>CM057476.1:39616324-40866324 GCA_030035585.1 Dugong dugon | reverse complement strand
TGACAATTACCTTTCTTCCACCTTTATTCTCTCTCTTTACTTGCTTCCATCCCTGATTTCTATTAATATTAACATACATGACAAGATGACTTATGAAAGGATTTCAGAAGGAGTAAACTAGGACATTATCAGAACTATAAAAATAAACTGAGCACTAATAATTTGCACTTGAAGAATGACCATGACATTATGAACCTATCACACAAAGTAATTAAACCATTGTTGGAGCAGAGCTAAATAAATGTTGAAGAACATATAATTAGCAGATTCTTTTAAAAATTTTTTATTATGAAAAATTTCAAATATTCACAAAGTTAGTAAATTCCCAATATTCGTATCAACAATAAACACGGTTTTGCCATGCTGTTACCTCATTCCTTTTTTCTTTGCTAAAGTATTTAAAGCAAATCCCAGACATTAAGTCATTTTACAGCTACATCCTTCAGTAAAGATCTCTAAAAAATGTGGAAATGATCTTAGACAATCACAATGCCATTAGCATACCTAATTAACAATCATTCCTTGTTATCATCTAATATACAATCCATAATCAGATTTTCTCAACTGTCTCACATATGTCTTTCTATGGTTCAAACCAGGTCCCAAACAAAGCCCACATTATTACATCTGACTATTTATATCTCTTAGGATTTTTCTATCTATTAAAAGAATTAAAAAAAAAAAAAAAACCTGTTGTTGTAGAGTCAATTCCAACTCATAGCAACCCTATAGGACAGAGTATAACTGCCCCACAGGGTTTCCAAGGAGCAGCTGGTGAATTCAAACTGCTGACCTTTTGGTTAGCAGCCAAGCTCTTAACCACTACGCCACCAGGACTCCATATCTATATGGAGCCACTATATATATACATCTGTCTGTCTGTCTATCCATCTATCTATATGTACATACACACGTACATACATGCACACACACACACGTATATAGTTATTCTTTAACCTCACTTTTTTTTTTTTTAATGCCACAGACTTATTTCAAAAATTGGGTTAGTTGTCGTGAACAATGCCCAACATTTTGGACTTTAGTTTGCTTGTCCTTGTGAGTTCATTAAACTTGTACCTCCATACTCTGTATTTTCTGTGAACAAAAGTTACTTCTAGAGACTTGATTAGATTTAGGTTCAACTTTTACTTCACAAGTGGTGCTGTGTGCATTATGTCTGATGCACACAAGGCCTCACTGTTCTACTTGTAGTGTTACTAAGATTGATCAGTGTCACAAAAACTAACTCAAAATGGATCAAAGACTTAAATATAAAATCTAAAATGATAAAGATCATGGAAGAAGAAATAGAGACAACGCTAGAGACCCTAATACATGGCATAAATAGGATACAAACCATAACTAACAATGCATAAACACTAGAAGAGAAACCAGATAACTGGGAGCTCCTAAAAATCAAACACTTATGCTCATTAAAAGACTTCACCAAAAGAGTAAAAAGAGAACCTACGGCTGGGAAAAAAAATTGGCTATGATATATCTGATAACGGGCCAATACTACAAGATACTGCAACACCTCAACAACAAAAAGACAAATAATTCAATTAAAAAATGGGCAAAGGATATGAACAGACACTTCACCAAAGAAGACATTCAGGCAGCTAACAGACACATGAGGAAATGCTCACGATCATTAGCCATTACAGAAATGCAAATGAAACTACAATGAGATACTATCTCACTCCAACAAAGCTGGCACTAATCCAAAAAACACCAAATAAAAAATGTTGGAGAGGTTGTGGAGAGATTGGAACTGCTGGTGGGAATGTAAAACGGTACAACTATTTTGGAAAACAATATGGCACTTCCTTTAAAAGTCTAGAGATAGACATACCATATGATCCAGCATTCCCACTCCTAGGAATATACCTGAGAGAAATAAGAGCTGTCACACGAATAGACATATGCATACCCATGTTCACTGCAGCAGTATTCATAATAGCAAAAAGATGGAAACAATCTAAATGCTCATCAACAGATGAATGGATAAACAAATTATGGTACACACACACAATGGAATACTACACGACGATAAGCAACAATGATGAATCTGAAAAACGTCTAACATGGATGAATCTGGAGGGCTTTATGCTGAGTGAAATTAGTCAGCTGCAAAATGACACATATTGTATGATGGCACTTTTATAAGAATTCAAGAAAATGTTTAAACACAGAAAAAAAGCATTCTTTGATGGTTGCAAGGGTGAGGAGGAAGAGGGAGGGGAAATCACTAGATAGTATATAAGGATCAACTTCGGTGAAGGGAAGGACAACACACAATAAGGGGAAGTCAGCACAACTGGACCAAAGTAAAAGCAAAGAAGTCTCCTGGATACATCCAAACATTTTGAGGGACCAAGTAGCTGGGGCTGGAGCCTGGGGACCACAGTTTCAGGGGCCATCGAGGTCAACTGGCATAACATAGTTTATTAAGAAAATGTTCTACATCCCACTTTGGTGAGTGGCGTCTGGTGTCTTAAAAGCTGTGACTGACCATCTAAGATATATCAGTTGGTCCCATCTCACTCAGAGCAAAGTAGAATGAAGAAAACCAAAGACACATGGAAAATCCTAGCCCAAAGGACTAAAGGGCCAAATGAACCAGAGACTCTAGCAACCTGAGATGAGAAGAACTAGATGGTACCCAGCTACCACTAATGACTGCCCTGACAGGGAACACAACAAAGAGTCCCAGATAGAGCAAGAGGAAAATGTAGAGCAGAATTCAAATTCACGTAAAAAGAGCAGACGTAATGGTCTGACAGAGACTGGAGGAACCCCTGAAACTATGGCCCCTGGACGCACTGTTAACACAGAACCGAAACCATTCCTGAAGCCCACTCTTCAGACAAAGATTAGTCAGGATTATAAAACAAAAATAATACATGTGAGGAACGTGCTTCTTAGTTCAATCAGATATATGAGACCAAACGGGCAACTCCTGTCCAAAAGCAGGAAGAGAAGGCAGGAAGGGACAGGAACTGGTCAAATGGGCACAGGGGACCCGAGGTGGAAAGGGGGAGCGTTCTGTCACATTGTGGGGATTGCAACTAAAGTGACAAAACTGTATGTGTATAAATTTTTGAATGAAAAATTAACTTCAGCTATAAACTTTCACCTAAAGCACAATAAAAGAAAAGGATTGATCAGTGAGATTAAAGGTTCTTTATTAGCACTAAAATATACTTTTCTTTTTTCTGTTGAAAACAGATGTACTATGAAAGTGAATTTTGAGTGACTCTTAATAAAGTAGATTAATGTATATGGTTTGTAGTAGTAACCAGAAACTTAACAATTCTCACATATGATTATTTTTGAAACAGTGAAATTAACCAACAAATAAAACAATATATTTGATTCCCATGAGTATTTTTAAAAAGCTCAATCTATCTATCAGCTTCTAATTATATCAACTAGCTCACAGTTACCAGTTACCTAGACAGTAAGTCCTAAAGACGCTGAGCCAGGGCTTGGGAAGGGATACAAAGACATGACCTCTGTCCTAAGCACACCTAAATTATGGGTGGAATAGAAAGACATGTACCATTTAAAAGGATAATAAAAGACGTGAAAAACTAAGGCAGCATACAGTGATCAGCAAATTCAGGCAAATGCAGAGTTCAGTGAAAGGAAAGATGGAGATTAAGAAACTTTTCATGAAGATGTTACTACAATATGTTTCCTGAAGGCAGGGATTCTTATTCTGTTGTTTTGTTCACTGCTGCATCATTAGTGCCTAGAACAGTGCCTAGTCCAAGCGTCAGTTAATAAAACCCTGCTGAGTCAATGAATGAACCAGGACTTTAATTACTAACGTTTGTCTGACTGAATAATTGTGCATTCCTTTTTCTTCATTCCTCAGTGGCAGGAAGCAGCACCTGAGCTGTATATAAAGGACTTAGATGGGTGAGGCAAAGCAAGGGCATTTAAAGTAAAGGCAATGGTGTGGGTAAAAGAACAAAGATAAGAGAGGACAAAGTATATCTGGAGATGGTTGAGACTAGTTGTAGTGGAGAAGATTTGTATTATTGATCACCGGGCATCAGCATTTGAAACACAGATTAGGGTGAGTTGGTAGAGGGTCTACCTAGTGTACTGGGCTAAGTGAATTTGCATTTGTTTTACTTAGGAGACTACTGAAGCAGGAAAGTACCACTAGAAAAGAGATTTTGAGAAAATAGGTGATAACAGGATGCTCTGAAAAAGGGAAAAAACTGGGGTTAGAGAGATTAGTTAGAGTGTAATTCAGGGGTAATAATGACTAGGAATGGAAAAGTAGAATGAATGCTGAAGTATTAAAAAGAAAAAATCAACAGGAGTTAGTGATAGTCTGATTGAATATGAAGGTCAAAAGAAAGAAATCAAAGTTCACATACTCAAGTTCATTATTCAACAACACTGGATAAATAAGATACAATTTTAAAAAGTGCTTAGTGCTTTTACTTCTTTTCCCTACAACTCTGGGTATGTTTAATCTACTCATCATCATTCTCACATGAAATTACCCTTCCAATGCTTTAATCTAAAACTGAGGACCAGAGAAGTTAAAAGACTTGGCTCAAGGTTACAAAGGTAGTTACTGACAGATCTAAGACCGAAACTTAGATACTCCTGTCACTCAGTTCATTACTCTTTCCACTTCAACATTGTAACTGTATTTTCCATTAATCTTTCCCAATAGTGCAATTGTAATTTCCAAGAAATGCAAAACTGCACTAGGTGAGGCCTCTCTCTCCTGGCAGAAC
Source organism: Dugong dugon (assembly GCA_030035585.1). Classification (NCBI taxonomy): domain Eukaryota; kingdom Metazoa; phylum Chordata; class Mammalia; order Sirenia; family Dugongidae; genus Dugong; species Dugong dugon. Next base: position 40,861,558 of record CM057476.1, on the reverse strand, counting down.
ACCTTGCATTCTTTCTGTGGGAGAGGAAAATGGGAGCCAGGGGCAAGATATATGAAGAAAGAAACACTCCCTATAGCCTTCTGCAGTGTGTGTTTGAAAAAAATATATCACAGATACAACTTGTTGGCTCTAGGGATCACAATCAAAAGACTTCGAAGTCAGGTTAATAACAATAGCAATGTATTTCTGGAGGCTCAGAGAGCTTTCTGCAATCCATTCACACATTTCTATAAAATAAATTAGAAATTGCATATTTTCATGCTATACTTGAGACAACCGAGGCACACAGCCAATTACTTGTACTTAACTCATGGGAAAAATTAACATTAGTCTGAGGGAAACAAGGGTAGTAACAGCAGCACCATTTTCTTCACTTCAAAAAGGGCCTTTTCATTCTTTTTTAGGCTGATTAGGAGACAGTCATGAGGAGGAGGAGGAGGAAAAGGAGGAGCGGGAGGAAGGAAAGGAGGAGGAAATACGTATGTGTAGAGAAGGAAGTTGGCAAAGAATATTGAATATACCATGGAATGCCAAAAGAATGAACAAATCAGTCTTAGAAGAAATACAACCAGAATATTCCTTAGAAGAGAGGATGGTGAAACTTTGACTCGCTCACTTCGGACATCATCAAGAAAGACCAATCACTAGAAAAGGACATCATGTTTGGGAAAGTACAGGATCATCGAAAACAAGGTAAACTGTCTTAGTTATCTAGTGCTGCTATAACAGAAATACCAAAAGTGGGTGGCTTTAAGGAAGGAAATTTTTTTCTCACAGTTCAGGAGGCTATAAGTCTGGATTCAGGGTGCCGGCCCTAGGGGAAGGCTTTCTCTCTGCCGGCTCCGGGAGAAGGTCCTTGTTCCTTAGTTCCTTGGTGATCTCATGTGGTTTGTCACCTGTCTTCCCCTATCTGGGCTTCCTTGCTTCTGGTCCTAATCTGCTCTTTTTATATCTCAAAAGTGACTGGGTTGAAGACACACCCTACACCTACATGGGCCTTATTAACATAACAAAGAAAACTTTATCCCTAAATGTGATTATATTCACAGCTACAGGGGTTAGTATTCAAGCACATATTTTGGAAGGACACAATTCAATCCATAACACCCTTAATAAGATGAATTGACACAATAGCCACAACAATGGATTCAAACACACCAACAATCATGAAGATGGCACAGGAATGGGCAATGTTTCATTCTGTTATACGTAAGGTTGCCATGAGTATGAGCTGACTTGAGGGCAGCGAAGAACAACAACAACAGAGGAGGAAGTCTTTAGGAGAAATCATGGATGTTTCATTTTAGATTATTTCTAGGCAAATCCTGCTTATATATACCTTATATGGAAGTAAACCTGAGTAGGAAACAGAGTGAGTTTTTTTGTTTTAAAATGGGAATAATGTCAGGGCCAGTATTTGAAAAGAGTACCCCTACTCCACCCCAAATCTTTTGAGATAAAATAGTCTACCTTTTGGAACTGACAGATGAGTTGTTAAATTTTTTAAAATAAATTGAGTAGTTAATTTTTTTAAATAAAATTTTCTTTTGATTTGAAGGGGTTTTCTTAGTGTTTCTAACCTTTCCTTTAATAACTATTTAGTGAATACCCCTCTGCATTAGGTCTTATTCAATTAGAGAATGACAGAACAACAGTCATTTTTTCCCCTTTAAAATAAAAATGTATGAGGAGACAAAAGGTTTAATCTCTGGAAAAGCTGAACTTGAGAGGGATCTAATTTGCAGCTGGACAGCCGGGTTAGACACCAGAGTGACAAGAGGGCGGTAAAAGTATCTATGTAATGATCTTTCCACCAGAACCCAGGCCCATGCTTCCCAAGCAAGAGTGTTTTCCTGGAGAAACCGAACTCCACTAAAAAAAAAAAAGACTTGCAAATCCTGACATCTGGGGGTTACCTAAAGAAAAAGCCAATTCACCACTATCACTCTACAGCAAAACTCACCAGCTAAGAAATGCTGCTATACAGAGTTTCTAATCAACTTTTCATTAACTGACTCTTAAATAAGAGCAGAAAGCAAAGGATCACCAAACTAGGGAAATCCTCCACCATGAAAGAAACAAACCAAAACAAAAAGAACAAAGGAACTGAGAGGAAAAAACATATGATAGGTTCAAAAGAAAAAAATAAAAACTCTGTAAATTTTATAACCTAATACATTCAAAGGCAAGGGTGCATGTTGTACCCATGAAAAATGAACAGGGTGTTATTCAAAAACAAGCAAATAAAAAGAAACGATAAGATAATGAGAAATGGCTGGTAGAAATTAAAAATATGTGAGGAAAACTTAAAATCTCCCAAAAGTAGAACAAAGATATTGAAAAATGAGACAAAAGATAAGAAAAATCAAATAATCCAAGATTTCCACCATGCAATTAATATGACTTCCAGAGGAAAAGAAATTATCAATGGATGAATAAAAGGGACTTCTTCCAGAACTAATGGAAGGCCATGAATCTTTACACTGAAAGGTCCATCAAGAGTCTGGTACAATGAGTAAAAACACCCAATGAAATTACATTCCCATGAGATTTTTAAAAACCAAGGATAAGAAGATTCTAAAACTTCTAAGACAAAACAGAGAAACCAGTTGAAGTATAAAGGATTGAAATAAGAACAGCAACAATGCGTAGCGAAAGACACTGGAGTAATACTTACAAAATTATGAAAGGAAATTATTGTCAATCCAGAATTCTATATCCAGATGATCTGACATATTAGAACAGAGATGTTCAGTCATGAAAATCTCAGAAAAATTCTGGAAGACGAGTGAGTAGACATGGGATTCAGGACAGAGGAGATAATAACAGCAAGGTAAAGGGAAAGTTCAGGATGACAAGAGTGTAGCAAGCCTAGCAATCAGTTCAGAGTAGAGCAGGAAGAAGAAGGTCCTAAGTGGGAAGTGTCTTGGAGAAAAAAATTGAGCTGACAGATCATCCAATATATCTGACATTATAGAAAGTCTTATATTGACAACGTATTAGAGGGCAAGGGAAAAATTAGAGATGGATATGTAGAAACCTTTTTGCCCACTAGAAAACAACGTAAAATTGTGAAAGGAAATGTAATTATAGTACACTATTTGGCTTAGCAGGAACCAGGACTCCTAATATTTACATAGTCATAAAGATATAAAAAAATGAGTAACAAATTAACTAACAATTACAATACAGTAGTAGTTTGGTAAAAAAGACCTAAATCCTAGTCTATCAAAATAGAAGTCCAGACAACATTAAAAATTAATACATTAATGTATTAATACATTAAGAAATGTTAACGGAAGCATATTACTTAAAAGTAGGAAAGTAAATAACACATAACTTAAAAAGAATTGAAGTTGCTGTAGGGAGCAGGCTTGGGAGTAGAAGAGGCGAGGAATGTGACTGGAGACTGCTGTTTTTTATTATAAGCTGTTTAAAAACAAAAAAAAAATCCATTGCCGTTGAGTTGATTCCGACTCATTGCGACCCTCTACAACAGAGTAGAACTGCCACATAGGGTTTCCAAGGAGCAGCTGGTGGATTCAAACTGCCAACCTTTTGGTTAGCAGCCAAGCTCTTAACCTCTGTGCTATAAGAGCTTGCAGATGAGCTATTTAGTGCTGCTTAATTTTTAAAAAATATATTACTTTGATTAAAAACAACAACTAACATTAATGAGTACTTATCATGTGCTAGTCACCATTCCAAAGGCTTTACAGGTGATTGCATCTAATCCTCACAACAAGCCTATTACGTGACATATTACCATTGTCCCCACTGAGGAAAGTACAGAAAGGTGAAGTTAACTTTCCAGTATCAAACTGCTTGGAGTTGATGGAGCCAGAATTTGAACTCAGATAGTGTGGACCAGAATCTGGATGTCTTCACTTTGAAGAAAGCCAAGGAAAGATAATTTCATAAATTATCTTGGAAAAAGGTATCTGATTTTTACCTATTGATAAACCAAGACAGTCAAAACCAATCAGCATAACAGATATGAAAAGGTAGAAAGGATATATTTCTCATATCTAAAATCCTATATTTTTCTATCAACAAGAAAAAAATGCAGCCTAAAAAGCAAGAGCAGCAGAAAATAAAAAGTTGGAAAAAATTGCAGTCACACAAACTGTAGTTAAAAAATGACTAAGTTTCCCTGATATATGAATGTGTTGGAAAATCATTTATCAACAGCCTGTTTCCCTCTAGCAGAGTCCCTCAAGCCGAGAGCCATGTCATTCCCCTTTGACTGATTAATTAGCCAATCAGGGGACATTTTTCATTGTGAGACATGATGGTTTATTTCAGCTAATGTTTGGTCTCTAATGGCAACATATTAAAGCCAACTTGGCTATTTTAGCCTCATGGAGTGACCAAAAGGAAAGGATAGAAGATAAATCAAAAGACCTCCCTTCAGTTTCCCTTCAGCCCTTAACAAAACCCCCAAGGAGCAAATGGCTGTTGGAGAGATCCTCTACCAATAAAGGGGGGGAAAAAAAAAAAAAAAGGTACAAATGCCTTCAAGCCAAGGTGTATCCTTTCCTGTTTCTGAAAGCAATAATTTATCCTCTGTTGATTAACAGACCACTGATAGAATAGGCAACAAAAAGTCAATATCTAGCTCTTCTTCATTTTATCAAAAGCTGTGCTCAATAGAAAATCTAGCTCTATAATGCTTCTTACTCACTTGGAATGATTTTGCCTGCTCTCTGAATTAGAAGACGCCAGTGAGTAAGCCAATCTCATGCACTGTTCTCTAAGATTCTTCTCTGCCTCTATGTCTCTGACAGGCACTGAAACAGAAAGTAGAAGTGCAAGTATCAGAGGAATACAAGTTCCTACAGAGGACAGATGTAATATCCACACATCCAGGAGACAGGAGGTACATCTTAAATATGTGTAGTATACTGCCTAGCACACACAAGATGGGGCTAAGTAGCTAGTGTTTGCTACGAAATTCCATACTTTAACACATAAAACTACCTGGCTTTCTTGCCTCCAAATAAGCCAAAGATTACAAACTAGCAGACTGTGTCAGTGAAACAAACACGTTCACTTGTCCTGAAGAATATTTAATCATCATCACCACTATTATTATTTTATGACTTTTGAATGCCTTCAGACAGGACATGTGCTTTCCAATCCAGCAGTGTTTCCTTCATTCCCCATTGTCTTAAAATCAGACTACTTCACACATTTACAGTTACCTGCCTGGACCCCACTGGCATTTGAGACCTGGGATACGTTGTTGATCTTGCTGTCCAGCTTTTCTATGCCTTGCCCATTCAGCGAACTCCTGCCCTTCAGGACTAGTTCAATTATCAATTCTCTGTAGCTTTCCTTGACACCTCCAGTAAGAATTAATGACTCCTCTGTCTGTGCTCCACAATGGTTAAAGCATACTTCAATAACTGAATTCAGCTCAACAAAAATTTATTGAGAACCTACCAAATGCCAGGTATGGCTCTAGATATTAGGAAGTACAAAAATTCTTGCCCTCATGAAGGTTCCAATCTATTGAGGGAGACAGAAAATAAACAAGTAAATTACCCACATTTTTATGCAAATAACAGCCGCATTACATGTTTTTTAGCAACGGCGCCCTCCCCCATGCGAGGTACTTTCATAAGTGCACTGTGCTAATTTTTTCCTTATAGCAACACGTAGAAAAAAATTAGCATAGCACACTTACAAAAAACCTTGCGGGGGATGGCGCAGTTGGCAAAAAAATGTGTAACACGTGTGTTATTTGTGTAAAAATACGGTATTTAGTATGTCAGGTGGTGATAAGTACTATGGAGAAAAACAGAGCAAGGAAGAGGGTATAAGACTGCCATAGTGCTTTTACTCTGAGCGTGACAGGGAAACTTGGGAGGGTTTTGAGCAGAATAGCGGCATGATCTCAATCACATTTTTAAAAAATCACTCTAGCTGCTGTGGGGAAACTACACTGTTGAAAAAAAGAGTTTCTCCATCAGTTTTCTTTCAATTTTTTAAAGTAACAAGTTCTCTGCACTCTAAACAAATTAGAATTCTACCCAAGGTTGTACCAGCAGGAAGATTATTGCCTTATTCATTACTTACTTTAAACATTAATTAAAACAGAATTGGTATGTTATAAAGTCCTCTATTGTTCCTGAAATGGCAAAATGACAACCAAATGCCACTTTGCTAGAGGACTTTGAGAAAAGAAAGCATTTATCAGCAATAAGTGAGTTTAATCAGTACCTGTTGCCACTGAGTTGATTCTGACTCATAGTGGCCCTATAGGACAGAATAGAACTGCCTCATAGGGTTTCCAAGGAGCTGCTGGTGGATTCGAACTGCCGACCTTTTGGTTAGCAGTTGAGCTCTTAACCACTAGGCCACCAGGGCTCCAGTCAGTATGTTTATATTAAATATTATTCAGCATGTGACTATGCATATATACATAGATTAAAACTTTCTCTTTTCTAAATTATGTTTCAGTGGAAGTTACTACTCATCATTCTAAATTTGAGTGTGGTAATGACAGTAACTATAATGATGATGATCTTAGCAGCAGAACTAAGATACATTGAGCACTGACAATGTGCTAAGCACAGTCCTCACGAGATATTATATTCATTCTATAAATGAAGAAGCTGAGGCTCAGAGAGGTTAAATAACTTTTCCCAAATCACACAGTCCTCAAACTACTCATGGGCTCAAATGCAGGCTTATCACACTCTAACGTGCCTATTCTCAATACTATATTCCAGTGAATGAGTCTCCCTTTAGAAGAAAAGAAAGAAATAGAGTATTTCTTTAGATTTCCACATTCTACTGGTTAAGCCTAACAAAGCTCCAGGAATTGACTGAAAACCAACTGAGATGTTTCAACAAACAGATGCAACGTTGGAAGTGCTCACAAGTCTATGCCAAAAAATTTGGAAGACAGCTACCTGGCCAACCAACTGGAAGAGGTTCATATTTATTTATGCCTATTGCAAAGAAATGTGATCCAACAGAATGCAGAAATTATGGAACAATATCATTAGTATCACATGCAAGTAAAATTTTGCTGAAGATCATTCAAAAGAGGCTGTGGCAGTACACCAACAGGGAACTGCCAGAAATTCAAGCTGGATTCAGAAGAGGATGTGGAACAAGGGATATCACTGCTGATGTCAGATGGATTATGGCCGAAAGCAGAGAATACCAGAAAGATGTCTACCTGTGTTTTACTGACTATGCAAAGGCATTCAACTGTGTGGATCATAACAAATTATGGCTAACACTGTGAAGAATGGGAATTCCAGAACACTTAACTGTGCTCATGAGGAAACCGTACACAGATAAAGAGGCTGTCATTCTAACAGAACAAGAGGATACTGTGTGGCTCAAAGTCAGGAAAGGCGTGTGTCAGGGTTGTATCCTTATTTTAAATAATCCGAGAAGCTGGACTATATGAAGAACAGGGCATCAGGATTGGAGGAAGACTCATTAACAACCTATGTTATACAGATGACACAACCTTGCTTGCTGAAAGGCAAGAGGACTTGAAGCACTTAGTGATGAAGATCAAAGACCACAGCCTTCAGGATGGATTACACCTCAACATAAAGAAAACAAAAATCTTCACAATTGGACCAATAAGCAACATCATTATAAACAGAGAAAAGATTGAAGTTGTCAAGGATTTCATTTTGCTTGGATCCATAATCAACACCAATAGAAGCAACAGTCAAGAAATCAAATGATGCATTGCATTGGGCAAATCTGCTTCAAAAGATCTCTTTAAAGTGTTAAAAAGCAAAGATGTCACCTTGAAGACTAAGGTGAGCCTGACTCAAGTCATGATGTTTTCAATTGCTTCATATGCACGCAAAAGCTGGATAATGAATAAGGAAGACTGAAGAAGAATTGATGCCTTTGAATTATGGTGTTGGTGAAGAATATTGAATATACTATGGACTGCCAAAAGAATGAACAAATTTGTCTTGGAAGAAGTACAGCCAGAATGCTCCTTAGAAGCAAGGATGGTGAGACTACATCTCACATACTTCAGACATGTTATCAGGAGGGACAAGTCGCTGGAGAAGCACATCGTGCTTGGTAATGTAGAGGGTCAGCTAAAAAGAGGAAGACCCTCAATGAGACAGACTGACACAGTGGCTGCAACAATGGGATCAAGCATAACAATGATTCTGAGGATGGTGCAGGACTGGGCAGTATTTTGTTCAGTTATACATAGGATCGCTCTGAGTCGGAACCGACTCAACGGCACCTAACAACAACTGGTTTTGATGGTTCTAACAGGTTCACCATCACTATACTGTAAAACCTGGGAATGCCAGAAACTATGTAAGGCAGAAATCTGTCAGAGAAGGAAAACTCAAATAAGTATTTTCCACTAATAGAAAGCAACAGGAAAGTGGTAAGACTGCACTCTGTCAAAGGCGGAAAACTTGCAAGACCTAGAAAAACAAGGCAGTCTCACTGAGTTCTGGCTCTCACAGGTTTCTCTGTATAATCATAGTACCATACAATGACAGTTGAAAGTTGGAAGCAGCCTTAGAAAGCCATTTCAGTTACCTACTGATACGTAACAAACCACCCTAAAACACAGAAGCTCGAAACAATAATAATCATTTCACTACCTCACACTATTTATGTAAGGTAGCAGTTTGAGAAAAGGCTTAGTTGGGCAGTTCTGGCTCAGGGTCTCTCTCATGTAGCTGGAGTCAAAAAGTGGTTAGAGGTGGAATAGGAGGGGGCCGGCCAGGCATTTCTTTTTTCATTCATGTAGTGAGTCTCAGGACATATACCTAACCCTCCATCTGATGTTTCTCATGGAAGGGAGGCTTCAGGGCAGGTGTTCTGCTTATATGAAAACTGAAAACTTCAAGAACAGCATTCCAACTAACAAGGCCTCAGAAGTCATACTGCTTCCTTACTATTAGATTGTACTGGCCACAAGCAAGTACTAGCCTGTCTAGATTGGAAGGGAGGTAAATTAGACTCTACACCCTGTTGAGGGAGTGGCAAAGTTCAATTCAGAAGAACATGTGAAATAGGAAATATTGTTGAGATCATCTTTAGAAAATATAATCTACTACAAGAACATATAATCTAACATTCTTATTCTATAAATAAGAAAACTGAGTTTATACAGAAAATAGGAACATCCAAGATAGCTAACTTCAACTTACCGTTTGACATTACTAATAACTCTTTTAAGTCTTGAATCTGCTAAGGCAGACAACTTGTTATTTTACCTCAAGATTATATGATTTCTTGTTTGAGCACACTGAAGCTTGAATGCAACTTGATTATTTCATGTGTTCTCTTTACTCTAGGATCAGAGAATCTTAGGATTGGCAGGGGCCATATGCATTTAGTTCAGCTCTTACCTTGGTGGCACAAATAGTTAAGCACTCAACTACTATCAAAAGGTTGGCAGTTCAAACCTACCCAGAGGTACCTCAGAAGAAAGCTCTGGCAATCTACTTCCAAAAGTTCACAGCCTTATAAACCCTACAGAATGCAGTTCTACACTGCAACAATGGGGTCACCATGAACCGGAATCCACTAGAGTGCACCTTTCTTTTTTTTTTTTTCTCCTTACTTATTATAAGAATTCCTACAGGAAACTAACCAACGAGGTACATCCTATAGCTGGCCAGCTTGGTCAGCCCATGCTGCTTTCTTTTTTTGAGTCAAAATTTCTACTAAATTTCATCCATCAGTATTAGTTCTTCCTAATGAAACACAGCAAACCTGTTGCTTTTCTACAGGACCACTGAAACCATTTGAACATTCAAAGTCACTATCACTGTGTAGTCTACTCAGAATTTTCTACCTGCTAGTCTGCTAAACACACCCAGTTCTTTCATATGTTTCTGAGCATAACATGCTTTTCAGATACCTTTATACGTAATGCTGTTCTCTAAACACATTCTTTTTAAAATACAGCATCCAGGCTTGAATAGAACAGTTTAAACACAGTCACTGGTGCAGAACGCAAGCAAAAAGCTTGCACACAGGCACAACAAATCTAGTATAGCCTAAGACTGCATTCAGGATAGTTAGAATACTAATGTTGGTTTAGGTTAAACTTGTGTTCAGATAATATGCCCTGCCCTCTAATTTAATTCCCATTTAACTGCTACTAAGTCAGACCTTCCCAAAATTAAATGAGCCTTTATGTATCTGTAAAAATTTCACCTATTTAGTTTTGGCCAAATGTTCCAGCTTTGAGAGATTATTTGGAGTCTTGACTCTATTATCAATGGTCAAAATGATGACAAGAACTTCAGATGTCATAATTGCAGGAAAACAACAAATTTTAGAACCCAAGTGTATTATCTGGCTTGTTCATGGGCTTAGCATAAGTTTTTAAACAAAACACTTGCCATTGAGTTGGCTCTGACTCCTGGCAAAATATAAATTTATCTTTAACTAAAAGGTTCTTCATTACAGGATTACTTTAGCAAATCCATGCTGGGAAAGCCTCTCAACTTTCAAATGTTGATGCCCAGACCTTAAGTGAGGAGACATAGGCAGAGTGATGAAGGAACGTGAGAGATTTAAATTTAAGGGCCCATACCCTGTAAACTATTTAAAAACCTCAATCTAATTCATGAATATAGGTTATTAGCATGAAAATTAAGAACTAAAGGAGAAATGACCTTCCATTCAAAGACATTTCAAGTATACATAAAAAGAATTAAGGATTCTTGTTTCTAAATCATCTTTCATATGCAGTACTTGGAGTCCTTGGGTGGTGCAAACAGTTGATGTGCTTGACTGCTAACCAAAAGGTTGGCAGTTTGAGTCCACTCAGAGGCACCTCAGAAGAAAGGCCTGGCAATCTACTTCCAAAAAATCAGCGTTGAAAACCCTATGGAGCACAGTTCTACTCTGATACACACACAGGTTCATCATGAGTTGGGACTGACTCAACAGTAACTGAAGTGAGAGAAGGATGAGGTACTTAAGGCATTTTATAGAACTAGAAGAAAGAATAGCCAAAATATCCCATGAAGTTTTGATCAATAACAGCAAAGAGAGGAATCTGCTTACTATCGTTGAGAAATGGGAAAAAAAAGGGATTCAAGGTGAATGATGAGAAAGTGACACAAACTACAAAGAAGTCATACTTTGGTTAAAAAAACAAAAGCTAGCTGAGGAACTTAAGAAAAATGATCATTAATTGGCTATCCTGGGACAGTGTAAAAAATACTCCCAAGGTTTCTAATTTAATCAAGTCAAAGAGGTGAAGACACTGATAATTATTTTGCCCGGAGCCTATGCCAGAAGCATGTTGTTTAGAGAAACAAAGTGGGGATGCTGGTAACACATTCTCAACCCTTAATTTGGTTTAGGAGTATTTTCTCTAGTGATAAGGCTGAATCAGGAAACAAGTTGGATAGAGGAAGGAAACTGGGAAGGTGGGGGAAGGAAAAAAATGAGAGAAAGAAAAAAAAAAAACCAGGAGTATTAGAAGTTCAACCAGATAGGAACTAGTGGAATTTGTTTTTTAGTGTCTCCAACTTGCAAACCAAATGGGAAAAGTCACACACATACACACACACACGCACACACACACACACACTCTCATATATACAACTACTGGCAGGCAATGGTCAGCAGAAGTACCTGCTTGCTATAGGTCTCAAGAGGCCTTAGTAATTTCAATTCATCGATCATTTCTTTATCTCTGTAGAAAGTACATACATCTCCAGCTTAGGTGCACTCCATTCCAGAGTCATTGCCTTCCAATTAATACAGTACAAAGATGGTGAGGAAAGGAAGAACTTGGAAATTAGAAATGTACAAACAACTACCCCTAAACAGAGCAGTTCGCTAAATTTTTTCTGAATAAGTGGTGGTTTGTGAAGATTGTTCATTGTTTTAGCAAGTACTCCTGAATAGCCAGATTGGATTAGGGAAACAGTGCCTCTAGATAGCCTCTGTGGTTGAGGAAATAATAAGTGCCAATAGTCAGAGTACAGTCCCTGCCAAGAGATACGGACGCTTTAACTTCTATAGTACTGAAAAATAGTCAAACCTATGAAAAACTATTCTAGAGTGAAATGCAATGTCTGAAAGCCAATTTATGGCAAAGTGGATTGATTTTCAAAAACATAAAATGGGATAAACAAACATTCAGTCAATAATCCCTTATCAGGAATCTATTATGTACACCAGTAGATTGTGCTTGACACGGGAGATAGATGGATACATATTTCCTACTCTCATAGAAGAGATAGTTATTTATTGATCAAAACATTACATAAGGAAGAGATAATTCAAATATCAACCCTGAAGATACATAAACCATAATTTTTAAGATAAGCAACATCTTAAACATCTTAAACAATGAGATTTTAATTTACTAAATCCCTACCATGTGCCAAGCACTGAATCAATCTCATACTGGGGACACAGAGATGAGAGCTACACAAGTCCTCTCTAAGTTTTCATAACTAGTACAATGGCATTTCTCAGAGTTAGAAAACAGTAATCATGATACCATCAAATTGGAAAAAATAACTTCATAGCTATCAATGTCAAATTCTTTCTCTTCTTCATATCTGCAAAAATCTCATAACTCCTTTCTTTGTGGAATCTTGGAGCAGGTAATTCCTTGATATCCCTATCACCTGAAAAGTTACAAAGTGTATGTGACAGATTGAAAAGGTCTACATTTAAAGTCTTTTTTTTATTGGCTATATAAAGGTCAGAGAGGATAGAAGAAGGAATGATTTCAGTTTCAGAAACATGTCTTACACGTTTGAGTTTAGCATGTACTGTTGTTATGTTTTGTTCTGATGTTCTTTCATTTTATTTCCCTATATTATATTCCAAATAATTAAGAAATTAGATTCTTGTCTTGGCATGGTTTGCTCTACCATGTAATACAAGGCCCACCCCTACTCTAGAAAAGAACATTTTCATTTTAAGTAATTTTTTGTTTTTGATGGGGAAGAAGTTTTTTATGTATAAGTGCTGAAATAAAAGCTTCTTGCTGGATCCAGAACCCTTATAAAAATCTATGAAAGCTCTGGACTTTATATACATCCATACATTTAAGCATGTGCATACACAAATTTTGTGTGCAACGAAAAGATATTCACCAACCCCACTATAATGAATATATACCCTAAGACACTGCCCAAGGAGCTCTCCTATACCGATATGTTACAGATGACAAACCTGTCACATAATAATGATACCACTTTGTATTTATATATCACTTTACAGTTTGATATATTTCTCAAGTTACTAAAGTAAATGACTTAATCAATAGACTTGGACTTTAAAAACATCAAATGAGGATGCTGGGCAAAGACAGTGGAGTAGTCAGATGCTTCCGGTGGACCCTCTTACAACAAACCCAAAAAAACAAGTGATTCGATTATATATGGCCATCTGGGGACCCTGAACATCAAAGGCAGGGTTGAGGAACTGGACTGACTGGCAGAGGGAGGGACAGACAGTTCTGAAGCAGTGAGGAGTTGCCAGACCCGACCAGGCGAGAGCCTGGGCCCTTCAGGCCTGAGCAGCTTATGGGTGAGTGGTGAGGCAGGCAAGCAGCCGTGCTCAGGAGGAGCATTTTCCACACCAGGAGAGACCCAGCGCCAGAGAGTCTACACGGCCACCCAGAACCAGTGAGCAGCAGCCCTCATCAGTGCAAGATAAGTAATTGCGTGGATCAAAAACACCTCCCTTAGGGAAAAACCACTCTCCCATTTACCTCCCTGCTCTGCACTGAGTCCTGGACCGGCTTCAACAACTGCCGAGTCCCTTGGGCCAGAAGTAGGATCTGTCACACGCCCGGAGCCATTCTCCCTGCCTTGGAGAGTGAACAAATTAACAAACGGGAAAAAATAAACTGCCAGCTCCTCTAAGCCAGGAACCCTAATAGGCACAACTCCTTTGCCTAGGCACAGGCGTAAGGGATCCACAGACTTTGAGTGCCTTTCTCCCTGTATAGATTTGTGTGGGCCCATTTCAACAGTGTAGGCCCTTATTACTGCAGTACAACAGGGTATATACTGGAACTTTAACTTCAAACGTTTCAGCTGCGAAGTGACAGTTTCTTGACATTTGACACTGCTCTGCCCATTAAGCAGGGTCTCCACCTACCCACATCAGGGGCCTGAGGACTAGTGGCTCCACCCACACCACCTAGCCACCTGTGATAGGGGCCCATGAATAAGAGGCGCCTCCCAGTCCTTAGAGCAAACAGCATTAGGTGCTCATAGTCCGGCTGCAAAACCCACCTACCTACGCACTCAAGGGAACAGTGACACGCCTTCCTCCTGGACACTCAGGGGTGGCTGTCAGCACCCTGCCTCACTCAGAGTGTGTCCCCTGCTACAGCCAGATACCTGTACCTACATCAATCACCCATGCCTCTCTAGGACTGTAAGAGCCTACACCATACACTAACTACCTGGGCACCTGAGCTGAATCCATACAGGAGAAGTGGGCAGACCCCTAAGCTCACATACCCAGTAACAGATCTAACCCCCTGGTGACAGGACATTAGAGCTTCAAAACTGTCAATAATCAAACTAGCTCATAGGAATAGCCTATTTGGGTATATCAAAACAAAACAAGAAGCTAGGACACAGTAAGAAAACATAAAATAAATAAATATAATAACTTATTGATGGCTTGGAGACAACAGTCCACATCAAATCATATAAAGAGGCAATCCATGATGGTTTCAGCAAGCTCCCAATCTAGAAATTTACTAGGAGAGAAAAATTTCTTGGAATTACGGGAGGCAGAATACAAAAGATTAATATACAGAACTCTTCAAGAAATTAGGAAGGAAATTAAGCAAAATGCAGAAAACACACAATAGAGGAAATTAAAAAGATCAGAGAAGAGTATAACGACAAATTTAACAAGCTGAAAGAATCCATAGAGAGGCAGCAATCAGAAATCCAGACGATTAACAATAAAATTTCAGAATTAGACAACGCAATAGAAAGTCATAGGAGCAGAATTGAGGCAATGGAAGTCAGAATTAGTAAGACTGAAGATAAGACACTTGACACCAACTTATTTGAGGAAAAATCAGATAAAAGGATTTAAAAAAATGAAGAAATCCTAAGAATTATGTGGGACTCTATCAAGAGGAATAACCTACGAGTGACTGGAGTACCAGAACTGGGGGGGGGGGGGGGGGGGGGTAACACAAAATAAGGAGAAAATTGTTGAAGATTTGTTGGCAGAAAACTTTCCCTGATATCGGGAAAGATGACAAGATATCTATCCAAGAAGCTCATCGAACCCCACATAAGGTAGATCCCAAAAGAAAGTCACCAAGACATATAATCAAACTTGTCAAAACCAAAGATAGAGAACTTTAAGAGAGGCTAGGGATAAACAAAAAGTCATGTACAAAAGAGAACCAATAAGAATAAGCTCAGACTACTCAGCAGAAACCATGCAGGCAAGAAGGCAATGGAATGACGTATATAAAGTCTTGAAGGGAAAAAACTGCCAGCCAAGAATGATGTATCCAGCAAAACTGACTCTCAGAAATGACGGCAAGATTAGGGCATTTTCAGATAAACAGAAGTTTGGGGAATTTGCAAAAACCAAACCAAAATTACAAGAAGTACTAAAGGGAGTCCACTGGTTAGAAAATCAGTAACATCAGATAACAACCCAAGACTAGAACACAGGACAGAGCAACCAAATATCCACCCAGATAGGGAAGTCACAAAAGTAAATCGAACTTAAAACACTGAAAATACGGAAACAGATGTCAATATGTAAAAGATGACAACATTACAACAAAAAAGAAGAACTTAAAAAATGTAGACACAGATTTTTCATATGGAGAGGAAGTCAAGGCAATATAAAGAAATAAAAGACTGGTATAAATTTAGAAAAATAGGGGTAAATATTAAGGTAACCACAAAGGAAACTAACAATCCTACAAGTCAAAATAAAAAACTAGGAAACTGTAAGGACTCAGCAAACACAAAATCAACAATGAAAAAGATGAAAAGAAAATACGTAAAGAAAAACGACTCAGCACAGAAAATTAAGTGGAACAAAGAAACTGTGAACAACACACAAAAAAAAGACATCAAAATGACAGCACTAAACTCATACCTATCAATAATTACACTGAATGTAAATGGACTAAATGCACCAATGAAGAGACAGAGAGTGGCAGACTGGATAAAAAACAGGATCTGTCTATATGCAGCCTACAAGAAACACACATTAGACTTAAAGACACAAACAAACTAAAACTCAAAGGATGGAAAAAAATATATCAAGCAAACAACACTCAAAAAAGAGCAGGAGTGGCAATATTAATCTCTGACAAAATAGACTTTAAAGTAAAATCCACCACAAAGGATAAGGAAGGACACTATATAATGATTAAAGGGTCAATACATCAGGAGGACATAACCATAATAAATATTTATGCACCCAACGATAGGACTCCAAAATACATATAACAAACTCTAACGGCACTGAAAAGAGAGATAGACAGTTCCACAATAGTAGTAGAAGACTTCAACACACCACTTTCGGTGAAGGACAGAACATCCAGAAAGAAGCTCAACAAAGAAACGGAAGACCTAAACGCTACACTCAACCAACTTGATCTCACAGACATATACCAAACACTCCACCCAACAGCAGCCAAGTATACTTTCTTTTCCAATGCACACAGAACATTCTCCAGAACAGACCATATGTTAGGCCATAAAGCAAACCTTAACAAAATCTAAAGCATCAAAATATTACAAAGCATCTTTTCTGATCATAAACCCACAAAAGTAGAAATCAACAGAAAAAGCGAGGAAAAAAAATCAAACACATGGAAACGGAACAATACATTGCTCAAAAACAACTGGGTTATAGAGGAAATTAAGGATGGAATAAAGAAATTCAAAGAATCGAACAAGAACGAAAACACATCCTACCAGAATCTTTGGAACACAGCAAAAGCAGTGCTCAGAGGTCAGTTTATAGCAATAAATCCACACATCCAAAAAGAAGAAAGGGCCATAATCAAAACATTAACCCTACAACTGGAACAAGTAGAAGGAGAGCAGCAAAAGAAACCCTCAGGCACCAGAAGAAAGGAAATAATAAGAATTAAAGCAGAATTAAATGAAATAGATATTAGAAAAACAACTGAAAGAGTTAACAAGACCAAAAGCTGGTTCTTTGAAAAGATCAACAAAATTGATAAACCATTGGCCAAACTGACAGAAGAAAAACAGGAGAGGAAGCAAATAACCCGTATAAGAAATGAGATGGGTGATATCACGACAGACCCAACAGAAATTAGAAAAATCATAACAGAATACTATGAAAAACTGAACTCTAACAAATTTGAAAACCTAGAGGAAATGGACAAATTTCTAAAAATTCACTACCTACCTAACTTAACACATAGGTAGAACAACTAAATAAACCTGTAACAAAAAAAGGGATTGAAAACGTAATTAAAAAACTCCCAACAAAAAAAAAGCGCTGGCCCAGACAGCTTCACTGGAGAATTCTACCAAACTTTCAGAGAAGAGCTAACACCACTATTACTAAAGGTATTTCAGAGCATAGAAAAGGATGTAATACTCCCAAATTCATTCTATGAAGCCAGCATAACCCTGATATCAAAACCAGGTAAAGACTTCACAAAAAAAGAAAATTACAGACAAATATCTCACATGAACATTGATGGAAAGATGCTCAACAAAATTCTAGCCAATAGAATTTAGCAACATATCAAAAAAATAATTCAACATGATCAAGTGGGATTTATACCAGGTATGCAGGGATGGTTCAACACTAGAAAAACAATCAATGTACTCTATCACATAAATAAAACAAAAGACAAGAACCACACGATCTTATCAATAGATGCAGAAAAGGCATTTGACAAAGTCAGACACCCATTCATGATAAAAACTCTCAAAAAAATAGGAATAGAAGGGAAATTCCTCAGTATAATTAAGGGCATTTATACAAAACCAATAGCCAACATCATCCTGAATGGAGAGACTTTGAAAGCATTTCCCTTGAGAACAGGAACCAGACAAGGATGCCGTCTATCACCACACTTATTCAACATTGTGCTGGAGGTCCTAGCCAGAGCAGTTAGGTTAGAAAAAGAAATAAATGGCATCCAAATAGGTAGGGAAGAAGTCAAAGTATCTCTCTTTGTAGATGATATGATCTTATACACAGAGAACCCCAAGGAATCCACAAGAAAACTACTGGAACTAACAGAAGATTTCAGCAAAGTTTCAGGATACAAGATAAACATACAAAAATCAATTGGATTCCTTTACATCAACAAAGAGAACCTTGAAGAAGAAATCACCAAATCAATACCATTTACAATAGCCCCCAAGAAGATAAAATACTTAGGAATAAATCTAACCAGAGATGTAAAACATCTTTACAGAGAAAAATACAAGACACTACTGCAAGAAACTAAAAGAGACCCGCATAAGTGGAAAAATATACCTTGCTCATGGATAGGTAGATTCAACATAGTGAAAATGTCAATTCTACCCAAAGCAATCTACAGATACAATGCAATCCTGATCCAAATTCCAGCAGCATTTTTTAATGAGCTGGAGAAACAAATCACCAACTTCATATGGAAAGGGAAGAGGCCCTGAATAAGTAAAGCATTACTCAAAAAGAAGAACAAGGTGGGAGGCCTCACACTACCAGATTTTAGAACATATTATACCGCCACAGTAGTCAAAACAGCCTGGTACTGATACAACAACAGATACATAGACCAATAGAACAGAATTGAGAATCCAGATGTAAATTCATCCACCTATGAGCAGCTGATATTTGGCAAAAGTCCAACGTCCATTAACTGGGGAAAAGACAGTCTCTTTAACAAAAGGTGCTGGCATAACTGGATATCCATCTGCAAAAAACTGAAACAAGACCCATACCCCACACCATGTACAAAAACTAACTCAAAATGGATCAAAGACCTAAATATAAAATCGAACACAGTAACGATGGTGGAAGGAAAAATAGGGACAACGCTAGAAGCCCTAAGACATGGCATAAACACTATACAAACCATAAGTAACAATGTACAAGCAACAGAAGAAAGACTAGATAAATGGGATCTCCTAAAAATCAAACACTTATGCTCATCAAAAGAATTCACCAAAAGCGTAAAAAGACCCTACAGACTGGGAAAAAAATTTTGGCTATGGCAAATCCGATCAGCATCTAATCTCTAAAATCTACAAGATACTGCAAAACCTCAACAACAAAAAGACAAATAAGCCAATTAAAAAATGGGCAAAGATATGAACAGGCACTTCGCCAAAGAAGATAATCAGTTGGCTAACAGACACATGAAGAAATGCTCCCGATCATTAGCCATTAGAGAAATGCAGAACAAAACTACAATGAGATATCATCTCACCCCAACAAGGCTAGCATTAATCCAAAAAACACAACATAATAAATACTGGAGAGGTTGTGGAGAGACTGGAACACTTACATACTGTTGGTGGGAATGTAAAATGGTACAACCACTTTGAAAATCGATTTGGCGCTTCCTTAAAAAGCTAGAAATAGAAGTACCATACGAACCAGCTATCCCACTCCTTGGAATATATCCTAGAGAAGTAACAGCCATCACACAAATAGATATATGCACACCCATGTTCACTGCAGCACTGTTCACAATAGCAAAAATATGGAAACAACCTAGGTGCCCATCAACAGAGGAATGGATAAACAAATTATGGTATATCCACACAATGGAATACTATGAAATGATAAAGAACAAGGATGAAGACATGAAACATCTTCTAAGATGGAGGAAGCTGGAGGTCATTATGCTGAGTGAATTTAGTCAGTCACAGAAGGACAAATATTGTATAAGACCATTATTATAAGAATTCAAGAAAAGGTTTAAACACAGAAGAAAACATTCTTTGATGGTTAGGACTGTGGGGAGGGAGGGTGAGGGTTATTTACTAACTAGATAGTAGATAAGAATTATCTTAGGTGAAGGGAAGGACAGCACACACTACAGGGGAAGTCAGCACTGGACTAAACCAAAGCTATGAAGTTTCCTGAATACAATCAAATTCTTTGAGGGACAGAGTGGCAAGGGTAGCGGTCTGGGGACCATGCTTTCAGGGGACATCTAGGTCAATTGGCATAACAAAGCTTATTAAGAAAATGTTCTGCATCCTACTTTCGTGAGCGGTGTCTGGGGTCTTAAAAGCTTGCAAGCAGCCATCTAAGATGCATCAATTGGTCCCAACCACCTAGAGTAAAGGAGAATGAAGAACACCAAAGACACAAGGGAAGTATTAGCCCAAGAGAGAGAAAGGGCCGCATAAACCAGAGACTTCATCAGCCTGAGAGCAGAAGAACTAGATGGTGTCCAGCTACTACCAATGACCACCCTAACAGGGAACACAACAGAAGGTCCCGGATAGAACAGGAGAAAGGTGGAGTGCAGAACTCAAATTCTAGTAAGAAGACCAGACTTAATGGTTTGACTGAGACTGGAGGAACCCCAGAAAGCATGGCCCCTGGATTCTCTATCAGCCCAGAACTAAAACAATTTCCGAGGCCAACTCTTCAGACAGGAATTGGACTGGACTGTGGAACCTAAAGTGATACTTTTGAGGAGTGGGCCTCTTAGCTCAAGTAGATACAAGAGACTGAACGGGCAGCTTTGGTGAGATGGGAGGGCAGAGAGGGTTAGGAGCTGGTTGAATGGACATGGGGACTCAGGGGTGGAAAGGAAGACTGTGCTGTCACAGTACGGGGAGAGCAATTAGGGTCACTTAACAATGTATGTATAAATTTTTATATGGGAAAAAAGAGAAAAAAAAAAACAAAACACATCAAATGATCTGATTTCTACAAGAAGTTCTCTAAAGACCCTTAAGATAGAAGACACAAAGTCTAGCATGGATAAGCACTAGAGGCAGGTCACAAAATATACAATCAGCCCTTAAAACCTGAGTATTGACCACTACCACTATGAGCAGATACAGCATCAAAGTTTGAGATACCAAAGGTCTATATACACTATATTCTGTTTCAAATTAGACAATTTAGTAGCAGTGGTTGCCAGAGGTTAGGAATGGTGATTGTGGTGAGGTGTGACTATAAGTGGGGGTAGCATAAGGGAGATCTTTGGGTGATGGAATAGCTCTGTACCTTAACTGAGATAATGATTACAGAATCCACAGATGTGGTAAAGTGACACAGAATTATATACACAGAATATCAATTTCTTGGTTTTTGATCTTGTTCTATAGCTATGCAAGATGTAACCATCGGGGGAAACCAGGTGACAGGTACACAGATCCTCTCTGTACTGCCTTTGCAACTTCCTGAGAATCTATAATTATTAAAAACCAAACAAACCAAAAAAAAAAAAAAATCAACTAAAGGTCTCGTGACCATTAATTAAGAGCTGCTGATATTTTTTTGGATATAAACTCAACTCATTTGAGAGACCAGAAAATACAGAAGTAACACAGCAACCTATGCTTCAGAAACTCTGGCTAGCTCTTAATACAGCCTACAGCTCCAATGAGGACGTAAAATCATTCCCAAAGCTGGTCCAGGCATTTGGTAATATGCCTCTAAACCTAAAGTAGTCCATTTCTGACTGAAGGTAAGGTAGACATTCTGAAATTCAAACTTTTTTTTTCCTAGCAAAATGGGATTAACAGCCAGTAATCTTCCCACAAAGTTATGATATAGTATTAACTACTGGTAACTTTGACAAAAATCTCAAAGAAAACTACTAAAGCATAACAAAATCACTTAAATGCAGATGTAAAAAAAAAAAAAAATCCAAAAAAGTTCATTAACATTGGCAGTAGTGTGGTATATGGGAAAGAACATTGACTTTTGAGTTGGAGGGATCTAAATTCCACTTTACCACTTTGGAGCTTTGTGACAAATCTCTCAATTGTGTGAGAGCCTCAATTTCCACACTGCCAAAAAGGAGATAATAATGCCTACTTCATAGGGTTGTTAAGAGGATTAAATGAGATAATACCCTAAGTACCTAGCACAGTGTCTGGCACATAGATGTTAATAAAGTTGTAATTTCTATTATTATAATAGTCAGGAGTTGTAGAAGTTAATAGGCTTGGCTTAAAGTGAGAGATACAATGTTGCCGTACCCAGAAATCTGGTCAGTGTCCAGTTTTTCAAATCTAGACGCAGAGGACAAGATCAATATCAGCACCTTACCCAGAGAGGTATTCCTGTTTTAACATTCAATACTAGCATGGTTTCTGAGACTTTAAAGTATTTGACCCCCAGCAGCACCTTTGCCTTGGCAATGCAAACTATAAATCTGGGCCAATGTTGCTATGGGGGTCAAGAGAGTAAAAACAAAGCAATATTTCTTCCAACTGAGAATAGGAGCCAAAGGAGGTTGTATTTTCAAACAAATCTGATCAAAGACCTCTTGCCCTTGGCTATAAGGGCTGTTGTAACTAACACAGTAAGGTTTCTTAGCAACAGTTTATTCAGGGAGGTACAAGTGTGCCTCAATAAAAGCAAACTTAAGATATGAAAATCCACATGTAAGAGATAAATTTAGAAGTGACTTTGTTTTACAGAAAGTTTTTTATTTGGTGTCTTAACGTGATTAGATTGAAATAAATTCTATTATATGTGTATACACACACACACACAGAGGCATCAGTCTAACACAAAATATTGCATAGGCCCTTGCTACTCAAAATAGGGTGCACGCACCAGCAGCAGCATCAGAGAGCTTGTTAGAAATGCAGAATCTCAGCCCCACCCTAAACCTCACTGACCAGAATGTGCACTTTAACAAGATCCCCAGAAGATTCATATGCACATTAAAATCTGAAAAGCACCATCCTAGGCAATATTCATGATACTAACACCAGAAGCTCTACCAATATCCCTATTGCTGTTGAGTCAACTCCAATTCATAGTGACCCTGTAGGACAGAGTACAACTGCCCTATAGGGTTTCCGAGGCTATAAATCTTTATGGAAGCACACTGCCACATGTTTCTCCCTTAGAATGGCTGGTGGGTTCCAACAGATGATCTTTCAGCCAGCAGCCAAGTGCCTTAACCTCTGTGCCACCAGGGCTCCTCTCTAAATATTCACATTTAATATTAAACATTTTTATCCCATTGCTGTCAAGTCAATTCCAACTCGCAACAGCCCTATAGGACAGAGTAGAACCGCCCCATAGGGTTTCCAAGGAGTGGCTGGTGGATTTGAACTGCCAACTTTTTGGTTAGCAGCCGAGCTCTTAAGCACTGTACTACCCAGGCTCCTAAACATTTTTAAAGACTCCAGAATTAACATGAATATTAAATAATAATAGTTATTTACCAGGGCTTCTACCAGCATTCTCATTCCTTATTCCTTACAACACATTAGAATCACCTCAACCATCTGGGTAGGCTTTAAATTATCCTCTTTTTTAAAAATACTTATGTCTGGACCCTATGCCAAGATTTGGATTTAATTGGTCTGGGGTGGGTCCCTAGTATTAGCATTTTTTTTAAAGATCCTTAGGTGACTGAAGTGCAACTATTGTTGAGAACCACTGCTACAGACCAAGAACAGCAAATTAATATAAAGCAGCCTCACCAACAGTTAAGATTTTAAAGGTATCATCAGGAGAAAACATTAGAACTAGAAAGAGAGGTTAAGATATGGCTGATATAAATCTTGCACGAAACAATATTATATCAAGGTTGTTCTTCTTTTTTGTCATCTTTTTTGTTCAGTCACTTAGAACCTTGGCTAGGAACCAATTACACCAAAATAGATTTTCCCTGGGCTAGCTCTAGGAAACTGTTTCTGAAGCCCCTCAAATATATTTCCTTCCCTGATTCCTTCAACTATAAAATTTCAAAGAAGGAGCTGGAGAACACGACGTTGGAGGTAGAAGGGGTTGGTAGCAGGGAGAAAATAATCAACACAATGCAGATTTGGAAAGGCCAGTGCAGTGGGAATAAAAGACCGAGAGATAGAACTGATAGTATGTTCTAGTCAGGAGTACAGGGTAAGATGTGGGAGTGGGTTGTTAGAGCAGAGTAGAGGTGACAGAGTACCAGAGGGTAAGGGATTGTGAGGCTAGGTTCTTCCTGAGGGTGCTGAAATTACTATGGATAACCAAAGGAGAGGGGTTAGAGAGGAAGACTGAGATAAGCCAGGTGCCAAGTTCTTGGTGAACAAGGAAGAGTGGCCTAGTCAAGGTCACCCACTAATCACTGGGTGGTAGAGGTATGACCAGAAGCTGGGTTTCCTGATGACCAGGGCTCTTTCCAACACCCTTTTGTGAATGAAACATTCAGTGTGGCCTGATGTCAGAACACTCTCTGTCTAATGATTGTGCTTCCTTTAATATGACTCAGCATAGATCTTATAGGGCACACCCCCTGAGGGAGACACTAGAACCCAACTTTCCTTTACCATGCCTCCTTCCTCTGTAGGCAAGCATTTACTCAGCACTTACTCTATCCTCACTATGCTGAAACATTGTAGGGGCAGAAAAAGTGTTAAAAGCCCTAAGGATTTAGTCCCAATCTGCAAAGGAAATCTCCAATCAAAATGTCCAACAACTGCTAATTCTGGAGTCTTTAAAAATGTTTAGGAGCCCTGGTATTACAGTGCTTAAGAGCTCGGCTGCTAACCAAAAGGTTGGCAGTTCAAATCCATCAGCCACTCCTTGGAAACCCTATGGGGCAGTTCTACTCTGTCCTGTAGGGTCGTTATGAGTTGGAATTGACTTGACAGCAATGCGATAAAAATGTTTAATATTAAATAACAAATATGTATCCCCTGGAAAAATATTTCTGTCAGTCTGGAGAAATGCCAGAAATAAATGAAACAGGTCTTCTTTTTTGTTCAGTCACTTAGGACCTTAGCTAGGAATCAATAATGGAACATAAGTATGACATACCAGGTTAGTTGACTAATCATTATAGCAACCATATATTCCAGATTTTCTTAGACAATACTAGTTTTAAATATTTTATCGCATTATCTCCAAAAATCCACATTTCAAAAATCCTAGTATTTTGATATTCAAACTACATCTTCTTACACTTGGAAGTGGCACAAAAATTATTTGCCATATTACATACCCCAATTTTATGTTTGGAAAGTATTAACAAATAGAATTATGAATTACAGATTCATCACATTTAAGGTAGAGTTTAGTCACCCTATTTTTACCCTCTGGTTTCGGAACAAATAATATTGTAAAATGGAAGAAATACTAAATGTAGTAGTCCAGATTTTCAATACTGATGCAATGTCTCAAAATGCTTTTAAAATGGAATAGACTGGTACTGGAGTATGCAACTGATAGTCTTCCTCCTCAATCCATATTTCAAATAGTTGATGCAGTCTGAGCAAAATAAACAAAAATGCTGCATGCAACCTCCCTCTCCTCATGGTGATAGCATAAATATTTTCCCCTTTGAACAAAATCAGCAATAGGTATTCTTCCCTGAGTTGAATTCAGTTCTCACACCAGAAAACAAAAGCCAACAGATAATGCATATCCTTTTCTAGATTCCTTATAAAATACATTATCCACCAACTATTATTATCATGAGGATCATATTTGGCCTTTGTTTGAAACCTCTAAAAGTTTTCTTGGGTAGACTTTGTCTGAAAAGTACTATTAGTAATAGACATAAACAGCCCTATACACTGTTGAAAATCAAACTGTGTTAAAAGAAAACATATCAACTGTATATGGCTTAATACCTCAGGAGTCTTCTTATTCTGTCTTTTCCCAAAAATACAATCAAGATCTGTTTTGCTCCAAGAGGAAAGATCCTTCCCTAAAAAAAAAAAAAAAAAACATAATACCTTTCAGTAATAACATTCTTCTAAAAATATAAACTATAAAACTCCTGAAAGGAAAATGGTTCTTGGAAAAGAAACAATTTTGTAAATTACTGACTTTCAGCCAGCTCCTCTTTCACAGATTGTTGGTGGTGGTGGGTGCCATCATTTCCAACTCATAGCAACCCCATGTGACAGAGTAGAACTGCTCCATAGGGCTTTCTTGGCTGTAATCTTAACTGAAACAGATTGCCAGGTCTTTCTTCCTTGGAGCCACTGGGTGAGTTCAAAACCTTTTGGTTAGCAGCAAAGTACTTAAGCGTTTGTGCTACCAGGGCTCCTCACAACTTAATACATATATTATTCATTATTTTTAATTAATAAATAAAATTGAATTTAAAATCATTTAAAAATCAAGTAAGTATTTTAGAATCAAGGTCCTTGGCATTCTCTCTTAATTGCAGAAACAACTTAGAACATGTAGACTGACAGGAAAACTAAGTTCTAAAGATAGCTCTACTACTGGTATGCCTTCAAGGTGTGATTTCTGGGTCTCTGTGTTCCCCACTTACAAAACAGATCATATTCCCTTTCAAGAGACATGGGCTACTTACTCAGATTATAAAATACTGAATAAAATAAATTCTGCTAGATGTATAGCTTCAAAACCCCACATATATGCACATGAATGAGGACATACCATACCTGACACGTAGGAGCTCATTAACTGAATGAGTGAAAATTTAAAGATAACAAATGCAAATAAAATTAACTGTATAAGGGTGAAGGGATTTCAAATTTTTCTTTTTAAAATGTTCTTTACTATTATAGCTATATCACCTCAAAATAAAAGAGTACGTAATGAAAACATGAAATTAAATGGCTTCTGGTAAAAATAATGTCCAAAGGATAAAAACAACCTAAGTTCTTTAACCTTAGTTTCAAACTCACAAACCAACTAATTTAAAATTTACTTCTTTGAAATTTCTACTTCTACCTATAACACTCTGTGAGCAGTTAGCCAAATCTATTCCCATGTGTCATCTTCACTGTAAAATGAATTTAAAATGTAACTATTACGTATAAAGTCTTAGGGTCTAGGGGAGCGAGGCACGAGGTTAGACACGGGCATTTTTGATTTGCGTTGGTAGCTCAAGTTCCACCTGTCACTGACTCACTTGTCTTCTTGGTTTCCTGTAGCAGACTGACTTGGCAAAGTAATATCATGACCCTGAAGGTTCTAGTTCACTATCATTGGGTCATTCAAATATGATATTGCTCAGTGACTCCATGAAATTAAAAAACAAAACACCCTTCGATTTAATTCTAAACCAGTTGTCAAAACCAGTACAAAGGCAGCAGTACCAGATTAAATGATCCACTCAGTACACTCTGTTTCTATTAGGAAGGGAGTGCTCCTTTGGGGCACTACAGGCTGCTCTCTCTCTCTCTCTCTTTTTTTTTTTAACCTCAGTTAGAAACAAAGCCTTCACTGGTTCTATTTTACTATTAAGTAGGACTCATTAAAAAAAGACCCAAAAGGAAACCTACTTAAGAACAAAATAAAGTTTATCACAGACAGAAACTCAGAAAACGAACCAGAAAAGTGGGAATAAAATTTGTCATGGTGGGGAGAAATGGACCAACACTCAGGAGGTCTAAAGTCATCAACAGTTTTGTCATCAATGTAACTCATTTTCCACTGCAAGGCATGTTAAGGGTGGCTATTTCTAGTTCATAAAAAGGAGCTGTACTTAGTTCAAAATATGTATCGGCCATCTATCCTGAATCAAGATTCTGGAATGGAAGAAATACCCTAAAAGAAATGCAAATATAGACATATTTTACAGTTAGTCAACTAAAAGGACTGCTGGAGGGATTAAGGAAAAGAATACATGGGAGGTCACATTTCTAAAACAGTAGTCAAAATATGAACATACTGAGATTAAAAGCAAATCTAAAAATCAAAGGGAAAACTGCCAAGCTGGTAGAGACAGGAAGCTGTACCAATGACGGTGCAAATGTTTCTAAAGTTTTGGTGATGAGTTCTTGTATCAGAAATTTCTATCTTTTAGCAAAGTTCACTTAAGCAAATGTAGAAACCAGCATTGCTACAGGCTTTGCATTGGACTTGATCTGGAACACAAAAACACAGAGAAGAAATAAGAGTCAGAGACTAATGGACAGAAGCTTAAAGGTAGATCAAAATGTGAAGATGGAAGCAATTTGGAAACACGTATTTGTTAATTGTCCTGGCCTAACAATTTATAAATATTATAAAGTCATGGTCACTTTTGAATAAAATATACATATTAAAAATGAGTTTAGAAGATTATTGGTTTCAGTTATGAATGATGGTCAAATCAGAGCAAATACTGCTGATAAACTAAAATGACAATAAAAGAATAGAATAGGAAATACATATTATCAATCTGGATTTGATTCATCTATCTATTGGTCTTCAACTGGCCAGAGCACTTTTGAGAACCAAGAAAAAAAGGCTTCCAGTACCCAAACTGATATAACAAAGTCCAAGAAAGGTGAAGCAGATATTTTCACAGAAGAATCCTTCATTTATAACTATTTTAGATGTGTTTCTAATCATGAAGGCACCCCGGTGGCACAGTGGTTAAGCGCTTGCCTTCTAACCAAAAGGTCAGCAGTTTAAACCTACCTGCTGCTCCACTGGAGAAAGATGTGGCAGTCTGCTTCCATAAAGATTACAGCCTTGGGAACCCTATGGGGCAGTTCTACTCTGTCCCATAGGGTCGCTATGAGTCGAAATCGACTCAACAGCAACAGGTTTGGTTTTTTTTTTTTTTTCTAATTATCATGATTATCAGGTTTTCCGGTCTACCAGAGTAGAAAATTAAAGGGAGGAATGTTATTTCTAGAGTTAGACACACAATACAAAGATGTCCAAAAGGGAAGCAACTGAAACTATAAAAAATAGACATAAGGACTTAAGAATCATGGTGATTTGGAGCCACTTAGTTTAAGGGCAAAAAAACCATATATCACCTAACAAGTTCTAAGGAGAAAACTGTATTATAAACTATTATTATAACTGAGGCTCACACACACACACACACACACACACACACAAAATCTGTGGGAAATTATAGTTTATCTATTCAAATTAAAGGAGTAACGGCAAAGAAATACAGGTTTTAGAAATGTATTTGTAAAAAAAAAGAAAAATGTTTAAGATTTATGTAGGTAGCTTCAATGCCTAGAAAATTAATCTGCATTCCTCAATCAAGAAGGATAAATAAAACAATATTATACTTCGACTTTTTTTTTTTTTTTTTTAGTGAAAACAAATGGGACTGATAATAAGCCTAGGGCAAACATAATGACAAATTCATTAAAATGACAATGTTACAAAACCTGAAAAAAATCAGAGTATAGTGCTAAATAAGTCAGACCCTAAACCTGTTGCCTTCAAGTTGATTTCCAACTCATAATGACCCTACAGGACAGAGTAGAATTGCCTCACAGAGTTTCAAAGCTTGTAAATCTTTACAGAAGCAGACTGCCACATTTTTCTCCTGTGGAGGGGCTGTTGAGTTTGAAAGGACGACCTTTTGGTTAGCAGCTGAGTGCTTTAACCACTAAGCCAACCTAGTCACCAATAACAAGACAATCTGAATTTTAAAAAAGCCTGTGATGGTACTTCTTTACACTGCAATGCTAAAAAAGGAGACCCTGGGCAGCATAAACGGTTAAGCATTCAACTACTAGCTGAAAGGTTGGCAGTTTGGACCTACACAGAGTGCCTTGGAAGAAAGGCCTGGTGATCTGCTTCCAAAAGGTCATAGCCATAAAAACTCTATGGAGCATAGTTCTACTCTGATACACATTGGGTAGCCATGAGTCAGAATCAACGTAACGGCAATGGGTAAATGCCAGAAGGATCAGAAAAAGAAACTTAATGCTCCTCTAACACCCACTACCACAATCCAACCGTGGAAACGAGTTCACTATGCTATGAATACTACAATTCTGTATTTCTAGACTTGCAAGCTAACTACGTGAAACATGTGTTTTGCATGTAGTTTCCTTGTTTAAGAAGTAAAATATTATAAATTGTCACAGGAATAAGAAATCTGGGTAAATTACCATGATGAAGTTGCACAACTACAACTTATGTTAACTTTTCACCTATCCATTGCACAACTGGGAAAAAAAAACAATAATCTCTTGTCAACGTCTCACTTATAGCTAAAAAACTTCAAAATCGTTTTGTATAAATATTTTCTCTATATTTTTCTTCTCTGTAGATATACCTCATCAAACATTTTTCAAATGAAAAGAAACCACGTTAGAGTTGGGCTTTTAAATGAATATGGATGGAAAAAAAATCTTAAACTGTATGAAAAATTATTTCAAATTAAAATGATATTTGGGACGAGAGAAAAGAATAATTATGACCTACAATGATGCAGTCAATATTTAGGCAGTAGTAAATTTTACAATGTGATTAACGGTATTTGCTACTGTAGTCTCACTAAAGTAAAATGGATATTTTTATCTTTACTCATCACCAAGTTGAATAAAATGCCATCTTTCTATGTTTTAGGAAACTTTCCTAAACATAGAAAGAGTTATAATATGAATCATTCTCATCAACTAAGTGAATTAGTTAATTTCATTTAAATGTTATGAGCCTACCCATGGGCTAAAATCCTTATTATCCATAATGTTGAAAAGTCAAAAGTTCCATGAAAGGGCCACTTCTGATCAATTTTAGAACTAAGTAGGGACTTATTTTTTCCTCATTTTACAAAAGAGGAAACTGAGTCTGAAAGAAGTTACATGACTAATAAATGATTTGTCTGAGGTCACGTAGCTGTTAATGAGAGTGATGACCAGAAATCAAGTTTCCTGTGATCTAAAATAGTCTATCTTAGAAGAAACTTAGAGCTTGTCATACATATCCAATGATAATACCTGCTCTAAAAGAAAATATTCCTTTTAATAATAAAAGTTTTAAATAAAATAAATATTTACTGTGGACTGTAAAGATGGAAGGTAAATATTTTCTTCACTACTCAGATTTTTGTCTTTCCCTCATTTTTTTCTATTTATTTTCAATTTCTGACAATATATCTTTACACTTTCTTCTCTGCATCCTCCCCATCTTCCCCAAACAAGGCTAATAAATAAGCAAACCTAACTGGAAAGGAGACAAAATGAAGGCACAACACACCAAGCAGTGTGACAGGGTCACTCAACAAGGAATGGCTTAACTAGAAATAGAAAGCAGATACTCTAAGCATCTATTAGATCAAATGCTTCAGATGAAATCATGCTTGGAGTCAGATACTAAAGGAAAATTAGAAGATTCTATTTGCAAAAGTGAAAGTGTAAAAGGCTGCCTTACCAAAAGTTATAGGCCACTCTTAATTTGCTCCTCCACCCCCCAATTATCTCTCTTTTTTTCTACAAGGTCTAACCAAAAAAATGAGGGATATTTGAGGCAATGGGTGTGAAATGACTATTTACTCTCCTCAAAACGGAGGACTTGTTGGACTAAGGGGCCAACAAGTACTGTTTTCTGTTCTGTAGCAGGCTAGCATAGAGAGAAACTCTGGTCCTAAGCCATATAACATAATGAAAAAGGAAGTTCTACTCTAAGAGAAGGAAGGGGATGACATGAAAGAGACATATAAAACACACCTGTTGAGAAAGGGAAGAGGAAAAATATCAATCTGCCCTTCTTGCATACACTCCAGAAGCTATTCAGCTTCTGAATCCATTCAGCTCTGCCATTGCCTCTCACTTAAACCAAACCCAGACCTACCTTATCAGAGTCCTGGCCCAAAATCATGAAAACCACCAACAGTAGTTTAGAGTAAAAGGAGGTCCAGCTCCCACTACTATTCAAATGGGTACTAGGAGTCAGGGAATCCTCCATCATGTTAACAAGATGTGTTACGAGATGTGTTTTTCCTGGAATAGTGAGGTAAAAATGTATATCCAATCTCCCATAAAAAACCATCTATGATGATTAGGTATCACAGCATACTTACCATAATATTACACTTTAAATATATTATGTAATAAATAAGCTTCTGTGGATGGAAAGTACACTTAATTCATGATGCTTTTCTATGGAAAATATTTCAGGAATTGATTAGGTTTAGTTGTTTCTTCCGTACCAATGCAAGACCACCACCTAGTGGTCAAAGAGAACAACTGCACTCACAAATGACTATATATTGCGAAGAAACCAAAAACCGGTTTCTGTTGAGTCGATTCCAACTCATAGCAACCCTATAAAACAGAGTAGAACTGCCCCATAGAGTTTACATTAGGAAGAAGGGGGGGTGGGGAATAAAGATTGAATTTACCACCCAGTTCTCAAACATGTTTTCTAACACTATCTTGGCAATAACCATGTAACACCTAAGTTAATACTCCATGAAATGGAGAAATTGTGTGGGATAATATGAGCCAACCCAGTAGTGATAAGTATCATATTGGAGACCTTAATGTAGAGTATAATTCTCTAAACTGGTAGATGAGGACCTATTCAACATCAATATTGAACTATGAATAATGGGAACACAAATAAAAATGTTGAGCAATTTTTTTCCTAATTATTTTCTTACCTAGCTACCTAGGACTTCACAGTCCCTTTCCCCCTCAAAATAGCAAGTTGACTTCCATTTTCAGCTTTGCCATAGGACTTGTATGCAGTCTAAAACCTAATCAAATTTTAACAAGATCCCCAGGTGATTCACAATAAATTTTAGAAATTCAGCACTGCTTTAGATCAATCCAGTCTGGCTGTGCATAAAATGAGAAGTCGCTACTAATTAACAGCTAAAAATGCTTTCAGAAACTCAGTATGAACATATATATTTCAACAACAAATAAATAAATGCTAAATCTTACCTTTTGTAAGTTTCATATAATGAACACGGTTTTTTGAAATTTTGGACTTTTCTTCTAAGTTAAAAGATTTCTTCTCTTTGTTGTCTGAGGAGTCTAAAAAAAGATGATAAGTATTACATTAAACTCTATGAAACCCATTCTCAATTATTCTCTTACAGGGACACAGTCTTATTTAAATAAAAAGTTTAGGAGACTCATCACTTAATTGATCTCTAATCAAATAATATTTTTCTTAAAATGTGCACTATGGATCAGACAAGGCTATCTTCCAGAAATATATAAAATCATTGAGAAAGAGAAATAACAGCTTGTGTTCACACAGAAATCTGTACATGAATGTTCATAGCAGCTTTATTCATAATAGCAAAATACTAGAAACAATCCAAATGTCCTTCAATGGATAAAGGGATGAACAAAGACTGATGTATCTATACAAAGGAATACTACTCTGCAATAAGAAGGGATAGATTATTGATACATGCAACCATCTTGAGGGACCTCAAAGGCATTATGCTTAGTAGGAAAAAAAAAGTCAACCTGAAAAGGTTACATACTATGTAAGTCCACTTACATAACATTCTTAAAATGACAAAATCATAGCAATGGAGAACAGATTAATGGATTCTAGGGGACAGGGACAAGAGTGGGGTATTGGGAGGTAGACGGGTGTAAAAACCAAAAAAAATGAAACCCGTTGCTATCGAGTCAATTCTGACTCATAGTGACCTATAGGACAGAATAGAACTGCCCCATAGGGTTTCCAAGAGGTGGCTGGTGGATTCAAACTGCTGATCTTTTGGTTAGCAGCCAAGTTCTTAGCCACTGTGCTACCAGGGCTCTGGGGGGTGTAAGGTGGGTGTGAATACAAAGAGAATAGTATGAGGCAGATCTTTCGTTGTGATGGAGCAATTCTGTAGCTTGATGATGGTGGTGATTACATGAATCTACACGTGATAACACTGCATAGAACAATACAGATACATACACACGAATGAAGGTTAAAAAAATGGTAAGATCTGTAACCTAGTTAACGGTAATATACTGCTGTTGTTAGCTGCCATCGAGTTGGTGCCAACTCGTGGTGACTTTATGTATAACAGAATGGAATGTTGCCTGGTCCTGTGTCATCCTCAAAACTGTTGGAATGTTTGAGCCCACTGTTGCAGCTATTATATCAGTTCATCTCATGGAGGGTTTCCCTTGCTTTCACTGACCCTCTGCTTTACCAACCATGATGTCCTTTGCTAGCAATTGATCTTTCCTGATGACTTGTCCAAAGTAAGCAAGACAAAGTCTCGCCATCCTCGCTTCTAAGGAGCATTCTGGCATACTTCCTCCAAAACTGGTAACAGAAATATACCAATGTCAATTTCTTGGTTTGGATAGTATGTAAGATGTCCATGTAAGATGTCACCATTGCGGGAAGCTGAGTGAAGGGCACTGTCTTAGGCTGAGTTCTCTAGAGAAGCAAAACCAGTGAAGTGTATATATAAACATACATAGAGAGATTTATCTCAAGGAAATGGCTCATGCGGCTGGGGAGGCTGGCAAGTCCCAGATCGGTGGGTCAAGCATCAGGCTAGAGGCTTTTCTCCTGATTCACGTGGTTGCAGGGGCTGATGAACCCAAGACTGGCAGGTCAGATGACAGGCTGCTTGGTCCACGGGACTGTGGAAGCTGATGAGTCCCAGAATCGGCAGTCAGATGGCAGACTGCTGGCTCACAGGACTGCAGAAGCCAATGATCCCAAGATCTGCAGGTCAGGTGAAAGGCTGCTGGCTCATGTCCCACGAACCAGAGGTCAGAGGATGACAAGTCAGATGTAGGACCCAGAGCAAGCAAGCTTTGCCAGAACATCCATATGTATATCGGATGCAGGTCACACCCCCAAGGAAACTCCCCTTACCAATGATTGGCTGATCACGTCAGATCACGTCATGGAGGATGACTACATCATTACATAACTGCCAGTCCACTGAGAATCATGGCCTAGCCAAGTTGACAATCTTAACCATCACAGGTACTTAGGACTCTGTATTTTTTGCAACTTCCTATAATTCTAAAATCTTTTCAAAACAAAAAAATTTTTTAAGTGAATAATTAAAAAAAAAAACAAAACACTGTTGCCATGGAGTCAATTCTGACTCAGATAGGTTAAACGATAAACAAAAAACTGATTACAGATGATCATCAGGTAGAGTGCACAGGAGCAGAGCTGGCACTGAGCAATTGCTGCAAACACCAGTTTTCATGGGAGGCTTACATATAAAGGTCAGCAAAATCAACAGCAAAATGAAATCATGGAAGAATAAATTCATGTGGTTATTCCTTTGACAAAAGAGGAAAATATGAGCCAGAAACTATTTACTTGCCTGAAACATCAGAGCAAGTAGATACTGGGTTAGAGCCCATTTTAGGATATTAATTAGCTGTGTGTATTCCCTCACATTTATCTGTTTTTCAAGTTTAGATAGCACAGTATCACAGAGAAGAAAATAATAGGTAGAAAAACACTGAATTTTCCTATAGCTATGTTATAAGGAAATTTAGATATAAGGTTAGAGAAAGGAAAATTTCCCTTTAGCACTGGAGCAAAACAAACAAACGCCCATTGAGCAACATGTTGTCGTTGTCAGGTGTGATTGAGTCAAATTAACTATGATCTCTTCCAGGAGTGAATTATTTTATTTCAAAAGAACAATGTGAATTATATAATAAGGCACTGAACAATATAAAGACAGCCGTTTCAACCTTTCAGAAAATGCCTAGTATGGCTTAATTATATCAACAATCTGAAACAGTCTCCTCTGCAGCCACTTCCCAGGAGTAGCTTGGAATTTTTTTTTTTTTAATATTTTATTATACTTCAGGTGAAGGCTTACAGAACAAATAGTTTCTCATGAAACAGTAGTACACATGTTGTTTTATGACATTGCTTAACAACCCCACAACATATTAACCCTCTAACTTCTCAACATTTTTTCTTTTTTCTTTTGGTGAAAATACACATAGACAAAGATAGACCGTTTCAAAAATTTCTACATACACAGTTCAGTGACATTGACTATGCTCTTCCAATTGTGTTGTTATTCTCACGTAAGATGAAGGCTTACAGAACAAAATAGTTTCTCATTTAACAGTTACTACAAATGTTGCCCTATGACAATGGTTAACACTCTCACAACACATCAACAATATCCTTACTCAACCTTGGGTTCCCTATCACCAGCTTCCTTGTCCCCTTCTGCCTTCTGGCCCTTGTCACTGGACTCCTGTACCTCGTTAGTCTCATTTGGTTTTACGGGGCTGTCCACTCCCAAGCTGGAACCTCAGAGGTAACTTTACCACTGAGCTAAAAGGGTGTCTGGGGGCCATACTCTAGAGGTTTCTCCAGTCTCCTTTAGGCCAGTAAATCTGGTCTTTTTTTTGTGAGTTAGAATTATGCTCTACATCCTTCTCCAGCTCTGTCCAGAACCCTCTGTTGTGATCCTAGTCAAGGCAGTCAGTGGTGGTAGCCAGGCACCATCTAGCTGTACTGGACTCAGTCCGGTGGAGGCCTTGGTAGCTGTGGACAATTAGTCCCTCCGACTAATCTTTTCCTTGTATCCTGTTCTCTTCATTCTCCCTTGCTCCAGAAGGGATGAGACCAGTGGAGTATCTTTGATGGCCGCTCACAGGCTTTTAAGAACCCACACACTACTCACCAAGGCAGAACATACACCATTGTCTTTATAGGCTGTGTCATGCCAACTGAGCTAGATGTTCCCCGAGACCATGGTTCCCACAGCCCT
Organism: Dugong dugon; assembly: GCA_030035585.1. Lineage (NCBI taxonomy): Eukaryota > Metazoa > Chordata > Mammalia > Sirenia > Dugongidae > Dugong > Dugong dugon. The sequence continues at coordinate 40,825,023 of CM057476.1, read as the reverse complement.
CCGCCCAGCAATTCAGTCCCTCAGGGAGTCTGGATGTGTCTATGGGGCTTCCATGACCTTTCCTTGTACAGGTTGTGCTAGTTTCCCTTGTATTGTGTACTGTCTCACCCTTCACCCAAGATACCACTTATCTATTGCCTATTTAGTATTTCCCCACCACCCCTCCCATCCCTGGTAACCAACAAAAATTGTTACATTTTGTGTGTAAACTTTTTCATGGGCTTTTACAATAGAGGTCTCATACAATCTTTCTCCTTTTGCGATTGACTTATTTCACTCAGCATAATGTCCTCCAGTTTCATCCATGTTATGAGATGCTTCACAGATTCACTGTTGTTCTTTCTCGTTGCATAAGTACTCCGTTGTGTGTATGTACCATAGTTTGTTTATCCATTCATCTGCTGATGGGCATCTAGGTTGTTTCCATCATTTTGCTATTGTGAACAATGCTGCCATGAACATAGGTGTGCATATGTCTATTCCAGTGACGACTCTTATTTCTCTAGGATATATTCCTAGGAGTGGGATTGCTGGATCGAATGGTATGTCTATTTCTAGCTTTCTGAGGAAACGCCGTATCATTTTCCAAAATGGTTGTATCATTTTGCATTCCCACCAGCAGTGCATAAGAGTTCCCAACTCCCCGCAGCCCCTCCAAAATTTGTTATTTCCAGTGTTTTTGATTCGTGCCAGTAATGCCGGGGTGAGATGGTATCTCATTGTGGTTTTAATTTGCATTTCTCTAACGGCTAGTGATTGCGAGCATTTCCTCATGTGTCTGTTGGCCATTTCAATGTCTTCTTTGGTGAAGTGTCTGTTCATTTCCTTTGCCCATTTTTTAATTGGATTATTTGTCATTTTGTTGTAGAGGTGTTGGATTTTCTTGTAGATTATGGAGATTAGACCTTTGTCTGACTTGTACTGTCCCAAAATTTTTTCCCAGTCTGTAGGTTCTCTTTTTACTCTTTTGGTGAAGTCTTTTGAAGAGCACAGGTGATTGATTTTCAGAAGATCCCAGTCATCTAGCTTATCTGTTGGGTTTTGTGCATTGATGGTTATGGTTTGTATCCTGTTAATGCCATGTATTAAGGTCTGAAGTGTTGGTCCTATTTTTTCTTCTATGAACTTTATAGTTTTAGGCTTTATATTCAGGTCTTTGATCCATTTTGAAGTAGTTTTTGTATACGGTGTGAGGTATGGGTCCTGTTTCATTCTTTTGCAAATGGATATCCAGTTTTGCCAGCACCATTTGTTAAAAAGACTGTCTTTTCCCCATTTGATGGACTTTGGGACCTTGTCGAAGATCAGGTGATCGTAGGTGGATGTATTTACATCTGGGTTCTCAATTCTGTTCCATTGGTCAATGTATCTGTCGTTGTACCAGTACCAGGCTGTTTTGACTACTGTAACTGTATAGTAGGTTCTGAAGTCAGGTAGTGTGAGTCCTCCAACTTTATTCTTCTTCTTCAGTAGTGCTTTACTTATTTGGGGCTTCTTCCCTTTTTATATAAAGTTAATGATTAGTTTTTCCATCCCTTTGAAGAATGTTGTTGGTATTTGGATCACGACTGTGTTGTCTTTGTAAATTGCTTTGGGTAGAATTGTCATTTTCACAATGTTGAGTCTGCCTATCCATGAGCATGGTATGTTTTTCCATTTATGTAGATCCCTTTGGGTTTCATGCAGTACTGTTTTGTAGTTTTCTTTGCATAGGTCTTTTACATCCCTGGTCAGATTTATTCCTAAGTATTTTATCTTTTTAGGGGCTACTGAAAATGGTGTTGTTTTCCTGATTTCCTTTTCATCATTCTCCTTACTGGTGTATAGGAATCCAACTGATTTTTGAATGTTTATCTTGTATCCTGCTACTCTGCTGAGTCTTTCTATCAGTTCCAGTAGATTTCTCGTGCAGTCTTTAGGGTTTTCTATGTATAGTACCATATCATCTGCAAACAGGGACAGTTTCACTTCTTCATTACCAATTTGGATGCCCTTTATTTCTTTTACTTGCCTTATTGCTCTAGCTAGCTAGAACTTCCAGCACAATGTTAAATAGGAGTGGTGATAAAGGGCATCCTTGTCTTGTTCTTGTTTTCAAGGGGAATGTTTTCAGCCTCTATTAAGAATGATGTTGCCATTGTTTTTGCATAGATGCCCTTTATTATGCTGAGAAATTTCCCTTCTATACCTATTTGATTGAGAGTTTTGATCAGGAATGGGTGATGGACTTTGTCAAATGCCTTTTCTGCATCAATTGAGATGATCATGTGATTCTTTTCTTTCCTTTTATTTATGTGGTGGATTACGTTGATTGATTTTCTAATGTTGAACCATCCTTGCATACCTGGTATGAATCCTACTTGGTCGTGGTGTATTATTTCTTGATATGATGCTGAATTCTATTAGCTAGAATTTTGTTGAGAATTTTTGCATCTATATTCCTGAGAGATATTGGTCTGTAATTTTCTTTTTTTGTGACGTCTTTGCCTGTTTTTGGTATCAGCGTTATGGTGGCTTCACAGAATGAATCTGGAAGTGTTGCTTCCTCTTCTAGGCTCTGAAATAGCTTGAGTAGTACTGGTACAAGCTCTCCTGTAAATGTTTTGTAGAATTCTCCAGTGAAGCCATCTGGGCCAGGGCTTTTTTTTAGTTGGGAGTTTTTTTATTACCTTTTCAATCTCTTCTCTTGTTATGGGTCTGTTCAGATTTTCAACATCACTTTGTTGTAGTTTGGGTAGGCCGTGTTTTTCTATAAATTCATAAATTTCTTCTAGGTTTTCAAATTTGTTGGAGTATACTTTTTCATAATATTCTGTTATAATCCTTTTTATTTCAGTTGGGTCTGTTGTAATGTCCCCCATTTCATTTCTTATTTGGGTTATTTGTGTCCTCTCCTGTTTTTCTTTTGTCAGTCTGGCCAGTGGTTTGTCGATTTTGTTGATTCTTTCAAAGAACCAACTTTTGGTTTTGTTGTTTCTTTCTATTGTTTTTCTGTTCTCTCTTTCATTTATTTCTGCTCTGATCTTTACTATTTCCTTTCTTCCGGTGGTTGTGGGCTTTTTTTTGCTCTTCTATTTGTTTGAGTTCTGTAGTTAATGTTTTGATTTTGTCCCTTTCTTCTTTTTTGATATGTGCATCTATTGCTAGAAATTGTCTTCTGAGGACTGCCTTTGCTGTGTCCCAAAGGTTTTGGTATGATGTGGTTTCATTCTCATTTGATTCTAGGAATTTTTTGATTCCATCTCTGATTTCTTCTATTACCCAGTGATGTGTAAGCAGGGTACTATTCAGTTTCCATGTAGTTGATTTTTTTTCTTGCTCCTTCTATTGTTAATTTCTACCTTGATGGCATTGTGGTCAGAGAAGATACTTTGAATTGTCTTAACGTTTTGGATCTTGTTGAGGCTTGCTCTGTGGCCTAAGACGTGGTCTATTCTGGAGAACATTCCATGTGCATTGGAAAAGAATGTGTACTTTGCAGCCATTGGATGGAGTGTTCTATATATGTCTATGAGGTCAAGCTGGCTGATTGTGCCCTTTAGGTTTTCTGTATCTTTGCTGAGTTTCTTCTTAGTTGTTCTGTCCTTTACTGAGAGTGGTGTGTTGAAGCCTCCTACTATTATTGTGGAACTGTCAATTTCTCTTTTCAGTGTTGTTAGAGTTTGTTTTACGTATTTTGGAGCCCTGTCATTGGGTGCATAGATGTTTATTATGGTTAGGTCTTCATGATGGATCGTCCCCTTAATCATTATATAGTGTCCTTCTTTGTCTTTTATGGTAGATATTGTTTTAAAGTCTATTCTATCTGAGATTAGAATTGGCACTCCTGCTCTTTTTTGGTAGTTGTTAGCTTGATATATTTTTTTCCAACCTTTGATTTTTAATAAATTCACATCTTTTTTTCTAAGGTGTGTCTCTTGTAGACAGCATATTGATGGATCCTGTTTTCTTATCCATTCTGTCACTCTCCATCTCTTTATGGGTGCATTGAGTCCATTTACATTCAGTGTAATTATTGATAGATATGAGTTTGTTGCTGTTATTTTGTAGTGCTTTTTTTTGTGGTGCTGAAGTTTTCTTTGTTCTTCTTACTCTCTTGTGCTGAGTTACCTTTGTTTGTGGATTTTGTTGTCCTTTCTTTTGTTTTTGTAGGTTTTGTTTTGCCGAGACTTTATGTTTTTCGTCTTTATTTTTATGAGTTGCTTTTTTAACTTTCTTTGTGGTTACCATGAATTTTACCCTTATCTTTCTAAATCTGAAGCAGTCTACCATTTTTGGTATCGCCTTGCCTTACTCTCCATTAGAAGGTTCTATACCTATGCCGTTTATTCCCTCTTTCATTGTTTTGATGTTGTTGTCATTTATTGATTAACTGCTCTGATTCCATTGTATTTCTTTTGGTTTTGGATAGTCCTAGAGAGTTCATTTCCTAGATTGGAATCTGGCATGTACAATCCTGCATCCTATGTTCTGCCTGTGAGCTGAAGCTGTTTGTCCTCAGATCGAACAACTCCGTTTAATAATTCTTGTAAGTTTGGTTTGACTTTTACATATTCCCTTAATTTCCGTTTATCTGGAAATGACCTAATTTCACCATCAAATTTGAACAAGAGTTATGTAGGATATATTATTCTTGGCTGACAATTTTTTTCTTTCAAGATTTTATATATGTCATCCCATTGCCTTCTTGCCTGCATGGTTTCTGCCGAATAATCTGAGCTTAGTCTTATTGTTTCTCCTCTGTATGTGACTTCTTGTTTTTCACGAGCTGCTCTCAGGATTCTTTGTTTGTCTTTGGTTTTGGCGAGTGTGAATATGATATGCCTTGGTGACTTTCTTTTGGTGTCTCTTCTATATGGGGTTCGTTGAGCTTCTTGGATGGCCAGCTTTTCATCTTTCAAGATATTGGGAAAGTTTTCTGTCAGCAGTTCCTCAATGATCCTCTCTGTGTTTTCTGTTTTCTCCCCGTTCTGGAATGCCAATCACGTGTAAATTTTTGCTTTTAATTGTGTCCCATATAACTCTCAGGGTCTCTTCATTTTTCTTTGTTCTTTTTTCTGAGTTTTCCTGAAACAGAGTTGTATCCAAGTGTTTGTCTTTAGTTCCGCCGATCCTGTCTTCCACAGTTTCGAATCTGCTTCTCAGCCCTTCTATGACATCATCCATTTCTGAAATCTTGTTATTTATCTTTTGGATTTCTAATTGTTGCTTTTGTATAATTTCTAGTTGTGAATTTATTTTGGCATTTTGTTCCTGCATCATCTTCCTGAATTCTTCCAATTGTTTGTCTGCATTTTCCATGAATTTGTCTAATATTTCCTCAGGTTTGTCAGCTTTTTGCTTCAGTTGTTGGAGAATTCCGAGTATCAGAGATTTGAATTCCCTATTAGGTAGTTCTAGTGCATTTTCCTCCACAGGAGAGTCATCTGGTGTTTTATTTTGGACGCCTACTGGAACCATCCTGTCCCGTTTTCGTAAATGTTTAGATATTGTCTGCTGTTTTGGGGGTATTCAGTAGTTATTTTTCTCGTTTATTGACTGTAGATTTGTTTGTTTCGTCCCTTTTCTAAAAAAAAAAAAAAAATTTGACTATGTCTGAGCAGGTGGACTGTGTGTTCTTTGTTGTTTGCTCGTCTGTGCACTCAATACTTTCTGCCTCCTTCTCCAACTGGCAGGGTCAGTCACTCAGATATGGTACAGCAGGGCAGGTCTAGCTGAAGAGGAGTTACTGGGATGGGTTGTTTGTGGCACTTACTACAGCCACCAGGGCAGGTCGGTAATCAGTGCAGGGCAGGTTCAAGTAGGCCGTGCCTGTACTGCTTGGTGGTGTGATGTCAAGCGCACAGTGCAGGTAGGCAGGATGCACCAGAGAGATTCTTATGTGTGGATCTAAGATGGATATGGGAGAGAGGAGAGAGGAACAGGAGCCAAAAACATACAAACAATAAAGAATGCTAGGGGAGCTTGCCGTTGGAATGGAGAGATGAGAGACTATGAAATGGAGAAAAACAGAAAGGGGAAGAGGAAGAAAAGAAAAGAATGAATAAATAAAAATCAGAAAGGTTAAAGAACTGCAAAGTTCCCAGGGATCCCACCGATGCAGTTATGAGGTCTGGGGAAGTCGCTCTCAGGTGTTGCAGTACAGCCTGGCTAGAAGGTGTAGAGGTATACAACGCCTGGTATTCAGGGATCAGAAAGAGAAGGAAGATATAGAGAGACGAGAAACTGAGCAATGAAGAAAGACCAAAAGGGAAAAAGAGGGAAAAGAAAACAAAACAAATTAAAAATTAAGAAGAAAGACAAAAAGGGAAAAAGAGGGAGAAGAAAAAAAACAAAACAAATTAAAAATTAAAAAAAAAAAAAAAAAAAAAAGAACAAGAAAGGCCCACCAAAATAACAGGGGGAAAAAGAAAAAAAACCCCAACGAAAAAAGAAATGTGCTCAGGGATCCCTCTGCACGTCTGTGAAAGCTGAAGGGGAGTTCCTTGCCACGAAGCTCCGCCTGGCCAGAAAGGGCTCCCAACTCAAGAAAAGGAAAAGAAAACAAACAAACGAACAAAAGCCCCGGGATCCCACCAGCGCGGTAGCCCAGATCAGGAAGTAGCTCCATACTCGAATGGAGCTCCGCTGCCCCTCAGGAAGAAGTAAAGATGGCGCACGGAGCCAGGCACTCGAGCAAAAGGAGGGGGAAGCAGCAAGAGGCAAGCAAGAAATCAAAAGAAGCAGGAAAAAAAAAAAGAAAAAAGCAACCCCAGCAGCCAACAAATGGCACTCAGAGAGCCAGCTAGTGCCGGCTGGTGTTTCTGGACAAGAGACTGTGTCCGCGGGAAGCAGAGGAGGCCGTGTGGGTGAAGAAGGGTGGAGAGTGGGAAAGCGTATATCACAAATTGCCGGCGCTCTGCAGCCCCTCAGGAAGAAGCAAAGGTGGCGCATGGAGCCCGGCACTCGAGTGAAAGGAGGGGGAGGTGGCGAGAGGCAAGTGAGAAATCAAAAGAAGCAGAAGAGAAAAGCAACACTAGCAGCCAAAAAATGGCACCCAGAAGGCCACCCGCTTGGGTGTGTGGAATCTAAGCAGCCGGCGCTTCCCGGTCAAGAGACTGTGGCCCCGGGAAGCAGAGGAGGCCGAGCCGGGGCCAAGAGGGGTAGGGGGTGGAAAAGCGCACACCGCAAACTACCGGTTGTTTTGTCTCCCGCTGGATGCTCCGTGAGGCTGCTTTCTCGTACCCCCGTTTGCTGGTCTCCAATAGGAGTCCAAGATGATGGAGCCACGCTGCGTTAGCTGGTAGGGGACCTCTGCATGAATCTCTCCTCGCTCTCCGTTCTCTGTCAGTTTTCTCACTCCATTTGGTGCTTGGCTGAGTTCTTTATCTCTTCATTTGATGTTTTAGGGCTTCAGGATTGTTGTATTCTCTGTTTGGCTTAGTTTTTCGGATCTTTGCTGTGGAGGGACGGCGTGGTGCTTCTGCCTAGAGCGCCATTTTGCCGGAACTCTCGGAATTCTTCTCCAAGACATCTCAATAATAAATTTTTCTTCTCTTTTTGTGGACAAATACTCCCTATGGCACATAACATTCTGAATTTTGATGTTCCAAACACAAATTATCTAGGAAGTGATTAGCTTAGTTATTATCAGTTGAGAGTTTATTAAGTACTAAGTAGCAGATTAAGAACCTTACATGCACGATCTTATTTAATTCTTAAAACTATCCTATAAGGTAGCTGCTATTTTTATTATTATTATTACTACAGATAAGGACACTGAAGCATAAACCAAAAACCAAACCTGTTGCCATTGAGTCGATTACGACTCATAGTGATCCTAACAGGACAGAGTAGAACTGCCCCACAGAGTTTCCAAGGAGCGCCTGGTGGATTTGAACTGCCGACCTTTTGGTTAGCAGCCATAGCTCTTAACCACTACACCACCAGGGTTTCCCACTGAAGCACAGAGGCATTAAATAAAGGCACATCTAGTAGATGGCTATGATGGCACTGAAATCCAGGCAGACATGATTCACGTGTCCGCATTCTTATCTATTACACTGTGTGTGTCCCCAACAGAGTTGCTCTTAAACTTGAGAGTATATAAGAATCACCTGGGCAGCTCCTCTGGCTTGGGAGTACACAACCATTCCAAGGGATATCCAACATGGCCAGTTCCTAAGGGAATCAGTTTCTATCTACTTTTCCATATGCAAAACTAATGAGTTTGAATGGATGCCTCAATCTGGTTCTCCTTTCACAAATGTCCTCTTCCCACTTTACAAAAGAAAGATCCAAGTCTCTTCTTACCATGGATCAACAAAGGCAAGCCAAAATACTGTGCCAGAGAAGCATCCTTTAATCAAAGCGTCTAAACCAGTCCATTCTACATTACTAAGAAATGCATTTCCGAAAAGATTTTACTGTTTTATTTAATAATTAAATATCGAAAGTTATGATAGGGTGATCAATTAAAAAAAACTTTTAAGACTAAAAATATATTAACATAAAATTATATGGGGTATGTGAAATGGAAATACTATTCTAGTAGAAAAAAGAACAATAAAATATAACATTTCTGACTATTGAAGGACTTGTTTATGTATTTTCGAATAGATGACAATGGCTATTAAACTGCTATGGTATGTATTGCTCACTGGACACATTTAGGACTGATATATTTATTTTTCAAATGCCACTTATTGTTCACTGGATATATTTCAAAGTGGTATAATGGTTTTATGTTAAAATACCAATATTTTCAAATAGACCAGAAATTATATTCTTTGCAATTAGTTAAACCCATAAAAAAAAAAATTATAGATATGTGTATATATATATACATGAGACAGACTACTGTGTTTTTCAAAATTCTCTTAGGGGATATGTTAGCATAAAAGTTTAAAGATCCAAGCCCTAAACCATACTTTGTGGATAACAGTTTACCACCATCTCAATTTAATTCCAAAAATATTTAAAATCATGAGTGATTTAATACCTGATAGAAGTAACAGGCATTTCCTAAAGCAATAAGATAAGTCCATTAAAAAGCTAAGTTAAATCTGACAGCAATTTTTCCAAAATTAATTTAAAAAAGTAAATTTTTGTGTCTCACAATGGAATAAGGATTATTTCTAGAATCTTTGCAGAATACTATAAAGAGGACAGCATGAATTTGGTAAGCCATCTTAAGGAACTAAAAATATTATTATGGAAGGAAAATATGTCACAAGATTATTGTGTCATCTGTGTTACAGCTTTAATACGAATAATGTATTAAATGTGTGACTGTGACCAAAAATTCACTCGGACAAAGATACTGTACTTACCAAAGATGACATGATAGAAAAATAATCTGTTTGCTCTCCAGGTCCATTCCTTGGAACAGGTTTTCTCTTAAAGGGAATATTGTAAAGTCTTTTGGCATTGGCAGTTAAAAAGGACTGGCTTGAATTAGACTAGAGCAAGAGAAATGAGCCCTGATGGCACAGTGGTTAAGTGCTCAGTTGCTAACCAAAAGGTCGGTGGTTCGAAAAGATGCGGCATCCTGCTTCTGTAAAGATTACAGCCTTGGAAACCCTACAGGGCAGTTCTACTATGAGTCAGAATCAACTCGATGGCAACGGGTTTAAAGCTAAAGATATAAAGCAGTTCTGCTATATACATTCACTGCCAAGTGTGCTAATGGCGCCCTCTTGTGGTCTTGCGGTGGAAGAGTAACTCCCCAGCTTTCAAAGGATTAAAAAGACATTTCTCTACCTTATGTAGAAAGAGCCCTGGCAGCTCAGTGGTTAAGTGCTCGGCTGTCAAGAAAAAGGTTGGCAGTTCGAACCCACTACCAGCTCTGTGGGAGAAAGATGTGGCAGTCTACTTGTGTAAAGATGACAGCCTTAGAAACCCTATGGGGCCGTTCTACTCTGTGCTACGGGTTTGCTATAATTCAGAATTCGACTGCAATGGGTTTGATTTTTTTTGGCAGAAAAGGAATAATAAAACTGTACAGATTAACTTGTGAACATCTCCAAACTCATATGCTAGCTACAATGATCAATAATGCAAAATTAGAATACCTGATGGGAAAGAGAAAGCTTAGGAATCAAATGAGATTTGGATAAAATTTCAAATAAATTCCTCATGATACAAAGTTTTGCTATTTCCTCTCAGGAATTCAGCAACTGAAAAGACTAGGAAATCAAGCTACTTGGCTATTTGTTTAATTCTTTCTCCTGCACTAAATTTTAAGTTTCTTAAGAGGAAGGAATGAGTCTTCTGTCTCTATGAATCTGGTATATGGAACCCAGCACCTAGTAATCAATATTATATTTTGTTGCACAAATGAATGATTTCATGAAGACTTGGCAAAAAGCCACTGTTAATGGTTCACTGTCATTCTCAAAATGCAATACAGACAGACATAAAATAGACAGCAAGGAATTAGGATGGGAAATGGCAATTTCCTGCTAGCAAACTTAACTAGAAAGTTATCAGTTTTCCTGCCAGACTAATAATTAGGATAACCGAAAATCTGTAGCAGAGCAAAGCTAAATCTGATAAATCTACTTAAGAGTTCAGAGAAAATGATGAAGAAATATTTTTCTGAATCCTAGTGCTAAAACAAACAAAACCAACCAACACAAAACATTAGGTAGGAACTGCTAAAGACTGAAGGTTAACAAGGATATTTTCAGCACATAGATATTTCATTCACTCAGTAAAAATGTGTTGATCACCTATCATGATCCAGGCATTGTTTTAGGTGCTTGAGAAACATCAGTGAATAAAATTTAAAAAAAAAAAATCATCTTCATGCAAATTTTATTCTAGTAGGAGGAGACAGACAGCAAACAATAAACATAATAAATAAGTAAATAATATAGTATGTTAGAAAGTAAAAAGTATTACGGAAAAACAAGGACATAATTGGGGACAGATAATAAAAGTTTTCTTTAAAACTAGTTTTATTTTTTATCAAAAAATAAAACACGAAATTCTTAAAATACATAATGCCACAAGGATGCTAAGACAATTTATTGGGGGAGAAAACAGTGTCTTCAACAAATGGTGCTGGGACAACTGAAGATCATATGCAAAAGAATGAAGCTGGACCCTTACACTACATATGAAAATTAACTCAGAATGGATCAGTGACCTAAATTTAAGACCTAAACTATACAACTCTTAGAAGAAAACATGCAGCAAATCTTTGTTACCCTGGAGTAACAATGGTTTCTTAGAAATAACATCAAAGCACAGCAACAAAAGAAAAAAAGATAAATTGGGTTTCATCTAAATTAAAACTTTTGAGTATCAAAGAACATCATCAAGAAAGTGAAAGGACAACCCACAGAATGGGAGAAAATATTTGTAAATCATGTATCTGATAAGGGACTTGTATCCAGAATATATAAAGAACTCTTACAACTCAACAATAAAAAGACACTCCGATTTTAAAAATGGGCAAAGGATCTGAATAGACATTTCTCCAAAGACTATATGCAAATGGACAATTAAAAGAAAACAAAAACAAAAACCAAACCCGTTGTTGTCAAGTCAATTCCAACTCACAGAGACCCTGTAGGACAGAGCAGAACCACCCCATAGGGTTTCCAAGGATCAGCTGGTGAATTTGAACTGCTGACCTTTTGGTTAGCGGCTGAGCTAAATGGACGAGAAGTGCATGAAAAGATGTTCAACATTGTTAAGTCATTTAGGGAAATGCAAACCACAATGAGATACCACTTCACACTCACTAGGAGGGCTATAATCAAAAAGATAGATAATAACAAGTGTTGACAAGAATGCTGAGAACATCAAAACCCTCATAAACTGCTGGTGGAAACAAAATGGTGTAGCTGCTTGCTGCTTTGGAAAACAGTCTGGCAGTTCCTCAAAAGGTTAAACCTTGAGCTAGCTACCGTATCACCCACTCGCTAATGAATGGTTAAAATGTGATGTATACCTACAATGGAATATTAGTTGACAATAAAAAGGAATGAGTTATTGACACGTGTGACAACATTGAACCTTGAAACATTATGGTAAGTGAAGATATCAGAAAGATACCACATATTATATTACTCCATTTATATGAAATGTTCAATAGGTAATTTTTTTTATTGTAGAAATATCATTTGCCAATTCAATATTTTTAAAGTGTACAATTTAGTGATATCACATTAATCATGTTGTTCAACCACCACCCATAATCATTGCCAAATTTCCCATCACCATAACATCTCACTGCTTTCTAAACAATGGCTCTGCCTCTTCCTCTCTCTCCCCCTCTCAGTAACCATTAAGAAACCTTGGTCTCTATACATTTGCCTGTTCTTGTCTCTGTATATGAGGTCATACAATATTTGTCCCTTTCTGATTGACTTATTTCATTTAGCATAACGTCTTCAAGCTCCACCTATGTTGTAGCATATATCAGGACTTAATTTCTCTTATGGCTGAGTAGTATTCCCTTGAATGGATGTATCACATTTTGGCTTATCCATTCATCCACCGATGGGCATTTAGGCTATTTCCACCTTTTGGCTATCGTGAATAGTGCTGCAATGAACACTGATGTATAGGTTTCTGTTTGCATTGTTGCTTTCAAGTCCCTTAGGTATATACCTAGGAGTAGAATTGCTTGGTCATGAGCCCTGGTGGTAGAGTGTTAAAGGCTAAAACTGCTAACCAAAAGGTAGGCAGTTCAAATCCACCAGCCACTCCTTGGAAACCCTATGGGGCAGTTCTACTCTGTCTTATAGGGTCGCTGTAAGTCAGAATTGACTTGATGGCAACGGGTCAGATTTCTTTTGGTTTATAGTAGTTCTGTGTTTAACTTTCTGAGGAACTGCCAAACTGTTTTCCACAATGGCTGTACCATTTTGCTTCCCCGCCAGCAACGGAAAAAGGTTTCAATTTCCCCACATCCTTGCCAATAATCGTTATTTTCCAGTTTTGTTTTGTTTTTTTATCTTAGCCATCCCAGTGGGAGTGAAGTGGCATCTCATTGCACTTTTGATTTGCATCTCCCTGATGCCTGATTATGTTGAGCATCTTTTATGTGCTTATTTGTCATTTGTATATTCTCTTTGGTGAAATTTTTATTGTTGTAGAAACATACATAGCATTTATTTTTTGATTTGGTTGTTAGTCTTTTTGTGGCTAATTTGTAGAAGTTTTATATATATTTTGGGTATTAGAGCCTTATCAGAAATATGGTTCTCAAAAATTTTTTTCCAACCTGTAAGTTTTCTTTTCATTTTTTTGATAAAGTCCTTTGGTGAACAAAAGTACTTGATTTTTATGAGGTCCCATTTATCTATTTTATCTTCGTGGTTCGTGCTTTTGTTATCATATTTGATAATCCATCATTAATTTTATGGTTTTAGTTTTTACATTTAGGTCCTTGATTCATTTTAAATTGGTTTTTATGTATGGCGTGAAGCACAGATCCTGATTCATTCTTCCGCATGTGGAATTCCAACTTTCCCAGCACCATTTATTGAAGAGACTCTTCCTTCCCCATTGAATGGTCTTAGCACTCTTGCCAAAAATCAGTTGGCCATAGATGTATGGATTCATTTCTGGACTCTTAACTCTATTCCATTGGTCTATGTGTCTGTTATTATACCAGTACTAGGCTGTTTTGATTACTGTCGCTGTATAGTATATTTTGAAATCAGGAAGTGTGCGTTATACTTTGTTCTTCTTCAAAACTGCTTTGGCTATTTGGGGCCTCTTGCATTCCATAAGGTCCCTGGGTGGTGCTAGCAGTTTGTGCTCAACTACTAACCTGAGGGTTGGTGGTTCAAACCCACCCAGTGGCACAGCAGAAGAAAGGCCTGGCTATCTGCTTCCATAAAGATTACAGCCAAGAAAACCCTATGGAGCAGTTCTACTCTGCAGCACATGGGTCACTATGAGTCAGAATCAATTCCACAGCTATGGGTCTGGTTTTTGGTGTGCCATTCCATATAAGACTGAGGATTGGTTTTTTCCATTTCTGTAAAGAAGGCTGTTGGAATTTTGATTGGGATTGTGTTGAATCAGTAGATCACTTTGGGTAGTATTGACAGCTTAATATTAAGTCAACCAGTCCATGAATGTGGTATGTATTTTCATTTATTTAGGTCTTCTTTAATCTCTTTCAGCAGTGTTTTATAATTTTCATCGCATAAGTCTTTCACACCCCTGGTTAAATTTATTCTTAGGTATTTTATTCCCTTAGATGCTATTGTAAATGGAAATGTTTTCCTAATTTCCTTTCCAGATTTCTCATTGCTGGTGTATAGAAACCCAACTGATTTTTGCATGCTGACCTTGTATCCTACAACTTTGCTAAATTCTTCTATTAGCTCTAGAAGCTTTCTTGTGTATTCTTTGGGATTTTCTATATATAGGATCATGTCATCTTTGAATAAAGATAATTTTACTTCTGCTTTTCCAATTTGGATACCTTTTATTTCCTTTTCTTGCCTCATTGCTTTGGCTAGGACTTCCAGTACAATACTGAATAGGAGAGGTGAAAGCAGGCATCCTTGTTTGGTTCTCGACCTCAATCTTTCTGAATTGAGTATAATGTTAGCTGTTGGTTTTTCATAAATGCCCTTAGTCATACTGAGGAACTTCCCTTCTCAGAATAGGCATATCTTTAGAGACATAAAATAGATTAGTGGCTGCCTACGAGCTAGAAGGTTTGGAGGGTTATAGGTGATGACTGCTAATGGGTATGGGGATTTTTAAGGGGTGATGAAAAGATTCTAAGATTCACTGTGGTGACAACTCCTGAATATACGAAAAACCATTGAACTGTATACTATAAATGGGTAAATTGTATGGTATATGAATTATATCTCAATAACGCTGTTAAAAAAAAATACAGCATGCTCCTGCCCCATCCCTCTGCAGACTCTTAGCTAGTTCTTCTAGGTTTTACTTCCATATTTTTAAATAATATGCTTATGCTATTTCTTAATTTATCAATTTTAGATTGACTTCCAAAAATGGAATTGAGGAATAGGATGCAATTTTAAATTGGGAGAAGTGTGGACTTTATTCAGAAGATGAACTGAAAATATCTGGGGAAGAATATTCCACAGAAAGAGAGAGAGAGAGAGAAGCTAGTACAAAAACTCCAAGGCAGGAGCATGTTTGAGGTATTCAAGAAATAGCAAAGGGGTCACTGTGGATAGAATGGAATGGGCAAGGAGAGATGTAGGAGATGAAGTCAGAAAGGTAAAGAGTTTCCATATTATATAAGGCCTCAAGTCCATTGAAGAGACTTTGACTTTTATTCTGAGTAAAAAGGAAGAACCAGTGGAAGATTCTGAACAGAGGAGCAGCACAGACTGACTTAAATTTTAAAAGAATCACTCACTCTGGCTATTATACTGAGAACATACTGAAAAAGTCTGTGGACAGATAAAGAAAGATCAGTTTATAGAGCATGGTTCATAGCCAGGTGAGATCTTGCTCAGGAGACATTTGGCAATGTCTGGTGATATTTTGGACTGTCACAACTCAGAGGAAAGGGTACTTAATGGCATCTAGTAAGTAGAGGTCAGAGATGCTACTAATAATTCTAAAATGCACAGGACATTGCCCCACAACAAAGAATTATCCAGCCCAAACTGTCAGTAATGCCAAGGCTGAGAGACCCTGGTTTAGAGGCTATCGCAGTAATCCAGATAATAAATAATTATGACTCCGATCATTATGATAAGAGTGCAAGTGACATGAAGAAGTCAAGAGTCTGGATGTATTTTTAAGGGAGAACCAACAAAATTTCTAGTGGACACAGGTTTTTCGTTTGAACAAGGTAAAGAATGGAATTGGAACATGGCGCTATAGACAGAAGCACCATGGCATCCCTCCACAGCAAAGACCCGAAAAACTAAGTAAAATAGAGACAAATGTCAGTCCTGGAACCGTAAGTGTCAAAATGAAGAGATAAAGAACTCAACTAACCAATGAATGGAATAAGAAACTGACAGAGAACAGAGAATGAGGAGAGTTAAGACCAGAGGTCCCCTATCAGCTAATGCAGCATGGATCCACCATCATGAACTCCTGTTGGAGCTCGGCAGACGGGGCGTATGAGAAAGCAGATTCAAGGAGCTCCCAGCAGGAGACAGAGCCCCAGTAACCAGCGATACATGCTTTCCCACCCCCACCCTGTATCCCCCTGCTCAGCCTTCACTGTTTACTGGCAGACTGTTCTGAGGCTTCCTAGTGGGCCAATTCACTGCTTCCCAGTAGGCCAATCCACAGCTTCCCAGCGGGCCAAGACCACAGCACAGATTGGCCCCGCCCACACCAGCCGGCTTCTTCACTGCCATTTCTTTGTTGCTGGTGTTACTTTCTTTGGCCTCTTTTGGTTTCTTCCCTGCCTTTCACCTCCCCCTCCATCCTCTTGAACACCTGACTCTGTGTGCCATCTTTGCTTCTTCTTGACAGGCTGTGAGGTGCCGCTCGGCTGGGGAACTGTTTCCCTGGTCCGCACTGCCATGCTGGCAGAATCCCTGAATTGTTTTTATTTTTATCTTTTTAAAATCTGTTTGTTTTCTCTTTCTTTTTTCCTTTTTATTTTTCCTCAATTTTTCAGTTTCTCATTTCTATTTACCGTCTTTTCCTGTCTTCTGAATACCAGGCGCTGTGTATCATCTCCACCCCTTCTAGCCAGGCTGTACTGCACGGCTTGGGAGCTGCCTCCCCAGTCTGCGCAACCAAGCCAGTGGGATCCTTGGGAGCATTTTTGTTTTTTTAATTTTTATTTTTCTTCATTTTTCAGTTCCTCGTTTCTCCACTCCAACGTTAGGCTGCTCATACGTTTTTCCTTTTTTTTTTGACTCCTGTTTCTCTCTCCTCTCTATATTCTTTCCCATACACAACCCAGGTCCACACATCAGAACTTCCCCCTTCCCCTTCCTCCTGCTTATCCGCACTGTGTGCTGAACATTCCACTCCTGAGTAGCACAGGCATGGCCTACCACAACCTGCCCTGCACTGACCCCTGGCTCACCTTGTCGGACCCAGCACCTGACACAAACAACCCATCCCAGCCCCTCCCCTTCAGCTGGACCAGCCCTGCTGCACCATAGCTGAGTCACTGGCCTGTCCAATTGGACAAGGAGGTGAAAAATATCATGTCCACAGATGAACAAACAATAAAGAATGTACAGACTGCCTTCTCAGACACAACCAAATAAAACAAAAAAGGAGGATGAAACAAATCTATAATCAATAAACGAAGAAAATAACTACTGAATGTCCCAAAGACAGCAGACAATATCAAAACATACAAAAACCCAGAACAGGATGGTTCCAGTAGGTGTCCAAAATAAAACAACAGATGACTTCCAGAAGAAGAAAAGGCACTAGAATTACCAGACAGGGAATTGAAATCTCTAATATTCAGAGCTATCCAACAGTTGAAGGAAAAAAGCAGAAAAAAGGAAGGAAAAGCCAGACAAATTCATGGAAAATACAGACAAAAAAATGCAAGAATTCAGGAAAATAATACAGGAACAAAATGCCAAAATAAATTCACAACTAGAAATCATACAA
The DNA here is from genome assembly GCA_030035585.1 of Dugong dugon. Taxonomy (NCBI): domain Eukaryota; kingdom Metazoa; phylum Chordata; class Mammalia; order Sirenia; family Dugongidae; genus Dugong; species Dugong dugon. Next base: position 40,807,479 of record CM057476.1, on the reverse strand, counting down.
AAACAACAATTAGAAATCTAAAAGATAAACCACAAGATTTCAGAAATGGACAGTGTCATGGAAGGGCTAAGGAACAGGTCTGAAGCAATGGAAGACAGGATGAGCAAAACTGAAGACAAATACTTGGATAAAACTTTGAGGAAAAATCAGAAAAAAGAATAGAGAAACCCTGAGAATTATGTGGGATACAATCAAAAGCAAAAATCTATGAGCGATTGGAGTTCCAAAACAGGGGGAGAAAACAGAAAACACAGAGAGGATCATTGAGGAATTGCTGACAGAAAACTTCCCTAATATCACGAAAGATGAAAAGTTGACCATTCAAGAAGCTCAATGAACCCCAATAGGATAGACCTCAAAAGAAAATCACCAAGGAATATCAAATCACTCTCACTAAAATCAAAGAAAAAAGATCCTGAGAGCAGCTCAAGAAAAACAAAAAGTCACATAGAGAGGGGAAACAATACGACTAAGCTCTGATTACTTGGCAGAAACAATGTAGGCAAGAAGGCAATGTGATGACATATATAAAACACTGAAAGAAAAAATTACCAAACAAGAATAAAGTATCCAGCAAAACTCATGTTCAAATATGATGGTGAAATTAGGACGTTTCCAGATAAACAGAAATTAATGGAATATGTAAAAACCAAAACAAACTTAAAAGAATTATTAAAGGGAGTCCTTTAATCTAGGACGCAAGATTGCACCAGCCAGATACCAACCTAGGAAATGAACTCTCAAGGACTATTGAGAACCTAAAGATTTAAAACAGGGAACCAGAGAGGTTAATCTACAAATGACAACGTCAGAACAATAAAAGAGGGAATAAAAGGTGAGGTATAGAACTTTCTAAAGGAAAAGAAGGCAAGGTGCTAACAAATAGTAATAGACCAGTTCAAACCTAGGAAGATAAGGGTAAATTTCAAGGTAACCACAAAGAAAGTTAACAAACCTACTCATCAAAATAAACAAGAAAAACAAAGTGGCAGTAAAAACAAAATCTCCAAAAACAAAAGTAATGAAAAAAATCCAGAAACAAAAGGAATTCAGCACAGGAGAGTAAGAGGAACAAAGAAATCATCAGCAACACAAAAAAAAACACTACAAAACGACAGCAATAAACTCACACCTGTCAACAATTACACTGAACGTAAACAGCCTAAATGCACCTGTAAGGAGACAAAGAGTGAAAGAATGGATAAAAAAACAAGATCTATCAATATGTTGTCTACAAGTAACACACCTTAGAAACAAAGACATAAATTTATTAAAAATTAAAGGATGGAAAAAAAAATCAAGCAAATGCAGACACCAAAAAAGAGCAGGAGTGGCAATACTAATCTTAGATAAAATGACTTTAAAAAATAAAATCCACTATAAAAGACAAGGAAGGGCACTATATCACCATTAAAAGGATGATCCATCATTAAGATATAACCATAATAAATATCTACGCACCCAATGTCAAACCTCCAAAATACATAAAACAAACTTTAACAGCACTGACAAGAGAAATTAACAGTTCCACTATAACAGTAGGAGACTTCAACACACCACTCTCAGTAAAGGACAGAACATCTAGAAAGAAACTCAACAGATACAGAAGATCTAAAGGTCAAAATCAACCAACTTGTCCTCATAGACATATATAGAACACTCCACCCAACAGCTGAAAAGTACACATTCTTTTCCAATGCACATGGAACGTTCTCCAGAAGAGACCACATCTTAGGCCACAAAGCAGCCCTCAACAAAATCCAAAACACTGAGATACAAAGTACCTTCTGTGATCACAAACGCCATCAAAGTAGAAATTAACAACAGGAAGAGCAAGGAAAAAAAATCAGTTACGTGGAAATTGAATAACTCCCTGCTTACAAACCACTGGGTAATACAAGAAATCAGAGATAGAATCAAAAAATTCCTAGAATCAAATGAGAATGAAAACACATCATACCAAAACCTTCGGGACACAGCAAAGGCAGTGTTCAGAGGTTAATTTATAGCAATAGATACACACATCAAAAGAGAAGAAAGGGACAAAATCAAAACGTTAGCTATACAACTCAAAGAAATAAGAAGAAAACAGCAAAAGAAGCCTACAGCCACCAGAAGAAAGGAAGTAATAAAGCTCAGAGCAGAAATAAATGAAATAGAGAATAGAAAAACAGAATCAACAAAATCAAAAGCTGGTTCTTTGAAATAATCAACAAAATCAACAAACCACTAGCCAAATTGACAAAAGAAAAACAGGAGAAGGCACAAATAACCCAAATAAGAAATGAAACGGGGGACATTACAACAGACCCAAATGAAATAAAAAACATCATAACAGATTATTACGAAAAACTATACTCCAACAAATTTGAAAAGCTAGAGAAAATGGACAGATTTCTAGAAACACACTACCTACCCAAACTATCACAAATTGATGTTGAAAATCTGAACAGACTCATACCAAGAGATTAAAAAGGTAACAGAAAAAAACTCTGAACAACAAAAAAAAACCCTAGCCCAGATGGCTTCACTGGAGAATTTTACCAAACATTCAGAGAAGATCTTACATCAGTACTACTCAAACTATTTCAGAACACAGAAAAGGAAGTGATACTTCCAAATTCATTCTATGAAGCCAGCAAAACCTTGATACCAAAACCAGGCAGAGACACTACAAGAAAAGAAAATTACAGACCACTATCTCTCATGAATATAGATGCAGAAATTCTCAACAAAATTCTAGCCGAAAGAATTCAGTATCATATCAAAAAAAAAATTCACCACGACCAAGTAGGATTCATACCAGGTATGCAAGGATGGCTCAACATTAGAAAATCAATCAATGTAATCCACCACATAAATAAAACAAAAGAATCACATGATCATCTCAATCGACACAGAAGAGGCATTCGACAAAGTCCAACACCCATTCCTGATAAAAATCTCAATAAAGTACGTATAGAAGGGAAATTCTTCAACATAATAAAGGGCATCTATACAAAACCAACAGCCTACATCATTCTTAATGGAGAAAGGCTTAAAATATTCCCCTTGAGAACAGGAACAAGACAAGGATGTCCTTTATCACCACTCATATTTAACATTCTGCTGGAAGTCCTAGCTACAGCAATAATGCAAGAAAAAGAAATAAAGGGCACTCAAATCGGTAATGAAGAAGTAAAACTGTATCTATTTGCAGATGATATGATACTATATATAGAAAACTGAAAAGACTTCATGATAAAACTACTGGAACTAATAGAAAGATTCAACACAGTAGCAGGATATAAGATAAACATATAAAAATCCATTGGATTCCTATACACCAATAAAGAGAACAATGAAAAGGAAACCAGGAAAACAATACCATTTATAATAGTCTCTACAAAAATAAAATACTTAGGAATAAATCTAACCAGGGATGTAAAAGATCTATACAAAGAAAACTACAAAACACTACTGCAAGAAACCCTAAGGGATCTGCATAAATGGAAAAACGTACCATGCTCATGGATAGGTAGACTCAACATTGTGAAAATGATAATTCTACCCAAAACAATCTACAAATACAACACAATCCCAATGCAAATACCAATAACATTCTTTAGAGAGACGGAAAAAACAATCATTAATTTTATACAGAAAGGGAAGGGGCCCTCGGATAAGTAAAGCACTATTGAAGAAGAAGAATAAAGTAGGAGTACTCGCACTACCTGACCTCAGAACATACTATACAGCTACGGTAGTCAAAACAGCCTGGTACTGGTACAATGACAGATATATTGACCAATGGAACAGAATTGAGAACCCAAATGTAAATCCATCCACCTACGGTCACCTGATCTTCAACAAAGGTCCAAAGTCCATCAAATGGGGAAAAGACAGTCTTTTTAACAAATGATGCTGACAAAACTGGATATCCGTCTGCAAAAAAATGAAACAGGACTCATACCTCACACCATACAAAAAAACTAAGTCAAAATGGATCAAAAACCTAAATATAACACCAAAAGCTATAAAGATTATAGAAGAAAAAAATAAGATCAATGCTAGAGACTGTAATACATGGCATTAACAGGATACAAACCATAACTAACAATGCACAAACACTAGAAGAGAAACCAGATAACTGGGAGCTCCTAAAAATCAAACATTTATGCTCATCAAAAGACTTCACCAGAACAGTAAAAAGAGAACCTATAGACTGGGAAAAATTTTGGTTATTACAAATCCAACAAAGGTCTAATCTCTAAAATCTACAGGAAAATCCAACCCTCTACAACAAAAAGACAAATCATCCAACTAAAAATTGGGCAAAGGAAATGAACAGACACTTCACCAAAGAAGACATTCAAGCTGCTAACAGACACCTGAGGAAATGCCTGCAATCACTAGCCATTAGAGAAAGGCAAATCAAAACCACAATGAGATACCATCTCACCCTGGCATTACTGGCACGAATCAAAAAAAAAGAAAATAGCAAATGTTGGAGAGGCTGTGGGGAGATTAGAACTCTTATGCACTGCTGGTGGAAATGCAAAATGGTACAACCATTTTGGAAAATGATATAGTGCTTCCTTAGAAAGCTAGAAATAAAAATACCATAGGATCCAGCAATCCCACTCCTAGAAATATATCCTAGAGAAATAAGAGCCATCATACGAATAGACATATGCACACCCATGTTCACTGCAGCATTGTTCACAATAGCAGAAAGATGGAAACAACCTAATTGTCCATAAACAGATGAACGGATAAACAAACTGTGGTAATACACACGATGAAATACTACGCAACGATACAGAACAATGATGAATCTGCAAAACATCTCACAACATGGATGAATCTGGAGGGCATTATGCTGAGTGAAATAAGTCAATCACAAAAGGACAAATATTGTATGAGACCTCTACCATAAAAATTCATGAAAAGGTTTACACACAAAAAGAAACAATCTTTGATGGTTATAAAGGAGGGGAGGACTGGGGGTGGAAAAACACTAAATAGATAATAGATAAATGGTAACTCTGGTGAAGGGTAAGACCGTACACAATACTGGGGAAGCCAGCACAACTTGTTCAGGGTAAGGTCACAGAAGCTCCATGGACAAATCCAAACTCCATGAAGACCGAATTACTGCGCTGAGGGCTGTGGGGACCATAGTCTCCAGAACATCTAGCTCAATTGGTATAACACAGTTAATAAAGAAAATGTTCTACATTCTACTTTGGCGAGTAGCATCTGGGGTCTTGAAAGACTGTGAGCAGCCACACAAGATACTCCACTGGTCTCACGCCTTCAAGAGCAAGGGAAAATGAAAACTAAAGACACAAGGGAAAGGACTAATAGACCATAACTACCATGGCCTCCACCAGACTGAGTCCAGTACAACTAGATGGTGCCCAGCTACCACCACTGACTGCTCTGACAGAGGGTCCTGGACTGAGCTGGAGAAAAATGTAGAACAAAATTCTAACTCAAAAAAAGACCAGACTTACTGGCCTGACAGAGACTGCAGAAACCCCAACAGTATGGCCCCTGGACACCCTTTTAGCTCAGTAACAAAGTCACTCCTGAGGTTCACCTTTTAGCCAAGGATTAGACAGGTCCATAGGACAAAACAAGACTAAAGGGGCACCCCAGTCCAGGGGCAAGGACTAGAAGGCAGGAGGGGACAGGAAAGCTGGTAATAGGGAACCCAAGGTCGAGAAGGGAGAGGATTGACATGTCATGGAGATGTTAACCAGTGTCATCAAACAGTGTGAACTAACTGTTTAATGAGAAGCTAGTTTGTTCTGTAAACCTTCACCTAAAGTACAATTTAAAAAAAAAGAAAGAATGGAATTGACATCATCTATAAGGGGGAGAGTTGATTAAACAAATTGCAAAGTGTGTGGGTAAAACAGTTTGTAGGGTGGAGACTGAGGGACAGTAGGCAGAATTAGACTTCAGTTTGGACATGTTAAAAATGAGAAGGTTATGACACATCCCATGAAGATACTAAGAAGGCAGTTCAATAAAAGTCTTGAGTTTAGGAGAGAGGGTGAAGCAGGAGATAAAAATCTGGAAATTGTCAGTGTACATCCAGCCATGAGACTGGATAATATCAATAAGAGAATTAGTGTAGATGACAGATGAGATGAGGGCCAAGGACTGAACTGAAAGGCCCCTGACATTACAACACTGGGAATGAGGGGAATCAATAACAGAGACTGAGAAGTAGTGGCCAGCAAGGCAGGAAAGAAACCAGGAGATTGTCGTGTCCAGGAAGCAGGTGAATAAAGTGATTCAAGAAGGAATGAACATCTGTTTTGTATGCTACCGACAGGTCAAGTAAGGTGAGGAATAAAAAATGACCACTAGATTCAGCAATGTGGGCACCACTGGTGACCTTGGCAGGAGCAGCTGCTGTGAAGTGGTAAAGACAAAAACCTGTCAGAATAGGGTTTAAAAGAGCATGGGGGAGGATTCTATTTCTGCCTATGAAAGAGTAACTGCCATCAAAATACCCTTCTACCATAAACAATGAGAAAACAAAAGATATGACACAACTGTTACAGTCCAGTGGACAACAGGCAGCACAGGACTGTGATCCCTGAGAGACAGGACACAAATGACATAAGCCCTATGAACCCAGCTTTCTGTTGAGAGGCAATTTCTGGACCATGACACATGGAAGGGAGCTCAAACAGAGCCTGGCAGTCTCACTGAGTTAAGGAAACAGCGACTGGATTTGGGAAGGCTGAGGTGTCTATAGTTTGCAGAGCAAAGTACCAGAGTGGGGGAGGTATGCAGACAAAGAGCTTCAGCAATTTCCAAGTGTCTAGCGGAATACCAAGCTGTGTATGCATAGGGTGAAACTCCACAAGGCTGGTCAGTTAAAGAACAACTGCTGGGGAAAGAACAATTACAGGGTAGCTGTAAAGCAAGCAATTCCCAAAACTCACATAGGGCTTAAATCATGTATTAAAAGAAAAAAAATTTAATTTGGATCAGAAAGCAAGACCCAGTTATATGCTATATACAAGAGATACACCTAAAAGAAAACCATTCAAAAAGGCCTGAGATAAAAGAATAGGTAAACAGGTGTCAGACAAACAGAAACAATATGAAAGTAGCCATAGCACCTAATATCTAAGTTGAATTCACGCCAAAAAATACAGAACGTAACAAAGAAGCAAGTTTTTCAACGGTTAAAGCCACGTTCACAATGAAGATATGACAATTCTGAATAGCTATGCATCAAATAACATAGCAATCACTTCTACTGAGACAAAAAAATACAGGAGATGCAAAGACATATAATACACACTAATAATAAGAGACTTCAACAATATTTTCTTTTACTGCCTCTGTATTTTGAGTCATAGAAAGACTTTCCCTGTAATGAGATAAAAGAGAAATTCACACATTTTCTTTCTAGAATTTTGTATGGTTTTATTTTTTACACTAAGATCCCTGATCCATTTAGAGTTTATTTTTTGTGTATGGTGTAAAGCTGGATCTAATTTTATCTTTACTCCAAATGGCTATTCAGGATCATAAAGATAAACACTCTTAACATGAAGATGTCAGTTCTCCATAAATTAATAAATTTAATGCAATTCCAATAAAACATGAACAAGCTTTTTTATAGAGCAAGAAGAGTTGATACTAACATTCTTAAGGAAAAAGAAACACATAAGAAAAAACAGGAAAACACTGAAAAAGAAAAGGTACAAGGGGAGACTAACCCTACTGGGCATTCAATAAACTATAAAGCCTCTATAATTAAAAAAGTTTGGTACTGACACATGAATAGATAAGCACACCAGTGGAATGGTGTGGGGATATATGCCATTTAAACATGGCTGCACTATTGACAACTGCAGCCCCCACAGGCCTCTATGCTGCACAGCATGTTGAGACTTGTCCCCAACATGTTGAGACTTGTCCCGATTTGTTTTCCCAAACCTATTGTCCCTTTACTGATTGGCTTGTTTACCTGAATTCCTTCTCCCTTGCCCGCACCCAAAGCCCATTGTTCTGTTAATTGCTTTACTGATTGCTGTACTGGCTATAAAATAAACTCCTGGGACTGAGGCGGGGGTTGACTCCTCAGAGTGACCCTCCTGGCCCCACTTCTCTGTTAAGAGTTGTGCAGTTGGTTACTGTCTTCGCCATCCCGATTACCGTTGCCGCTGCGACAGAATGGAATAGAAAGTTCAAAAGACCCAAGTACACATAGCAACTTTGTACATGATAAAGGTGTTATCTCAAATCACTGGGGAAAAGACGGATTTTCCTTTGATTTGAGAGGGCATATCTGGAATAGTATAGAGTACATAAGTATGTAAATGATGTTGTGAACAATAGGATTTCAATTCCTCACACTTTCCTTGTTTTTGATGACCTTCACAATTTTGAAGAGCAGTGGTCAAGTTTATTGTAGGGTGCCCCTCATATGGGCTTGTCTGGTGTTTTTCTCATTAGACTAAGGTTATGAGGTTTGGGGAGGAAAAACACAGAGGTAAAGTGCCATTCTTATCACAACACATCAAGGGTACATACTATCAACATGACTTATCACTAACAATGTTAAGTTTGATCACCTGGCTGAAGTAGTAGTTGTCAGGTTTTTCCACTGTAAAGCTACTCTTTTTCCCCCCTTTCCATATTGTTCTCTTTGGAAGGAAGAAAGATGGAGTTTTTGACAAATGCTGCTAGTACAACTGAGTAGCCAAATGGAAAAAGATAAAATTAGCTCCAATCTCATACCATACAAAAGAATAATTTCCAAATGGATTACATTTCTTAGTGTAAAAAATTAAACTATACAAAATACTAGAAGAAAATACATCAATTTCTCTTTTAACATAGTATAGGGAAAATCTTTCTGTGACTCAAAATCCAGAGGCAACAAAAGAAAATATTGATAATTTGACTTTATAAAAAATGAAAACTTTTTGCATGGCAAAAAAAGTGATACAGTAAAACAATAAATGACAATCTACAACATATATAACAGATAGAGAATATCCCTCATTTGTAAAGAACTCTTAAAAATCCATGTGACAAGGACAAAACATTCAACAGGAAAAAAAATTGATATTTGATTTCTAATTAAAAGGAAGAGATTGTCAGCCTGCATTAAAAAAAAAAGCAAGACCAACTATACGAGAAATTTACTTTAAGTACAAAGACAAAGATAGGTGAAAAGTAAAAGGATGGAAAAATATGACTTGGAAATACTATAATATTAGAAAAAGTAGACTTGAGAATAGGAATATTAACAGGATAAAGAAGGACATAATGATAAAGGGGTTAATTCAATTAATAAAATATAAAAAATGTTTCTTATCATTATGAAATGTCCCTCTCACAAAACCTATGTTGAAAAAGACTGGTCTAAAGACTAGAACTGGCAAATTGATGAAAAAATTTATAAATTTGTATGGAAATGTAAAGGGCCTAGAATAGCCAAAACAATCTTAAAAAAATAATCAGAACACAGCTGGAGGACCCACTCTAACTGATTTCAAGACTTACTGTAAAGCTACAGTAATCAAGATAGTTTGGTACTAGCAACATGATAGACATACAGATCAACAGAACAGAATACACAGTCCAGAGACACACATGTATACACACAGTTAACCAATTTTTTAAACTTTTTTTTTAAAAAGTCAACTGAATTTTTTTTTTTAACAATGTGTTAAGGTATTTCAATGGGGAAAGGAAGATCTTTTCTACAACTGGAACAACTGGATATCCATGTGGAAAAAAGTCTAAATTCAACCCTTACCTCATACCACATACAAAAATTTATTCAAAATGGGATCATAGGCCTAAATGTAAAAGCGAAAACTATAAAACTTCTAGAAGAAAATATAGGAGAAAATGTTGTAATCTTGGGCTAAGCAAAAATTCATTAGATAGAACACCAAAAGTATGAACCATAAAAGAAAAATAATTATAAATTGGACTTCATAAAATTTGAATTCTCTGCTTTTCAAAATGGTGCTAATAAAAAAATGAAAAGGTATGTCAAGGACTGGAAGGAAATATTCACAATACATATATCTGACAAAGGATTTGTATCCAGAATACCTTTAAAAAATCTTGTAACTTGATAATAAGAAAATAACCTAAATTTTAAAAAAAAGCAAGCAAAAAATATGGACACTTGACAGACGGTGCAAGAAGCCAATAAGCACATGAAAAGATGGTCAATGTCATTAGCTTTCAGAGAAATGCAAATTAAAATCACAGTGAAGTAACACTACACACTCATTAGAATTGCTAAAATTAAAAGGCCAAAAATACCAAGAATTAGTTAGGATATGCAGTACCTGGAACTCTCATACCTTGCTGTGATACAACCACTTTGGAAAATTGTTTGGCAGTTTCTTATAAATAAAATATACAACTACCATGAAACCCAGCAATTCTGCTCCTAGGTATTTAACCAAAAGAAATAAAAACATATGTGCACACAAAGACTTACATGTAAATGTTCACAGCAGCTTTACTCACAATAGTAAAAAACTGAAAACAATCCAGTGTTCATTAGCAGGTGAATGGATAAGCAAATCCTGGTATATTCAAACAATGGAATATACTCAGCAATAAAAAGAAATTCACTTTGATAAATGCAGCAACATAGGTAAATCTCAAAACTGTGCTGAGAAAAAGAAGCCAGATGAAACTATAGAAAATATAATCTATAGTGACAGATTAGTGGTTGTCTGGGGCCAGGTAATTGGGGGAGGGGGAACTGACTTGGGAAGTGGGCCAAAGTAATTTTTTGAAGTAATAAAAATTTCTTTATCATTACTGTTGTTACAAAGGTTTATACATTTGTCAAACCTCATCAAACTGCAGATTCAAAATAGGTACACTGTATATACATTATACCTCAAGAAAGTTTATTTAAAAAAAAAAAGAAGAATCCAGGCAGTTCTTCTTCCAGTAATGGTGGAATTGCTAATTTAGACCATCTCTTTTGCTGAGAAAACAAAAAACCTAAACAAATTGTTGTTAGGGAAAACAAATTGCCAAAAGGCACTGAGGAGCTAACAAAGCAGTGAAGAATTGCAGAGCTATGATTAGGGAACAGGAGACCCAGAGAGATGAGTGTGACACTTGGGTCTGTTTTTCCTTTTGTGTGTCTGTCAACTACAGAAGAGACAGCTGAAAAGCTGAGAAACTAAGCAGCACTTCTGAAACTCAAGGAAAGTTAAAGGCTTGTTTATTTTTAAAGAGAAAATGAGAATTGAAATCGGTGAGTATGAAAAACTCAAAAGTTTTGCAGCAAAGGAGAGCAGAAACATCAGAAGGTGGCAAAAGGGGTCAAGAAAATGGGTTAAAATTCACTTTTCAATGATTTTATTTAAGACATAATATACATGGTACAAAATTGAAAACGAAGAAAGCGAACGTAGTAAAAACTGAGTTTTCCTCTCATTCTAGTTCCCCAATCACCCAGCTCCCCTCCTTAGAGGTAATCACTGTTATCAGTTTCTTAAGTATTTCTCTGGAAGTATTCTATGTACATAGAATAACTATAGAGCAGATATTCCGTAGATATTCAATTTACACATCAACCTTTCACTATTGACATTTGGGCTGTCCTATGCCTTGGAGGATGTTAAGCAGTACCCCTGACCTCTATCCACTAGATGCCAGTAGCAAACCCTTTCCCACCTTGAAGCTGTGACAATCAAAAATGTCTCCAGACATGGTACCTTAGATGTATTAATTTATTTAATTCTCATGAAAACCTTCTAAGGATAGTACTACTCTCTCCATTTTACCAATAAGAAAACCAAGGTACAGAGAGGTTCAGTAATTTACCCAAGGTCATGTGACTCCTAATTGTCAGACTCAGGATTCAAATCCAGACAGTCTAGCTGTGGTGTTCATCTCAAAACCACTACAGTCTATTACTTCTTAAAGAAAAAATTACAAGTCTTATATGGTCATGTTTACATTCATACTTGCATTTCTACTGAGTTCAACTGTGATCATGAATGTAAAGTTGCCTTTTGTTTATAATGGGTAAGGAATGATGTCCTTGAATTTTACTACTACGCATATCCTGCATTTTCTAATATTAGCCCACTCAGTACTTTCATTATGGTTTTCTTTGCTAATAAATTACTATCCTATTACTATTCCACTATTCTTGGTGGAATGTATAACTTGAGCAGTTTTCTTTATCCATGGGACAACTATCAGAGATATCCTAACAGTTCTAGGACCATACATATAACTTTTAGGATATTTCTAATAGGTATCCCGTGGATAAAGAAAACTGCTCAAGTTATACACTCCACCAAGAACTCCAGGCTGATTAGGGAAAATACAAAGATAATAGCTCTAGACTTCTTTATGAATATCCAGCCAGAATTAACTGAAAAATTATACCCTTGAACTCTATGCAAGCACTTGAGAAAAAAATTCTCTTAAGCTCTAAAATCATACTCAAGGCCCACAAGTTTGAGGAGAAACAGTTACACCATCCATGCCCTTAACCTCCTGAAACACTACCCTTTCTGTTAATTTACTATAAAAGGTCCAAGGTTCAGTTGTTTCATTTCCTAACATTGCGAATAAAATTTGTAGTACTGATCCCCTTGTAACAAATTTGACTGTACCTGAACAATCTATACCTCTAAAACATGAATGTGAAGATAAAGAGATATCACCAGGGAGAATCAACACAGAAAAGGATTTTTTCTGTTAATCCTTCACTGTCTGGTAGTTTATGGTCTCACTTGATATTTCTTGCTTTGTATTTTAAAAACATAATTTTAGTCAAATGCAAGCATTTCTGGAAAGATCACTTTATTTGAGGTAGGAACTGAATGGATTTGTGTTGCATAACCAAAACTTGTAGTTCGAAAAGTGTTTGCTTTTATGACTAAAGGTGTATTCAATGCAAGTACCATTAAAACGTAAACAGAGATTAATATTTGTAATAGCTTCAATCAATTGACTTTCAAATATGTGATGCTTATTGTAAATAGTTGGTTTGGTTTTTTTATAGTAAATAGCGTTGATAAAAATATTTTAAATTGAAATGTTATGTCTTCTATAAACCTAATGGATAATAAAGCAGAAGTTTTGCCTACCTGTTGCTTCCTGGCCATGGCAAGTGTTCAGTTCAGCCAGAAGCTGGTTAAAATCATCTTGATGAGCAATCCAGTTGTCCTGAAAATACCAAAAATGAATTAGAGGCAATCTTGTAGTTTACCTATCTTGATTGAAATAAGATATATTTTGGAATCAAGGAAATACAGTAGCTAATGTTAAATTTTAAGAGTTTCATCAAATACATTACTTCATAAATTTGAATGGAAAAGAAATAATATAAACTTGAAATATAATTTATCCGTATTAACATTAAAAAGGGACTTCTTGGAAGCTTAACTCCTGATTTCAAATGTGAATAACCTATCAATAGTCAACTTCTAGTCAAATGACCAACAGGTAACCTGCACACTAAATATTAAAGTAAAGCAAAATAAAATTAATATTTTTTCCCCTAAGGGAAATTATGTAGTTCAAAGGACAAGAGCAGTAGGGGACTTTCGGGTCGCTGAGTCAGAATCAACTTGACAGTAATGGGCTTTGTTTATGGGTTTTTCTTTGCTCATTAGAGCTTAACATATTGGCCCCAATTTTATAAAACAATACTGCAGAGGAGGAAAGAGGTGAATCCAAGTTCTCTGCACCAATCAGTACCCATTTGTAAGGTGGTGAGCTAATAGGTTCATTGTAACAAAGAGAATCTGGCTTTATAAGGAGTATCTCCAAAACAATATGAATCTGTGAGAACCAGGATTTCAGTGTAGGAATTTGTCTTATGCACTTTTTCAAGAATGCTTAAGGTTAAGGCCTATAGATGAGGTTACTGGGCAATGTTTCTCCTCAGAAAATGAGTCTATCTGTATATCTATCTCTTATAATTACATTCAAAATCAACTTTATATAAACTCCTTCTTTAGTAACTTTAAATTTTAGCTGTTAGTCCAGAAAATTTTAGCTGTTCTAGTCCACTACTCAAAGCTATTGAATTAATCAATGTAATTCAGTTTACCTAAGGTAATTATCCAGATTTTCTACCAAATTCTGTTGGCTATAAAAATTTAAGAACAAAGCTCTCATCTTAGACACTTTCAAAAATGGAACAAAGATGCTGAAAATGGTAAGTACAGTGGCCATTGATTTTTACTTACAGCATTGTATTTTCAAAGCATAAATGTTTAAGAAGAAATTAGAACAGAATCAACTGCTATATACCAACAGTCAGAAAGAAACAATGGGATGCTACTTTCATGCACTATTTTTGAAACTAAATGTCACAATTTTTAATAATATAAGCTAATATTAGAACACAGGTAAAGATAAAAAAAATTTTCTATCCTAAAATGAATATTTCTATAGAACTATACGTATATGCATACATTTATTTTTTTTTGGGGGGGGGGGAGCAAAGTTTAGCAATAAAATTAGTTTTGATCTCTTAGGCATTAGCAAATAAAGGATTCCATAAGAACAATAAAACAAGATGAAGACATGTTACATGATGAAGAAGCAGTTTAGTTAAGGACTCTCTTGTTTTCTAAAACATAAACAATATATGCTTGAACAAGTAAAAATTAATCAATTTGATTTATTATATTTACAAAATTGAAATCAATTATGCAATGAAAACATCCAGCAGACACACTGTTGCTCACTTCATTATTGACTGTAGCTCCAAATCCCAGGTGGTTATTTTTAACTTGAACTTTAACATGATCTGTGGCTCCTTGCTCTTGAGCCCCTAAACCCTGTGAATATCAAACACAAATAGAGTTAGCATTCTTATCATCAACAAAGAAAGATTACCTCTTTCTTCCTTCATCAGTTATTCAACTAATTACTAAGCATCTAGGAGTAAGGCATTAACCTAACCCTTAAGGAGGATACAATCTAATGAATTCTTACAAGAGAATATGTTCTATAATACCAAGGATTCACTTCTAATTATGAATTGCAATTCTTCAATTCAAGACAAAATTTAAGGCCTATGTAAACACTAAGTAGAATATGCCTCTTTTAGATGCTCAGAAGCAAAGAGGACTGCAAGAAAACTATTAGAAGCCCATCAAAGGTATTAAGAGTCTATGGCTCTCCACCCCTAAAAAAATAAAATACTTAGGAATAAATCTAACCAGGGATGTAAAAGACCTATACAAAGAAAACTATAAAACACTACTGCAAGAAACCCAAAGGGATCTACGTAAATGGAAAAACATACCACGCTCATGGATAGGCAGACTCAACATTGTGAAAATGTCAATTCTCTCCAAAGCAATTTACAAATACAATGCAATCCCAATCCAAATACCAACAACATTCTTTAAAGAGACAGAAAAACTAATCATTAACTTTATATGGAAAGAGAAGAAGCCTCATATAAGTAAAGTACTATTGAAGAAGAAGAATAAAGTAAGAGGACTCACACTATCTGACCTCAGAACCTACTATACAGCTACGGTAGTCAAAACAGCCTGGTACTGGTACAATGACAGATACATTGACCAATAGAACAGAACTGAGAACCCAGATGTAAATCCATCCACCTACGGTCACCTGATCTTCGACAAGGGCCCAAAGTCCATCAAATGGGGAAAAGACAGTCTTTTTAACAAATGGTGCTGGCAAAACTGGATGTCCATCTGCAAAAAAATGGAACAGGACCCATACCTGACACCATACACAAAAACCAATTCAAAATGGATCAAAGACCTAAAAATAAAGCCAAAGACTAAAGCTCACAGAAGAAACAACAGGATCAACGCTGGAGACCCTAATACACGGCATTAACAGGATACAAACCATAACCATCAACACACAAACTCCAGAAGATAAGACAGATAACTAGGATCTTCTAAAAATCAAACACTTATACTCATCAAAATACTTCATCAAAGGAGCAAAAAGAGAACCTACAGACTGGGAAAAAATTTTTGGACATTACAAGTCAGACAAAGGCCTAATCTCTATAATCTGCAAGAAAATCCAACACTTCTACGACAAAAGGACAAATAATCCAATTAAAAATTGGGCAAAGGAAATGAACAGACACTTCACCAAAGAAGACATTCAAGCGGCCAACAGACACATGAGGAAATGCTCCTGATCACTAGCCATTAGAGAAATGCAAATTAAAACCACAATGAGATACCATTTCACCCCGGCATTACTGGCACGAACAAAAAAAACTGGAAATAACAAATGTTGGAGAGGCTGCAGGGAGATTAGAACTCTTATGCACTGCTGCTGGGAATGCAAAATGACACAACCATGGAAAATGACATGGCACTTCCTCAGAAAGCTAGAAATACAAATACCATATGATCCAGCAATCCCATTCATGGGAATATATCCTAGAGAAATAAGGGCCATCACACGAACAGACATATGCACACAGATGTTCACTGCAGCATTGTTCACAATAGCAAAAAGATGGAAACGACCTAGATGCCCATCAACAGATGAACAGATTAAAAAACTATGGTACATACACACAATGGAGTATTATGCAACAATAAAGAACAATGATTAATCTGTGAAGCATCTCATAACATGGATGAAACTGGAGGATATTATGCTGAGTGAAATAAGTCAATCACAAAAGAACAAATATTGTATGAGACCTCTATCGTAAAAACTCATGAAAAAGTTTACACACAGAGAAACAATCTTTGCTGGTTATGAGGGATGGAAGGGGTGTGGGAGGGGAAATACTAAACAGACAATAGGTAAGTGGTAACTTTGGTGAAGGGTAAGACAGTACACAATACTGGGGAAGCCAGCAGAACTTGTATAAGAAAAGGTTATGGAAGCTACATAGACACATCCAAACTCCCTGATGGACTGAACTGCTGGGTGGAGGGCTGTGGGGACCATGGTCTTGGGGAACATCTAGCTCAACTGGTATAACACACTTTATAATGTTCTACATTCTACCTTGGTGAGTAGCGTCTGGGGTCTTAAAAGCCTGTGAGCAGCCATCTAAGATACTCCACTGGTCTCACCCCTTCAGCAGCAAGAGAGAATGAAGAAAAAAAGAAACAACAGAAAGATTAGTCTGAAGGACTAATGGACCACAACTACCATGGCCTCCCTCTACCAGCTTGAGTCCAGTGAAACTAAATAGTGCCCGGTTACACCACTGACTGCTCTGACTAGGATCACAACAGAGGGTCCTGGGATGTAGAGAAAAATGTAGAACAAAATTCTAACTCACAAAAAAAAAAGACCAGACTTACTGGCCTTACAGAGACTAGAGAAATACTGACAGCATGGCCCCCGGACACCCTTTTAGCACAGTAATGAAGTCACTCCCAAGGTTCACCCTTCAGCCAAAGATTAGACAGCCCCATAAAACAAAACGAGACTAATGGGGCACAACAGCCCAGGGACAAGGACTAGAAGGCAGGAGGGGATAGGAAAGCTGGTAATAGGGAACCCAAGGTTGAGAAGAGACAGGGTTGACATGTTGTGGGGTTGTTAACCATTGTCATAAAACAGTATATGTGTGTGTACTGTTTAATGAGAAACTATTCTGTAAACCTTCATCTAAAGTACAATAAAAAAAAATTTTTTGAAAAAAAAGAGTCTATGGCTCTCTCCATGAAATAATTTTTCAAAACAACACTAGTGGAGAGGAAAGGAGAAGGGTGACTACGTCCCTGCATCAATTAGCAACCATTGCCAAGATGTTCCAGGTAAAGGGAACGCCAAGTGCAAAGATCCTAAGGTGGGAAAGACTTTGGTGTACTAGAGAACCTAAAGGCACCCAGGGTGACTGCAGCAGAGTGAATGAAAAGGAAATATATATGAAGGGGACTAGACCTCACAGGGTCTGGAAGTTATGGTAGGAATTGGATTTTATTTGAAAAACAATGGGAAACCAATGAACTTTTAAGTAAGGGAATGATATGATTTAGTTTACAGTTTTAAAATATCATTCTGACTGTTGTATGGCAAGTGACCTAAGGAAGAAAGTGATCAAATGAGGAAAAGAAAGAAACAAGGCAGGAAAGCAGTTGAGAGGTTGTTGCAGTGATCATTGCAAGTGACAATGATGGCTGTACCCTGAACAGAGAGGAATAATGGCAGGATGTGGGAAGTAAGAGAACCGGAAGAACTAAGCATGACTTTCAGGTATCAGGCTTGAGTAATTGGGTAGATAGGGTGCCATCTGCTTAAAATGGGGAAAATTTGTGAAGGAAAAGAGTTGGGAAGATCCAGAGTTTTACAATAAAAATGACAAACTAGAGATGCTTACTCAAATGAAAATGCCAAGTAGGCTGTTGAATTTACAAGTCAGAGGAAAGATCTGGGCTAGATACAGAAAACTAACAGTTCTCAGACTTTAGATGATAATTCAAAGCCGTGGTATGGGAATGACTGAGATCACCTGAGCAGAGCTTAGAACAAGTGCCTGGAGGTGAACCATAAGGAGCTCCAAAGCTTTAAAATTTGGAGGGCGGAGAGCCAGCGGCAAATTTCTGAGTGGCCTGGTGAGGTACAAACAAAAAACAGGAGAGAAGGTAGTATTGTAGAAGCCAAGACAGAAGAATTTCAAGGAGGGAGAAGTCAATTTTGTCCAATGCAGCTAAGGGGTGAAGTAATGTGAAAACAAAAAAGGGTCCATCAAGATCACTAAAGACCTTGACAAGAGGTATTTAAGTGCAGAGATATGAGTGGAAGCCCTATTGGAGTTAGGAATAATGGAAGGTGATAAGGAGGAGAAAACATGTGTAGCCTAGCTATAAAGGGGAATAAAATATTACTCTCAGCAATATGTTGTTGTTGTTAGTCGCCATTGAGTCAGTTCCAACTCATAGTGACCCGACATACAACAGCACAAAACACTACCCGGTCCTACGCCATCCTCACAGTCGTTATGTTTGAGCCCACTGTTGCAGCCACTGTATCAATTCATCTCATCGAAGTTCTTCCTCTTTTACACCGACCCTTTACCAACCGTGATGTCCTTATCCAGGGACATGATAACATGTCCAAAGTACATGAGACGAAGTCTCACCATCCTCGCTTCTAAGGAGCATTCTGGCTGTACTTTTTCCAAGACAGATTTGTTCGTTCTTTTGGCAGTCCATGGTATATTCAGTATTTTCACCAACACCATAATTCAAAGGCATCAATTATTCTTCAGTCTTTCTTATTCATTGTCCAACTTTCGCATGCATATGAGGTGATTGAAAATACTGTGGCTTGGGTCAGGTGTACCTTAGTTCTCAAAGAGACAGCTATGCCTTTAACACTTTAAAGAGGTCTTTTGTAGCAGATTTGCCCAATGCAATACATCTTTTTATTTCTTGACCACTGCTTCCATGGGCGTAGACTGTGGATCCAAGTAAAACGACATTCTTGATAACTTCAATGCTTTCAGTATGATTCCATAGACAACTAATTTAAGGCACTATATATGAACCAAGAACATTTCAAGATCTATCCTGAAGTACAACGCTGTCAGTGATAGGATAATATCAATACACCGACAACGAAGACCAGTTAATACAACTATTATTCAAATTTATGCACCAACCACTAAGGCCAAATATGAAAAAACTAAAGATTTTTACCAACTTCTGCAGTCTGAAATTGCTCGAACATGCAATCAGGATGCACTGATAATTACTGGCGACTGGAATGCGAAAGTTGGAAACAAAGGATTGATAGTTAGAAAATATGGCCTTGGTGATAGAAACGACACCAGAGATTACATGATAGAATTTTGCAAGACCAAAAACTTCTGCATCACAAATACCTTTTTTCCACAACATAAATGGCAACTATACACGTGGACCTCGCCAGATGGAATACACAAGGAATCAAATTGACTACATCTGTGGAAAGACATGATGGAAAAGCTCAACATCATCAGTCAGAACAAGGCCAGGGGCTGACTTCAGAACAGACCATCAATTGCTCATATGTTCAAGTTGAAGCTGAAGGAAATTAGAATAAGTCCATGAGAGCCAAAGTACAACCTTGAGTGTATCCCATTTGAACTTTAGAGGGAGCCCTGAGACCATCTCAAGAATAGATTTGATGCATTGAACACTAATGACCAAAGATCAGACAAGTTGTGGAATGACATCAAGACATCATACATGAAGAAAGCAAAAGGTCATTAAAAAGACAGGAAAGAAAGAAAAGACCAAAATGGATGTCAGAAGAGACTCTGAAAGTTGCTCTTGAACATAGAGTAGCTAAAGTGAACAGAAGAAATGATGAAGTAAAAGAGTAAACAGAAGACTTCAAAGGGCAACTCGAGAAGACAAAGTAAAGTATTATAATGAAATGTGCAAACACCTAGAGTTAGAAAACCAAAAAGGAAGAACATGCTCAACGTTTCTCAAGCTGATAAAACTGAAGAAAAAATTCAATATAAAACTTTATATTAAACACACTGATGGTTAGGTATGATTCCATGGGCAACTAATTTAAGAAAAAATTCAAGCCTCAATCCTCAAGTGAAGGATTCTACGGGCAAAATACTGAACGACACAGGAAGTTATCAAAAGATGGAAGTAATACACAGTCATTGTATCAAAAAGAATTGGTTGACGTTCAATCATTTCAGGAGGTAGCATGATCAAGAACTGATGGTACTGAAGGAAGAAGTCCAAGATGCACTGAAGACATTAGTGAAAAACAAGGCTCCAGGAATTAACAGACTACTAACTGAGATATTTCAACAATGGATACAGCGCTGGAAATGCTCACTCATCTATGCCAAGAAATTTCCAAGACAGCTATCTCGCCAACCTACTGGAAGAGATGCATATTTATGCCTATTCCCAAGAAAGGTGATCCAACCAAACGTGGAAATTATCCAACAATATCATTAATATCACACACATGTAAAATTTTGCTAAAGATCATTCAAAAATGGTTGTAGCAGTACATAGACAGGGAACTGCCAGAAATTCAAGCTGGATTCAGAAGAGGACATGGAATGAGGGATATCATTGCTGATGTCAGATGGATCATGGTTGAAAGCACAGAATACCAGAAAGACATGTATCTGTGTTTTATTGACTATGCAAAGGCATTTGACTGTGTGGATCATAAAAAATTATGGATAACATTGTGAAGAATGGGAATTCCACGACACTTAATTGTGCTCATGAGGAGCCTGTACATAGATCAAGAGGCAGTCGTTCTAGCAGAACAAGGAGATACTTCGTGGTTTAAAGTCAGGAAAGGTGTGTGTCAGGGTTGTATCCTTTCACCATACTTCTTCAATCTGTATGCTGAGCAAATAATCCAAGAAGCTGGCCTATATGAAGACGAACGAGGCATCAGGATTGGAGGAAGACTCATTAACAACCTGTTATGCAGATGACACAACCTTGCTTGCTGAAAGTGAAGAGGACTTGAAGCACTTACTGATGAACATCAAAGACTACAGTCTTCAGTATGGATTACACCTCAACATAAAGAAAACAAAAATCCTCACAACTGGACAAACAAGCAACATCACGATAAATGGAGAAAATACTGAAGTTGTCGAGGATTTCATTTTATTTGGATCCACAATCAGCAGTCAAGAAATCAAACAGTGCATTGCATTGGGAAAATCTGCTGCAAAAGACCTCTTTACAGTGTTAAAAATCAAAGATGTCAGTTTAAGGACTAAGATGCGCCTGACCCAAGCCACAGTGTTTTCTATCACCTCATATGCATGCGAAAGCTGGGCAATAAATAAGAATGAGGAAGAACTGATGCCTTTGAATTATAGTGTTGGCGAAGAATATTGAATATACCATGGACTGCCAAAAGAATGAACAAATTTGTCTTGGAACAAGTACAGCCAGAATGCTCCTTAGAAGCCAAGAATGGCGAGACTTTGTCTCACAAACTTTGGACATGTTATAAGGAGGGATCAGTCCCTGGAGAAGGACATCATGCTTGGTAATGTAGACGGTAGCAAAAAAGAGGAAGATCCTCAATGAGATGGATAGACACAGCAGCTGCAACAATTGGCTCAAACATAACAAGGATCATGAGGAAGGCACAGGACTGGGCAGTGTTTCGTTCTGTTGTACACAGGGTCATTATGACTAGGAATCGACTCGATGGCACCTAACAACAACAATATATGAGCCATGCTAAGCACTGCAGACTAAATAATAGAGTTGACATTTATGTACAACTCTAATTTTATCATCAGAAGGTCACTACAATTTGGTTATTTCTCCAAAATTTATTGATCCAAAACATAAATTTATCCCAGACTCCTAAGAAGGATGTATTTTCCTGACTTATAATCTATTTGTATGGCTCAGATTTCTTTTGTTTTCTCCAAAATACCTTTCCTTTAGACCACCCCATCTTCTCTAACATCCTCTGGCCGAACTTGGAATCATCATTACTCCATGCAGTGTTTCTCGGATCCATAGCCCACTTCTGCTTCTGCCGACCTATAAATGAAAAAAGTATCTCATCAGTAATTTATCCTTCAAATTTGGAAATATATACAAGTATAAATACATAATATCTACATTAAACCTTATTAACTAGTATTCTATACGTGAGGCTGGTTATTAGTGTGTGCCCAGAGTTCATGTCTGTAGACAGTATTGCTTGGCTATGGTCTTTCACACTTTAAAGAGGTCTTTTGCAGCAGATTTGCCCAATGCAATAAGTCGTTTGATCTGACTGCTGCTTCCATGGGCACTGACTGTGGATCCAAGTAGAATGAAAATCTTGACATCAATATTTTCAGTATATAAACACACTTTATATTAAACACATCGATGGTTAAGTATGATTCCATAGGCAACTACTTTAAGGCATGATATAAGAAGATATTTTTGAGAATGACTTCTCTGCAATAAGAACTGCATACAGTTTAGATTACATATTTATGTTCAATAGACTATAATGCTTACACAAGAGATTGGATATCCAAAGTCAGTACTTCTTCCCCAGTAAAATGGCAGGTATTCTCAACCAATGTGGCTAGAGCAATTTTTCCCAAATGAGGATGTAAAAAAAAAAAAATGGAGGGGGGACTCCCATTAAAATAAAAACGAGTAACATTGGACTAAACAAAATTTAACAGTGCTCCATATGGAAGGATTCCCCAGAATCTTTAATATGCAAATGTGAATATGATCTTAGAGGAGGGCAGAGTAGGCATGCTGTGTTTCCCAAACTTATTTGACCAGAGTCCTATTTCCCTGGAATATTTCCTGGCTCTAGTGTAGAAATTTCCAGATTTGGGAAATTCTGTCAAGGAAAACAGACTGTCTATGGTCTGTTCAGATTGCATCATCTTTTATATGTCCGTTGTTATTCTTATTCCACAGTCTGTTCTGTGCTTACATGTCAGGTTGGTTAATACCTGTGAACAGAAAAGAGCTAACATAGCAAGCCTGATTGCTAGCCTTTGAAAGCGCTGCTTACAAGGTTGGCTCTTGGCTGGTCTCTGTTATCTTGGATTTTGGGAGGGTTCCCACCATTGCCAGACTAATAAGAATGGCTCACTATGACTGTACAAACAGTATGGTTTATGCTGAACACCTGGTTTTCTTCTAGAAGTCTGGAATCTTGGTACGTGCTAAGCAGAAGTTGCCTACATGATCAGCTTCCAATAAAAGCCCTGGGCACTGAGTCAGTAATGAGCTTCCCTGGTTGGCAACATTTCACACATGTTGTCACAACTGAATGCTGGGAGAATTTAGCATGTTCTGGGTGACTCTATGGTACCTGGGTGGCACAAATGGTTTGCATTCGACTGCTAACCTAAAAGTTGGCAGTATGAACCCATCCAGCAGTACTGTGGAAGAAAGGCCTGGTGATTTGCTTCCTTAAAGATTACAACCAAGAAAATCCTATGGAGAAGTTCTGTGACTGCTATGGACTCTGTAACACATGGGGTCACTATGAGTCAGACTCTACTTGACTCCACTAGAAGAGAAGCCTAGTAACTTGTACCTGGTTTCCCCTTGCCCCATGAGCCTTTTACCTTCATTGATTCGCTCTGCATTCTTTCACTTTATACATCTTAGCCGTGAGTCCTATGAGTCCTCCTAGCAAATCACTGAACCTGGGGTGGTCCTGGGAATCCCTAACATAACCTGGAACAGTAGTATAAGGGATAGTGCTGGGTCTTAGGGTAGAGTGCCCTGAATCGGCACAATTTCTATTTGGGATGATACATTCAACCATCCTCTAGCAGGATGTCTCTTCCCACTGGAGATCTAACTGTAAATGGCTCTCCTGTCAGGATCCTTCTAGGGTAACTCCAATAAACTATCCTCCAGACAGCAGCTACAATGGACTTTACTTTTCAGTCACTTCATGCGTAACACCACATGGGGTATGCCAGGAGTCAGCTTATAATGCAGGGTGTATTGAGTCCCAAGAGCTAGGGACAGAGTTTTATCTTTTTTTATTCAGACACTTCCAGACATTCAAGAGCTCAAGACATACCACTATGTACTCTTATTAAAAAATTATTCAAGACATTCAACATTGAAGAAGCTGTAGTATAAAATGCGAATGCAATGAGCATTAAAATCCATTAACTATAGTGTTGTGATTTGGTTACAAAATGTAATAACTTCAAGTATCAAAAACTGGTCTTGAAAAGGAAAGACTCTATGAAAAAATTAATATCTTAATAACAATCTGGTCTAAAATTCCAAATTATATAAAGACTGGAAAGTTAGGATGACAGATAAAATTCTTGCCTTACACAGGGGGAGGTTTTTGCAAGCTAAATTTCTTATCTTACGTAGGGGAAACTCAATAAAATAACATTTAATAATTAGAGAAATTAGGATAAAGAATGTTTTTGAGAAACATAAAGAAAACCACTAGTAGATTAAAAAATAGGATATGTGCCTGTGGTGAAGGTTAAAAAAAATAAACACATAGTCCAAACGGCAAGGGAACACAAAGAAAATAGCATAATAACGTGAAAATGTGCACTATCTGATGTCAAATAGGAAAAAAAGCAGGGCACAAAACTGTACCTACAGAATGATGCCAATTTTATGAACTTTCAGAGAAGAATAACTGTTGAGTAGTGGGGTTGCCATTAGTCAGAATCGACTAGACAGCAACTAAGAACAACAGTGAAATTAAGGATTACTTCCTGGGACTTTTCTATGCTTCTATTCTTTTATCTCTAAAATAAGAACAACCCTAAATATCTAATGACGGGGATGCCTT
Source organism: Dugong dugon (assembly GCA_030035585.1). Lineage (NCBI taxonomy): Eukaryota > Metazoa > Chordata > Mammalia > Sirenia > Dugongidae > Dugong > Dugong dugon. Next base: position 40,782,222 of record CM057476.1, on the reverse strand, counting down.
AAACATAATTTAGAAAATTATTTAAAAAACAACACAAAATATTATATATTGTCATGACAAAGCTTTCAAAATTTGTAGTAGTACTGTAATGGTGAAAAAGGGAGAAGTGAAATCATGAAATCATGATTTTGGATTACTGATGTCTACAAATAGTGTTTTACACCTGTATACCATTTCATACTTTTAAAACTATTTTCACATTTACCACCTCGTTGATTTTTTTTATGTCAACCTAGTGATGAACAGAATAAGAGATGTTTTTAATACTCTCCACAGAAATTGATCATGGAAACAAACCAAAATGAATAGCGGAGCCAGGGTCAATGTTCCCAGGTGCATGTTGAACGGAGCTTACAAAAAAGAATATTAAAACCAGAAGAGATCTTCAGGAGCTATGCTCTAGTCTTGATGGCTCATTTTTTACAAATGAAGAAATAGCACCTAAACGGTCACCATCTAAAACATAAAACATGAGTTCCAACTTAAAAATAATAGAAAACCACTGGAACCTACAAAGAAGGATAAGACACTGGTATAACTAGGTAAATTTTGCCAGTTTCTAGCTGAATGACTTTAGACAAATTACATTCCTCCGAATCTCAATTTCTGCCCCCTGTAAAATTAGGGATAGTGCCTTACCCATTTCTTTTTGTGCTCCTGTTCCTCCATCCCTTGGATAATATAATGTTGACAACACTTGTTTCCCAAAATCCCTTTGCAGTTGCTGATGGTCTTTCAAACAAGCTGTTTATGTTCAGTGATCACCAAACCAAAACCAATCCTGCTGCGTCCAGTCAGCTGGACTCATAGCGACCATACAGGACAGAGGAGAACTGCCCCATAGGGTTTCCAAGACTGTAAATCTCTACCGAAGCGAAGTGCCACATCTTCCTCCCGCAGAGCGGCAGGTCGGTTAGTAGGCGAACGGTTAACCACTGCGCCCCCCCAGGGATCCTTGATGACTATACAACTTCTTCCAAAAAGTTATGGGCCGGCTTTTCACGACTGCCATCTGGTGGCAAGAGACCTTAGCTACATGTACCATTCAGACAAGTAGCCTCCAGAGAGGGAGTTAATAAACTTCAATAACGGTACACCACACACTGAGAGTAAATGTCAAAGACAACTGAGGTAGGATGCATCGGGCATTGAGGCCAACACTCTTATCATGATAGAATGTTGATAATTTCAACCAAGTCAAAATAGCTAGTCTTACTTAGAATTACTTATTAGCCCTGCACTCTCGCAAAAGGCTAACATCCTGTTTGATGGTTTTTAACCCCTTCGCATTTCTTTTTCAGCCTAGTGTGTTAATCATTTGTACCACCCAGGGCCTCCTTTCTTTTACTGAGTTCAAAATATCTTCGAAAATGGGATTTCACTGCCTAAAGTGATCGTTCTGGCCCAACCTCCTCTTTTTAATCTGAGAAAGCTAAGGCCGGGGAAGTTAAAGAACCAGTCCATGTTCCCAAAACCTTTGGCGGCAGAGCCAGTCCTAGGACTCCGTGTCCTGACTCACATTCAAACACACCGCTCGCGTCCCCAGGTCAGTGTGAGGACCCAGAGTCCCGAGGGCACATTCGCAGTCTTTTTCACTAGCATACTGGTAGCTAACTTTTGGGGAAGGATGGGGCTGGAAAATCTCCGAAGCAGAGAGAGCAGAACTGGGCTTCCCTGGCCCCAAACCCAAGCATCTGACGCCTCTGCCTCACTGTACGCCGGCAACCGCGCTCCCTGCCACACAGTCTGGCCGGGCGCGTCACCCAGGAATCTTCACCCTCGTGCCCTAGTCGCGCCTCCGCGTTCAACACTCACGCTCAGCCAACATCGACATCTCGAAGAATCCGTTATGCCGCGGGCTTTAGGACCTGAACGACTGCGACGACTCCACCCCGGGCTGGGGGAGAAACGAGAATCGTGAGAGTCGCCACCCAGGCAGATGGCGTCGGCAACAAGGCGCGTACCGGTGACGTCTGTGAAGTGCGACTCGCTCCTAGACCGCGCGGAGAAGAGTAGGCGGGGCGCGAGCCATTTGGGATTGGAGTTGGGGGTGGGGCTGTCAGACAGGAGAGGGAGCTGAGGCAAAGGCCGCAGAGCCCAGTGAGGTGGTGGTTTGGGGTCAAACGGAGGTGAAGAGGGGCGTATTCATTCATTCACTTGAGCAAACATATTAAATAATTTGATATAAGTGAAGCTCTCATCAGAGCAGTGTTACTTCAGTAACTATTACCTTAATAATCTTCGTCATTAATTTATCATTACTAAATGCCAAGCCTGGTGCTTATTGGAAATAAGACATAAATTCTGCCCTCAAGGAGCGCACAGTCTAACGGGGAAAAGAAATATGTAAACAATTATCCTTAGGTTCTTCAGTGTTTTAATAACAGTGTGGACAAGGAGTTTGGGAAACTTGACTGGAGGGGAAGACTGCACTGTGGTGTACTATGTCTTTTAGTTCCCTGCTACTGCCCACTGAGTACATACACACGCACACATGCACGCACGCGTGTACGCTTGGATGCACACGCTACACACATACAATAGATAAATGGTAGTGTAGAGAAAAACTCGGACGATATTTCAAGTTAAAACAGAGAGGTTTATTAAGGATTGGAGGAAGACTCATTAACAACCTGCGATATGCAATTGGGGAACTACGGAGCCCATGGAAAATGGAACCAGGTAGTCCTGGGGCAATTTCATTATGCAAGCATTCTTATGGGGTAAAAAGAGGAACCAGACTATAGGGAGAGCAACTACAGGAAAAATCAATCAATTTGTGCTAATCACACTTTGATTGGTTACTGATTATTAATAGTATAATTAGTGACTACAGATAATTTCACAGGATGCTTAAATCATGGTCACAAGATGCTTACATGTATTTTCTTTGTCTGTCTTGCAAAAATAAATCTTGTTGGCAACAGCAGTCAGCACTCTTCCTGAGTACTGGTATTTTGAGGGGTGCCGATGGTCACTTGGTTATGACGCCTCGGAGCATATGGTTTCACATCCTGGTTTTGACCACCGAGGAAAAACATGTTTTTCTTAAAAAAGTAGCTGTTAGTCTAAAAATCCAGACTAAACTTAGATAGCATGGTCAGCATATTATGCCTCTGTCTTACTGACTACACTGAAAATCGTCTTTTCCTGAGACCATTGATAGATAGATAGATGATAGGTAGGCAGGTAGGTAGGTAGAGAGAGATGCTATATAATCAGATAGCTAATTCTGGTGACAATGTTGCCTCTTAAAATAGCATGATGCTGTCAACAAGACAAACGTATTTTTGTTTTGTTTTTTTCCACCACTACAACATACACACTGGAATTTACCTTTATCATAGTCATCTCTGTATCCATACTAGCACCTAGCAAAATAATTTTGAATATGGCAGGGGTTCCATAGATGTTTGTGAAATTTAATTTACATGTCCCTCTGTTCCAATGTCTCCAGGGTTCTAACAATATCTTAGCAATGAAAATTTCATGCAGACGGTAAGGATGTGGTTTTGGACAAATGACTCTCCCGTGAACTTCAGGTGATAATACACACAGAAGCTTTCTACTCATAATTGAAGTAGAACACCACCAAAAGAATCTATGCCAAGGACTAGATTCCTGTTCTAAATAAACTCACCTTTAACTAAGAATCTACAAAAATAAGGTAAACTTCTTTAATGTCATTAAAGTCAGAAAAAAAGAAACACAAAAGAATACTGCTTTCAGTGAATTAGATCAAGAGGCAGTTATTGGAACAAAAAAAGGGTATCTTAGTTGCCTAGTGCTGCTATAACAGAAAGAGATGGCTTTACAAAGAGAAATTTATTTTCTCACAGTCTAGTAGGCTAGAAGTCCAAATTCAGGGCATCAACTCCAGGGGAAGTCTTTCTCTCTCTGTTGGCTCTGGAGGAAGGTCCTTCTCATCAATCCTTCCCTGGACTAGGAGCTTCTCTGCACAGGAACCCCAGGTCCAAAGGACATGCTCTGCTCCCAGCACTGCTTTCTTGGTGGTATGAAGTCCTCCTATCTCTCTGCTTGCTTCTCTCTTTTATATCTCAAAAGAGATTGGCTCAAAACACAACCCAATCTTGTAGATTGAGTCCTGCCTCATTAACATAACTGCCACTTATCCCACTTGATTAACATCATAGAGATAGGATTTACAACACAGAGGAAAATCACATCAGATGACAAAATGGTGGACAATTACACCATACCGGGAATCATGGTTTAGCTAAATTGATACACGTATTTTTGGGGGGTCACAATTCAATCCATGACAAAGGGGATACTAGTTTAAAATCTGAAAAGGCTTGCATCAAGGGTGTATCCTTTCCCCATACTTATTCAATCTGTATGCTAAGCGAATAATCTGAGAAGTTGGACTATATGAAGAAGACGAGGCATCAGGATTGGAGGAAGACTCATTAACAACCTGCGATATGCCAGTGACATAACCTTGCTTGCTGAAAGCGAAGAAGACTCACGAAGATCAAAGACTACTGCCTTCAGTATGGATTATAGCTCAACGTAAAGAAAACAAAATATTGAGTATACTATGGACTACCAGAAGAACAAATGGATCTATCTTGGAAGAAGTACAGCCAGAACGCTCCTTAGAAGCGAGGATGGCAAAACTTCACCTCATGTACTTTGGACATGTCATCAGGAGGGACCAATCCCTGGAGAAGGACATCATGCTTGGTTAAAGTAGTGGGTCAGCAAGAAAGAGGAAGACCCTCGACAAGATGGGTTGACACAGTGGTTGCAACAATGGGCTCAAACATACCTACTATTTTGAGATGGCACAGGACCACACAGCATTTCCATCTGTTACACATAGGGTGTGTTACACATAGGGTCACTATGATTCAGAACTGACTCGATGGCACCTAACAACAACAACAATCAGTGAATACCTGGGAGCTGAGAGGGATAAGGAGGTGCAGTCAATGGAATTTTCACAGCCAAGGCTGGAAGCAGGATAACAGTATTAAAATAGAGAGTTGGACTTGCACAAAATTAGGAAGGCAGGATCACTCAAGTCTTTCTCAGGATAATTAGCAGGCTGATTATACCAGAGAAAACAGAAGGTATAGAGCAGAGAGTAGTGAATTGATGAGGAAGTCATCATTTTTCAAGCACCACACATGTTGGTATATGACTTTAGGAAGATAATTTTGTTTCTAGGATAATCAGAAAGATTGAGGCAGAAGTTTGGGATGCTGTTGCAGTGGTCCAGGTGATAGACAGTCAGAACTAGACTAAGACACCGAGCTGCAGGGACTGGCAAGGAATGATTGAGATGTCGTTGTGCATTGTGATATGGTGAGCTGTCTCTCCTGGAAATGTTGTCAGAGACACAAAGGAATGTTGTAGAAGGGACTCTGCATTTGAGGGAGGTTAGACTAATCATTTCCAAGATATGTTCCCACTCCAGCATTCCGTGTGTCAGTATCTGTTTCTATAAATATATATAGATAGATATAGATAGAAAAATATAAGGATCATCTACTGAAAAAAATATTGTTGGAGATTTTTTTTTAAATGACAGAATCTTGTTTATATTTTCAAGTCATCAGCCTGGAGTGGAAACTGCACTTTTTATAAAAGAAGGTGATTCAGTAGAAAACATTTAGTCTTGTTCTTTAACCTCTTGGCAGACCCTTTAGAGCAGTGCTTCTCAGATTTGTTAAACTCTTTCTGGAGGTTTGGGCCTCGGTAGGTCTGGAATGGGGACAGAGATTCTTCATTTTTAATGCGTTCCCAAGCGATGTGGATGCTGATGACCCCTAGACCTTATTTTGCATAGAAAGGCATTAGACAACCAAAGTATGAATGAACTCAGGGTTAAAATGTACTCTTTAAAAAAAATATATATATCTATATATATATATTTAGGAAAATGCTTTGTGAAGAACACCTTTAGATGGTAGTGACAAACTTTTTTGAAAATACTTCAAAGAACTAAACTTAGAAGGTATTTGGATAAATTATCTGAGCTAGTCCCCTGCCCTCAGACAGATGGTTGCTACTGCTTTTCTACAGCTCTCTGATGAATCTTAATCTCTCTCTCTTTTCACACACACGGACACACACACACACACATACACTTATGAAATCTAGGAGTCCCCAGATGGTGCAAACAGTTAACATACTGGACTGCTAACCAGCAGGTTGGAGGTTTGAGTCTACCCAGAGGTGGCTCAGAAGAAAGACCTGGAAATCTACTTCTGGGAAATCAGCCACTGAAAACCCTAGGGGACATAGTTCTACTCTGACACACATGGGATCACCATGAGTTGGCGTCCATTCGACAGCAACTAGGTTTTTTTCCCACACATCCTGAACAATTGTAAAAAGGGGTTATCATATATTGCATTACATCTTTATGTTATTTTTCAGATATATAACTAAAACTTTATTTATAAAAGGAATAGAGCTGGATCGTACCAGCTAAACTTTCCTTATTTCTAAGAGGCAGCAGCTTGATACTATGCAAAAAAGGCTACCAGAGAACTAAACAGAGCCAAAATTCTGCTATTAAGTTGGGGTGTGACCTTGGGCAAGTCATTTCACTTCTTTTTATATCAGCATTGCAATCTATGCAAAAAGGGAGTTAGATGATCTCTGACAGAATTATTTTAATCAGAAAAACATAACTCAGTGATATGAACACTGAAGGAAGTATAATAGCATAATAGTTAAGAGCTTGGATTCTGAAGCCAGACTTCCTGGATTCAAATCTTAGTTCTGTCGCTTATAGCTTTGCTAACCTACTATGTGTCTTGGGCAAATTACTTCAAGTCTCTGTGCTGCTGTACCTCATCTGTACAATATGGATAATACTACATTCTTTGTAAACTTGTTATGGGGAGTAATAAGATGATGCATGTTAAGTGCTTAGAACAGAGTCTGGAACATAGAAAGCACTCAATAGCTATTATAATTTTAAAGAAAAAGGAAGTTAGGATGATTATTTCAACAAATATTTATTGTTGAATAAGTTGAAACAAATATTTATTGTTGAAAAACTAATAAGTTTTAGGCACTGTGCTGGATGCTAGAGTTACAAAGGTTAACCAAAAAAAAAAAAAAAAATTGTGATCCCTAACCTCATTGGGATTGCCTTGTAGTAGGGAAGATAGACATTAACCAAATAATTACACGCAAAAATGTAAAATTATAACAGTGATAAATGCTATAAAGGAGAGATACGTGAGGCTAGATAAGACTATAGGAGGGGATTAAATTTAGTCAGGAGGGTCAGAAAAGTCTTCCATGAGTAAGAGAGTAGTGAACTAAAACACGGCCTGTTCAAAGAATTTATGTGTCTGGAGTGCAGAGCAAGGGGAAGCATGGAGCTGGATAAGGCCACGAAGTTGAGTAGGGGGTCAGTTCTTACAAGGCCTTGTGGATTATGATAAGGATTTGGGTCTTTGTCTCAAGAGCTATGAAAAGTCATAGAAGAATTTTAAGCAGGGAAGTAACGTAAGTTATAGTTCCAAAAAGATCCCTATGGCTGGTATGTAGAGGAGAACAGACTGAAAGGTGTGTGGGTTGGGGAGGAGTGTTTATGGAAAGACCAATGAGCAGGCAAGTCGAAACATGATTGTAGCTTAAACTATAATGGTGGTTGTGCAAATGAAGACTTGTCATTGAATTCAAAGGACATTTGAAAGATAAAATCAATAGGAATTATGATAACCCTATGAATGGAAGGGTTGAGGGAGAGAAAGATGTCAAGTATAACCTCAAGATTTCTAGTTTCTGTAACTGAAGCTATGGTATTTTGAGTAAGGCACAAAAAGAGTTCAGTTTTAGACACTGAGATTGAGGTGCCTTTGAGTATAGGCATCATCAATTGGACATGTGACTCTACAGCACAGAGGAAAGGTCTGGTCTTGAGATAAAAATTGGGAATCCCATGAATGTAGATATTAATTGAAGCCATGGGCAGGGATGTTGTACCTCAAAAGAATTAAACTGACCTAGAGCCAAGCTTTGAGAAAGTGTAACAGTTAATGGCCCATAGAGAAGAATGAGTGAGCTAAGGAGAGATAGAAGGAACTGCTTGAGAGATAAGAGGAAAAGTAGGAGAAGAAAAAGTTTAAAGAATGAGGAAATGGTCAGTAGTGTTGAAAACAGCTAAGAGACCAAGTAGTATATGAGTACCAGTGTATATCCATTCCATGCAGCAAAGAACCAAGTCTCCGAGACTGGGTGGTTGAGGAAAAAAAAAAAAAAAAGAAGGAGCAATAAGGGGGAAATTTAGGATCCTGCAAGACAAAAAACATCCTCCCCCAAAATCAAAGAACATGAATCCCTCCTCCAACTTCAAATAAAAAGAACTACCCTTAAAGAAAGGGCACTGTGCTACACTGAGAGCAAGGGGTGCTATTGAACTAGGAATCTTGAAAACTACCTCATAGCCAACAGCCTGTCCACGGAGTGAAGAGATAAAAGCAGCCTTCGTCTATATAAGGCTACTGTAAGATGAAAACAGAAAATGAGAATCAAAACATTTCAGCTAATGAAAATCTCCCCTCCCCCAAAACCAACCACAAAACACAAGAAAACTGTAACACAATGTCCAAACTGAATTAAATATCCTCTAACAATTATATGGAAATCGTTTTATATATATATATATTTCACATTCAAGGTGTATATATATGTACATATTCATACATATATAAAATATGTATATATATTGAAGCCATTGGCAGGGGTGTTGCACACCAAAAGAATTACATTGGTCTACAGCCAGGCTTTGAGAAAGTGTAACAATTAATGGCCAATAGAGAAGAATGAGTGAGCTAAGTATATACATATACACCTTGTTGTTAAGTGCTGCCAAGGCGAACGAAACACTGCCTGGTCCTGCTGAGCCATCCTTACAATCATTGCTATGTTTGAGCCCATTGTTGCAGTCACTGTGTCAATCCATTTTGCTAGTGGTCTTCCTCTTTTTTAATGACCCTCTACTATACCAAACATGATGTTATTCTCCAGGGACTCGTCCCTCCTGATGATGTGTCCAAAGTACGTGAGATGAAGTCATACCATCCTCGCTTCTAAGCAGTATTGTGGATGCACTTCTTCCAAGACAGATTTGTTTGTTCTTCTAGCAGTCCATGGTATATTCAATATTCTTTGCCAACACCATAATTCAGATGCATCAATTCTTCTTTGGTCTTCCATATTCATTGTCCAGCTTTCACATGCAAAAGAGGTCATAGACAATACCATGGCTTGGGTCAGGTGCCCCTTAGTCCTAAAAGTGACATCTTTGCTTTTTAACATTTTAAAGAGGTCTTTTGCAGCAGATTTATCTAATGCAATATGTGCTTTGATTTCTTGACTGCTGCTTCCATGGGTATTGATTATGGACCCAAGTAAAATGAAATCCTTGACAAATTCACTATTTTCCATTTATCATGATGTTGCTTATTGGTCCAGTTGTGAGGATTTTTGTTTTCTTTATGTTGAGGTGTAATCCATACTGAAAGCTGTAGTCTTTGATCTTTATTACTAAGTGCTTCAAGTCCTCTTCACTTTCAGCAAGCAAGGTTGTGTCATCCGCATATCACAGGTTGTTGATGAGTCTCCCTCCAAACCTGATGCCTTGTTCTTCTTCATATAGTCTAGGTTCTTGGATTATTTGCTCAGCATACAGATTGAATAAATATGATGAGAGGATACAGCCCTCACTCACATCTTTCCTGATTTTAAACCACACAGTATCTCCTTATTCTGTTTGACTGACTGCCTCTTGATCTGTGCACAGGTTCCATCTGAGCACAATTAAGTGTTGTGCAATTCCCATTCTTTGCAATGTTATCCATAATTTGTTATGATCCACCAATCGAATGCCTTTGCATAGTCAATAAAACACAGGTAAACATCTTTCTGGTTGTCTTAGGCTGGAATCTCTAGAGAAGCAAAACCAGTAAAGTGTATAAATACATATATATAGAGAGAGATTTATAACAAGGAAATGGCTCACATGGTTGTAGAGGTTGTAACATCCCAAGCCCATGGATCAGGATAGATGCTTCTCCTGACTCACATAGCCACAGGGGCTGGCAAACCCAAGATTGGCAGCTCAGACAGCATGGCTATTGCTCAAAGGCTGTGAAGATCAATGAATCCCAAGATCTGCAGGCAAGACCACAGGTAAACTGCTAGCTCAGGTCCTAAGAACCGGAGGTCAGATGAACAGGAGCCAGCTTCAGGATCCAGAACGAGCAAAAGCCCCCATCCCTGCAGAACGAGCAAAAGCCCCCTATCCCTGCCAGAATGTCTGCCCACACTCAATGCAGGCCATATGCTCAAGGAAACTCTCCTTCAACTGTTTGGCTACTCACAGCAGATCCCATCATGGGGGTGATCACATATCAGATCTGAACAGGAAAGTGACCACAACATAACATGACTGTCAAAACACTGAGAATCACGACCCAGCCAAGTTGACATACAATCTTAACCATCACAGTCCACCCCTTGTCAACTTGGCTCCTCTATACATCTCCTTAAACCATACATAATCTATGAATAAAGACAATTATAAAGTCATACTTACACCTAACATGATACAATGAAGACACATACAACAGAAAAAGCACTAGCCCTATTTACATCTTACATTTTATAAGTGAAGAAAACAAAAATATTTGATGCATACATACAAAGCAGAAATACTCATAACAATTACAGTCCTCATTTCTTCAACTGATCATGTGGCTGGAACTGATATTTAGAACTATCTTCTTCTATCACTCATTCTGTATTCCCTTTGCCCTCAGGGAGTACCTCAGCGGGTCGTGGTTCTTTGCCTGGTGGGGTGACCCAAATCTTCATTCCTGAAGTGTATGGGCCATTGGTAGTCATGTCAGAATTGCGTTGCTGTAGTTTTCCACTGACTTTAATCACAGGGCATGGTAGTACTAAGAGACACCCTAACGCATCTCCTGCATTCCAGACATACTCTTCTTTACCTCCATTATGTAATATCAATTGGATTTCCTCTTGGTAATCAGGATCAATCACGCTAGCCGATATGGTAACTCCCATCTTTGCCTGTTGAGCCAGAGGAATAAGGAGCTCAAAGTGACCATGTGGCATTCTTAGCTTTCAGTTCAGTGGAATCAGTGATGTGTCTACTGGTGGGAGCAATCCTCCCTTTGAAACTAAGACCTCTAGAGCAGAGCAAAGGTCATGGGGACAGGAAGCAAAAATCTTCTGAGTGGGTCACTAGGGGTAATAGTGAGTGGTGCCACTCCCATTTCCACCCCTTGCTTCCTGGACCCATGAATCCTGGTTATGGGAGATTCAGCACTGGTTTAGAGCATATACAGCCTCCTAGAGAACATTGCTCCAACCCAGCAAGGTGTTGCCACCTAGCTGGTGCTATAATTGTGTCTTTAGGAGGCCATTCCATTCTACCAAGCCAGCTGCTTCAGGATGATGGGGAACATGGTAAGAGCAATGAATTCCATGAGCATGGGCCCACTGCCACACTTCATTTGCTGTGAAGTGAGTCCTTTGATCCAAGGCAATGCTGTATGGAATACTGTGACAGTGGATAAGGCATTCTGTAAGTCCACGGATGGCAGTTTTGGCAGAAGCATTGGATTCAGGGAAGGCAAACTATATCCAGAATAAGTGTCTATTCCGGTAAGAAAAAAGCACCACCCTTTCCATGATGGAAGTGGTCCAATGTAATCAACTTACCATCAGGTTGCTGGCTGATCACCTCGAGGGATGGTGCCATATCAGGAACTCAGTGTTCCTCTCTGTTGCTGGCAGATTGGGCACTCAGCAGTGGCTGTAGCCAAGTCAGCCTTGGTGAGTGGAAGTCCATGTTGCTGGGCCCATGCATAACCTCTATCCCTGCCATCATGTCCACTTTGTTCATGAGCCCATTGAGCAACGACAGGAGTAGCTGGGCAAAGGGGATGACTGGTTTCCACAGAATTCGTCATCCTGTCCACTCAATTGTTAAAATCCTCCTCTGCTGAAGTAACGTTTTGTTGAGCATTCACATGAGACACATATATCTTCACTCCTTTGGATCATTCAGAGAGGTCTATCCACATACCTCTTCCTCATAAATCCTTCTGTCCAATTGTCCAATTGTGTTCCTTCCAAGTCCCTAACCATCCAACCAAACCGTTGGCCACAGCCCATGAATCAGTATACAATTGCACATCTGGCCATTTCTCCTTCCAAGCAAAATGAACAACCAGGTGCATTGCTCGAAGTTCTACCCATTGGGAGGATTTACCTTCACCACTGTCCTTCAGGGAAGTCCCAGAAAGGGGCTGTAGTGCTGTTGCTGTCCACTTTTGAATGGTGCCTTCACATCGTGCAGAACATTCTGTAAACCAGGCACGAGTTTTCTCTTCTTCAGTCGGCTGATCATAAGGAACTCCCCATGAGGCTATAGGTACAGACTGGGAGATGGAAGGTAATGTGACAAAGGTGGAGACCATGGGCATTTGGGCCACTTCCTCATGCAACTTACTTGTGCCTTTAGGTCCTGCTGGGGCCTAATTTCATATATACCACTTCCATTTAATGGTGGAGTGCTGCTGTGCATGTCCAACTTTATGACTCTGTGGGTCAGACAACACCCAGTTCATGATGGGCAGCTCAGGCCACATGGTGATTCGGTGTCTCGTGGTTAAGTGTTCAGTCTCTCCGAAGGCCCAGTAACAAGCCAAAAACTGTTCCTCAAAAGGAGAATAGTTTTCTGCAGAGGATGGCAGGGCTTTCCTCCAAAATCCTAAGGGTCTGCACTGTGATTCACAAATAGGGGCCCGACAAAGACTCCCGACAGCATCTTTATCTGCCACAGACACTTCAAACACCATTGAGTCAGCCAGATCATATGGCCCAAGTGGCAGAGCGGCTTGCACAGCAGCCTGAACCTGTTTCAGGGCCTTTTCTTGTTCTGGGCCCCACTCAAAACAAGCAGCTTTTTAAGTCACTTGATAAATAGGCTGGAGTAGTAAAGCCAAATGAGGAATATGCTGCCTCCAAAATGTAAAAGGCCCACTAGTCATTGTGCCTCCTTTTTGGTTTGTGGGAGGAACCAGATGCAATAACTTTTCCTTCACCTTAGAAGGAATATCTGGACATGCCCCACACCACTGGACCTCTAGAAGTTTCACTGAGGTGGAGGGTGCCTGAATTTTTGTGGGATTAATTTCCCACCCTCTAGCATACAAATGTTTTACAATAAGTCCAGAGTCATTGACACTTCTTCCTTACTAGGTGCAATCAGCATAATGTCATCAATGTAATGGACCAGTGTGACGTCTTGTGGAAGGGAAAGATGATCAAAGTCCCTGTGGACTAAATTATGACACAGGGCTGGAGAGTTGATGTAGCCCTGAGGTAGGCAACTGAAGGTGTATTGGTGGCCTTGCCAACTAAAGGCAAACTGCTTCTGATGGTCCTTCAAGACAGGTATGGAGAAAAAGGCATTAGCCAGATCAATAGCTGCATACCAGGCACCAAGAAACATATTAATTTGCTCAAGCAATGAGACTACATCTGGAACAGCAGCTGCAATTGGAGTCACCACCTGATTAAGTTTTCTATAATCCACTGTCATTCTCCAAGATCCATCTGTTTTTTTGCACAGGCCAAATAAGTGAGTTGAATGGAGATGTGGTGGGAATCTCCACCCCTGCATCCTTCAAGTCCTTGATGGTGGCAGTAATCTCTGCAATCTCTCCAGGAATGCAGTTTTGCTTTTGATTTACTATTTTCCTAGGTAGGGGCAGTTCTAATAGCTTCCATTTGGCATTTCCTACCATAATAGCCCTTATTCTGTTTGTCAGGGATCCAGTATGGGGGTTCTGCCAGTTGCTGAGTATATCTATTCCAATTATGCATTCCTGAACTGGGGAAATTACTGAAGGATGGGTTCAGGGACCCAGTGGACCTACGGTTTGATGGACATAAGCTAAGACTCCATTAATAACCTGACCTCCATATGCCCTCACTCTGACTGATGGGCCGTAGTGACATTTTGGGTCTCCTGGAATTAGTGTCAGTTCAATTAGAGCCAGTATCTGGTAATCCCCAAAAAGTCTGATTATTTCCTTTTCCCCAATGAACTGTCACTCTCATAAAAGGCCATAGATCCCTTTGGGGAAGACTGAGAGAAAGATTAACGGTACAAGTTTTTGGCAGTGTATTGGAGTCCTCCCTCAAGGGAACCAGGCCTCCCCTTCAAACAAGGGGTTGTGGGTCTGTAAACTCACTCAAGTCTGGGAATGGATTGAGGGGTCATGACTCTTTATTCTGGCAATTCCAGTTAGATTGCATTCACTTGACTTAGAACTAATACACTTGTACAGATCAAGTAAATATTTAGTAGATTTCCTACCTATTTCACTTCTAGGGACTCCATGACTAACTAGCCAACGCCGTAAGCCCATACAAGTCAGACTATTCTGATTACTGCTTTGACTCTGCTGTCCATGACAGTAACCACATTGTCTTTGTCTATTGAGTACTGCCACTTGGCCCCTACCACCACCATGGGCTCCAATCAGCCCTGTTATAGTTAGTTGTCTTAATTCAGTTAGGGCAGTTCCCACTGTCAAATCTGACTTACATAAAATAGCAAACACACCAGTCTTCAACGATGCTGGGGCTCCCTTCACAAATTTGTTTATCATCATTGTGGTAAAAGTTGTGTCCTCTGGGCACTCCATGTGTGGGTATGTTGGTCTAACCTGATAAATCCATTCTAGCATGTTACTTTCCCTAAGCCTTTGGATACCTTCTTTACCAAGGCAGGCCTGGTACTTCAACTTGATTTAGTGTAGGCCAACTCATAATCCATTCTTCAGCAACTCAACCAAATAAACTATTAGATCCTTTCCTAACTTCTCGAGCTGAAACCCTGAATGAAGAATCTGTGCCTAGTAAGCCCATAGCGATAAACTCAGACTGATCCATCTTTATGTTCCTTGAACCATTATCCCACACCCTTAATAGCCATTCTCATCCATATTCCCCAGGTTTCTGTTTGTACATATTAGAAAAGTCAAGCAGTTCTTTCTGAGTGTAGAGTACCTCCTCCTGGGTTACACTTTGTACTTCAAATTCTGGGGCTTACTGGGACTTAAGTCTAGTTATAGGTCTAGAAGCCAAAATCAATTAGGAACTGTTTTGAAAACATTCAGCATTGTCTTGTAAAGCATCTGCCTCAGGCGATGCTCCAGGCAATGACTCAGACAAAGGTGCTTTAGATGCAGCTGAGTTAATCTCATTAGATGGGAGTGTAGGGGCTAATGTTTCTGCTGGCAGGAATGACTCAATGGAATTTAGGAACTCAGTGTCTCCAGCTTCCTGATTATCTGCCCATATATCCACATACCAGGTTTCAGGATCCTATTTATTCCCAATTAATGCCCTCACTTTAACTTCCGATACCTCTCAAGTTTGGAAATTCAGTTGGCATTGTAATTCAGCCAGTTTTACAATAAGACTCTGGGTTTGGTTTTCGGCAATGTCAGCTGATACTACAAGAAATAAGGCTTTCTTTCAAGGCACAAGTGGAAACTTTGAGGTCTTTTATGTGGCACTTGAGCTTTGACTCTGAAGCCCTGAGCTCATCTCTTTCTTTTACCAGTTTGTCTAGAAAAAGTAGAACCAACCAACCAGCTTCCTTATACTTCTCATTATGATAGAATTGTAGAAAGGTGCCATGCATGCAATCATCCAGGGCCTGGTCTTTCACCAATACCTGATCTATTGGTGGTGGTATTTTGTGTATTTTAATTGCCACCGCACACCATGGATTAGCAGTGCCCTCTTTACTACTGGAAGCAGAGTCATCAACATCTTTAAGACTAACCAGAACTGAGAACCAGTTTAGAAAATTCATCCTTACAATTTTGTTTCTCTAGAACCAAATGGTACCAAATGTCTTAGGCTGGGTTCTCTAGAGAAGCAAAACCAGTAAATTGTATAAATATATATGTAGAGCAAGAGAGAGCTTTATATCAAGGAAATAGCTCACATGGTTGTAGAGGCTGTAACGTCCCAAGTCCGTGGGTCAGGATAGAGGCTTCTCCTGATTTATGTAGCTGCAGGGGCTGGCAAATCCAAGATTGTCAGGTCAGAGAGGAGGGCTGTTGCTCACAGGCTGTGAAGATTGATGAATCCCCAAGATCGGCAGGCAAGACCACAGGTAAGCTGCTAGCTCAAGTCCCAAGAACCAGAGGTCAGACAAACAGGAGCCAGCTTCAGGATCCAGAATGAGCAAAAGCCTTCTATCCCTGCCAGAATGTCAATAGTTTCTCCGTTTATCATCATGGTGCTTATTGATCCAGTTGTGAGGATTTTTGTTTTCTCATTAGTAACTGAATAAACTCTGAATAATTGCTATTAAGAAAGAGAGAGAGAAAAAAGAAAGAAAGAAAGAACTCCAAACATTTGAAGGTGGGGAATTGGAAGGAATATTCCCCAGAAACTCCTGCTGAGGAGCTGGAGCTGTGCTGGATACTGAGTGATGCTGCATTCAGAAGCCTGATGGTACTTCTCCACCTCCTGCCAGGCCTAATTATTTGTGCCTTTTTCTCATCTGCCAGTCTTGGGTTTGCCAGCCCCTGCAGCTACATAAATCAGGAGAAGCCTCTATCCTGACCCACAGACTTGGGACGTTACAGCCTCTACAACCATGTGAGCTATTTCCTTGATATAAATCTCTCTCTGTATATGTATATATTTATACACTTTACTGGTTTTCCTTCTCTAGAGAACCCAGCCTAAGACTTTTGGTACCAAGACTGGTTCTAGAGAAACAAAGTTGTAAGGATGAATTTTCTAAATTGGTTCTCAGTTCTGGTTATTCTTCAAGATGTTGATGACTCATAGGACTCATTTGGCATAGAGTCCTATTTCCTTATTACCTGGGTCTCCTTACAATACACTTCCCATTACTTGAGGTAACCCTAGGGCACCTTGGTTCTTACAGCCAAAAAAGTGAACTAATACACATGAGAAAGCGCTGAAGATACATTAAGAGAGAAAATCAGTATACTAAGTTGTACCTACAGTTAGATCTTCTATGAATAATTTAGTTTAATTTTAGTAATTTAAAAGATACATAGTGAATACAAATATAAAAAGTAATACCTTAATTATTAACTAAGGACATTTCTGGTTAGTAAGGTTGTGGGTTATTTTCTGATCTTTCTAATCCTTTTTCATTTTTCTCCTGATTATGGGTCATATTTTCCTGCTACTTTGCGTGCCTGGCAACTTTTTATGTCATGCCAGACATTGTGAATGTTACACTGTTGAGCACTGGAGGTTTTCATATTCCTTTAAGAGGTTTGGGGCTTTATTCTGGGATACAGTTAAGTTCCTTGGGAGCAATTTTATCTGTTCAAGATTTCTTTTTAAGCTTTGTTAGTTGGGTCCAGAACAGCTTTTCACTTTAGGTGTAATTTGGTCCCACTATTGAGGCAATCCCCTTCTGAGGATTCTATTCAATGCCCCATGTGTTAGAAGTTCTTTCTACTCTGGAAACACAAATTATTCTTGGCCCTGTTTAAGGTCTGGGGATTTTTCTGCTTGCTCCTATCTGGCTGCTTTTTTCCAGTAGTTTCCTCATATGCTGCTCAGTATTCACCTGAAGACTACAGGAGACCACTGGAGCTCTCCTTTGGTGTAGTTTTCTTCTCTCTGATCCTTAGCCCTGCGAATTCCAGCTGCCCTCGCTTTGCTAAACTCTAATCTTTGTCACATCAACTCAGGGAGACCTCTGGGTTCTGTTCGGATTCTTCCTCCCTGTGCTGTAGCAAGGCAACTCTGGTCAGCTAGTAAACTAGGGCAACCAAAGGGCTCACCTCATTTGTTTCTGATCTCTCAGGGACGATAGACAATAGTTCTGCCTGTTGTCCAATGTCTGAAAACCATTGCTTTATATATTTTGTCCAGTTTTGTAGTGGTTTAAGATGGAAGAGTAAATCCAGTCCCTGTTACCCCATCAGGGCCAGAAGCAGAAATTCCTAATACTTTTTGAACATCTCAAATTTTCTACAGTCTGTATTTTATTTTTATAGCTATAAAAGTCAAGTCTTTAAAAAATAGAATTGTCCTGTACAGTAACTGGCAAATTGGAATCATAGAAATTTTAAGCCAACAAACCAGATTTTACCTTCAAATAAAATTTTTTACTAGAGAAGACAGACAAACCTGAAGTGACATAAAACAGAAAAATAAGACATCATGCTCTCTGAATAACTGCTATTTAAAACAACAACAACAGAAACCCCAAATATTTCAAAGATAATTTTGAATTTCAGTAGAACTGTGTGTATTGTATCAGGAACCCTGGTGGCACAGTGGTTGAGCACTCAGCTGCTAACCAAAAGGTCATCAGTTCGAACTCACCAGCAGCTCTGTGGAAGAAAGATGTGGCTGTCTGCTTCCATAAAGATTACAGCCTTGGAAATCCTATGTTTTGGTGTGTATTGTGGAGGTTGGGGAGATGGAAGCTTGGATGGCAGATGAAGGAAAAGGAGACCTTTTCTTTTTCATTTATTTATAGCTAATTACGCCGTTGATGTTTGCTCTAGGCCTCTCTGCCCACCCTTCCCCCACCAGTATTTTGTAATACATCTCTAATACTGCTAAGGATAACTGACCTTACCACAAAGTCTCCCCCCAACCCCCACCCCTGCCACTCCAGTTCTAGGGGGAACTGTGTCTATGCATAAACTCCCTAAATGTGCCAATCCACTTGCTGTTACCCAAAGCTTGTGGTTGTTGTTAGTTGCTGTCAAGTCATCTCTGACTCATGGTGACCCCATGCACAACAGAACAAAATGTTGCCTGGTCCTGTGCCATCTTCATGATCATTGGTATGCTCAAGTCTGTTGTTGCGACTACTGTGTACTTTGAATGCTTTCCAACCTATATCGGACAATACTCTGTTGTGATCCATAGGGTTTTCACTGGTTGATTTTTGGAAGTAGATCACTAGGCCTTTCTTTTTAGTCTTTCTAAGCCTGGGAGCTCTTCGGAAACCTGATCACCATAGGTTGCCCTACTGGTATTTGAAATACTGGTAGTATAGCTTCCAGCATCACAGAACATGAAAGCCACCCAGTACAGCAAACTGACAGACTGAGTGGTGGACCCAAAGAACAAAAGACTCATTTTCTTAATTTGCTGACTTATCACTCCATGGAGGATTTCTGTTGCAGCTCCTGTCTGAGCCTTCCTTTCACACCATTGGTTGTGTTAAGAGAAGAGCCTGCCCATTCTGAGCTCCAATACACTAGAAATGGATGATTGATAGCATGTCTTGTTTAGGTTTATTTACCATTCCCTGGGGGAGGGAATATCAGATTTTGTTAGGTTGTTTCCCCTGCAATCTGCTTAAACTTCATCCAACTTCTATTGCTTATGCCTCTGGGGAAACTATTCTCAGGGGATGTTATTCTGAGTCAGAAGAACTTCTCTGTGATACTGTTTTTGGTAAGGTCAACATGCCCAGTTAATACCAACTCAAGATTCTCATCTGGGCTTCCTGTAATAGTTTTCTTGTCCTCCCATCCAATCTTTGTCTGTTATAGAAGCTCACAACAGATTGACCAAATCTAACCAAGGGCAGTGTATGAAGAGAAGGCTCTACCTTGATCCCAGTCCAGAAGTGCCTTCTGGTTTCATGGTAGTTGTGGCCTGAGATTCCTCCTCTGTGCATACTTTCTATCAAGTGTTATGACATCAAGTTGTAGACTTCACAAAAGGGCTGTGAAAATCTGTAAAGCTCAGCAATCAAAAATCAAGTCCAAAGATCCAAATGAACATAATGATGTCAGAGGGAAAAAAATCTGATTTCTTCACTATCTTATAATTGTTTTCTTTATTGTCTTAAATTAGCTTTCTCTAAAGGTCCCTGGGTGGTGCAAATAGTATGCATTCCACTACTAACCTAAAAGGAGCCCTGCTGGTGCAACAAACCCATCCAGTGGCTCTGTGGGGAAAAAGACCTGGCAATTGTAAAGATTACAGTCTAGAAAACCCTATTCGGCAGTTCTACTCTGTCACATTGGGCCTCTATGAGTCAAAAATTGACTCAATGGTACCTAACAACAACACTAACCTAAAGGTTGGCAATTCAAACCCATCTAGTGCCATTACTTTTTAGTACGGTCCCTGGGTGGAGCAAACTATTTGCACTCAACCATTAACGTAAACATTTTAGTGGGAGTTCCTGGGTGGTGCAAACAGTTCATGCACTCAGCTGCAAACTGAAGGTTGGAAGTTAGAGTCCACTTGGATGACCCTCAGAAAAAAGGATTGGTGATCTACTTCAGAAACAATCAGCCATTGAGCATAGTTCTACTCTGACACATGAAGGGTTGCCACGAGTCAGAACTGACCCCATGGCAACTGGATTTTTTGGTTAACTTTTTAATGACATAGTGACATTTTAGTTTCTTACACCTGGAGATCATTTCAGGGGGCAGCAGGTAGTGAAGCGGGACAATAGTGCCCCTTGCCAGGGGTGGGAGTGAGAGTGGGAAGATGCATGCAAAGGAAAGGAGTAGAAGTAGGGTAGGAGTTGGGATTATGAAAGTAGAGATGGAATGGTGATTGAGTTAGTCACCCACTAGGCAGTATTTCCAGACCTGAGCTGCTGGTTGAGGATGTGTGTCCTAAGAGGTAGAAAGTATGGTGGAAGACAAAGACTTTACCATAGTGGCTATGAGTGTATATTTTGGAATCACCTAAGGTGAACTCCTGAACCTCACTATCGGCTCTCCCTGGCCCCTTCTAGAGTTTTGTCAGTGGGTAGAAGGCTTCTTTCTAGCTTTTGCTGCTGTCCAGGTTAACAGTCCACAGCCCACAAACTTCTATTGGAGTAGTCTGTCCTCTCTAGGTTGATTTTCCTTGATGCCGTAATGAGCATAATGAGCTCCACAGTTAAGAGAATTTAAATCCTGGTTCTGCCCACTTGCAAGTTTCTTCCCCTCTCTGATTCTTTATGGGGTTGTTTTAAGGATTAATTGAGGCAGCACATAGAGACGCTTTGTGAGCTATAGTGCTGTAATACTGCAAGTGGTCACAGCTGTTTACCCTGAGAATTACAAGCAGCTCTTGGGGCCTCATCTCCTCCATCCCTATTCTTTATGTCCTGCTTTCATCTTCCTGTGCCACTTACTGTGTGACCTTGGGCAGGTTACTAAATTTCCTATGTCTCATTTTCTACATCTATATAATTAGGATAATAATGGTACCTGTCTCAAAGTGTTGTGATGATGGTTAACTGAAGTGATGCATATAAAGTAGTTTAGAACAGTGCCTGTCATGGAAAAGGAGCTCTACAAATGGTTTGGTCTGTATTTGAGCACACACAGTTTTTTTGTTTTGTTTAGTTTTTTTTAAAAATTTTTTATAGTACTTTAGATGAAGGTTTACAGAAGAAAAAGTTTCTCATTAAACAGTCAGTATACATATTGTTTTATGACATTGGTTAACAACCTCATGACATGTCAACACTCTCCCTTCTTGACCTTGAGGACCTTTTTTTTTGGTGAAAATATACATAGCCAAAGTTACACCATTTTGAAAGTTTCTACGTGTACAATTCAGTGACATCTATTACATTCTTCCAGTTGTGCTGCTATTCTCACTATCCTTTTCCAAATTATTCCATCACCATTATCTTCAACTCACTGTCCCCTAGGCTTCCCATCAAACCTTTTAAGTTGCTGTTGTCAATTTGATCTCACATAGATAATTCTTTTTTTTTTTTTGTACCTTAAATGAAGGTTTGCAGAACAAATATTTCTCATTAAACAGCACACATATTGCCCTATGACAATGGTTGACGACCCATGACATGTCAACACTGTTCCTTCTCAACCTTGGGTTCCCTATTACCAGCTTTCCTGTCCCCTCCTGCCTTCTAGTCCTTGTCCCTGGACTGCTGTGCCTCATTAGTCCTGTTTTGTTTTATGAGGCTGGCCAATCCCCGGCTGAACGGTGAACTTTGGGAGGGGCTTCACCACTGAGCTAAAAGGGTGTCTGGGGGCCATACTCTTGGGGTTTCTCCAGTCTGTCAGGCCAGTAAATCTGGTCTTTTTTTTCTGAGTTAGAATTCTGTTCTACATCCTTTTTCAGCTCTGTCCAGGGTCCTCTATTGTGACACCAGTCAGAACAGTCCGTGGTGGTAGCTG
The DNA here is from genome assembly GCA_030035585.1 of Dugong dugon. Classification (NCBI taxonomy): domain Eukaryota; kingdom Metazoa; phylum Chordata; class Mammalia; order Sirenia; family Dugongidae; genus Dugong; species Dugong dugon. The sequence goes on along the minus strand of CM057476.1, from coordinate 40,759,993 downwards.
GGCAGCATCTAGCTGTACTGGACTCAGTCTGGTGGAGGCCTTGGTAGCTGTGGCCCATTAGTCCTTTGGACTAATCTTTCCCTTGTAGCTTGTTTTCTTCATTCTCCCTTGCTCCCAAAGGAGTGAGACCAGTGGAGTATCTTAGATGGCTGTTCACAGGCTTTTAAGACCCAGATGCTACTCACCAAGGTAGAAAGTAGAGCACTGTCTTTATAAACTGTGTTATGCCAATTGAGCTAGATGTTCCCCAAGACTATGGTCCCCACAGCCCTCTGCCCAACAATTCAGTCCCTCAGGCAGTTTGGAAATGTCTATGGTGCTTCCATGACCTTTCCTTGTACAAGTTGTGTTGGCTTCCCCAGTAATGTGTACTGTCTTACTCTTCACCAAAGTTACCACTTATTGACTGAGTTGCTGAGCGGAGGGCTCTGGGGACCATGGTCTCGGGGAACATCTAGCTCAATTGGCATGACACTACTTATAAAGACAATGCTCTACATTCTACCTTGGTGAGTAGTGTCTGGGGTCTTAAAAGCCTGTGAGCAGCCATCTAAGATACTCCTCCGGTCTCATCCCTTTGGGAGCAAGGGAGAATGAAGAGAACAGGATACAAGGAAAAGATTAGTCCAAAGGACTAATTGTCCACAGCTACCAAGGCCTCCACCGGACTGAGTCCAGTACAGCTAGATGGTGCCCGGCTACCTCCACTGACTGCTCTGACCAGGATCACAACAGAGGGTTCTGGACAGAGCTGGAGAAGGATGTAGAGCATAATTTTAACTCACAAAAAAAAAAAAAAAGTAAGACCAGATTTACTGGCCTAAAGGAGACTGGAGAAACCTCGAGAGTATGGTCCCCAGACACCCTTTTAGCTCAGTGGTGAAGTTACCTCCGAGGTTCACTGTTCAGCCTGGGAGTGGACAGCCCCATAAAACCAAATGAGACTAACGAGGTACAGGAGTCCAGTGACAAGGGCCAGAAGGCAGAAGGGGACAAGGAAGCTGGTGATAGGGAACACAAGATTGAGTAAGGATATTGTTGATGTGTTGTGAGATTGTTCACCATTGTCATAGGGCAACATTTGTAGTAACTGTTAAATGAGAAACTATTTTGTTCTGTAAGCCTTCATCTTAAGTGAGAATAACAGCACAATTGGAAGAGCGTAGTCAATGTCACTGAACTGTGTATGTAGAAATTTTTGAAACGGTGTATCTTTGGCTATGTGTATTTTCACCAAAAAACAAAAGGTTGAGAAGTTAGAAGGTTGATATGTTGTGGGGTTGTTAACCACTGTCAAAAAACAACATGTGTACTACTGTTTCATGAGAAACTATTTGTTCTATAAGCCTTCACCTGAAGTACAATAAAAAAAAAAAAAAGTTACCACTTATCTATTTAGTTCTCCCCCCAATTCCTCCCATCCCTCGTAACCAACAAAGATTGTTTATTTTGTGTGTAAACATTTACATGAGTTATACAGTAGAGGTCTCATACAATATTTGTCCTTTTGTGACTGACTTATTTCACTCAGCATAATGTCCTCCAGTTTTGTTCTTCTTACTCTCCTGTGCTGAGTTCGTTTTCTTTGTGGATTTTTTTTTTTCATTTCTTTTGTTTTTGTAGGTTTTGTTTTTACTGAGACTTTATGTTTTTCTTCTTTATTTTGATGAGTAGGTTTGTTAACTTTCTTTGTGACCATGAAATTTACCCTTATCTTCCTAGATTTGAACCAGTCTATTATTACTTGGTATCGCTTGACTTCCTTTCCATTAGAAGGTTCTATATCTACCTGTTTATTCCATCTTTTATTGTTCTGATGCTATTGTCATTTACAGATTAACCTCTCTGGTTCCCTTTTGTAATTCCTTTGGTTTTGCATAGTCCTTAGGAGTTCATTTCCTAGGTTGGTATCTGGCTAGTACAATCCAATCCTGTGTCCTATATTCAGCCTGTGGTCTGATATTGTTTGTTCTCAGATTGAAGGACTTCCTTTAATAAGTCTCATAAGTTTGGTTTGGTTTTTACATAGTCCTTTAATTTCTGTTTATCTGGAAGTGACCTAATTTCACCATCATATTTGAATGAGAGTTTTGCAGGATATATTATTCTTGGCTGGTAATTTTTCTCTTTCAAGGTTTTATATATGTCATCCCATTGCCTTCTTGCCTGCATTGTTTCTGCTGAATAATCTGAGCTTAGTCTTATTGTTTCTCCTCTGTATGTGACTTTTTGCTTTTCTCGAGCTGCTCACAGGATTCTTTGTCTTTGGTTTTAGCAAGTGTGATTATGGTATGCCTTGGTGATTTTCCTTTGGGGTCTATCCTATATGGGCTTCATTGAGCTTCTTGGATGTTCAGCTTTTCATCTTTCATGATATTGTTGAAGTTTTCTGTCAGCAATTCTTCAATGATCCTCTCTGCATCTTCTGTTTTCTCCTCCTGTTCTGGAACTCCGATCACTCGAAAATTTTTGCTTTTGATTGTATCCTACATAATTCTCAGGGTCTCTTCATTTTTCTTTGTTCTTTTTTCTGATTTTTCCTCAAACCAAGTTGTATCTAAGTGTTTGTCTTCAATTCTGCTGATCCTGTCTTCCACCATTTCAAATCTGCTCCTCAGCCCTTCTATGACACTGTCCATTTCTGATATCTTGTTTACCTTTTGGATTTTTAATTGTTGTTTTTGTAGAATTTCTAGTTGTGAATTTATTTTGGCATTTTGTTTCTGCATTATTTTCCTGAATTCTTCCCTTTTTTTGTCTGTATTTGCCATGAATCTGTCTGCCTTTTCCATGAATTTGTCTATTTTTTCCTCATTTTTGTCTAGTTTTTGCTTCAACTCTTGGATAATTCTGAATATTAGAGATTTGAATTCCCTATCAGGTAGTTCTAGTGGCTTTTCTTCTACTGGAAAGTCATCTGGTGTTTTATTTCAGATGCCTATTGGAAACAACCTGTCCTGTTGTTGTAAATGTTTTGATATTGTCTGCTGTCTTCAGGGCATTCAGTAGTTATTTTTTCTCATTTATTGATTGTAGATTTGTTTGTTTCATCCTTTGTTTGTTTGTTTGTTTTTTAATTTGGCTATCTCTGAGCAGGAGTGCTGTGTGTTCTTTGTAGTTTGCTCGTCTGTGGGCAAGATACTTTTTGCCTCCTTCTCTAATTTGCAGGGTCAGTCGCTCAGACATGGTACAGCAGGGCAGGTCTAGCTGAAGAGGAGTTGCTGGGATGGGTTGTTTGTGGCACTTACTACAGCCACCAGGGCGGGTTGGTAATCCATGCAGGACAGGTAGGCCTGTCCTAGTAGGCCGTGCCTGTGCTGCTTGCTGGTGTGAAGCTAAGTGCACGGTGCAGGTAGGCAGGATGGAGCGGGGGAGATTGTGATGTGTGGAGCTAAGATGGGTATGGGAGAGAGGAGAGAGGAACAGGAGCCAAAAACATACAAACAAACAAAAAAGAGTGCTAGGGAAGCTTGCCATTGGAGTGGAGAGATGAGAGACTATGAAATGGAGAAAAGCAAAAAGGGGAAGAAGAAAGAAAAGAAAAGAATGAATAAATAAAAATTATAAAGAGAAAAGAACAGCAAAGCTCCCAGGGATCCCACTGGTGTGGTACGAGGTTTGAGGCTAGAAGGCATGGAGGAATTCAGTGCCAGGTATTTAGGGGACAGGAAGAGAAGGAAGGTATAGAGAGACAAGTAACTGAGTAATGAAAGAAAGACAAAAAGGGAAAAAGAGGGAAAATAAAACAAAACAAATCAAAAAAAAAAAAAAAAAAAGAAAGAAAGAACAAGTAAAGCCCCCCAAAAAACAGGGGAAAAAACCCCGCACAAAAAAAGAAATGTCCTCAGGGATCCCTCTGCCCATCTGCACAACCTGAGGGGGCAGGTCCCAAGCCATGTAGCACTGCCCAGACAGAATGGGCTCCCAACTCAAGAAAAGGAAAAGAAAACAAACACACAATTCAAAACAAACAAACAAACAAAAGCCACGGGATCCCACCAGTGTGGCAGCCCAGACCGGGAAGCAGTTCCACACTCAAACAGAGCTCCACAGCCCCCCAGGAAGAAGCAAAGATGGTGCATGGAGCTAGATATTTGAGCAAAAGGAGTGGGAGGTGGTGAGAGGTAAGGAAGATATCAAAAGAAGTGGAAAAAAGCAACACCAGCAGCCAACAAATGGCACTCAGGGAGTCGGTCAGTGTGGCCAGGTGGAATCCAAGCAGCTGGTGCTTCCCAGCTAAAAGACTGTGGCTGCGTGTTGCAGAGGAGGCCGAGTGGGGGTGAAGAAGGGTAGGGGGTGGGAAAGCGTACATCGCCAATTACTGGTTGTTCTGTCTCCTGCTGGAAGCTCCATGAAGCTGCTTTCTCATACCCCCTATTTGCTGGTCTCTGACAGGAGTCAAAGATGGTGGATCCACGCTGCATTAGCTGATAGGGGACCTCTGCATGAACCTCTCCTTGCTTTCTGTTCTCTGTCAGTTTTCTCACTCCATTTGGTGCTCAACTGAGTTCTTTATCTCTTCATTTGATGTTTTAGGGTTTCAGGATTGCTGTTTTCTCTGTTTGGTTTAGTTTTTCGGATCTTTTCTGTGGAGGGATGGCGTGGTGCTTCTGCCTAGAGTGCCATGGTGCCAGAAGTCTCTTGTTTAGTTTTTTAACTATACGCTAAGGCCATTGTCACGAGCCATACGGTACGGATGTCAGTATGGATAACTGATGGGAGAGGCTCCTGGGTGGGAGGTGTATTCTTGGTTATGGAACTCCTTGAAATAATAGATCTGTTAAGCCACTAATGAGAGGTGCAGACTTAGGAGCTGGTGAAGAGGAGACCATGATTATAGGGGACAGATATTCACATCAGGGAATATTTTAAGGAAATTTCTCTAAGTCCTTTAGAAGCTTTTTGACTTACATAGAGTTAACCTATTTGTAGGTCCCTTTAAAAATCGTTAAGGGAGAAATTGCTAAATGAATAAAACAACTGCAAACTACAGGCAGCCAGTTTTTTAAAATTCAATTTAAAAAAAGTATATTTAATAGTTTCTATATACATACATGGAGCCCTGGTAGCGCAGTGGTTAAGAACTTGGCTGCTAACCAAAATGCCGGCAGGTTGAATCCACCAGCTGCTCCTTGGAAACTCTATGGGGCAGTTCTACTCTGTCCTATAGTGTCGCTATGAGTCGGAATTGACTCGACGGCAACAGGTGTTGTTGGTGTGTATATACGTACGTATATATTAGTTTTGTAGTTGTCGGTTGCCATCAAGTCAGTCCACAGCTCATGACAACCCCATGTGTTACAGAGTAGAATTACTCCATAGGGTTTTCTTGGCCATAATCTTTTTGGAAGCAGTTCACCAGGACTTTCTTCTATGGAAGCCACTGGATGGGTTTTTAACTGCCAACCTTTAGGTTAGCTGCTAATTTCAAGCTGCTTGTGCCACCCAAAGCTCCTTATATAGTTAGTGTGATCATTAAGGTTGTGTGTCAACTTGGCTGGGCCATGATTCTCAGTGGTTTGGCAGTTATGATGTAGTTTGGCAGTTGTATAATGATGTAATCACCTCCATGATGAGATCTGATATAATGCAATCACCTCCCTGAAATACAGTGGTTAAGAGAAATCCTTCCAATGGGCAGAACTTCAAGCAGTGCACCTGGTTATTTACTTTGCTTGGAAGGAGAAATGGCCAGATGTGTGACTGTATACTGATTCATGGGATGTGGCCAATGGTTTGGCTGGATGGTCAGGGATTTGAAAGGAACGTGATTGGAAAATCAGAGACAAGGAGGTGTGGGGAAGAGGTATGTGGCTAGACCTCTCTGAATGGGCCAAAGAAGTGAAGATATTTGTGTCTTATGTGAATGCTCACCAAAAGGTGACTTCAGCAGAGGAGGAGGATTTTAACAATCAAGTGGATAGGATGACATGTTCTGTGGAAACTAGTCATCCTCTTTCCCCAACCACTTCCGTCATTGCCCAATGTGCTTATGAACAAAGTGGCCATGGTGGCAGGGATGGAGGTTATGCATGGGCTCAGCAATGTGGACTTCCACACACCTAGGCTGACTTGGCTACAGCCACTGCTGAATGCCCCATCTGCCAGCAGCAGAGATCAACACTGGGTCCCCAATATGGCACCATTCCGTGAGGTGATCTGCCTGCAACCTGGTGGCAGGTTGATTATATTGGACCACTTCCATCATGAAAAGGGCAACACTTTGTTCTTACTGGAATAGACACTTATTCTGGATACGGATTTTCCTTCCCTGCCCTCAATGCTTCTGCCAAAACTATCATCTGTGGACTTACAGAATGCCTTATCGACTGTCACGGTATCCCACACAGCATAGCCTTGTATCAAAGGACTCACTTCACAGCAAATGAAGTGTGGCAGTGGCCCCGTGCTCATGGAATTCACTGGTCTTACCATGTTCCCCATCATCCTGAAGCAGCTGGCTCGATGGAACAATAGAATGGCCCTCTAAAGACACAATTATGGTCCCAGCTATGTAGCAACACTTTGCACGGTTGAGGCAATGTTCTCCAGGAGGCTGTATATGCTCTAAACCAGTGTCTAATATAGTCCCATAGCCAGGAAACATGGGTCCAGGAATCAAGGGGTGTAAATAGGAGTGGCACCACTCACTATTACCCATACTGAGCCATTCGAAAAATTTTTGCTTCCTGTCCCCACGACCCTATGCTCTGCAGGTCTAGAGGTCTTAGTTTCAAAGGGAGGAATGCTCCCACCAGGAGACACATCACTGACTTCATTTAACTGGAAGTTAATAATGCCACCTGGCCACTTTGGGCTCCTTATGTATCTGGATCAACAGGCAAAGAAGGGAGTTACCATATTGGCTGGTGTGATTGATCCTGATTACCAAGAGGAAATTAGTTTGATATTACATGATGGAGGTAAAAAAGAGTATGTCTGGAATGCAGGAGATCCGTTAGGTCGTCTCTTAGTACTATCATGCCCTGTGATTAAAGTCAATTGAAAACTACAGCAACTCAGTTCTGACATGACTACTAATGGTCCAGACCATTCAGGAATGAAGATTAGGTCACCCCACCAGACAAAGAACTATGACCAGCTGAGGTGTTTGCTGAGGGCAAAAGGAATACGGAATGGGCGGTGGAAGAAGATAGTTCTAAATACCAGTTACAACCACATTATCAGTTGCAGAAATGAGGACTATACGAGTATTTCTTCCTTGTATGTGTGCATCAAATATTTTTGTTTTCTGCACTTATAAAATATAAGATGTAAATAGGGCTAGTGCATTTTTTGTTGTATGCATGTTAGTTGTGTCATGTTAGGCACAAGTATGACTTTATGTAATTGTCTCTATTCAGAGACTATGTATGGTTTAAGGAGATGTGTACAGATGCCAAGTTGACAATGGGTGGACTGTGATCATTAAGATTGTGTGTCAACTTGGCTGGGCTATAATTCTCAGTGGTTTGGCAGTTATGATGTAGTTTGGCAATCATATAATGATGTAATCACTTACATGATGAGATCTGATATAATGTGATCACCTCCATGATGGGATCTACTGTGAGTAGCCAATCGGTTGAAAGGGAGTTCCTTGGGGGTATGGCCTACATACAATATAGGTGGAATTTCAGCAAGGCTCTCAGGCTTTTGCTTACTTTGGATCCTGCCACTGGCTCCTTGTCATGGATTAAATTATGTCCCCCCCAAAATGTGTGTGTCAATTTGGCTGGGCCATGATTCCTGGTATTGTGTGATTTCTTATATGTTGTAAGTCCTGCGTCTATGATGTTAACGAGGGAGGATGAGTGGCAGTTGTGTTAGTAAGGCAGGACTCAATCTACAAGATTGGATTGTGTCCTGAGGCAATCTCTTGAGATATAAAAGAAGTGAGCAGAGAGACAGGGGATCTCATACCACCAAGAAAGCAGTGCCAGGAGCAGAGCATATCCTTTGGACCCAAGGTCCCCATGTGGAGAAGCTCCTAGTCTGGGGGAACATTGAGAAGAAGGCCAACAGAGACAGAAAGCCTTCACCAGATGCTGATGCCCTATATTTGGACTTTTAGCCTACTTTACTGTGAGGAAATAAACTTCTCTTTGTTAAAGCCATCCACTTGTGGTATTTCTGTTATAGCAGCACTAGATGACTAAGACAGAATTTGGTACCAAGAGAGTGGGGTGCTGCTCTAACAGATACCTAAAACGTGGAAGTGGTTTTGAAACTGTGAATGGATGGAGGAGCAGCAGTGGCAGAGGACCAGAAACAGCAGAAAACCTGCATCAGGAGAGAAGTGGCAACAGCAGAGAACCAGCAGCAGCAGAACCAGGAGACCAGTGCCAGATGGCGCTGGAGCTGACCCATGGAGCGAGGGAGTGAATGCCTGTTCACAGGAGGCCTCCTGGCAAAGTGGGGTGCCTCTGGGCACTTACCAGTGGAGCTACAGGGCTTTGGAACACTCGTCCCAGGAGGGCAGATGTGGTGTGGGGCCCAGGAGCCAAGAGGCTAAGAAACCAGGAAACAAGCTGAAGAGACAAGGGACACAACAAGCCGAGTTGCCTGGGTCTCAAAAGGTATAGCCATGACCTCAGGGATTTCAAAGGTTGGAGCCATGGCCTCTGGTGCTTCTAATGGTGGAGTTGCCACTCAGATGGACTGGGAGAATGGTGCGCCTAAAGTTGAGGGAGCAGAGTTGCTGTCCCCGTGGGCCTGGAAGGTGGAAATGAAGCCCAGGGCTGAGGGGCCTCCACTCAGAATCTGGAGATGGGCAGTACCTAGAGTCTGGAGGGTGGGGCCATTGTGTAAATTGTCTCAGAAGACAGAAGATTATTTTCAAAGCCTTGGGGGCTAACGTAATGTGTTCTGCTGACTTGCTTGGTGCCTGTTATCCTGTCTTTCCCTCCAGTTTCTCCCATTTGTAATGGAAATGTCTAGCTTGTGCCTGTTCTGCCATTGTACCTTTGGAAGCAGATAATTTGTATTCTCGATTTCATAGATGTAGAGGAATTTTTGGATTTTGGACTTCAGTTAAGACTTTTGTTATGTTATGATGGGGTGAATATGTTTTCCATGTTGCAAGGATGTGATTTTTGGGGGGCCAAAGGGTGGAATGTCATGGATTGAATTGTATCCCCCCAAAAATGTTGTGTGTCAATTTGGCTGGGCCATGATTCCTAGTATTGTGTGATTTTCTTATATGTTGTAAATCCTGCCTCTATGATATTAATGAGGGAGGATGAATGGCAGAGCAGAGAGTTGGGGGACCTCATACCACCAGCAAAGCAGTGCCAGGAGCAGAGCGTGTCCTTTGGACCCAGGGTCCCTGCACTGAGAAGGTCTTAGTCCGGGGGAACATTGAGAAGAAGGCCAACAGAGAGGGAAAGACTTCCCCTGGAGCTGATACCCTGAATTTGGACTTTTAGCCTACTTTACTATGAGGAAATAAACTTCTCTTTGTTAAAGCCATCCACTTGTGGTATTTCTGTTATAGCAGCACTAGATGACTAAGACACTCTTGTTCATCTGACCTTCAGCTCTTGGGACTTAAGCTAGCAGCTTGCCTCTATGGTCTGGATCTTGGGTTCACCAGCCCCTGCAGCTACGTAAGTCAGGAGCTACCTCCAGCCTGACCCAGGGACTAGGGATCTTCCAGCCTCTACAACAGCATAAGCCATTTCCTTGATATAAATCTTTCCCTGTTTCTGTCTCTGTCTGTCTCTCTTATATATATATATATATATATAAGACATATATATATATAAAAAGATGCTTCGCTGGTTTTGCTTCTCCAGAGAACCTAGCCTAAGACAGTGTATGCATAGAAAAATTTTGGAAGACCATATTCCAGACTGTTAATACTGGTATTTTCAGAGAGGTCTAAGAACGAATTACAGAAGATGTTTATTTTCTACAGTATACATTTCTATATTGTCAGAATTTTAAAATAATATATATTATTCCTGTATTATAACAGAATAACTTAAAGAATATTATATTTATTAATGTGTGAAAAGGGGTATGCTCTCTTTAAAAGCATCTGAATATGAAATGGGCATAAGTGTCTTGCCTGAAAATTTAACTGTATCTGATCTACTTAATTCCAGGTGTGCTAGAAACTTGTTTTAGCCACAGATGACAGAAACCTGTCAACATTTTGGAAACCGCTTGACAACTTAGGGTGCCCCAGAGGTGGAAACATGTGAGTGTGGAACTACTGGGAATGACAATCATCTGGTGCAGCCAGTAGGCATCCCGATGACTACAGTTGCAGTCTGGGTGTAGACGTCTTTGCTCCTAATGTACACAGTGTGTTTGCAGCAGCTCTGCTTGGCCATGACTTTATATGACTTCAGACTTCTCTCAGCTTTGGTTCTCTGTGACTTGCCACCTCCTACTTCCTAATTTGTCCCTTCTAGGGAGCTTTGACCTCCAGATTTCTGCTTCTTGATCCTCGTTCAACTTTCTTTGATTTTCTGGCCCCAGATTTCTTGCTTACCTCTCCTGCACTGGGCTCTTAGGCACCAGCACCACCTTCCTGGGCTCCATTCTGCCAGCCCTGGCATTAGCCTATTACACAACTCTATGGAAATTTCTAGATTTCTGAGGGGTGAAGCTCTGAAGAAGTTAGTAATAGGGCTTTGCAGCTACCTTCTGATTAAAATGAAGTCTATAGTATCTCCAGGCAGGCCAGCCATCTATGGCCTTGATTTTTTACTCCACTTTCTATTCCCTCATAATGAGAAAGAAGGGCAATAAAAGAGCAGTGTTTAGGACAGTAGGAGCCCTAGTGGTGCAGTGGTTAAAGCGCTCATCTGTTAACCAAAAGGTCGAACCCACCAGTCACTCTGCAGGAGAAAAATGTGGCAGTCTGTTCCAAAAAGATTATAGCCTTATAAACCCTGTGGGAAGTTCTACTCTGTCCTATAAGGTTGCTATGAGTTGGAATTGACTCAATGGCAGTGGCTTTGCCTTGTTAAGTTTGAGTTCTAAGGAGTCACATAGCCCAGCACAGGTCAACAGTAAATTAGTGGAAACCTGCAGCAGAAAAGGTGATGATTTTTTATATGTAGAAAAACTCACTAGGAGGCTTAGAGCTATGGACAAGCCCCCCAAATACCTGGAAAAGCCAAGAGAGATTCAAGAGTAAGTAGTTTTGCAAGGGGTGCTAATCAAGGTAGGAGACAACAGTAATTGAATGATTAAGAGCACTTAAGGAGTCCCTGGGTGGTGCAAACAGTTAATGTGCTCAAAAGGTTAGAGTGCGAGTTCACCCAGAGGCACTTCAGCAGAAAGGCTGGTGATCTACTTCTGAAAAATCAGCCATTGAAAGCCCTATGAAGTTCTACTCTGACACATATGGGATCACCATGAGTTGGAGTTGACTCAGCAGCAACTGTTTTGGTTTTGGTGACAGTACTTAAAGATTAGTAAAGGGCTTGATACCTAGGTACTTCTTTAACTCTCCTGTGAGTAAACTACTTAAATATTTGTTGTTGTTGTTGTTAGGTGCCATTGAGTCAGTTCTGACTCAGCCACCCTATGTACAATAGAACAAAACACTGCCTGGTCCTGCGCTGTCTTCACAATCGTTGTTTGTTTGAGCCCATTGTTGCAGCCACTGTGTCCATCTCATGGAGGGTCTTCTTCTCTTTCACTGACCCTCTACCATACCAAGCATGATGTCCTTCTCCAGGGACTGATCCCTCCTGATAATAAGTCCAACGTGAGATGAAGTCTCACTATCCTCACTTCTAAGGAGCACTTTGGCTGTATTTCTTCCACGACAGACTTGTTTGTTCTTCTGGCAGTCCGTGGTATATTCAATATTCATTGACAACACCATAATTCAAAGGCATCAATTTTTCTTTGGTCTTCCTTATTCATTGCCCAGCTTTCACATGCATATGAGGTGAATGAAAATGACATAGCTTAAATGTAGTATCTAATAATTCCACTAATGTTACATTTATTTATTTATTTATTTATTGTACTTCAGGTGAAGGCTTACAGAGCAAATAGTTTCTTGTGAAACAGTAGTACACATACTGTTTTATGACATTGGTTAACAACCCTACAATATGTCAACCCTCTAACTTCTCAACCTTTTTTTTTTGGTGAAAATACACATAGCCAAAGATACACCATTTCAAAAATTTCTACATGCACAGTTCAGTGACATTGACTATGCTCTTCCCATTGTGCTGCTATTCTCAGTTAAGATGAAGGCTTACAGAACAAAATAGTTTCTCATTTAACAGTTACTACACATGTTGCCCTATGATAATGGTTAACAATCTCACAACACATCAACAATATCCTTATCCAACCTTGGGTTCCCTATCACCAGCTTCCTTCTCCCCTTACGCCTTCTGGCCCTTGTCACTGGACTACTCTACCTCATCAGTCCCATTTGGTTTTATGGGGCTGTTCACTCCCAAGCTGAACAGTGAACCTCGGAGATAACTTCACCACTGAGCTAAAAGGGTGTCTGGGGGCCATACTCTCGGGGTTTCTCCAGTCTCCTTTAGGCCAGTAAATCTGGTCTTTTTTTTTTTTTTTGTGAGTTAGAATTATGCTCTACATCCTTCTCCAGCTCTGTCCAGAGCCCTCTGTTGTGATCCTGTTCAGAGCAGTCAGTGGTGGTAGCCGGGCACCATCTAGCTGTACTGGACTCAGTCTGGTGAAGGCCTTGGTAGCTGTGGTCCATTAGTCCTTTGGACTATTCTTTTCCTTGTATCCTGTCCTCTTCATTCTCCCTTGCTCCTGAAGGGATGAGACCAGTAGAGGATCCTAGATGGCCGCTTACAGGCTTTTAAGACTCCAGACACTACTCACCAAGGTAGAATGTAGAACATTGTCTTTATAAACGTGTTATGCCAATTGAGCTAGATGTTCCCTGAGACCATGGTCCCCACAGCTCCTTGCCCAGCAATTCAGTCCCTCAGGGAGTTTGGATGTATCTATGGAGCTTCCACGACCTTTCTTTGTACAAGTTGTGCTGACTTCCTCAGTATTGTGTACTGTCTTACCCTTCACCAAAGCTACCACTTATCTATTGTCTATTTATTATTTCCCCCCACCCAGCCTATCCCTCATAACCAACAAAGATTGTTACTTTTTGTGTGTAAACTTTTTCATGAGTTTTTACAATAGAGGTCTCATACAATATTTGTCCTTTTGTGATAGTCTTATTTCACTCAGCATAATGTCCTCCAGTTTCATCCATGTTATGAGATGCTTCACAGATTCATCATTCTTTATCATTGCATAGTACTCCATTGTATGTATGTACCATAGTTTGTTTATCCATTCGTCTGTTGATGGGCATCTAGGTTGTTTCCGTTTTTTGCTATTGTGAACAATGCTACCATGAACAAGGGTGTGCATACGTCTAGTCGTGTGATGGCTCTTATTTCTCTAGGATTTATTCCTAGGAGTGGGATTGCTGGATCATATGGTATTTCTATTTCTAGCTTTCTAAGGAAACACCGTATCATTTTCCAAAACAGTTGTATCATTATCCATTCCCACCAGCAGTGCATAAGAGTTCAGATCTCCCTGCAGCCTCTCCAACATTTGTTATTTCCAGTGTTTTTGATTCATGCCAGTAACGCTGGGGTGAGATGGTATCTCATTGTGGTTTTAATTTGCATTTTCTCTAATGGCTAGTGAACACGAGCATTTGCTCATGTGCCTGTTGGCCACTTGAATGTCTTCTTTGGTGAAATGTCTGTTCATTTCCTTTGGCCATTTTTTAATAGGGTTATTTGTCTTTTTGTTGTAGAGGTGTTGGATTTTCTTGTAGGTTATGGAGATTAGACATTTGTCTGACTTGTAATGTCCTAAAATTTTTCCCAGTCTGTAGGTTCTCTTTTTACTTTTTGGTGAAGGCTTTTGAAGAGCATAGGTGTTTGATTTTTAGAAGATCCCAGTTATCTATCTTATCTTCTGGAGTTTATGTGTTGATGGTTATGGTTTTATCCTCTTAATGCCGTGTATTAGGGCCTGTAGCATTGGTCCTATTTTTTCTTCTATGAACTTTATAGTCTTTGGCTTTATATTTAGGTCTTTGATCTATTTTGAATTTGTTTTAGTATATGGTGTGCGGTATGGGTCCTGTTTCATTTTTTTGCAGATGGATATCCAGTTTTGCCAGCACCGTTTATTAAAAAGACTGTCTTTTCCCCATTTGATGGACTTTGAGCCCTTGTCGAAGATCAGGTGACTGTATGTGGATGGATTTACATCTGGGTTCTCAATTCTGTTCTGTTGGTCACTGTATCTGTGGTTGCACCAGTACCAGGCTGTTTTGACTGCCGTAGCTGTATAGGAGGTTCTGAGGTCAGGTAGTGTGAGTCCACCTACTTTATTTTTCCTCTTCAATAGTGTTTTACTTATTCGGGGCTTCTTCCCTTTCCATATAAAGTTAATGATTAGTTTTTCCATCTCTTTACGGTATTTGGGTCGGGATTGCACTGTGTTTGTAAATTGCTTTGGGTAGACTTGTCATTTTCACAATGTTGAGTCTACCTATCCATGAGCATTGTATGTTTTTCCATTTATGTAGATTCCTTTGGGTTTCTTACAGTAGTGTTTTGTAGTTTTCTTTGTATAGGTCTTTTACATCCCTGGCTAGATTTATTCCTAAGTATTTTTTTTTTTAGGAGCTATTATAAATGGTATTGTTTTCCTGATTTCCTTTTCATCGTTCTCTTTATTGGTGTATGGGAATCCAACTGATTTTTGTATGTTTATCTTGTATCCTGCTACTCTGCTGAATCTTTCTATTAGTTCCAGTAGATTTCTCGTGGAGTCTTGAGGGTTTTCTATGTATAGTATCATATTATCTGCAAACAGGGACAGTTTAACTTCTTCATTACCAATTTGGATGCCCTTTATTTCTTTTCTTGCCTTATTGCTCTAGCTGGACTTCCAGCACAATGTTAAATAGGAGTGGTGATAAAGGGTATCCTTGTCTTGTTCCTGTTCTCAAGGGGAATGTTTTCAGCCTCTCTCCATTAAGAATGATGTTGGCCATTGGTTTTGCATAGATGCCCTTTATTATGTTGAGAACTTTCCCTTCTATACCTATTTTATTGAGAGTTTTTATCAGGAATGGGTGTTTGACTTTGTCGAATGCCTTTTCTGTGTCAGTTGAGATGATCACGTGATTATTTTCTTTCCTTTTATTTATGTGGTGGATTATGTTGATTGATTTTCTAATGTTGAACCATCCTTGCATACCTGGTATGAATCCTACTTGGTTGTAGTGTGTTATTTTTTTGATACGATGTTGAATTCTATTTGGCTAGAATTTTGTTGAGAATTTTTGCATCTATATTCATGAGAGATATTGGTCTGTAATTTTCTCTTTTTGTGGCTTCTTTGCCTGGTTTTGGTATCAGGATCATGCTGGTTTCGTAGAATGAATTTGGAAGTGTCACTTCCTTGTCTGTGTTCTGAAATAGTTTTGGTAGTACTGGTACAAGCTCTTCTTTGAATGGTAGAATTCTCCAGTGAAGTCAGCTGGTCCAGGGATTTTTTTTGTTGGTTTTTTTTTTTTTTTTAAAATTACCTTTTCAAATTCTTCTGTTGTTATGGGTCTGTTCAGATTTTCAACATCACTTTGTGGTAGTTTGGGTAGGTAGTGTATTTCTAGAAATTTATCCATTTCCTCTAGGTTTTCAAATTTGCTGGAGTATAGTTTTTCATAATACTCTGTTTTGATCCTTTTTATTTCAGTTGGATCTGTTATAATGTCCCCCATTTCATTTCTTATTTGGGTTGTTTGTGTCCTCTCCTGTGTTTCTTATGTCAGTCTGGCCAGTGGTTGTCGATTTTGTTGATCTTTTCAAGGAACCAACTTTTGGTTTTGTTGATTCTTTCTATTGTTTTTCTAGTCTCTATTTCATTTATTTCTGCTCTGATCTTTATTATTTCCTTTCTTCTGGTGGCTGTGGTTTTTTTTTTTTTTTTTTTTTTGCTGTTCTCTTTCTATTTGTTTGAATTGTGTAGTTAATGTTTTGATTTTGTCCCTTTTTTCTTTTTTTATGTGTGCCTCTATTGTTATAAATTGTCCTCTGAGGACTGCCTTTTCTGTGTCCCAAAAGTTTTGGTATAATGTGTTTTCATTCTTGTTTGATTCTAGGAATTTTTTGATTCCATCTCTGATTTCTTCTATTACCCAGTGGTTTGTAAGCAGGTTGTTATTCAGTTTCTATGTAATTTATCTTTTTCCTTGCTTTTTCTATTGTTAATTTCTATCTTGATGGCAGTGTGGTCACAGAAGATACTTCGTATTATCTCAACGTTTTGGATCTTGTTGAGGATTGCTCTGTGGCCTAAGATGTGGTCTATTCTGGAGAACATTCCATGTGCATTGGAAAAGAATGTGTAATTTGCAGCTGCAGGGTGGAGTGTTCTATATATGTCTATGAGGTCAAGTTGTCTGACTGTGCCCTTTAGGTCTTCTGTATCTTTGCTGAGTTTCTTTTTAGATGCTCCATCCTTTACTAAGTGTGGTCTGTTGAAATCTCCTACTATTATTGTGGAACTGTCAATTTCTATTTTCAATGCCGTTAGAGTTTGTTTTATGTATTTTGGAGCCCTGTCATTGGGTCTGTAGATATTTATTATGGTTATGTCTTCATTATATATATATAATCATTATATAGTGTACTTCTTTGTCTTTTATGGTGGATTTTGTTTTAAAGCCTACTTTATCTGAGATTAGTATTGCCACTCCTGCTCTTTTTTTCATAGTTGTTTGCTTTATATATTTTTTTTCCACCTTTGATTTTTAATAAATTTACATCTTTGTTTCTAAGATGAGTCTCTTATAGACAGCATATTGATGCATCCTGTTTTTTTATCCATTCTGTCACTCTCCATCTCTTTCCGGGGGCATTGAGGCCATTTACATTCAGTGTAATTATAGATAGATGTGAGTTTATTGCTGTCATTTTGTAGTGCTTTTTTTTTGTGGTGCTGACATTTTTTTTATTCCTCCTACTCTCCTGTGCCAAATTCCTTTTGTTTGTGGATTTTTTTTTTCATTTCTTTTGTTTTTGTAGGTTTTGTTTTTACTGAGACTATGTTTTTCCTCTTTATTTTTATGTGTAGGTTTGTTAACTTTCTTTGTGGTTACCATGAACTTTACCCTTATCTTTCTAAGTTTGAAGCATTCTATTATTACTTGGTATTGCCCTGCCTTCCTCTCCATTAGAAGGTTCTACACCTCCACCGTTTATTCCCTGTTTTAGTGTTCTGATGTTGTTGCCATTTACAGATTAACTGTTCTGATTTCCTGTTGTATTTCTTTTGGTTTTGGATAGTCCTTAAGAGTTCATTACCTAGATTGGTATTCGGCTGGTATGATCCTGCATCCTAGATTCAGCCTGTGAGCTGAAGTTTTTTGTTCTCAGGTTGAAGGACTCCCTTTAATAATTCTTGTAAGTTTGGTTTAGTTTTTACATATTCCCTTAATTTCTGTTTATCTGGAAATGTCCCAATTTCACTATCATATATGAATGAGAGTTTTGCAGGATATATTATTCTTGGCTGGCAATTTCTTTCTTTCAAGGTTTTATATATGTCATCCCATTGCCTTCTTGCCTGCATGGTTTCTGCTGAATAATCTGAGCTTAGTCTTATGGTTTCTCCTCTGTATGTGACTTCTTGTTTTTCTCAGGCTGCTCTCAGGATTCTTGTTTGTCTTGGTTTTGGTGAGTGTGAGTATGATATGCCTTGGTGATTTTCTTTTGGGGTCTATCCTATATGGGGTTCGTTGAGCTTCTTGGATGGCTAGTTTTTCATCTTTCATGATATTGGGGAAATTTTCTGTCAGCAATTTGTCAATGATCTTCTCTGTGTTTTCTGTTTTGTCCCCCTGTTCTGGAACTCTGATCACTCATAAATTTTAGCTTTTGATTGTATCCCACATAATTCTGGGGGTCTCTTCATTTTTCTTTGTTCTTTTTTCTGAGTTTTCCTCACACAGAGTTGTATCCAAGTGTTTGTCTTCAATTTAGCTGATCCTGTCTTCCACCGTTTGAAATCTGCTCCTCAGCCCTTCTATGACACTGTCCATTTCTGAAATCTTGTTGTTTATCTTTTGGATTTCTAGTTGTTGTTTTTGTATGATTTCTAGTTGTGAATTTATTTTGGCATTTTGTTCCTGCCTTATTTTCCTGAATCTTTCACTTTTTTTGTCTGTATTTTCCCTGGATTTGTCTACCTTTTCAATGAATTTATCTACTTTTTCCTCATTTTTGTCTGCTTTTTGCTTCAACTCTTGGATAATTCTGAGTACTAGAGATTTGAATTCCCTATCAGGTAGTTCTAGTGGCTTTTCTTCTACTGGAGAGTCATCTGGTGTTTTATTTTAGACACCTACTGGAACCATCCTGTCCTCTTTTTGTAAATGTTTTGATATTGTCTGTTGTCTTCGTGGCATTCAGTAGTTATTTTCCTTGTTTATTGATTGTAGATTTGTTTGTTTTGTCTTGTTTTTTTTATTTTATGTGGCTATGTCTGCGCATGCAGGCTGTGTGTTCTTTGTTGTTTGCTCGTCTATGGCCATGATACTTTTTGCCTCCTTTTCCAATTGGCAAGGCCAGTCACTTAGATATGGTACAGCAGGGCAGGTATAGCTAAAGAGGAATTGCTGGGACGGGTTGTTTGTGGCACTTACTACTACCACCAAGGCAAGTCAGTAATCAGTGCAGGGTATGTTCCAGTAGGCTGTGCCTGTGCTGCTTGGTGGTGTGATATTAAGTGCACTGTGTAGGTAGGCAGGATGGAGGGGGGAGATTGTGATGTGTGGAACTAAGATGGATATGGGAGAGAGGAGAGAGGAACAGGAGCCAAAAACATACAAACAGAAAAGAGTGCTAGGGGAGCTTGCAGTTGGAGTGGAGAGATGAAAGACTATGAAATGGAGAAAAACAAAAAAGTAGAAGAAGAAGAAAAAGAAAAGAAAAAAATGAATAAATGGAAATTAGAAAGAAAAAAGAAAAGAAAAGCTCCCAGAGATCCCACCAGTATGGCTATGAAGTTTGGGGAAGTTGCTCCTAGGCATTGAAGTACATCCTGTCTAGAAGCTGTAAAGGTGTCACTCAGCACCAGGTATTCAGGGGACAGGAAGAGAATGAAGGTATAGAGAGATGAGAAACTGAGTATTGAAGAAAAACAAAAGGGAAAAAGAGGGAAAAGAAAACAAAAGAAATTTAAAAAAAAGAACAAGAAAACCCCCTGAAAAAACAGGAAAAAAAAAAACCATGAAGAAAGAAATGTTCTCAGGGATCCCTCTGTGCATCTTCACAAATTGAGGGGTTAGGTCCCAAACCGCACAGTACTGCCCGACCAGAACAGGCTCCCATTTTGAGAAAAGAAAAAGAAAATGAACAAACAATTCAAAACAAACAAACAAAAAAATCCCCGGGATCCCACCAGCATGGCAACACATTCAAGCAGATTTTCACAGCCTTTCAGGAAGACGCAAAGATGGCACATGGAGCCGGGTATTTGAGAGAAAGGAGGGGAGGTGGTGAGAGGTAAGGAAGAAATCAAAAGAATTGGAAAAAAGCAACACCAGCAGCCAACAAATGGCATTCAGGGAGTTGGCCTGTGCAAGCAGGTGGAATCCAAGCAGCAGGTGCTTCCTGGCCAAGACACCGTGGTAGTGGGAAGCAGAGGAGGCCGAGTGGGGGTGAAGAAGGATGGGGGGTGGGAAAGCATATATAGCTGGTTACCAGTTGTTCTGTCTCCTGCTGGAAGCTCCATGAAGCTGCTTTCTGGTACCCCCTGTTCGCTGGTCTCTGATAGGTGTCCAAGATGATGGATCTCTGCTGTGTTAGCTGATAGGGGACCTCTGCATGTATCTCTCCTCGCTCTCTGTTCTCTGTCAGTTTCTTATTCCATTTGGTGCTTGGCCGAGTTCTTTATCTCTTCATTTGATTCCTAGGGTTTCAGGATTGCTGTTTTCTCTGTTTGGCTTAGTTTTTAGAATCTTTGCTGTGGAGGGACAGCGTAGTGCTTCTGCCTAGAGTGCCATATTGCCCAGAAGTCCTCTCCTTAACCATCTTTTTTTAGTTGAAAATTTTATTAAGTTAATTATAAATTCATATGCAATTGTAAGAAACTATACGGAGATCCTTTATTACCTGGCCAGTTTCCCCTAATGGTAACATTTTATAAAACTATAGTATAATATCACAATCAGGATATTTACATTGATACATTTTACCAATCTTGTTCAGATTTTACCAGTTTTACTTAGACTCTTTTGTGCATGTGTGTTTGTGTGTGTGTATTTTTAACCAATTTTATCAACTGTAGAGGTTTGTGTATTTACCATCACAGTCAAATTATGAAGAGTGTTATCACCACTAGGATCCCTCATGTTGCCCTTTTATAACCATAGCTGCTGCACCATCCCTAGCCCCTTAGACCCTCTCAACCACTAATCTGGCTCCATTTCTAAATTTTTGTCATTTCAAAAATGTTATATAAATGGAGTCATACAGTATGTAAACTTTTGGGATTTTTTTTTAACTCAGCATAGTTTCCTGTAGATTCATCTAAGTTGTTGTGTACATAAATAGTCTGTACTTTCTTTGTTGCTGAGTAGTATACCATAGTATGGATTTACCAGTTTGTTTAACCATTCACCTGTGGAAGGAAATCTAGACTGTTTCAAGTTTTTGACTATTACTATGAACATTCATGTACAGGTTTTTGTGTGAGTATAATATTCATTTCTCTGGGATAAATGCCCAAGTGTACAGTCACTGGATCATATGGGAATTGCATGTTTAATTTTGTAAGAAACTGCTGAACTGTTTTCCAGAGTAGCCATGCTATTTTATATTCCCATGAATAATATATGAGTGATCCAGTTTCTCTGCATCCTCTCCAGCTTTTGGTGGTGTCACTATTTTTTATTGTAGCCATTCTGATGGGTATGTAGTGATATCTCATTGTGGTTTTAATTTGCATTTCCCTGATGACTAATGATGTTTAAATATTTTCTTGTGCTGATTTGCCATCTGTGTATCCTCTTTGGTGAAATGTCTGTTTATGTCTTTTGCCCATATTTAACCACTTTTTAAACATTAACTCCATCTATAGAAATTCCAGCCATATGAATCACAAAGCTATAAGCAACTACCACTTTTTATTTGTTAACAGCTTAAGGGGAGTTTGGGAGGGTTGTCAAGAAGATCTATGCCATTTCTACTCTCTGGTTTATTCCTCTATTAGAGAATTAAAGATATCTTGAACTGATGGGATCAGATTCCAAGACACTGATTGGACCACATTTTTTAGTGGTCAAGGTCAGGTTGTTATGGAAGGGGTGCTGGGGGGTATTAGAAACCCAGATGGAATGGAACTGGTGTGGTTATTATTTCTAAATCATAAATTATTTAATCTCGCTGAATACATTTTCTTGTCTCTAAAATGGGGGTAATTGTATTTACTTGTGGTTGGCTAGAGTATTAATAACTGAGATAATATATTTTAGAAATCTAGTACTGAACTTGGCATATTTTTGACACTCAAATAATGCAGGAAGGAGGACTGAATGATAAGGAAGGGGGCTGGGGAAGTACTCTTCATGGTACAGGAAAGGGCTAGACTAGCCTACATACATGCTCCATTTAGCAAGGAGTATTAAATGCTCTTTATTCAGAATGATCCAGGGATTGTTTCAATAACGTCCTTTAGATCTCTCCAGTTGTGCAGCTGAGTGGGTTCCCTTTCTCTTCCCAAATCCATCACCTTTTGCTAAGCTTTATCTCAGTGAGAGCTAAGGGTTTGGTAAAAGCAGAACCTATGTTCCAGGAAAGTAGGAAAGGGGCAGGGGCCATCTCTCAATCACATCCTTATGTAGGAAAAGCAAGGCACAGGATAGAAGGTGATTGTCCTGGGTGACTTTACTGACTTCCTAGGCAAAGCCTAATCTAAACACAGATAAATTACTACTGAAATTGCAGGCCCTGAAAATAGTTTCTGGCTGTTAGATTCCATGACTTCTCATCTTTATTAGTTGATTCTGACTCTATGGTGAGATAGGGAGGTGACAAATATTAAGCTTTCTTTTTATGTCCCAGGCTCTATAATATATTTGTAGAAAAGACAAGCAAATATCCAAACACCTAGAAACTCAGCTTTGAGTAATTGATTTTCCAGCTTACTTTGTGGTTGCTGTTGTTAGTTGCTGCCAGGGCAACCTTATGTACAACAGACTGAAACATTGCTGGGTCCTACCCCATCTTCATAATTGTTTGTATGTTTGAGTCCGTTGTGGCTAGTGTCAATCTCATTGAGGGTTTCCTTCATTTTCGCTGACCCTCTACTTTAACAAACATTATGTCCTTTTTTAGCAATTGGTCTTTCTTGATGACGTGTCCAAATTAAGTGGGCCAAAGTCTTGCCGTCCTTGCTTCTATTGCTATTTAATTCTTATTATTTGAATTTTATTTAGGTATTTAAGAAATTTATACTTTCCCTTATAAAAAAAATGAGGTGACTTATAAAAATACATAGAATATAGATTTTTTAATAGGAAGAAATCAGATCAAAGGAAAAATATGGGAAGGAAAAATAAGATAAATCAAGGGTAAAGTTAGCATATAGAAATACTATAAAAGAGAGTTAAGGTTAGCTGCAAACTTGTTCTTGAGCTTCCTAGAAGCCAACGCAAAAAAAAATTATATAATATAAAATACTAGTAATAACAATAATAATTAACATTTATTATGACTATGTAGCAGACACTGTTCTAAATGCTTTATATGTATTATCTCATTTACTCTTCAACAAATCCCTTTGAGGTACATACTGCTATAGCCCTCATTTTACAGATGAGAAAACTGAGGCAGAGATATTAACTTGCCCACGTTTATACAGGTAGTAAGAGCCAAGAATTAAACCTAGATATTCTGATTCCAGAGCTGAAACTATTTTAATAATTGATTATTGGCACTATAAGAAGAAGGTTGCCCCTGTGGATTGCGGTTTCTCCTAAAAGGTGAGGTGATTTACTGCGTAAGTCACCTGGGAGAAGAATTGTGTCTCTCAGACAGGAAACAGAAAAGGGGCAGAAGAAAAACTGTAGGTGCGCTGCCCAGCAGGAGTCAGCTGTCTTGACCATGTCCAAAAAATTGGCAGGGTATTGAGAAGGAGGTTTCTGCGGGCGGAAGGCTTGGGCCACAAGAAGATGCCCTCTATATGAAGCTAGGATAGGAAGTAAGACATGAGGAACTCAGGCACGGTGTCTGGAGGTGGGACCAGAATAGAAATAACTCAGCTCCCCATGCAGCATTTGGAGGAGGAAGGCTGTGCCCAGAGGGACTGAAGCTACTGTGGCTGGCCTGGAAACAAAAATCTAGAAGCTCAATTGTTTCATTTTATTGTCCGATGTTTATTTGTTTCCTTTTTATTCATGCCTAGTATTTCATAAGTGCATTTGGAAAACTCTAGCCCACATCAGCTGTGCCTGTCAGGGCTTAAAGTGAGAGCAGAACAGTGACGGGGTTGGTGAGACCCAGCACAGTGTTGATTACAGAAGAATCCAGGGGAAGGGGACTCTTGGAGGAGTTCAGTTCAGTCCCATGTGGGAATTCTCTTTCCAGGGATAAGCCGAGCAGGAGCTGGAGTTTTATTTTAGGACAGCCATAATTGTACCACAAACAGTTAACAGCAAAACTGAGGACTATCTCGCACCAAGTGGAAGAAACATGGGGAAGAAAAAAGCAAAAACCTGGGAGTCTAGGCTCTAACCACAGCTGATTTCCCAGAAGAATACATATTTTTTTCTTGAAATCATCCGACATCATGTGATGATTCTAGGCTCTTGGTCCAAGGTCTGTAAGGGACCAGCTAGTTATTGTTACTAGGTGCCGTTCAGTTGGTTCTGACTCATAGTGACCCTGTGTACAACAGAACAAAACATAACTGGTCCTGTGTCATCCTCACAATCCTTGCTATGTTTGAGCCCATTGTTGCAGGCACTGGGTCAATCCATCTTGTTGAGGGTCTCCCTCTTTTTCACTGACCCTCTAATTTACCAAACATGATGTTTTTCTCCTGGACTGGTCCCTCCTGATAACATGTCCAAAGTATGTAAGACAAAGTCTCACCATCCTCACTTCAAAGGAGCATTCTGGCTGTACTTCTTCCAAGACAGATTTGTTTGTTCTTCTGGCAGTCCATGGTATATTTAATATTCTTCACCAACACCATAATTCAAATGCAAGTCAGTCCCAGCTAGTCTCAGAAAACCAGAAAATGGACAGTTTTCTAAGCGTTTTCTTTCCTTCTCTTTGCTTGTTTCCTTTATTTCTAGGTAGAGGGCAAGATCCAGCAGATTTTCCATATTCTTAATACACCTGTTAAAATTCCTCCCCAAATGCCCAAGGCCACTTTTTCCCTTCAGAAGGAGTTAGAAGGGGAGAGTTTGCATAAAGAGATTAGAGTAAAATTTTCCAAACTACATATAAAAATTCTTAAATATTACTTTGTGTTCTATATTTTTCCTAGGTATTATGTCATGTGCCCTTTAGAAACTGTCTCTGAAATCTTTCCCTTCCTTATGCATAAGATAAGCTCCCATTTGCTGTGAGTGCTGTAGGCTGCAGTCTTGTCTGAAAACTTGACATTAAGTTAGATCAGTACTCCCTTTCCAAGATCTGTGGAGGAGACTGTTGAAGGGATCTGAGAGAGGCTTTTAAAGACAAGGGTGTCTCCAGGTAGCCATGTGATGTTTACCGAAGATTCTGGGGCCTCCTTTCTCTCCATATGTCTCTCCTGGCCTCATGTCAGCCCTTATATTTTGCAATCACTGTAGCATGTGTGTGGGAAGTGGAGGGGGCAGGTTCTTTGCCTGAAGGTGCTACCTGGGCTTGATGTCTGTAAAGTGAGGTGCTGGTACGTGCCTTGGGCCCCTTCTCACTAAAGGCGTCAGGAAAGAATGTGAACTTATATGAGAGAATGAACGTGCCCGCAACACCACTCTAAGAAGAAGTGCCAGCTCACTGTAGCAGCACTGAAAACTTCTTTTAAGGATAAAAGGTGCCAACAGGCAAAGAAGCAGGGGGAGTTCTAATCTTAGAGTTCTGTTAGCCCAAGTATTTCAGGCAGGACCAAGCCACATGGAATTCATCTCTCCCTGCTTGGTGGCATTGAAGTTCTGTGAAGGACCATAATTCAGAGGAATGAGCTGAAGTGTGAGGGCAGAGGAAATCAGATCAGGTCTGATAAAAAGTAAGCAAAAGAGGGAGCTGAAAGAAAAAAAGCTAAGTGGAAAAGACAAAGGGAAACATACTGAATGGAGGGAAGGATGGCTGAATGCCAACTGTTCCGGGCTTTAGAAAAGTCTGCTTAAGCGGGCCTCTCTGGCCCTTGATTGAATGTCCGGGACCAAGGGCTGAGCAGATGGCGTACTGGGGCCTCCTGGGAGTGCAGTGACAGGTGTGTGTGTGTGTGTGTGTGTGTGTGTGTGTGTGTGTCTGTGTGTATTTGTACATGTGAAACCAGCAAGTGCAAACTTGACAGCAATTCACCCAGGCAGCCCCAGGGACTGTTCTCAATAATCCTTTCTCCAGCCCTACCTACCTGGGAAAAATAGAGCCCAAGCTTCTCTCTACATATTTTAGAGAAAAGAGGATGTCTTAGTTTCCTAAGGCTGCCAGAACAAACTACCACAAAATGGGTGGTTTATAAAAACAGAAATGTATTTTTTTACAGTTCTAGAGGCCAGAAGTGTCAGCTGTGCTGATTTGTTATAAGGGCTTTGATAGTGAGTGTCCTATGCCTCTCTCTAGCTTCTGGTGGCTGGCAAAAATGGGTGTTCCTTGGCTTGTAGATACACCTCCACATAGCTGTTTTTCCTCTGTCTGTCTCTCTGTGTTTCTTCTCCTCTTTTATGAGGACAACACTTAGATTGGATTAGGACCCATTCTATTTCAGTATGACTTCATGTTAATTTAACTGATAACATTTTCAAAGACCTTATTTCCAAACAAGGCCACATTCATAAGTACTAGGGATATGTTGATTTCCACATATCTTTTGGGGGGACACAATTCAATCCATAGCAGATGGTGTAGAATCACAAGTCCCCAAAACCCAATAAACATATTGACAAAGGGGCAGAACCTTAGTTTCTGGGCCCATATTCTCCAACAGCTAACATTCAGAAAAGGGCCTTCTATATTGCCTTTGATGAAAACATTTAGTAAAGATGATAAGTTCAATTTAAGAAGGATTTTAGTTTAAGATAATCATCAAAAGTTTCCAAGTCTTTCCCTCAGAACTCAAACTCTCTTTAAATAGCTAAACTCTCTGCAAGTTAAAGATTATCCATCAATGTAGAAGGAGTTTTGAGAAAGAGATTTGGAAATGAGTGGACAGGAGGGGCTTTCTGTTTCTCTTTTGGTAGACATATCTCCCAACTTGCCCCTTCACAGGGCTAAAGAGCCATTTCTTTTATAATTAGCAACTGATTCGTTACTGAAATATTGGCTTAGGGCTTTAAATAATCTATTAATCAGTCCCCTGTCCAAGGCACACCAGTGTAAGGAAAGAAGAGACTGAAGATGGGGTAGGGGTGGCTAAGAAAGCAAATGGAGGCCTCCATCCAGTGTCTCCTTCCTGTAATGTGTTGTCGTTGATGGCTCAGACTAGCCATTCTAGGTGCCTGGACCAGAGGGGAAGTACGCTGGAAGGCTGGGTATAGAAAGTTGTGAGTTAAAAAAATTGGGATGGAGGGAGGAAATGGAGAGAATGGGCACTTTAGGGAGATAAATCAAAAGGCTGATTGCTGAGAGCATGCAGCCTCTTCTCCCAGAGACCTGCGCACCACCAGCTGATAAGAAGGAGGTATCTCTGTCTCTCTTTATCTCCCTCCCTTTCTCTCTTACTCTCTCTCCTTGGAGGAGTCCCACACTAGGGAAACCTGCTGGGGAGAAAGGGCCAGTACTGACATGGATTCCAATCCAGTGTTCCTCCCTTTCCTCCCAGATGACACATTTTAAAAGAGAAACATGACCAAGCATGAGAGAAGAGTATAATATAAGGAGACTCATGTAACTACCACCCTGCTTGCCAAATCTAAATGTTTTGCCATATATGCTTGCAAAACAATTTTTAAATAAAGCCTTCCAGATACAGTTGCATTTGATAACTTCTTCCTCTTTCAGCCTCTCCCTCCTTGGCTCTCACCTGCCCCTCTTCCTTCTTGGCTCCGACCTGCCCCTCTCACTTGCCTCTTCACTCACCATCTAGTGAAGAGACTGAAATGTGTAGAGTTGGGTTTGATTTTCTTCTTATCCTAATACAGCAATAAGAAATTATTCTAATGGAGCAACAAAAAACCTTTTGCTGGATGTTGGTGGAACTTGGTTTAAAGGCAGTTTGCCCCAGGGATTTACTTGCAGAATTTCTAGCATAAGGCATTAGGGGAAAGTGTTACATCCAGAAAACACAACCCAGAACATTTCTGTCTCCCCGTCCAATCCTCTGCCCCCATTTTCACTCTTTAGCTTCTTTTTATCTCATCTGCTGTGGGCTTTCCCCTATCTCTGGCTCCTTTCTTAACCTTCAACTGGCAGCCAGCATTAAGGTTCCATGGATAAGTAGGTTGGTCTCCATGCATGGCTTTTCTTACCTCTTGGGGGTGTATATCAGTACATCAGGAAGCATTTGATCCTTGGAGGACCTACCCACTTACCTCCATATTTCTTCTTAACATCTCTTCCTGTCCTGGTATCAGCTGCCTCTGAGAAACCTTTGGTCCAGTCAATTTCTCATTCTTCTAACACTGATGCCAGTAAGCACCCAGTGTTTTCCTCTCCACAATTCTCTGTCCCTCTCTTACCATAAAAGGAAAGGTCACACACACACATTATTAAAATGAACTGTTTATATAATCTCAGTTGAGTCAATACATTATAATGTATTAAAATGGAAAGGTACAAAATTGAAATAAATACTTTTTGATTCATGTATAAATTTTTTTTTGTCAAGATGACTTTTATCATCAATACATGTCACAAGAAAACATTTAAAATGACACTGAAACAATCATTTAAAACATGGTGCATGGAGGAAAAAGGTAAAGAAAACAACTTTTGGCTTGTTTTGGCATGAGACTTTGATAAAATTTGGGTTCCCCAAAACCATGTGAAGGGCAGTAAAATAGAAGTGCTCAAAACTGATTTAAAAAAAAATAAACAGGCTTTACAAAAACCCTCTTTTTTCTTAACCCAGCCACTTCTCTACATGGTCTGCACTTACAATAGATACATTCATTATTGTCCAAGGGAAGACAGCAACTGCCTTTCATTTTAAAGAGCTTGGTGGAGAGGCTGAAGAAATATGCTGCAGCTGAAGGTGAGTAGAATGTTCAGGAGAACAAAAAGTCTAGATGCTCTTCAGGAACAGCACTGAGAAAAATGGGTGGGAAGGGTCTCTGGGACAGCAGGTGGAGCTGGAGGGAGTGTGGGGAGTCCAGATCTGAAGCAAAAAAGTCTGAAGAATGAAGGCTGGGTTTTCACCAGGGATCTCTCAGGCTGGGAGCAGGAATCTCTCCACCTGAGCAGTTCTGGGTTTCTCCTCAGCGTGGGAATGTTTCTCTTTCAGCAAGAGGCTGACCCAGGGCTTTGGAGACGGGGCTTGGATTCTTTTCAGGCACAGCAGTATAAAGGAACCTGGGACAGGTATAGGGCTTAGCAATGCATACCACAGAAGGGGCTTTCCCATCTGGTTCTGACTGCTTATTAGGTGGTTGTTAAGGCAATAAGGACTTTAGCAAACTAGAAGTTAAGGGCAGCTAAATTCAACCAGATTGAAGGTAAACAAAAGGTAAGAAGGAGTCCCTTTCTCCTCAGCTGCCTTTCTGCCCAAGCACAGGAAGCCTTGGCTCCTGAAACTCTGAATTTACAGTACACAGTAGCAGAGGGCTTGCCCTTTGGAAAGCTCCATGGAAAAGAAGGCTTGTCCCTGACTTGGAGCAACTTGACCGATGTTTCTACTCTCCAGAATCTCTTTCCTGAGGTCCTCTCAGGAGGGCCGACTGTGGTCACCTAGCTGGCTAGAGAAAAGTGGAAGCACCAAGGTTCATGCCGGGTTAGGTCAAGTCCTTTGCTATAGGCTGATCTGGCACATCCCAACAGCCTTGAGCACTATGTGTCCTGGAAAGCCAGGCCTCATCCTTGCATGCCCCAATGAGACCTGTGTTTCGCTAGAAAATAAGACAAGTCTCTCGGGGTCCAGGAATGCTCCTCCTAGATCAGACAGAATGATGGCTACAGTGGTCATGGGAACATGAAGTACTTGGAAGGTTTGTGAGCACAGGTACAGGTTTCTAGGGGAGTGAAATAAGCTCGTCTGGTTTGAATCTACTCAAAGGGAACTGAAAAGAACTGATAGAGGAACCATTTTCTGCCTTCTTGCTCTGGAGTGAAAGAGATAAACAGCGACCTTGAAATGTTTATCTCGAGGATAAACCTCCAGAACTGTCTGTCGGTCTGGCAAGATGTTGGGTGATTTGACTGCTGAGGTCCTGGAAGTAAAGAACTGCTCTGAGGCAGTTGCCACTAAAGGGAACAACTATGTACTCCAGCAAATGAGACCTTGATAAGCCGAACAGATCATCCCTCCATCCTCTAGGATTTAGATTGCGGTCTAGAAAGGACTCTCCATGTGATGCCTGTGGGCCTGAGGAAACAAAGGCGTGGAGATATTGTGCTCTAATTACTCAAGACCACCTCAAAGGGAGATATTAGTGGGGACTAAACGTGTGGACCACCACTCATCTGTCAGTTTGTTGTGCTGTGGGGGCTTGCGTGTTGCTGTGATACTAGAAGCTACGCTACCAGTATTTCAAATACCAGCAGGGTCACCTATAGTGGACAAGTTTCAGTGGAGCTTGCAGACTGAGACACACTAGGAAGAAGGACCTGGCGATCTACTTCTAAAAAAATTTGCCAGTGAAAACCTTATGAATAGCAGCAGAACATTGTCTGATATAGTGCTGGAAGATGAGCCCTTCAGGTTGGAACATACTCAGAATATGACTGGTAAACAGCTGCCTCCTCAAAGTAGAGTGAACCTTAATGACATGGATGGAGTAAGGCTTTCGGGACCTTCATTTGCTGATGTGGCATCCATTAATAATCAGAATGTGGAATGTATGAAGTATGAATCTAGGAAAATTGGAAGTCATCAAAAATGAAACGGAAGACATAAAGTTTGATATCCTAGGCATTAGTGAGCTGACAGGGACTGATATTGGCCATTCTGAATCAGACAATCATATGGTCTACTACACTGGGAATGACAAATTGAAGAGGAATGGTGTCACATTCATCATCAAAAAGAACATTTCAAGATCTATCCTGAAGTACAATGTTGTCAGTGATAGGATAATATCCATACACCTACAAGGAAGACCACTTAATATAACAATTATTCAAATTTACACACCAACCACTAATGCCAAAGATGAAGAAATTGAAGATTTTTACCAACTTATGTAGTATGAAATTGATCAAACATGATAATTACTGATGATTGCAATGTGAAAGTTGGAAACAAAGAAAAAGGATCAATAGTTGGAAATAAGACCTTGGTGATAGAAATGGTGCTGGAGATTGCATGATAGAATTTTGCAAGATTAATGACTTATTCATTGCAAAATGTTTTTCAACAAGATAAACAGTGACCACAACAATATAAATGGATAGAATGCACAGGAATCCAATTGACAACAACTGTAGAAACAGATGTTGCAGAAGCTCAATATCATCAGTCAGAACAAGGCCAGGGACTGACTGTGGAACAGATCACCAATCGCTCCTATGCAAGTTCAAGTTGAAGCTGAAGAAAATTAAAACAAGTCTATGAGAGCTAAAATACAACCTTGAGTATATCCCACCTGAATTTGGAGACCATTTCAGAATAGATTTGACACATTGAACACTAACGAGTTGTGTAATGACATCAAGGACATCATACATGAAGAAAGCAAGAGATTATTAAAAAGACAAGAAAGAAAAAAAACCAAAATGGATGCCAGAAGTGACTCTGAAACTTGCTCTTGAACATACAGTAGCTAAAGCAAATGGAAGAAATGGTGAAGTAAAAATGCTGGACAGAAGATTTCAAACAGTGGTTGGAGAAGACAAAGTAAAGTATTATAATGAACTGTCAAAGAGCTGGAGAAAGAAAACCGAAAAGGATGAACACACTCAACATTTCTCAAGCTAAAAGAATGGAGGAAAAAATTCAAGCCTCAGGTTGTAGTATTGAAGGATTCTATGGGTAAGATACAGAATGACGAAGGAAGCATCAAAAGAAGGTGGAAAGAATACACAGAGTCACTGTACCAAAAAGATTTGGTTGAAGTTCAACAATTTCAGGAGGCAGCATATGATCAAGAACTGATGGTACTGAAGGAAGAAGTCCAAGCTGCACCGAAGGCATTGGTGAAAAACAAGGTTCTAGGAATTGATGGAACACAAATTGAGATGTTTTCAACCAATGAATGCAATGCTGGAAGCACTAGTGAGTATGTATGCCAAGAAATTTGGAAGACAGCTACTAGGCCAACCAACTGGAAGAGATCCATATTTGTGCCCATTCCAAAGAAAGATGATCCAACAGAATATGGAAATTATCAAACAATATCATTAATATCACACAAAGTAAAATTTTACTGAAGATAATTAAAAAATGATTGCAGCAGTACATCAACATGGAACTGCCAGAAATTCAAGCCAGATTCAGAAGAGGACATAGAATGAGGGATATCATTTCTGATAACAAATGTTTTTGGCTGAAAGCAGAGACTAGCTGAAAGATGTTTACCTATGTTTTATTGACTATGCAAAGACATTCATTTCTGTGGATCATAACAAATTATGGATAACATTGTGAAGAATGGGAATTCCACAACATTTAGTCGTGCTCATGCAGAACCTGTACATAGATCAAGAGGCAGTCATTCAGACAGAACAAGGGGATACTGCATGATTTAAAATCAGGAAAGATGTGAGTCAGGGTTGTATCCGTTCACCATACTTATTCAATCTGTATGCTGAGCAAATAATCCGAGAAGCTGGACTATATGAAGATGAATGTAGCATCAGGACTGGTGGAAGACTCATTAACAACCTGTGTTATGCATATGATACAACCTTGCTTGCTGAAAGTGAAGAGGACTTGAAGCACTTACTGATGAAGATCAAAGACTACAGCCTGCAGTATGGATTACATCTAAACATAAAGAACACAAAGTCCTCACAACTGGACCAATAAGCAACATCATGATAAATGGAGAAAATATTGAAGTTGTCTAGGATTTCATTTTACCTGGATCCATAATCAGTGCCCATGGAAGCAGCAGTCAAGAAGTCAAATGACTTAGTGCATTGGGCAAATCTACTACAAAAGACATCTTTCAAGTGTTAAAAAACAAAGATGTCATTTTGAGGACTAAGGTGTGCCTCACCCAAGCCATGGTATTTTCAGTCACCTCATATGCATGTGAAAGTTGGACAATGAATAAGGAAGACTGCAGAAGAATTGATTCTTTTGAGTTATGGTATTGGCAAAGAATCTTGAATATACTGTAGGCTGCCAGAAGAATGAACATATTTGTCTTGGAAGAAGTACTGCCAGAATGCTCCTTAGAAGCGAAGATGGCGAGACTTTGTCTTACATAGTTTGGACATGTTATCAAGAGGGACCAGTCCCTGGAGAAGGACATCATGCTTGGCAATGTAGAGGATCAGCAAAAAAAGAGGAACACCCTCAACGAGACGGATTGACACGGTGGCTGCAACAATGGGCTCAAACATAGCAACAATTGTGAGGATGGCACAGGACTAGGCAGTGTTTCATTGTGTTGAACATAGGGTTGCTATGAGTTGGAAGTGACTCAATGACACCCAACAACCACGACAAATGTATGGAAGGAGCAACATCAGTTGTAATGACCAGCCATCTTGAGATCGGATCAAAGTCTAAGTTGTCTCTGGTGGAGATCATTTTCTTTTGGTCCTAAGAAAAATGGGTGCCACTTCGTACAGGAATCCAAGAAGTATAATAATAAATAATATGGGAAATATAATAATAAAGCTGTGGGAGTACAGATGATACAAGATTGGCCATGAGTTGATAATTGTTGAAGATGATCAATAGATTTCTGGAACTTGATTGTATGATTCTATGTTTGTCTATGTTTAAATATATGTTAAAAATTATCCATAATACAAAACACATCCCCTTGGAGATTATTGGGTTTAATCTCTCATTTTACAGATAGAACTCACTGGTAAATGCCCAAAGTCACACAGTGAGTTAATGCAGAGTCAGTACTAGGACCCAGATCTCTCTCTGCAGGGATTAGTATATAGTTGCATTTATATTCTTAAATTAAATTAAATTCTTCAGCTCTGCTTTTACCACATTGAAAAGCAGGTGGCTATTTTTTTTTAAATCCTGCCAGTTAGACTTAGGAATATAATAATAATGGCAAGTGCCCTTTATTGCTTTGCTAAGCTTACAGACACCCTTCTGGGTTGCCAACAGCATACAGTGCAGACAGCAGCCTTGGGTTTGGGAACACAGATGTCACTGTGAACAGTAAGCTGGTTTGCCTAACATTGGCAGGCAGCAGGTGCTGGTTGAGGCTTTTTGTTTGGCTGTGCCTATGTTAGATATGTTTAAGAAACTGTGGAACACAGGACCTCCAACTTGCTCTACTGACTGCCATTTAGAAAACGAATTGTAATATACAAAAGGGAAGGTACAATATGATTGCAACTATGTAGAGAATGTGCACACATGGACTACCAGAATATATAAACATTGGAGGGAACTCAGAAAGTACATGCAAAAGTGAAAAGAATTGTGTTAAGATAGTGGGATAATGAACCCTAATATTTTCAGACTCTGTTGTGTTTCAGAGTTTTAAAAAATAATAATTATCATAATAATTATTATTAATATAAAGCAAATGAGCTTCATGACCTATAGCTCTAACTTGGGGGTCATAATTACAGTTCCTTTCCTTGCTAGAGCTGGATGGCTGCCCCCCCCCCCCCCGGAAAAAAACCAAACCCATTGCCATTGAGTTGATTCCAACTCACAGCAACCCTATAGGACAGAGTAGAACTGCCCCATAGAGTTTCCAAGGAGTGCCTGGTGGATGAGAACTGCTGACATTTTGGTTAGCAGACATAACACTTAACCACTAGGCACCAGGGTTAGGCTAATTCTGGAAGCTCCTTTTTCTCATAATGCCACTAGGAGGCACTTTCTTTGAGGGTTCTCTGCAGCCTCAACATTTCAAAGTGAGAACACTCATCCTAAATCTGATGAGCTGTCCAACTCTTCTCTGGGGAACCACCACCAGGAAAGGACACTAATGCCTTTGCTGGGTCTGTGGCCATAGCACCAGGGCTTAGTTCAGTTTTCTCTGAAGCCTGATTGGAAGTGGAGGAGTGGGTGGTTCATGTTTATGGCTTCTTATGGTTTCTGAAGGACAGCTACCAATAATAGAGCAGGGATGAGGAGTAGCACTGGGCAGGGGTGGGGTGGGGGTGGGGGGGCACAATGTAAAGGGCTGGAATAGCAGCCCTGGAAACGACATTCAAAATCTTCAACTCAGGTACTTGGTTAGTTTAGAGAAACAGCATTGGAATCTAATTGGAATCTAAAACATCTCTCAATTTGATAAGAAAAATATTTTTAAGAACTGGAGTCTGGGAAAGGGAGGCAGGACTTACTGAGTCAATTTTAGTGATGAAATAAGAGTGAACCAAGGGACCTCAGAAGCAGAACACAGATTTTATTTTATTTTTTAAATTAAAACACATTCTAGATTAGATCCTTGTAAGCTGTTGGGGACAAACTTCAAAGAATTCTCCCAAAGGAAAATAAACCAGATTATCCAAGGGCCTCCAAGCCCTTTCAAGAGAAGGTGAGGCCAGGGGGCCTGCCACCATTTTCAGGAGAAGGACACCCAAGGAAGTTCTTGGGTCCACCATTTTGCATGTGGAAAACACTCTTTGGGTTCGGGTGGCTCAACTGAGCTAAAAACATGCAAAGAGAGTTGCAAAAGAGAAGGAATGTATAGAAAATATTATGAAGAATTGCTTGGATTAAAAAAATGTGGGCTTCCTGAATCAGATTCCTAAAAGGAACTGTAGATTTTTTTCTTCTTTCTTTCCTGGAGAGATCAAGTGCTTCAGGAATGAAAGACATCAAGGAAAGTTGGAATGGCTAAAGGAGAGATTGGGCAGATGGGTGGATGGAGACTATTCTGTGATTACTTAGAAAAATCTGTTCTAACAGGAGACTTAGTAAGAACAGGTTATAGATTTAGATTCTGCTGTTTCTCATTTTCATTCTCATTGTTCTTACTTATTCCACAAAAATATAGGTAAATAAGATATCAACTTATTTCTTATTTAAAATCCTAACCTTCTTAACTTGGCTTACATAGAGCTAGGTTGGGAGAGGGGAGGGTGTACATGTGTGTCACATTGATTGCAGTCATTGAGAAAATAAACTCTTCTCTTTCCCAGGAACTTATATAAAACATGATGATTTCAGGAAATACCATCTGAATTTCACAAATTAAATGGAGGACTCTGAGCTACTGGTAATAAGCCAAGAAAGGAACAAAAGGGCACTCAGATTCAGAATCCGATCCTGGCTCTGGCAACTTCTAGCTGCGCTTCTTTGGAGAAATTACTTCATGTCTCTCTGGGCTTCAGTTTCTTTATCTGTAAAGTGAAGAGATTAGATCATGTGAGCTCTAAGGTTTTTTATGACATCAATAATCTGTGGTTCAAGAGAACTGATGTCAGTCTAGAAGACACATGAGGAAGGAGGTGAATTCTATGATTATGAAGGTCTCTATCAGCCTTGGATCCAAGAGGTGCAAACCTTGTTCTTGGGCAATGGTGAATAAATATTCTAACAGGTGCCTTGGGACTCCTGTGGGAAGAAGTGTCACTGTGGGAAGAAGGAGACAGAAGTTCCTACCCCTACAATATGAGCAGAAAGATGTCCACTAGCAATGGTCAGATTCAGTTATTAGTGCTCATGATCACATAAGCTACAGAGGAGTGAAGTGTCCATGAGGAGATGCTTGAGAGGCATTTTAGCTTGGAGGTCTTAACTTTGATGAATGAGAAGAGCAGAGACATCGCAGTGCTGGTTTCC
Organism: Dugong dugon; assembly: GCA_030035585.1. Lineage (NCBI taxonomy): Eukaryota > Metazoa > Chordata > Mammalia > Sirenia > Dugongidae > Dugong > Dugong dugon. The sequence goes on along the minus strand of CM057476.1, from coordinate 40,723,747 downwards.
ACTTGGTTGGCTGTCAGAATTGACATTTCACTGCAAAGTCAACAAGCCTGAAGATTTAAAAGGATTGAAGGGGTCTCCAGGTTTGAGGAGAAAGAAATGGGCCATTTAGAGAGAGTTTCACTTTTCTGCAAAAAGACCAGTGTCTGCAAAAACAGACACTGGAGATGTAGATGCTTCTTACAGCGACCATGAATGTCGGTTCCTAGAAACAGGGGAGAGTGGGGAAACTATTAGAGTTTGGGGTGGGAAAATATAGAATGGCAAATAGGAGACTCTTCCTTGTGTGACAAGGGGGAAAGCAAGCCCACAGATACTGACTCAATTAGAGAAAAGATAGAACTCTGAAAAGCTATTTAACTCCATTCACCAGCAAGACTGTCTACCAATATCTCCTCCTTCCAAACTGTGCAGGAGCCAGACAGCCAAAGAGAAGATTTTGGAACCCAGGGTAATCTTGAGCCAGAAAGCTTATGCCTTTTAAGTCATGTCTCTCCCCTGAACAGGCCCAGATGTCCTGAGAAGGAGAGAGGACGCTGCAAGCAATGTCTCCAAACATACAGCAATTTCATCTCTTACGTACTTAAAGATCCACTTTTGCTCTAAGTGCACTGAAGACCCAAGAAAACATAGTTACCTTTCCTCCCTCCACCCTCTCCCACCCCCAGTGCACTTTCTCATTTCACATATGGTGAAACAGAGGCACAAGGAAGGAAAAACAATTTTTCTGTAGATCTCATATTAATCAGGTTACACACCTGGAAGGAAAACCCGGGTTCTCTCTTTCTGAGTCCCCCAAGATCTTCCATTGCCTTTTTGGTTAATTCACATTTGAAGTCTTTCTATGTCCCTATAATATATTATATGCATTATTATGTATAAGATATAAATAATTCTTAGATTCCTGCTTAACTTCCTGTCCTTTCCCCTTCCTCTATATAACTAGGTTTGGGGGTGGGGGGACAAAAAGTTCTGTGACAGGGAAAACCACAGTACTGCTCAAAGGAATAGACCTCTGAAGGAGAGATGACAGCCCTTGTCCATGGGGCTGGGATGCTTCAGATTTGGACTTTACAGCAACTTAAATGGAACACAATTCAACTGAAATTGGCAATGAAGACATCTGTGCCAGACGAAGTGAGCTTCCACAACCTGGTTTTAAGGAACAGTAAATACAGTAGAGACAGATAGATACACTATGCTGAATCTTGAGTAATAAAACAAGTTATAAGTAGAACTATGCTAAATTAAAGAAGACAAACATCATAGGGAATAGTCTGGTCAACAACCAATCACCATTAGAATAAAAAAGTAAACCGTCCTTGTCACTGAGTACCTCCACAACATTTCTCAATGCACTAAGTACATTTTAACCATGCAAAAATACACAAACATCTTAACGAGGTTTTTTTGTTTTGTTTTGTTTTAAAAAAATCAAACACCAACATTATGCATTTTTGTTAATTATATTGGTTAAAGTAACAGCCAGTAGCTGTCAAATATCAGATACATCATATACATATTTTTATACAGAAGCTGGACAACACAACATTACACATCAGAGAGAGAGAAAAAAAGAGATTGTTCCTTTGTGGGTTTGTTGTTGTTGTTATTCAGTAAATAAATAAATAAATAAATAAGGTAAAATATGACTAGCAATGCTAGGAAGGAAAACACTTCAACAAGTTCGTAATACATAGGGAGAATTGCTAATCTGAAATACAGGAGGAAAAGAGTTCATATTTTAGGTCTGTGTCTAGAATTTTCTTCACTAAGAAACAAAAGAGCACAACAGGTATATTGGTTTGGAAAAGCAGAAAGAGCTATAACATCATGCTATCTGGTTCCCAGTACGTTTCCAGCAAGAAGAGAAAGAAAATCATAATCACAAATTAATTTCACAAGTTTTGTTTTCAAAAAATGTCCTCTCTTACCCTGGAAGCTGGGTAATGCAGGGGTGGGGGCAGCTCAGTTGAACGAGTCCTTGGCAAAAGTTTGGCCAAAACCATTTGCCTTAAATAAGTTGGAGATATGAGCTGTCTGTGGGAATTCACGCAATGAAATTTGGCATTAGCTTGCTCCAATCTGTGCAATTTTTCCCTTTGCCAGCTAGTGATCTGGCAGAGGACACAACCCTCATGACAAGTTCCACTAGCCAGGCCCCAGTCCTGCCCCTTAAACATTTGACATCAACACAGTCTTAAGAATTCAACCTGGAAAGAAACAACACCTTGAACACAAGCTATGGAAGCACTACCGTGATCACGGTTAGATACAAAAATGTGAAAATTCAGATGTAATCAAAAATACAAAATCACTTTCAATAAGATTTGCTTTTTTTTAAGCCATTATAGTGCAAGGTTTTTCAAATTACAGTAAAAGTTATGTGTCTGCTTACAGTAACTAGAGTAAGTAGCTGATTTTGTTCTGCTAGAATCAGAGGTCCCTGATAAGTGAGAATGCACCAATCTGAAATCAACCCAGCATGATAATGGATCTCTTAACACAAACACAGTTTTCACTACAGTCTTTACCCCTTCAAATAGTAACAAAAGAATGGTGTCATTTGTACAACTCATTAGCATGAGGTTCTTCCTCCATTAAAAAAAATAAATTAATAAACCGATGGTACTGAAATTCTAACAAGAAAAGGACTGGAAAACTGGGACTGAAGGGTGAAGGATCTGAAAAGAATTTCCACATCACTGAGCTTTTCCCACGCTACTTAAAAAAAAAAATTTTTTTTTTTTTTTTTTAGCTTGACCCTCTTTGGGCAATGCTTTATGCTTCAGCACCCTGTCCCAGGCTGTTTGGAAAGGGAGCAGCACCACCTCACTGGATAAAAAGAAAACATTGTGGAGGTTACTCCCTATTGTTGTCATCAAGAATTACCCCCAGGAAAGAAAAATGAAAGAAAATAAGGGCTGGGAGGCTGCTGTGGGGAGGGGCTGAGAAGCCATCATCTGGCAAACGGAATGCCCTTGTGAAAGCCATTGTGCCTCTCAGAGCCTCATGTTTTGAAAGGGAAAGGGTCAAGAGCCAAAAACTACATCTGAAAAAAAGAGCTGACATGGTCCACAGCCTCACCTTTGGGAGTGGGCAAATGACTGAAAAATGAGCAATGTGGTTACATGAAATGGCTTGGTGATTATCTTCACGTTGACTGTTGTGGGGACATTAAGAGAAACAAGGATGACTGTAGAATAACCCTCTTTTGAGGTTTGTAGACCTCAGCAGTCTGAGATGGGTTAGGAGATGGAAGATGAACTAGAAGGCCTTAAGGAGTCAATCTCTCTATGTCCAAGAGGAAGGAATGGATATTTGGCAACTTTGGGTACAGATGTCATGCCAGAAGCCTGTGGAGGTCACAAAGAGTACCTGTTGGTCTTTGGCCTCTTTCAAGAAGCCCCTCTCTAGCCTCATCCTGGAGCATATACTCAAGAAAACCACTCTATGACCCATTTGATTGACTCTTTACTAAGTCCCTCTAAGCTCCTGATAATAGTATGCATCAAAACTTTTCTGAAGTTTGTTGAATTTTAAAAGGTGACTATTTTAGAGAGAAAAAGGCTGTTATTTTGGAGATGGAATCTGCCAATCCTGTGTAGGGTGGGGTAGTAGTGCCCTTTCCCATCTCCCCTGGGATGTGGCCATTGGTTTGATTCATGTGGCCAGGTGGTTTGATCCATCTGCCTCAACTAGTAATCTCTGGATGGTTGAGCTAACCCTTTACTCACACCTACAGCCCAGGAAAGGGAAACACAAACTCCTCTATCATGTTAGAAAGTGTTTCTGCCTTTGAAATGGTGCGTGAAGTTCTGTGAGTTCAGGAAGCACTCAATTATTGGGTTAGAATCTGGTCACTGGAGGAAATTTGGCCTTTCTCCAAAACTTTCTTTCCAGTTATAGAAACACCCCGAGAACTAAATCTAACCCCAGTGTGGACTCAACACTATGTGATGGGAAATGAATGTCTCCTGCTCATAGAAGGGGGAGGAGATTGCTTCACCTTTCCCTGGTTCTTCAGAGCAGAGCCTACATTCCTCAAGAACAGAAAGCTCTGCCAGACCCTGTAGACTAGGTGTCTGCTCCAAGACTGTGTTATTTCCCCTGCTGTCCTTTGTGGAGGCTGACAACCATGCTCAGCCCCAGCACATGGAATTCCTACAGCAGGTTAACCATGGTTTGTTCTGCCCCAAGGAGCTACAAAGTCAGACAGAACCTATGTGCTTTCCTCTAGTTTTCTGCATAGGGTACTCACATACTCATACCATTGACCATAAGTGATACTATACCTTACTAGTCTTCCCATTCTTATTTCTTACCTAACTTTCCCAGAGTTCAGTATCCACCTACAACCTATGATAGCAAAGTAGTTATGCTGGAAACACTCTCTGCACTCCCCACACAACACTGACTAACCCAGCCCAAGTTCTGCTCAGGAGGCATAGCGACGGTAATGAGCACACAGGGGCAATCTCTAAGTTTGTCCTCCCCCCACCTTGTCTGGTGCCCCCTTGGACTTGCACCTGGGGGCAAATGTCCCCCTCTAACCCCCGCCTTGCTATGCCTCTGCGTCCGGTCCCTGGGATACAGAGGTGGTGGGGACCCAAGCAAGCCCTGCATCGCTGCTCACTGCTCTGGGTGCCACTAAGTTGTTGGTCACTTCCAAGCCAGCTGAGCTCCTACAGAGTCCACTGACCACGGATCTTCCTTGAATGTAGAATTATCAGAAGGTGCAAGCTGTTGTGCCTGAATGGCATTAGCAAACACCTGTGATCTTCATTACATTAAATCCCAAAAGTTCTTCCTAGCAAGATCTGCTGTGGCAATTTGTAATCGAAAAAACATTTGAGGATTTGTGATCACAGATGTATCTACATGAGGAAAGGAACAGAATGAAATTAGGGAATGAGATGATATGTAATGCGGTTTCAAGACTAAAAGAAATGTTCCAAAATTCCTCTCTGCTTAGTTCTTGCTTCACTCCCAGGCAAATGTGAAGCCTGATGAAAATGCCCCAGAACAGAGCTGTGATGCTCCACTTTTGGTAACTGGGACTATTTAGATACTATTTACTATTAGTTATGGAGTTGCCCCTGGCTGAAAGATGCTACAGTGTTGTGGAGAACAGATACCATCAATCTAAGGACACTGATGGGGAGGTGGACTGCCAGTCTTCTAACTCTCAGGAGAATGGGGATTGGACATCACTGACTCTGGGCATCAGATTTCCAGCTTGGAATTCCAGCCTTCATCTTTTGTAGCCATCTAGGGTGCACCTGGATTGCAGAGAGGAGGAACCCTACTTGGAGAGGAGGCTGGGCTGGATGACAGCTCTCTGTGGTCCTGTGACGCAAAAACATTGCTTTCTAAACTCCGCATTCCTACTTCAGAAGGCATCCTCAGCCTTCTCTTTACTCAGCCATGCTCAGTGAAAATTGCTGGATAAACATCTGATGGACTTTTAGTGGTCCAATTTGCTTTTAGCTGAACTAGCCGATTAAGGAAGAAACAATAATTATTTCTTGAAGGTAAAAAAAATCACTATTTCTTATCACTATTAAAACAATTAATACTTATTGACATAATCTGTAGCTTTAAAATGGACTTATGTGGAGATAAATAGATAAAATTTTGGAAATGGAGAACTGGTGAATGAATGGAATAGATGTGGTATGTCTTAACTTCAGAAAATCTTTCGAAAAAGCACCTCAAGATCCGTCTGAGCATTAGCCACGAGAATAGAACAATGACAAAGAAAGAATTACTTTTAAGAGGATTTAATGACAATTCACTGTTGGTCTAAGGGGTCAATGTAGGGAGTGCTCTGCAGTGCTTCTCATTTCACAGGAAACCTTTGAAGTTTAGTTGATTGATACAAGGCCTGTCTTGACTCCCACATGTCATACTGTTGTGTCCCATTTCTCTCTTGGCTATTCCTAACAGAATAGTCTTCTCTCTTTTTCTCTGTAACCCAAACTCTGAAAGTCCATAAGGTCAGGATGGAGGCATGTGTTCTGTGGACCTGAAGAAGTAATGGCTAAGAATGATAGCTAGAGTGATGTTGGGATATTGAGTTCTAGGTCTTTTACTTCTCCTGAGTTGGGGCAGTAAAGGAGTCCATTCCCAAATTTCCTGATCATCATCTTTAGATCTCCAGATTAACACTAACATGATTATTGATGAAGCAAATCACTTTTTTTTTTTAACAAGAACAAGTGATCTCATGGAAAGAGGGGTCTTTTCATTACTCTTTCCTCTCTTTGTCTCTTCCTCTCCAATCTTTAAACCGTTTTTCCTAAGAGAAGGGCTTTTTAGAAGGGCTCCTGGTGGTCTGTAAGAAGCATCTTCTAAAAATGGCTGCCAAGTGAGCCAATATATTGGTGCACACTGGGGGTTACTTTTAGGGGAAAGAGAGGATGTGTAAGGGACAGTGTACTAATCGTTTCCTCATAAACTGTCTCTAAGGTCCTAAACCCAGAATGTGCCATCCATGAGGAGCACTCTGAAATCCTTCAGAAAGACATAAAGTCAGAGAATTCACACCGTCCTATTTCATCTCTTCTTTCTTTGAGTACAGTGGTGCTAAGCAACCTTCCTTTCCTTTGAACTCCAGAGCACTTCATCTACCTCATCACTATCAGATTCATCACTTTTAGTCTTACATTTCAACACTTTTTGCACAGGTTTAGCTCTTCCACCAGACTGAATTACTTGAGGACGGGGTCTAGTCAAGTGTCTGAGATATTTGCTAAATGAATGATGAGTAAGTGAAGAGAATAAATTAATGAACAGAATAAATAGACTGTGCATGAGTTTATAAGTCTAAATCCTTGGTTCTAAATAGAGAATAAATTACCTCCTTTAGCATCAGGAAAGATTGCTAACAGTTTTGACAATTGGCATGCAGCAAGCCGGGGTCATGGCAAGGTTCCTGAAGTGAAGTTAGAGCCAGAGTTTTCCCAGTTCTTTAGGTCAGTTAATGGGAGGGCAGCAACTCTTGTTAGATGCATAATTTTGCTGTCCAGTTTCTTACGGAATGAAGGGCGGAAGATTGGGTAATGATGGCCAAAATATTCCAGTTCCTAGATTCACCACAAATAAGGGACTATTAAGTTCCAAAAGATAGTGGTACTACTCAGTGTCTTGATCCCTTTTCTACAACATGGAGGAATACTCCCACAGGACCCTCCCAGGAAAGATTAGAAAAATATCAATTATTTTAGGCTTTTTTTCTTTTTTTTTTTTTTTAAATAACAACCTATCTGGAAAACAGGGAAATGATTTCTTTTCCATGTGTTAGACTCAAGCACATGCCTCAAGAGCCCCAACTCTTAGAGCACTCAGAATGGGTTGTTTATACACAGATGAAGGCATCATGGGATGTTGAAGGCCTAGATAAAATATACCACTGTAGGAGTGAACTTTCAAAGTTCAATATGGCATCGGGAAGAAAGAAAGGTAAAACACCCCACTAATTAAGTGAGGAAGTATGTGGTCAGTGATGTGGGAAAGGCAGGGACTTCCAATCAGGACACCTGAGAGCACTTTCTAGTTTTGTCTCTTATTAATTTAGTGAAGTTGGGCAAGCCAATCAAACACTGAGTCTCATTTTCCTCATCTGTAAAATAAAGCTCTGTATTATATCCCCTAGATAATAAGGCTATTGTGAGGAATAAATTAGGTAAATTAAATAAGGAAACATATGAGAAAGCACATAGCAAAGTGTCTGGTATGAGGCAAATGCTTAGTAAATATGAGTTAAATCTGAAATGAATGACAATTTGGGTCACATGTTCTTGAGCACACTCCATGATGTTTGAGGTACATTGGAGAGAGTGGGTGTCTGTGTGTCACCCTCAGCCTGGGGTGGACTAGTGATCCGGCTTAGCAGAGCCACAGCTGGTGGGTGTTAAAGGAAATCATCAGAATTTAATGTATTGAAGATTAGAGTTAAAAATAATTTGTGCAAAATAGGAGTCAACCTTTTATGAATGGATGCTAAGCTGATATGGTTAGTCTATCAGCCCCAGGGATACAGATGGTCACCATCCCACCCATTCTGAAAAGATTCAGGCCATGAATTGGCAACAACAGAGTTACTTTTGTGGAGGTTAAAGAGAGAATGAATAAAACAAATCAGACCAAGGGAATTTGTGGGATGCCCATCAGGATCCCAAGTATGTTTGTTCTATTAAATAAGGTTCTAAAGTTCAGAAATGCCATCCCTTGCATTTTCAGTTAGACATGCTAAGAATCTGAGGTCTACATCAAAGGCTATGCTATATTTTGAATGGTAAATATGCATTCCAGGAACGGATCCTTCTTGGGTAGGTTCTACTGCTTGCCCTGATTCTTTGTACCTTTGGATCTGTCATTCAATGATCCAATGTCTGAATTGTTTTTTTTTTTTTTTTTAATCTCAGAACATGATATTAAGTTGAGAAAGCTGTGGTAGAATCTGTGTTTAGGGTTGAGGAAGTTGGGGGCTGTTGTGGAAAGGGTCAGGAAAAAACAAAAACAGTTTGTCTGCGTTGGCTTTTCTATAGTCTTTGGTATTTGGAAAGGCCAGGAACCACTGCACTAGTTATAGGAGAAACCAGGTCTTACTCCAAGCCCCAGAGACTCAGTCCTCCTTTAGGACAATCTCTGCCCACAGTGACCAGCTCCTAGGCTGTTACAGTGAGGGCCCAGAGCTGACCAGGTTCTGTAGGGCTTGACTAGTTCTAGGAGAATGTGGTAGTTTCAAATATTCAGGAAGTTTGGCCTGACCTAGATTGAACTAAACCTTATTAAGAATCAGAGACTGGGCTCTTCTGTGTCTCTTGGGTAACTCTGGGCTTTAAAAAAATTCCATTAATCATTCAAGTTCCTCCCCTTTGGCCTTAAAAATTCAGTAGTCCCAGAAATCAAACCTGGAATATGAAACTGACACCTTCCAATACTCTAATACACTCTCACTGATCAAGATATGCAAGTCATCACGAGGTCAAAGCCTCATTCCTCCAGGCTTCCACCTCCGGAAGACCAGAGGAATAGGTTTTAGATACACTAAAGCTCAAGGAACTAAACTTTAAGCCAAAACATGCACAAGAACACATATGAGCACCCACAAGCCCAGCTCCAGGCCATGTCCATGAAGCTTTTCAAGAGGGAGAGTGACTATCCACAGGGGGAGCCATTCTATGGACCACATTTTCAAACAAAGAGTTAATCTAGCTGCAGTTTGAAGGACCAGTCTTTCAACAAGATTGGGTGAATATTAACAGGCACGGAAATATAAACTATGATGTAAGTACGTGTCGCTGGAAATTGTCTTGCTTTCTCCTCAGCAAGCAATAAGCATCTTAATGAAGGATGCAACATGACTCTAGTCATGAACAACCCAACTCACTCAGCTTTATATATCTTATGGATCCTTCAAAACCCAAACTAAATACCACAGTCTGTTCAAAGCCTCCCTTTACACCTACACTTGGAATATTGCTTCCTATTTTGGATTCTCATAGCATCTAGTACCTCTTAGGTCTCTGACAGTATTTTACTTTATTATGTTATTTATGTACATTTCACATCTCTCTTATTAAATTCTTTGAGGTTTGTTTCATCTTTAGATTCCACAGCAAAGATGTGGTTAAAGCTATGTGAAATTGCTCACCACAGATTAGCAAGTAAATACAATTAAGCCAGTGCGTACCTTACTCAGTATAAACTGGTGCATACGGCGCTTACTGGTTAATCTGCCCCTGCCTATGGTAGTGCAGAAAACTTCCCATAACAACCTCAATAACAATGGATGAGCCTAAGGATATGGTCTCTGAGCAGAAAAGGAGGGGAAAGGAAGAAAATATCTTTTTACAAGGAGTTGAAGCTCAACTTTCTGTCTCCCCTTTCCCATGCTAGCTCTGACATGCCAGGCATTCCTTCTATACCAGAGAGCTTTGCTTATTAGTGAGGGACACAGAATGCCAAAGGCCATGATGATGGGTCACTACACTGACAAAACTGGCTGATCTGGGGTCAGAAGTCATGTCATACTCTCTACTAGGGCTACCTTTAAGGTTTGGTCCATTTGGACCCTTCCTCTTTAATAAAGAAATTACACCTTGTGCTTAGAGCTACCAATATGTATACCTAAAATTCTCTACTACAGATTCAGCAAGAAGTTCCTTCTGTTCACCTTGGAATCCCTTAATTATCTGTGTCCTGTTAGTGATTTTGGGGTATGATGGTTGTGGGAAGCAGGGAATGGTGACACTAAGGGTAGAGATGACCCAGAGCCTGCATGGAAAGAGGTCAAGCTCAGTATTCAAACTTCAGAAAAGGCTCCAATAAACAAGGCCTCTCCTGGGGGAAAACTGGAGAACTGAGAGGAATAGAAAGACGGAGTAAAGATACAAGAGACTAAGTGACTCTGTAGCTAATTTTGTTTGGGCATTGGGTGGTGGCCAGGATAGTTCAAGAAAGGATCCCACAGGAACTACTTAAAAATACAGTCCTTTGAATCCATAATAGTTAATGTCATTAAAAAAAAAAAAAGTGTTTGTGTGGGGAGGGAATAATAAAAATTGTGCTTTCTAGTACCTACAAAACAAAGCAAAACTTTCTTAAACATTTAATTATTTCAAAGAAAATCTTGGAATCTTGGGAAGCTCAGTGAGGTGGGAAATTCCTCAGAATAAAAAATCACTTTTGGAAGCATATTGTCATTGTGCCTCTGTGTGTGTGTGTGTGTGTGTGTGTGTGTGTGTGTGTGCATGTGTGTGTGAATACATCACATATTCCCACCCACCTACTTACTTGTATATTATATAAATATATATCATTAAATTTTTTGCCTTTAAAAAAACACCAGTATGTTCTACCTTCAATACACATTTTGTCTGCATTTCAATTCATTGACAGACCATTACATCATAAAAAGAGAGAAATAGCTGAGAACAGGCAAAGTATAACCTAGCCAGAGTTGTTTTAAATGCCAGTTCAGCACTGTTCAAGAACAAATCAAACCTGCAAAAATACAAGTTTAAATGTATGTTATTAATACACACTAGCAATTCTTTATGATCATTAGAAGGAAAAAAAAGACATATTAGGACCTATGAAACTGAATCTTCAATTTTTTGTAGTCATTGTATGTATTTTAAGGGAAAAGTCACTATTTGTGGAAATGACCTTTTCCTCCTTCAATTACCACTTTTCCCTAGCTCTCTGGAGCTGAGGAATAATAAAACCGGGTTTTGCTGAAATATCATTTGTAAGGATATTTACTCTAACTTATAGACCTTTCTTTATCCTGTTTGAAACATATTTAATGAGTTTGAGAAATGTCTTATATATTTTGGCAAAAGACATAGAAAAACAAGGGTAGTTGCACAGCACAAATTATTCAGGGCTCACGACCTAGATGTACTAAGTGAAAGGAAATGAATTCTGTTCAAATATATAGATAAGGAAATCAATTGCGGACAATCCACCTCACAATTTCTATTCAAGATCTCATCAACTTGTACTGTAATCCATCAGCATTCTTTGGAAAAGCTTGCATCTTTATGGCATTGCTGGCTTGTAGACTACAAATGTTTCCAAATCTCTGTCCCTCTTAACGTATGGTATGGAAGAGGGTTCCAGAAGGCTTAGAGAAGAGGTGGAGGCTGGGCACGGGGTAATTCACCACCAAATAGCACAACACATAAAATCAATCCAGAGAAGATTGCAAAGTCAAAAAATCGAAAGCAGCCAAATCAGACAAGAATGCTAGGGAGTCAGTGAGTATCATACGCCATACCAAAAAAAAAAATAAAGTTGGAAATAAGTAAATATTGAAAGCTTTGAAAAGTCAAAGCCAAACCAATGTTTTCTTTTTCCCCCTACACAAACCTTTTGTTCTAGACCAAAAGCCCAGTGGCACTGTGATCAATAATTTTATCTGGAAGATTCAAGTTTGCAAAGTCACTTCCCTTCCATTTGATCACTTGAGTCCACATAAATAAAGCACCTTTGAAACCAAAAGTTGTTCAAGAATCCTAGTGTCTTATTCAATGTGTCAAAAAAGTATAGTGAAAATAATTAGAAGAATTCATCAAACAGCAAATACAGCAATATTGACTCTAGCGAACAGGAAAAAGGGCTCTCGAGGACAATTCACAACTAAGAAGATAGAGCACAATAAAAGGATATGACATTTCATGAATATTCTGTGTTATAGCTTTGAACTTTATTGCAAAGCAAAAAATATATATTTATATATATATATATATATATATTTATCTACATTTCACCTCTGACATTGTATACAACATGAAAGCACAGGAAACCAAAAAAATCATAATGAGGTAGATACATAACACTTACAGATGGAGGAGACTAAAGATTTTAAATTTGGCTTAATACTGTGGTCACCAATGTATGTGTTTTCAACACAGCAGCAAGCATTGATTCACAGAGCAAGAATCCCAGTGTTCTCAAACTCAAAAATAAAACCCACTGCCATCGAGTCGATTTCAACTCATAGTGACCCCAGAGGGTTTCCAAGACTGTAAATCTCCGCGGAAGCAGACTACCACATCTTTCTTCCTCGGACCCACTGGTGGTTTCGAACCACCGACCTTTTGGTTAGCAGTCGATCATTTTAACCACTGCACCACCAGGGCTCCTCATATCCAAAAATAAGCCCCATTAAAAAATACCTGCTTCCAATTTAAAAAAAAAAAAATTTTTAATATCAGGGAATTTGATGTGTTCAATTGCAAACCCTGATGAAATAAAGAATGTTTTTGTTTTTGCTTTTGCTTCCAGAAAAAATTAATGTAATTTCAACATCTCTAATTAGGAGTAACCTGTCCCATAGGGTTATTTTATGTATTCTTGCCAGGGTGGGTTGGATCAACCTAATGATCTCAGGCAGACAGAAGTTGATAGTAAGAAATCAGGATTTCTTTATTTACCCTAGAATAACCCTGACCTCCACAGTCACTGTGACTGAGACCACTAGCCTTCTAGGACCCCTGAAACATACTGGCTGGAAATAAAGTTAGCTGTGCAGTCTCTTGCACAACTTTACTTTTCTTAGATCATGCATTCTCATAGTGGTTGAAGCAAGGAGCATCTCCTGGTTTGGGACAATTGGATAGTCCCTTTCACCTCATGACTTTCCATTTACAACCCTTCCAATGGAGATTCAACCAGGCCATCAAGAAGACCATCTTCAGCCTCAGTGTAACTCTAAATGCACTTTTACTGTAAAACGCACTGTCAAGAAGTGGTAGTTACCACAGAGACCAGCTCTGTCCTTGTCCCAATATCTATGTCTTGAATGGAAAGAGGATGGGGGTGAGGCCAAGGAACCAGGACAGGACACTTGGCTGGTTGAGGCAGCAGCTGGGAGAATAGAACTATGGAACAGCCAACCAAGGAAAGGTCATCTCAGATAAGTGCTGATGGCTATTGGAGATTTAAGATGCTCCAACTAGAAAGCCAAGGAGTAACTTGTGGGTTTGTCATAGTGACAAAAAGGCCCTGGAGACCCTAGAGAGAATGTGGAGGAAACAAGGCTCAGATACATTTAGATACATAAAAGTGGAATCGAATCAAGTGAGATTGTTCAATGGTTATTTTACTCTGGACATGATCCTGCTTTCGGTGGGATTTGATCTAATGGGAAATAGCTATGAACAGCTGCGTGCCAGGTCAGCCTCTAGCAAGAGGGAAGACTGAGGGTTCCTGGTGGAATCCTGGTTAATTTGGGGACAATGATTGGGTAGGGGAGGGAACTGTAGGGAGACTACTTCTGTGAGAAGACTGAGCAGTCTGCGTGAACAATGTACACCCCAGGAAGGCAAGAAGTCAGCCTATCCTGGGCAGGACCAGGCCTTATTCTCCCAGAAGCCATACTGTGTATGGCACTGGTCCATTTGTCTGTGCATTTTCATCCTGCTGGATTGTAACTGCCTTAAGAGATTGTCTTGTTCCTCTATCTTCCCAATGCTTAGCACAGCTCCTGGCACATGCAGGGCATCCATTGACGCTGAATCACATTTTTAGAAAATGCAACAAGAGGATTGATTTGTAGGAGAAGGAAGCGGTCAACAGTTATCAGGGATTTGAAGACCCTACATTCCTCCTTCAAGACAATGCCCAGGGGACCTACTCCTACCTCCCTAGTTGCATCTCAAGTTAAGACTCACAATTGAATTTTGAACATAAAACATGATAAAACTAAAAAATCAAACTTGTTGCCATTGAGTCAATCCTGACTCATAGCGACCTTATAGGACAGAGTAGCACTGCCCCATGCAGTTTCCAAGGAGTGCCTAGTGGATTTGAACTACCAACCTCTTGATTAGCAGCTATAGCTCTTAACCACTATGCCACCAGGGTTTCCAAAAACATGATAGGGAGAGGGAATATTACAGTCATCTGGCTCAGTGGGAAATGAACTAAAAACACTAAGGCCAGAGAGAAGTTGGGCCACTGTCTCCAGCCTGGCAAAGCTGGGAGGTTGGAAGTAGGGTTGCTGTCTGTCTTGGGCACTTAACTTTAGGAGGCAAAGACAAGGTGAGCTTTTGACCATCACTCCTACCTGGGAGAGCTGATTCTCACCCTCACCTGCAGGAGTTCCTGGGCAAGGCAAGACTGAGGGGGCACTTCTAGGCATGTCAAAGCTCATTTATCCAGAGACTGGTCTCCATCCCTTTGAAACACCAAAGCAAAAGAAATCAGTCTGGATTGCAACAGTCAGTATTCAATTAGTTATAAGAGAGAAGAGAGCTATCTGACTACAAGGTATTCAATAGTGAGTGAAGCTGAGGAGCTTTTCTCCTTAGAAGGCTCTGCAAGTAAATTTGATATCCTCTTGTCTGCAACTGTGGGGTGAGCAATACATTAGGTGGTGTCTGAGTCTCCTTCAAACCCTGAGTTTCCATTGTTCCTTTGTGCTCTGAAGAAGCCTCAGCTCTGCTCAAGGACTGAGGGTTTAACCCTGTGAATAATTGCTGTGATGATGACAGGATTAGGATACTGTGTGTGTGTGTGTGTGTGTGTGTGTGTGTGTGTGCAAGCACGCACACATGTGCTCTCAGAGGGTGCCATGTAGGCATTAAGCTAAATTGTTATAAACAAACTTGTGAAGTATGAGTCTGAGAGTGGAGAAAGAATATACAGGTCTTATCATTCCCCTCCCCCCAGATCTGTCTAATGTACTCTTTCTTACCTATGTCTTCTCCTTTCCCTTGCTCTCTCCTCCTATCTCCATTATATTGTTCTCCTCCTTTAATCAGTTTACCTAACAGTGAAAATCACTTCCTTTAATTCCTGCTATTTTGATGCTGATCATTTCATTCCCTGGCTTAAGAACTTATTCTCAATGGTTTATCATCCAAAATCCAAATTTATCAGTTAATTTTTCAAAAATCTCATCAAATGCATTTGCCTTTCTGACTTCGGCCAATTACAGAAGTCATCAAGCCCACCTCCTTCATTTTAAAGATAAGGAAACTGAGACCCATGGAAGGCAAATGACTGGCCTCAGCCATGCAGTGAGGGAATGGTAGGGAGAGGGGAGGAATGCTGACTCACAGGCCCAGCTGTGCTCATCCCCAACCTCAGGCTGCCTCCCTCCTCAGGCCCAGCACAGGGCGTTTCTTGCTGTGTCTTGAACATCACTTATTCCTTCCTGTCCTTACAGCTTCATGCCAGAACTGTTTCTTCGCTCTGCCAAGTCACATCCACATTCTTTGAAAACCTACTCAAACTTTATCTCTGTGAAGCTTAAATTTCTTAATCTGTTCTAACTCCAACTGTTCAATTCCTCTAATGTATCCTTAGAGAAACAATTCATTTATCTGGAAGTCACTTCACCTCTCAGGATCATGGGATGTGGCAGGGGACCCAAAAGTTTTCAGGACAACCAAAACAGACATCTCAAAGTGCTTTATAGGAAGGTTCTCAATTTTATTAACTACCCAGGAACTCATACTGATGAGGTCATGCTCAGCATGACCTGTAACAGGCTTCCTTTTCCATGGGGATATTTTGTTTCATAAATTGCGACTATGTTTTCAAGTCCCTTAAAACTTCACACCCTGCTCCCCGCCTCTATGGCCATTTGAATCTGAACAAAAATGCCAAGGATTTCTGGCCTTAGTTCCAAAGAGTCCATACCATGCACTATTAGCCATCTGGTCTTTGTGAGCCACTGGGATGGGGGATAAGATGGAATCTGGACCTTGAAGAGCTCTCCAGAGTTTGGCAGGAGGGGGACAGCTGGAGGTCAACTAGTACCAAAATATCCAGGTCTGTATCTCAGTACTCCCTACTATGTACTCTCTGAGCCTCAATTTCCTCATTTGTAAAATATGGGTAGGATTTCTTGCCTCTTAAGGTATCTGGGACAGAGCCTTATGTATCTTTGGCACTCAGTTAACATTAGCTGGATCCAAATGTCTCCTGTCTGACCCAAGGGCTTTGTTCCATCATTGCTGATACCTCTGTCCCAGGAAAAGTTGGACTTATTCTGACACTCTGACATTCTTGAGACTCCAGTTATTCTAAACAATTCTTTCTTCTAAAGGAACTCTCTCCTACTTGCATAGGAGGAAACACAATATCTCTGATCAGATTTCTTCTTCAGAAGCAGCCAGTCTGGGAGGGTTCTGGACCATAACTGATCTTTTCCCCTGCTATTCTGAACTCTACACCTACAGGCCGCACCGAGTTTCACCTTGCCAATCAATGGCAAGAACCTACATAACAAAGGGTCAGCCAAAACACCACACTAGGACTTATCATAGTCAGACCTTAGGAGAGGCAGGTTTCCTGGTTCCAGATATGTGGCAGAAACACAACAATGACACAGTACCCCTGCAGTGGGCATGTCCTTTCCCAGAGAGGTATGTTATAAAAGCCCTCAAATGGATATCGGACACTCTGGTATAAACAGACCCTGATGGAGGAGCGAATGATCTAGACCACTTCCACCCTTTGGCTCCTCTTCATGTTGCCCTGAACCCTGAACCTCACAGAAAGTCTGGAGTGTCTGGATCCCCAGACTGCCTCAGGGCCTGAGTACTGATAGAGAAGGCCAGAGAAGTGTGGGGTCACTGGACCAGGACTTGGCCACCCCTGAGAGGGCCACTCTTGGCTTCCTCACTACTGTTTAGGAAGGGCCAGGAGTTTGGAAATTCCATGGTATCCTGGAACGGAGTCCCTTGGGATTCTCTGATTCTTGAAGACAAGTCAGCTTCTGGGAAGGACTCCTTAGGGCTGTTTATGCAGCACCCAAGGATAGGCCTAAAGATCTCTAAAATTCTACCTCAGAGGGTAAGAGGACAACCTTTTTAGGAGGAGAAAGAAATAACGAGTGTTAAATTCCTGGGATGGGTCTTAGCCACTGTGATCTATGGAACAGAACAAAAAGTAAATAAACACCTCACTTAGATCCCCTGAGTAGCTAAGAGTACGTGTAGAGTGGGGGAGCGGGGGACAAGGAATAGGGAGGATAGAGAATATGCTTTCTTTTTCAAAGGACTGACTTCCTTCTTCATTCCAAAGTAATTCCATCTAAGCTCCCACCAGCCATGGAGTGGAAGCCTGTTGTGCTGGAGTAGTTAGGCAGTGTCTGAATTTATCTTTTAAAAATGGTCTTGGATGGCTGTGCCATCTTGTGCAAGATTTGTAAACCTCAGACTTGTGCAAAACAACCAGAGAAGTTGAGAAGCTGCCTTCTGCAGGCAGGGCTTCCCCTGCCTAGTTTGTGCTTTGTGTAATCCCATGATCTCTCTTCATCCCTGGCAACTACTTTGTACAACCTTGTGAAGGTGTGCTCAACCTCAGCAGTCTTACGGTAGTTTGTAAATGCACTAGCGCCCACTGCTCTGCTCAGTAGTTAAGAGTATATTTTGAATACCTCCAAATGGCAAGGAATCTGAAAGCTGACTTCCTGAGTACTTTTGATAGTAAGCTCTTAAAACTTTTCTTTATTTCTAACTCTCAAAATGAATGTGGATTCAGTAACCCCCCTTAGGCAAGTTACCGTCAGTGGCTGGCAGGTGAGGAGGGGTATAAGCAGAAAGCAGTTTAATGATAGGGATCTGTGATTTGGCACTGGGTATAGTGGGTATTTTGGGGCAGTTCTACTTTGTCCTATAGGGTTGCTATGAGTCAGAATCGACTTGAAGGCAACAGGTTTGGTTTAGTTTTATAGCGGGTATAGTAGGCAGGAATGATGTAGTTGGCATAAAGGTAGGAAATATTAGTTCACCCTCTGGGGATAGGTTACTCCAAATAGATGACCATAAATAAGGAAATAAAGATGTCCAGGTCAAATCCTTTCCAGAATACACAAGCTCCCTACCATGGTCATTGCTCAGGACCGAGATGTAGGTGCTAATATAGCTGCAGGTAGATGTTATTTGCCCAACCCAGCCCCAGAGGTCACGTGCTTATTGTTTCATGTAAGCCAAATTTTTTTCTTGCCTTAAGTCAACACATCCCCCAAACATACACTATAAAAGTAGAATTTATAAATAAATATTTTGAACCAAGAAGAGGATGAAAATAAGTTGTAAACATGTAACTGAAACTTAAAAAACACATCGGTTAAATTACAGAATCAAACAAGGTTACAGTGAATCATTTAAAATGAAAGAAACCTTTTTTTGTTAGCTCTTAAATTTAGGGGGGAAAATATCACTGTAGCATGCCAACCTTAAACCAGGGATTGGATAGTGTGGTTCTTGTACAAAGGAAAATCTGTGAGGGGTATGGAAAACTGTTTGGAAATCTCAAGTGAACAAGGGAGCAAAGAGAGACTGGAAGATTGCATAGTTGTGAAACAGTGGCTTCTCATCAAGGTGAACAAGTGCATCATCTGCTAAAATAGCATTTGATTTTTTTTTCCTGTTCATTTCTGTTTGCGGTTTTTCTCTGTCCGCCAAACATTTCATACATTAAAACATACATACAATACACACACACATGCTAGCATGAAACACCTGAATTAATACAGCCATACTTTTAAACAACCCCTCACCACTTGTTCTGCATAAAGTCTGTATTCATCAATATGCTTTTGCTACATCCTAACACCATTTCTTGTCAAAACTCATCTCTTGGATTATTTCTTTGTTTAGCAACTAAGCAACAAGAGGGGAGAGTGGGAACATAGAGGAAAGCACCAGAAATGGTTCTGTTCTCTTATTGAATGTCTATGGAAATATCTCACATTTGGGTTAGAGGGTCACAACTTTTTTAAGAGATGGGAAAATACAACTGCCTCTTTTTTTTAGCTTTCTTGAGGTAAACGTTATTTGTTAATACCCTAGGGCAGCAGAGGATATGTTTTATAGTGCTGTTGAGAAATCTTAGGATAAGGAAAAAACAACACAAAAGTGTAACATCAATGCTCAGAACATTAAAAAGTACGTCTATGTTTTAATTATTTCCCTTTCCTCTTATTCAGCCAATTCTTTCTAATAACATATAGGACAGAATTGAAATATGAATAATTTCCTGTAACACATTGAGCATCCCTCATCCAATTTCCACTGTAAACCTCTCTTGCTCACATACTAAAAGTTGTGAACCAACTGAAAATTAAAGATGAATATATTTTACATTTTTCATTCTTTCTGCCTCAAGTATATATATATATGTGTGTGTATATATATATGTATATATACATATATAATAGTTAACATTACTATAGGAAATAGCAATATACAGAATCTCTGTATCTTATCTTTATTTTCTATTCTTTCTCTCTTTCTGGATAAACAATTGGCTATAACAATCTATAGTAAGGCTTCACAGAAAGAATTCTGTATGTTTTGTTTTTTTCTAAGAACCAAAGTATATAAAATGAGGTTTGATTCTAGCACCTTATACAGTGTTAGTGATGTTGTTCCCTTGGGAGAAATTAGCACTACCCAACACCCTAGTTGAATCTCTATCACTTACATGATACTCAAAAGTACTGCCAGACGGGAGAGTAAAACATGGTGGAGATGGAGGAGCAAGAGGGGACCAAAACAAAACCTCGAGATTAAAGTCTTAGCAACATACAAATGAAATGATAAAAAGCAAGTCAAGTTGCTGTCTCCAAGTTAGTAATGATTTAGTGATTCAGCGCCACCAATTAATTATTTTAAGTGACCCTTCCCCTGAGGTAAAGAAATATTATGATACCATTTTAGCTGGGGAAACAGAGTCTGAGAGACTTCTGCAGGTCACCAAGGGAACTGAGTTAGGAGAAAAATCTCTAGCCTCTTACTCCAAAACTGTCCCTTGCCACTCTTGATTGGTACATTGAGATTTTGGAAAAGCAGCTTATTGGCCACTGATTGGGAAGCAAAACAAACAAACAAGTATTTAAAAAAAAAAAAAAATCAACACCAAAGGAAGTTCAAAAGAAGCTGCACTTTGCTCCCTTATCAAACATTCTGTGTGATGGAAACAGCAACTTTCACAAGAGGAAGCAAACTTGTCACAGGAGAGTAACCCATCTCATCTGTTGGTGCCCTTCCTGAAAGTCAATACTCTCAAGATAGCTATTAGTTCCAATAGAGTAGCATACATTTTTGCAGAGGAATGATCAACTCCCACCAAAGCTGCATCAGAACCTCAATTATATAATTATATAACTATAGTGATATACCTATTTCTATTTATATATGTATACATTAAAGTCTTTTACTTCACTGGCACTTAATACCAAGGAAAAATACTGGCATTGCTGCTTGCTGCAAGTGGCTGCCTTGACTAGAGTTACACGATAGAGAAGCACCACGAGAAAAGGCACCACAAGGTTTTGAGAAGTTAAATGGTTTGTTGTCACCGCCCTGACCTTGCTGTAGTGAAGGAACATAAAAGTCTTTCATTTTCAGTAAGGACTCTGGAGCACTTGTTTCAAAGATCCCAGTCAATGTACATATGCCCATTTCAACTCAACAGGGACAGAGGGAAGACCCTGAAGTTGTTCTTTTTAATGCAATTTTTTTTTACTAATAGAAAAGGAAAGGCATTTCCTTCCTTCCTTCTTTTCTTTCTCTCTCTCTTTTCCTTCTTTCTCTCTCCTTTCCTTCCTTCTTTCTTTTTTTAATGAGGGTCTCAGACACTGGAATTCAAACCTGCATTAAAAAGTGAGAATAAGAACAACAATCTTATGTTAAGAAAAGTCCTACATGGAAAGCTGTCTTTCTAACATAATTACTTGGTTGCAATGTGCTAAAATAAAGAAAATGAAGGAAAATACACCCATAGGCACTGTTTGCCACTAATAGCACCGGGTCTAGTTTAATGAGGATGGATAGATGTCCAAGTCCATTCTTGTAGCTGAAAACTATGAATGTTAGTTTAGGATAGACATTACTCCATCTACGTAATCTGGCCAAGAAAAGTGGAAGTTGTTGGCCATCCGGAGCACCAAGAATTACATGTGCCACTGACTAATCAGAAAAGCAGAAGAGAGAGCTAGAGGACTGCAGAATAGATTTTCAATGGCATTTTAATTTGTATTTGTGTACTTGCCGGGCTTGAAATAGCTCTTCTTGTTTCTCATTCCAAGCATTCACTTGGGAATGGAAAGACTGTATTCGTTGCAGGAATAGCTGTATGTGGGGTAGGGTGGGGTGCGGGTAGCAAAGGTTTCTCACCAGCCATTTTCCTTCCCTCCTTCCTGGTCTGGGCTGGAAGGAGAGAAGTCAACTGTCTGTGCTGGTGTGACCTGCAGGTCTTCCAGGGCTGCCTGTCTCACTGTCTAAGACAGTGGTGACAGGAAAGGACTGTGATAAGCATCAAAATGGCACACTGCAGGGATCCTTCTTCTAGAGACCAGACAATGCTTCTACTGAAGACAGAAGGCTGGTCACGGAGAGAATCTTACGTAGCAGTCTCTATTGTATACTTGGAGTCTTTGTGGTACAGTGATTAAAAGCTTGGCTGTTAACCAAAATATCAGCAGTTCAAATCGATCAGCCGCTCCTTGGAAACCCTATGGGGCAGTTCTACTCTGTCCTATAGGGTTGTTATCAGTAGGAATTGACTTAATGGCAACGGGTTTGGTTTTTGGTTTGGTGGTATACTTATTTAAATGAAATTATTGCTTTTCCTTTTGCTTCCTCAAGCAGGTGGTTTTGGTTTAAATTGGTTTTCAAATGCTAATGCTTGTTTATACTGAAAATAGTATATTTCAGTATGGGAAAATAAATTATCCCTACAACCTTCCAACAATCTAAATTATTTATCCAAACCTACTTTGGGGACATGAATAGCAGGGACAAACAAAAAACTTCCACCAGAAGAGTCCTTAGTTTGCAAGTGATCTCCTCGAGCAGCTTCATGGAACACAGAAAAGCCTCCAGGATACACTGTCTGCCTCCCTCCTTCTTCCTTTGGGTCTTCTCCTACGCTATTTTCCACCCAATCCATCTCCTGCTTCACACCTCAACCACGGACATGGGTGTTTGGGAGTCTCTGTCTGCCCATAGTTTTAGGAGAATGGTCTCTGCCTATTTCTTCCTTCCAGGAGTTCCTAGAACTTCCTTCTGGACAGGAAATATATTTGCTGGCCTCCAAGACTCTGCCTCTCCATTGATCTAAGTTTGTGGGTGTTCCTGACCACATTTCAGCAAACCACAGTGGGAGGGTTCTAAATGATAAAGTGCAGTTTTGAGCTGTTACAAGAGGGAGGGTTGGCTTCCAATTTTCCTCTCCTCCTCTTGCTGCTGCCCTGATTGCCTTTGGGCCATTCCTTTGCTTGCTCCTATTGGCACCTGAGGCCCGGGAAGATGGCAGAGAGGAAGGAAAATCCAAATCTGTCATTATTATTGCTTCCTAAATGCGATAAATTGGAAGGTTGAATCAGTGGCAACCAAGAGCTGTGGGTTGTGGCATTGAACAAGGGCAATATTAAAGAGCTTAGCTCAGACACTGCCTCCTCCAACAAAGTCCTCCTTTATTTTCAGAATCAAGAGTTCCCTCCTCTGGACTCCTGCAACATTTTCTTTGTGCTTCTATGTATTTATCACATTCTGCCTTGTGCAAGAGTTCTTCAAGTATATATAACAGCGACCAGAATGTTTTGGACCTGAAAGGAAAATTTTGGAAATGAAGAAATTGATGACTAGAGAGGCTAAATAATTTGCCCAAGGCCATGTTGTATTGGGGCCAGAGCTCAGAATTACTTACTTCCTACTGGAAGTCTTTTCACTATATCGTATGACAGGTTGAGGTTTCATTCTTAGCCTTTATACCTTCTGAACTTTCATTCAGTATTTTTTCCTCCCCTATTGGGTGGTAAGTTATCAATGGGCAAGGACTATGTTCTGCAATATACTCAATTAAATTAAATTATGTTTTAAGAATATGCTTCTTTTTCCACTCAAAGGAGTGAGTTAATTATGTAGCATATGCCATCAGCCAAAGGCATAAAGTCTCTCTTTAGCTTGTAATCCATGTTGTATATAAGCAGTATTGGTGCAGCTCAGGTGTGGTAAAGCCACCTTCTTTGGCTAAGCCACTTCCAGACAGACTTGCTCCAGACAGATGGGGCTAGAATTGGTTAATTTATTTTCTTAAGATGAAAATTTGGCAAACAGCAGATGGCCAGGGACTCACATGTTTGGGAGACTAAGCTGAAGGGTTTAATCCTTATTTTTAACACCAGCAAATTTAAGAGCAAAGGAAAAAATTCTTAAGTTAGATGGTGAGCTCTAAAACATGGTCTGAGTTTCGGAAGAAATATTCTACTCACTCAGCTCAGTATGTAGGATAAGAACTGGTGATGAAGGTCAAATATGCAAAGGAAAAGGGAAGAAGAAATGGATCCTAGCTTTGGACACAGGGTGAGTTTCTTGTGGGTGTATGAAGCTTCCACAGCACACTTCCTGTCTCATTGATATTGGCAGAGGGACTATGAAGTACACTTCAGTTTGGCATTGCTACATTCTATAACTTTACTTTTATAGATGCATGATTGATAGCTTGTTTAGTGTGGCAGGGTGGGGGATATTCAGAATCTCAAAATTAATGGTGATTATGAATCTATTTCCTTTAAACAAACATATATATATACAAACCAGTTTCTCAGAGATAGCCAATGCTCAGAGTGGATAGCAGCAGCGAGAATATTTTGTTAGCCCTTTAAGAAAACTTACAAATTTTATGCACTCAAGGCTTTGAATTACCTGAGAATTTCAAATGGTTTTACTCTAAATCATAAAAGTCAGTTAGCAGTATCATCAGCTTTATTGGGCTAAAATTCAAAGGAAGACTGGTAGAAACATATCCAAGAAAAATGAAACAAATAAAAGAAAATGTCCTAAAAAATAACCATTGTTAGTAGAAGAAATTGCGTTGCAGCTCTCTGATCCCCACAATCCGCCTCCTCCCACCAGCTGGACAGGTTGGAGAGTCTTTGACTGTGGGGGCAAATGAGAAGGCCCTGGAGAGTCAAGTCATGTGGCCAAAGCTATGACTGGGTGGCCCATTTTTGGCAGATACAGAGCTAGAAAATGCTTAAAGATCTGCCCATCTGCAGGGAGAAAAATGTTATTTGCTTTGTACAGCAAACCACAGTGACAACCCCACAGACACCAAGAGATTAGAGTAAAACTGCAGGGGATTTCAGTTCTCCTCCCTTTCTTTTTTCTCCTTCTTTTCTTCCTTCCTTTCTTCTTTCCTTCCTCCCTCCCTCCCTTCCTTCTTTCCTTCTTTCCTCCCTCCCTTCTTCCTTTCTTCTTGCCTTTTTGCGTATATATTTTTTTCTGTAACAAATCTGTAATTTTTTTTTAAGTAAAAGAAAAAAGCTGCATGGAAAGGCAAGATTTACCCCTAAAATTGTACTTTTATCTTCCCACATCCTACCTCCACATTTCTTTTCTCATACCCCAAAGAGCCACTTTTCTGTAACACCAATAGAAAAGTAAGTTTCTCTAAAACAATCTTGTTACAAAAGAGTCCATGAAGGGAAAAGATAATGGAAATGTTATAAGCTTGGGATTGGGGCTGAGGAAAGGGGGAACATAAAAATACTTTCAGGGCCTGGGAGTTGGAATCTATTTAGACGTAACAGGGAATGAATAGAGTCCATTTGCTGCCCCCATGACTCTGGAGCTACCCAGGGGAAACTAGGAATGAGGGGAGGGAGGAGAGATGATGGAAGGAGATGTCAGGAATGCTCCTAGGGCAGCAGTCTGCACCAGCTAGCCACATGCCACATCACTGAGTGCCAGGAGATAGGGACTGTGCATGTGGGTCTGAGATTAGAGAAGAGGACCTCAGAAGCTGCTCCTTTGGATCCAGGCTTGAAAAGATTTCTACGGGCTTTGGACAGACCCTATGATTCTCTCATGCCTAACACAATGCCTGTCAGGTGGTGGGTGGCAATCTTAGCAGGCACTTGCCTAGCTCCAAAACATACTGAAAATATGGATTGCATCACTGCAGATGTCTTCCCTCGCTCTTCCAGTCAAAGGGGGAACCACAAAATTGGATTCTCCTCAAGAAAGAGGGCTGGGGCTCAAACACTGTGCTGCATTAGCACTTTTCCCCTTCAGGTAACCAAAAATGTTACTTTCCCTTCTGTGGAAGGACTTTTCCAGGGTAATAAAAAACACGTCACTTTAGGACATGTACTTTCTGATACCAGAGCCTTGGGTCATTTAAATGACTTTTTCAAGCCTCATGCATCTGCATTTCTTCTGAGGTCCGTTGAGTAGACTCCAAACTTGTCACTGTCACTGCAGTGGAGAGATATGTGGCACTGGCTGTAAAATGTTTTTTGTCCTACTAAGCGATTGCTCTCAAATGTCTTCCATCTATTAGAGTTGCCAGGGTGATGTTATATTTAGGCAGGGAGCCACTTTCCAGAGCCTTCATGTGGCTTCACTGGGCCTGCCTCAGCCTCATCTACAGGGACTGATAGTGTAGGGGAACCAGACAGATGAGGTTTGGTTTTCACTGGCCAAAGACCCTTGTCAAAGAACATCTCACACTGGTTGGATTCAAAGCAGTGACCTCCAACCTTAATTCTCCATAGTATGCTCCCCTCTTTTTGCCTACTCTGTGGACTGCCATGCTCAAAGGGTCAGCTCTAGTTTATATGATTTGAGTTCCAGAAAATAGAGAGTTGTTTAGAAAAGTGCTTCCTGGAGTATCCTTTTTGTTCTGAGAATACTGGTAGCAAATGGAGAGACTCAAATCCCAGCACAACCCTGCTATTGACTTTCTGTCACGGATTCAGGAAACCAAGGCATATAACCAGCCCAGGTGTTTCTTCATAAGCTGTGTCTGGGAGAAATGAAAACCCCATCTAAGCTAGGTCTATTTCAAGTCTGGCAAGAGCCCTATACATCAGAATATTCTGTTTCATCAACTTTTTAAGCCTTTTAAGAAAAGAAACATATATATATATGTACATACATACGTACATATACACACACATATATAAACATATATATGTTGTTTATGTATATAGATGTGATCAATAAGCTTAAAATGCAGTTATATTGTCATTACTTCAACCAGGCTCCTCAGTTTCACACAATTGGTGATAATCTCAAAATCTCAGATCGCCTCTTAGCTTATGTGGTTTTCATTGTGTTCTCTCTTTCTCTCTCTGTTATTTCATAGTCAATATAATTTCAAACAAACAAAATGAAGCAATCAATAATGAGTAGGTGCTACTAGGATTAATGGTAAACAGTGAGGCCGGAGGACATCCTAAAGTGCTGTTGAGCAATAATATTGCGGGGTGGGGGTGGGGGGTTGTTATTTTGATTAGCTAATGTCCTAGATAGCCCAGGTACTGTGACAACCTTGCATTTTCACAAGTTATCAGTGAGTGTTCCCAACTGTTTAAGTAACACAATCTCCCCTCTCTCCTGGCCGCTATCTTCATAAAGTCTCCACCAGGACCCGGGGCCACACCTTTTAAAGGCACACGGATTTAAATGAAGGAAGAAATGTAGCCAGAATTTGACTTCAGGCAGGCTGGATAGTGTAGGTGCTGGTGCTGGGGCCCATAGCTCAGAAGGGAAGGCAAATGAGCAGTTCCTCTGGGGTTGATAATGTATTTGGTGGAAGCATGCAGCAATAGTGTTTTCAAGGCAAGTGAAAAGGCTAAAGGGGTTGAGTTTGGACAAACAGCCCTGACCCGAAGCAATGTGCATATAAGGTCTGGCCTTAGATAAGGAAGGCTTTTTGAAATCCCTAGAGGGTTTGGGAGCCACTCATGAATGGGGCTGGAAGCAGGCTGGAGAAGGGTAGAGAAATGGCTGAGAAGCACAGAGTGACCTGGGGCCAGTCAGCACCAAAGCCAAAGCTCCTCCTCCCTTGGGTCCTGGATTGAAAGAAAAATGGTACAAAACTTCACTGACTACCTTGGATTCCTAAGGAAACTCACCCTGAGCCTCCCAAGTCTGGGGTCCAAGAGAGAAGAGACCATTATGGACCTCTGAGTCCCATGTTTCTTCTCAGCAATGAAACAGCAATTTTTCAAATCAAATAACCTGCCCTTTCTCCTTATCCTTTCTTCCCTCTGAAAGGAAAAGAAAGTAATTCTTTTCTTTCCTTAAAGACTGGCATCATATAATAATTCTCAAGTGGTTTCACTCTGGTTCTACAACACAGAGGAAGCCCCCATTGAGTTTTGAGTATGTTCTTTCTGTGGCATGAAGATTTCTGAGGATTTGGGGAGACAGCCCTTGTCATACTGAAAGAGCATTTCTGAAGCTAAAATGCTTGGGCAGCGTTTCCAGGAAGCTTCAATTCAGGGCTGGAATTCAACCTTCTTAGTTCAGTAGGTGGTTTGGTTCTTTGTAGAAACCAGTGAGCCTTGGGTATAGCACTCTGCTAGTAATTTGAAACATGCTATATTTTAGAATCCAAACTTCTTGGTTCACTGAGTGTGTTTGAGAAGAGAAGAGTTTTGCACACGGAAAAACAAATGAGGAAATTAATAAGGCTTTGTTTTTGTTAGGCGGCTAAGAAATTGACAGTTTTACCACTTCCCCACCCATCCCCCACCCCAAAAAAGAAAATAGTCACATGTTTTGATTTGATTCTAGTAAAGACCCTTGTCTTTGGAAGCCAGGACTTCACAGCAAACAACAGTGTACCAGACTCTCCAAGGAAACAAACAAACCAAAAAGTATCCAGCTATTCCAGGACAGCATAAACAAATCTTTCTCTGGGTCTGAAGAGAGCATATCAAGACTGCAGCAAAACTAAAGTTGAGCCCAGGAAGAATAACTGAAATAATAGAACCGTATCTGCTGGTCATAGGATGCTCTCACTGATTTTTGCCTTTATTTTCCCTCAAAGGGCATAGAGCAACCACTATTTGTTTCTCAGAAGAGGACACTTGGATGGGAGCTAAAGGATTTGAATCCCTTCCTTCTGGCACAGCTAACTTGGGAAGGAAAGGAGAGTAGCCTTTCTGGAGCAGAAAGACAGAGAATACTTTTCTTGACCCACACTGAGATAAATCTGTTATTCTGTCCTTTTGTCATCTTTCTAAATATCCATTAACCAAAAAAGAAGGAAGGAACTATTTTATGTTCCCTTTCCTCCACAGCATCTAGCAGAGTGTCTTGAACACTGCAGGTACCCAATAAATGTTTAACAGGATTTTAATTAGGAAGCAAACTTGATAGCCATAGTACTTTTATCCTTAAAAAGCTTTAGCAAACATTAATTACTTCATCCTCACAACACCCCTGTGAGGTAGGTAAGAAATAGTCTTCCCATTTTATAGAAAGAGAAATTGGCCCCAAGAGTGACTTAAGTCTGCAGGAGGATAGAGTTCTGGATTTTTTACTTCCAATGACATGATCTGTTCAAGAGAAAATGCCTCTCCTTTCTTTAGATGCTTTCTCTGACCCTTTAGTTAAAAAAAAAAAAAAAAAAAAGAAGCTAAAATATGTCACTCAGTAAAATCTATTTCCTCTGTTTGAAAAGAATATGCTTTGCTATTTCTGCCCCAGATAGTGTAGGAAGTAAATGACGAGACGGTTGCCAATGTTTTCTTTCCACACACTTCAGGAAGCCCTCCTCTTCTTTGTCACTCTTCCTACACATCTACTGAGTCATATTGTTCACTGTGGCTCTGTGCGTCCATCTTCAGAGTTCTCATTCATGAATGTTGTATAGTTCATTCACTATCCATCCCAAACAGGCGTGCTGATGAGAATAGAGAATCAAGTCTGAGGTCTCATTCATTCCTTCCTTTGGGTTACCATCAGAAATACCTTGTGGAAAATAAATAATTCCAGCAAGTTTTGGCCTATATGCAGAACAATCAGATGTAAAGCCAAACAGAAGTCATTACTGGATTCCAAACTATTATCTGGCCCCTGTGCTGTCAAAACAATAATATTCACCTTGGAGAGCAGAGTCGGAGCAGGTGGGAAAGGCATTCTTGTTAGAGGAACACAGAGTGAGGATCTGCAGCAGGGAACTGGGGCCTGCTTGCATGAACTGTCTGTTCTTTAGGGATAAACTCAGGATGTTCCTTCATATATATATATAAATTTTTTTTTTTTTTTTTTTTTTTTAGAATCTACATCAGAATACATCTGAGCTCCAAAGAAAGGGCCAGGGCCAAGCTGACTGACCTAGAACAGCTGAAGCTCCTAAAGTTTTCCTCTCCAGGAAGGTTCTCAGAGCCAACTGGAAATCAATATTGTAGCTGGCACTACTGGAACATGAGTGTCTTTCCCTACTGCTCCCACCTGCCCTCACTCTGTTGTAGATCCTAAGAAGAATATGGAGAGTCTTAGAATGGGTCTGTTTTCTTGCTCAAAGTGTATGTTGGTAGTTGAATAGCAGTCAAACCATAGTAAAAAGAAAAAATAAAATAAAGGAGAGACAAACTCAATGAAACATTTTCCATTCAAATGATGAGGAAATAAAAACCTCTGATTTAGGGGGAAAAAAAGTTAATGATATTCCTTAGCCCCGCTATCCTGTGAATCTTTGCCTGGGAAGGCGCCCTGGGCAGCAGGCTCCATTCAAAGCACACCAGGAAATGATTAAAACACACCATGGGGACCCATGTTCTGGCTGATGGGATGGTTGTTTAAAACACAAAGTTTTGTTTCTGTACTCTGCAGAGGCAAAATGAAGGTGAGTCCATTTGATGAGGTGAGCCTTTCAAAGTTGAAAAGGATTGTAAGGAAGAACAAAAGCAAGAGATATTTCTTGAAGAGCTTTCAATCACCTTAAAAAAAAAAAAAAAAAAACAACTGCAAATACTCCCCATTCACCAACTCTCTTGTCTGCCCAAAGCTCAATGAATATTAGTTTTCCAATTGATCTTTCCATGTATTATCTGATACTTTAGGAAAAATTAACATCAGGGAATTTGGATTTAGAATTACAAGTAGCCGGCTTGAGTCAGGCGACTCCCAGGAGCCTGACCAGAGTGCCATTGTGCTGGGTTCACAGTGCTGTGAAGTACCTAAAACTACAGGTGTATGAGTCTTCTCCCTGTCCAGGTGTGCTGTTCATGCCTGTTGGTTTCCAGGTGCCACTGCACCTTGGAGAACACGCTGTCCTTCGAGGGTTCCATTTCCCAAACAACAGGGTCACCACTTTTCTTTATATGATGCCTTCACTACAGGCAACATTGGCTGAACCCTCACAGCATCCCTGAGCAGGAGAGAAAGAAGTAATTGGCCTTCTTTCTCTCCACTTTACAGATGGAGAAACCAAGGCACCAAGAGGTGAAGTGAGTTATCCGTGATCACAGTGAGGATCCTGAATCAGCCTGTGATAGTTCCTGATCTTTCTGGGTCTTGAGAAGAGCTTCTGGGGGGTCTGCAGCTAAAACAAATCTCTCAGCCCCACTCTAGCCTGAGAACCCTAGAGCTAAGTTGAGAGTAGAGAAACAGGTCAGCAGAGTTGGAGTTCATCTAATAGATGACCAGTTGTCTGTATCCACTATGACGTATGGCCAAAGGCTGCTCATAGAGGGATGTTCACTGGGTTACCAACTGGCATTACACCAAAGTGAAATTATTTCCTTGTTCTCTTTGATTTGAGGTTTTTAGGAGTGATCCTCTCTGGAGGCAGAAGCAGATGAGATGACTGCCTTCAGATTTCTTCTGGTGTGGGATCTTGTGATTTGTGTTAGGGATTGGCAAGGGCAGGCGTCCCCTACTGGGGCTTGCATATTGTTTTGCACAGGATGAGGCAGCCCAGGGCAGGTGCCCCTCAGGTCCTGCCTGCTGATTTCCGATTTGGTCTATTCTTAGCCCTTTATACAAAGTGAACTCCTGCGGTTGTCCATCTGCTACCCTCAGGAGCTGTCATTAATAGCACTCACAACCTTTGGCTCCAGAAAGTATCAGCCATGTCCTGCTAGCCACTGCAAGGAAAGGCACAGGGAGCAAGAAGGCACAGCCCCTCCCCAGGAATCAGGGGAGAAGCAGATGGTGCCTGGGAGAGTCGAGTAAGGCGGACAGAACCAGGCGGGCAGAGGAAGAAAGCTGCAGCCAGATCAAGACAGTGCCCTAGTCTTTCAATATTTGGCGAATAGCACAAGATGCAGTGTTTTAAGCTAGAAACGAAACTTTTAAAATAGCTAAGGATGGGTGAGAAAGAGGCTGATATCGCCATTGCAGGAATTTAGATTTAGCATCATCTTTTTCCCCAATGAGAGGTGTAGGAAAGAAAAAATCTCTGAGAGGGCATAACTGCCTTTTCTTTTTTCTTCTTACAAGTGTTGAAACTGAGACAGGCACACATTGATTTGGGATGCTCTGGGGGAAGTCCTCTTATAAGCCAATGATTTTATAACCTGTAATAGACTAACCACTGCAATCTCCATGATCAGGAGGTTGATGAATGAGAATGGAATGTGGCTTATACAACAGTGGCCAGTTTAGGATGAAGAGAAAATGACACAGACTTTACCTTGAAGAAGTTCTCATTTTGTTCATTTCATTCATGTCTGGACCTTAATAAGAGGAACTGATGTTGATCTAGATTCACTCCTTATATGAGACCTATGTTATACTTTATGAGAAGGGTTGCCTGGCAGAGTCTTTGTAATCAACAAATGGTTGGGGAAGAAGTGAATGGAACTGGTCTCCAAGAGGCTGGCCCAGCCACTCGGGGATAAGCCTTTCCCCTGTGTCCTTCCCTTTCCCTCATGCAGTGGTCTTTCCTAAGTCTCCATGGAGCTTCTCATGATTTTCCGGTAAGTTTTCTGGTCTACCCTGGGAATGTTACTTGGATCTAGGTGAAATTAATTGCAATATGATCTCTTTCCTTTACACTATCCAAATTTAAATCCTCACCCCTCAAGCTGATAGTGTTCTTTTAATATTTTTCAGTTTGACACAGAAATAACAGATTTTAACTTTTTGATAAGAAAATCAGATCAGTGTACACATGGAGTGGCCTCCCACCCCCATCATTAAGGCTACCACCCAGAGCTGCTGTTATTACACATAAGGGGTCTGAAAGAGCTCACTCTGAGTACGGAGCCACTTTGCTTGGCAATCGAGTGTCATGTGACCACCCCCAGCCCACTCCACTAAAGAGCCAGGAGCAGAGGGCGCGTGAGGGAGTGGATGCTGTAGAATATCCTCCAATCCCACTCTTCTTCAGGGACCTAACACTCCCTTTATCAAACCAAAGGCTCTTTGCCTGTGCACTATTGTCCTCTTCTTGCTTTTGTTCCTAGGTAATGGATAGGTCTGAGGTCTGATTAAGGCCAGTTACACCCCCCTGTGAGTAAAGAGCAGAATAGAAATGGAAAGGTCCAGTGTGTCTATCTGGTGTATAAGAATTATGTGATATGCCATGGCCCATATGGTGGTCCTGTCAGACAATCCCTCCAAATTAAGATCAGCATCAGAAACCTCTTTGGCTGTGTGGTGGGAGGTGGTGCAATTGGAGGGAAAGTGGAGAAATAATATAATTTTGATGCTTTAAAAAAAAAAAAAATGTAAATTTTGCTCTCTGTGAATGAGGCTTGTACCGGGACAGGGCTTGATTCCTATGGTTGGTTAGATGCCACATGGCCAATAAATTACCTTCATGACCATGGTCTAGAAAGGTATTTGTACTCTTTTAAGCTACCTTGGAACTCAGAGGGGCCATGGCTATTGAGGAGATGTGTCAGGGACATAGGGTCCATAGAGTATTAGGGGATTTTGTGCCTAGGGAATATTTGTGGTGTAGGGTGTCTGGCAGGGGTGAAGGAGCCCCTGAGACCGTAGGGAAATTTTGTCTTTCTTGACCAAGGCATGGCATGAGGGCAGCATGGTGCAGTCAAGAGAGGCGTGGCTTGCTCCATTCTGTCCCGTCTGTTTGGGGTGAGTGTGGTCTCCAACAGCTCTCCTATTTTCCAATTTATTTGGTCAAGTTTGAACCTGCAGAGCAAGGTGGCACTTTCAGGAGACAGAGTGGAAGAGTGTGTTTGAGATATGAGAAACTTTGGGGCGAGTAAGATCAATGGGGTTAATCTGATGAATTTAAACCAAATTGCTCCCCTCATCATGGTCTTAAAAGTTAAGAAGCTCCCATGTGGGATGTCACAAGCTTGTGACAATTGAGTTCAGAAGTCATCACCCAGACATTATCTGAGGAGACTGAGGTTTCCTTTCATGCAGTGGCAGAGAAGGGGCAAGACCTATTGAGCAAGGGAGAAACAGAGCTTGCAGAACTGATGCTAACAAAATCAGTCATATTTTTTAGAAAAAAAAAAATTCTGAGAACAAAAAGGAGAGTCAATTTTTCTGTGTAGTTAGAGGAATAAAATACAGGGGTTTGTGGGCATATTTGTTGAGGGGCAACAATAAGAAAAGAAAGAAGGATAGCTTCTTATTTTATTCTATAGCTCTTGATACTAATATGCATACCTCCTACCAAAAGTAAACATTGGGAGTAGATTTTTTTTCATCAGGGATTCCCGGGCAAGAAGTGGGCTTAGACAATAAAAAAAAAAAAAAGTAGGCATTCTGCTCAGAAGCAGCTTGAGCAGAAGTGAGCTAGAGCCTTGTGCCCAAAAAGTGGCTTGTCAGGGGCTTAGGCAAGTGGCAGACTAAAAGTGAATTCCCAGCGTGGGACTAAGTCACCACTTGTCGCTGGGTGCAAAGAGTGACCTTGCCGCAGGGTGGCCTTAAGGATCCAGATTTTCAGGACCAAAGTCACTGGATAGAGAGACAGTCTTCCAAGGGATGGACTCAAAGCACTTAGAATGTCTGTGAATTCCTGCATTGACTGCTCAGGGTTAGCCAGCCACCAGCAGCCCCTCTGAAGGGGAAGGGCACTGGGTAGAGAAGAAAAGGCTGTAAGGAGATAATAGTTGAAACTACTGGATAGAGAGTTAACTTGTGATTGACATGTGGGGAACTGCTAGAGGCTGATGATGCTGACAAGACATGAACTAGTCTGGTCATTTGCTTTATTTTTCCCTTACTCCCTCTCTCCTTTCTTGTTTTCTACTATCCTAACATTTTTTCCTTTTTTCTGTCTCTCTGAAAAAAGATTTCCTTGCTGCTGCCCATAGATGCATATCTTCATTTTCATTATTAGTATAGGTACTGGCATGATGCAGGGGCTGGGGTGAGGAGTGGGGAACAGTACTTCAAGGGAGAAGTGGCCCTTCTGACTGAATCTCACAGAGCCCAGTTCAACAGAGGCAGAAACAAAGCATTTCTGACATTTCCTGTGATCTTCTCATTTGTTCCCTGTGGCTAAGACCTCAGACGACCCTCCCTGAGGTGGAAGTTTTCATCCCAACTTTTGGCGCTCCAGGTCAATGTCAACAGTTTTCTAGGTTTCATGTAAACATAAACACACATACACACACGTGCTAGATGTGGAGTACTAAAATAGAGGTGGCAAATTAAGGCCTATGGCTGTGTTGAAATGAAAAGGGAATAAGAAGGAAATAAAGCCAAGAACAACAAAAAAAAAAAGCTGAACTGGCAATAGTCCCTAAGGGGCGCGTGGGGGGCAGCATCAAAGAAGCTGGGAGGATTGCATGGTGACATCAGCACGGCTCTAGCACGTAGGCCCAGACCTGAGGCAGACAAGAGCTGGGACCCCGGAAGGGGGTAGTCACCTCTCAAATGGCCTCCCTTTCCACTGCCTCGGCAGAGTACACAGCATAGCTAAGCACTCGGTAGGTAAGTGGAATAAAAAGGAGGCTCACTTAAGGAAAGCACCTCTGACCAGATTCAGTCTCCCAAATAGCATATGAGGGGCACACGGGGCCTGTCCCTTGGGGTGGGCAGAGGGATGCCATAGACAGGCCTATGAGACAAGTAGTCACCAGGCCTGGGTGTGCTCTCTTCAGTCTTGCTTCCTAGAGTGGGTTTGCTCCATGGCCACCTGCTCTCTGGGCGTCTCCTCAGAGTGCCAGTCCTCCTTCCCATCAAGGAGGGCCCGAGGGAAAAACCAAGTGAGGGAGGGAGAGAAGACTGGGCACTGCAAAGTTTCAGTAATAGTAAGTGAAATCAAGTATATCTGAACAAAGGAAAAGGCATTCTGTTTTACAGCTGATATCTAAAACTTGTTCTTTTTTCTTTTTTAAGATTTAGAAAACAATAAAGGGAATGGGAAGGAGAAGGCTCTTTGAATAATAATTTAAAAAAAACGCTCACAACATAAAAAAAAAAAATTCCTCAAGTTTTTGAACTTCTCTGAAGAATGGTTCAGTGTGAGATTTTGCACCCTAAATAGTTACATCTGGAATTTTTTTTAAAAAAAATTGTAGTTACACAGAACAAAGACTAACAGTATTTACTTAAAAATATTGTGTGTGTATATATATTTATTTATGTATATATCTTTTTGTGGAGCTTTTTTCCTTTTTTGTGATTTTTTTCTTTTCCTTTTTTTTTTTTTTTTAAATTTCGTGCCCAAGTAGAGATATGATAGATTGAAAACGATGCCCTTGAACATAAAAATTCTTCAAAGGAGCAATACTTTGAAAAATAAAAATTTAAAAATGGTTGAACATACTTGCAACACCTCCAGAAACTCAACTTGGTACAGTGAGAAAAGGAATAATTGAATCAAATCCTCACACAAACGACACAGCCTCTAAGACCCAGAGTATGCTGCTGGTATGAATCTTGCCATCCAGAGAGGGGCTCACATTCTAACACCAGCACATTCCTTCCTGTGCTCCCCACTCCCCACTTAAACTCCATCTTGACCAAGGCATAACCAGAGTCTTTCTTATACTGGTTTTCTATATTTCTGGCAAGACCTTGCAGCAGAGACATATATGTATATACGTGTGCTATGGGCACACACACACACATACACACACAAACACACACATACTACACACACAAAATTTCCCATTCAACCCAGATGCACCAAGTGAGCTGAATGATTTTCAGCCAACCACAATGGTGAAAGACAGAAGCACCAAACAGTCTTTGAAATGGGTCAGTTATTACAATTTGATTTTTTTTTTATATTCTAATTTTCCTCTTTGTGTTAATTTTTTTAAAAAGCACAAATGAAAAATGAAGAATTCTTTCCAGGTCAGTTTAAGGCTTCCCACCAAATGAAAACAGAAGAGGCCTTACACAATACCATGTGATAAATGTATACCTTTCACAGCCTTAAAATGACAGAGCAAATCATTTTTGCCAGTCACTGATTAAGTATTGTGCCTTTAAATTGATGTCATTCTTTTTGCTACTATGCTGAGTTTTATTATTACTGATTCTCTTTGATCACATATATGGAAATCTCTTTTAATTTGCTTTAGAATTTCCTGTCCTTATCGAATTATTGGGGTGGCTTTTGTTTTGTTCTGTTTTGCTTTTCACAGGGAAACAAATGTGATTCTTACTGGGTGAATGCTAAAATGGCACATAGTCAGCCTTCAAGTAGCTTCTACAGCTATTTGAGTTTCAAACAGCTGTTTAGCTCCTAGAAGCCTTGCTAGGTGGGACAAAGGACAGGGGAGAAGGGAGAGAAACTGAAAAGAGGGAGGGATTTCTATGCCTTTGCTTTTGGTAAATTTGTTTTCATCAATACAAGTAATCAGGAAGAATGATTGCTTTGTGTTTTATTTGTTAGTTGGTTTTTGTTTAGTTTCTAGGTTTGTTTCATTTGATTGTTTAGTTTTACCGCTCCTGGTACAAAAATCACCAGAGAGTTTTGCATGAGAAAACATGACAGTACTTAATGAAACTCAGCACCTAAGGGCATAAGGCAGTTGAAGGTTTTTGTTTGTTTTGTTTTGTTTTGTTCTTTCAATCAGCACCAATCCCATATATGATCTACACTTGGTGTAAGGTATAAAACTTTTTTTCTTTTGGAGTGGAGACAACTCCTTCTTCTCCACTCTATGAACCATAGTGTGGGATTTTTCAATACTGTTTCTTATGTGTAAAAAACAAAAGAAAGGTTTTCTTTTTGTTTTTACTTACAAAACATAGAGAATATCTTTGTATACATACAGCGACTGGAAAGAAAGCTTATCTGAAGGGGTTGTGACTTATTATTTTTTTTGTAGTGGTGGTGGTGGTGGTGGTAGTCGTGGTTCTGTGTATTGGGGGAAGGGAAGATTATATTTCTTGCAAGCGGTATTTACCGCAAACCAAACTTAAGGTCCCCTTCTCAACTTGGGTCAAGATGCTTTTAGAGTGAAGACTCATACTGTAGCAATTCATAAAGGAGCGGTCCATCTCGGTACCGAATGCCTACTGCGGTGGGGGTAACGTACTGCAGAATGTTAATAGTCCTTCTCAGCCTCCTGTCTACAAAATGGGCATCCCAGGCTGGGTATCTCTTTCTTGGCATGTCAATCTTAATGAGGGGCCCTTCTGGGTGGTAAGGACGCCCCGACGGGGTAGACGGCCCCATGGGTCTCACTTGGAAAACGGGCAAGCAAGTGTCGGCCGTGAGATCCTCCTGTTGTTCCGTTACGGCTCTGGTGGGCGTGACCTGGGTCCCCCGGTACCCAGGGGTCTGAGGCGCCATAGGCTCAACATCGGGGGGCAAAGGGATGCCCCAGAGCAGCTCGGCACAACAGGAGCTGGCTAAGATCTTAGCTCGTGGCCCCGTGGGATGCAGCACACCATAATATAAGAGCATCAGTGCAATCCCAGCCACAAAGCTAATAAAGACACAACACAGTGCTGGCACCGCATAGGAGTCAGTGGTCTCCGGGTTTCTGTAAAAATACCAAAGAAACGTCAAGGCAGCATTCTCAGTCAAGACTATCGTGTAATATGCAAACATTCGATATCGAGTCCGCCCTTCCTTGACGTTAAACCAGCAGAAAATGTACACAATCCCTACCACCATGTTGAAGAGGATCTCCTCCCACTTGGACATGCAGAAGTCTGTTCCACCATGGATGATCCAGAAGGCCATGGCACACCAGTGGACCACCACAAAGATCCCAAAGTAGAGCTGGAAGATGGAAGCAAAGAGGGCAAAAGAGATAACTCTGGATGAGATGGTGAAGAGGCGCCAGAAGAGTTGGATGAGGGCCCCTCTGTAGCTCATGCTCTTCTTGTCATCCCTGGAGTCCCGCAGCAGCTTGTGATAGGAGGCTAGCACCCAAGCCAGGGACATCAGGGAGGTCACAGAGGAGACACCTGCCGGAAAGACACAAACCCACACAGTCAAAACCTTGGACATCAACCACGGGCCACAGCAGAGCTGCCATCTGAGGAGATGCCCACACACACGGAGGATCTAAAGGGGGAGGGAGAAAGAAACACAAAATCAGGACCAGACTTGGAAGACTCAGCTGCTCCCTAACAGTTTTGTTTTTTATAGCTAGTGTTAGTTTCAACAACCCAGTTTGGAAATTCTGGAGATCCTTGGCCCAAGGGTTGAGCTGAGGCTTGTGTACTTTGCCAGGGGTTTGAGAACTGGAGCCACTGTGATCGTGCAGCAGCAGTGGTTTGGCACATCAGCTGTGGGCAGGGCTGCAGGGGTTATATATGAGGGAAACACAAGCTTACACTGATCCTTGTTGGTGTCCCTGTGTACCAGCAGCCTATGATCTCAGAGAAGTCCAGAGAAGGGATGACCGATTGTGATGAACAGCAGCTTATTCACTGTTCCAATTCCACAATGATTCTTCCCATCTGAGAAAGCGCTGGAGTCACTCACCCAGAGCCCCAAGGATCTGTTTCCTGAATCTTCTTCCATTTAGTTTCTCCCCTATTTACTACCTAAGGCCACCCTTATCAAGACCCCTGGGATATCCCCTGTTTACCTGGCCACCTTTTTCATTCATTCTGGTCTTACTTGCCTCTCCATAGTCTTCGTTGCTTTTTACAACCAACCACTGCTCAAAGTTCTCTTAGACTTTGGCTTGTGAGGCACTGTCGTCTGGTTTTCCTCCTATTTCAACAGCAGTGTCACTCATGCTTTGGGGATGCCTTTTCCCTCACTACTTTGGTGAGGTTTCTAAGGCTTCTGCTCTTCATTCCTCGTATTTCCCCTCCATGGGCAAGTATTCAGGGAGGTTGAATGTTATCGATCCCAAGTGATACTTAAGTAGCCTTAGAACAATTTTATTTATAACTCTACTTATTTGATGTTTGCAAATAAATAAAATTAAATACAATAAATAGTCATTGAAGTCTCTTCAAATCTGCCCATGAGCAACAATTAGTTGAGTGTTGCCTTATAATCTCCTCTCAAGCAAGATCCTCCCATCACCCGTCAACTCCTTCATGCATTACCTCCACTCAGTCAATAAAACTAACACCTTTTTTGGTATTACTCTTTCCTAAAAGTTTAGAACTAACTGCAACTGAATGCAATTGGAGGTCTGAGTGCTGTCCCATTGGCAACCATCTCCTCACCAAATTCCCAGCTTTGACACTAGAGCTCAATTCCCCTTCAATATCTTTTTTAAGTCCAAAGGTCAGATCTAGGAGTCTTATTCACTTCTTCAGGAGATTAATTAAACTGCCTAGAGCTCGAGCCTTCCGTTTGTCTTTGCCAGTGCTCAAGCCCACCTTCCCACTCCTCTCCAAACCTCAGTGTAGAATCATAGTCCTATGTCATTTGACACTACCTACATTTGCCCTTCTTCCCCCATCTCACACAGCCCCTGCCTCCATCATCTCAAGGAGATGCTCAGATTCTCAGTTTGAAGAATAATATAGTGTGATAATAAAAAAAAAAAATGTTTATATAACCATAGGAAAAATTTGGATGGTTAAGTTTTATGAGCTTGTATCTCTTTTGTAATAAAAACAAAGATTAAAATAAACAGAGGAGAAAATAAGAATCCCAGTTTCTCCGCTGAATGAATCTTGAAAGTGCCTAATGATCATTAATGATGATATTCCTATCACTTCTCTGGAGAATTGTGAACACGGCACTTATATGTTCTACTTTGCCCTCTGCCCACACAAGATCTGCAGAGGCTGTGTGTGCTCTGCATCGATGTCACAGTGGTTAGTCTGCTAGCCTTTTAGAGCTTACCCATGTTCATGTTGTCTGTTATGTTGGGGCAGGGAAGGGTATGGGTCCTCTTAGGAGTATCACGATTTAGGTTATATGTGTTTAGAGGGCCGGGAATGTGCACTCCTATCTTGATCGTCTATAACAGACTGGAACATCCTCAGAAAGTTTCTTTGAAATGTCTTTGTGACATCACCCTCTCCTGATGAACCCATCTCTTGATGTTAATAGTGACACATCTTGGAGGTACTGTTGTTGTTAGATGCTCTCAAGTAGCCCTGATGCAGGGTGACTTCATGCATAACAGGATCAGACTAGTGATCCATAGGGTTTTCACTGGGTGATTTTTTAAAAGTAGATCACCAGGCCTTTCTTCCTGGTCTGTCTTAGTCTAGAAGCTCCCCTGAAAACTGTTCAGCATCATAGCTACACACCAGCCTCCACTGATAGATGGGTGGTGTCTAAGTTATCTGGGGCCGCTATAACAGAAATACCACAAGTGGATGGCTTTAACAAATTTATTCTCTCACAGTCTAGTAGGCTAGAAGTCCCAATTCAGGGTGCCAGCTCCAGGGGAAGGCTTTGTCTGTCGGCTCTGGAGGAAGGTCCTTGTCATCAATCTTTGCCTCATCTAGGAGCTTCTCAGCACAGGGACCCTGGGTCCAAACACGCACTCTGCTCCTGGCACTACTTTCTTGGTAGGATAAGTCCCTCTCTCTCTCTGCTCAATTTGCTCTTTTATATCTCAAAAGAGATTGACTCAAGATACAACACAATCCTGTAGATTGAGTCCTGCCTCATTAACATAACTGCATCTAATCCTGCCTCATTAACATCATATAGGTAGGATTTACAACGTACAGAAAAATTACATCAGATGACAAACTGGTGGACAACCACACAATGCTGGGAATCATGGCCTAGCCAAGCTGACACACATTTTTGCGGGACACAATTCAATCCATAACAGGTGGTGTCTGTGCTTGAGGTGCATTGGCTGGGAATTAAACCCAGATCTCCTGCATGGAAGGTGAGAATTCTTCCACTGAACCACCAATGCCCCCAATGTTTTTTATTAGTATTTAATAATTAGGTACTAAAAAGTAGATTGAAGAGCCCTATGTTCACCGGCAGGGCTAATCAGCTAGTGGGGCTTCACTGTAGTGTGATGAGCTGGAGACTGCAATGTCACTATCTCTATGTGGGAAGGAACTTCTAATGTCCTGTCTCAGAGGTGATTGGGTGGTGGGTCATGCCTCAAGCCTTTCCCCCTCCCTCTGAGTTCATTTTTTTATGTTACTAGCGACACATCTTGGAGGTACTACCAACCCTAAATAATCAGATAGGAGTTCTATAGAAGCTGAATGAGAAGAAGGCTTGATTTGTTGTTGTTCCTTCTAATAAGGCAAAAACAATTACTTTCCCTGCCCTTAGAAAAGTATGAGTGTTGACCTCATAAAGCAAGAGAAAACAGCTCAGCTTTTGCTGGAGCAATGATCTAATTTGGTCTAATTCTGGGAATGCTTTTGAACAGACTTGGGGGATGCAGAAGCAGGACAGCCCCTCAGCCTGCACTGTCCTGATTTTATCATTCTGTGTGTGTCATTATGCCCATCTGTCTTAGTAATCTAGTGCAGCCATAACAGAAATACCACAAGTGGGTGGCTTTAACAAACAGAAATTTATTTTCTCAGTTTAGGAGGCTGGAAGTCCAAATTCAGAGGGTCGACTCTAGGGGAAGACTTTCTCTCTGTGTCAGCTCTGGTGGAAGGTCTTGTCTTTTCAGTTTCTGCTTCCTGGTTCTTTGGAGATCTCCATGTGTCTTGGCATGTATCTTATCTCATCTCTGTTTCTCTTGTTTGCTTGTTTAAATCTATTTTATATCTCCAAAGAAGTTGACTCAAGACATACTCTACACTAATCCTCCCTTGTTAACATAAGAAAGACAACCCAATCCCAAATAGGATTATAATCACAGGCATAAAACTTAGAAATTACAATACATATTTTGGGGGGACACAATTCAATCCATAACACCATCCACACCAAATATGAATAAAAGGGAATTCAAATGCACTTCAATTACATATTGCAAAGCCAAATAAAATTACCCTTCATTATTCCAGCTTTGGATTACTAATGCCATTTCTAGATCATTCCTGTGGGTTTGAGGACTGACACTCTGTTCCTGCCTCACCCTTTAGGAGAATGTTGCTGAATCCATTCCCTTCTTAGCTGACCTGGACGCTACCCTGGTTCTTGGTTGGAGCTTCAAAAGTTTTTCTCTATGATACAGCACAAATGCTCCCCAAATGTTGTAAGACATCACTGCTAGGGTACAAGGAGGGTTTGAGAAGCAGTCTCATGGAAGATGTTATTCTGACCACTGGCTCAGGGAGTCTGCTGACAGGCTGATATCCAGCTTCTATCTTACATCACCGTCTCATCTATTCCTGGTCATTCTTTCAACAGGAGATAGGTACAGAAGTCTGAGTGGCTTCCCCAAAACACCCTGAGAATCACTGACAATCAGAACAAGGGCCCAAACTTCTGACCCCTAGTGCAGTGTTCTTCCCACTACACCATGCTACTCCTTGGTTCTTCATTCTTTCTCCTCTCTGTAAGTTCGCCCCCCGCCCCCTAGATGCCCACCAGGTAGCACCTTTCCCCAGGGTCATGTGAATTCAGGCCATCAGCCTTCTCTGATGGTGGTGCCTAATTCTAGTGTCCAGCCATTGCCCCTTAGAGCTTTGAACTCTAGGCCACATCCTTGGCATTGTGAAAATGCTCTAAGTTAAAGGAAGAAAGGCAAAGGGGAACCTTCTGACACCTGGCCCATGTGCCAAGGTGTTGGGTAGACCTTATCCAAGACCAAAAAGAGTACAATGCCTGGAACCTCCCTTCTCTTAGGAGCTAGATGGAGGTGAATAGAACACAGGAAGGAGTATGAGTGGTACTTCTTGCTCATGCTGTGCCTGCCCTGTCCTCTCTCCCAGTAG
The DNA here is from genome assembly GCA_030035585.1 of Dugong dugon. NCBI lineage: Eukaryota > Metazoa > Chordata > Mammalia > Sirenia > Dugongidae > Dugong > Dugong dugon. The sequence continues at coordinate 40,680,332 of CM057476.1, read as the reverse complement.
CAGGGTCAGAGTTGATCCTATGGGGCGATTGCCTGGGGTTGGTCAAAACCCTGACCCTTGCTATTTTCTAATTCATCATATTACTAGAGAACTCTCAGTTCCATCCAAGGCTCCAGGCACATTCTGGGGGGGTCTGAAGTTGATGCTGGAGGGATCCCAGAGTGGAGACCAGAAAACCAGACCCACTTTAGGATCCCATTTGGGAGTTGGGTTTCTCATTAGAAGCGTAACAGAGGATGACTTTTGCCCTCTAGGGGCTCAAGATCCAGTAATGGGAGGGTATTAGATAGGCATGTTTTCAACCTACTCCCAAGGAATTTGACTGGACCCTGTCTATAATATTGGGCACATTGTTATGTTTGGTCAGTGGACCAAATGTCCTGTGGATTGGTCACTTCTGCATCTTTTCCCTGAGCAAAGCCTGTGGTCTTACAAACCCACAGGCCAGAAAGTGTAACTCTTACACAGGGGGCCAGAGGTCAGCTATTAGCAAGGGTGACTCAGGGCAGCCAGCTAATGCTGGGGACTCAACTTGGGGGCAGGTAGCAGAACAGAGGATGTACTTCCTGCTCTAAAAGCTTCTTGTCACTGTGCCTGGCTTTCCAGAGAACAGTATGATTTACTGAACATTTACATGTATCAGGCACCAGACAACTATTTTACTTGCATTATCTTATTTACAATAACCCTGTGAAGTAGGTACCTTATTTAGTCCCAATTTTTAGATGAAGAAATTTAAGAAATATGTTCAGATTTATGCATCTATCTGCACTGAAGACACTGGCAAAAAACAGGGCCCCAGGAATTGACAGAATACCAACTGAGATGTTTCAACAAATGGATGCAGTGCTGGAGGTGGTCACTCATCTGGAAGAGATCCGTATTTATGCTTATTCCAAAGAAAAGTGATCCAACAGAACATGGAAATTATCAAACAATATCATTAGAATCACACACAGGAAAAATTTTGCTGAAGGTAAAAAATGATCGCAGCAGTACATCGACAGGGAACTGCCAGAAATTCAAGCTGGATACAGAAGAGGACGTGGAACAAGAGATATCATTGCTGATGTCAGATGGATCCTGGCTGAAAGCAGAGACTACCAGAAAGATGTTTACCTGTGTTTCACTGATTATGTAAAGGCATTCGACTGTGTGGATCGTAACAAATTATGGATAACATTGCAAAGAATGGGAATTCCAGAACACTTAATTGTGCTCGTGAGAAACCTGTACATAGACCAAGAGGCAGTTGTTCGGACAGAACAAGGGGATACTGCATGGTTTAAAGTCAGGAAACGTGTGTGTCAGGGTTGTATCCTTTCACTGTACTTATTTAATCTGTATACTGAGCAAATAATCCGAGAAGCTCGACTTTATGAAGAACGGGGCATCGGGATTAGAGGAAGACTCATTAACAACCTGCAGTATGCAGATGACACAACCTTGCTTGCTGAAAGTAAAGAGGACTTGAAGCACTTACTGACGAAGATCAAGGACTCAGCCTTCGGTATGGATTATACCTCAACATGAAGAAAACAAAAATCCTCACAAATGGACCAATAAGCAACATCATGATAAATGGAGAAAAGATTAAAGTTGTCAAAGATTTCATTTTACTTGGATCCACAATCAATGCCCATGGAAGCAGCAGTCAAGAAATCAAACGACATATTGCATTGGGAAAATCTGCTGCAAAAGACCTCTTTAAAGTGTCAAAAAGCAAAGATGTCACCTTGAAGACTAAGGTGTGCCTGACCCAAGCCATGGTGTTTTCAATTGCCTCATATGCATGTGAAAGCTGGACAATGAATAAGGAAGACTGAAGAAGAATTGATGCCTTTGAATTATGGTGTTGGTGAAGAATACTGAATATACTATGGACTGCCAAAAGAATGAACAAATCTGTCTTGGAAGAAGTATTCCCAGAATGCTCCTTAGAGGCAAGGATGGAGAGACTATGTCTCACATACTTCGGACATGTTATCAGAAGGGATCAGTCCCTGGAGAAGGACATCATGCTTGGTAAAGTAGAGGGTCAGCGAAAGACAGGAAGACCCCTCAACAAGATGGACTGACACAGTGGCTAAAACAATGGGCTCAAGCATAACGATTGTGAGGATGATGCAGGACCGGGCAATGTTTCATTCTGTTGTACACAGGGTCGCTATGAATCGGAACCTACTCGAGGCCACCTAACAACAATAACAACAACAACATTAAGGGGTAGAATTAGGATTCAAATACAGGGTGTGACTCAAGTGGTCTCAAAAGTAACCATTATACTAAATGATCCTCCAGATACTGGCTTTAATTAGGGGGTGGGTAAACGGAGAGAAAAGAAAGTTTCAGGCATGCTGAGTGCAAAGGATTTGATTCTTTTGCCAAAACTGGAAAGAGTAGTAGCTGTGCATACCTGAGAGAGGCCCTTGATTATTATTAAGCTAAAAACTGAATTTGAGTTCTACTCTGCCTTCCTCAGGAGAGTAAAATGTAAGCCACTGAGAACAAGGTGACACCAATAGAATTAACTAGTATCATTTTCCCACTGTTAAGTGATTAATCTTCAAAGGCCTGCAGTGGATTCCTTTACAGAGAGAGAAATTCAGGGTTTTCCCTTTCTGCTGTGGCTGTCTTCAAAGATTTTCTGTCTTGCCTGAAGTCAACCAAAAGTCAGTGCACTCTCTCAGTAAGACCCAAGCCCGAGTGAACACCCTATGGAGGGGGCACTGTGGCCACTGGTGACATTCCCGGACAGGACTGGGAGCATTTATAATTTGCTTCCATTTACAACTCTATCTCTTTCTGCATTCCAAAGATCAAGCTGGAAATCATTAACCACTTCATGTTCAACTGTGACAAGTTCTGGGCAGTGACCTTCATGGCTTTGGCTTTCTCACTTTCCCTGGTGCAGACAAGGAGGCATGGCTTGCAGTTTGCCTACAGAGCTGACCAGATCCCAGCCCAGGCCTCTGGAAAGTCACTAAGCTGGAGCCTCCTGGGGGGCAACTGCCCCGAGAAAAGCTTAGGTGAGATGGCCTTAGGGCTGTGATCACCGGACTAAGGTTTCCAGAATGGTGGGACTACCCCCTATGACTGAGGAGCAGAGCAAGAGAGGCTGGAATCTGAAGTTGGACACTCCTCACAGAGGAGGGGCAGTAGTAAGGGAAGGTCCAGTTTTGTGATCTCAGTGATATCCAAGGATGACAGCTTGGGAACAAAGCAAAAAATGTGGATGTCACATTAAGTCAGAAGCAAAGTGACAGAGTGTCTGGGACTCTGAAACCCGATGAGAGTAGATGAAGTGGAAGAATCAGGAAGCATAGGTACTGTGCAGGAGTGAGGATCAGAGGCTTCAGTAGGGCCAAACATCAGGGTAAGGCGAAGGAGGCTGGGGTGTGGTAAGAACTAGACAGGGCCACTGACCCAGGAAGGGCAAAGGCAGAGCTGCTCCCAGGGGCAAGCACATGGGAGCTGTGATACATCTCCAGAAAGGGACCACAAAGGAGAAATAATTGCCAGAACTCCTCACAGGGAGAATACAGTATGAGGTGAAAGGCATGCTCTGATAAGCCACAAGAGTATCTAGAGATGGAAAATATCTTCCTCTGAAGCAGAATGGGTCAGGATAACTGCAGAATTTTTGCTGGGTAGAGTGGGCTATGAAGTCCAGGCCTGTCTCTCGCCACCTCCTTCTACCTTTGTGTCACAGCATTCAGCCCCATTGCTGAATCATGTGTTGGAAAAATATTTAAAGAAGATGGATTTGAAAGGGCACTAAGCACATTATCAGGAGTTGGAAGAGATGGCTTTAGTGATTCCTCTGTGTGTGGATTCCTGGCTTCTTTCGTCTCTCTTCACCAGCTCCTCCTGCACTAGCTTCTTCCCATTTGAATGGAACCATAGTCAAGTTTCTCCCATCTTAAAAAGAATAGCTCCCTTGGCCCTATATCTTCTCCTGATGTCTCTTTATCTCTTCTCATCCAGTCTTCTCAAGGGTAGACTAATTGTTGTTTACTTCTGACCATTCACCCCTGTGACGATTAAGGTTGTGTGTCAACTTGGCTGGGCCATGATTCTCAGTGGTTTGGCAGTTATGTAATGATGTAGTTTGGCACTTATATAATGATGGAGTCATCCTCCATGATGTGATCTGATGTGATCAGCTAATCAGTTGTAAGAGGAAATTCCTTAGGGGTGTGGCCTGCATCCAATGTATACGGACATTCTCACAAAGCTTGCTTGCTTGCTGTGGATACTGCACCTAGCTCATCATCATCTGACCTCCAGTTCTTGGGGCTTGAGCTAATAGCTTGCCAATCTTGGGATTTACCAGCCTCTTCAGCCCATGAGCCAGCAGCCTGCTGTCTGACCTGCTGATTTGGGTTTGTAAGCCCCTGCAGCTATGTGAGTCAGGAGATGCCTCCAGCCTGATGTCTGACCCACAGACTTGGGACTTGCCAGTATCTAGAACCATGTAGGCAATTTCCTTGAGATAAATCTCACTGTCTCTCTCTCTCTATGTGTGTGTGTGTGTGTGTGTGTGTGTGTGTGTGTGTATGTATAGACATACACTTCACTGGTTTTGCTTTTCTAGAGAACCCAGCCTAAGACATTTGGTACGGAGAGTGGTTCTAGAGAAACAAAACTGTAAGGATGAGTTTTCTAAATGGTTCTCATGTCTGACTAGTCTTAAAGGTGCTGATGACTCTGCCTCCAGTAGTAAAGAGGGCGCTGCTAATCCATGGCATGAGGTGGCAATATTAATATGCAATATAGCACCACCAATAGATCAAGTACTGGTGAAAAGGGAGGCTCTGGGTGGTCACATGTTTGAAACTTTTCTACAATTTTTTCAGAATGAGAAGTATAGGGAAACTGGCTGGTTGGTCCTACTTTCGCTACACAAAGTGGTGAAAGAAAGAGATGAACTCAGGGCTTCAGAGTCACAGCTAAAGCACTGCATTAAAGACCTCAAAGTTGCAACTTGTGTCCTGAAAGACTTATTTCTTATAGTAACGGAGCTGATATTGCCTAAAACCAAACCCAGAGTCTTACTGTAAGAGTGGCTGAATTACAATGCCAACTGAATTCCCAACCTTGAACTGTGTTTGAAGTAAAAGTGAGGGCATTGATTGGGAAGAAATGGGATGCTGAAACTTGGGATGGGGACATATGGGGAGACAGGAAGCTGGGGACACTGAGCCCCTAAATTCCATTGAATCATGCCTGCCAACAGAACTAGCCCCCTTACTTTCATCTAAAGAGACCACTCCATCTTGGTTTGCTAAGCCACACTCTACAGTAAAACCATTATCACTTCCACCCCCATCCGATGAGATTAACCCAGCTGTGTCTGAAGAGTCTTTGTCTGAGACATCACCTGGACAGTGCCTGGGGCATTGCCTGTGGCATTGTCTGAGGTAGATGCCTAGCAAACATTGCTAAGTGTTCTCAGGACCTACCCCTACTACACATTTTTGCTTCTAGACCTATAACTAGACTTAAAGTCCTAGCGAGCCTCAAAAGGTAAAGTACAAAGTATGACCCAGGAGGAGGTACACTACATTCCAACAGAACTGCTTGACTTTTCTAATACATACAAACAGATACCTGGGGAATATGTGTGGGAGTGGCTATTAAGCATGTGGGATAATGGTGCAAGGAACATAAGGTTGGATCAGTCTGAGTTTATTGATATGGGTCCACTAAGCACAGATTCTTCATTCAGTGTTTCAGCTCGAAAGTTAGGAAAGGATTTAATAGTTTATTTGGCTGGGTCACTGACGCATGGATTATGTGGTGGCCTACACCAAATCAGAATACCAGACCTGCCTTGGTATTCTGTAAAATGTATCCAAAGGCTTAGGGAAATTGGCATGTTAGAGTGGATTTTTCAGGATAGACCTACAGACCCATACGTGGAGTGCCCAGAGAACACATCTTTTACCACAATGGTGAGGAACAAATTTGAGAAGGAGACCCAGCATCCTTGAAGAGTGCTATGATTGCTATTTTATGTAAGTAAGATTTGACAGTGGGATCTGCCCTAAATGAATTAAGACACTTAACTACAATGGGGCTGATTGGACCCTGTGGTGGTAAGGGCCAAGTGGAGGCACTCAATCAACATATACAAGGTGGGCATGGCTACCATAATGGACAGTGGAGTCAAAGCAGTAATCAGAATAGTCTGACTTGTATGGACTTATGGTGTTGGGCACTTACTCATGGTGTCCCTAGGAGTGAAATAAGTGGAAAATTTATTAAATACTTACTTTATCTGTACAAGTGGAAGAATTCTAGGTCAAGTGAATGGCAATCTAACTCAAATTGCCAGAATAGAGAGTCACAGCCTCTCAGTAAATTCCCAGGCTTGAGTCAGTTTACAGACCATCAACCCCTTGAATGAAGGGGAGGCCAGGTGCCCTTGAGGAAGGAACCCACTGCACTGACAAAAATTTATACTGATAATATTTCTCCAAGTTTTCCCCAAAGAGATCTACTGCCTTTTATGAGAGTGAATGTTCACTGGGGAAAAGGAATAATCAGACTTTTAGGGGATTACTGGATAATGGCTCTGAACTGACACTAGTTGCAGGAGACTCAAAATGTCATTGTGGCCCACCAGTCAGAATAGGGGCATATGGAGATCAGGTTATTAATGGATTCTTAGCTTAGGTTTGACTCACAGTGGGTCCAGTGGGTCCCCAGATCCATCCTATAGTGATTTCCACAGTTCCAGAATGCATAATTGGAATAGATATACTCAGAAACTGGCAGAACCTCCATACTGGATCTCTGAAAACTGGAGTAAGGGCTATTGCAGTAGTAAGGGCCAAGTGGAAGCCATTAGAACTGCCCCTCGCAGAGAAAATAGTAAACCAAAACCATTACTGCATTCCTGGAGGGATTGCAAAGATTACTGCCACCATCAAGGACTTGAAGGATGCAGGGGTGGTGATTCCTACCACATCCTCATTTCAACTCACCTATTTGGCCTGTCATGGTTTGAATTATGTCCCCCCAAAAATGTGTGTATCAATTTGGCTAGGCCATGATTCCTGGTACTGTGTGGTTTTCCTGTGTATTGTAAACCTGCCTCTATGATGTTAATGAGGGAGGATGGGTGGCAGTTGTGTTAGTAAGGCAGGACCTGATCTACAAGACTGGATTGTGTCCTGAGGCAATCTCTTGAGATATAAAAGACAGAAGTGAGCAGTGAGACAGGGGGACCTCATACCATCAAGAAAGCAGGGCCAGAAGCAGAGCGTGTCCTTTGGACTGGGTTCCCTGCGCAGAGAAGCTCCTAGTCCAGGAGGACACTGAAGAGAAGAAGGCCGACAGAGAGAAAAAGCCTTCCCCTGGAGCTGATGCCCTGAATTTGGACTTTTAGCCTACTTTGACTGTGAGGAAATAAATTTCTCTTTGTTAAAACCATCTACTTGTGGTATTTCTGTTATGACAGCACTAGATGACTACGACAGGCCTATGCAAAAAACAGATGCATCTTGGAGAATGACAGTGGATTACTGTAAACTTAGCCAGGTAGTGACTCCAATTGCAGTGGTATGCATCTATTGAGCTGGCCAATGTCTTTTTCTCAATTCCAGTTTCAAAGGTACACCAGAAGCAGTTTTCCTTTAGCTGGCAAGGCCAGCGATACACCTTCACTGTCCTACCTCAGATATATCAATTCTCCAGCCCTATGTCATAATTTAGTCCTCAGGGTCCTTGATCACCTTTCCCTTCCACAAGACATCACACTGGTCCATTACACTGATGACATTATGCTGATTGGATCTAGTAAGGAAGAGGTGTCAATGACTCTGGACTTATTGGTAAAACATTTGCATGCTAGAGGTTGAGAAAATAATCTCATAAAAATTCAGGTGCCTTTCACCTCAGTAAAATATCTAGGTGTCCACTTGTGTGGGGCATATCAAGATATTCCTTATAATAGTGAGAATAGTAGCATAACTGGAAGAACGTAATCAATATCACTGAACTGTACATGTAGAAATTTCTGAAACGGTGTATCTTTGGCTATGTATATTTTTGCCAAAAAAAAAAAAAGGTCCTCCAAGGTGAAGAAGGGAGAGTGTTGATATGTTGTGGGGTTATTAACCAATGTCATAAAACAATATGTGTACTGACTGTTTAATGAGAAACTATTTGTTCTGTAAACTTTCACCTAAAGTACAATAAAAAAATAATAATAAAAAGATATTCCTTCTAAAGTGAAGGATAACTTGTTACATCTGTCCCCTCCTACAACTAAAAGGGAGGCACAAAACCTGTTGGGCCTCTTTGGATTTTGGAGGCAACATATCCCTCATATGAGTGTGTTACTCCAGCCTATTTATTAAGTAACTCAAAAACCTGCTACTTTTGATTGGGGCCCAGAACAAGAAAAGGCTCTGCAAAAGGTTCAGGCCGCTGTCCAAGCCACTCTGCCACTTGGGCCACATGATCCAACTGATCCAGTCGTGCTTGAAATGTCAGTTGTAGATAGAGATGTTGTTTGGAGTCTTTGGCAGGCCCCATTGGTGAATCACAGCACAGACCCTTAGGATATTGGAGTGAAGCCCTGCCCTCCTCTGCAGATAACTACTATCCTTTTGAGAAACAGCTTTTGGCTTGTTACTGGGCCTTAGTAGAGACTGAACACTTAACCAGGGGCCACCAATTCACCATGCAGCCTAGGCTGTCCATCATGAACCAGGTGTTGTCTGACCCACAGAGTGATAAAGTTGGACATGCACAGCAGCACTCCATCTTTAAATGGAAGTGGTACATATGTGATTGGGCCCGAGCAGGACCTGAAGGCACAAGTTACATGAGGAAGTGGCCCAAATGCCCATGGTCTCCACTACTGTCACACTACCTGCCGTCTCTCAGTCTGCACCTATGGTTTCATGGGGAGTTCCTTATGATCAGTTGACTGAGGACGAGAAAACTCGTGCCTGGTTTACAGATTGTTTTACATGATATGCAGGCACCACTCGAAAGTGGGAAGTGGCAGAACTGTAGTCCCTTTCTGGGATCTTCCTGAAGGACAGTGGTGAAGGAAAATCCTCTCAATGGGCAGAACGTTGAGCAGTGCACCTGGTTGTTCACTTTGCTTGAAAGGAGAAATGGCCAGATGTGCAATAGTGTACTGATTCATGGGTTGTGGCAAATTATTTGGCTGGATGGTCAGGGACTTGGAAGGAACATAATTGGAAAATTGGTGAGCAGGAGGTATGCTGAAGAGGCATGTGGACAGACCTCTCTTAATGGGCCAAAGAAGTGAAGATATTTGTGTCTCATGTGAATACTCACCAAAAAGTGACCTTGGCAAAGGAGAATTTTAACAGTCAAGTGGATAGAATGATGTGTTCTGTGGAAACCAGTTATCCTCTTTTCCCAGCCACTCTCATCATTGCCCAATGGACTCATGAACAAAGTGGCCATGGTGCCAGGGATGATAGAGGTTTTACATGGTCTCAGCAACATGGACTTCCACTCACCAAGGCCAGCTTGGCTACAGCCACTGCTGAGTGTCCAATCTGCCAGCAGCAGAGACCAACACTAAGTCCCAATATGTCACCATTCCTCAAGGCAATCAGTTAGCAACCTGGTGGCAGATTGAGTACGATGGACTGCTTCCATCAGGGAAAGGGCGACATTTCAGTCTTACTGGGATAGATACTTACTCTGGATACGGATTTTCCTTCCCTGCACACAATGTTTCTGCCGAAACTATCATCGATAGACTTACAGAATTCCTTATCCACCATCATTGTGTCCCACACACAGCATTGCCCTAGATCAAAGGTCTCACTTCACAGCAATGGAAGTACAGCAGTTGGCTCATGTTCATGGAATTCACCGGTCTTACTATGCTCCCCATCATCGTGAAGCAGCTACCTTGATAGAATGATGGAATGGCCTTCTAAAGATGCAATTACTGTGTTAGCTAGGTAGTAACACTTTGCAGGGTTCAGGCAGTGTTCTCCAGGATGTTGTATATGCTCTAAAGCAGTGCCCAATATATAGTGCAGTTTCTCCCATAGCCAGGATTCATGGTTCCAGTAATCAACGGGTGGAGATGGGAGTGGCACCGCTCACTATTACCTCTAGTGACCCACTCACAAAATTTTTGCCTCCTGTCCCCTGCTCTGAGGGTCTAGCAGTCTTAGTTCCAAAGGGAGGAATGTTCCCACCTGGAGACAAAACATGGATTCCATTGAACCGGAAGTTAATAATGCCATATGGCCTCTTTGGATCAACAGGCAAAGAAGGGAGTTGCCATATTTGCTGATGTGATTAACCCTGACTACCAAGGGGAAATTAGATTGATGCTGCATACTGGAAGTAAAAAAAGAGTATGTCTGAAATACAGGCGATCCCTTAGGGTGTCTCTTACTACTACCATGCCCTGTGATTAAAGTCAATGGAAAACTACAGCAACCCAGTTCTGACAGACTACTAATGGCCCAGACTCTTCAGGAATGAAAGTTTGGGTCATCCCACCTGGCAAAGAACCACAACCAGTTGAGATGCTTGGTGACTGTAAAGGAAATATGGAATGGGTAGCAGTTGAGATGCTTTCTAAGTGTAAAGGGAATATGGAATGTGTAGCAGAAGAAGGTAGTTCTAAATACCAGTTACAACCATGTGACCAGTTGCAGATACAAGGACTGTAATTGTTATGAGTGTTTCTTCCTTGTATGTGTGCATCAAATATTTTTGTTTTCTTCATTTATAAAATATAAGATGTAAACAGGGCTAGTGCATTTTCGGTTGTACCCATATTAGTTGTATCATGTTAGGCACAAGTATGACTTTATAATTGTCTTTATTTAGATATTGTACGTGGTTTAAGGAGATGACTTCAGGTGCCAAGTTGACAAGGGTTGGGCTGTGATGGTTACGGTTGTGTGCCAACTTGGCTGGGCCATGATTCTCAGTGGTTTGGCAGTTATGTAATGATGTAATTTGGCAATTATGTAATGATATAGTCATCCTCCATGATATGATCTGATGTGATCAGCCTATCGATTGTAGCTAGAGTTTCCTCAGGGCTGTGGCCTGCATCCAATATATATATATGGACATTCTGGTAAAGCTTGCTTGCTCTGGATCCTGTATCTGGCTTGTCATCCTCTGACCCCCCAGTTCTTGGGACTTGAACCAGAGGCCTGCCATATTGCATGCTGATCTTGGGATTCATCAGCCTCTGCAGCCTGTGAGCCAGCAGTCTGCTGTCTGACCTGCCAATCTTTGGTTCATCATCTCTGCAGCTTTGTGAGTCAGGAGAAGCTTCCAGCCTGATACCTGACCCATGAACTTGGGACTTGCCTGCCTCTACAGCTGAGTGAGCCATTTTACTTGAGATAAATCTCTCTCTCTACACAGACACACACACATGCACACACACACACATATGTAGCCCTGGTAGCACAGTGGTTAATTGTTTGCTAAACAGAAGATAGGCAGTTCAAATCTACCAGCTGCTACTTTGAAACCTGATGCGGCAGTTCTACTCTGCCCTATAGGTTGCTATGAGTCAGAAACAACTCGACAGCAATGGGTTTTTGGTGTTTATATATATATATATATGTATACACACACACACCCATATAAATATACGTTTCACTGGGTTTGCTTCTCTAGAGAACCCAGGCTAAGACTAACCGCAATAGAGAGCTATTATTAAGGTCATCAACCAATTCCTAATTGCAAAATTTGAAGGACTGGTTGTGGTGCCTCTCTTACTAAATCTCTGGGTAACATTTGTGTTTTTGATTTGTTCTTGATACTTCATCCTTAGCTTGCCCCCAGTTCTCTTCCTGCCTCTCTGACTACCATCTTGTGAGCTCTTTATAGCATCCTTTTTCTGCTGGGTTTATTATCCCATTTTACAGTTAAGGAAACTTAAACTGACATTAAGACATTTGGATGCAGTCACAGCCATATTCTGACATATGAGACTCACCTAATTTATGTGGCACTGTATCCCAATGGACTGGCCCCCTAAAAGTTCCCAAAAACAAGAAACATGCTTAACTGTTATTTATCTACCTGCATTTCAAGGACATCTACCTCTTTCAACTCTTGACTCTTCCCTTCCTACTAGTGACACTAGCACTTGGTAACTCCACCATCTGCTTTTCAAATTCCTCTTTTGTATTTTCCCCTATAATGTTCATTTTAGATAGGCATTTCTTTCCTTTCCATCCATCAAACATCCTCCTATCTTCCTGCATTAAAAAAAAAAAGTCCAGTATCTTTTTAGAAAGATACCCAGAAAAAGTGCTGCACTGGCTCTCTAAGTATAACTGACTGTCTCCTGTCCTCATCTCCACCCAGGAGACACAGCAAGGGAGTGATGTTACTAAAGTACTTTCTTTCCTATACAGGCAATGAAGAGAGAGGAAAGCAAGCAGCATAGATGTCTTCTATGTGCCAGGCTCAAAGACAATAAGCAACTTGGCCAAGGTCACCCAGCTAGTGAGCAGCAGAGCTACAGCTGAAACCTGGGACTATTTTATTCCCCAGAGTCAGCATCAACGGTGTGCTGGTACTAGGTCATCCTGGCTCACAAGAACCAATTGTTAAATTTTCAGGAATTTTGTAAGTTAGTTGATGTCATGTTGGAAGCTTGAAATAGGCCAGGGTGGGAATATTTACACCACAGAAATTGGCAAACACTACAAATTAGGGCTCCCTCCAGCCCTGCTAACAGCCAGTTGTTAAACATTTATCAGCACACCACTGGTCAGGATCCACTATCCTTCTTGAAAAGCCTGGTGGGTATCTGTACAAATTAAATAAGCCTGGCCCCATAGGGTCCTCCTCCATTTTCCAGTGTCAATGTTATTGCTGCTAGTTGCTGTCAAGTTTGCTCCGACTCATGGCAACCTTATGTAAAATGGATGAAACTTTGGCCGTCCTGGGTCATCTCCATGATCTTTGATATGTTTGAACCCGTTGTTTAGGCTACCGTGTCAGTCTATCTCATAGAGGTTCGCCAATCCTCCACTTTACCAACCATGATATCCTTTTCTAGTGATTGGTCTTCCCTGATGACGTGTCCAAAATAAGCAAGTCAGAGTCTTGCCATTCTTGCTTCTAAGGAGCATTCTGGTTGTACTTCTTCTAAGGCCTTACTTATAGGCAAACCAGATGCATTCTTCATGCATGGTACATTACCTGGCTACTATGCAGGATTATATTCATTAAGGCTAATGTGAAAGCAACAAAGGAAGCAATTTCCTTTTTAAACTTTCACTGAAACTATTTTGACAGTAACTAATTTAAGGTCTAACAGTGTCCTTTGAGTGCAGCCTTTTACATGCACTGACATACTCATTTTTATCACATTTCTGTATTTGGAGAAGGTGTGATCCCCAAATGAGATTACCACATGGGGTAATCTCAAGGGACCCCTAAAATTTCCAGACTGAAATTAAGTAGGGTCAAAATAGAAAAAATTGCAACCACCATCTCTGTATGTAACCCTGAGAACTGATGTGGGTGGCTGGGGAGATCTGGGAAAAGCCCGGGTCAGTCTAAGTGGCCTGGTGTAAATACAGGAAGGGAAAATTGGAATGTCTTAGGAAAAATTATATAATACACTGGCTGAAGAAAAAGATCTTTAACATAAGGCAGATGGTCAGCATGAAGCCTTGAAAAGAGTAGAAAACAAAGATTGTTCATCAAGCATTGTCCAAGGGAGACAGAAAAGGCGTGCTGGGGTAGTCTCTGTTATAGGGCATTAAGTCTCATCATGGTTTATATGAAATCTCTCTGTTTTGGTTCTGAATCCATGCTCATGTCATCTGCTAATTTCTATAAGTTTTCAATTAATACTTCCACTCTGTTGAACAGCTACCTTGGCTCAGACTCTGTGCTAGGTACTTGACATAAATTAACTCAATTATTCTTCACCACAAATTTATGAGGCAGTGGTCGTTATTAGCTGCCATCAAGTTGTCCCCCAAATCATGGTGATTCCATGAACAATGGAACAAAATGTTGCCTGTGGTGCATAGGGTTTTCATTGGTTGATTTTGGGAAGTAGATCACCAGGCCTTTCTTCCCAGTCTGTCTTAGTCTGGAAGATCCACTGAAACCTCTTCAGCATTGTAGCAACATGTAAATCTCCACTGACAGACGGGTGATGACTGCATATCAGGTGCATGTCCAGGAGGAGATGGAAGCTCACAAGACTAAGTAACGTTTCCATACCAAGTAGTTAGGAAGTAGCAGAACCAGAATTTGAACACAGGCTTGCCTCAATCCAAAACTCAGATTCTTTTTTTAATAACTGGGAAATGTATATTCCTTCAACCCACTCATAAATTAATGAATTAGCATGCGGGTTTATACATCAGTTTTTTTATCAATTTGGTTATTGCATGTTAGCCCTATGATCAGTTCTGTGAGGACTGATGAATTCTTGGGCTTGCAAAGCTGAGGATCCATCCCTAGAAGGCCTGTTCTGAGTGCCAAGTCAATTGCTGAGGTGGTGATACCTCTATTCTATCTTTTTTTCTGGTTTCTTTGCATCTTCTTTTGTCCCAACTGTCTATTCACAATATAGCAGCCAAAGTGGCTAAGCTAAATTTTGTCCCTTCACATGGCTTCTCATGTCTAGTGGACTACCAATGTTCATTGATTTTCAATGCCCCTCCCATGGGAGGATTATCCATTCTTGCCCTGTTGAACTCAGGTATAACCTGTGATGCTATGGCCCGTGAAATGTGATCAGAAGTGATGTGTGTTACCTCCAGGCAGAAATGCATGCTCTTCCATGCTCCAAGAAAAGGCCGCTTCACCAGTGACCCGTAATGAACATGCAATGAAAAAGAAATAAATCAAAGTTGGTTTAAGCCACTGAAATTTTTCAGACATTTTAAACCTCAGCACAACCAGCCTATCTTGATATATCATTTTGCTGAGTGTAAAAGCCAAGGTACTTATGAGAGGACCTTCAAGGCCCCAATGATATTGACCCCTTTACCTCTGCCTCCTAGTTGCAAATGTAACCTGTCAATTTCCTGTTTACAATCCTTCAATAGTCCCCTTCTCCAGTGGGTTAAAATCTAAGCACCTTCTCATGGCATGCAAGGCCTCCATTCAAGGCCCTACATGATAAGGCCCCTTTCCTCTCTGAGGTCATCTTCACGCCACTCCCTCATACTCCCTCTGTCCCAGGCACACTGGCCTCCTCACTATTCTCCAAGTACTTCAGGCACACTCCCACCTCAGGGCATACACACTGGCTCTCCTCTCTGTCTGAAATGCTCTTCCCTCAGATTGTTGTTGTTGTTAGGTGCCATCAAGTTGGTTCCAACTCATGGCAACCCTGTGTACAACAAAACAAAACACTGCCCAGTCCTGCGCCATCCTCACAATCGTTATGCTTGAGCCCCTTTTTGCAGCCACTATGTCAATCCATCTTATTGAGAGTCTTCCTCTTTTTCGCTGACCCTCCACTTTACCAAGCATGATGTCTTTCTCCAGGGACTGATCCCTCCTGATAACATGTCCAAAGTATGTGAGACGTACTATCGCCACCCTTGCTTCTAAGGAGCATTCTGGTTGTACTTCTTCCAAGACAGATATGTTTGTTCTTTTGGCAGGCCATGGTATAGTCAATATTCTTCGCCCACACCACATTTCAAAGGCATCAATTCTTCTTTGGTCTTCCTTATTTATCGTCCAGCTTTCAAGTGCATATGAGGCAACTGAAAACACCATGGCTTGGGTCAGGTGCACCTTAGTCTTCAAGGTGACATCTTTGGTTTTTTTTAAACACTTTAAAGAGGTCTTTTGCTGTATATTTGCCCAATGCAATGTGTCATTTGATTTCCTTACTGCTGCTTCCATGGATGTTGATTGTGGATCCAAGCAAAATGAAATCCTTGACCACTTCAATCTTTTCTCTGTCTATCATGACGTTGCTTATTGGTCCAGTTGTGAGGATTTTTATTTTCTTTATATTGAAGTGTAATCCATACTAAGGCTGTGGTCGCTGATGCTTCATCAGTAAGTGCTTCAAGTTCTCTTCACTTTCAGCATCTGCATATCACAGGTTGTTAATGAGTCTTCCTCCAATCCTGATGCCCTGTTCTTCTTCATATAGCCCAGCTTCTTGGATTATTTGCATACAGATTGAATAAGTATGGTGAAAAGATACAACTCTGATGCATAACCTTTCCAACTTTAAACTGTGCGGTATCCCCTTGTTCTGTTCAAATGACTGCCTCTTGGTCCATGTACAGGTTCCTCATGAGCACAATTAAGTGTTCTGGAATTCCCATTCTTTGCAATGTTATCCATAATTTGTTATGATCCACACAGTCGAATGCCTTTGCATAGTCAATAAAACACAGGTAGACACCTTTCGGGTATTCTCTGCTTCCAGCCAGGATCCATCTGACATCAGCAATGATATCCCTCGTTCCATGCCCTCTTCTGAATCCAGCTTGAATTTCTAGCAGTTCCCTGTTGATATACTGCTGCAGCCACTTTTGAATGACCTTCAGCAAAATTTTACTTGTGTGTGATATTAATGATAGTGTTTGATGATTCCCTCAGATAGCCACATGTTTTAATGCAAATGTCATCTTTTCACTGAGACCTTTACTCAAAGCTCAGCTTCTCATGGAAGCCTTCCCTGAACATCATAGTTAAAATTGCAACCTCCCAATGCCCCCTAACACTGTCCCAGCTTTATTTTTCACCATAGCATTTTCTACCATCTTGATATACTAGTTTTTTTATTTGTTTTAAGTCCACATGTACCCTGATGAATGTTAGCTTCACAAGGGCAGGGATTTGGTCTGGATCTCTCAGAAATTGTATGCAAAATTGTGTGGGGATAGGAATTCAGTTTTCACAAAAGAGTCCATAGCTATCCTTGGATTCTCAAATGGGTCCGTGGAAAGAGGGACTCATGACTCCCACTATCCATCACAACCATTTACCCTTCTCTCCTAATGTGAAAAGAGGGAGTTCCTTTGGTAGCCTCCATTTACACTTTTGTCCACTAGTTAAAAGTGTATAAGAAAACCAAACCAAAGCCATTGCCGTTGAGTCGATTCCGACTCATAGCTACCCTATAGGACAGAGTAGAACTTTCCAGGGAGTGGCTGATGGATTCAAACTGCCAACCTTTTGGTTAGCAGCCAAGCTCTTAAGGAGAAGCAAAGGAACTAACATTTATTGAACACTGGAAAACGCGTCAGGCATTATACCAGATGCTTTGCACATGTTATTTCATTTAATCCTGACAATAATCCATGAAAATGCTTATTAGTATCTCCATTTTACAGGGGAGGGAATGGAAGTTCAGAGAGATTTTAAAAAATGGCCTAAAGTTACATAATTAGCAAACTGTTGGAGTCTGGGATGCAAGTCTGCCACACCCAACTCCAGAGTCCCAAATGCCTTGGAGTTACAAATACTTACAATCCCCCAGTAGTTCCCTTCTCCAATGCGTTCAAATCTAAGTTCTTGTTATAGCACCCAAGGCCTTCATGTCTAGACCCTGCTCTCAGCCCATGTTCAAGAACTAGTAATATTAATCCACTCACAGAGGCAGGAGAACCAGGCCACATTCTACCACTTTCCTGCCATGTGATGCTGGGCGTCATGCCTATTTCCTCATCTGTGAAAAGGCAGTAATAATTGAATGTTCCTCATTAGGTTACTGTAAGGATCAAAGGAGAAATGACTGTAGAAGGGCTTAGCTCAGAGCCTGGTACAAAGCAAAGTCCTATGACCAGTTATGAGTGGGTATGAATATAGACGTACAACCCACCTACACATGCCCTATTGTTTCAAGCCTCTTTGTCCTTGTTCATGCTGTAACCTCTACCTAGAATTGAGACAGGCAGCCTCAGAGCCCAGCCCTTCTAAGAGACACCTGCTCTGGCTTATCCTCCTATACGGAGCAAAATAGGCTCCACATTCTTCTGAGATTGTCCTTGACAAGTTGACCACAGAACGGGTGGTAGATGACCTCAACCCACCTCTGGGTGGAAACTTAACAACCTAATGAAAGAAAATCAATCTCTTCCTTCATCCGGGAGATTGAACCCTTGTCTAAAGAAAATGCATAGTCATCCCCAAGCTCTGAGTGCCTGCGTGAAGGTCATTCCTGAATATACATGATGAATTTACATTTCCTTGTCTGCTTTCTGTAAAAGCTCACCTCCCCAAGCTACCTGTGAGCAGTCTTAGAGGCAACAGCCCTGATGGCTCCTTTCCTTGTACAACGAAATAAAGGCATCTTCCTGATCACATACCTTGGCCTCTTGTTTATTGGCTGTAACAAGTCACGCCAAGCAAAACCTGGGGTTTTCACCCGGCAACAGAATGGTTTTCCCTACTTTCTTTGCTTGGCCAACTCCTGCTCTCCTTCTGGACTCATTCTAGACATCCTCTCCTAAGGCTCCCCTCTCACTCCCTCAGGATGGATTGATACTACCTGTGTGCTCTCCACATCACCTTGTGCATTCCTCTGCAATAGGCACCATTTTACAGTGACACTTTCTGTTGACTGTCTCCCTCCCTTAACTGTCATTTCTTTGAGGATACAACTAACATTTATTATTGAAGTTAGAAAAACTGTCTTATCTATTCCTGTAAGCTCTGTACCTGGCACAGAGTAATCACCCAGCAAATGATTCTTGAACTGATGCCTGCACAAACAAACTTTCCCAATGAATGCCATTGATGCTATTTAGGCTCTAACCACAATATGCTGTAAACGACACCCCCTTTCTCTGCTGTCTGCCTTAGAATATTCTCAGGGTAGCAGAATACAGCTGCTTGAATTGCTCAGCTAAATCAACCTTATTCACTGTATTAGTTTCCTTTTGCTGCTGTAACAAATTATCACAAACTTAGTGGCTCCAAACAACACAAATTTATTATCTCACAGTTCCAGACAGCAGAAGTATGAAATAGGTTTCAATGGTCTGAAATCACACTCCATCTGGAAGCTCTAGGGGAAAATTCATTTCTTTGCCTTTTTCAGCTTCTAGAGCTGCCTTACTTTCATTCCTGGACTCCTGGCTCCTTACTCCATCTTCAAAGCCATCAGTGCAGCATCTTCAAATTTCTTTCCAATTTTGCTTTTGTTGCTACATCACCTTCTGTCCCTCTGATCTCCTGCCTCTCTCCTATAAGAACCTCTCTGATTATATTGGCCTTACCTAGATAATCTAGAATAATCTCCCCATCTCAAAATCTTTAATTTAATCACATCAGCAAAGTCCCTTTTGCCATATAAGGTAAAATTTAGAGGTTTTGGAGATTAGAATGTGGACATCTTGGGAGAGCCATTATTCAGCCTACCACACTGACCATCAACTATTCAACAGCAGGGCAGTGGTTCTCAACCAGGGATGATTTTGTCCCCTAGGGGACATTTGGCAGTGTCTGGAGACATTTTTGGTTGTCAAAACTGGTGTGAGGAGGAGGGGTGGTGATGCTACTGGTATATAGTTGGGTAGGGGCCAAGGATGCTGCTAAACATCCTACAGTTCAGAGGACGGCCCCCAACTCCTACCCAACAAAAAATTATTTGGCTTCAAATGCTGATGGTACTGAGATTGAGAAACCCTGCGATAGGATTTTCCTATTTCCTTAATATATATAAGTTAAGAAACAAAAAAAAAAAAACCTGTGAACTTGGATGTGTCTACACAACTGGAGATTTTAGGCTTTCTAAAGAGTTCCTCCTATGAAGTGGTAAATACCCTGAAAGAGGCCCATGGGGTACAGATGGCCCATCCTAACACAGTGACCTTGGGAGAATACATGAGAACAGCTTCTCTCCCAGTCTGAGGCTTCTGGTTGCCCATCTCCCACCACTTGATAATTTGACAGAGTGTTCAGTCCTTAATGAAAAAGCCATTGCCCAACCTTAATCTCCTGGTCCCTGAATGTGTCTCTCCTGTGGCTGCTAAGAAAGTAGAGAAATGTGAGCAACACCACTGAGGCTCTCCTATGCAGTGGGTCCTTTCTGAGAAGCCCAGGTGTGGGCTGTTTGGCCACTCAGGGAACCTGGCAGACACAGGCAAATCACCAGTCCTACCCTCAAGGAGCTTCAACGTCCAATACTGATATTTAAAGGACCCAGCAGGATAAAAGATAAGTGTAGCCCTCTGCTTAACTTGTCTCTTTCTAAGATGCTGTCCCAACCTGCTGCCATCAAGTCAATTCTGACTCATAGCGACCCTATAGGACAGAGTAGAATTGCCCCATAGAGTTTCCAAGGCTGTAATCTTTATGGAAGCAGACTGTCACATCCTCCTCCCATGGAGGGGCTGGTGGGTTTGAACTGCTGACCTTTCGGTTAGGAGCTGAGTGCTTTAACCACTGCACCACCAAGGGTTCTCTTAATATGCTGTCAGAGATATCAAAATACCATCACACAGCCAGCTGGATAAAAGCAAACCTTAGAGATTCTAGAACAAACATCAGCCACTCAGCTGGCACTGCACAAGATTTACATAGGCCTGTATTCTGGTTGGTCAGAATCAAACTGAAGAAGGCTATCTGCCATCACTGGAAAGTTCCAGTAAATTAATTCTCATTCGGGATCAAATGGCTGACCAGGCTCAATACCCAGTTACTCCAAGAAGTGCCTGCACTTTAACAGAGGCAATAAGATACCCTGTAAAGACATGGGCTTTGCTACAGAAAGACCTGGCTTGGATTCAGCTGTGTGGTCTTGGGTAAGTTAACTGACTCTGAGTCTCAGTTTATTTTTTGTAGATCATGGTTAATATGTGAATTTTGAATATTCAATGAATTATGAATGTAAAACATGTAGGCACGTATTTGGTATTCAATATATAAATATATACATAAATCTACATTTGAAGTTATATTATTCATACATTTGTTTACTGTCTGTCTCCAGTAGAACGTAAGCTCGATGAGGGCAACCATTACCTGTCTTTGTCAGTTTGTTGTACTGTGGTGACTTGTGTATTGCTGATACTGAATGCTATGTCACTGGGATTTCAAATACCAACAAGGCTACCCATAGTGGACAGGTTTCAGTGGAGCTTCCAGACTAAGACAGACTAGGAAGACAGGCCTGGTGATCTGCTTCCAAAAATTAGCCAGTGAAAATTCTATGGATCATGACAGAACAGGGTCTGATATAGTGCTAGAAAATGAAGCCCCTAGATTGGAAGCCACTCAAAATACACAGCAGCTACAACAGTATACTCAAACATACCAACAATTAGAAAGATGGTGCAGGACGGGGCAACATTTCATTCTGTTGTACATGGGGTCACCATGAGTTGAACCTGAGTTGACAGCAACTAACAACAACAACATGAGGGCAGAGAATGGCTAGGACAGTGCCTGGCATATAGCAGGTGCTCAATACAAATGTGTTTAATCAATGAGAATGTGCAATGCTTCACAGATGACAATCAGGGTTATATATAATATTTCATTTCAACAAAAGCCTAAAATAAAGAATTTACTTACTATATCATCTAGGCACTAACATGAGAGGAACTGGGATGAAGCTGGGGGCAGGAGAATCTCCCTACCTTCAATCTCACCTTGTAGGCCCCTGTCAATTTTAAGTAGATAAGTGGTGGGTACGGGAGGGGGCATGTTAGGGATGGGAGGAACCTGCTGGGATTCTGAGATCCTGTAAATGGAAGAATGATGTAATTTAATTTAAAATTCAAAGCCATTCTCTCTGCCCTAGACACAACCCTTAACCCTAATCCCCAAGTGGCTTCACCTTTAATGCCCAGGGTCCCATAGCAGCCTCTTTGAGTATATTAGGGCAGGTACTATTATTCCTAACTTATAACGGAGAAAATGAGGCTCCGAGAGGTTAAGCGATGAGTCAGAGATCACCAGCAAGTTGATGGCAGGGGCAAGGCTAGAAGCAGGGTCTCGCATAGCTGGGGTTTGCACAGCTTCTCCTGTAATATACCCTTGGTCAAACTGCTTTTAAGCCAACTAGTTCAGCATCTCCCTGATAACTGACCACAGAACTTTACCACCACAGGAAATCCTAGGGAAAGGGGGCTTGAGGCAATTGAGCAGGTAGCACCTGCCCCTACTCCATGGAGGGAAGTGTCAGGAGGAGGGAGAAGTAGATGGAGGCACAAAACTGGCCATCCTAGAAACAACCTTGCTGCTGTTGCTATTTCTCCTAACACTGCCTCCCCTTGGCACTGTGGATGGGCCGGAAAAAGCACTCTCCACGGCCAGGTCAGCCAAGAGGAGAGGCCGCCCAGTGTACCAGAAGAGGGTGTTTAGCAGTCAGGTGAAAGTGGGTTCCAATCTCAACCCACCTATTTGCTGGCTGGGCCAACTTAGCTCAATACTTTAACAACTCTGAGCCTCAGCCCACAAAAAGGAGGATGATAAGACCTACTTACTGGGGCTGTTATGGTGAAATAGCAAGACAAATGGAAAAATGCTTTGTAAATTGTAAAATGCTTCACATGCATTAGTTTTTATTAAGTTTTAATGTTACTGATTTTAAAAAATCAGTAAAATCAGAGACAGAAGAAAGCTGAAAGTGGAATGGCTTTGAAAGACGGGTCAGCTACATAGTAGTTTTCCGCTGCTTTTGGTTTATAAAATCTAGGATTTCAGGTTTTTGAGGTTTGCCATGAGATACCAAGCAGTCTGGTCCTAGCCTTATAAAATCTTCTAAAAAGACTGTCTCTGGGAGTCAAGTTTGGTCCAAAATACTACCTGGTGTGGGATATGACATGGCCATAACATTCCTTGAAATTCTACCAGCCAAATGGTCTTGAGTTTTGTCTTAAGCCAGGTTCTCTAGAGACGCAAAACCAGTAAGAACGTAAATATATAGATTTATATCAACAAAATGGCTCATGTGGTTGTAGAGGCTGGAATGTTCCAAGTCCGTGGGTCAGACTGTAGGCTTCTCCTGATTCACACAGCCACAGGGGCTGGCGAACCTAAGATTGGCAGGCCAGAGAGGAGGGCTGTTGCTCACAGGCTGTGAAGACTGATGAATCCCAAGATTGGCAGGCAAGACCGCAGGTAAGCTGCTAGCTCAGGTCCCAAGAACCAGAGGTCAGATGAACAGGAGCCAGCTGCAGGATCCAGAGAAAGCAAAAGCCCATGAGCCTTGTCAGAGAGTCCACCGATATTGGATGCAGGCCACACCCCCAAGGAAACTCACTTTTAACAGATTGGCTACTCACAGCAGATTCCATAATGGAGGTGATCACATTATATCAAATCTCATCATGGAAGTGATCACAACATCGTAAGACTGCCAAACTACATCATAACTGCCAAAACACTGAGAATCATGGCCCAGCCAAGGTGACACACATACTTAACAATCACAAGCTCCTTTACTTGGAACCTCTTGAGGTTCTTGTGGTGATGGCTCTTGGTTAACCAGAGCAGTTGTTCTCACCTGTGAATTATCCTGGACTCACCACCTCTATTTGCTGCCAAACTTGTATTAGCTGTGCTTCTGGATAAAGCTTCCACAAAAGCTCAGAGAGGGAAAAGGATGCTAGGTGGCTGTAAGACCAGCATTTAAGTTGGTGGGAAGGAGGCAGAGACTGTTGAGTAGGTGAAGTTTGGCTGGTGCCAGTAGACTGACTCAGGGAACGGGATTGTCCTTGCTCTGAGCCTGGATTCTCAGCCGTGAGCAACTCTGGATGAGAAAATTATGACAAGTAAAATTATTTCCCGAATTGGAGCCTTGGTAAGAATGGGGTAATTTGTGTCTTAGGTGGCTGACAATAAAAAGGTTGTTATTGTTAGGTACCACTGAGTTCGTTTCAACTCATAGCAACTCCATGCACAAAAGAATGAAACACTGCCTGGTCCTGTACCATCCCCACAATCACTGCTCTGTTGTGAGTCCATTGTTGCAGACACTGTGTCAACCCATCTCATTGAAGGTCTTCCTTTTTTCCTTTGACCCTCTACTTTACCAAGCATGATGTCCTTCTGCAGGGACTGAACCCTCCTAATAATGTGTTCAAAGTACATGAGACGAAGTCTTGCCATCCTTGCTTCTAAGGAGCTTCTTGCTGTACTTCTTCCAAGACAGATTTAAGTCCATGATATATTCAATATTCTTTGCCAACACCATAATTCAGAGGCGTCAATTCTTTTTCAGTCATCCTTACTCATTGTCTAGCTTTCAAAGAAGTC
Source organism: Dugong dugon (assembly GCA_030035585.1). Classification (NCBI taxonomy): domain Eukaryota; kingdom Metazoa; phylum Chordata; class Mammalia; order Sirenia; family Dugongidae; genus Dugong; species Dugong dugon. The sequence continues at coordinate 40,656,128 of CM057476.1, read as the reverse complement.
CTTTGCAGCAGATTAGCAGAATGCAATATGTCTTTTGATTTCTTGACTGTTGCTTCCATGGATGTTGATTGTGGATCCAAGTAAAATGAAATCCTTGATAACTTCAACATGTTCTCCATTTATCATGATGTTGCTTATTGATCCAGTTGTGAGGATTTTTCTTTTCTTTATGTTGAGATGTAATCCACACTGAAGGCTATAGTCTGATCTTCATTAGTAAGTTCTTCAAGTCCTCTTCCCTTTCAGCAAGCAAGGTTGTGTCATCTGCATAATGCAGGTTGTTAATGAGTTTTCCTCCAATCCTGATGCTGCATTTTTCTTCATATAGTCCAGCTTCTCGGAATATTCATGCAGCATACAGACTGAATAAGTATGGTGAAAGGATATAGGCCTAATGCACGCCTTTCCTGATTTTAAACCACTCAGTATCCTCTTGTTCTATTCGAATGACTGCCCCTGGTCTATGTGTAGGTTCTGCATGGCACAATTAAGTGTTGTGGAATTCTCACTCTTTGAAATATTATCCATAATTTGTTATGGTCCACCAGTCCAATACCTTTGGTAAACATCTTTCTGGTATTCTCTGCTTTCAGCCAAGATCCATCTGACATCAGCAGTGATATCCCTTTTTCCACATTCTCTTCTGAATCCAGCTTGAATTTCTGGCAGTACCCTGTCAATGTACTGCTGTAACCGTTTTTGAACGATCTTCAGCAAAATTTTACTTGCGTTTGATATTAATGATATTGTGCAATAATTTCTGCATTCTGTTGTATCACCTTTCTTTAGAATGGGCACAAATATGGCTGTCTTCTAGTCCATTGACCAGGTAGCTGTCTTCCAAGTTTCTTGGCATAGATGAGTGAGTGCTTCTAGCATTGCATCAGTTTGTTGAAATATCTCAGCTGGTATTTAGTCAATTCCTGGAGCCTTGTTTTTCGTCAATGCCTTCAGTGCAGCTTGGACTTCCTCCTTTAATACCATCGGTTCTAGATCATATGCTACCTCCTAAAAAGGCTGAACGTCAACCAAATCTTTTTGGTATAGTGACTCTGTGTAGCCTTCCATCTTCTTTTGATGCCTTCTGAGTCGTTCAATTTTTTGCCCATAGAACCCTTCAGTATTGCAACTTGAGGCTGGAATTTTTTCTTCAGTTCTTTCAGCTTCAGAAATGTCGAGTTGTTCTTTCCTTTTGGTTCTCTAACTCCAGGTCTTTGCACATTTCATTCTAATACTTTACTTTGTCTTCTCCAGCCATTTTTTGAAATCTTCTGTTCAACTCTTTTACTTCATCATTTCTTCTGTTCACTTTAGCTACTCTACATTCAAGACAGCAAGTTTCAGATCCTCTTCTGACATCCATTTTGGTCTTTTCTTTCTTTCCTGTCTTTTTAACAACCTTTTGCTTTCTTCACGTATGATGTCCTTGACGTCATCCCACAACTCGTCTAGTTTTCAGTCATTAGTGTTCAACGTGTCAAATCTAGAGATGGCCTCTAAATTCAGGTGGGATATACTCAAGGTCATACTTTGGCTATGATGGACTTGTTTTAATTTTCTTCAGCTTCAACTTGAACTTGCTTATGAGCAATTGATAGTCAGTTCTGCAGTCAGCCCCTGGCCTTATTCTGACTGATGATATTGAGCTTCTGCATCGTCTTTTTCCACAGATGTAGTCGACTGGATTCCTGTGTATTCCATCTGGTGAGGTCCACATTTATAGTTGCCATTTACGTTGTTGAAGAAAGGTATTTCCAATGAATAAGTCATTGGTGCTGTAAAATTCTATCATGCCATGCAATTCTCCGGCGTCATTTCTATCATCAAGGCCATATTTTCCAACTACTGATCCTCCTTCTTTGCTTCCAACTTTTGCATTCCAATCACCAGTAATTATCAATGCATCTTGATTGCATGTTTAATCAGCTTCAGACTCCAGAAGTTGGTAAAAATCTTCGGTTTCTTCATCTTTGGCATTAGTGGTTGGTGTGTGACTTTGATTATGAGTCGTATTAATTGGTCTTCCTTGTAGGCTTATGGATAGTATCCTGTCACTGACAGCACTGTACTTCAGGATAGATCTTGAAATATTCTTTTTTACAATGAATGTGATGCTGTTCCTCTTAAATTTGTCATTCTCAGCATAGTAGCCAAAAAATCAAACCTGTTGCTGTTGAGTTGATTCCGACTCAGTGACCCTGCAGGACAGAGTAGAACTGTCCCATAGGGTTTCCAAGGGTTTGATCTTTATGGAAGCAGACTGCCACATCTTTCTCCCACAGACCGGCTGGTGGGTTCAAACTGCTAACCTTCTGGTAAGCAGCTGAACACTTTAACCACTGTGCACCAGGCCTCCTTCTTGGCATAGCAGACCATATGGTTGTCCAATTCAAAATGGCTAATACTAGTCCATTTCAGCTCACTAATGCCTAGGATATCAATCTTCAAGCATTCCATTTCATTTTTGACAACTTCCAATTTTCCTTGATTTGTACTTCGTATAGTCCATTATTAATGAATGTTTGTAGCTGTTTTTTCTCATTCTGAGTGGTGACACATCAGCAAATGCGGGTCTCGAAAGCTTTACTCCATCCATGTCACTAAGGTCAACTCTACTTTGAGGAGGCAGCTCTTCCCTAGTTGTATTTTGAGTGCTTCCCAGCCCAAGGGACTCATCTTCCATCACTGTATCAGACAGTGTTCCGCAGCTATCCATAAAGTTTTCACTGGCTGATTTTTTTTTTTTTTTCAGAAGTAGGTTGTCAGGTCCATCTTCTTAGTTTGTCATAATCTGGAAGCTCTGCTGAAATTTGTCTACCAAGTGACTCGGCTGGTATTTGAAATACTGGTGGCATAGCTTCCAGCATCATACCACACACAAGCCACCACCATACGACAAACTGACAAACAAGTAGTGAGACAATAAAAATACTAGCCACCAATTGTTTGAGAGCTTACTTTGTGCCAAGAAAAATTATTATTTTATCTAATCCCCACAAAGCCCCTCTAAGGTAGGAATTATCGTACTCAATTGACAAGAAATGCCGAAACTCAGAGAGGTTGAGGGACTTGTCCAAGTGGATGTAGTTCTTAAGTGCAGAGCAGGCGTCTGAAGCCAGGCCTGTGTCGATCCAAAAACCGTGGGCTCTCCACAGTGCAGAACATGAGGCAGTGCCTTTTCCTGTATGTGACAGTCACAAGAGACTACCAAGGGGACAAGCAGAGAAAGATTCCAAGTTCTTGGTTACTGTTGGTGAAGGGTGAGAGATGAAGGGAATGATGGGGTTTCCAGCAACAGCAGGTGGTGATGGTGGGCCAGAGTTGCAGGACCTGGTGTCCTCACTGCCAGTCAGAATTTTAAAGCTGGAAGGCTCTTGCCTCCAGGGTCTGGTTGCCTGAGGCATGTGGGGTCTGAAAGCCAAAGGAGGCCAGGAATTAATGCAGGATTCAGTTCTCTTCTGGTCAGGTTCAGACCCAAACCTTACCTCACGTTGGCCTTGGAATGAATTCCAGACCCTAAAGCCCTTTTTGGGAGCCCTAGACTGTGCAGTGGTTAAGAGCTAGGCTGCTAACCAAAAGGTTAGCTGTTTGAATCCAAGAGCTTCTCCTTGAAAACCCTACAGGGCAGTTCTACTCTGTCCTATTGGGTGGTTATGAGTCAGAATTGACTAGATGGCAATGGGTTTGGCTCTTTTTTTTTTCTGGTTTAGAGCCCTTCTTAAGGAGCCCTGGTGGCACAGTGGTTAAAGCACTCGACTGCTAACCAAAATGTTGGTGGTTCAAACCCACCAGCCAGCTGCTCCATGGGAGAAAGATGTGGCAGTCTGCTTCTGTAGAGATTACAGCCTTGGAAACTCTACGGGGCAGTTCTACTCTGTCCTATTGGGTCACTATGAGTTGTAATCAACTCCCCGGCAGTGTGTTTGTTTATTTTTTTTGGTTTAGACCCTTTCTTGATGTCCTTACTAACCTAACACTTCATATTGGGTGCAGAATTGATGGGTCTTTGGGGTTGTTTTCCCAGTGAAAAAGTTGAGTCTCAGAGACGGCAATTTGCCCTTAATCACAGGAAGTGGTACAGCTGGGATTCACCCCCAGGTTTCTCTCTTGGGGGTCTATTCTATTCTACCACCTTCCCCAATGGTGAGAGGTGTTAAAAACAGGATAACAATATTCACAAAAGTTGTAGGGTTTCTTTCCTTGGAAATCTTAAGAAATAAAAATGACTTTTTGAAGATCAGTTAATTGTGGTCTTTTCTAGAACCAGGAGTTCCTATAAGGCCTAGAATGGATTGTCACTAATGTGAATGTCTAACCTAATTAAAGATTGCTACTGCCCCAAATTTGTTGATATTTCCCCATTTTTTTCTTCCTTAGGAACCTGGGTGGCACAAGTGGTTTAAGATCTGCTGCTAACCTAAAGATTAGCACTCAGTGGCTCCTCAGAAGAAAGGCCTGATGAACTGCTTCTGTAAAGATTGCAGCCAAGAGAAGATGGTGGAGTAGTCAGACACTTCCTGTGGTCTCTCTTACAACAGAGACCTGAAAAAACAAGTGAATCAATTATATATGACAATCTAGGAGCCCTGAACATCAAACGCAAAGTTGAGGAATTGGACTGAGTGGCAGTGGGAGGGAGAGATGGTTTGGAAGCTGTGAGGAGTTGCCAGACCTAACTCAGCGGGAGCCAGTGCCCTTCAGGCCAGATTGGCTCACATGCATGGTGAGGCAAGCAGTGGCATTTGGGAGGCATTTTCCACATCAGGAGAGACCCAGAGGCAGAGAGTCTACTTGGGCATCCAGAACCAGTGAAAAGCAGTGCTCAATTGGCAAAAGATAAGTACTGGCATCTGGCCTACTGCACGGATCAAAAAACACCCTCTTTGGGAAAAATCTCTCTCCCATTTACCTCCCCACTCCCTGTTCTGCACCAGGTCCTGGGGAGGCTTCAGTGATTTCTGAGTCCCCTGGGCCGGAAGTAGGACCCGTCATGCACCCTGAACCATTCTCCCAGTCTTGGAGAGGTAACAAATTAACAAACAGGGAAAAAATAATCTGTCGGCTCCCCTAAGCCAGTAAGCCAGTAACTCAGGGTAGGCACAGCTCCTTTCCCTAGGCAGAGACATAAGGGGTCCATGGATTTTGAATGCCTTTCACCCCTGCATAGACCCATGTGGGCCCATTTCAATAGTGTTAGCCCTCATTACCACATTACAACAAGGTATGTACCTGAAGTTTAACTTCAACTGTTTCAGCTATATGGTGAAGTGGCAGGTTTGTGATATTTGACACTGCTTTGCCCATTAAGCAGGGTCCTCACCTAACCACATCAAGGGCCTGATGACTCGTGGCTTCACCCACTCCAGCTATCCACCCATGAACAGGGTCCAAAAATAAGTGGTGCCCCCTAGTCTTTACAGCCAACAGCACTGGGTGTTCATAGTCTGGCTACAAAACCCACCAACCTATGCACTCTAGGGAACAGGGACACGTTTTCCTCCCAGACACTCAGGGGCAGCCATCAGCTCCTGCCTTGCTCAGTGCATGACCCCCTACTGCAGCAGATACCTGTGCCTACACCAATCACCCGTGCCTGTCTAGGACTGTAGGTGTGAGCCTGCACTACACACTTGGTGACTGAATACCTGGACACCTGAGCTGAATTCATACAAGAAAAGTAAACAGACTCCTGGGCTCACATACCTAGTAACGTCTCTAACCACCTGGTGACAGAACGTTAGAACCTCAAAGGCACCAATAATCAAACTAGCTCACATGAGCAGCCTATTTTTGGGGCATATCAAAACAAAACAAGAAGCTAGGACACAGTAAGCAAACATAAAATAAATATAATAATTTATTGATGGCTCAGAGACAACAGTCAATATCAAATCACATAAAAAGGCAGACCATGATGGCTTCAGCAAGCTCCCAAAATAAAGAATCAAGAAATTTTCTGGATGAAGGGAATTTCTTGGAATTACTGGACATAGAATACAAAAGATTAAATACACAGAACTTTTCAAGTAATCAGGAAGGAGATCAGGCATAAAGCAGAACAAGCTAAGGAACACACAGACAAAACAATAAAGGATCTTAAGAAGGTTTTTCAAGAGCATAATGACAAATTTAATATGCTGCAAGAATCCATAGACAGCAATCAGAAATCCAGAAGATTAACAATAAAATTTCAGAATTGGACAACTCAATAGAAAGTCAGAGGAGCAGAATTGAGACAACGGGAGTCAGAACTAGTGAGATTGAAGATAAAGCACTTGACACCAACTTATTTGAGGAAAAATTAGATAAAAGGAATTTAAAAAATGAAGAAACCCTAAGAATTATGTGGGAATCTATCAAGAGGAATGACCTATGAGGGATTGGAGTACCAGAGCAGGGTAGCATAACAGAAAATACGGAGAGAATTGTTGAAGATTTGTTGGCAGAAAACTTCCCTGATATAATGAAAGATGAGATGGTATCTATCCAAGATGCTCATCGAACTCCACATAAGGTAGATCCCAAAAGAAAGTCACCAAGACATATTATAAACAAACTTGCCAAAACCAAAGATACAGAATTTTAACAGCAGGTAGGGATAAATGGAAAGTCATCTACAAAGAAGAGTCAATAAGACTAAGCTCAGACTACTCAGCAGAAACGATGCAGGCAAGAAGGCAATGGGATGACATATAGAAAGCCTTGAAGGAAAAAAAATTGCCAGCCAAGAATGATATATCCAGCAAAACTGTCTCTCAAATATGACGGTGAAATTAGGACATTTCCAGATAAATAGAAAGTTAGGGAATTTGCAAAAAACCCAACCAAAATTACAGAAAATAACTAAAGGAAGTTCTCCAGTTAGAAAATCAATAACATCAGATAACAACCCAAGACTAGAATAAAGGACAGAGCAACCAGATATCAACCCAGATAGGGAAGTCACAAAAACAAATCAAAGCTAAAACACTGAAAATAGGGAAACAGAGGTGTCAATATGCAAAAGAAGACAACATTAAAAAAAAAAAAAGAGGGACTAAAATATGTGGACACAGTTTTTTCATATGGAGAGGAAGTCAAGGCAATATAAAGAAATAAAAGACTAGTTTAAACTTAGAAAAATAGGAGTAAATATTAAGTTAACCACAGTGGAAACTAACAATCCTACATATCAAAATAAAAAACAAGAAAAAATATAAAGACTCAGCAAATACAAAATCAACAACAATGAAAAAGGTGAAAAGAAAATACACAAAGAAAAACTACTCAGCACAGAAAAGTGAAAAAAAGAAACTGTCAACAACACACAAAAAAAAGACATCAAAATAACAGCACTAAAATCATACTTATCAATAATTACGCTGAATGTAAATGGACTAAATGCACCAATAAAGACACAGAGTGTGGCAGATTGGATAAAAAAACACAATCTGTCTATATGCTGCCTACAAGAGACACGCGTTAGACTTAAAGACACAGACAAACTAAAACTCAAAGGATAAAAAAACATATCAGGCAAACAACACTCAAAAAAGAGCAGGAGCAGCAATATTAACCTCTGACAAAATAGACTTTAAAGTAAAATCCACCACAAAGGACAAGGAAGGACACTATATAAAGATTAAAGGGTCAATACACCAGGAGAACAGAACTATAATAAATATGTACACACCCAACAAGAGCTCTAAAATACACAAAACAAACTCTAACAGAATTGAAAAGAGAGAGAGTCAGCTCCACAATAGTAGTAGGAAACGTCAACACACCACTTTCAGTGAAGGACAGTAAAGACACGAAAGATCTAAATGCCACAATCAACCAACTTGATCTCATGGACATATACTGAACACTCCACCCAATAGCAGCCAAGTGTACTTTCTTTTCCAACATACATGGAACATTCTCCAGATATGTTAGGCCATAAAGCAAGCCTTAACAGAATCCAAAGCACTGAAATATTACAAAGCGTCTTTTCTGACCATAAAGCCATAAAAATTGAAATCAATAACAAAAAAGCAAGGAAAAAAATCAAACACATGGAAACAGAACAACACCTTGCTCACAAACTACTGGGTTATACAAGAAATTAAGGATGGAATAAAGAAATTCATAGAATCAAATGAGAATGAAAACACATCCTACCAGAACCTTTGGGACACAGCAAAGGCAGTGCTCAGAGGTCAGTTTATAGCAATAAATGCATACATCCAAAAATAAGAAAGGGCCAAAATCAAAACATTAACTCTACAACTCAAACAAGTAGAGACAGAGCAGCAAAAGAAGCCCTTGGGTGCCAGAAGAAAGGAAATAATAAGAATTAGAGCAGAATTAAATGAAATAGAGACTAGAAAAACAATTGAAAGAGTAAACAAGACCAAAAGCTGGTTCTTTGAAAAGATCAACAAAATTGATAAACCATTGGCCAAACTGACAAAAGAAAAACAGGAGAGGAAGCAAATAAGAAATGAGATGGGTGATATCACAAGAGACCCAACTGAAATTAAAAGAATCGTAACAGAATACTACGAAAACTGTACTCTAATAAATTTGAAAACCTAAAGGAAATGGACAAATTTCTAAAATTCACTACCTACCTAAACTAACACAAACAGAGTAGAACAACTAAATAAACCTATAACAAAAAAAGAGAATGAAAAGGTAATTTAAAAACTCCCAACAAAAAAAAGTCCTGGCCCTGACGGCTTCACTGGAGAATTCTACCAAACTTTCAGAAAAGAGTTAACACCACTACTACTAAAGGTATTTCAGAGCATAAAAAGGAAGGAATACTCCCAAACTCATCCTATGAAGCCAGCATAACCCTGATACCAAAACCAAGGAAAGATACCACAAAAAAAGAGACAATTACAGACCAATATCCCTCATGAACATTGATGCAAAAATCTTCAAAAAATTCTAGCCAATAGAATTCAACAACATATCAAAAAAACAATTCACCATGACCAAGTGGGATTTATACCAGGTATGCAGAGATGGTTCAAGATTAGAAAAACAATCAATGTAATCCATCCATAAATAAAACAAAGGACAAGAACCACAGGAGCTTATCAATTGATGCAGAAAAGGCATTTGACAAAGTCCCCCACCAATCCATGTTAAAAAAAAACTCTCAGCAAAATAGGAATAGAAGGGAAATTCCTCAACATAATTAAGGGTATTTATACAAGGCCAACAGCCAACCTCATCCTAAATGGAGAGAGTTTGAAAACATTCCCATTGAGAACAGGAACCAGACAAGGATGCCCTTTACCACCACTCTTATTCAACACTGTGCTGGAGGTCCTAGCCAGAGCAATTAGGTTAGAAAAAGAAATAAAGGGTGTCCAGATTGGTAAGGAAGAAGTAAAAGTATCTCTATTTGCATATGATATGATCTTATACACAGAAAACCCCAAAGTATCCACAAGAAAAATAGTGGAACTAATAGAAGATTTCAGTAAAGTATCAAGATACAAGATAAATATACAAAAATCAGTTGGATTCCTCTACACCAACAAAGAAAAACTTTCAAGAGGAAATCACCAAATCAATACCATTTACAATAGCCCCCAAGAAGATAAAATACTTAGGAATAAATCTAACCAGAGACATAAAAGACCTATACAATGAAAACTATAAGACACTACTGCAAGAAACCAAGAGACCTACATAAGTGGAAAAACATACATTGCTCATGGATAGGAAGACTCAACATTGTGAAAATGTCAATTCCCAAGGCAATCTACAGATACAATGCAATCCTGACACATATTTCAACGGCATTTTTAAATGAGATGGAGAAACAAATCACCAACTTCATATGGAAAGGGAAGAGGCCTCAGATAAGTAAAGTATTACTGAAGAAGAACAAAGTGGAAGGCCTCACACTACCTGATTTTAGAACCCATTATACTGCCACAGTAGTCAAAAGAGCCTGGTACTGGCACAACAACAGATACATGGACTAACGGAACAGAATTGAGAATCCAGACACAAATTCATCCTACTATGAACAGCTGATATTTGGCAAAGGCCCAAAGTTTGTTCAATGGGGAAAAGACAGTCTCTCTAAAAAATGGTGCTGGCATAACTAGATATCCATCTGCAAAAAACTGAAACAAGACCCATACCTCACACCATGTACAAAAACTAACTCAAAATGGATTAAAGACCTAAATATAAAATCAAAAACGATAAAGATCATGGAAGAAAAAAAAGGGACAATGCTAGGAGCCCTAATATGTGGCATCAAGAGAATACAAACCATAAGTAACAATGCATAAACACCAGAAGAGAAACTAGATAACTGGGAGCTCCTAGAAATCAAACACTTAGGCTCATCAAAAGACTTCACCAAAAGAGTCAAAAGACAACCTACAAACTGGGAGGAAAATTTTTGGTTATGACAAATCTGAACAGGGTCTAATCTCTAAAATCTACAAGATACTGCAAAACCTCAACAACAAAAAGACAAATAACCCAATTAAAAAATGGGCAAAGGATATGAACAGGCACTTCACCAAAGAAGATATTCAGGCGGCTAACAGACACATGAGGAAATGCTCACCATCATTAGCCATTAGAGAAATGCAAATAAAAACTACAATGAGATACCATCTCACCCCAACAAGGCTACCATTAATCCAAAAAAGACAAAATAATAAATTTTGGGAGAGGTTGTAGAGAGACTGGAACACTTATGCACTGTTGGTGGGAATGTAAAACGGTACAACAACTTTGGAAATCTATTTGGTGCTTCCTTAAAAAGCTAGAAATAGAAGTACCATAGGATACAGCAATCCCACTCCTTGGAATATATCCTGGAGAAATAAGAGCCATCACACCAATAGATATATGCACAACCATGTTCATTGCAGCACTGTTCATGATAGTGAAAAGATGGAAACAACCTAGGTGTCCATCAATGGACGAATGGATAAACAAATTACGGTACATTCACACAACAGAAAATTATGCAATGATAAAGAACAACGATGAATCCGTGAAACATAACATGGAGGAATCTGGAAGGCATTATGCTGAGTGAATTTAGTCACAAAAGGACAAATATTGTATAAGACCACTATTATAAGAACTCAAGAAAAACTTTAAACACGGGAGAAAACATTCTTTGATAGTTATGAGGGTGAGGAGGGAGGGGTATCCACTAGCTAGATAGTAGACAAGAATTATCTTAGGTGAAGGGAAAGACAACACACACTACAGAAGTCAGCACAACTGGATTAAAACAAAGCTAAGAAATTTCCTGAATGCAACCAAACACTTTGAGGGACAGAGTAGCAGGGGCGGGGGTCTGGGGACCATGGTTTCAGGGGACAACTAGGTCAATTGGCATAACAAAGTTAATTAAGAAAATGTTCTGCATCCCACTTTGGTGAGTGGCGTCTAGGGTCTTAAAAGCAAGAACTGCTCTTCTGCTGTCGGTTCTTTATTCCCTACTACCCTCCATAAGTCTCCAGGGACTGATCCTTCTTGATAACATGTCTTATGGGGGGTAGTAGGGAATAAAGAACCGGCAGTAGAAGAGCAGTTCTTATTGTCAAGACTACCAGGAAAGAGCTGACCTGTGAAAGCTGAGGGCTCCCAGATGCCTCTACAGGACCACCTGGTGCCCGGGGACCTACACTCAGATCACCCCTACTCATCTTAGCTTCTTGCTGCTCCTCAAACACTGGAGATTCTTTCTTTCCTCAAGGTCTTTGATCTTTGTTGTTGGCTCTTCCTGGAACACTTTCCTCCAGCCATCTGTGGGGCTGACTCCCTCACCTCCTTCTTCCAGTCTTTGCTCAAAGGGAAGCCTTCCTTTACTACCCTACTGAAAACTGCACATAGCTCAGCTCCCCATCCTGTTTCTCTTCCCTGCTATATTTTTCTCTTTGGGGCTTATCATTTTCTAAGTTATAAAATAAAACACGTATTTGTTTTATTTATTGTCAGTTTCTCTGTAAATGAAATGTAAACTCCATGAGAGCAGGAATTTTTGTGTTTTGCTTATTACTTTAACCTCAACTTCTAGAACCGAGTTTGGCACAAAGTAGGTGCTTAATGGAGTCCCTGCGTGGTGCAAATGGTTAACGTGCTTGGCTGCTAACTGAGGAGTTGGAGGTTCAATCTATCCAGAGGTGCCTTAGAAGAAAGACCTGGTGATCTACTTTAGAAAAATCAGCCACTGAAAACCCTATGGAGCCCAGTTCTACTCTGATACACAAGGGGTCTCCATGAATTGTGCCGACTTGATGGCAACTGGTTAAGTTGCTTAATAATTATTGGATAAATGAATAAATAGTCCAATTGCAGTAACTGCTCAGGCTTCTGCACTTGTCGCCCTCAGAGCCTGGCCTCCATGAAGCTCACCTGGTCAGTCTGTACTGGCACCTAAAGCCTACCCTGATGTCTTTGTTTGCTCCAGTGACTCATGCACACAAATTTCCAGGTGGTCAATTGCTATTTCATGTATGTTAACTGTAGTGAAATCAATTTAATGTGCTTATCTCATTTTTTTTTTTTTCCTGCTGGTTTAAGAACCCTCTCTCCTTCCCTCTCTGCCGGTTGTTAGGGGCAAACTCAGCTAATTTGCATTGTTATTGTATGCAGATTCAAACTAAATTGATGCCATGAAAGAGTTTAGGCTTCTGTTTAAAATCCTGGCAAATTCTGTTTTAAACTGTAATGTTGTAATGTTATATTTAACAAGAAACCATTTGTAGTTGAAGCAGGAGTGTGAGCTGGTGTTGGATGGTCCAGATACCTTGTGTTTAGACACCAAGCAGATACATGATAGCAGGAGCATGTGTGGCATCTTCTCAAAAAGAAAAAAGGAAATAGAAGGGCATCTTTTGAAGAAATGAGAAAGGTGAAGTCCATATATTTGATGTGTCTCTCTCCATTTCAGTTATGAAGAAGATACAAGACAGTCAGGAGAAGGGAGCAAACGGAATTATACATCTATTCCTTTATTTATCTGCTGGTGGCTAGGACAAGAAATGCTATGAGCAACCAGGGAGTTGAGATCAAATGTTGAAAGTGATCTTTGTACCTATTTGGTCTGAAACCCCCAAGTTATTCACAGGCGTGGCCAACTCAAGATAAGCACCCTGATCGTTAGGGAGAAGGGCTCTATTTACTCAAGCCCAGGGTTAGATTAGGCAGTGGCTGAGGATTAGGAGGCAGGGAAATACTTTGGACAAAGTGGTTCATTAGTTGATGTTGTTTGCTGCAGTGGACTGGTTGTTAAAATAATGAATTTTTCTTTTTGTTAATGAGAAAAATGGGTAATTCATGGCTCTAGTGTAGATCACAGACCCATCACTTTTGGATCACACAACCAGATCTCCATCACTTTCTGGGTGGCTGCTGTTGTTGAAAGCTGCTGTCAAGTCATGGATGGTGACCCTATGCACAATGGAACAAAATGCTGCCTGGTCCTGTGCCATCCCCACGACAGGTTGCCGATTGGACTGTTGTGATCCATAAGGTTTTCACTGGCTGATTTTTAGAAGTACATTGCCAGGCCTTTCTTCCTAGTCTGTGTTAGTCTGGAAGATTTGCTGACACCTGTTCAGCATCATAGCAACATGCAAGCCTTACTGACAGATGGGCAGTGGCTGCACATGAGGTGCACTGGCCAGTAATCAAAGCCAGGACTCCCACAAGGAAGGCGAGAATCCCATCACTGAACCAACAATGCCCCCTTTCCAGGTGGCAGTTTCACTAACTTTCTAGGTGGCAGTTTCACTAACTTCAACCAAAATCCTAAGTGAATGTAAATCACCTTTTGTATCTGAGACTTAGAGGGTGACAGCTAATGTTTATATGAGTGGATTGATGAGTCTGAAAAGAGACCAGAAAGTGTTTTTCAGCTAAGAAAAAAGAAATTTCCCAAGAGGAGTACAATGCGATGGATCTCTTTTGTGTGGCCTTTCTAGCCATAGTCTTGTAACTCCCACCCAAATGATTGAGAGAGAGGATCTCGCTACCATCAAGGAAGAAGAGCCAGGAGCAGAGAGCATGTCCTTTGGACTCAGGATCCCTACATTGAGAAGCTCCTGGAACCAGGAGACGGAGAGAGAGATCAAACTGTAACCCTGAAGATGGCAAAAAGAGGTGGCAGGAGAGACTGGCAGGAGACGGAGCAGTGGGCTTTCCGGTCCACAGAGTGAGAAAGTTGAGTGCCTGGGGTGCCTCTGGGCACTTACTGGCAGAGCTAAAAGAGCTTTGTAACACTTGCCTGAGCAGGGCAGAGGCCTAGAGCCAGAGACAGGCGTGCCTGTGAGCAAGCTGAAGAGGCTGTCCTGATGGAAGAACTGTAACCTGAGTGAGTGTTCTGGAGCCTGAACTGTAACCTGTTACTTCCTCAATAGACCCCATAATCATAAGTGTTGTCTGTGAGTTCTGTGTGGCCGCTGAAATGAATTATTGAACCCAGCAGAGAAGTAGAGAGTGCTGTGGAAGGTTCAAGGAGAGACATGGATGTCTTTCATTGTGGGGAGAGAAAAGAGGAGAAGTCCATGTGATGGTTAAGATTGTGTGTCAACATGGCTGGGCCATGATTCTCTGTGTTTTAATGTAATCACTCCCATGATTGAATATACTGTGAGTAGCCGATCATATGAAAGGGAGTCTCCTTGGGGGTGTGGCCCGCATCTGTATATAAGCAGATGTTCTGGCTTTTTGCTCTCTCTGGATCCTGCAGCTGCTTCCTGCTGTCTCATCTCCCATTCTTGGGACTTGAGCTGTCAGCTTATCTGCTGAACCTGGGATTCGTTGATCTGCACAGCCTGTGAGTGGGAGCCCTGCTCTGCGACCTGCCGATCTTGGGCTTGCCAGCTTCTGCAGCTGTGTGACTTGGGAGAGGCCTTTACCCTGATCCACTTGGGACATTCTAGCTTCTACAATCACTTGAGCTGTTTCCTTGATATAATCTCTCTCTATATATATATTTATACACTTTAGTGGTTTTGCTTCTCTAGAGAACCCAGCTTAAGACAGTCCACTTAACCCATCCGTGATGGTTAAGATTGTGTGTCAACTTGGCTGGGCCATGAGTCTTAGTGTTTATATGTAATCACTCCCATGACTGAATCTGCTGTGAGTAGCCAATCAGTTGAAAGGGAGTTTCCTTGGAGGTGTGTCCTTCACCAAAATATAAGCAGATGTCTGGCTTCTTTCTCACTCTGGATCCTGCAGCTGTCTCCTGTTCATCTGACCTCCGGTTCTTGGGACTTGAGCTATCAGCTTATCTGCTGACCTTTGGATTTGTTGATAGTCACAGCCTGTGAGCAAGAGCCCTGCTTTCCAACCTGCCAATCTTGGGTTCGCCAGCCCCTGCGGCTACATGAATCGGGAGAAGCCTCTATCCTAATCCATGGACTTGGGATATTCCAGCCTCTACAATCACATGATCTGCTTCTTTGATATAAATCTCTCTATATATACATATTTATACACTTTACTGGTTTTGCTTCTGTAGAGGACCCAGCCTACGACACCATCCAATAGCTAAGAAGCAGGCCCCTGGCCTTTCCTCCTCCCCGAGGACCAGGTTTAAAAAACATCCTTCACACAGAACTGAGACTTTACCAGGGAGACATAGAAATGGGAGCTTATTCTGCCTACAGGATGCTTCTCATCCTCCCTGGGGAAAGAAAAAAGTGCCCTTGGAGTTGGCAGCTAAAGTGAAAGACACAGACATTTTAGTTTCATGGGAGCACAGAAAAGAAATGAACACTTGCCTATCTCAGTCTCTTGGATGCTGTCAGTCATTGCTCTTGCTAGAAAAAGAAGCAAAATGAGAAGCTAAAGTACTGCTGGACGGGCTTTTGATGTAAAATTACTCAGTGGGTAAAAGGAGCTAGCAAGTGAAGTGAAGAAAGAAGAAAACTATTAGGAAGGTTAATGCTAAAGAGAGAGAAAGAAAGATCTCTAATTGTATCTTAGACTCAACATTTGTTTAAAAGAAAGCCAATGTTTAAACGTAGAGTTTAATATTTTCTTAAACTTACTGTCCTAGTGCAGTTCCTAGGTGGTACAAATGGTTAACTCACTCAGCTGCTAACTCTTGGAGGTTCAAGTCCACCCAGAGTTGCCTCAAAAGAAAGGCCTGGAGATCGACTTCTGAAAAATAAGCACAGTTCTACTCTGATGCACATGGGGTTGCCACGAGTCAGAATCCACTTGATGGCAACTGGCACTGTCTCAGTAAAGAAGTTTGTTTTTACATAAATTTGGTACCAGATATTGACGGCTATTGATGGTTGGGAGAGGGCAGGAACTACTCATAAAAGTCATGGCATTTGAACCACATCCTTGAGATGCTGTGCTGCCATCTCCATTGCCAGACCATTGCACAAAAAGCCCAGTGTGGTAGGAAGAAAAGCCCCTTCTGAGATCCTTCCTAGAGGTGTGATCTTGGGCAACTGAGGTGCAATGGATAACTTTTATATGACCTTTCTCACCATGGTCTTGTGACTCCTGCAAAATGATTGAGTGGGACTATGCAAATAAGTGCTTATGGCCCACCAAGGGTATTGGACAGCTTGCTAATAATGTAAATAAGGTGCATAGAGTCCTTGAGGGGGTGGGCTCATGCAAATAAGGTATATGGAACCCTAATGAGGGGATTGGCCAATTTTGTCATCATGCTAGGCTTGTAATGAGCTATCCTAGAGGTGGACAGGGGGACCTTACTACTACCAAGAAGAAGAAACAGGAGTGGAGTGTGTCCTTTGGACCCGGGATCCCTGCACTGAGAACCTCCTAGACCCGGGAGACAGAGAGAGCTGTAACACCAGAGACAAGAGACAGTGAGAAGAGACAGCAGAGAAATGGCAGCAGCAGAACCAGGAGACTAGCAGGAGGTGGCGTGGTGGGCTTCCAGCCCATGGAGCAAGAAAGTTGAGTGCCTTCAGGCAGAAGGCTTGCTGGTGGAGTGGGGTGCCTCCCTGCACTTGGTGGAGTTTGGCTCTCCTACCCACTGAGTAAGAGCTGAGCGCCTTCGGGCCAAGGCTTACTGGCAGAGTGGGGTGCCTCTGGGCACTTATCGGTGGAGCTGAAGAGCTTTGTAACACTCACCTGAGCAGGGCAGAGGCCAGGCCAAGAGACTGAGGGCCATAGAGAGGCCTGCCTGTGGGCACAAGTGAGAAGAGAATTTCCTGACAGAAGAACTGTATCCTGAGTCGTTCCTGATCCTGAATTGTAACCTGTTACTTCCATAATAAACCCTGTCACTGTGAATATGGTCTGTGAGTTCTGTTTGGCCATTGCAATGAATTATCGAACCCAGCAGAGGAGTAGAGAGTGCTGTGGGAGGGGTGGCTGGTGTCAGAATTGGTAAAAAGGTTGGAGAGAGGGGGTATGTCTGACCTCCATTTCATAGGAATCAGCTTTGAGCTGATGCTGATGGTGATTCTTCCTTCCTGTCATGAAATTAGAGGAGGTCAGATGCCCCCGCCATGTCATTTTTACAGCAACTCAGTCTCTCTGCACTTCAGCTTCCCATATATTAAGCAAAGGAAGTGGGCTAGATAGCCTCTATGGACTTCTCCAGTTATAAAGATTCTGCCACTCTAAATCTCTTTGGGAATTAAATTTGTGAGTTTAAAGTTTCTTGACACCAACCAAAGGTGCCTTTACCAGTAACCTCTCCCAGTGTATCCCCCACTTTTCATTCACAGGGACCCTGGAGCTCCTGTAAAGTGTCAAATAGTAGAGTGCCATTTATGATATAAGTCAAAGTCTGTTTTTTCCTTGACCCACGAAGTAACATGTTCTTAATTTTAGCTCTGTGAACAGTGCTGGTCTGCACTGTGCCAGCTGGCCCTGCTCTGGGGTCAGAGGTGTCTGGCTCTACTGTCAAGTTCCAGCCCCAGCCATAGCCCTCATGGCGGCTTCTAGCCTCTGATCCCATCCAGGAACTTCCAGTCTTGCCCCCTAGCTAAATTAGATGGTTGAGGTGGCACACAGTGGGTGAGGACACCCAGGGTTTTCTCTGAGGGTGCCCAGAGGTGCCCAGGTTCCTCAGGGCCAGAGGAATTCAAGAAGACCAAAGGAATATGCACTGTATTGGAAATCTGGCGTGCTGGGTTTTAATACCAGATCTCTCCCTGACTGGCTAGGTTACCTTAGGCAAATTCCTTGATCTCTCTAGGCTTCAATATCCTTGTCTGTAAAATAAAAGTAGTGACTATATAATTTCTAAAATCTATGATTCTAGCACAAAGATTCTCTGTGATTTGTGTGTAAGGAGGCAGGTGGACAGGCAGCCTTATATGGGGCTGGAGTCTTGTTATTTAGCAAGAATCTCAGGGTCTTAAGAGTTCAGACAAAAATGATGATGGTTGCTTATGGTATCAGAACTCATTTGTCTATTTCACCAGAGCCAACTGTCTTAAAGTCTTTGTGTTTGAACAAGCTCTTTCAGTCTTGGAGGTAGGAATAGAAACAATTCCTGAGGAAAGACCAGTCAAAGGGATGTGATATCTTTCTTATTTGTAGACATCCTGGGGGAGCCTAGAAGGCTCTAGGTCCTAGGCCTATTCCCTTATCTCTACTGAGGGCAAGCTTAGAGCCATAGCAAGACAGTGAAGCTTTTCCCTGAACACTTACAGTAGCTCGGTTAAGATTCTCTCGTAGACTGAGACAATTTTCCATAAGTCAAGCCCTGGGAAGAGATTCAAGGAGCAAGAAGCAGAAATGTCATCTTCTGACCTAGTCCGTGTAATTGCACCTGGAGTGTATACACATATGTGTGCTAGAGCTGGAGTCTCTATCCATGCTCAACATGGCCATGCCATCTGTCAACCTCTATTCCTTCCTCTCATCAATGATTTGTTCCTAAAGAAGCCACACAAGTCTCTTTGGGACTTAGCCACAGCCATCTTTCCTTAAGGCTTTGGAAACTCACTGCCTAGGTCAGATCCCAGCTCTATCATTTGCCAACCCTGTGGCCTTCTGCAAATTACTTAACTACTCTGGGCCTCAGTTTCATCATCTGTAAAAATGGAATAATAAAAGTATCTACTTTATAGGGCAGTTATGACTAGTGTCTGACATACAGTGGAGTCCTCCAAATCTCTAAACTAACATTGTTAGCATTATCATCACCACCACCATCTTCCACACTCCCTGCAATACACCCTACACTCTAGGCTCCCAGAACCATTCACCATCTGAGGGTCAGGGAGGAACTTATTCTCTACAGGGACAACTTAAATTATGACCCTAGGCTTTCTGGACCTCAGTTTTGCCATCTTTAAAAAGTGTGTTTGACTAGAATGCCTCCTGAGATCCAGCTCTAAAAGAATTCTAAAGTAGCCCTGCTCTTAGATCCTGCTGGCCTGAGTATAAATTAGGTAAACCATGCTCCCTCAGGCCAGAAAAGCCTTCAACCTTCTCCTACAGGTGGGCTCCTACTCATCCATGAAGACCCAGACCAAATGTTACCTCTTCTGCAATGCCTCCAGAAACAGCCAGTTACTCCCTCCTCCGTGCTCCCAAGGAAGCTTTGCACATACATCTATCATAAAATTTAAAATGTGGTGCACCAGACTATAAACTCCTAAAGGTGAGAGGCCATGTCTGTTGTGTCATTGTAAATTCATTCCCAACACAGTGTCTGGCACATGGCAGGTGTCTCACAAATTGTGATTGTGTGATGACAGGCAAAGGATGTCATCAGAGACCTGTTAGTAGGATAACTCCTCAGGATGGGCTTAACTAAAAAAAGCAGATTCAGGCATTGTGCGGGTGTAGTAAGTGCCTCCCCATCCAACCCCCTCCCAATATTCATGCAGAAGCATCAGAAAATCCAAAAAGTAAGGAAAGAGATTAGAACTACTAACTCTTGAACCATCCCCAAACTGTTCCCCTATAGTCTCTTCCATCTCAACATACCCAAGCCAGCAACCCCCATTTCTCCCTTCCTTTCACTTCCCATATTTTATCCATATTTTATTTATAAGTCTTGTTGATTCTATATCCCAAACAGACCTCAAATCTGTCCACCTGCCATCATTTCCCAAATAGTCTTAGTCCCCATAATCTCACACCTGGACCTCCACAGCAGCCTCTAAACTGGTGTTCCTATTTTTGCTCTTGCTCTCCTCCCCACATAGCTGGAGAAACATCTTTATTAAAAGCAAATATGATAATATAGCTTTCCTATTTAATTGTTCCACAAAAACCAGGAGTCCCTGGGTAGTGCAAATGGTTAACATGCTTGGCTGCTAACCAAAATGCTGGAGGCTCAAGTCCACTCAGAGTAGCTTCAGAAGAAAGGCCTGGCAATCTACTTCCCAAAAATCAGTCATTGAAAACTCTGGAGCACAGTTCTACTCTGACACACATGGGGTCACCATCAGTCAGATTCACCATGAGTTGGAGTCAACTCGAGGGCAACTGGTTTTATAAAACCCAAGCTCTTTGCTGTGTTCACTAGGCCCTGCCTGATAGGGCCCCTACCTTCCTCTCCATCCTCCTCCCACATAACTCTCTCTTCCCCCCTCACCTCTAAGCTCCATCCGGGTCCTTTCATTTTCTGGAACAAGCCAATCTTTTCCTACTTCAGGGTCTCTGTAATGCTATTCCCTCTGCCTGGAAGGCTATTTCCACTCTTCACATATCTCCTTCTCATTATTTACATTCAGCCTAAATGTCAGCTCTCTAGAGAGGACTTCTCTGACTACATTGCCTAAAGTAGGCCCCCTCTGCCCTCCAGGTATTCTCAGTCTCAACACCTTCTTTATTTGCTTCAAAGCGCTTCCTACAACAAGCTAATCGTTTTTGTTCTGTCTCCCCAGAGAGAATGGGAGATTCAGGAAGGTAAGGACCATGTCCTTCTATTGTTTCCAGCTGGCACATTATAGTGGCTTAATGCATCTTTGTTGAATAGAAGACTGTAACAAGTACCCATACTAAGCCAAGCAATGTAATGCATAGGTATAATGTTTCTCATTTAACCTTCACAACTTAAAATATAGTAATTATTCCCATTTTACAGATGAGGAAATCCAGTTAGGAGATTAGCTTTTTAGATTAGGTCATAAAGTCAATAAATTGTGGAGCTAGAATTTACACCCACTGAGATGTCTGACTGCTTCCCAGATCCACACTGCTTCTCAAACCCTGTTGTATACCCATAATACTAACAAAGCTTACAGCAGACACAAGATTCACTACCAGTGTAAATGGCATGCCATAATAATATGCTCCCTTTATATCTTTATTTACATTTTCAAGACATCAGGTTTAAGGAAGACCTTGATGAAATGCCCAAATGACTCTAGAATAATAGCATAGTATTTGTATTTATTATTATTATTATTTTTACTGGAGTCTGTAGTTATGGGAAAACTGGATACAAATCTGTCTTGCAGGCTAAATGTTGTACCATAAACCTAGGATTAGAGAGGAGTGCAGGATGGAGAAATGGCAAGAGTCCTCTGGTTAGAAAATCAATAACACCAGATAACAACCCAAGACTAGAACACAGGACAGTGCAACCAGATATCAACCCAGACAGGGGTTGGCATTGGGTAAGATTAATAGAAAACTTGCCTATTAAAGTGATAGCAATAGTATTAGTGATCTTTTAAACCATTTACCAGCATTAACAGAGCCCTGGTGGCACAGTGGTTAAGAGCTCGGCTGCTAACCAAAAAGTCAGCAGTTGGAATCCACCAGCTGCTCCTTGGAAACCCTATGAGGCAGTTCTACTCTGTCCTATAGGGTCGCTATGAGTTGGAGTTGACTCAATGGCACCGTGTTTGGTTACTAGCATTGACAGTATAAAGTGACTTCCCTATCTGGGTTGATATCTGGTTGCTCTGTCCTGTGTTCTAGTCTTGGGTTGTTATCTGATGTTATTGATTTTCTAACCGGAGGACTTCCTTTAGTATTTCTGGTAATTTTGGTTGGGTTTTTGCAAATTCCCTAAACTTCTATTTATCTGGAAATGTCCTAATTTCACTGTCATATCTGAGAGACAGTTTTGCTGGATACATCATTCTTGGCTGGCAATTCTTTTCCTTCAAGGCTTTATATATGTCATCCCATTGCCTTCTTCCCTGCATGGTTTCTGCTGAGTAGTCTGAGCTTAGACTTATTGAATCTCCTTTTTAGATGACTTTTCCTTTATCCCTAGCCACTCTTAAAATTCTCTCTTTATCTTTGGTTTGGGAAGTTTGATTATAATACGTCTTGATGACTTTCTTTTGGGATCTACCTTATGTGGGGTTCGATCAGCATCTTGGATAGATATAGTCTCATCTTTCATGATATCAGGGAAGTTTTCTGCCAACAAATCTTCAACAATTCTCTCTGTATTTTCTGCTATCCCCCCCATTCTGGTACTTCAATCACTCGCAGCTTGTTCCTCTTGATAAAGTCCCACATTATTCTTAGGTTTCCTTCATTTTTTTAAATCCTTTTATCTGATTTTTCCTCAAATAAATTGGTGTCAAGTGCTTTATCTTCAATCTCACTAATTCTGACTTCCATTGCCTCAGTTCTGCTCCTATGACTTTCTATTGAGTTGTCTAATTCTGAAATTTTATTGTTAATCTTCTGGATTTCTGATTGCTGTCTCTCTGTGGATTCTTGCAGGCTGTTAAATTTGTCATTACGCTCTTCTCTAATCTTCTTAAGTTCCTCTATTGCTTGGTCTGCATTTTGCTTAATTTCCTTCCTGATCTCTTGAAGAGTTCTGTATATTAACCTTTTGTATTCCGCCTCCAGTAATTCCAAGAAGTTCTCTTCCTCCAGAAAAGTTCTTCTTTATTTTGGGAGCTTGCTAAAGCCATCATGGTCTGCCTTTTTATGTGATTTGATATTGACTATTTGTCTCCAAGCCATCAATAAGTTATTATATTTATTTATGTTTGCTTACTGTGTTCTAGCTTCTTGTTCTGTTTCAATATGCCCTGATAGGCTGCTCATGTGAGCTAGCCCCATCACTGGCACTCCTGAAGTTCCAACGTCCTGCCACCAGGTTACCAGACCTGCCACTAAGTATGTGAGTGCAAGATTCTGCCCACTCCTCCTGTATGGATTCAGCTAAGGTGTCCAAGTAGTCAGCCACCAAGTGTGTGGTGCAGGTTCTCACCTACAGTCCTAGGCAGGCATGCGTGATTGGTATAGGCACAGGCATCTGGCTGTAGCAGGGGGTCACACGCTGAGCAAGGCAGGGGGCCGATGGCCACCCTCAAGTGTCCAGGAGGAAAGCACGTCCTTGTTTCCTAGAGCATGTAGGTGGGTGGGTTTTGCAGCCGGACTATGAGCACCCAATGCGTTGGCTGTAAGGACTGGGGGGGCACTACTTATTTCTTGGGCTCTGTCACAGGTGGCTAGGTGGCATGGGTGGAGCCACCAGTCCTCAGGCCCCTGACGTGGGTAGATGAAGACCCTGCATAATTGGCAGAGCAGTGTCAAATGGCAAGAACCTGCCACTTCACAGCTGAAACAGTTAAAGTTAGAGTTCTGGTATATACCCTGTTGTACTGTGGTAATGAGGGACTATGCTGTTGAAATGGGCCCACACACCAAACAAGTTTCTGCAGGTTGAAAGACACTCAAAGTCCACAGACCCTGTATGCCTGTGCCTAGGCAAAGAAGCTGCGCCTACCCTGAGTTCCTGGCTTAGGGGAGCCGGCAGATTACTTTATCCCCTGTTTGTTCCCTCTCCAAGGCTAGGAGAATGGCTCAGGGTGCGTGAGGGGTCCTATTCTGGCCCAGGGGACTCAGCAATTGCTGAAGCCGTCCCAGACCCAGTGCAGAGCAGGGAGCAGGGAGATAAATGGGAGAGATGTTTTTACCCAAAGGGGGGGTGTTTTTGATCCGCACGGTAGGCCAGATGCAAGTACTTATCTTTTGCCGATCGAGGGCTGCTTCTCACTGGTTATGGATGCCAAGTGGTCTCTCTGCTCCTGGGTCTCTCCCAATGTGGAAAACATCTCCCAAGCACCACTGCTTGCCTCACTGTGCACCACGAGCTGATCTGGCCTGAAAGGCTCTGGCTCCCGCCAGGTCAGATCTGGCAACTCCTTGCTGCTTCTGAACCATCTCTCCCTTCTCCTGCTACTCAGTCCCATTCCTCAACTTTTCCTTTGATGTTCAGGGCTTCTAGATTGTCATATGTAATTGATTCACTTGTTTTTTTGGGTCTTTGTTGTAAGAGGGACCACCAGAAGCATCTGACTACTCTGCCATCTTGGCTCCGCCCTTGATGGTATAAAGTGGACAGGAGTCATCATAAGGCACACCTAAGGAAAGCAATTAGCCACACTTCTATTCTTACTACTAAAATTTATACTTCAATTCAGATAGTGTATCTACAACAAAATCACTACCTACCATCAAAATGTCCTTTCACCCAGTATAATTATATGCCACACACTGTATGAGGTATTTTTGTATCTGTCATATATGTTCTTTAATGCTCATAACAATCCTATGTGGTAGGTACTAATATCATTACCATTTTAGAAATGAGAAAACTGAGGAACAGAAAGGCTAAGTAACTAGCCAAAGGGCAAACAGCTAGCAAGTAGCTGGGCTGGGAGCCAAACTCATTCTTTTCACCTTGATATACCTCAAGACCTCAGATAGCTGGGAGATTTCCATTTTACCAACCCGCGCCTCCAAGTTCACAAATTTTACCTCTCACCTCCTCCAACTTCTAATATTCAAATTATTTTCCTTAAACCTTGTACATTTCCCTTTTTAAGGGAAAACATATTATCATAACAAAGTGGTCCAGTGATAGAGAGATGTTCTACAAGATGCAAATACCAAGCATATCTTAGTCAGTTCCTAGTAACTATCTGTTCCCTTCCTTCCCATAAACCCAACAAATACTGCATGCCCCATCCCTGTCTTAGAGACTCACAATCCTTTGCAAAGTTTGCCACTGATCTGTGTTTAGCCCAGCAGTTTCCAAATTTATTTGACCATGAAAGCCAGTTTCGAGGAACACCTATTCCACACTACAAATAAACTTTGGGAAGTACTCACCTGGACCTCAAGCTTCCAAGATACAAAGATGGGCTGTGAGAAGCAGGTAGGGAGGAGGAGCCAGGAGAGGCTCCCGAGGTGAAAGCCCCAGAGCAGCACAGTCCTTTGTAACTCCTCAACTCCT
Organism: Dugong dugon; assembly: GCA_030035585.1. Classification (NCBI taxonomy): domain Eukaryota; kingdom Metazoa; phylum Chordata; class Mammalia; order Sirenia; family Dugongidae; genus Dugong; species Dugong dugon. Next base: position 40,630,978 of record CM057476.1, on the reverse strand, counting down.
TTCCAAGTGATGCCGGCCCTTGGGAAGCAGCCCCTCTGCCTTCACAGGCCCTACTCCACAGGGCTCCCAGGGGAGGGGAGACTCAGGAAGCAGTACCACTTCCTCATGGGAATCCCCAGTGAGCTTCCTTTCTAGGGATTTTGTATCCAGCCCTCTATGTTTATAGTCTGAGAAACTATTATAGAAAGGATAGGCATAGCGAGTAATATGGGACAGGAATGACACATAGGGCCAAAGAGGGGAAAAAATCTTCCTAGTACCTTGCCCATGCCAGTCCCTACTTGGCCTTGGAAATGATAAACACCCCTCACGTGCTTATGGAGTTTGACATTTTAGAAAAGCACTTTCACATGTATTGTATCATTTCATCTTCCCTAAAAATTAGGTATTATTATTATCTCTCCCATTTTACCAAAGAGGAAAGAGAGCCTTAACAAGGTGAAGGGTAATGTCCAAAATCAATAGTGATCAGGACTCTGGGCTCCAGATGTGATCAGCTCTGGAGTTTGCCCCATGAACCATCCTCCACCTGCCCCATCAGCTTGCGGGGCTGGAATCTGGCTAACAGCTTTGCAGAGGACAAGATAAGAGGAGATATAACTTGGCTGCCTGGTGATGCAAAGGTGGGGGGGGGGGGGATTTGAAACTAAAACAGCAAATGGCAGTTTAGATGGAAGTCTTGCACAGTAATAGGGTTGGTTTTGAGAAGGAGGGTGTGGATTAGACAGAAAGGTGCTCCTCCTCAGTGCCAGCAAATCTGCCTCACTGGAGCATTTTCCCACCACCCATCTGTCGGTTGTACTGTGGTGGCTTGTGTATTGATGTGATGCTGCAAGCTATGCTGCCAGTATTTCAAATACCAGCAGGGTCACTCATTGTGGACAGGTTTACACAAAGCTTTCAGATTAAGAGTAGGAAGAAAGGCTTGGTGATCTACTTTCAGAAATTAGCTAATGAAAACCTTATGGATCACAACAGAGTATTGTCTGATTTGCTTTCTTTGGGCACAACATCAGGAGGGATCAATTGTTGGAGGAGGACACTGTGTTTGGTAAAGTACAGGGCCATTGAGGGCATGAGACATACATGGTGAGATGGGTTGGCATGACAGCCACAAGGATGGACTTGAACATGCTGGCTATCATGGAGAGAGATGATGCAGAACTAGGCAACATTTCATTCTTTTGTACATAAGACCACTATGAGTCAGAGTCTACTCAATGGCAGCTATCTATCTATCTGTCTGTCTGTCTATCTAGAGCATTGTTGCCGGGGAGCAGCAACTTGTGGGATATGAGGGCAGATGAGATGTTGAATTGATAATTGTCTCCTTGAGGCTTCCTCTGCTCTTTGGAGCCTCTCTCTTGGTGAGCAAGAAGGAGCTCTAGGTACCAGACATTGCCTTGTTCCTGGATACCCCATCCTGGCTCCAGGGGAAGCTCCCCAGAGTGAGGCCTCACTTCCATGGGGGCTCCACCAAGGCTGGACTTGTAGAGCAAGATGTGCATTTCAGAGATATCCCTGCGACTCTGGTCTTCCTTCAGAATCAATCATCAAGTGATTCTTCTGGTGCTGAAAACAAATGACACTCTTAACTCTCATACACAGTCTGTGTGACATACGGTGTCTTTTCTCCAAGGTCCTGGGAAACAGGGCCTCAGCACTGTAGACTTGGGCAGAGGGTCACACCAATTCATTGCCCAAGCAGATGGCCTGGATCCTTGGGCACCCTGAAGACAGGCTATTCATGAGCTTTATGTTTCCCTCATGTTCCTGAGTTCTTCCAGAAGCAAATGAGAGGTCTTAAGCTGAGTTCTCTAGAGAAGAAAAACCAGTGAAGCCTATATATGTATGTATGTGTGCATATATATATATATATATGTCTATATGTGTATGTGTGTATATATGTACACACACACATATATATACATATATATATATATACATATATATATATATCTCAAAGCCCTGGTAGTGCAGTGGTTAAGCATTTGGCTACTAAGCAAAGGGTTGGCAGTTTGAATCCACCAGCTGCTCCTTGGAAACTCTGTGGGGCAGTTCTGTTCTGTCCTGTAGGGTCACTGTAGGGTAATGCTATTCAGCTATATGCATCCCTTCCTAATGGAGGCAGCTTTGCTTTTCCCAGAAGCATGCTGGAGATGAATTTGAGATGAACTCGGGCTAAGGTACAAGGTCGGGGGTGGCACGGCTGGGCTGGTGGCCAAGGCTGAGGGATGCCTTATCAACAGAAAGGAAAACATCTGAACCTGGACGTGTAGTCCCTGGGAGTGCTAGCTGCCCAGAGACTTGGAAGAAAAACAATAAACCTTAGCCCCAGCTGGAACTGTATATAAGCTGGTGTGCCTTGCCAGGCGGTAGCAGAACACTACTCTGGTCCAGCTGTTGTCCTGGGCTGTCCTGTACATAAGTTCCCCAAGTAAACCATATGTCTCGATCACTGGTTCCAGAGTCTGTCTTTGATCTCTTGGCTATGCAGCCCAAAAAACAAATCCACTGGTATATATATATATATATATATATAATAATCCATTGGTTTATATATATAAAAAGAGAAATATTTATATATTTATATCAAGGAAATGGTTAATGTGGTTGTAGAGGCTGGAAAATCTCAAGTCTATCAGTCAGGCTTGAGGCTTCTCCTGAATCATGTAGCTGCAGGGGCTAGTGAGCCCAAGATTGGCAAGTCAGACAGCAGGCCTCTGGCTCATAGGCTGCTGAGGCTGACAAATCCCAAGATGGGCAGGTAAGCTGATAGCTCAAGTCCCAAGAACCTGAGGTCAGATGCAGGATCCAGAGCAAGCAAGAGTCAGAGAGCTTTGCCAGAAAGTGCACGTACATTGGATGCAGGCCATACCCCCAAGGAAATGCCATTTCAGCTGATTGGTGCTCATAGAAGACCTCATCATGGAGGTGATTATATTATTACATAGCTGCCAGATTACATCATAACTGCCAAACCACTGAGAATCATGGCCCAGCCAAGTTGACACACAACCTTAACTATCACATGAGAGTGTGTATGTGTATGTGAGCCTGTATCCAAAAAAGAAGGCAGGGACCAGATGGGCTGTCAGCCCTTGCCTCTCTCAGGCTGGTTTCCTGCTTAGCCTTCTGGTACCTAATTTGGGGCTCATCCACTATTTAGCTCCTTGCAGCTCTATTTTCCAGGACTTGGTTTCTGGTACCACTCACACCAGCTGGGCTCCAGCAACGAGTAGCTGGATCACCCGGGGCCATGGTGGGGCATCTTCCTGAGAGTGAGGATTAAAGGATGCCTGAAGCATTGATGCTGGCCAGCGCCTCCCCCTTGTCAGCACCCACTGAAGATTCCCCACACCTCTCCGGCTCCTGTGGGCTCCCATAGGGCAGAGGCTGTGCTGATTCCTGCATGTCACTATGCTCCTGAAGGCTTTTTGAATGGTGGACTCGAGGTCGGGTCCTCAGCTCAGTCCAGGTCTCAGGCCTGGTCTTCCACCATGTCCAGTCCAAGGGTCCCACAGCCACCCTCTCTTTGCTTCTGTTAGAATGCTCAGCAGGGCTGTAGCTAGTGATCTCTTGGATGGATGGAGCGGGGCAGGGTGCACATTGCCTTGAGGGCCCCTCTCTGCTGGGAACTTCCAGCAAGGGACTGTCCTGGCGCAGTGGTGGTACAGGAGGCTTCACCCAAGAGGCTGAGTCCCCATGGGACTGTTGGCAGCACGGTTTGGTCACAACCAGGCCCACAAGGTCTGAAAGCCAGAATCAAGCTTGTCAGGCTGAATATCTCAGTCTTTTTCAACTGGCCTTTAAAGACGAAACCTCCTTTCCACATAAGCAACTAAGAGGAGAGGAACTCAGCAATGGGTTGGTCAGAAAAAGTAAGGAGGCAAAGCTGTTTAATGTAAGGTCTATATTTGTAAGCCCCAGGCTTGGCTGCCCCTGCTAGACCATGTGAAGGTGAGGTCCCATTAGAGAACTTCCTACGGGTGTTCACAAACTTGGTGGCACTGAGGGCCTGCTGGAGCACCTAGCAGGACCTGCAGGGCCTAGAGGTGAGAACCCAGGAGACATGGAGGCCTCACTGGCCAGAAAGAGCTGGGACATGGAGAGCAGACTTCCTTCCCCCAGATGCCCTGAATCATAAGCACATATACTGTCTTAGCTCAGGAACTTCTGGCTGAGTCCCTTCAGCAACATCTCTGCTTGAATGTTCCTAGTGACAGGAAACTCACTAACTCTAGAGACAGTTTTTCCATGCCTGGGTTGCTCTCACTATGTGAAATGTCTTCAACCTGTTGCACTGATAATTGTCTCCTTGTAGCTTCCTCTACTCTTTGGGGCCAACCACACAGAACAAATATAACCCTTCTTCCCCATTACAGATGGAGACTTGGTGGAATAGTGGTTAAGCACTTGGCTGCTAACCGAAAGGTCAGTGGTTCGAACCCACCAGCTGCTCCACCAGAGAAAGATGTGGCAGTTTGCTTCTGTAAACATGCACAGCTTTGGAAACTCTATAGGGTAGTTCTATTCTGTCCTATAGGGTCACTATGAGTTGGAATCAACTCGATGGCAACAGGTCCCCATAACATCCCTTCAAATATTGGGATCCACACATTCCCAGTTCATTCAGTCTTCCCATCCTAGACCTTCTTCCCTGCAGGTACTCCAGTTTGCCTAATAACCCTCTAAAACCGTGGCACTTGCAGGTGGGTCTAGCTGAGCTGAGGAGCAGGGGCATCAGCTCCCTGGTGTGAGATTCTGCCTTGTCCAGTGCAGTCCAACGTTGCAAGAGCTGCTCCCGCAGCCAGCATGAAGCATCAGACTTTCTGCTGCTGTAGAGACTAGTGATTTCCTAACTGTGCTCAGGGGGTCCTGAGGGCTTCTCAGAGCCTCTCTGAGTTCACAATGGCAGGAGGGGGAGGGAGGGAGGAGTACGGTGTGGGGGCTCTGGAATCCTCCCCTATCATTTAACTAGAGCATAGCTACTTCAGAGTGTTTTACAAATGAAGCTGCTGCATGAGCTTTGGTTTGAAGCAAGGGCACAGCAGCTGAAAAATGTTTGAAAACTAGTGTTGACTAACGTGGTTCAGTCTCTTTGTCACACGGTATCCTAAGCTGCACCTCCCTCATTCCTGATGGGGGTCCCAGATGGCTCTATTGCTCTCAGGAACACCTGAAACCCCATTTCTGCTGCTTCTATGAACCAGAGGGCAGAAGCGGGCTTGCACAGGGGTTGTAGGAAATATCTGTACCAATAGTGTAAGTGGCAGTGTGGGCCAGGCCAGGATTGCACAGGGTCTGGGCATCTGAAGACAGGACAGGTGATGCCCATAGAGTGTGACAGTCACACAGGTGATGAGTGTGCTGGGCCACTGAGTGGTCCAGATAGAGAGCAGGGTGGAGTAAGAAATCAGGAGGCGGTGCCAGTCCCAGCCCCAGAAATGGTCACTTCCCAGCCGCCACAGGGCTGGGTGGAGACACTCACAGGGCAGCGTCTCAGCGCTGTTCTTCTGGATCATTATGCAGAGCTGTAGCACCAGTTGGGGGGCGCTCTCCAAGAAGGTCTCCAGGAGGCGCAACATGTTGACGTCTGCATATTCGTACATCATAGCCCAGTAAAAGCGTCGCTGGTGTTCCTTCTGCCGCTGGCTCTGAATCCCCAAGTACATGGTGCGGATATACCTGCCGAGAGAGGGACAAAATGGAGAGCTTGGGTGGGTGTTAGGACTGTGGTAAGTTTTCCTAAGACCAAGCACCACCTTGTGCCAGCATCCTCTCCTTCGCTCTAAAGCTTCCCCAAGTCTTGGGTAGGGCTCTAGTGGTTCTCAAAACCCAAGGTCACAATGTTAAGGCATAGGGATGGGAGTGGGGGCAGGTCATGGAAGGAGTGTCTGACACTCTGTGTGATCTTAGGCAAGACGCTCCCTGCTTCTGGGCCTCAAAACCTTCCAGGTAAGCCTCTTAGATGTCATGCATCACAGGTGAGCTCAGAGGGTGGTTGGGCTTTCTCAGGTGTAGGGTCCCTGGGGGAACATTCTAACAAGGCTTTCACTTCTATTACACAGCGCTGCTACTTTCTCAGTAGGAGGAAAAGAAAGGGAATTAACATTTGTTAAGCTCCTATAGTTAAGTACTCAGCTGCTAACCAAAAGGTTGGAGGTTCAAGTCCACCCTGAGACACCTAGGAAGAAAGGCCTGGCAATCCACTTCCAGAAAATCAGCCATTGAAAACCCTATTGAGAACTGTTCTGCTCTGACATACATGGGGTTGCTATAAGCTGGAATCCATTAAAGGAAACTGGGTTTTTTTTAAAGCTCCTACTGAGTGCCACTCCTTAGCTTACTGTATATTACCTTGGTCACAAGACAGTAGATATAACTCTCCACATATTACAGATAAGAAAATAAGCTGGGGCTCAGAAAGGTTAAGTCATTTGCACAAGATCCCACATCTGGATGGTGAAGCAATAGGAGTTGGTCAAGGCCATTCTGACAGCAACACCTGTGTGCACCCCACTACATAAGGGAAAAGCTGATTCTGCAGTGGAACCTCTATCCAGGCTTCGCCCAGGACCGCGGTCACACAAATCCAGTGATCCCACTCACTCAGGATTACACCCAGGCACCATTAGGGGAGGAACAAGGAGCAAAGGAAACTGGTACAGGGGCAGAGCATGGACTTGGTGGTCAGTAGACCTGGGGTTCCCAGACTTGGACAAGTTATTCCAACTCTGTGTTCTTGGGTTACTCTTTAACATGGAGGAATAACAGTAGCATCATAGGGTTTGTGGGAAGAGTAGTGAGATAGTATATGTATAGAGTGCCTGGTACACAGTTATTGTGGATTGAATTGCGTCCCCCAAAAATGTGTGTCAACTTGGCTAGACCATGATTCTCAGTGTTTTGTGATTGTCTACCATTTTGTCATCTGATGTGATTTTCCTGTGTGTTGTAAATCCTACTTGTATAATGTTAATGAGGTGGGATTTGTGGCAGTTACGTTAATGAGGCAGGACTCAATCTATAAGATTAGGTTGTGTCTTAAGTCAATCTCTTTTGAGATATAAAAGAGAGAAGCTAGCAGAGACACAGGGGGACCTCATACCACCAAGAAAGCAATGCTGGGAGCAGAGTGAGTCCTTTGGACCTGAGGTTATTGTGCTGAGAAGCTCCTAGACCAGGAAAAGATTGATGACGAGGATCTTCCTCCAGAGCCAACAGAAACAGAAAGTCATCCCCTGAAGCTGGCACCCTGAATTCGGACCTCTAGCCTATTAGACTGTGACAGAATAAATTTCTGTTTTTTAAAGCCATTCACTTGTGGTATTTCTGCTATAGCAGCCCTAGATAACTAAGACAACAGTAGACATTCCTCCTAGATCCATATAAGAAGACCCCTAGTCCTCATTTGACTTCCTGAATCTGAGTCTCTGACCTACAGTCAAGAAGAAGGATTAATGTGCCATCTAAACTTAGCTTGGTCTCCTAAATGCTAGTGGTCTGTGAGGCAGGCACATGGTCAGAGGTGCTGGCAGTTTCAGGCCAAAAGCCAGGTTCTGGAAGCATGACTTTGTAGGCCCAGTTCAGATCAAGAAAAGGAAACATAAATTGTCTAACGGCCCCCTTCTGGGTACCTCAGCCAATGGGAGAGAACCCCATGAGCATCCCTGACCATCTCTGGGCAATATGCATTCTGCAACACTTCACTGTGCCCTCTGAGATTCCAGTCACAAAGGGAGAAAGCACAATGGACACCTAACCTAGGCCTGACTGTCCTCAAGCATTATCAAGTGTCCATCTGGGCTGGGCAGTCCATTCTGTCTCCATTGCCATCATCAGCTTGGTCCTGGCCACTATCACCTCTTGCCTGGGTCAATGCAGGAGCCTCTTAATGAGTATCCCTGCTTACGTTCTTACCTCAGAGCAACCCATTCTTCACACAGCAGCCAAAGTGGTCCTCTAAATTCATAAATGCAATCATGTCATTTCCCTTCTTTCTACCCTCCAATGGCTTCTCATGATGCTTCAAATAAAATCCAAACTCCTTACTTTGGCTCATAACACCCTGCCTGCCTCTCCAACCTCACCTCTTATTCTCTCCCCCTCTTTTCTCAGAGTCTTTTCCATCTCTCCCTGGAGCTCTACGAGCTCTGCAAGCACAGGTGCCTTGTCTATCTTGGTCACTGCTACAGCCCCACTGCCTCACACAGGACCTGGCACACCGCAGGCACTAAGTAAACATTTGTTAAATGAGTGAATGGATACAGGGACGGCCCAAGTTAGAAGGAAGATTCCTCCCCTACAGAGCTGAAGAGTCCTGGCAGGACAACATGGTCACAAGCACATCAAAGGTAGGTAGTCCACGTCCATGTTCATAGCAAATTCCTGGGAAAATGTATCGTAAGGTGGATCACTTAGAAGAGGGTATATTTTCTCATGGGAGCAATGGGACAATTGGGTCATTGCTTAAAATCTTTGCTTTGACATTATGGAAGTACTATGTTTTAGAAACAAAAATGTAAGAAACATCGTGGTGCAATGAATTACTTAATATGGCCCTTCTAGCCATGTATGGTCTTGTGATTCCCACAAAATGATTGAGTGTTTGTGGCCCACCAAGGGGATTGGACAGCTTTCTAATAATGCAAATAAGGTGCATAGAACCCTTGAGAGCCATGCAAATAAGCTTTATGGAACCCTAACAAGGGGATTAGTCAGTTTTGTCATCCTGCTAGGCTTTAAAGGGAGCTAATCCCAGAAGTGAGGGGGGAACTCACTACCATCAAGAAAGAAGAGCCAAGAGCAGAGACCTTTAGATCCAGGGTCGCTGCGCCAAGAGTGTCCTAGACCCAGGAAACAGAGACAGCTATAACACTGGAGACAGCAAGAAGTGGCTGCAGAGAAACGGCAGCAGCAGTTCCAAAAGTCTGGCATGAGATGGTACAGTGGGCGTCCCAGCCCACGAAGTGAGGTGGCTATAGTGAGTGTGCCAACCCACAGAGTGAGAGAGCTGAGTGTCTTCGGGCCAAGAGTTACTGGCAGAGTGCAGTGTCTCCAGGCACTTGTTGGCAGAGCTAAAGAACTTTGTAACACTTGCCCGAGCAGGGCAGAGGCCAGGCGGGGGGTGGGGGGGGGGGGTGGGGGGCAAAGGGTAGAGAGGCTGAGGGCCAGAGAGAGGCCTGCCTACAGGCATGGCTAATAAGCTGTCCTGACTGAAGAACTGTATCCTGAGCCATGCCTGATTCTGAATTGTAACCTGTTATTTCTCTAATAAACCCTGTAACTGTGAGTATGGTCTGTGAGTTCTCTGTGGCCATTGCAATGAGTTATCAAACCCAGCAGAGAAGTAGAGAGTGCCATGGGAGGGGCAGCTGGTGTCAGAATTGGTAAAAAGGGAGGAGTTAGAAGGTTTATCTGACCTCCGCCTCATAGGAATAAACCTCAGGCTGATGCTGATGGTGATTCTTTCCCCATGAAGTTAGAGGTTCTGACACCATCATGTCATTTTTACAAACATAAATTTGTAAAATAATTTAAAATCATAAAATGATCCTTTTATCCAATTCCAATGTGGTTGGCCTGACCCCAAAGCACTCATCATGTACTAGACCCACTGCTAAGCAAAAGCTCCAGGGTCCCCAAACATGTACAAGAGAACAAATTACAACCCTGCTGAACCACAGAGGTGACCTAAAACAAATGTGCTAGCAACAAAAAGCACCCTTCAACCTCTGATGAACAAGGCTATGGCTTTCTCTCCAGATTCCTTAGAGGCTTTGAGGGAGGGTTTGGGTGACTGTACCTCTCTGAAGGGATCTACCCAGGGAAGCTGAGATGGACACCTTATTTCTTTCTAGACATACACTCTGGAGTGAGTGAAGAAACAGTCCTACTAACAACTAAAATGAGGGAGACGCAAAGACAAGGGGCAATAAGGGGAGGAAGGTACAGCAGCAGGGACTATATTCAGAGAAGGATGTAGGAGGATGTTCAGAAAGTGTGCCAGGCCTCATGTTAGATACTTCCACGTCTATGTCCACTGTCTTGAATTCTGTGGTACCTTGTGAGACAGGTCTTTCTTTAAATCATAATTTAGCATACGGGAAAACTGAGGTTCTGAGCAGTGAAATAAAACACCCAATTCTGATTCTATCCCTGGTTTTGCCACTTACTGGCTGTTGCTGTTCCCACTAGTCATTACCTCTGTCTGGGCCTCAGTCTGTAAATCCACAAAATCAAGGGACCAGGAAAAAAGCTTGGAAAAGGACAGGGAGGTTGTTGCACCTGATCTGTAAAGTCATGGGAATCACTGAGAGAAAGGTGAGTGAAGTATGGGCCTGAAGGAGACGACCAACTGAAAGAGGTGACAACAATAAACCTGGGTAGGGTGGGCATGGCTGTAAGAAATATTGTCATAAATAGTTTGGATTTGGAGAAAGAGTCAGACTCTGAATGAAAGGTAGAAGGGAAGGGCCAGATTAACCAGATCCGATGGTAGCTTGGGAAAGCAGAGCAGCAGAGTACAAGGATGCTACTGGCTGAGTACCAAGGCAAGGCCATGAGTCCAGAGGTTCCACGCCAGCATCCAGAAAAGCCATGTGTCCAGTGAGGCATTTGGTGTTGTGGGTCTCACAGACCAGATGTGGTCCCTGTGATCCAAAACTCAGGTCTAGCTACATATAAGATCTGTAGTACACAATTTCATGGGCCACAGACCTACAACATGGGCCAGACCATGAATTTATACTCTCTCAGGGGTATACTCAGACCACAGACTCTGCCTCTTCTAGCCTCACAAGGTGGCCCAGCTGCTGGAGAAATGATTATGTGGCAGAGCTAAGCCCCAGGTGAATGCAGGTCTGCCCTACTAGGGTAAAAGGAGTACTCGCCCTACCCCCCAGCCTGCTTTCCGAAAGCCACAAGCCCCTCTGTCCACCATGGCCAGGGCAAAGGAAGGCAATTCATCCAGAATATGCTGATTCAACTACAATGTCTGCCAGGAGAAACCAATCTTGAGTTTTCTCTGTGAGAGCATTCCTAGGGTATGGGAAGAAATGAGGGTAGGAGCAGGCAAAGCCAGAGCCTCTCCTCCTTGTGCTGATTAGCCATAATCAAGTTAGAAATCAATTTTTAAATTTCATTTCTCCCTGGGTCACCAGCTCAAACAGCTTCCACCCTGAAGTAGGAGCTAAAACAGAGTCCCTGACCTTCTGGGACCTCAGATATGGTCCAGTTCAGGATTTCCCTAAAAGTAAATGCCTTACATCTGTTCCCCCTCCCTGCTTCTGCACCCTTCTCTTCTATCCTCATGTCCTTGGGTCCCTAGGAGATAAATGAGGGGTGCTGATTTGTAGTATAATTAGGTTTGGGCACTGATCTAGCCCAACTTCCATTTTACAGATGAGGACAACAATACTACAGTGACCGTGGGGCAGAGCCAGGCTAGAATCTGGGCTCCTGACTCCTTGAACAGTGTCCTCTCCCACCACAACATGCCCTCCTCCTGTCGGCAACCCCCTGACAAAGTAGGACAGGGGCTGTGAGAGCCACCTACAAGTGCAAAACCTCCGCACCATGTGCTGCAGGATGCTTGTTGCTCTGCAAACACATCGCTACTGTCATCCTCCAGGCCTCTAGGTGTCTTCCTCCTTCCCCCGCAGAACTTCCCAGTGCTTGCGCCCATCAACGTCTAAGGAGCTACCAGGAAACAATGAAGTGGGGTTGAGGCGGGAATAATGCATCTCTCCTCTAAACCCCTGTGCCAGTCCCATTCTCTCCCTAGGCCTCATTTTCCCTGCTTGTGAAATTCAGAGTTAGGTCTAGGTGACCTCTGAGGCAGGTCTGCCAGCTGTCTCTTGCTAGGCCTCTGTTTGTGTCATCCCAGGACACGGCAACCACTGGGCCATGCACAGACTGCCTTGGTCCGCGGCCACACGGTGGCGCCAGACCCCAACCGACCCCAGCTTCTGGAGCTGCGGGCGGACGCAGGAAGGATGGCGCACACCGGTGATCTCATACCCAGCCCAGCTGCCTTCTAAAGGCCCCAGCCCTCCTATGCGACGTGTACGGGTGCGCGGACTGCCGGCGAGACCGCGCTACAGGCCCACATGGGCCAAGTCCCGACGGGAAAGCACTGTCACAAGAGAAAGAGGGTTGGCTGACCTTCCCTCAAATCCCCACCTTCTCCCCTGCCTGGGAGGCTCCAGAAAGCACACCTCCTTCAGGAAGGTAATTCAGAAGAGAAGAAATCAAACGCCTTTCCTCCTAGATTTGCTTTCACATCTTGTGTCATCTCCTGTCACACCATCTCTCTCCCAAAAACATTGGGTCATGAAATGCACAGGGATGCATGCAGCTCTGATCATGGAGCAGGGACCAAGAAAGCTGCGGGCTGGTATAAGGTCTGCAGGACTGAGTGATCTTGGGCAAGTCATCTCCCAGGCTGGGCTCCTGCTATTCACCCACTGAATGAGTGAATGAGGCGGGTAGCCTGCAAGATCTCTAAGCTTCCGCCAATGTTTTATAACTTCATCTTTCTAAGTGGCTTCACAGAGCAGCAAGTATGGCTTAGCATCTTTACAAAGAATAGTACCTAATATTTATATAAAGAGTCCTGGGGTGCTAACCAAAAGGTCGGGTCCAAACCCACCAGCTACTCTGTGGGAGAAAGATGTGGTAGTCTGTTCCAGTAAAGATTATAGCCTTGGAAACCCTATGAGGCATCTACTCTGTCCCATAGGGTTGCTATGAGTCAGAATCAATTTGTTGGCAAAGGGTTTGGCCAGTGCACCTCAATGAACTGCCATAAACTGTCTGTCAGTACTGTTAGTAGAGGATTGTGTGTTGTTATGATGCTGAACAGGTTTCAGATGAACTTCCAGACTAAGACGGACTAGGAAGAGGGACTGGCAATCTACTTCCAAAAATCAGCCAATGAAAACTCTATGGATCGCAATGGTCCAATTTTGGGGATGGCACAGGACTGGGCAGCATTTTGCTGTGTTATACATGGGGTCACTGTGGGCTAGGGCCAACTTCATGACAGCTAACAATAACAGCAGTGTTTTATATGGCATTCATGTGCCAGGTACCATTCTGAGCATTTTGTACATAGTAACTCACTTCGTCCTCACGACAACCCTGAGAGGTAGGCACGATTGTTACTCTTATTTTTACAGATGGGAAACTCAAGCACTGAGAGTTTAAGAAACATTCCTCAGTTTACCCAGCTAAATAAGTAGCTGAACAGAGATTCAAGCCCAGGCAATCCGGCTTCAGGGTCAGGGCTCCTAACTCCTACCCATCAACCTCTCAAATGCTGGTCATTTGTCTATTTACCTTCAAACTTACTCCAGCTTGCTCTTATCACTACAGTGAAATGGAGCACAGTTTGCCCAAAAGGTCTGGGTTCTAGATAAGTACTGTCAGTTGGCTGTTCTACCTTGAGGGGAAAAAATCTCCTAACCTCTCTGAGCTTTAGCTTCCTCATCTATAAAATGGACATGTTGAATGAACAAATGCATGCAGTCATGCCACTTCAGATTGTCGCTGGGAGCTCAAATGAGAGAATGCATGTGAGAACATGTGGGAAGCCACTGCACAGATGGCAGCCATTACTGCTCTGAGGTGCTCTCCTCTTATCTTTCCTTCAGCCCACTCTGCTTATCCCTCTCCCAATTCTATCTTCTCTCCTTACTTGGTAAGCCATGGAATTGTTTTAAAAAATTTTATGCCTGCCTCATTTTTACACCAGCACTTTGAGGAAGACGTATTTGTCATCTGCTTTGTGCCAGTGACCCATCTGAGGTTCAGAGAGGCTGAGTGACTTCTCCAAAGTCACACAGCCAATCACGGTTCAAACAAATCACAGAAGGTTTTGGCTAAACTATGTCACCCCACTGTGAGTTAGCTATGGCTCTGCCCAAGACTGGCTGGGATGGGAATGAAGTAATTTCTGTAAGTTTGTCTGTCTGGGTCTACATTCCCTAGTTATTTCTTATGACACTCTCAGAAATGCAGAAATGGCATTTTTAAGTCTCTGATTATGGAGAAAACCCAACCCCACAACCCTAAACAAAGTTAAGTGAATTTTTGTGGGGCCTGAAACTTAGAGAGTGCCTCTTTAAGAAAAATTATAAATTGCTCCAAACATTTAAAGTAGAAATAGCACCAATCCTACACAAACTCTTCTAAAAAATATAAGAGAAAGAAATACTTCGTCACTCATTTTATGAGGCCAGCATTACTCTGATACCAAAACCAGACAAAGACCACACAAGAAAACTACAGAGCAATATCTATTATAGATGCAAAAATTCTCAACAAAATAAATATTAGCTACGCAAATTCAGTAATACATAGAAAGAATGATACACTATAGTCAAATATAGGGTTCAATATTCAAAAATCAATCAGTGTAATCCATGATACTAATTAAAAAAAAAACACATGATCACACTGACGCAGAAAAAGCATTTGACAGAATTCAACATCCATTCATGATTAAAAAACGACTCTCTACAAACTAGAAATAGAAGGGAACTTCTTTAACCTGATATAGATGAAAGTCATCTACAAAACCCACAGTTAACATTCTACTTTATGTTTTCCTCCTCAGATCAGGAACAAGGCAACGGTGTCTGCTCTTGCCACAGATGTTCAACATCATATTGGAAGTCCTAGCAAGTCCAATAAGACAAGAAAAAGAAATAAAAGTTACACATATTGGTAAAAAAGAAATAAAATTGTCTCTATTTGTAAATGACATAATTGTTTACATAATCCCAAGGAATCTACAAAAAAGCTCCTAGAACTAATTAGTAAGTTTAATGAAGTCTCAGCAAGCAAGGTCAGCATATAAAAATCAATTATATTCCTATAGACTAGCAATGAACAATTAGAAATTAGTATTTTAAAAATATATATAATTTACAATAGCTTCAAAAAATAAAATACTTAGATATAAATCTACATGCTGGATTTGTATGCTGAAAACTAAAAAACACTGAATCTAGGAAAATCTGAAATCATCAAAAATGAAATGGAATGCACGAGCATTGATATGCTAGGCATTAGTGAGCTGAAATGAACTGGTATTGGCCATTCTGAATCAGACAATCATATGATCTACTATGCCGGGAATGACAACTTGAACAGGAATGGCGTTGCATTCGTCATCAAAAAGAACATTTCAAGATCTAGCCTGAAGTACAACACTGTCAGCGATAGGATAATATCCACAAGCCTACAAGGAAAACCAGTTAATCCGACTATTATTCAAATTTATACACCAACAACTAAGGCCAAAGATGAAGAAATTGAAGATTTTTACCAACTTCTGCAGTCTGAAATTCATCGAACATGCAATCAGGATACACTAATTACTTGTGATTGGAATGCAAAAGTTGGAAACAAAGAAGAAGGATTGGTAGTTGGAAAATATGGCTTTGGTGATAGAAACAACCCTGGAGATTGAACGACAGAATTTTGCAAGACCAATGACTTCTTCATTGCAAATACTTTTTCTCATCAACATAAACAGCGACTGCACACTTGGACCTCACCAGATGCGATACACAGGAATTGATTCAACTACATCTGTGGAAAGAGACAATGGAAAAGCTCGATATTATCAGTCAGAACAAGGCCAGGGACTGACTGTGGATCAGACCACCAATTACTCATATGCGAGTTCAAGTTGAAGCTGAAGAAAATTAGAACAAGTCCACGAGAGCCAAAGTATGACATTGAGTATATTCCACCTGAATTTAGAGACCATTTCAAGAATAGATTTGATGTGTTGAACATTAACGACCAAAGATGAGACGAGTTGTGGAATGACATCAAGCACATCATACATGAAGAAAGCAAAAGGTCATTAAAAAGACTGGAAAGAAAGAAAAGACCAAAATGGATGTCAGAAGAGACTCTGAAACTTGCCCTTGAAAGTCGAGTAGTTAAAGCAAATAGAAGAAATGATGAAGTAAAAGAGCTGAACAGAAGATTTCAAAGGGTGGCTCAAGAAGACAAAGTAAAGTATTATAACGACATGTGCAAAGACATGGAATTAGAAAACCAAAAGGGAAGAACACACTTGGCATTTCTCAAGCTGAAAGAACTGTAGAAAAAATTTCAGCCTTGAGTTGCAGTATTGAAGGATTCTATGGGCAAAAAATTGAATGACTCAGAAAGCATCAAAACAAGTTAGAAGGAATACACAGAGTCACTATACCAAAAAGAAATGGTCGATGTTCAACCATTTCAAGAGGTAGCATATGATCAGGAATCCATGGTACTGAAGGAAGAAATCCAAGCTGCACTGAAGGCATTGACAAAAAACAACGCTCCAGGAATTGAGGGAATACCAATTGATATGTTTCAACAAATGGATTGTATCCTTTCTCCATACTTATTCAATCTGTATGCTGAACAAATAACCTGAGAAGCTGGACTATATGAAGAAGAATGGGGCATCAAGATTGGAGGAAGACTTATTAACAACCTGCATTATGCAGATGACACAACCTTGCTTGCTGAAAGTAAAGAGGACTTGAAGCAC
The DNA here is from genome assembly GCA_030035585.1 of Dugong dugon. Classification (NCBI taxonomy): domain Eukaryota; kingdom Metazoa; phylum Chordata; class Mammalia; order Sirenia; family Dugongidae; genus Dugong; species Dugong dugon. The sequence goes on along the minus strand of CM057476.1, from coordinate 40,614,414 downwards.
TTACTGATGAAGATCAAAGACTATAGACTTCAGTATGGATTACACCTCAACATAAAGAAAACAAAAATCCTGACAACTGGACCAATAAGCAAAATCATGATAAACAGAGAAAAGATTGAAGTTGTCAAGGATTTCATTTTACTTGGATCCAGAATCAACACCCATGGAAGCAGCAGTCAAGAAATCAAATGATGCATTACATTGGGCAAATCTGCTGCAAAAGACCTCTTTAAAGTCTTAAAGAGCAAAGATGTCACTTTGAAGACTAAGGTGGCCTGACCCAAGCCATGGTGTTTTCAATTGCCTCATATGCATGCAAAAACTGGATAATGAATAAGGAAGACTGAAGGAGAATTGACAACTTTGAATTATGGTGTTGGTGAAGAATATTTACTATACCATGGACTGCCAAAAGAAAGAACAAACGTGTCTTGAAAGAAGTACAGCCAGAATGCTCCTTAGAATCAAGGATGTGACTGTCTCACATACTTTGGACATATTACCAGGAGGGACCAGTCCCTGGAGAAGGACATCATGCTTGGTAAAGTAGAGGGTTAGCAAAAAAAGAGGAAGACACTCAATGAGATGGATTGACACAGTGGCTGCAACAATGGGCTCAAGCATAACAATGATTGTGAGGATGGCGCATGACCAGGCAGTGTTTTGTTCTGTTGTACACAGGGTCGCTATGAGTCAGAACCAACTTGAGGGCACCTAACAACAACAACAACATAAAACACTGATTTAAAAAAATCAAAGAAGACCTACGTGAATAGAAAAACATAATGTGTTCATGGATTGGAAGACTCTGATAAGATTTAAGATGTCATTTATCCCAAGTTGATCTACAGATTTAACGCAATTTCAATAAAATTCCCAGCAGGAATTTTTTTTGTAGCTGTAGTTAAGAAGGTTCTACAATTTATATGAAAGGCAAAGGAACTAGAATAGTTGAAACAATTTGAAAAAAGAAGAATAAATGTGAAGGATTCATACTACCTACTTTTGGGACTTTTCTATAAAGCTAAAGAAAGGAGTCCTGGTGGCACAGTGGTTAAGTGCCCGACTGCTAACCAAAAGGTCAGTGGTTTGAACCCGCCAGTCCATCCTTGAGAGAAAGATGTAGCAGTCTACTTTTGTGAAGATTTACAGCCTTGGAAGTCTTATGGGGCAGATCTACTCTGTCCTATAAGGTCGCTGTGAGTCAGAATTGACTTGAGACAGCAATAAGTTTTTTTTTTTTTTTTTAATAAAGCTAAAGTAATTAAGAGTGCGGTGTTGGTGAAGAAAGAAGAACATAGCTCAGTGGAACAGAATAGAGAATCCAGAAGCAGACTCTCAAAAATATAGCTAATTGTTTTTTTTTTTTTTTTTTACAGAAGTATAAAGATAATTCAATGGAGAAAAGACAGCCTTTTCAACAAACGACTTGGGACCAGTTGGTCATTCACATACAACAACTAACTTAAAATGGATCATAGACCTAAATGTAAAACTATAAAAGTTTTAGGAGTAAATCTTCAGGCTCTAGGGCTAGGCAAAGAATTCTTAAATCTGACAGCAAAAACATGAACCATAAAAAAAATTGATAAATTGGACTTCATCAAAATTAAAAACTTTTGCTCCTTGAATGTCATTGTTAAGAGAATGAAGACATGTTACAGACTGGCAGAAAAATCACATATCTGTGATTTGCAAATCATGTATCTGACAAATAACTTGTATCTTGAATATATATAAAGTACTCTCAAAACTCAATGGTAAGAAAGCAAACTCAATTTTTAAAATGGGCAAAAGATTTGAACAGACACTTCACCTAAGAAGATTATCTGATGGCAAATAAACTCAGGGGAAAAAGCTCAACACCATTAGTCATTGTTGTTGTTGTGTAGCGTCGAGTCAATTCCAACTCATAGTGACCCTACAGGACAGAGTAGAATGGCCCCATAGGGTTTCCTAGGCTATAATCTTTACAGAAGCTGACCATCAGGTCTTCTCTCCCTAGGAGCCACTGGTGGGTTCAAACCGCCGGCCTTTCAGTTAGCACCAAGTGCTTAATCATTTAGATACCAGAGCTTCTTTCATTAGTCATTAGGGAAGCAAAAATTTGAATCACAATTTAAAAAATCCCACAAGATACCACTTTGCATCTATTAGAATGGCTAAAATTTAAAAAAAAAAAAAAAGGTGACAGTATTAAGTGCTTAAGAGAATGCAGAGCAACTCGACCACTCACATATAGCTGGTGGGAGTGCAAAATGGAACAGCCAGTCTGGAAAACAGTTTGACAGTCTCTTATAAAGTTAAAGATATACTTCCTCTGTGACCCAGCAATCCCGAATTCCTAGATATTTATCCTAAAAATGAAAACTTATGTTCACATAAATGTTTTAGCAGCTCTAATCTCCAAAAACTGGAAACAATCCAACTATCCTTCAATGGGTGAATGGATAAACACATTGTGTTACATTCATATGATGAAATATTACTCAGCAATAAAATGAACAAATTATTGATACACGAAACAACCTGCTTGAATCTCAAAGGCATTATCCTGTATGAATTAAGTCTATCTCAATAGTTATATATTATATGATTCCATTTAGATGATATTCTGGACAAGGCAAAAGGATGGGGAACAGATTAGTAGTTGCAGCGGTTGGAGTGGGGAAGGTTTTGCTTACAAAGGGACTGAATGAGGGAGTGCTCTAGGGTGGTGGAACTGTTCCAGAACCTGACTGTGGTGGTGGTTATATAAATCTATACATGTGTTTAAAAACATTCAAAGAACTGTTCAGACACCAAAAGTCAATTTAACTTTATGTAAATGTTAAAAATAATTTCTACAACAGAAAAACAACACAAAATTAAGGATAGGACCTTAGAAAAGGCCCATGAAAGTGAGAAGCCCTAAAGTTTAAGCATCAGTACTGTTACAGTAACGCCATCTCTGTCTTTGAATGCCTTTTTCGGGGAACCTATATCTGCTTCTCTCAGGATTGGGTTCTGTAGCCTCCGTCAGGAACAAGTGCCACCTGTGTCAGGCTCTAGGTGGGCCCATTAGGCACACCCACAAATCCCTATGGAAAAGCCTAAGACAATCTCACTTCATGTCACTAGTCTCTCCAGTGAACAGCCGATAGGGCACAACTAGCCAAGGAGGAAGGCCAGAAGAGCTCCAAGCAAAGAAGTGAGAACATTTTCTGCCTCACCATCCCCTTTCCTGCTCCTTGCGGGTCCCTTTGGCCTAGACCTGAGGACCTGGCCACTGAGGAGAAGATTCCATTGATAATGCCTGGGGGGGTTGTGGGACACTGACTCAACACCAGGGCTGCCCCAAGCCTGGATAGGGAATAAATGGGCAGGGGCTACAAGGATTTAAGCCATAGCTTGCCCCACAGCCCTATCCTAGAGGCCAAACAGCTCCTGACAGGGGACTGCTGAGGTCAGGTTAAGGGTCTCATTATTTACTTGGGCAGCTGACATGAGTAGAGTGGGCTGTCTGGCTCTCACCTCACCTAGTAAGTGGCTTCTTCAGTAACACAATTCTGTGAACTCTTATATCCTGCCTTGGGAGTGGTGGTCGGTTCAGGGGGCACCTCAGACTCCAGTATAGCCTTGTTCCTTGAAGCTTCCCCTAAGTCTCCAGGTTCCTGAAGTCTTTGCCCCAACCCAGAACTCAGCCAGTTTGCTGCTTTCTATCAAAGGCTGGAGGTGGCCCGCTACCCTTCAGAACACCTAAGTGCTCTGAGGATTATAAAGCTCTTTTAAGAAGACATCTCCCTGATGCCAAGAGGCTAGGCTCTCCCCCACCTGATCACTCAGATATTCTCAGCTGGCCAGGCCAGCAGAACTGCTGGTCTTCATGGTGACAATGACCCTGGCTTCTCCTTGCGAGTATGCAAAGTCCTCAGGGTGGTGGTAGCCATGCCTCATGGGGTGCAGGGTCCCAGAGCAGGGAGCCTTCCCCACTTCCCCTAGATGGATTCTCCTAACTCCCTGCATGCCATAGCAGAGTGGTTCTCAAGACTGGCTGCACATTAGAAGTCCCTGGAGAGCTTGTTGAAAATACTGAGATTCTGGGTAATGTTAATGTACAGCTAGGGTGGACACTCACTGCCAGAACCCTCATCATGTGGTGTGTCATTTCAATGTGTATCTTTCCAGGGTGTACCTGGTGAGCCAGGACCATGTCTGCATTTGTCATCTTTATGTCCCAGCATAGCAGAGTGCGTGGCACATAGTAGGTCCTGAAATCATGTTAGTTAAAGGAAGGAAGACAGGAGAGAAGGGAGGGAGAGAAAGAGGGAAGAAGGGTGCCCAAAGTGAGAGATGGTATCATAATGAAGCAGGAAATAAAAGCAGGTTGGCCATTTATACAGACCTGAATTCTGTGACCCTGGGAAGTTAGTTTGCATCTCTAAGCTTGCATTCCTTCTCTGTAAATTGGAGGGAAACTGCCAGCTTTCAGGGTTGCTGTGACAAGGATGCATGCAATTCGCCTGGCACAGGGCCCACAGTTAATACTGTGATAAGGCTACAGGCTTTCCCCCACAGACCATGTGTAATCCAAGGAGGGGACACAGCCCCAGGAAGCCACTGGAAATATGCTAGGCAGAGGTGGAGACTAGGGCAGACCCTGTGTTTCATCTGTAGCCCCCAAGTGGCAAGCAAGTCCCAGGAGGAGGAGGCTTGGGATGTGAGGTTCAGCCCTGCAGGGTGGACCACTGCCCTCCTCTTCTCGTGGGCACCTTCAGATGGCTGTCCCTGGGAGCAGAATGGGTACAAAACCGCACATTCACCGACTCTGCCACCTTCCCCACCTCCTTCCCGCCTGAAGAAGGGTGTCTTGGTTACTGCAGTAGCTGCTTATTCAGTGTATATGGTACTTGTACACAACCAACCATAACCTGAGATGTATATAAACCCGTTGCCATCGAGTTGATTATGACTCATAGTGACTGTGTAGGACAGAACAGAACTGTCCCATAGGGTTTCCAAGGCTGTAAACTTTACAGAAGCAGACTGCTACAGCTTTATCCTGCAGAGCTGCTTGGTGGGTTCAAACCACCAACCTTTTGGTTAGCAGTCGAGTGCTTAACCACTGCACCACCAGGACTCTTTTTAATCAACTAGTGAGCCCATTTGCCAACAAACCGATTTGCTCACTAACTGGTCAATGTTCCATACTCGCTGATCTTCACAACCAACACATCTATCTTGGCTCCAAATGTTTTCACATTCTCTCTTCCTCTCTCAAGCCAAAGCAATCTCCCTCCTTCCCTTTCTCCCCAGTGCAGAAATCAGAAGGGCAGCCTCTTCCCTCAGTCAGCACAGAGTCTGCAGTTCCATGACATCAGCTCTGGCTGTTCTTTTGGGTCCTGGGGCACAACACGACTGACCTGGTACAAATGGGATGCTGAGGCTGGGGGTTATTGGAAGATACGGCTCTGTTCCTGCTGCCAGGCTGCTGACAGTGGCTGAGCCACTAGACCAGGCTTCTCAGATACCAGGGAGGGAGGAGAAGGAGACCAGCAGCTCCTGGAGGAGGTAGGCACCTTGGTGGGGAAGGCACTGAGGAGGGGCCTTTCTTCCTTGTGTTCATGACACAGGGAGCTGTCTCCCAGTCCCGCGCACATAGCTCTTCTACCTCTCTCTGTCATCACTCCCTTCCTACGGCCCCAACCTACTCTGACCCTTCTCCCCGACCCCACTCTTTTGACCCATACACCCCTCTACCCACCTCTCATCATCACCTAAACAGAAGCCTCAGCCCTTTACTCCAATGGCTATTTAATGCTCAAGAAGCCCAAACTGCAGAAGCACAGAGTTTGGTGCTTGGGGCAGGAACAGGGTACAGAGTGTCACAACAATAATAAACCGAAGTAAAGACATTAACAGCGACCAATCAGGGGCACTCACCAAGTGCGAAGCCTTGTGCTCTTGATTTACATGCACCATCTCATTGAATCCCCCAATGCCATGAACCTCATTGTTCATCTTTGGAGATGTGATAACTAAATTAAGGAACTTACGTGATGTCATTCAGCTGATGTTTTGCTGACCCTTGTATACAAATCAGGAGCCCTGGTGGTACAGTGGTTAAGAGCTCAGCTGCTAATCAGAAGGTCTGCAGTGTGAATCTACCAGCTGCTCCTCGGAAATGCTATAGGGCAGTTCTATTCTGTCCTATAGGGTCGCTATGAGTTGGAATCGACTTGATGGCAATGGGTTTTTTTTTTTTTTTTTGGTATGCAAATCTGTCACTCCTACATGACTGTAAGCCCAAGAAGGCAGGCACAGAGTCTGGCTCTGCTCCCCCTGCCTCCTGTGTCCCAGCACCTTCCACAATGTCTAGCACACAGGAGGAACCTGCTGACTAGCCGAGGTAGCAGGGCCGCATCAGTCCTGGCCTCCTGACCTCAGAGCCCATAGTCTGGATGGCCATGTCTGAGGGCCCTAAGGGAGCTGAGCACTGAGAGGGAGTGAAGGATGGTGGAAGAGCTGGGCTGGGCTGCTCAGGGCTTCCTGTGCACCAGGCAGGGGGTGCCTCCCTCTTGCCTGCCCAGTCTGAGACCACTGCAATCAGCAGGACCTTTGGCCAGCATCTCTCTCAACTCCCTTGGCTCACCAAGGAGGCTCCTAGGACCTGGAGGGGATGGGTCTAGGCCAAGGCCACACCAGAGCTCAGGCCCCTGACTGCCCATCCTGTGCAGTGGCCCCTGAGGCAGGGTTGCCTCCTTCCGCAGCAGCTAGGCTTGTGGAGGCAACTATGGCCAGCGCTGCCCTCAGACCTCTCCATGCCCAAGAACTGCTACAGCTCTGACATGGGGTGCAGGTGCAGGAAGTCTTTCTGGAAAGCTGACCTCAAAGGCAGGGCATGCTTTTCCTCAGAAGCTAATAATAATACAGTTATCCACCTGGAGGATTCTTTGCTGTTTAAAAAAATGTCTCTATATTTTTCCTCACATTTGAATACAAGTAGTCATGCCTCCAGGGCCAAACTTGAGGCATCTTTACCCTTATTCTGAGTGGATGCAGTAGGTACACTCTCTTTCTCTCCTACACATACACATATACACAACTGCAACCATATACACACAGGATCCACACGAAACACAACACATAGGTACACTAACTCACAATGTACACACAATTTTACATACATATGTAGACATGCTACTACACATGGAGTATATATACCTACATGGTTACACACCATATATGGGCACTGTGTCCTACACATCACAGAGATGTACAGATGTTGTTGTTGTTAGGTGCTGTTGAGTCAGCTCCGACTCATAGTGACCCTATGTACAACAGAACGAAATGCTACCTGGTTCTGCACCATCCTCAAAATCATTGTTATGCTTTAGCCCATAGCTGCAGCCACTGTGTCAATTCATCTTGTTAGGGGGGTACACATACACACTACCATATATATGCAGGCAGGCTAAGCACAGCCAAGACCCCACACAAACACGGTAGACCCATAACCACATCCACCAGGGCCTTGTGTGTCCACAGCCAACCCTGGATGACTCAGGAGGTAAGCACCTGCCTGTGCTTCTCAAAGTTCCCCTGCTCCGCCACTGCTCCCCACACTGCCTGCTACCAGCCATTTCTCTGTCATCATGTTTCCACGTGGAAGATGGGCAGAGACAAGAAAACAGGCAAACCCACATCAAGCCATTTGGCTCCTTCTTGGTAGCTGTGAACCACCTCCAGGGGTGGAGAGAGGAACAGGAACACTGAATTAATAGTCAAATGAGAAGGGAGATGATGCATGAGTTTCAAAATTTGATGACATACTGCCCCCATCACCAAGGACTAAGGTGAGGTAGCTGCCAACCAACACACCCAAGAGCTCACTAATATCTGAACTTGCAAAGTTTTCAATGGCTCTGTTCACACATATTCCACTTTCCCTCAACCTACACCTGATTTATTTGGGAATCCTGACTTGTAGTAGCAGTAAAGGTGTGGAGAGTTGTTGTGAAGTTGTAAGACCTGCATTCTCAACTGATCCGGATGAAGGAATTGTCTTCCTATGTGCCTTTTTCAAGGAATACCTGGGTGACACAAACGGTTTGCACTCATCTACTAACCTAAAAGTTGGTGGCTCAAACCTACCCAGCAGCATCATGGAAGAAAGGCTTGGCAATCTGCTTCTGCAAAGATTACAGCTAAGAAAACCTTATGGAGCAGTTCAGATCTGTAGCACGTGGTTTACTACGAGTTGGAATCAACTTGATGGGTGCTCTTTCCGTTTCTGACCACATTCTAAGGCTAAAAGGGTCTTAGGCCCGGTTGACCATGTGCAGTGGTTGTAGAACAAAGCAGCCCAAAGGAAAGGCGACAGGGCTACAGGTTACAGGGCCACAGCCTACGTGGGGCTTATGTAGGAGCCTTGCTGGTCTGGGGCTGTTTGCTTGCTGAGATTTGCTAAGCTGAGGCACCAGGGACCATCCAGGGCATGTGTTGATTGGAGATCCCCGAGGCTGCTATGACAAAAGGCCCTGCTCCTACCTGCATGCCTTTGACTCTCTGCCCAGGTAGGACCCCAGTAGCTTCTGGAGCAGACTGCTCCCTGGGATCTCAGATCAGGAATAAGTGCAGTAAAAGTTCCTTGGGTTCTTCCAGGTCGGGCACACAAAGCTCAGTGGCATTAAATACCTGAGCTGTCTCAGACAGGATCAGGGTACAGGGTGTATGCTTCTGCCAGGCAAACAGGCAGCTCCTATTATTATCATTCCCATTTTACAGATCAGGAAATTGAGGCTAACCTAGATTTAGTAACCTCCGTGGCTTCCCATTGCATCTGCATTCTGATGTCCAAAGTCTCCTGTGACAGGCTCCCTATCTTCCAGCCACATCAGAAGGCTCATCATCCTCCAGTCCTTTCTGGCCTATGCCCACCTCTGTGTCTTTGCTCATGTTGTCCCCTCTACCTGGAGATCCATCCTAGGGCAGGGCCTAGTTCTCCTCCACAATGTCTTACTCCCTACCCAGGTCCCCTCCCTTGTTCTCCCATTATACTGCGTGCTCAGTATAATAACAGCCCACATTTATTGGGTTCTTCCTATCGGCCAGGCACAATGTAAGCACTCCATATATATTAACCCTCCTGAAAATATTATGATTGTCTATAGGTGAAGACATGGAAGTAGGAGAGGTAAGCTAACTCACCAAAGACACAGCGACCCAGCTAGTTTGACTTCAGAGCGAGTGCTTCTAACCTGGTACAGTGTAGTCTTTCATCCACCATCTTCCCCTCATTCCCTCTCTTCCCCCACCTCATTTACTCCTTGCAACAACCCTATGAATTAGATCATCTATTAGGCCCATTTTATAGGTGAGGAAACTGAGGCTCAGAGGGATGAAATCATATGTCCAAGGTCACAAAGCTAGAAAGCCAGCATTTAAGCCTATAGTTGTTTGACTGTGTTACAATGCCTCTGTTAACTCCCAGGAGCGGCATCCCTATGCTCAGGGACACACACCTCATACCACCCTCTACACCCCTGCCCACATGGTAGACTCCAACTGGAGTAAGTTAAAGTGAATTTAACCTTGCTCTGAGCTCCCTGGTCTCATCTGACCAAGGGATGCCTTCAATTCTAGCTTCAAATACATAAAATATATGTTCCCAAAGGGAAATGAGCAGAATATGGGCAGGAGCTAAATTAAGGCAGGAAAGATTTGGCTTGAACACAAAGAGAACTTACTTACCAACAAGCATGGCCTGGATAACGCTAAAATGAGACAGACTTTCTGCCTCTGGACAGTCTAAGAAGAGAGAAACAAATCTATTGGGGCTGTGCAGACATTCAACAGCTTGAGGGCAGGGGACTGGACTGATTGAACTCTCAAGGGCCCTGCAGCTCCAGCCTTGTATTGTATTCACAGAGCAGCGTGCCCAAACGCCCATGCTGGCATATACACGTGTTCATGGCAAACAGTTCCCACCTGTGGACTCCTTCAAAACCACTCAGATTGCAAGGGTTGAGTGGCTCAGGGGCCTTCCAAGACTGGCACAGTTGGGGATAGCGCCCCAAAGCTGCCCATACTATGGTTCCACAGGCTTCCAGTTCACAGGCTTTCTCTGAGCGTGGGAATGAACGTTAGAACCTTCCACTGCTTGGCTTACCCTGGAAGCCCTCCCCCCAGGACCCCACTCTGCCATGCTCCCACACTCCCATACTTTCCACCTCTGCTACTTCAGCTGTGATGCCTGCAGCATAGAGGAAAGGTGGGGGCCGGCTGCCAGCTCAGCCCCTGAGAGCAGAGCATCAAATCGGAGCTATTTTTAGCCCTTCTTTCCAGCGTCACTGGCATCAGCACAGCAGTGGTGGTAAGCTCAGGACCACATCTGAGAGAGCAGGCATGAAATTGCATTTCTTTCCAGGGGCCCAGGGGAAATGGCACAGGAAAGCTCTTTAAAGCTTCAAGGAATGAAGGTGCTGCAGTAGGTGTCACCACAGTCATCTTTCTGGATGTAGGGTCTTGGACTCAGAGTGGTTTAAACCCTGGCCTGAGGTCCAGACCTCCCTGAAACATCCCAGGGCTCAGGGAGCAAAACTTGGGTGAAAACTGCCCCAACCTTCTTCATCCCAGATTACTGATCCCCTTCTCCAAAACATTGCAAGAAACTTGATTTTAAAGATCAAGATGCCTTGGCAACCCCACATATTGAAGAAATGCTTTTTGTTCCCATTATTAGCTCACAGAAAGACAGGGACGAAGTTTATGTTTATGTTTGTTATCTCTGTGCCCCTAGAGTGTGGTACACTGTTTGGCACTTGGTTGGCACTTGATGTTTGTCTAGTGAATGAGTGAACAAATTGGGCATCCTGTTAATCAAACCTTGAACTCTACAAAGTTCCTAATGTTTATATTCCAAGACCCCAAGGCAGGTGTAAGAATAGCCTCCCTCTTCTTCAGGCTCCAGCTCAGCCCTGTGTGTCCACTGGGGACATTAGGGAGCCGGAGCCTGAGCAGCTCATCAGGGGCTCTCTTCCTGCTCTTTAGTCTCTTCTCTTGCTTGTCCTTAACCTTCACTCTCTGGCCCATCCTAAGTCCCAGACCTGAATGAATATGGTGACTGCATTTTATTCTTCTCTCTAGCCATCACATGCTCTTCCAACCAGGCAAGACAGGCCCATTCCTGGCTCTACCTTTGTGCTTTTCTGACTTGTAGTTGTAACAGACGCAGTTCCCACATGGGAAAGGCCACTCACCTTTATCCCAATTTGAGGTAAAGACGTCTGACAACAGGCCTCCTAATGGTTTTGTTCTGCCTACGTCCTGAATTTTCTAGGATCCAAGGTAGCCCATCAGCAAACAGGCTGCCCATGTAGAATGGAGAGAGGGTGGAGATCAGCTCTGCTTAAAACCAAAAAACCAAACCAGTTGCTGTCAAGTTGATTCTAACCCCTTGTATGCAGAGTAGAACTGCTCCATAGGGTTTTCAAGGCTGTGACTTTTCAGAAGCAGATCACCAGGCCTTTCTTTTGAGGCACCTCTGGGTGTGTTTGAACTGCCAACCTTTTGGTTAGTAGTCGAGTGTTTAACCATCTGTGCCACCCAGGGACTCCTTCAACTCTGCTAAAATGAGGGAAAATATTAATGGTTGTTCAAAACTACCTCATAATTTTGAGAGGGGACCCAATAATCCAAAGTAAAGATACTCACACTTTTGCTGGGGGCTTTGAACTATGTAATGAACATATACACATAAGCACACTATACAGCCCATCTAGTACAGTGGCCCCACGGAAACCCTGGGCATGTGGCAGAAGGACATGCTTGTGTCTTTGCATTAGCCTCAGGTGCAGGGTGTGGCTAAAACATCTGTCATTAATGAATTTATCTAAAACTTTTAAGGAGATTTGTAGTTCTAACCCTGCTAGCTCTTCAGGGTAATGTGCCCCTGCTTTATTCTCTCTGTGAACTATGTTCTCCCTTCATTTGCCCTAAACTTCTCTCTTGCAGCTTTAATGAGTATTCCCTCCCAAATGTATTCAATTATTTACCAGACATAATATCCAGCTCCTACTGCACGCCACGCACTGTTCTAGGCACGGGCATACAGACGTAATCCCTGTCCTTATATTGTTCACAGACCAGTGCAGGAGAAACATGTATGCAGCTGACAGCAATGCTGGGAATAGGTGTGGAGGTGGGCAGGGAGGCTTCTAATTCCATTGTTGGGCATGAGGAATATTTCTTAGAGGAGGTGGCCTCCGAGCTGAGTGTTCAAGGATGTGCAAGAGTTTACCAAGAAGCCAAGGGGGAGAGGGTGCTCAGGCAGAAGGTTAAAGAATGGTAAAGAGCTCAACATGGTGACTGTGCATGAATAGAGGAGAGGAGAGAATGGGGGGGAGGGAAGGCTGGAAAGGAAGGGGTCTTGTAGGCCAGACTGGGAGTGTGGGAAGTGAGGGGGTCAGATGTGCCTGTTAGAAAGCTCACTCTGGCTACAGTGAGGAGATGGATTGCAGAGGGAAGACACAGTTGTTCCCGTGAGAAGTGAAGAGAATTTGAGCCAAGGAGGGAATGCTTGGGGAGAAAAATCATAACTTTCAGCATTGCAGGTCCGATGGTTAGATTGGGTTGACCAGATGAATGGTGGTGCCATATTTTTTTTTTTTTTCTGAGGTGGGCCAAAGGGACAAGAACAGGTTTGGCAGGGTAACATATGAAAAGGTGCCTGGGTGGAGCAAGTGGTTTCTGATCAGCAGCTAACCCAAAAGTTGGATACCCAAATCCATCCAGTAATTCCATGAAAGAAAGACCTGAAGATATGCTTCCATAAAGGTTACAGCCAACAAAACAGCAGTTCTACTCTGTAACACACGGGGTGACCAATAGTCAGGGGTAGACTCCATGGGAGCTAACAGCAACAACAATAATACGTACGAGGTATCCACAGAATGTCCAGGTGGGCATGTCCAGGAGGCATGTGGGTGTTTGGTATGAAGCACGAGACGAAGAGGTGGGCTAGAGATGCAGACTGGGGAGTCAGTGAAGCTTAGATGGTAAAGCCAGGGGCATGGCTGGGACCATCCAGGGAGAATGTGTCACGTGAGAGCAGCCTAGAGCAGACCCTGAGAACACCATCATTTAGCTTCAGTAAGAGAAAGGTCAGAAGGGACCCTGGTGGTTGGGTCAGAGAAACTCCACTTGACCAGACCCAAAGAAGGAGATGGACAGCTCAGTGTGGCCCACCAGGGACCTGGATCAGCTTTCAATCCACAGATGTGGTGAATAATTTCCTTTCACTCACTATCCACAACTTTGCATTATGCCTTTATCTTCCTTCAACCCTCAGTTTTTCAATCTGTAAAATCCTGATCTTTTCATCTAGTTCCTGAGGGCAGCCCAATTGCCAGGGTAATTGGGGTTCCCTTCCCTCTAGGCTCTCTGTTCAGCCCCTCGCCTCACTCTGGGGGCCAGAACCAAACTAAAAACCAAACCTTTGTTTGGATCTATGTTCCAAGGCACCACTGGAAAGGGGAGGGGGGGTTTGAATCACAAATATTTAGGTTACCTGAAAAAAAATCCTTTGCCTACAAATCAATTCTGACTCATAGTGACCCTACAGGACAGAGTAGAACTGCCCAATAGGGTTTCCAAGGTGTGGCTGGTGGATTCGAACTGCCAGTCTTTTGATTAGCAGCCAAATGCTTAACCACTACCACAAAAACTGTTTGCACCACCCAGGGACCTCTCATTCTGGGGGCCGAGAGGGCATTGGAAATGTGACTACCCAGGGTGCATGAATCCAAGAGCAGAGGAAAGAGCTTTCCTGGGTGTTCTTTACAGCTCCAGGCTGAAAAGCTCACTAGCTTCCTGGGGCCAAATAGCTGCCAGGCCTGGGGCTGGAATAGCTGTGCCCTTCACAGTCACGCAGCCAGGTCCTGGAGGTGTGGGGGCTGGGGGTGAGAGAGACTGCAGAACAGCTCTTCCCTCTCTCAGAGAAGATCACTTGGTATAACAGTGGCTGCCATTTATGTGTCAAGCACCATACATACCTCATTTATCTCTCACAACAACCCTGGGAGGTAAAATTGTTATTCCAAGTTACAGATGAGGAAATTGGGGCTCAGAGAGGTTTGGAAACTTGCCCAAAGTCTCACAGCAAAAGAGTTATAGAGCTGGAGTTTGGCCTTGGGTCTGTTCCCTCAGCAGACTCTTGCTCTCAGCTGCCTCTTGCTGCCTCCCCATCCCATAGATCTGTGAGACACTCAAGCTGTTGGTTCCAGTGAAGATGCAATCGCTGCATCAGCACTGTATTTAGTATTTAGGCTCCTGAAACCCTCTTCTGGCTGTAAATGCTGCCGTTGGTGAGTGAGGACTAAGGAAATTGTGTGACAACTCACTGATGTATTTGACCCTGGACTCAAGGCTTTCCTGTCATGTTCTGCTGTGACCATATCCTGGCTGTGTGGCCTTGGGAAAATTCTTCCCCCATCTCCTTCTTTGTGAAGTGAGCAGACGACCAAATGAGCTCTCAGACCCTGGCACTGCTCTGACTCTGCAGACACCATAATGCCTAGTCTGCCGCCCAGAGATCTTTCTGACTCAGCTGCCACCCAGCAGGACTTGGGCTATCTCCTCCTATAGCATCCTCCACCTACCCACCCTGCAGGCTCCTTTCCTGCACAGGGAGAGGCAGTGCTACCTAGAAGTGCAGTCACAGCTCATCCAAGCACTCCTCAACATCCAGACCACCTGCCTCCAGCCTGGGAAGCCAGACAATATATATGTGCTATTTCCTGGGACCTCCTGGGGAAACAGGCTAGAAATAAAAGGTGACATTTAGTCGAGCTTGCACAGTGCCATTCAGGGAGGACAGTGGTGTTTTCCACATCTTAGAGCCCACATTGTCAGGTGATGCTGAGGCCACACAAGGTGATGCCTTGGCCCTGCCCTGGACAGTCGGCCTCAAAGTTATACACAGACAGGGCAGCAAAGCTGGGCCTGGGGCCACCCCCTGCCCCCATGCCACAAAGTCCTCCCTGAGTAAATGCATTATTCAAATTCATACTCATGTTGCACTTTCCCTAACAGTATCCTCATTGGCTGCTGGGGACACCTGGGGAGATTCAGGAAAAGCACTGGGATAAGAGTCAGAAAGCCTGGGTTCCAGGTCTGCCTCTACAGTTGACTTGCTTTATGGCCTGGAGTCATTCCTTGCCTAGCCTCAGTCTCCACATCTGTGAAATAAGGAATGGAAGGATAATTTATAAGTTCCTTTCCTATCTTTAGTTCTAAGGTACAGCCATGTAGATGCTCTATGACTATTCTATCCCCTGAATCTCCTGTAGGGAGAAAGGTCAATTGTGGTGACCCAGCTCTGGCCCCCTTCCATTTTGGTGGCAGCAGTACCATAGATAAGATTATGAGAGGTGGGCAACACCTCAGATATGTGGACAGGGGAAAGAGCTAGCCATGACCATGATGTGAGCCAGCTGCACCCTGGAGTAGGACTGGGAAAGGGTGTCTGGCCTTGGCTCAGACACCTGCCAGGTTTGTGGAGGGGCAAAAGGACACACTCAGCTCAGGGAACAAAAATGAGTATCTTAGGCAGGAAGCGCCTTTCAGAGGCCATCTAGACCAATCCCCTGTCTTAAGGCAGCACTACATCTTAATAGGCTCATACCAGATGAGGGGTTTAATAATAATAACAAACAATACAATTACTTTATAGTTTACTTGAGCTCTCTGTTTCTTTATGCTCTCGTGTCCCTCCTCATAGACACCTGAACTGACCTTTTCTCATCACCTTCTTAAGATTTCAGAAGGTGGTCTTTGACTCTCTCCTGCAAACAGGACAGAAAACAGGGCTTACCCAGTAGCAGAGAGCACACATCTGGAAGAGCTGAAGCAGCCCCTGGGCTCAGTCTGCTCTCCAGGGCTCTGCCCACTTGCTCCTGTAGCAGAACATACCGGTTCATAGAATTATCACTTGAAGGAATGCAGTGATGCTTCTTCCTCCATGCCAGGCACTGAGTGTTGGCCCTACCCTAAAGGAGCTCAAATCTAGTGAGAGAGACCAGTAAATCTGGTGTGGACTGTAACACTCCATTAGTGCTGGGATAGTGTGAAGCTACTGAACACATATTGAGCACATACAGGGACCAGGCACTAGGCTAAGGGCTTCAAGCATAGTATCTCATTTAATGCTCTCAGCTACCCTGGGAGGTAGGTCTATTGTTATCTCTATTTTACAGATGAAGAACCTGAGGCAAAGCAACTCATCAAAGGACACAGAGCTAGTAAGTAGCATATGTGGGACTGGAACCCAGGAGTCTACCTCCAGAGCCTCTTATGCTCTTAACTATTTACTATGCTGTCCCCTAAAGTGCAGGAGGCTAGTAGAGCACAGAGAAGGTTGCTCCTAAGCCAAGTTGGAAGGTGGGTAAAGGAAGGTTCCAGGAGAAGGTAAAGCCTGAGCAGCATCTCAGATACTAAGCAGGAGATCTCGTCTACAGGTCATAAACCCCTTTCCCAAACAAGCCTGCCTTAACTCTGAGGTTCAAAAGGCTGAGCTCACATCTCCTCTGATATGACCCTCTCTTGGCTCTTTCCTAATGAAAAAAATAACCCACGGAGCTGTGACTGAGAGCTTTCTGAGGTTAGGAACTGGGTGGTCTTTGCCTTTCTATCCTCTCTAGCCCAGGAAAGAGAGAGACAGAGTGAGAGGAAGAAAGAAGAAGGAGGAAGAGGAGGAGGTGGAGAAAAGAAAGAAACAGAGAAGGGAGGGAGGAGAAAGGGATGGAAGGAGGGAGAGAGGGAGGGAAGGAAGGAAGGAAACAAGGAAGGAGGGAAAGAGGGATGGAAGGAAGGAGGGAAGGAAGGAAAGAAGGAAGGATGGAAGGAAGAGTGAATGGAGGAGGGGTGGCTGGGACCAGAAGACATAAAAGTTGAGAGGAGGGAGCAGCTTCCAAGCAGGGGAGGGTGGAATTCTACCTCCTCCAAGGCCAGCAGGCGTCACATTTCCCAGGTAGTCACAGCCTTGCCAGTAGATAGTACAGGGGACTCCTCTTTGCCCTCAGCCTCAGGCCTTTTTTAGAGTCTGCTAAATAGGCTCAGTGCTTAAGAGCTTGGCTGCTAACCAACAGGTCAGCAGTTTGAATCCACCAGCTGCTCCTTGGAAACCCTGTGGGGCAGTTTGAGTCAGATCAGAATCAACTTGATGGCAACGGCAACGGGTAAAAAGGGTCAGCAAAACAAGGGAAATTCAATGACATTTATTGACACAATAGCCACAACAATGGACTCAAACACACCACTGATCATGAAGATGGCACAAGAACTGGGCAACGTTTCGTTCTGTTATGAGTAAGTTCGCCAGGAGCCAGAGACAACTTGACAGCAACTAACAACAACAGGGTGCCCACCTCAAGCCAGTGTGGTACAGGGCACCCTTCCAGCCCAGTCCCAAGCTCAGAGGGGCCTCAGTGCCCCAGGGGCTCCTGGGGCCAGTAGGTAGCAATAAGAGCCTGTTAGCAGACAGTATCTACCCTGTGCCAGCAGCCCTGGGCAGGGTGGAGGGTGGCTGCACAGTCATGGATGTAGGTCTTTCCTACCATTACCACTGATGAGCTCTGAGACTGCAAGAATCACATCAGTATCTTGGGCCTCAATGGCCTCATCTATAAAATGGGAATAAGGATCTATTGCTGAATTCTTTTTTGACATTTTACAGGTGAAAAAGAACAAAGTGATATGTTCATGCAACAGTATTAGTATAAAAACACAGAGTAAGAAAGTCTAGTCTCTTCCCTCACACAGAGAATGATTTATACTTTATTAATTCATTTCTCAGAAATTCTGAAAAGAATTTGAGATGGCAAGAGCATAGGATACAGTTGGCAAGCACCACCAGCCCTTTGCTCACTGGCCAAACTATCCCTCTCCCAAGGTCACTCATCCCAGGTACCTGTGAGTAATTAAACATTTTCTATGCTGCAGGCAGTTTGCTAGAAGTTTCTCATATGCCACCTTATTTAACCCTCACAACTTCCCCTTAAGTAGATACTATATTATGCCACATGAGAAACCTGAGGCCCAGATATTCTAAGTTATTTGCCCAAAATCACACAGCAAGGATGGGGTTAGGGGAAGCTGGGATTCATACCCAAGACTAGCTCTGAGCCTCAGAACCTCAGTACTTGGCTCTACTGTCTCCCTGGGAAAGTACTTTCAAAATAGTCATGTGCTATTTAAACGGAGTCCCTTGTCAAACAACTACCCAAAGAGCAGCTACCCTGTGCCAATCCCTTGTACCAGATGCTGGGGAAGCCTGGTGAACCAGCATCCCAAGTTCCAGCCCCCCAGAACTCACGTTCCAGGAGGAGGCAGACAATAAAGGAGCAAATAATTATCTAACATCGTGCCCCCGGTGATAAGTGCTACTGGAAACAATGAAGCATTTAAAGAGATGGAGAATGGAGTATGTGGGTAAGTGTAGGGGGGTGTGCAGAGAAGGAAGCGGCTCCGCCGAGGTGACACGTCAGCACAGACCCAAACGAAGCAGGTGACTGAGCAATGCAGACATCTTAAGAAGTGCTCCAGGAAGAGCAACCAGAAAGTCAAAAGCCCCGACAGGGGAAATGAGCTTGATGAGGACGGCAAAAACGCTGGCGAGACTGTGTGGAAGGGTGTGAGAGTTGAGACAGAATGATCTGGGGCTGCATTATGGCGGGCCTTACTTTTAGTCCCAAATAACAATAGTAGCTACTGGTATTCTAGCATCATTTCTTTCTGCTCTCTTACACAAGTCCCTCAGCTTCTCCTCACCTTAGTGTTCTCATCTGTAAGATGGAAAGGTTGCCCAGACCTTTACAGGCCCTCATTACAATTCAAGCCGAAAGGCGACTGGCCCTTAAGGTCAGAATCTGATCTCCACCTGGGGGGCAGGAGAGCCCGGCGCGCGGCACCGGGCGCGGCGGGGCCGACTGGCCTCTGCGCGCTCAGAGCGTCTTCTTTGCAGCCGACCCGAGTGGGCACCTGCGGGGCAGCTCGCCCTGCCGCCGCTCCCACCGGCAGGAAACGGAGATACGCGGGATCCGCCTCCACGCTCCGTGGCTCTGCAGCCACTAAGCCCGCGCGTCGATGGCGGCCACGGCGGCGAGAAGAACGTCAGTTTCCTCCTTCCCGGGTCTGAGCTGGGCTTGGAGAGTCTCAGCGGGGGATGGCGGGCTGGGGGGTGGGGGTGGGGGATGGCGGACGAGACGGTTGACCTGAGGCCGATGCCTGAGCCTGTGCAGGCGGCATAGCGTCTCCTTCATCAGGTCCTCGCGGCCAGGAGAGGGCCTATCCGGGCTGGGGTGTTCGGGCGGACGACAGTGAAGCCCCAGCCCCTCTCTCCCTTCAGTGATGGCAAGATTGGAAACAGGGCGGAGGAAAGCCTAAAATTATAGTGCGGTTCTGAGAAAGGGGGTTTAGGGTCTGGGAAGGAGAAGATTGGGCTACAAAGGTTTCTTGTCCTTTCCCTGAGCCTAGCACAGGGACTCCAGAGTGGCCTCCTGCAGCCTCCCTAAACCCTGATCCCTGCCAAGGAAGGGGGCCGGAGTTAACCTAGGCTGCCTTCTTTGGTGATTCCTGCTTTGATGCCAGCAGGCACTGGTGTAGTGACTTGGGGAGGCAACCAGTAGGGTTAGAAAGAGGCCCATATATTTATGATATATAAGACCATGCATTATACACACAGCCCATAATCCCTCACCAAGCACTAATAAAATAAATAAATCATAATCTCATATTTTAGCACGGTTGTGATGTTGTGAACTGTTGTTTCCTTGTATAATTTTATTTGAATCTTGCAACAATTTTGTGGGTCTGGAAATATTCATCTCATTTTACAGGTGTCGTGATCTGAATCTACCTCTTTTCCTCCTCCCTTTTTTATATAACAGTTTTATGGAGATATCAGTCACATATCATAAAATCCACTCTTTTAAAATATACAGTTGGGTGGCTTCCAGTTGTATTCACAGAACTGTGCAACCATCACCTCTCCAATTCCAGAACATTTTCATCACCCCAAAAAGAAACCCTGTACCCATTAGAAGTCACTCCCCATTCCCTCTTACCCCAGCCCCTGGCAACCACTAATATGCTGTCTGTATGAATTCATGTATTCTGGGCATTTCTTATAAATGGAATCACACAATATGTGGCCTTTGGTGTCTGGCTTATTTTACTTAGCATATTTTCGAGGTTCATCCATGTTGTAGCATGTATCAGTACTTCATTCCTTTCTGTTGCTAAATCATATTCCATTGCACGGATATAACACATTTTGTTTATCCATTCATCAGTGGACATTTGGGTTGTTTGCCCTTTTTGGATATTATGAATAATGCTGCTATAAACATTCATGTACAAGTTTTTGTGTGGACATGTGTTTTCGTTTCTCTCGGTACGTATACCTAGGGGTGAAATTGCTGGGTCATACGGTAACTCTGTTTAACTATTTGAAAAACCACCAGACTGTTTTCCATAGTGACTGCACCATTTTAAATTCCCACCAGCAATGTATGAGGGTTCTAATTTCTCCATATCATTGCCAGCACTTGTTATTGTCTGTCTTTTTTTATTTTAACTGTCCTAGTGGGTATGAGAAGGAGCCCTGGTTGCACAGTGGTTAACGCAATCAACTAACTGCTAACCAAACGGTCGGCAGTTCAAAACCACCAGCGGCTCCGAGGGAGAAAGATGTGGCAGTCAGATTCTGTAGAGATTTATAGCCTCGGAAACCCTACTGGGTCGCTATGAGTCAGAATCAACTCAGCACAGTGGGTTTGAGTCTGGTAGTGGGTATGAAGTAATTATTTCATTGTGGTTTTTATTGCATTTCCATAATGATTAATGATGTTGAGTATCTTTTCATGTGCTTAATGGCCATTTGTATATCTTCCTAAGGGAAATGTCTATTCAGATCATTTTTTCATTCATTTATTGGGCAAATTAATTGTCTCTTTATTATTGAGTTGTAAGAGTTCTCTATATATTGTGGATACAGTGCCTTATCAGATACATGATTTGCAATTATTTTCTCCCATTCTGTCATTTGTCTTTTCACTTTCTTGATGTGTCATTTGAAGCAAAAAAGCTGTAAATTTTGAAGTCCAATTTATCTATTTTTTTCTTTTGTTGCTTATCATACCTAGGAAGACTTTGCCTAACTCAGTGTCACCTATTCCTATTTTTTTAAAGAGTTTTATAGTGTTAGTTTTTACATTTAGGTCTATGATCAATTTTGATTTGATTTTTATGTGCGATGTGAGGTAGGGGTTCAACCTTATTCTTTTGCATGTGAATATTTAGTTGTCCCAGCACCATTTGCTGAAAAGATATCCATTTCAAAAATCAACTGCCCATAAATGCAAGGGTTTATTTCTAGATAATTCTTTTCCATTGATCTTTATGCCTATCCTTATGCCAGTATCACACTGTTTTGATTACTGTAACTTTATAGTAAGTTTTGACATTGGGAAGTGTGATTCCTTCAACTTTGTTATACTTTTTCAAGATTATTACTCTCCCTTTTTAAGCCAACATTCATCAAGTGCACTCTATGTCAAATATGGGTCAAGTGTGTCACGTATATTAACTCACTTAATGTAATCTGTGAGGTAAATTCTATCACAGTCCCATTTTAAAGATGAAGAAACTGAGGCACAAGGAAGTTAAGTAACTTGCCTTAAGGTCACACAGGTGGTAAGTGCAGAGCTGGGAGATGAGTCTGAGCTGTCTGCCTCTGTTTCCTTTGACAGATACCAATAGAGATGCCAGAAACGGGAATGAACTAGTCTGGGTCTACACTTTTATAGAGAAGAAATTGGGAAACAGAGAGGCTCGTAAAAGACTCACTGGGATGGAGGCAGGATGAGATCCAGGTTTATGGATTCCTAGACCAGAGGTCTCATCTGCCCACACTGGCCACGTCCACTTGTTTGACAGCCTAGGTATTCATTTTAAAGTGACATTTCCTTGACAAAATACTGGAGGGACACAGTGGCCACGAGGTAATTCCTTTTCCTTCTAGGATTTAGGGCTCTCAGTGGCTACTGGTGGCGCAGTGGTTAAGAGCTACAGCGTGCTATGGCTGGCTGCTAACCAAAAGGTCGGCAGTTGAAATCCACCAGCCACTCCTTGGAAACCCTATGGAGCAGTTCTACTCTGTCCTATACGGTCGCTATGAGTCAGAATCAACTAGACAGCAATGGGTTTGAGTTTTTTGGGCAGTGGCTACTGGGTGGGATGGTGGGGGCCGGGTCCATCGAGGCAGATGATGCTAGTCAAGTGCTGGCTGGCCATGATCCTGAGCTAGACCCTACACAGATCTGTGGACTTCCCCACAGAGAAAGGGGCTTAAATCTACTCTACAGGGAGCAGGCCCAGGACCAAGACTCTGTGGAGTCGTTGTTCCTGCTTTACTACACCCATCACTTTCCACTTAGCAGCATCCCTGAGACTCATCTCTCTTTTTTGCCCACCCTAAGCCCCACCAGTACAGTGGCCCAGCTTCCCATCTTTCTGGCCCCTGCAGCAGCCAGCCCAGAACCTTGCAGGCACACAGCAGGCTTGACTGACATTGGCTGAATTGGGGGGCTGGGTCATCTCTATTGGCTCCCCCGTTTGAGGTCTTGTCTCCCTCAGTTACAGGTTAGCAGCTGTCATTGGACTAAGCTTGCCTGGACCTACCCAGAACTGGATGAGACCCACCCAGTTCCTGCCACCCTACAGAGAGCCCAATGGGCAGAGCCTGGTACCCACACCACATCCTTCTGTGGATAAAAGGCCCACCAGTCCCATGATAAGGCTCAGAGCTGGGGCATTGACACTCCCTCTGCTCCAGGAAGTCCCTGAGATGAAGTGGGGCTCTGGGATCGATCATAAGCCACTTGCCTCGGCACATCCCCTCCTGGCCGCCCCAAGACAATACATCCTAAACCCAACTCTTCCTCACTACCCCTTTTTTTATGCTGTACCATCTCCCTGGGATGCCCCTTTCCCTTCAACTGATTCACTCCTCCTAATTATTCACACCCAGCTCAAACATCACTTCTGGGAATGAATTATGACTCCCTTCCCCCACCCCCACTCTCCCAGAAGAATGGGTGCCTCTCCCCTCTGTTCCTCTTGACTAGCACCTGTCATTATAGCACTCATCACACTATCACATAGTTGTAGGTTTTTGTTGTTTCCTTCTGCTTCCTTCACAAGACCACAAGCTCCTTAAGAAGAGGGACTTGTTCACACAGGGCCTGGCTCACAACAGGAGCTCAATTAATTCCTGTGAACGAATGAATGAATAGTGACTAAATCAGTGGATGGATGAGACTTCTGCCTACCCCCAGGAAAACTACTGGGAAAATCACCCAGTTGATCAAGTGTATGTTTAGGCAGTTTTCATTGGGTCACTGCTGCTTGTACCATCCAGCCCTGGGCAACAAATTCCTACCTAACTCAGTTTGGCAAGGCCCCTGCCCTGCCCCCCTGCAGAGAGCTTCCCATCGGTGGTTCTGAAGCTCACCTTTCCATTCTTGACCCTTCTCTCTTCCAAGACAAGGTTCATATGCTCCTTAAATTCCTCCTGCCACAGAGGGAAAAACTGATCAAGCTAATTCACACTAAGATGATAGTGGCTTAAGGTATTATCCCTCTAAACAGGAGAGATCAATGCTTAATATAGAAGAAATGATGGTTACTGGTGCCTGGCACATCAGGCAACAGAAGCAGCATGCCTCCTGTGGCAGTGTGTATCTGACTATCCTTTCTTCTACGGGAAAAATTGGCCTGGCCTCGCTTCCATACAAATAATGTTTTTGTACAGAAGAGTGTGTCTGACCAGCCACAAAAAACTCATCCTCAGACCCAAATGGCACATCTTTTCCCCAGCCAGATAAACCAAACCATGTATATAGCTCATTATACCTTTCCACATATTGTTTCCTTTGAGTTTATGACGTAGATTAAACACACACACTCACACACACACACACACACACACACACACACACACACACACACACACACACACACGGTGATCCCATGTATTTCAGAGTAGAATTATACCCCATAGGATTTACAATGGCTGTGATCTTTCAGAAGTAGATCTCCAGGGCTTTCTTCCAAGATGCCTCTGGGTGGATTAGAACTGCCAACCTTTCTTTTGGTTAGTAGCTGAGCTATTAACCATTTGCACCATCCAGGGACTCCATGATGTAGATAAGGTAGGCATTATTATTCCCATTTCACAGATGAGGACACTAAGACTGTGAGAGGTCAATGACTCATTTGAATTTCACAACAGCCAAGGCTGGCCTTCTTGGTGTCTCCAAACCCACCCCCCACAACCAGGTGGCTTTGTTCCCTGGTCCCTTGCTTCAACTATCACAGTCACCCTGGAATATTAGACCAGCCTATCTACAGGGAAGTCACCCCCAGAAATGTCTGCCTAGGAGTCCCAGGTCATCCATGGAGAAAAGGAGTGTTCACTTATTCATTCAGCAAATAGTTACTGCATGGATGCCAGGCCCTGTTCAGTAAACAAGCATGGAGGTGGGGTGTAGTGGAAAGTGTGGGCTAAGGGGTTCTGAAGTCTGGGTTCAAGTTCCTGATCTCCTTCCTACCATTAGACGGTCATTCTTTTGGCTTAAGCCAAATGAGGTAACACATTTACACAGATTAGCAGAAAGTTATGGGTAGAATGGGCAAGAATCCAACCTCCTCACTTTACAGAAGAAACTGAGACCTGAGAGAGATGTGCCTGACCACGTGACTTACACTCAGGTCTCCTGGCTCTTGGCCCACGTTTTTTCATGTCATATTGCTGCCTTCCCTCATAGAACCTCCTCTGGGGCTCTGTATTGCCCATGGGAAGGAGGTAGAATGGAGAGCTGGGGCCCCTTTGTTAATCTTAAAAGTTGTTTAGGCTGGTGCTGTAAAGTAAATATGCTGAATCTTACCATGAGGTCTTAGGACTAGAGGATCACCCTTGTCATCCCAGTGGTTGCCAGCTGTTTATACGGCTTCACCAGATACTGTCTGTGCTGAGGTGCTCCTCCAGGTGAATCTGGGGCTGGTTGCTAGTGGTCTGCCAGATCTCTAGCCCTGCCTTGGGACCCATTCTCTCTGCCCTGGGACTCCAGACTTCAGTCCTTCCTACAAAGCATGCACCAAATTCTGCCCCTACACTCTGAGGAGAGGTGCCCCAGTGGGCAGAGAGCTCATTCTAAGGTGGGAAAGACTGGAGGACCCATGCCTCAACTTGAGAGCCCAGCTGATTGTCAGTGGAAAAGGAATACTTTCAGCAGGAGGCTTAGACACCAGTGGGAAGGCAGCTCTACTCAGCAAGCCAGGAGGCCCAGAGGAGAGAGCCCACTAGCAAGCCCCCAGGGAAGTGTGAGTTCGCAGCCACCATGAGGCTTTCAGGGAGAGCAAAAGTCATTATAACTTTTTCAGGAGAAATTCAGTAGGTGCCAGGGAAAGGGAAGCATGGAGCCAGTGACTTCACAAGAGCCAGACACAATAGTCACAGCAATATGACTGGCTGCCCCTCTTCTGCCACCTGCCACACTGGCCAGTGGGGAGAGAAGGAATGGACTGGAATTCAGGATTAACCACCTTCAGCTTATCAGATATAGGCAAGGCCTCTCTTGTGTCTGCATTCCCAGTGAAAGGAAGACCTTCCACTCCCTGTGGTCTACAGAGCTAGGGATCTTAGGACCAGAGGGATCCTCGAGGCATTGGCCTTGAAGGCACATTCCTCTCCACAGCCATGTTCTTGGCAGTGACAGCCTCCCAGTGACAGACATCTTGTGGCCTCCCAGAAAACAGATAGGCAGCCCCTGGGACACCAGTGCTTACAGTCATCAACAGGTGAAGAACAAAAAAATAAAAATGAAAGGGAACTGCAGGACAGATGGAGAATTCTTCACCAAGAGTCACTGATTCCCTACTCTGATGTCTAACCTCACTCCTGCACAGTATGTTCCCACCCTCCCAGGCCATCCAGTCCAGCCACAGTGGGTAGGATGGGGCTCGACAATGAGGATCTTCACCCCATCACAGGACAGTGCTCTCCTTCCCTCCTCACTGGGCACCATGGAAATCCATATAGATCAGAATTGGTTGTTTTTGGTCCAGGCACTTGAACTAAACCAAATTAAGAAATAACAAATGTACCAAATCTCAAAGTTATCCCCGATATTATTATTTTTTTTTTAAAAAATGGAACTAAGTTTAAAAAAATTGGTGAACTATATACTGTCCTTGTTATTGTGTGCCATTGAGTTGATTCTGACTTATAGCAACCCTGTATGACAGAGTAGAACTGCCCCATAGGTTTTCCTAGGCTGTAATCTTTATGGGAGAAGATCACCAGGTCTTTTCTCCCTTGGAGCTGCTGGGCAAATTTGAACCATCAACTTTTTGGTTAGCAATTGAGCACTTAACCACTGTGCCACCAGAGTTTCTTGAACTATATATAGATTGCAAATAAACTTTAATGTTTTCTAAAGCTACTGATTTAACAAAAAAGAGAAACTCATGGTGATTTGGAAAGTGTACTGTATATTATGTGACCTTGGGTAAATCACTTACCCTCTCTGGGCCTCATTTTCACTCATTTACATTAGGCTAGAAAATCTAAATAGCACTTGTAGCTCTCCTAATCCCTGAGTCTCAAAATAGTCTCCAAATCGAATCTGCACAGCTCTTCCATGTGGCTCAATTCCCCGTTTGGATGGTGACCAAGCCAAATCACCTGGAAAAGAAATGTTCTGTATGCACTATCTGTGAGGAGCCTGGGGAACAGAGACTCAACCCTGGGACCTGAGTAGCCTGCTGACTCTTCGGAGCCAGCACTAATGTAATTATGTGATTAGGATGCTCATCTTAGTTTTAACTATGCTTTGTTTGGTTAAATCAAAACTGACAATGAGCTGCCCGGTGGGTGATGCCATCCTCCCAGGAGGCCCATGTAGAGTTATTCTGGGCAGGGGTCATCCTGAGATCCCAATTTTCATTGATAAGGCAGGCAGTTTAGGAGGTTCTCATCACCTGGGGACTCTGTAGCCTGGGAAGGACCGTCCCTGGTTCTGTCAAAGGCAGAAGTCATAGAACGTTGGGGGTGTACACGTCTGTGGCCATCACCTAAGCCAATATTCTCCTTTTACAGATGAAGGAACAGAGGCCATGCACCTGGCACTTGGCCTGGGTCCCCGGCTGACAAAGGCAGTGCCAGCTTGTGCCCGCATTTTCTCATCTTTGAAATGAAGGGACTAACTCCTTTCTTCTCTTGCCTACAGAGAAATGATGAGCTCACCTGTGAAAGTTACACCCTGGAGTTTGAGAGACTTTAGAGAAAGGAATCAGATAGAATACAAGCATTAGGAACTATCATCATTATCATCATCATTATCCAGCTCTGAGGGTGAGATAGGAAGGCCTGGGGGTATCACTGTTTTGGGAGCAGGTCTGTCTTTTAGTGTAAAAGCTATGTCTACTATTTAGCAGGAAAACATTGAGCCTGAGAATGGGCTGCCCCACCTGAGGACTGGAGGGGCACTGCTCCAAGGCTCCTACAATCAAGAGTGTGGCTCTGAGGACCTGTGGCTTTGGTCACCTCTTTTGGGCCACTCTGGATACCTGCATGCTTTAGGGGTCCCTGGATATGAGCCCACACAGTGATAATGATGGTTCACACAGTCTTTTCAATGCTCCCCAGAATGGCACAGATACTTCCTTCTCCAGAACTTCTCCTTTCTCTGCTCTACAATTAGGGGTGGCCTGGAAACCACAGAAATGATAGAAGAACAAGATTCCCTCTGCCTGCCACATAAAAGGGACTACACCTATTTTCTGTGGCCTCAGGGGTAAGTAGGAACAATAGGTAGACATTATAGACAGATTTATTTTGCCTAGTATCAGAAAAGACAGGAGGTAGGAACAGAAATCAACCATATATGGAGCTGGACACTAATTTAAGCCCTTTCCTATGCTTTTCTATGTCAGGAAGACTATGGGAGGACTCTGAGAATGGGTGGGAGGTTGTTCTCCATGGTACCTTTTAACCATGAGCTTCCATAACCATGGCCAGAACTAGAGTAAGGCAAGTGAGGTACTTAGGATACAAATTTAAAGGAGGTATTCACTCTCAGGTGCTGACTGTATACCTTCACAACACTGAAGGTGAGTGCCTCCTTAATATTTGCATCCTAGGCACCTTGCTTGCCTTACCCTAGTGTCCTTACCCTGTCCATGACTCTATCGTCAAGTCTCCCATTGTCCAGACTCTCTCCAAATCAGGAATATAAACAGAAGTCTTTTTCTAGGCAAGTGGGTTCAGGTATAGCCTGACCAATCTTCTCCAAGATGACAGGGGAACACTCAAGCCCATCAACCCATACAAGTCTTGCAATATTGTAGGCATTATCCTTGACAGAGGACTTCCCCAGTCTCAGAGGGAAAATGATTAAATCTGAGAAAGGCCTTTCCTTTGATCAGGGAATAATCCTATATCTCCACCAGAGTAGGAAGAAACTAAAATTCATTGAGTTTCCACTATGTGTTGGGCAATCTGCCACTTTCACACAGTAACCTAATTTGATCCTCAACACAGTCCAGCAAGGTGGGTATTATTCTTATTTTTCAGATAAGAAAAATGAGGCTGGGGGGTAAGACCATTTGTCTAAGGTCACACAGAATCAAAATCTTGGATGTGACACCAAAGCCCTGCTGCCTTCAAGTTCCAAGACCTAAATTTTCATTCATTCTCTCACTCCCTCATCTATTCATCCATTCATTCTTTCAACAAATGTTTTTTAAGGGCCTTTTATATGTCTGGAATTATTCTAGGAGTTTGGAATATGGCTTGAGAAATAAAAAATTAAACTAATAAACAAGAAGTGCTATCAAGCAAACAAAGTCAGGGCAATGGGACAGAGATTGACTGAGGAAGGACCAGGTTAGATTGACTGGTCAGGGAGGCCTCTCTGAGGAAGGGACATTTGTCCTGAGAACAAATGATCAGGAGGCAGCCATGTAGGCAGCTGGAATAAAAGCATTCCAGGCAGAGGGGATGGTGAGCACACAAGTCCTGGCTGAGGCACGGACAGCAGGGAATAGCTCATAATGAGATCATATGAGATGTGAGGGGAAGGCAGAGGTGAGTTCACACAGCCCAGTAACAAGCTGGCTTATTCCCAAAGGGAAGCCACTGAGAAGATGTAAAAGCCAAGTGGCAAGATCCAGTTTACAAATTAAGATCCCTCTTGCTTTTGTTTGCCATCAAGAGCAAGAGATGGTGGTGCTTGAACTATGGTGGGAGTGGTGAGTTGGAGAGAAGTCAAGGACTCAGAATGTCTTTTAGACAGAGAAGGGGTATAACTTCCAAATTCAGTGGCTATGGGGCAGTGGAGGGCACATGAGTCAGGAGTGGAGCCCACTGAAAGACAGAAATCAGACAGAGGTTTGACACATAATGTGGGCACACAGTAAACATTTGAGGAATGAATGCAGAAATCGAAGGGAATTTCAAGATTGTCCCTTCAGGCAGAACCTCATTCGTGTGGACCCACCCATATACTGCCTAAGCATGCCATCAGCCTCATCCTGGCAAAACTGCACATGCATCTTGGAGGGAGGCAAACACAGCCCAAACCAAAAAACCAAACCCCTTGCCGTGGAGTTGATTCCAACTCATAGCAACCCTACCGGACAGAGTACAACTGTCCCATAGGGTTCCAAGGATCAGCTAGGACTTTTTGGTGAGCAGCCAAGCTCTTAACCACTGTGCTACCAAGGCTCCAAACACAGCTCAGCAGGTTGGAATCTAGAAGTATGGCTTTCTTGTTTGTCCCGACCAGAAGTGTGAGTCTTCCTACTTTGTTCATCTTTTCCACATGGGACTTTGCTGGTTTTTTTTTTTTTTTTTAAAAACGTGGTACCTTGGTCAATTCATTTCCCCTGTTCTTAAACTGGGAATAAGTAACCTGCTTCCCTACTGAAATGTTGCAAGAAAAAAAAGAGGCAAGGAGCGTGGCTGGAAGCCTTTCACCACACCAATGGCCACAAGAATCATTATTTCATTGACAATAAAATGGGGGCATTTAGTATTCATCAAATACAAATGCATGTCTAATTATACACCACCTTTTTAGAGCAAAAGCTATACGTTTTATTCAGGGGAAGAGCATTAAGCACCTTCTCTACTTAAAATGCTGATCTTACTGTGCCCTGTTCTTTGAAGTACAATGAAAGAATCTTGGTCTAATCACAGTTTCCAGCGGCGGAGTCTGTGCGGAGAGGGGCGACACCTCCTGAGAGCACTGAGGGGACTTATTTTTCAATCTTTTTTAAGAGGTAAGAAAATGCAAATCATAAGTAGACTTAAATGCTTTTTCCAAAGTATAATATTATCATACAACAGAGGGGTTATTAAATTGCACAATACGACTCTGTTCTGTAACCAGCTTTGGGTGATATAATCACATTGTATTTCTGTGACCCCTGACTTTGTCAGCCCATTTTGCCACTGCAGTGCTTGGCTGTGGCAAACCCTGAGAGGGAAGTCCTCTGGTGCTCTGAGAGGAAGAAAAACTTCACTTCCTCCCTCTGGAGGTATGGCTCAGGGAGGATTTTCTCTAGAAGACTTAAACGTGTTTTTGTTTATTTTGTATGTTTTGCATCTTTTGGAGCTTGGAAAGGGGATTAGGTTCAACATCTCTTATCCTCTCTACCTCATTTTTAGGTTAATATTCTGGTTTTTCTGTTCTTAAAAGCTAGACAAGATCTCAGCTTTGGCCCCTGCCAAAATTTCTGACTAGCGACTGTTCTTTGACCCTGAGCAACCTCATTGGTCTCCCTGCTCCTGCCTGGGTTCCAACAGTCAATAAACTGAATAGCCAACACAGCAGACAGACTGATTTTGTTAGAACGCAACAGAGTCCGTCGCTCTTTTGCTCACCCCTCCAATGACTGCCTTCTGTCTCAGAGTCATGACCATAGTCTTCACAAAGTCTCCCCTGCTTCGTCTCTGACCTTTCCTATCTCTCTTCCCCAACTCATTTGGCTCCAGCTACACTGGTGGTCCTTAGTTATATCAGATATGCTCCAGCCATAGGGTCTTTGCACTGGCTGTTCCTTTTGCCTGGAATGCTCTTTCCCCAGAGAGCCACGTGGCTTTCTCCTTCTGGCCTCTGTTCAAATGCTGCTTTATCAGTGAGGTCTTTCCTTCTCTCCTTTTCTGCTTTATTTCTCTCCATAGTAATTTTTACCATCTATATAAAAGTCTCTGGGTGGCACAAACTAAAGGGCTACTAATCAAAAGGTTGGTGGTTTGAATCTACCCAGCACTGCCGCTGAAGAAATGCCTGGCGATCTACTTCCATAAAGATTACAGCCATTGAAAACCCTATGTGCAGTTCTACTCTGAAACACATGGGACTGCACTTCTGACTCAGTTTCCCTGACCAGCACTCCAGGGCCCTAAAAATCCTGGAGTCCACAACATCTTGCACATATTTTTCTAACCCTCTCCCATGGGGTGAGGGGGTACAAAACTTGCTTTTTACATCTCCATCTCTTCCTTCTTCCTTGAAGGGACTGGCCAAGTGCCACCAATGGGATAGGACTCTGCCACCATGCTTGCTTGTGGGGCTCTCGGCTGACCACAGGACACACATGCTAACATGCTCTGGCCTAGTAGATGGCAGGTACCTGGGTGCTATGGCATTTGTCCATCCTAAGTCCTTCCTTCCCTATTTTGAGAAAACCCAAAGTAGCTGAGTTCTGATAAGTTCTCAAAGTTCTTTGCCCTTCAGTTTATTCATCTGTAAAGTGACAAGAGCACCACTGTATGGGGATGGCTCTGAGCAGGGACTATTCCCTTGATCTGCCCAGTGCAGAAAGAACAGAGCTGATGGAAGACTAGGCGTCCCAGGAGCACTGTGGTCCTGCGAGGGCTCAGAGTGGCCCAGACATGTTTCTACCTATAAGAGGAGCAAGCTAGAGGTAGCTGTTAGCCTGGTTTGCTGTTGATCCCTGGCACCTAGCACAGTGCCTGGCACACAGGGACCACTGAGACCCATTTACCAAATGAATGCAGGTAGGAGGGTGCCCCAGATTGAATTGTGTCACCCAAAAATATCAGTCAACTTGTCTGGGTCATGATTCCCAGTGTTTTATAATTGTATACCATTTTATAATTTGATTTGATTTCCTTATGTGTTATAAATTCAATCACTATGATCTAATGAGATAGATTAGTGGCAGTTATACCAATGAGGTATACAGGATTGGATGGTGTCTTGGGCCAATCTCTTTTGAGATATAAAGGAGAAAGGCGAGCAGAGACACATGGGAACCTCATACCACCAAGAAAGCAGTGTTGGGAGAAGAGTGTGTCCTTTGGACCTGAGGTTCTTGCGCAGAGAAGCTCCCAGACCAAGGGAAGATTGATGACACAGACCTTCCTCCAAAGCCGACAGAGAAAGCATTCCCCTGGAGCTGAAACCCTGAATTTGGATTTGTAGCCTACTGGACTGTGAGATAATAAACTTCTCTTTGTTAAAGTCATCCACTTGTGGTATTTCTGTTAGAGCAGCACTAGATGACTAAGACAGAGGGATATAAGAACATGGCACCACTTCTGGTTTTACAGTCATTTTACACGACAAGCTTGAGCACTTAGGAGCCCTGTGGGAGTAGGTTCTGGATTACTCTCTTTCCAGGAGGAAAACCAAGACAGCAAACATCTACTGGAGACCTGGGGTAGTGAGGGTTGGTGCCTGGAAACACCAGCTCTCTCTTTTTGGCAGCTGTTGGGTGTTACTGCGGCAACAGATGGCTATCTAGCAGAATTTGGCAATTTAACTCTTACTCTGCACATATCAAGAAAGTGAGAATGATTTAACAGATGCTCTTGCTTCTGACAGTTCACATGATGGAGAGAAGCTTGTGATGCATGCAGTCTGGGCAAAGTAAAGGCACTTCCAACTTCCACATCACACTTGTCTCACACCCAGCAAATGCAGGCTGCCTAGTTCCCAAAGAATAGTTGATAACATCCCAAATACTAGGATGCTTCAGTCCACACTCATTCTTTCAACCCAGGCTGAGGAGACTCTTCAGGTGAGACTATCCCAAAAGGTCTCTAGCACTGGCTCTTAAATACCAGAGTGTACCAGAATCACCTGGTGGGAGGTAGCAGGTGGAGGGGGAGGGGGAGGAGATGGATTGTTAAAACACGGATTGCTTGGCCCCACCTCCAGAGTTTCTGATTCAGTATGTCTGGGGTGTGTCCTGAGAATTTTCGTTTCTGACAAGTTTCCAAGTGATGCTAATGTTACTAGCCCATAGACCACTGTTTGAGAACTACTAGTCTATACAGCCTTGCTGCTCAGTGTGGCACTGGTACCAGCAGCATCAGCATTACCTGGAAACTTGTTAGGAATGCAAGTTCTCAGTCCTTGCCCCCACACTTCCAGAATAGGAACTCTGGGGGGCATGGCCCAGGAATCTGTGATTTAATAAGCTCTCCACGTGATTCTGATGTATGCCAACATTGGAGAAGCATCAGTTTAGTAAAGTGCTTAAAATTGGCTGCATATTTGTCACACTACAGGGAGAGCAGCTAGGCTCACATAGCAATGTGCATATAAATTTTTGTATGAGAAACTGACTTGAACTGTAAACTTTCACTTAAACCACAATTAAATAAATAAATAAAATTTGCTGCATATTAGAATCAGTTGGGGAGCCCTTCAAACACCCAGGCTGCACACCAACCTCTTGGGGTGGGATTCAGGCCTCAGTAATTTTTAAAGTTCCCCAGGTGATCTCAATGTGCCGCCAAGCTTGAGAACCTCCAGTCTAGAGCCTTCCTGCTCAAAGTACGGTCCCAGCACCAGCGGCATAGGTATCATTCGGAAGCTTGTCAGAAATGCAGAATCTCAAGCCCCACCCCAAATCTACGGGATCAAAATTTGCATTTTTAACAAGATCCCTCAGTGATTCCTATGAACAATAAAGTCTAAGATTCGTTAATCCAGAGATGCCTCCCACTCATACCTACTGGTAGTGCTACTAATGAACAAAGCATTAATCTTCTCTGAGCTTCAGTTTATTCATCTGTAAAATAGGTTTGGTACATAAAATAGGTAACAATACATTCCTCATATGATTGTTGTGAGATTCAATGAGATAACATGTGAAGTGCTTCACTGTAGGAACTTGATAAGTTACCTTGGCAAATCTTCCAAACCTCCCAGAGAGATCCAAGTGCCATACCTTAAGCTCTTCTAAAGGGCCTGGCTCTCCTTTGGTCTAGTGTTATTCTTGCTTGTTACTCATCCAGGAGGCTAAGGCCAGGAAGGCTGGGGCTACCCACAGGTGCTGTGTAGGAGAGGGCTCCTGAGGTCACCCTGGAGTGTAGGCAAGGTGAGGGAGCAGGCCAGGGAGTATCAAGTGCCTGATTTAGGGCAAAGGACTGAAGCCAGAGTGCCCTAGCCTGCAGCTGCAGACCAGACTCTGACCACAGGGAGTGAGAAGGTTTGAGATGAGGTGAGAGAAGTAGGACGGAGAATGTGCAAGGAGATGGAGCAAGGCTCAGTATTGGCAGTGTTGGTTCAACACAAACTTGCAAGTGTGGGATTTCAACCCCTGGATTCCTTCTCCAGGAGGTGTCACATGCTCCCACTAATTCAGGGGAGGCCTCCAAGTGGGGGGTACTGGCTGGACAAGCCTGCTGGAGTTCAGGGACATCACCCTAGAAGTACACTAGAGGGCAGAGGATCATTTCCCTTCTGGCTTGGTTTCCCCACCCAGAGCAGAGGCCCCGGGGCTCAATCACAGCCGAGACAGAACACCCACCACACTAAGACCTCAGAGACAACCTCTGGAGGCTGTCCTGTGGACAGGTGGTATGAAGGCTATCCTGTTTCTTCTAGGACTGGCCCAGGCACAATCCCTGGCAGGTTTAGAAGCTTGTTCTCCTGTGAGGGTCAGCCATTCTGTAGTCCTCCTTGCATTGGGGGGTCTGTCTCCCTGAGATTCAAGAGATTAGCTGGGTGGGAGTTATCTTTCCCTGCCTGGCTTTGCAGTCTGTTTTATGCTGACATTTGAGCCTGCCTTTCCTGCTCCCTCTATGGTCTTCTCTGTTTCCCCTCCTGTGTGCCTTCTTCCCGTTAGCTGACCCCACTCCTCCCTCCATTGCAGAGAAACATGCATTCACAGACTATACACAACCCACCAGATTTTAAAATTGAGAACTAAGAACCTATCATTTTAATCAATAAGTAAAAACAAACAAACAAACAAAAAAAGACCCAAAAACTTAAACACGTCTCTTTCAGTTTCCTATTGTGCTAGAATCTTTTGTTTGCCCCTCCAGATCCTCTCCCCTGCTCTGTGTGGACCACATGCATGGCCTCAGTTGCCCTCTTTGACTGAGTGTAGCCAATGAGTAGGAAGTTAGAGAAAGGGACGGGAAGGAGGCTGGCTTCCACCCTGCAGGGCCACTGAGGCTGGCTGTGACCCTGACCCAGCTCCTTCTCCCTACAGCTCTCTCCGGATTGCAGTGACTGCTTTCTCTCCTTGCTCCTTGAAGCCTAGGGGTGTTAATGGTTACCACTGTTACTAACCCCAGGATATTGAACCAGCCCTTGTTGTTTTCCCTAACAAGTCCACCAAATGTGCCTTGGAAGAAAGGCCTTGTGATCTACTTCTGGAAAAAATAAGTCATTGAAAACTCTATGGAACACAACTCTACTCTGACGCACGTGGGGTTGCCATGAGTTAGAATCAACTCCGTGGCAACTGGTTGGTTAGTAAGCTGCCCACATCTTTACTAAACTGTCTCCAATTACAGCTTGAGAGTGCTCTCTTTTTCCCACCTGGACCCTGTCTGACACTCCACCAGGGATAAGAAAGAGAAGAGAGCTAGGGGAGGGGGTCAGGGGGTTACAAGGAAAAGAAAATAGAGGGACTGTGAAAAAGCAAATAAGAAAAATGTTATAGAGAAGAAACGTGAGAATGGAGACAGAATGGTTCCTCAGAGCCAGCCTCAGGCCAGACGCAGGGATGGTAGTGTGTGGCTGGTAGGCTTAGCAGTCTGGGAGCTCTGGGGACTGGGAAGACAACAGCTCTTTTGAAATGCTACTACCTCTCTAGCAGTTTATCCTCTCTATAATGGAAATTTCTGCTTTTTTATATCTTCAAATTTAATATGTTAAATGAAGGCCT
The DNA here is from genome assembly GCA_030035585.1 of Dugong dugon. Classification (NCBI taxonomy): domain Eukaryota; kingdom Metazoa; phylum Chordata; class Mammalia; order Sirenia; family Dugongidae; genus Dugong; species Dugong dugon. The sequence goes on along the minus strand of CM057476.1, from coordinate 40,578,150 downwards.
ATTTTCCCCTAGAAGTTTAAGTCAGTTTAAGAAGGGGCAAAAAATGTCTTCAGTTTTAGAAATTTCCTTAGGAAATTAGAGCAGAAGGTCCCAAACTCAAGTGTGCCAGAATCACATACTTGGGGAACTTGATAAAAAAAAATCCTGATTTTCCTAGAAATTCCTATTTCCTAGGTCAGAGGTTGGGCCGCAAAATCAGTATTTTTCAAGTATCCCAGTGATTCTAAAGCAGCTGGCTCTATGTGACCTTTGAGAAGCTCCAACATTAATGCATTGTACCTGAAAGTCTCTGTAACACTCACTGCCAGTTTACCATATTGTTGCTCTTGGAGGCTGCCCAGGCTCTTAAAAATCACATTCCAAGTTTTTCAAATCAAATTGAGTCTGGATAGAGATGTTATATTGTGGTATCACAAGGAAATCATTGAAAAAGACTATTAAGGAATACATTTAATTAAAGATTATAGATTTGATTATATAAATTCATATATAAAAGTTCTACCTATGAGACAAAGCAGGGCATGACAAATATGGACCTTTAACCTTATATGGGAGTTTCTGGGTGGTAGAAATGGTTAACAAACTCTGTTGCTAACTGAAAAGTTGGAGGTTGGAGTTCACCCAGAGGTGCCTAGGAAGAAAGGCCTGGTAATCTCCTTCTGAAAAAAAATCAGCCATTGAAAACCCTATGGGGCACAATTCTACTCTGACAAACATGGGATCACCATGATTCCGAGTTGACTTGATGGCAATGCTACATAAGCATCCCCCACTAGAATCCATTGCTTAAGAGGAAATAAAGAATTTGAAGTAAGTCCAAAATAAAGCACTAAAACAATATTAAGGGCTAGGAAGAGGGGTTATTATGAAAGGCCAAATAAACCTTTATAATTTAGCCTAGAGATAAGAACATAATAACATTCTTTAAATATGAAAGACTATTAAGGAGAAAACAGAAACCCCAGCTCTCCATTCCCTTGAGGACTGAGCAAAAGCATGCAGCCTCAGACTGCCCAGGGGCCGCTAGAACATGGAAAGAAGCTGGAGGCGCTGTTCCCCAAAGAGCTTAATAACAATCCCCACTCTTAATCTATGACATTTATTTGCAATTCAGCCCAAACTCAGCATGCACCAGATGCCTTCATCTAGAACTGAGGTTCAGTGTTCCAGCCTCTCACCTATATGAGGAAAACAGGTAAATGTTTCCCCTAGATTGTTGCTATTGTTAGCTGTTACTGAGTTGGTCCCCAACTCATGCCAACGCCATGCACAATGGAATGAAATGCCAGCGGGTTCTGGGCCATCCCCTTTATTAGTTGTGGATTAGACCATTGTGATCCATAGAGTTTTCATTGGCTGATTTTCAGAAGTAGACATAGAAGCCCTTTCTTCCCAGTCCATCTTAGTCTCGAAGCTCTGCTGAAACCTGTTTAGCATCATAGCAACGTGCACGCCTCCACTGGCAGATGGGTGGTGGCTGCACATGAGGTGCACTGGCTGGGAATCCAATCCCCGGTCTACCACTTGGAAGGTGATAATTCTACCACTGAGCCACCACTACTCCCTCCCCTACGTTACCCCACGGTTTCTTTACAAAAACCCTATGCTGACTCTAGATGCCTCAGTCTTGTTGAGGTCCACTCTTTAAGTGACCATGCAAATCAGAGCCCTAACTTTTTACTGCAGAAGGGTGGCACTTAAAATCGATTTCCTTGGGCTGATCATCTTTGCCAACCGGGCTCATGTGGTGGGAGGGAGCTGTTAGGATCTGGTCAGACCTCCGGCTATACTCTATTCTCTGTGGCTGGCAGAGCCACGACACACTTTTTCGTGTGCTTCTGGGAAGCAGGGGACAGAGCTGCACGCAGTTCCTAAATTTGCCTTGTACTGGACCAAGGATAAATGTACAAACACATTGAGGATACTGGACTGGGCAGGGGTGGGAGGCTCATGTACCAGATCCACATCTGCTACTAAGTGGTCAGGACAGCTCTCTGGGCCTGAGATGCCTCATCTGTGAAGTGAGGACACTGGACCAAACATTTTCTTAGACCCTTTCTGGCTTTAGTTCTCTGTGTCTACAACCTAACATGCAATTTAACAAATATTTACCAAGTGTCTCCCATTTGCCTGGTACTGTCCTATGGACCAAAGCACAGTGTCTCAAATTAACAGGTAGCAGGCCTTAGAGAACTGAAACATGAAATGATCATGATCCGGGGGCAAGTCAACTCGCTTGAGACATCTGATATTTGTTTGCAAGGTGTGGCAATCTTGTAGATTCACTACATTGTTTCTCACTGAAGTCAACTATTAATTCATTAAACATTTATCGAGCCTCAGTTTTCGGCCAGGCAACAAACATTGGTTATATTATCTTAACCATAGAAATATCTTCCCTTAGATAAAAATTTAAGATTTCTTTTGCCCTCAGTTTTTAGGGAGGAGCAAAATGAGAGATGTTCATTTGAAAAAAGGTTTATGTATTATTAACAAAATTTCAGCCAGACATTTTTCTTTCTGCCTTTGGTATCAGTGAGGACTCAGGTAATAAATTTCTTTTGTGCCAGGAAGATGTTTCTCTCCTAGGGAAAATCCAAAGCACCCTTTAATAAGCAAATATGAAATGTAAAACCCCATGTTTCCCTTTCTGCCTCAGCTGCCAGGAAGCTTAGAGATAAATTTAGTGCTCAAACTGCACTAATATTCAACTTGGGAACCTGGCACATCTATTCTTTGGTCTCTTCTGTTTTTTTGTTTTTTTTTTTTCCTTCTGTGTTCTGTTATTTTTCCTGTTCCTGTGTATTTTAAAACTGTCAACAGGCTCAATACATTTTGTAATTGAGTAGGGATAGAGGAATGATATGAGGAGGTCATAGAAAGTGAAAAGTGAAAGAGACAATCCAATTTTCCAGGGGAGGAAACTTGGGCTGAGAGAATATAAATGATGTATCTAATAACGCCACTCAATGGTTTGTGACTGAAAGGGGGCTCCAGCCCTAAGGCCCATCCCATGTCCAGTGATACTACTTTCCTTTAGCTTTCACATCCTCTCTTGCCCACAGGGAAGCTGAAGTCCCAAGCAGGGGAGGGCTTGCGCTATGGGCATAGCTTCCACACCTCTGATATGTGCCACGCACAATAACAAAGGGAAGCCCTGGCTGCCTGCCCCAAGTCCCCCAGCACTCTGTGTTTCCTTCCACAGGCCTTGGGCCTGTATGGCGCAAACTGTGGGGCTGACTTACATGGCCATTTGGACACAGTTGTGTGACTTGATGCAGTACATGTCAGATAAAGTAAAAATTCCTTGGGGCCAAATTTTTCCTTCCTGATTTCCAAAAATGCATTTGTCAGTCCCTTCTCCTTACAACGTCTCTGGTAATTTCCACTAGGACCCAATCCCAGCAGACCTGTTGTTCAATATTTGTTAAAACATTTCTGTATATTTTAGGGCAGTGAAATTATTCCACATGGTACTGTAATGTTGGACACATACATTTGCATTTGTCAAAAGCCGTAGGACTGTACAACACAAAGAGTGACCCCTAATGTAAACTATGGACTTTATTTAAAAATAGTGTATCAATACTGGTTCATCAACTGGAACAAATGTACCACACTAATGCAAGATGTTAATTATAGGAGAAACTGTGCGCAAGGTGGAAAGGGAACTCTGTACTTTTTGTTCAATTTTTCTATAAACCTAAAACTTCTCTAAAAAAATTAAAATCTATTTTTGAAAAGTATTTCTGTACTGACTACTAATTAGCCACTGGTCAGAAGACCCTGACAGCCTGTCCCCACCCCCTCTCACCGCTCTGGGGTTCATCTGGCCCAGAAGGGGCCTCTGGGTGACCTTCCTGATTGGTTGCTGCCTGTGCTTCACAGGTTGTTAAATATTTTGAATATCAGCCCAGTCCAAACAGAGCACAGCTTTCTAGGGGAAAAAACGTGGAGTTCGAGTTTGATGTTAGATCAGAGTCTGAGTCTCTGTTTTTCTAGTTACTAATGTATGACCTTATGCTCCCTGGATGGCAAAAACAATTAACATGCTTGACTGCTAACCAAAAGGTTAGAGGCACCTAGGAAGAAAAGCTTGGTGATCTACTTATGAAAAATCAGCCATTGAAAACCCTATGGAGCACAGTTCTACTCTGGCACACGTTGGGTCACCATGAGTCAGAGTTGACTCAACAGCAATCAGTTTTTTTAACATATGATTTGGGGCAAATCACCTAACCTCTCTAAGTCTCAGTTTCTTTGTAAAATGGCAATGATAATACCTTCCTTATATAGTTGATATGAGAAGGAAAGAAAATAACACATGTAAAAGTGCTTGAAAAACGCTAAAGGGCCATAAGTTATCATCATATGGTCTTGGGAGAGATGGTACAGGATGAGTCAACACTGTGGGGAACAGACATGCTTGCAAAAAGTATACCTATAGCAATATTCAATAGCTCCCAAGAGAAAGCCTGGCAAGCCTCTGTGAGTAAGACTCATGAGTTTTTGCACATGGTGTTTGTGGCATTTAATCTGACAATTTAGTAGAAGTTTTCTCCTTTCTGGTTTCTTGAGAATGTCCTCAATGGATGAGGTTTGAGATTAGATTCTTCTGGACCAGTAGGCCATTGTACATCATTCAGAAGTGTTCCTTGAGAACACACATCTTAAGACTAGAGTTTTAATTAATAGGACTTGATGGAACTCCTATTTTGATAGGAAGAACTTGACCCATGTTATAAGCTAAGAATTTAAAGTAACCCATTACTAATTGCCACGTATGTCTCAGTATCTTAATTGAACATCACCAAGCATAGCAAAGCAGTTGCAGAGGAGAGAAAATGCCACATTGGCCATTCCTCCCAGGACAGTCATCAAAATGCCTACTGCCCTGAATGCTTGCAAAGTGTTACACTAAACTTAGGGTTCCATGGCCTCTGGGCCCCAATCTGAGAAGGGAGAAAGGAATGATATTTGCTTAGCCTCAGTGTGCACCAGCCAGGTTTTCCCATATTTTATCTCACTTGATCTTCCCAAATACCCTCTGAAACATATTTTATCCCCACTTCATAGATGAGAGAACTGAGATCCAAGAAAGGGGTAAGGCTAGTGATAATTCTTGAGTACCCAATTTGCATTAGCACAGTGCTAAGTGCTTTCCAAAGGTTATCTCATTTTTATGGAAGTTATTTATCATTTCTCTTTTTACAAATAGGAAATTGAAGCCACAAAGACCAAGCCATTTGTTTAAGGTCACAAAGACAGTAAATGATAAAGGCAGATTCAAATGCATATCATCCTTCTCACTGAGTCCCAATAGCCTCTGTGAGATGATGGTGGAAGTGGTCCCTCAGTCGGTACCTGGCATCTAATTGAGGCTCAAAGAATGCTAGCAGAGTCTGGCATGTTAGTTTTAAGAGAACACTGTACTATAAATGTCTAACTTTAATAAATAAGCCATGAATTACAGTAATTACCTATCCATAGTAGTATGGAGTGAGCAAGGGCCTTTTACTTATGGGAAAACTCTGGCTGATCCCTGAATTTCCTTTCAAAATAGTCTGTGATCAACAGTGAGTTAAGAGTAACAGCTCAAAAAAAAAGAAAGAAAAACCAACTCAGCTCCGAGGGAAGCCGGTTCTCCCATAAGAGGCTAGAATCCTTCCCTCAAACCTGGGCCATATGCCTTGGTGGTATCCGTGCTAGTGAGCATGGCCCTAGTCACCAGGCAGACTAGCTACATGTGAGGCTGTTCCCTTTTGTAGGAAAAATTAATTTTTATTTCAGCCCTGCTCCAAGCTTTGGTGGGGGAGAGGGTAGCAAATGAACAGCTGAATTACCGCTTAGGATGCTTGGAAAACTATCTCACATTTATCCTCATTCTCCGCTGTCACTCTTGCCAAGAAATGGTACTCCAGTGGGATTCTGTTTATTCTCCAGGAGCTGCTTATATAGAAAAGATTCCTTTAAGTGGGACTTGGCATAGGAAATAAGCACAGAACCTGGATTCAAATACCTGGGTTCAAATCCAGCTCTGCCACTTGATGGTCTGTAGTCTGGGGGGAGTTGCTTAGCCTCTTTGAACCTCAATTTTCTCATCTGTCAAGTGGCCCTTCTAACTGAAAAGTTCCTATGACTGCATGAACTTAGACAAGGCTCAAGCGGCCATGCACATTGCCACAAGGGGACCACAGAAGAATCCACTGTGTCACACTGGCCAACAGTTCCTTTGGCTGCTTTGGGCGGAGAGTCCTGCAGGACAGAGACTTCTCCCTCACTGCCCATCCTCTATTTTATCAAGCATGATGTCCTTCTCTAGGGACTGATCCCTCCTGATAACGTGTCCGAAGTTTTGTGAGACATAGTCTTGCCATCTTTGCTTCTAAGGAGCATTCTGGCCGTTCTTCTTCCAACACAGATTTCTTCATTCTTCTGGCAGTCTGTGGTATATTCAATATTCTTCACCAACACCATAATTCAAAGGCATCAATTCTTCTTCGGTGTTCTTTATTCATTGTCCAGCTTTCACATGCACATGAGGTGATTGAAAACACCATGGTTTGGGTCAGGCGCACCTCAGTCCTTAAAGTTGTTATCTTTGCTTTTTAACACTTTAAAGAGATCTCTTTCAGCAGATTTGCCCAATGCAATGTGTTTTTTGATTTCTTGACTGCTGCTTCCATGGGTGTTGATTGTAGATCCAAGTAAAATGAAATCCTTGACAACTTCAATCTTTTTTCCATTTATCATGATGTTGCTTATTGGTCCATTTGTGAGGATTTTTGTTTTCTTTATGTTGAGGTGTAATCCATACTGAAGGCTACAGTCTTTGATCTTCATCAGTAAGTGCTTCAAGTCCTCTTCACTTTCAGCAAGCAAGGTTGTGTCATTTACATAACACAGGTTGTTAATGAATTTTCCTCCAGTCTTGATGCCCCATTATTCTTCATATAGTCCAGCTTCTTGGATTATTTGATCAGCATGCAGATTGAATAAGTATGGTGAAAGGATACAACCCTGACATACACCTTTCCTGACTTTAAACCACTCAGTATCCCCTTGTTCTGTTCAAACAACTGCCTCTTGGTCTACGGACAGGGTCCTCAGGGGCACAACTAAGTGTTCTGGAATTCCTATTCTTCACAATATTATTCATAATTTGTTATGATCCACACAGTCAAACGCCTTTGCATAGTCAATAAAATACAGGTGAACATCTTTCTGGTATTCTCCACTTTCAGCCAGGATCCATCTGACATCAGCAATGATATCCCCCGTTCCACGTGCTTTTCTGAATCTGGCTTGAATTTCTGGAAGTTCTCTGTCGATGTACTGCTACAGTCGTTTTTGAACGATCTTCAGCAAAACTTTACTTGCATGTGATATTAATGATATTATTAGATAATTTTTGCGTTCCGTTGGATCACCTTTCTTTGGAATGGGCATAAATATGGATCTCTTCCAGTCAGTTGGCCTGGTAGCTGTCTTCCAAATTTCTTAGCATAGACAAGTGAGCACTTTCAGGGCTGCATCCGTTTGTTGAAATATATCGGTTGGTATCCTATAAATTCCTGGAGACTTGTTTTTTCGTCAATACCATCAGTGCAGCTTGGGCTTCTTCCTTCAGTACCATTGGTTCCTGATCATATGCTACCTCCTCTTTCTGGTATAGTGACTCTGTATTCCTTCCATCTTCTTTTGATGCTTCCTGCATCATTATTAATTTTCCTTGTAGAATCCTTCAATATTGCAACTCAAGGCTGGAATTTTTTTCAGCTTGAGAAATGCTGAGTGTGTTCTTCCCTTTTGGTTTTCTATCTCCAGGTCTTTGCACATGTCATTGTAATACTTTACTTTGTCTTCTGAAGCCACCCTTTGAAATCTTCTGTTCAGCTCTTTTACTTCATCATTTCTTCCTTTCGCTTTAGCTTCTCGACATTTAAGAGCAAATTTCAGAGTCTCTTCTGACATCCATTTTGGTCTTTTCTTTCTTTCCAGTCTTTTTAATGACCTCTTGCTTTCTTCATGTATGATGCCCTTGATGTCATTCCACAACTCGTCATTAGTCTTCAATGTGTCAGATCTATTCTATTTTATTGGCACAGAATAGAGGCCCAATAAATGTTTATGGAATGAGTGAATATCAAAAACCCATTGAGATGGCTTAGTGCCTTCCTTATTTCTAAGCCATCTTATTTATTTTCTCTCTCTTTCAGTAGTCTACCTAGGAGGATTTTTATTTAATTCCTCCAAAACTGGTGTGGCCTCCCTGAAAGCAGAAAACATCTGACTGCCTGAGCCTCAGTTAACTTAAGCGCTCAGCTGATCCAAGAATGTATCTGTGGGCACAGAAAATGGTCACTACCAAGATTGCTGCCAGCATTGACTGAACTTGTAGACTAGAAACAGGTTGCTCTTCCCTTGCTTGGTTATTCACTCTACCACTTTGCTGAGATCTGAAACACAGAAGGTTTGTCCCAGGTCATAGCTGCCAAAAATCTAAGGGTGCTCCCCAAAAGGAAACAAGACACCAAAATGGTTAAGCAACATGCCTCAGACCACAAAGCTAATAAGGTTTTTTGACTTCATGTCCAGGGCCCTTGGTTTGCCCATGAGACCACATCTCACTGACTCTCTCATCAGGAGCCAGAAAGGCAGCCTCACAGAGTCTCAAAGTGGACTGGTGCCATGGAGGTTGTCCAGTCCAGCACCCTCATTTTACTAGGACAGAACCAGGGAATGTGACCCACCTAAGGTCACACAGGTATTCAGTGCATAGCAAAGTCTACAGTCTAGGCCTCTTGGTCCTGTTGGTCACTTCCGAAGACCACACTACCCTTTGGTGCCTACTTGGAGAACACATGTGAAGAATGACTTTAGAGACATTCTCTAACCAATTTATAGGTTAAGAAACAGGAGACTTTCTAATAATCCAAGCAGTCTGCCAGTGGACCTTGGGAGGTGTGGTAAGTTCCCCATCACTGGAGGAATTCAGGAAGAGGCTAAATTACAACTATGGATGAAATTCAAAATATGTGACAACTGATACTACACAAGCATCAACAAGTCCGCATGAGCAGCCTTCAATAACCAAGGCAGCAGACCTGTGCACCCCAATAAAATATCTTTGGTCACCACTCTGAGAGAAGATACGAATGCTGAGGTCCCTCCATATTTAAAAAAAAACCAGAAGCCCAACCAGTTGCCATCACACCAATACTGACTTATCGCAACCCCATGTGTGCAGAGTAGAACTGCTCCACAGGGTTTTCAAGGCTTGACCTTTCAGAAGTGGATTGTCAGGCTTTACTTCTGAGGCACCTCTGGGTGGGTTCGAACTGCCAGCCTTTTGTCTAGTAGCCAAGTACTTAACCGTTTACATCACCCAGGGATAGGGCCTATGGTTGAGGCTAGTTCTAGGATTGAGGAGAAGGTCATGGAACAAGAAGGGGCTTTGGAATCAGACAGACTTGACTGCAGCAGGAGACCTGTATTACCTTGGGAAAGTTACTGAACCTCTGTGATTGGGAATGATAATACTTACCTCCCAAATTTATGTAAGGATCTATCAGAGCACAGAGTAGGCCCTCAATAAATGACAGCAATTATTTCAGCAGCTGATGGTCATGCTGGGAATGACTCTCTATGTCTTGCTGTTTTGATTACATGCCATAACACAAAAGATCTACCTTCTTTAGCCTCCTTCCCATTCCCACTGAAGAGAATGATGGAAATGGAAGGAGATTGACCCCCTAGTCCTTATGGACCATCTGAGGTCCCAGTAACACCCAATGATAGTCTAGTTCCCCTCCTTCTACCACCTAAACCCTAACTAATCACAATTTAGAACAGATTTATAGAAAATAATAGATTTATTGCCTGATATGCATATTCAATGAATTTCAAAGATAGTTCATAAATACACCATGCAATTTATTGGTATTTAATATTATGCATTAATTAATAATTTTTAAGCTATCCAACATTTGCCAATTTGAAAAACTAATATAACATTCAATAACTTGTCAAGACTTAAGAAATTTCCATGGATTATACATCTTGTGAAACGTACTGTTTATCTAACAAATTAAATAATGCATGTGATATGGGGGAGAATGAGAATTTATTAAAGCCTGATTTGATAGAAAATAGGGGTATTCTGTTACCTGAGCTTTTTATTAGGATCTCCTATGCATTGTCTCCCAAAGAAAAAGACACGCACACCGGGACATTACACTCAAAGCTGTTACACTAGATGCAGCATTAGTCTCTGACCCTAAAACAGAAGGAATTGTAGCTATTTTTTTCCTTCCTGCCCCAGGCCTGTCCTTGGCCCTCTTCTCTTCACTGCATCTTCTCTTTGCTTTGACAAATGTGCTCACCCTCAGCATCAGCTGTCTCTGCATGGACACACCCACATCCGCAGGCCCCAGCTTCCACCAGCTGAGGCTTGATGTCCAGCAGCTGGTGGGGTGTCCACCTGAATCCGTGCCTCAAGCTCAGCATTTTCCAAACTGCACTTGTAATTTCAGGGCCCCACATCACTCTCCTACACATACCAGAAAGTGGCATTCTGTTCCTAGTGCTGCTGTGGGACCACCATCCACCAGTCACTCTTTCCTGGCCTCAGAGGTAGCCTGAAACTCTGCCCCTCTAAGAAACTTCCATGGCTTCCCATGGTCTATGAATGTAGTCCTGGTGTCTTTCCAGACACAGCTTTAATGAATTCCCACGTAGAAGTTCCCCTCCAGACCAATTACCTTGCTGTCATTCCCAGACAATTCTGGACTTTTCCACCTCTACACACATTCCCCCTGCCTGGTGTTCCCTCCTCCCCCCACTATTCTACCTCCTACCAAAGTCCTACTTGATTCTAAGGGCCCAGCCCCTATTTCCATGGCCCTTCCTCTCTGCAGTCTTCCTTGATTCCCACTGGAAAAGAGCTTACCCTTCTCTGTGGGTTTCATGAGTTTCTTGAGACACATCCTACTCTGACCTTCCCTCCCTCTACTCCCTCCATTAAGAAGGGCTCCTTAAAAGGACACACCTCACTCATCTTGGCCCCCTACCCTGCAGACCACAGTGGAGGTCAGTATACATTTGTTGAAAGAATACATAAAAATGTAAAACCAATTATCATTCCTTCATGTTTGCAAAAAAAAAAGAGGAAGTAAGCAGACTGCTAGCATCGGCTGGTGTCAGGGGTCCTGGTGGCCCTCAAGTACATTCAGACATTCTGTCCTACGAGTCCTGGAGGAACTGAGGGATCCCAGGCTGATTCCCAAGGGGATTAGGCAGCAAGTTTACACCATCAGACCCAACCACCTTCAGCCATATCCTTTAAAAAGACTCCTGTGCCCTTCGTGTATTGTGTCCCTCTAGCCACTGTGGCAACCAACACATTGTGGGCAATCACTTCACTTGTCAGAGCCTGTGATGGCTAAGATTGTGTGTCAGCTTGGCTGGGCCATGATTCTCAGTGGTTTGGCAGTTATCTAACAATGTAATTTGGCAGTTATGTAATGATACAATCATTTTCCATGATGTGATCTGATGTGATCAGCCAATCAGTTGTAAGGGGAGTTTCCTCAGGGGTGTGGCCTGCATCCAATATATATATGGATGTTCTGGCAAAGCTTTCTTGGTTGCTCTGGATCCTGCATCTGACTAGTCATCATCTGACCTCCAGTTCTTGGGACTTGAGCCAGCTGCCAGTCATATTACCTGTCAATCTTGGGATTCATCAGCCTCCGCAGGTTGTGAGCCAGTAGCCTGCCATCTTACCTGCTGATCTTGAGTTTGTCAACCCCTGAAGCTATGTGAGTCAAGAAAAGCATCCAGCCTGACTCCTGACCCATAGACTTGAGACTTGTCAGCCTATACAACCTTGTGAGTCATTTCCTTTATATATATATACACACATATACACTTCACTAGTTTTGCTTCTTTAGAGAACCCAGCCTAAGACCAGGCCCATCTTCTTCCTTTCAGTAAAGAGGGCTGAATATTTCTTACTCTATCTCCTTCTCAGTGTTCTCATGGGGGCCAAATGAAATATTATGTTTAATATGTTTGCAGGTCCCTTGTGGGCAGGTCAGGGTATTCCAGGGCAGATGATGGCCACTGCCGTTCCTGGCCCTCTGCCCCATTTGGCTGCTTTGACCTCTTGCATGGTTCTTGTCTTGGCTCTGATAACAGACTATGTGCCTTCGGACGAGGAGGTCCAGGATGGTGAACTCATGTCCCAACTAGGCAGGCTGAGGTCTTTCCAAGGAGTGGCTTATCTGGTATTTTCTGAAGGCTTATACAGACCTCTATAGTGACCCTGAGGAAAAGGCCAACAATAATCTTAAGGCTTCGCTAGGTTTGGTCACCCTCACCCTAAGCCTGCTGCTGTGATCTGCCATGGCCCCATCCTGGCCCACACCAGACCTAGAGGCAGGTATCTCCATCTCAAGGAACTCCCTTTCTGAAACAGACCCACAGGGGGTTTAAAATGAGAGGAACCGGCTTCAGGGAAAGGAAGGATCATTTGAGCTGGGCTTTGAAGGATAAGTCCAGAGTTCACCATCAGATGGGCATTCCAGACAGTGGAACTGGCCTATAGGAATGGGACTGTGGAGGGATTCTGGAAAGGATGAGCAGTTTGCTGAGGCTAGGGTGGGAAAGGGGCAGGAGATGGGGTTGGAAAGCCTCACTGAGGTAAAACTGAGAAAGACCTTGAATTTAAGGCTGAGACATCTGAGCTGGGTCCTGTGGGTGACAGGGAGCTATCAAAGGATCTTAAATAGGGGATTGAGTTGATATGGCTTGTATGTAGGAAAGATCATTCTGAAATGTAAGCTCCATGAGAACAAAGATTCTTATCTGTGTTGTTCAATGCCTAGCACATGGTCGGTGTTCAATAGAGACATATTGTATAACTTATAACTGAAGAACTAGAGTAGGAAGGACTAGAGGTAGGGATACCACTATGGGAGGAGGCAGTAGGATTCTGTAAGCTGTGGTAAATTGTTATTTCCTAAGTTTGCAGGGGAAAATATCAGGTAAATGCAGATACTCATTTCAATTTTCAATACTTATGCCATTTTTTCCCTAAAACCTTTGTTGTCTGCTACTACTTGTCTGCTGCCCAGTAGTTATAGATGACAAAATAAAGGAGTAAATAGCAAAGGAATGTTGTTGTTAGGTGCCATCGAGTATTGAGTCAATTTTGACTCATAGCAACCCCATGCAACAAAGTAGAACAGCCCCATAGAGTTTTCTAGGATATAATCTTTAAGAGAGTAGATCGCCAGGTCTTTCTCCCACAGAGCCACTGGGTGGGTTTGAGCTGCCAACCTTTTGGTTAGTAGTCGAGCACTTAACCATTGCACCATCAGGGTCCTTAGCAAGGGAATAACAAATATAAAAACTTGGAGACAGACGACTATGGCTACTTTTCCTATGGACTTGTGTGCTCATGGTTGAGGTTAGTTATGGCTATTAACCAAGAAGTTGGCAGTTCAGATCCACCAGCCACTCGTTGGAAACCCTATCGAGCAGTTCTACTCCGTCCTATAGGGCAGCTATGAGTCAGAATCAACTCAATGGCAATGGGTATGGTTTGGTTTTGGGTATGAAGTAAGTAGATTTTCTGAGAGTGAAATTATTAATAGCTCTTATAGCAGGATTAATTCTATCAATAGTCCAAGTGGCTTGGGCTCCATTGCAGTATTCCAGGTCAGCTCTATGGTGGCCTGAACCAAAGCAGCAACAGTGGACACCAGTAAAGAAGGGAGAAATAGAAGAGACAATTCCAAGATAGAGTCAGCAAGGCTTGGTAACAGATCAGAGGGTGAGGAGGACAGGATTTAAAAAGAAATGAAGTGTTTCAGGAAGTGGCCAGATTTGGCTGAATCCCCATCAACAGAGAGATTGGAAAGAAATAGCTGAAGAGCAATAGATGTTCTACCATATCCTAACCTCTGAGCCTTCTGAGTCTAAAAATTAATAGAATTATAGGCTCAGGGATCTAGAATAAACCTCCAAAATTTAATATCTGTTGCACTTTACAGGTAACAAAACAAAATTTCTTTTAAGGATGTCTAGGCAGGGGCATTGCCCAGCTTCCCCCATAACTTGTTCCAATGGCTGACCACCCTTGTGTCAAGCGATTTCTTCCTTATAACTGATCTTATCCTTTACTTTCTAGCTTAATCCTTCCTTCTATTGTTCTTTCTTTCCCCAGTGGAAGTGCCACAATTTGTGGTTAATAATAGGACCATATGTATAAAGAGATGTCACATCTCAAATCCAAATGACAGCTGATAGAAAAATGAGCAAATCTATGAATTATGTTTTTATTCTGAAGGCTAATTGTTTAGAAAAAGGAGCCTGGTAGTGTAATGGTTAAGAGCTCATCTGTTAACCAAAAGGTTGGTAGTTTAAACCCACCCAGTGGCTCCACAGGAAAAAGACCTGGAAATGTGCTTACATAAAGATTACAGCCAAAAAACCCTATGGAGCTGTTGTTATCCTCTGTCACTTGGAGTCGCTATTAGTTGGAATGGACTTGATGACACCCATCAACAACGTTTAGAAAAGGCTTAGATTAAGGCTATTTAGAATCCAAAAGCTACTTGCCAAGCCTATATAAGCAAAGTTCATGCCATCCAAACAAACTTTCATATACTAAAGTTAGAAGGTCTAAGTAGATTGCTGCTACTAGAGTAAGGATGTTAAGGTGGAAAATGCAATCAGTTTATCCCAGTGAAGACTGCACAACTTGACTCAACTCTTGTATAATGTGGTTCTAATCAGCTGTATTTCAAAGGCAGACGGCAGGTGGCAAAGTTAATATGTGGCAGCAAAGTAAAAACAAATAAAAGATACAGTGAGAACTGCACTTTCCCTTTGATTTCTTCCAGTCGAGAATCATTTCCAAGAAAACAAATGAAATGTTTAATTTCACAAGAAAGGAGGAAATCCTGGGAGATTTCCTACCTGTTCTGTTTTCTCTAAGATGCCATAATGTAAAGTGGTGGTCATGTTAGCTCTCTAGGCTTTAGTTCCCACCTCTGTAAAAAAGAGAAAATGTAATGCTTTTTAAGAGCAACCTCTTCCCTGACATTTGTGCTTCTCTATGACTCCATACAAGGTCCCTGGGTGGCACAAACAGTTTATGCTCATCTAATAACCTAAAGGTTGGCAGTTCGAATTTACGTAGAAATGCCACAGAAGAAAGACCTGGAAGTCTGCTTCTGTAGAGACAAAGGCCCAGAAAACCCTATGAAGCAGTTCTACTCTGTAACCCATGGGGTCTCCATGAGTTAGAATTAACTCAACTGCAATGGGTTCAGGTTTTTTTTTTTTTTTTTTTTGTATGATTCCACGTATTAGGTACTAAACGTGTGTTTATCCCACCTGCAATGTGAGAAAGAATTTTAATGGCTCTGTTATGACGAAGGGAAAATGTTCTTCTCATTGTCAAGTTAGTATTGGTGAAAAGGCCACAGTCCAGGAGAGGCCTTTCTGGAGTCAGTTTGTGAGTTCACCGGAAGGGATGTGGGTGCAACTCCGGAAAAAAAAATAATGACAAAGTGATTTGCGGCTGGAATTGGAATCCCTGGCATTTCTAAAGGACTTCACATGCTATGATGTTATACTGTTAGAGCTGTAGATGATGAAATGGCTGAAGGAGGAAGGAGTTTGGCATAAAGACTGGCAAATATTTAAAGGGAAGTAGGCCAACAGTAGCTCTAGGGAGGTGTGGCTGCAGGCCTGAGAGGAGGGCTGGGCAAAGGGCACTTGTAGTCGGTTGGCCCTATTAGAACCCCATCTCTGCTCCTTTATAGTTCTGTGGTTTTGGGCAAGTCATTTAATTTCTGTGAGCTGGTTTCCTTATTTGTAAAACTGGTACATACCAACGAACTTACAGGTTTGTAAGAACCAAATGAAAGCATGTAAATGTAAGTATCATACAATTTATACGTGTTGCATAAATGTAAGCTCTAAAGTGGATCTGGAGAGGAAAATAATGCAATAAACCAAATCTAAGAAAAGTGAAAGGGCAAAATGAATATTGATAGAAGAATTAATGAATCAAAAAATTTAAAGATGGAACTGATAAATAAATTTAAGACCTGATTCAGGAAAAATAAAATAGATAAATTGTAAGTTAACATAATCAAGAAAACAAGGGAAGAAAATACAAATGCACAAAATAAGAAATGGTGATTGGGAAATAACCACACATACAAGAAACATTAAAGGAATCATACAAGACTTACTTGCTCCATTCTATATGGATAAATCTATGAACTTAACTGAAATGACTTATTTTATAGGAAAACACAAACTACTAAAACTGGTCCCAGGAAAGAGAGAAAAAGTAAAGAAAACAATTACAGGAAAAAAAAAAAAAATGTCACAGAGCTGAACCTACAAAAAAGAACTGGATCCAATGATTTACTGGAAAAAACTATCAAAACCTTAAGAAACAGACATCTGAAATGCTATATAAATTGTTCTAAGAGCATAGGAAAAGAAAAAAAGTTTACAAATTACTTGTATAAAGTTAGCATAACATTGACACCAAAACTCAACAAAGAAAAAACATAAATAAAATTATAGGCCAACCTTAGAAATATTATTGCAAAACTCTTAAATAAAATATTAGCAAACAAAATTCAGCAACACATTAAAAGAATGACACATCATAGACAAATGACTCATGCACCCCACAAACGCAAGAATGTATCAGGAAATCTATTACCATAACTTCCCATATTAATGGATCAAAAGAGAAAAATCAAATGATCATCTCCTTAGATACTGAAAAAGTAGTTTATAAAACTTAACATCCATCCCCAATCAAAATAAGACTCGTTTTTATTTTAAAATACATAATAAAATTCTTTAAGGATACATACACACACACACACACACACACACACACACACACACACATCTCAACTCAATAAGCCACATGGTGATTATTTGGATAACACTTGAAGTATCCCAAGAATGCCTATTATGAATATAAATCTTTAGCATTGATCTGGAGGTACTAGTCAACTCAATTAGAGAGAGGGAAAGAAATAAAAATTATAAAAATTGGAAAGGAGGAGGTAAAATTATCATTATCTGCAGGTAACAACTCCAAAGAATCAACTGATAAATAGCTAAAACAGTAAAAGGTTGGTGAGTACAGAATTAATATGCAGAAGCCATCAGTTTACCAAAATAAAAACAACTACCAGTAAATAAAAGAAAACACTATTACAGTGATAACACAAAAGATTAAACCACAGAAACATATTTAACAAAAAAATGTGTAAATCTACATGAAGAAAACATTAAAATTCTACTAAGAGAATCACAGACTTAAATGGAAAGGAATCCTATATTCTTGGATAAAAAGTCCCAACATTCTAAAATGTTAATTCTCCCTAAGTTAACCTGTAAGTTAATGTGACCCTAATAAAAATATCCATTATTAACTACACAAGCTGATTCTTAAGCTCACATGGAAAAACAAAAAGTGAGACTATCTAGGAATTTTTTCTGAAAAAAAAAATTAAGAGTAAAGAGGAGACTACTAACAGATGCTAAAAATATTGCAGATTCCCAGGCAACATGGTACTATAGACAGAAACATCATGCTGTCCCTCCACAGCAAAGACCCGAAAAACTAAGTCAAATAGAGACAAACATAAATCCTGGAACCTAAACATCAAATGAAGAGATAAAGAACTCAGCCAAGCACCAAATGGAATAAGAAACTGACACAGAACAGAGAGTGAGGAGAGATAAGTGCAGAGGTCATCTATCAGCTAACACAGCAGGGATTCGTCATCTTGGACTCCTGTCGGAGATTGGAGAACACAGAGTTAAGTAAAGCAGATTCACAGAGCTCCCAGCAGGAGACAGAACAACTGGTAACCAGTGATACTTGCTTTCCCACCCTCCACCCTTCTTCACCCCCTCTCAGCCTCCTCTACTTCCTGCGGCCACAGTCTCCTGGCCGGGAGGCACTGGCTTCAGTCCTGTGCAGCTTGGATTCCACCTGCCCACGCTGGCCGGCTACCAGAGTGTCATTTGTTTGTAGCTAGTGTTGCTTTTTTCCGCTTCTTTGAGTTTCTTCTATACCTCTCACCACCTCCCCCTCCTTTCTCTCAAATACCTGGACTGTGTGCCATCTTTGCGTCTTCCTGAAAGGCTGTGAAACACCGCTAGACTGTGGAACTGCTTCCCAGCCCCCGCCACCATGCTGGTGGGATCCCAGGGGCTTTTTTTGTTTGTTTTGATTTGTTCCATTTCAGTTTGCTTGTTTTCTTTTTCTTTTCTTGGCGTGGGAGTCCCTTATAGCCAGGCTGTTCTGCGTGGCTTCAGAGCCACTTCTTCAGTCTGTGCAGCCATACAGTGTGATCCCTGTGGACATTTCCTTTTCCTGTTATTTTTTGTTTTTGTTCATTTGGTTTGTTTGTTTTTCACTTCTTTTTTCTTTTTTGCCCTTTTTGTCTTTCTTCATTTCCCAGTTTCTTGTCTCTCTATACATACCTTCTCTTCCTGTCTCCTGAATACCTAGTGCTGTGTGACACCTCTACCACTTCTAGCCAGGCTGTACTTCACAGCCTGGAAGTCACTTCCCCAGTCTTCGCAGCTGCACTGGTGGGATCCCTGGGGGCTTTGCTTTTTTTTTCCCCCTAATTTTTTTTATTTATTTACTTCCTTTTACCCTTTTTTCTTTTTCTCCATTTCTCAGTCTCTCACCTCTCCACTCTAACAGCAAACTCCCCTAGCACACTTTTTTGTTTGTTTTTGGCTCCTGTTTTCTCTCCTTTCTCATCTCTTTCCCATACTAATCTTAGCTCCACACTTCCCAAACTCTCCTCTCCTTCTTGCCTACCTGCACCATGCACTGAACACCACACTCCTAAGCAGCAGAGGCACAGCCTACCAGAACCTTCCCTGCAATGATTCTCAGCTCACCCTGTTGGCCCTACTACATGTCACAAACAACCTATCCCAGCAACTCCCCTTCAGCTGTACTTGCCCTCCTGCACCATAGCTGAGTGACCGACCCTGCCCATTGGAGAAAGAGACAAGAAATATCATGCCCACAGACAAGCAAACCACAAAGAATGCACAGCCCACCTTCTCAGACATAACCAAATAAAACAAAAAAGTAGGATGAAACAAACAAATCTACAATCAATAAACGAGGAAAATAACTACTGAATGTTCCAAAGACAGCAGAAAATATCAAAACACATAAAAAAAATAGGAGAGGATGGTTCCAGTAGGCATTCAAAATAAAATACCAGATGACTTTCCAGTAGCAGAAAAGGCATTAGAACTACCTGATAGGGAATTCAATTCTCTAATATTCACAGCTTTCCAAGAGTTGAAGCAAAAAGCAGACAAAAATAAGGAAAAAGAGACGAATTCATGGAAAATACAGGTAAAAAAAAAAGGAAGAATTCAGGAAAATAATACAAGAACAAAATGGCAAAATAAATTCACAACTAGAAATCATACAAAAAAAAATTAGAAATCCAAAAGATAAACAACGAGATTTCAGAAATGGACAGTGTCATAGAAGGGGTGAGGAGTACGTTTGAAATGAAGGAAGACAGGATCAGAAAAACTGAAGACAGACATTTGGATACAACTCTGAGGAAAAATCAGAAAAAAAAAAATGAAGAAAAATGAAGAAACCATGAGAATTATGTCGGATACAATAGAAAGCAAAAATTTATGAGTGATCAGAGTTCCAGAACAGGGGGAGAAAACAGAAAACACAGAGAGGATCATTGAAGAACTGCTGACAAAATACTTACCCAATATCTTGAAAGATGAAAAGTTGACCATCCAAGAAGCTCAACGAACCCCATATAGGATAGACCCAAAAGAAAATCACCAAGGCATATCATAATCACATTTGATAAAACCAAAGACTAATAAAGAATACTGAGAGCAGCTCGAGAAAAATGAAAAGTCACATACAGAGGAGAAACAATAAGGCTAAGCTCTGGTTATTCAGCAGAAACCATGCAGGTAAGAAGGCAATGGGATAACATATATAAAACCTTGAAAGAAAAAAATGGCTGGCCAAGAATAATATATCCTGCAAAACTCTCATTCAAAAATGATGGTGAAGACTTCCAGCAACATAGCACACTAGGCGGAAGCACCACACTGTTCCTCCACAGCAAAGATCTGAAAAACTAAGCCAAACAGAGAAAACAGCAATCCTGAAATCCTAAACATCAAATGAAGACATAAAGAACTCAGCCAAGCACCTAATGGAATAAGAAACTGACAGAGAACAGAGAGCGAGGAGACATACATGGAGAGGTCCCCTATCAGCTAACGCAGCATGGATCTGCCATCTTGGACTCCTATCAGAGACCAGCAAATAGGGGGTACAAGAAAGCAGCTTCACAGAGCTTCCAGCAGAAGACAGAACAGCCAGTAACTGGCAATATACTCTTCCCAACCACCCACCCTTCTTCACCCCCTACTCAGCCTCCTCTACCTCCCGTGGCCACAGTCTCTTGGCCGGCAAGCACCGGGTGCTTGGATTCCACCTGCCCACACTTGCCGACTTCCTGAGAGCCATTTGTTGGCTTCTGGTGTTGCTTTTATCTGCTTCTTTTGATTTCTTCCTTACCTCTCACCACCTCCCCCTCCTTTTGCTCAAATACCTGGCTCCGTGTGCCATCTTTGCTTCTTCCTGAGGGGCTGTGGAGCTCTGTTCAAGTGTGGAACTGCTTCCCAGTCCATGCTGCCACACTGGTGGGATCCCGGGGTTTTTGTTCATTTGTTTATTTACAATTGTTTGTTTGTTTTCTTTTTCTTTTCTCTAGTTGGTAGCCCGTTCTGGCCTGGCGGTACTGAGCAGCTTGGGAACTACCCCCTCAGCTTGTGCAGACACACAGAGGGATCCCTGAGGGCATTTCTTTTTTTGTGGTTTTTTTTTTTTTTTTTCTGTTTTGGGGGGAGTTTTTACTGTTCTTTTTTTAAAATTTTTTTTGTTTACTTTTCCATCTTTTCCACTTTTTGTCTTTCTTCATTACTCAGTTTCTCTTCTCCCTATACCTTCCTTCTCTTCCTGTCCCCTGTATACTTGGCACTGAATATCTCTACACCTCCTAGCCGGGCTGTACTTCAGCACTTGGGAACAAGTTCCCCAGACCTTGTAGCCACAATGGTGGGATCCCTGGGAGCTTTACTGTTCTTTTTTCTTTCTAATTTTTATTCATTCCTTTATTTCTTTTTTCCTTCTTCTTCCCTTTTTTTTCTCCATTTCATAGTCTCTCATCTCTCCACTCCAATGGCAAGCTCCCCTAGCACTCTTTTTGTTTGTATGTGTTTGGCTCCTGTTCCTCTCTCCTCTCTCCCATACCCATCTTAGCTCCACACATCACAGTCTCCCCTCTCCGTCCTGCCTACCTGCACGGTGTGCTTAACATCACACCACCAAGCAGCACAGGCACAGCCTACTGGAACCTGCCCTGCACAGATTACTGACCAGCCCTGGTGGCTGTAATAAGAGCCACAAACAACCCATCCCAGCAACTCCTCTTCAGCTGGACCTGCCCTGTTGTACCATATCTGAGCAACTGACTCGGCCAATTGGAGAAGGAGGCAAAAAGTATCTTGTCCACAGACGAGCAAACAACAAAGAACACACAGCCCGCCTGCTCAGACATAGACAAATTTTTCAAAAAAAGGACAAAACGAACAAATCTACAATCAATAAACGAGAAAAATAACTACTGAATTCCCTGAAGACAGCAAACAATATAAAAACATTTACAAAAAACAGGATAGTATGGTTCCAGTAGGTGTCCAAAATAAAACACCAGATGACTTTCCAGTAGAAGAAAAGGCACTAGAACTACCTGATAGGGAATTCAGATCTCTAATACTCAGAATTATCCAAGAGTTGAAGCAAGAAGCAGACAAAAATGAGGAAAAAATAGACAAATTCATGGAAAAGGCATACAAATTCATGGAAAATACAGACAAAAAAATGGAGGAATTCAGAAAAATAATGCAGGAACAAGATACCAAAATAAATTAACGACTATAAATTATACAAAAACAACAATTAGAAATCCAAAAGATAAACAACAAGATTTCAGAAATGGACAGTGTCATAGAGGGGCTGGAGAGCATATTTGAAACAGTGGAAGACAGGACCAGTGGAATTGAAGACAAACACTTGGATACAACTCTGTTTGAGGAAAACTCAGAAAAAAGAACAAAGAAAAATGAAGAGACCCCGAGACTTATGTGGGATACAATCAAAAGCAAAAAACTGTGAGTGATCAGAGTTCCAGAACAGTGGGAGAAAACAGAAGACACAGAGAGGATCATTGAAGAATTGCTGACAGAAACCTTACCCAATATCATGAAAGATGAAAAGCTGACCATCCAAGAAGCTCAACAACCCCATACAGGATAGATCCCAAAAGAAAATCACCAACGCATATCATAATCACACTCACTAAAACCAAAGACAAACAAATAATCTTGAGGGAAGCTCAAGAAAAACAAAAAGTCACATACAGAGGAGAAACAATAAGACTAAGCTCAGATTATTCAGCAGAAACTATGCAGACAAGAAGGCAATGGGATGACATATATAAAACCTTGGGGAAAAAAATGGCCAGCCAAGAATAATATATCCTGCAAAACTCTCGTTCAAATATGATGGTGAAATTAGGTCATTTCCAGATAAACAGAAATTAAGGAACTATGTAAAAAAATAACCAAACTTACAAGACTTACTAAAGGAAGTCCTTTGATCTGAGAACAAACAATATCAGACAAACAAACAATATTAGACCACAGTCTGAATATATGACACAAGATTGTACTAGCCAGATACCAACCTAAGTAATGAACTCTTAAGAATTATGCAAAACCAAAAGAATTACAAAAGGGAACCATAGAGGTTAATCTGTAAATGACAACAGCATCAGAACAATAAGAGGGCATAAACAGTGTAGGTATAGACCCTTCTAATGGACAGGAATTCAAGCAATATCAAGTAATAATAGACTGGTTCAAATGTAGGAAGATAAGGATAAACGTCAAGGTAACCACAAAGAAAGTTGACAAACCTACTTATCAAAATAAAGAAGAAAAACATAAAGTCTCAGTAAAAACAAAACCAATGAAAAAGATTCCACAAACAAAAGGAACTCAGCATAGGAGAGTAAGAGGAACAAAACTGGAGGACATTTTGTTGAGTAAAATAAGTCAATCACAAAAGGGCAAATATTGTATGAGACCTCTATTGTAAAAACCCATGAAAAAGTTCACACACAAAATTTAACAATCTTTGTTGGTTACCAGGGATGGGAGGGGTTGGGCGGAAATACTTAATAGGCAATAGATAAGTGGTATCTTGGGTGAAGGGTGAGACAGTACACAATACAGGGGAAACTAGCACAACCTGTACAAGGAAAGGTCATGGAAGCTCCATAGATAATTCCAAACTCCCTGAGGGACTGAACTGCTGGGCACAGGGCTATGGGAATCATGGTCTTGGGGAACATCTAGCTCAACTGGCATAACACAGTTCATAAAGACAATGTTCTACATTCTATCTTGGTGAGTAGCATCTGGGGTCTTAAAAGCCTGTGAGCAGCTATCTAAGATACTCCACTGGTCTCACACATTCTGGAGCAAGGGAGAAAGAAGAGAACAAGATACAAGGAAAGGATTAGTCCAAAGGACTAATGGACCACAGCTACCACGACCTCCACCAGACTGAGTCCAGTACAGCTAGATGGTGCCCGGCTACCACCACTGACTGTTCTGACCGGGATCACAATAGAGGGTTCTGGACAGAGCTGGAAAAGGATGTAGAACAGAATTCTAACTCACAAAAAAGGAGAAACCCCAAGGGTATGGCCCCCGCTCACCCTTTTAGCTCAGTGGTGAACCCCTTCTCAAAGTTCACAGTTCAGCCAGGAATTGGACAGCCTCATAAAAGAAAACAGGAATAATGAAGCACAACAGTACAGGGACAAGGACTAGAAAGCAGGTGAGGACTGGAAAGCTGGTGATAGGGAACCCAAGGTTGAGAAGGGACAGTGTTGACACGTCATGGGGTTGTTAACCATTGTCATAGGGCAATAGATGTACTAACCGTTTAATGAGAAACTATTCTGTAAACCTTCATCTAACGTAAAAAAAAAAAAAAAAAAAAAAGAATTATCTATGTGAGATCAAATTGACCACAGCAACTCAAAAGGTTTGATGAGAAGCCTAGGGGACAGTGAGTTGAAGATAATAGAGATGGAATAATTTGGAAAAGGATAGTGAGAATAGCAGCATAACTGGAAGAATGTAATCGATGTCACTGAATTGTACATGTAGAAACTTTCACAATGGTGTAACTTTGGCTATGTATATTTTCACTGAAAAAAAGCTCCTCAAGGTTGAGAAGGGAGAGTGTTGACATGTCATGGGGTTGTTAACCAATGTAATAAAACAATATGTGTACTGACTGTTTAATGAGAAACTATTTGTTCTGTAAACCTTCATCTAAAGTACAATAAAAAAAATTAAAAAAGAATATGATGGTGAAATTAGGACATTTCCAGATAAACAGAAATTATGGGAATATGTAAAAACCAAACCAAACTTACAAGAATTATTAAAGGGAGTTGTTCAGTCTGAGAACAAACAACATCAGACCACAGGCTGAATCTAGGACGCAAGATCATAGCAGCCACATACCAACCTAGGAAATGAACTCTCAAGGACTATCCAAAACCAAAAGAATTACAACAGGGAACCAGAGAGGTTAATTTCTGACAACATCAGAACAATAAAAGAGGGAGTAAACAGTATAGGTATAGAACTTTCTAATGGAGAGGAAGGCAAGGCAATACCAAGTAATAATAGACTGGTTCAAACCTGGGAAGATAAGGGTAAATTCCAAGGGAACCAGAAAGAAAGTTAACAATCCTACTCATCAAAATAAAGAAGAAAGACATAAAGTCTCAGTGAAAACAAAACCTACAAAAACAAAAGACATGAAAAAAATCCACAAACAAAAAAAATTCAGCACAAGAGAGTAAGATGAACAAAGAAAATGTCAGCATCACTGCAAAATGACAGCAATAAACTCAAACCTATCAATAATTACTGAATGTAAATGGCCTAAATGCACCCATAAACAGATGGAGAGTGACAGAATTGATTAAAAAAACATGATCCATCAATATTCTGTTTACAAGACATACACCTTAGAAACAAAGATATAAATTTATTAAAAATCAAAGGATGAAAAAAATATATCAAGCAAACACCTACCCAAAAAAAAAAAAAAAAAAAAGCAGGAGTAGCAATACTAATCTCAGAAGAAACAGACTTTACAACAAAATCCACCATAAAAGACAAAGAAGGAAACTATGTATAGTGAGTGAGTAAAGGGATGGTCAATTATGAAGACATAACCATAATAAATATCTATGCACCCAATGACAGGGCTCCAATAAACATAAAACAAACTCTAACAGCACTGATAAGAGAAATTGACAGTTCCACAATAATGGTAGCAGACTTCAACACACCACTCTCAGTAAAAGTCAAAACATCTAGAAAGAAACTCAACAAAGATACACAAGACCTAAAGGACATAATCAGCCAACTTGACCTCATAGACATGTATAGAACACTCCACCCTACAGATGAAAAGTACACATTCTTTTCCAATGCACGTGGAATGTTCTCCAGAACCGACCACATTTTAGGCCACAGAGCAACTCTCAACAAAATCCAAAACACTGAGATAATACAAAGTAACTTCTCTGACCACAACGCCATCAGGGTAGAAATTAACAACAGAAGAGCAAGGAAGAAAAGTCAATTACATGGAAACTGCAAAACACCCTGCTTACAAACCTCTGGGTAATAGAAGAAATCAGAGATGGAATCAAAAAATTCCTAGAATCAAACGAGAATGAAAACACATCATACCAAAACTTTTGGGACACAGCAAAGGCAGTCCTCAGAGGTCAATTTTTACCAATAGACACATACATCAAAAAAGAAGGGATAGAATCAAAACATTAGCTACACAACTGGAACAAATAGAAAGAGAACAGCAAAAAACCCCACAACCAGCAGAAGAAAGGAAATAATAAAGATCAGAGCAGAAATAACTGAAATAGAGAATAGAAAAACAGTAGAAAGAATCAACAAAACAAAAAGTCGGTTCTTTGAAAGGATCAACAAAATCGACAAACCACTGGCCGGACTGACAAAAGAAGAACAGAAGAGAATGCAAATAATCCAAATAAGAAATGAAACTGGGGGCATTACAACAGACCCAAATGAAATAAAAAGAATAACAGAGTATTATGAAAAACTGTACTCCAACAAATTTGAAAACCTAAGGAAATGGATAAATTTCTAGAAACACACTACCTACCCAAACTAACACAAAGTGATGTTGCAAATCTGAACAGACTCGTAACAAGAGAAGAGATTGAAAAGGTTATTTAAAAAAAAACCAAACTACTGTGGTGTGGTCAACATAGTGGAGTAGTTAGACGCTTCCTATATCCCTCTTACAACAAAGACCTGGAAAAACAAGTGATTTGATTCTATATGAATATCTAGGAGCCCTGAACAAGGCAAAGTTGAGAAATCCATCTGAGTGATATGGGAGAGGGAGACCGTTTGGAAGAAGTGAAGAGGGCCAGAGCCATGGCGGCAAAACTGCAGTGTCGCAGCCACGCCGGTCCGCAGTGAAGCAGGCAAATATCTGTGCTGTGCCTATGCTTGGGAAGCAGTTTCACCATTGAGAGAGACCCAGCAGCAGAGATTCTGCTTGGACACTTTGAACCAGTGAAAAGCAGCTCCCAAGAGGCTAAGATAAGTACATGCATGCACCCTTTTGTAGGGATTAAAAAAAAAAAGCCCATTTGGGAAAAGCCTCTCTCCCTTTTACCTCCTCCCTCTGCGCTCTGCACCAGAAGTCCACTGGGCCAGAATTAGATCCCAAAAGGCATCCTGACCCATTCTCCTGGCCTTGGAGAGGGAACAAATAAGCTACTGGCTCCCCTAAGCCAGGAACACAGGGTACCGGCACAGCTCCTTTGCTAGGCACAGGTATCAGGGGTCCACAGACTCAGAGTGACTTACACCCCTGTATAGACTTGTGGGGACCCATCTCAATAGCATTAGCCCTCGCTACCACGGTACAACAGGGCAAACATCTGAAGTTTAACTTCAACTGCTTCAGCTGTGAACGGGCAGATTGGTGACCCTCGAGACAGCCCTGCCCCTTAAGTAGGCCCTTTTATCGATCTGCAGCAGGGGCTTGAGGACTGGTGGTAGCACCTAAACAGCCTAGTCACCTGCTACAGGAGTCCAAGAAAAAGTGGTGCCCTCAAGTCTTTACAGCCAACAGAGTGGGGTGCTCACAGTCTGCCTGCAAAACTCACCTACCTACTCACCCTAGAGAATGGGGACTCGCTTTCTTTTCAGACTCTCAGGGGCAGCCGTCAGCCCCCTGCCTGGCTCAGTGCATGATCCCCTACCACAGCCAGAGTCCAGTGACTGCACCAATCACCCATGCCTCTCTAGGACTGAGGGTGAGAGCCTGCATCACACACTTGGTGACTGACTGCCTGGACATCCGAGCTGAACCCATACAGGAAAATTTAACGGACTCCTGTGTGCACATACTTAGTTACAGAACTAACTAGTGACAGGACATTAGATATCCAAAGGTGTCAAAAATCAAACTAGTGCATACAAGAAGTCTATTTGGGCATATCAAAACAAAACAAAACAAGAAGCTAGGTCTCACTAAACAAATATAAAATAAAATTATAATAAATTACTGATGGCTCAGAGACAACAGTCAATACCAAGTCACATAAAGAGGCAGTCCATGATGGCTTCAGCAAGCTCCCAAAATAAAGAATCAGTAAATTCTCTGGTGGAAGAGAACTTCTTGGAATTACCAGAGGCAGAATACAAAAGATTAATATACAGAACTCTTCTAGAAATTAGAAAGGAAATTCTACATAATGCAGAAACAACCAAGGAACACACAAAGTAGTAGCAGAACTTAAAAAAATTATTCAAGAATATAATGACAAATTCAATAGGCTGCAAGAATCTTTAAGGCTAACATCTTTAAGGTTAACCAGACTTGAGAACCAATTTAGAAAACTCATCCTTACAATTTTGTTTCTCTATAAC
This sequence comes from Dugong dugon, assembly GCA_030035585.1. Lineage (NCBI taxonomy): Eukaryota > Metazoa > Chordata > Mammalia > Sirenia > Dugongidae > Dugong > Dugong dugon. The sequence continues at coordinate 40,549,917 of CM057476.1, read as the reverse complement.
CATTCTTGGTACCAAATGTCTTAGGCTGGGTTCTCTGGAGAAGCAAAATCAGTAAAGCCTATAAATACGTATATATAGAGAGATTTATACCAAGGAAATAGTTCACGAGGCTGTAGAGGCTGGAATGTCCCAAGTCCATGGATCAGGATAGAGGCTTCTTCTGATTCATGTAGCCACATGGGCTGTCAAACCCAAGATCAGCAGGCTGGAGAGCAGGGTTCTTGCTCACAGGCTGTGAAGATTGATGAATCCCAAGATCTGCAGGCAAGACCACAGGTAAGCTGCTAGCTGAAGTCCCAAGAACTGGAGGTCAAATGAACAGGAGCCAGTTACAGGATCCAGAATGAGCAAAAGCCCACAAGTCTTGCCAGAATATCTGCTTTTATTCAATGCAGGCCACTCACCCAGGGAAACTCCCTTTCAGCTGATTGGCTACTCATAGCAGAACCCATCATGGAGGTGATCACATCATATCAAATCTCATTACGGAAGTGATCACAACATCACAACTGTCAAACCACTGAGAATCATGACCCAGACAAGTTGACACACAACCTTAACCCTTATAGATGTACAGGGAAAACACTGAAGGACGCAAGAAGCATCAAAATAAGATGGAAGAATACACAGAGTCACTGTACCAAAAAGAATCAGTAAATGTTCAAACATTTCAGGAGGTAGCATCTGATCAAGAACTGATGGTATTGAAGGAAGAAGTCTAAACTGCACTGAAAGCATTGGTGAAAAACAAGCCTCCAGAAACTGATAGAATACCAACTGAGATGTTTCAACAAATGGATGCAAAGCTGGTAGTGCTCACTGGTCTATGCCAAGAAATTTGGAAGACAGCTGCCTGGCCAACAGAAGAGATCCATATTTGTGCCAATTCCAAAGAAAGGCGATCAAACAGAATGTGGAAATTATCAAACAATATCATTAATATCACACACAAGTAAAATTTTGCTGAAGATAAATCAAAAACAGTTGCAGCAGTACTTCAACAGGTAACCGCAAGAAATTTAAGCTAGATTCAGAAGAGGATGTGGTACGAGGGATACAATTACTGATGTCAGATGGATCTTGGTTGAAAGCACAGAATACCTGAAAGATGTTTACCTGTGTTTCATTGACTGTGCAAAAGCGTTCAACTGTGTGGATCATAACCAATTACGGAGAATATTGAGAAGAATGGGAATTCCAGAATACTTCTTTGTGCTTATGTGGAAACCGTACACAGACCAAGAAGCAGTCTCTCCAGCAGAACAAGGGGGTACTGCTTGGTTTAAAATCAGCAAGGGTGTGTGTCAAGGTTGTATCCTTTTACCGTACTTATTCAATCTGTATGCTGAGCAAATAATCCGAGAAGTTGGACTATATGAAGAAGAACGCAGCATCAGTGTTGGAGGAAGAGTCATTAACAACCTGAGATATGCAGACGACACAACCTTGCTTGCTGAAAATAAAGAGAACTTGAAGCACTTCCTGATGAGGATCAAAGACTACAGCCTTCAGTGTGGATTGCATCTCAACATAAAGAAAACAGAAATCCTCACAACTGGACCAATAAACAACATCATGACAGAGAGAAAATATTCACATTGTCAAGGATTTCATTTTACTTGGATCCATAATCAATGCCCATGGAAGCAGCAGTCAAGAAATCAAATGATGCATTGCGTTGAGCAAATCTGCTGCAAAAACTTCTTTAAAGTGTTAAAAAGCAAAGATGTCACTTTGAGGATTAAGATGCGCCTGACCCAGCCATGGTATTTTCAATTGCCTCATATGCATGTGAAAGCTGGACAATGAATAAGGAAGACTGAAGAAGAATCGATGACTTTGAATTATGGTGTTGGCGAAGAATATTGAATATACCATGGACTGCCAGAAGAATCAAAAAATCTATCTTGGAAGAAGTACAGCCAGAATGCTCTTTAGAAGCGAGGATGGGGAGACTTCATCTCACATACTTTGGACATATATTCAGAAGGGACCAGTCCCTGGAGAAGGACATTATTCTTGGTAAAGTAGATAGTCAGGAAAAACGAGGAAGGCCCTCAACGAAATGGATTGACACAGTGGCTGCAACAATGGACTCAAACATAGCAATGATTGTGAAGATGGCACAGGACCTGTCAGCATTTAGTTCTGTTGTACCTATGTACAATAGGGTAGCTATGAGATGGAACCGACTCACCAGCACCTAACAACAACCACCACCTACTTAACAAGCCCATCCCTAGTTAATTAATACATGAAAGAAGAAAGAGAGGGGAAAGGAGAGAAGGAAGGAGGATAAAAGTAAGTTCAGGAAGGGAGGAAAGAAAAGAAGGAAGGAAGGAAGAATTCTGGCACTAATATTAGGTCTGAAGGAATCCATACTGATTCCTAAGAAATACCACACATTTTTCTAAACATTTGCCAACCACCTGAATGTAAGCTCCATGAGAGCAGCCTAGTTTCTTCTTACTGTATCCCGAGTGCCTAGAACAGGACTTAGCATACAGTAAGCGCTCAATCAGCAAATATTTGTTAAATGAGTAAATTTATAGTTCTTTTATGCCTGTCTTCCTCCAGCTTATGTTTGTTTTGGATCTCTTTGGCTCAAGAACTTCTCTTCAAGCTTTGTCTTCTTTCTCACCATCATCTACTCTGGTTTCCCCAATTTTCTTTACACTGCCTTGCCCATACTCCCTCCCTACACTCTTTCATCCTCTCCTTGCACCAGACTCAAGATCCTGGACCCCTCACCCCAGCCAGGGCCCATTTCTTCCAGCCTCCAGTTGTTCGGGAGAGTTGACAAGTCAGTAAATAATTGCCTAGAGATTGACTACTTCATAGAAAGCTTCAGATACATAAAAAGCTTTGGTTTAGGTCTCCTCTCCTTAGTGAAGACTGTTAATAAAAATCTCTGTTGAAAGATTTACATTTCCTTTCATTTCGTTTCCTCTGCACATGTCGTAGAGTAAGCAGCAAAGAACAGGTGACAAGAGATCATTGGATAAGAAAACAAGGTGTCTGGATAATTCCCAAACTGAACAATCAGGACTTGAGTTTCAAACATGCATAGCAGCTAGTCTAGTGAGTTTGCAAACTGTACTATATAAGAATTCTATAACTAGGGTGAGAACCAGAGGTTTCCATTTTAGCAGCCTGACTGTCCATGCTGCCTACATTTACAGGGCGGTCTCCACAAGAAGGAAGAAAGCAGAAAAGTCTTGTCCTGTTCCCATCATCTCACCTTCTTTATTGTGATCATCTGGACACGCTTACCTTGTGGTGAGGACAAGAGCCCAAAGGTCATTTAATTTTCTGATTCATATTTCCTCCATTAGGTTACATCTCTTCCCCTTGAATTCTCAAGATCCACCTCAGATGATTTCAAGATCTTCCTTGGAATCTCTGATCTTCTATCTCCTGCCTCTCAGATCTGCTGGGAAAAGTCTAGAGCGACTAAACACTTCTATAGTCAGGCACCTTTGATGCAAGATAAGATATCCTAACATGCCAGGTCTGATTCAGGGATACTTCCTGCTCTTCCGTCTCTTCCTCCCGGAAATGAAGCATGGTTACAGCTATTTTAAACTTTTATGCTGTTGTTTAAACCTGCCCCCACCCAATTCTTTTCCCCTAGAGAAATACGGGAGCCCTGATGGCACAATGGTTAACAGCTCAGCTGCTAAGCAAAAGGTCAGCAGTTCAAATCCACCATCTGCTCCTTGGAAACTCTATGGGGCAGTTCTACTCTGTCTTGTAGGGTCACCATGAGTCGGAATTGACTCAACGGCAAAGGGATTTTTTTTTAGTTTACGGAAATGCAAGAAGAGAGCTCTGACAGTTGGGAGATTCCATGCAAGGCTGAGGGAGGACAGAAGTGAGTAAGAATAGGATGCAGCATATTTTCTTAAATTCTATCAACCCATACAAAATTTTATTAAAATTAGTGAGGTGAATTCTCTCCTGAGGCTAGAGATGGATTATATGACCTCAGGAGTTCCCCTTTACCAAGTCTCAGAACTCCCTGGGTTTATGAGGCCAAATGTGGACTGCTCTAAGGAGCCCAGGCTGTGAGAGTCATCATTTTGTAGTCTACTTGTGTTTCTAAGTGGTAGGAGGGTAGCTGATTAGTGATTACTGACTCTTATCGAAAACCCAGAGAAATAATAGTGTGGCAAAAGGGCACAGAGGGAAAACATTTAGAAATAATGTATGAACTCACAAGTTAGGCAAATGAATTCCATCTGATAAGAATAAGGAAATGGGCCCCAATTAAGGGAGGGGCTAGATTAAAAACAAAAAGAAATTAGGCTGACCTCTATCTCCCAACATTTTATTCTCTCATTTGAAGTTCACTAAGTTTTCCATGGAGCCCCTGGGTGGCACAAACTACTCAACTACTAGTTAAAATGCTGGCTGTTCAAACCCACTCAGAGTTGCTTCATAAAAATCAGACACTGAAAACCCTATGGAGTACAGTTCTACTCTGATACATACGGGGTCACCAGGAGTCAGAATCGACTCAAGCAACTAACAACAACAAGCTTTCCATGAATCTTAAAGATTACGAATAATTAGCTTTATTGGTATAAGAAAACAATAATAAATAGAGAAGACGCATGATTAATTAAACATATAAGCATACCTCTGTCAGTTTGTCATAGTCTGGTGGCTTGTGTGTTGCTGTGATGCTGGAAGCTATACCACTGGTGCTTCGAATGTTAGCAGGGTCACTCATGGTGGACAGGTTTCAGGGGAGCTTCCAGACTAAGACAGACTGGGAAGAATGACCTGGTGATCTACTTCTGAAAAAACTGGCCAGTGAAAACCTTATGAATAGCAGTGGAACATTGTCTGGTATAGTGCCAGAAGATGAACCCCTCAGGTTGGAAAGCACTCAAAATACAACTGGGGAAGAGCTGCCTCCTCAAAGTAGAGTCAACCTTAATGACGTGGATGGAGCAAAGTTTTCAGGATATCCATCTGCTGAGATGGCATGACTCCAAAGGAGAAGAAACAGCTACAAACATCCATTAATAATCAGAACGTGGAATGTACAAAGTGTGAATCTAGGAAAATTGGAAGTCGTCAAAAATGAAATGGAATGCTTGAAGATTGATATCCTAAGCATTAGTGAGCTGAAATGGACTGGTATTGGCCATTTTGAATCAGACAATCATATAGTCTACTATGCTGGGAATGACAAGTTGAAGAGGAATGACATTGCATTTATCATCAAAAAGAGCATTTCAAGATCTATCCTGAAGTACAACTCTGTCAGTGATAGGAAAATATCCATAAGCCTACAAGGAAGACCTTAGAAGCGAGGATGGCAAGGCTTCTTCTCATATACTTTGGACATGTTATTAGGAGGGACCAATCTCTGGAAAAAGACATCATGCTTGGTAAAGTAGAAGGTCAGTAAAAAAGAGGAAGACTCTCAACCAAATGGATTGACACAGTGGCCACACAAATGGGCCTACACCAATCACCCATGCCTGTCTAGGAGTGTAAGTGTGAACCTACACCACACACTTGGTGGATATCTACCTGGGCACCTAAGGTGAATCCATACAGGAGGAGTGGGTGGACTCCTGAGCTCACATACCCTGTAACACCTGGTGACAGGACATTGGAGCTTCAAAGTTGCCAGTAATCAAACTAGCTCATATAAGCAGCCTATTTGGGCATATCAGAAAAACACAAGAAGCTAGGACACAGTAAGCAAGCACAAAATAAATAAATATAATAACTTATTGATGGCTCAGAGACAACAGTCAATATCAAATCAAATAAGGTGGCAATCCATGATGGCTTCAGCAAGCTCCCAAAATAAAGAATCTAGAAATTTTCCAGTGAACGAAAATTTCTTGGAATTACCAGAGGCAGAATACAAAAGATTAATATACAGAACTCTTCAAGAAATTAGGAAGGAAATTAATCAAAACACAGAACATGCAAAAGAGGACATTAAAAAGATTACAGAAGAGCATAATGACAAATTTAACAGGCTGCAAGAATCCATAGACAGACAGCAATCAGAAATCCAGAAGATTAACAATAAGATTTCAGAATTAGACAACTCAATAGAAAGTCATAGGAACAGAATTGAGGCAATGGAAGTCAGAATTAGTGAGACTGAAGATAAAGCACTTGACACCAACTTATCTGAGGAAAAATCAGATAAAAGGATTTAGAAAAATGAAGAAACCCTAAGAATTATGTGCGACTCTATCAAGAAGAATAACCTACGAGTGATTGGAGCACCAGAACAGGGGGAGATAACAGAAAATACAGAGAGAATTGTTGAAGATTTGTTGGCAGAAAACTTCCCTGATATCGTGAAAGATGACAAGGTATCTATCCAAGACGCACATCAAACCCCACATAAGGTAGATCCCAAAAGAAAGTTACCAAGACAAATTATAATCAAACTTGCCGAAACCAAAGATGAAGAGAGAATTTTAAGAGAAGATAGGGATAAACGAAAAGTTATCTACAAAGGAGAACTGATAAGAATAAGCTTGGACTACTCAGCACATACCGTGCAGGCAAGAAGGCAATGGGATGACATATATAAAGCCTTGAAGGAAAAAAACTGCCAGCTAAGAATTATATATCCAGCAAAACTGTCTCTCAAATATGATGGCAAAATTAGGGCATTTCCAGATAAACAGAAGTTTTGAGAATTTTCAAAAAACAAACCAAAATTACAAGAAATACTAAAAAGAGTCCTCTGGTTAGAATATCAGTAACATCAGATAAAAACCCAAGACTAGAACACAGGAGAGAGCAAACAGATATCAACCCAGATAAAGAAGTCACAAAAGTAAATCAAAGGTAAAACACTGAACATAGGGAAACAGATGTCAATATGTAAAAGATGACAACATTAAAACAAAAAAGAGAGACTCAAAAAATGTAGACACAGATTTCTCATATGGAGAGGAAGTCAGGCCAATGTAAAGAAAAAAAAGACTAGTATAAACTTGGAAAAATAGGGATAAATATTAAGTTAACCACAAAAGAAATGAACAATCCTACAAGTCAAAACAAAAAAAACTAGAAAAATATAAAGACTCAGCAAACACAGAATCAACAGCAATGAAAAAGATGAAAAGAAAATACATAAACAAAAATGACTCAGCACAGAAAATTAAGTGGAACAAAGAAACTGTCAACAACACACAAAAAAAGACATCAAAATGACAGCACTATACTCATACCTACCAATAATTACACTGAATGTAAATGGACTAAAAGCACCAATAAAGAGACAGAGAGTGACAGATTGGATTAACAAACTTGATCCATCTATGTGCTGCCTACAAGAGACACACCTTAGACTTAAAGACACAAACAAATGAAAACTCAAAGGATGGAAAAAATTATATCAAGCAAACAACACTCAAAAAAGAGCAGGAGTGGCAATATTAATCTCTGACAAAATAGACTTTAAAGTAAAATCCACCACAAAGGATAAGGAAAGGTGCTATATAATGATTAAAGGGTCAATACACCTGGAGGACATAACTAGAGTACATATGTACGCACCCAACGACAGGGCTCCAAAATACATAAAATAAACTTTAACAGCACTGAAAAGAGATGGAAGCTCCACAATAGTAGTAGGAGACTTCAACACATTACTTTTGGTGAAAGACAGAACATCCAGAAAGAAGCTCAACAAAGACATGGAAGAGCTAAATGCTAAAATCAACCAACTTGAACTCATAGACATATACCGAACATTCAACCCAAAAGCAGCCAAGTATATTTCCTTTTCCAACGCACACGGAACATTCTCCAGAATAGACCACATATTACGTCATAAAGCAAGCCTTAACCAAATCCGAAGTATTGAAATATTACAAAGCATCTTTTCTGACCATAAACCCATAAAAGTAGAAATCTACAACAGAAAAAACAAGGAAAAAAATCAAAGTCATGGAAACTGAACAAGACCTTGCTCAAAAACTACTGGGTTACAGAAGAAATTATGGGTGGAAGAAAGAAATTCATAGAATCAAACGAGAATGAAAACACATCCTACTAGAACCTTTGGGACACAGCAAAAGCAGTGCTCAGAGGTCAGTTTATAGCAATAAATGCACACATCCAAAAAGAAGAAAGGCTCATAATCAAAGCATTAACCCTACAACCGGAACAAGTAGAAAGAGAGCAGCAAAAGAAGCCCACAGGTGCCAGAAGGAAGGAAATAATAAGAATTAGAGCAGAATTAAATGAAATAGAGAATAGAAAAACAATTGAAAGAGTTAACAAGTCCAAAAACTGGTTCTTTGAAAAGATCAGCAAAATTGATAAACCATTGGCCAAACTGACAAACGAAAAACTGGAGAGGAAACAGATAATCCATATAAGAAATGAGATGGGTGATATCACAACAGACCCAACTGAAATTAAAAGAATCATAACAGATTACTATGAAAAATTGTACTCTGACAAATTTGAAAACCTAGAGGAAATGGATAAATTTCTAGAAACACACTACCTACCTAAATTAACACAAACAGAGGTAGAACAACTAAATAAAACCATAACAAAAGAAGAGATTGAAAAGTTATTAAAAAACTGCCAACAAAAAAAGCCCTGGCCCAGATGGCTTCACTGGAGAATTCTACCAAACTTTCAGAGAAGAGATAACACCACTTCTACTAAAGGTATTGCAGAGCATAGAAAAGGATGGAATATTCCTAAACTCATTCTATGAAGCAAGCATAACCCTGATACCAAAACCAGGTAAAGACACCACAAAAACAAGAAAATTACAGACCGATATCCCTCATGAACATTGATGCAAAATTCCTCAACAAAATTTTAGCCAATAGAATTCAGCAACATATCAAAAAATTAATTCACCATGATCAAGTGGGATTTATACCAGGTATGCAGGGATGGCTCATATTAGAAAAACAATCAAAGTAATCCATCACATAAATAAAACAAAAGACAAGAACCACGTGATCTTATCAATCGATGCAGAAAAGGCATTCGACAAAGTCCAACACCCATTCATGATAAAAACTCTTAACAAAATAGGAAAAGAAGGGAAATTCCTCAATATAATTAAGGGCACTTATACAAAACCAACAGCCAACATCATCCTAAATGGAGAGACTTTGAAAGCATTCCCCTTGAGAACAGGAACCAAACAAGGATGCCCTTTATTACCACTACTATTCAACATTGTGCTGGAGGTCCTAGCCAGAGCAGTTAGGCTAGAAAAAGAAATAAAGGGCATCCAAATAGGTAGGGAAGAAGTCAAAGTATCTCTATTTGCAAATGATATGATCTTATACACAGAAAACCCCAAAGAATCCTCAAGAAAACTACTGGAACTAATAGAAGATTTCAGCAAAGTTTCAGGATACAAGATAAACATACAAAAATCAATTGGATTCCTTTATACAAACAAAAAGAACCTTGAAAAGTTAATCATCAAATCAATACCATTTACAATAGCCCCCAAGAAGATAAAATACTTAGGAATAAATCTAACCAGAGGTGTAAAAGATCTTTACAGAGAAAAATACAAGACACTACTGCAAGAAACTAAAAAAGACCTGCATAAGTGGAAAAATATACCTTGGTCATGGATAGGTAGACTCAATATAGTGAAAATGTCAATTCTACCCAAAGCAATCTACAGATACAATGCAATCTGGATCCAAATTCCAGCAGCATTTTTTAAAGAGATGAACAAAGAAATCACCAACTTCATATGGAAAAGGAAGAGGCCCCGAATAAATAAAGCATAACTCAAGAAGAAGAACAAAGTGGGAGGCCTTACACTACCTGATTTTAGGACCTATTATACTGCCATGGTAGTCAAGACAGCCTGGTACTGGTACAACAACAGATCCATAGACCAATGGAACAGAGTTGAGAATCCAGATATAAGCTTATCCACCTATGAGCAGCTAATATTTGACAAAGGCCCAAAGTCCATTAACTGGGGGAAAAGAAAGTCTCTTTAACAAATGGTGCTGGCATAATTGGATATCTATATGCAAAAAACTGAAACAAGACCCATACCTCACACCATGTACAAAAACTAACTCAAAATGGATCAAAGACTTAAATATAAAATCAAAAACGATAAAGATCATGGAAGAAAAAATAGGGACAATGCTAGGAGCCCTAATACATTGCATAAACACAATACGAACCATAAGAAACAATGCACAAGTACCAGAAGAGAGACTAGATAAATGGGAGCTCCGAAAAATCAAACACTTATGCTCATTAAAAGACCTCACCAAAAAAGTAAAAAGACAACTTACAGATTTGGAAAAAATTTTTGCCTACGACAAATCCAATCAGTGTTTAATCTCTAAATTCTACAAGATACTGTAAAACCTCAACAGCAAAAAGACAAATAACCCAATTAAAAAATGGGCAAAGAATATGAACAGGCACTTCACCGAAGAAGACATTCAACAGACACATGAAGAAATGCTCACGATCATTAGCCATTAGAGAAATGCAGATCAAAACTACAATGAGATACCATCTCACCCCGACAAGATTAGCATTAATCCAAAAAACACAAAATAAAAAAAGCTGGAGAGGTTGTGGAGAGACTGGAACAATTATACACTCTTGGTGGGAATGTAAAATGGTACAACCACTTTGGAAATTGATTTGGCACTTCCTTAAAAAGCTAGAAATAGAAGTACCATATGATCCAGCTATCCTGCTCCTTGAAATATATCCTAGAGAAACAAGAGCCATCACATGAATAGATATATGCAAACCATGTTCATCGCAGCACTGTTCACAATAGCAAAAAGATGGAAGCAACCTAAGTGCCCATCAATGGACCAATGGATACACAAACTATGGTATATCCACACAATGGAATATTACAAAACGATAAAGAACAATGATGAAGCTGTGAAACATCGTATAACATGGTGGAAGCTGGAACTTATTATGCTGAGTGAATTTAGTCAGTCACAGAAGGACAAATACTGTGTAAGACCACTATTATAAGAACTCAAGAAAAGGTTTAAACACAGAAGACAACATTCTTTGGTAGTTATGGGGGTGGGGAGGGAAGGTGAGGGTTATTCACTAACTAGATAGTAGATAAGAATCATATTAGGTGAAGGGAAGGACAGCACACGCTACAGGGGAAGCCAGCACAACTGGATTATACCAAAGCTAAGAAGTTTCCTCAATACAATCAAATACTTTGAGAGACAGAGTAACAGGGATAGGGGGTCTGGGGACCATGCTTTCAGGGGACATCTATGTCAATTGGCATAACAAAGCTTATTAAGAAAACGTTCTGCATTCTACTTTGGTGAGTGGCATCTGGGGTCTTAAAAGCTTGCAAGCAGCCATCTAAGATGCATCAGTTGGTCCCAACCACTTGGAGTAAAGGAGAACGAAGAACACCGAAGACACAAGGAAAGTATTAGCCCAAGAGACAGAATGGGCCACATAAACCAGAGACTTCATCAGCCTGAGACCAGAAGAACTAGATGGTGCCCGCCTACCACCAATGAACGTCCTGACTGGGAACACAACAGAGGGTCCCTGACAGAGTAGTAGAACGATGGGATGCAGAACTCAAATTCTAGTAAGAAGACCAGACTTAATGGTCTGACTGAGACTGGAGGTGCCCTGGAAAGCATGGCCCCTTGGACTCTCTATCACCCCAGAACTAAAACAATTTCCTAGGCCAACTCTTCAGACAAGGATTGGACTGGACTGTGGGACATAAAGTGATACTTGTGAAGAATGTGCCTCTTAGTCAAGTAGATACAAGAGACCAAAGGGGTGACTTCTGTTCAGAGGTGAGATGGGAAGGCAGAGAGAGTTAGAAGCTTGTTGAATGTTCATGGGGAATCAGGGGTGGAGGGGAGGAGTGTGCTGTCGCAGAATGGGGTGAGCAGTTGGGGTCTCATAACAATGTATGTAAAAAAAAATTCTGTATGGGAGAGTAACTTGAAATGTAAACTTCACTTAATTACATATATATGTATATATGTATATATGTATATATATATATATATATATATATATATATATATATATATATAATATATATATATATATATAAACTACCAAGAAAAATAAGCTCTGGCCCAGAAGGCTTCACTGAAGAATTCTACCAAACATTCAGAGAAGAACTTATACCAGTACTACTCAAACTATCTCAGAACGTAGAAAAGGAAGCAGCACTTCCAAATTCATTCTATGAAGCCAGCATAACGCTGATACCAAAACCAAAGATGCCACAAAAAAAGAAAATTACAGACCAATATCTTTCATGAATATAGATGCAAAAATTCTCAACAAAATTCTAGACAATAAAATTCAGCATGATATCAAAAGAATAACACACCACAACCAAGGATTCATACCAGGTATGCAAGGATGGTTCAACGTTAGAAAACCAATCAACGTGATCCACCACATAAATAAAAGGAAAGAAAAGAATCACATGATCATCTCAATTGATGAAGAAAAAGCATTTGACAAAGTCCGACACCCATTCCTGATAAAAACTCCCTATAAAATAGGTATGGAAGGGTAAATTCTCAAGATAATAAAGGGCATCTATGCAAAACCAATGGCCAACACCATTCTTAATGGAAAGAGGCTGAAAACATTCCCCTTGAGAACAGGAACAAGACAAGGATGGCCTTTATCACCACTCCTATTTAGCATTGTGCTGGAAGTCCTAGCTAGAGCAATAAGGCAAGAGAAAGAAATAAAGGGCATCCAAATTGGTAACGAAGAAGTTAAACTGTCCCTGTTTGCAGATGATATGCTACTATATGTAGAAAACCCTGAAGACTCCACGAGAAAACTACTGGAAGTAATAGAAAGATTCAGCAGAGTAGCAGGATACAAGACAAACATACAAAAATCAGTTGGATTCCTATACACCAAGAAGGAAAACAATGAAAAGGACATCAGGAAAGCAATACCATTTATAATAGCCCCTAAAAAAATAAAATACTTAGGAATAAATCTAACCAGGGATGTAAAAGATCTATATACAAAGAAAACTACAAAACACTACTGCAAGAAACCCAAAGATATCTACATAAATGGAAAAACATATCATGCTCATGGATAGGTAGACTCAATATTGTGAAAATGACAATTCTCCCAAAAGCAATGTACAAATACCATGCAATCCCGAACCAAATACAAACAAGATTCTTTAAAGACATGCAAAAACTAATCATTAACTTTATATGGAAAGGAAAGAAGCCCCAGATAAGTAAAGCTCTACTAAAGAAGAAGAATAAAGCAGGAGAACTCGACTACCTGACCTCAGAATCTACTATACAGCTATGGTAGTCAGAACAGCCTGGTACTGGTACAATGACAGATACCTTGACTGGTGGAACAGAATTGAGAACCCAGATGTAAATCTATCCACCTACAGTCACCTGATCTTCGAGAAGGGCCCGAATTCCATAAAAAAGACAGTCTTTTTAAAAAATGGTGCTGTCAAAACTGGATGTCCATCTGCAAAAAGTGAAACAGGACCCATACCTCACACCATACACAAAAACTAATTCTAAATGGATCAAAGACCTAAATATAAAGCCAAAAGCTATAAAGTTCATAGAAGAAAAAGTAGGATCAATGCTAGAGGCCCTATGCACGGCATTAACAGGATACAAACCATAACCAACAACACGCAAACTCCAGAAGATAAGCTAGATAACTGGGATCTTCTAAAAATTAAACACTTACGCTCATTAAAAAACTTCACCAAAAGTGTAAAAAGAGAACATACAGACTGGGAAAAAATTTTTGGACATTACAAGTCAAACAAAGTTCTAATCTCTAAAATCTACAAGAAAATCCAACACCTCTATAACAAAAAGACAAATAATCCAATTAAAAAATCAGCGAAGGAAATGAACAGACACTTCACCAAAGAAGACATTCAAGCGGCCAACAGACACATAAGGAAATGCTTGCAATCACTAGCCATTAGAGAAATGCAAATTAAAACCACTATGAGATACTATCTCACCCCAGCATTACTGGCACCAATCAAAAAAATTGGAAATAACAAACGTTGGAGAGGCTGCGGGGAGATCGGAACTCTTATGCATTGCTGGTGGGAATGCAAAATAGTAAAACCGTTTTGAAAAATGATATGGCGCTTCCTTAGAAAGCTAGAAATAGAAATACCATACAATCCAGGAATTCCACTCCTAGAAATATATCCTATAGAAATAAGAGCCGTCACACTAATGGACATATGCATGCCCACGTTCATTGCAGCATTGTTCACAATCGCAAAAAGATGGAAACAACCTAGATGCCCATCAACAGATGAATGTATAAACAAACTATGGTACATACACACAATGTAGTATTGCTCAACCATAAGGAACAATGATCAATCTGGGAAGTATCTCATAACGTGGATGAAACTAGAGGACATTATGCTGAGAGAAATAAATCAATCACAAAAGGACAAATATTGTAAGAGACCACTACTGTAAAAACTCATGAAAAGGTTTACACACAAAAAGAAACAGTCTTTGATGGTTACGAGTGATGGGAGGGGTGGGAGGGAGAAATACTAAATAGACAATAGATAAGTGGTAACTTTGTTGAAGGGTAAGACAGTACACAATACTGGGGACACCAGCACAACTTGTACAAGTAAAAATCATGGAAGTTCCATAGACACATCCAAACTCCCTGAGGGACCGAATTGCTGGCCTGAGGGCTGTGGGGACGATGGTCTCAGGGAACTTCTAGCTCAATTGGCATAACATAGTTTATAAACAAAATGTTCTACATTCTACCTTGGTGAGTAATGTCTGGGGTCTTAAAAGTCTGTGAGCAACCATCAAAGATACTCCGCTGGTCTCACCCCTTCGAGAGCACGGGAGAACGAAGAAAACAAGATACAAGGGAAAGATTAGTCCAAAGGACAAATGGACCACAATTACCATGGCCTCCGCCAGACTGAGTCTAGCACAACTAGATGGTGCCCAGCTACCAATACTTACTGCTCTGACTGGGATCACAACAGAGGGTCCCAGACAGAGCTCGAGAAAAATGGAGAACAAAATTCTAACTCAGAAAAAAGACCAGACTTACTGGCCTGACAGAGACTAGAGAAACCCCAACAGTATGGCCCCTAGACACCCTTTTAGCCCGGTAATGAAGTCACTCTCGAGGTTCACCCTTCAGCCAAAGATTAGACAGCCCCATAAAACAAAATGAGACTAATGGGACACAACAGCCCAGGGACAAGGACTAGAAGACAGAAGGGGACAGGAAAGCTGGTAATAGAGAACCCAAGTTTGAGAAAGGAGTGTGTTGACATGTCATGGGTTGTTAACCAATGTCATAAAACAGTGTACTGTTTAATGAGAAACTATTTGTTCCGTAAACCTTCATCTGAAGTACAATAAAAAAATTACTTAAAAAATTATTGCAAAGCTATATAATAATTAAAACAGTGTAGTACTGATACATAGAATATAGCCAGTTGTACTGAATAGATTAGAAAAAACTGAACTATATTGGACTATAATAAATTATAAACATAATATTTCAAATCAGTGGGGGTAGGGAGTGGATTATTCAGTAAATGATTTGGGACAGATCATTAGTCACCTGGAAAAAATTAAAAGTGGATACCCTACTTCATAATACATGCCAAATAATTTTTAGATTGATTAAATATTTGGACATAAAATGAAATTATAATACAATTAGAAAACCAATAGGAAAATATTCTTACAATCTTATCATTGGGATGGCTTTTCTAAATATGACACTATGCCCAGAAAAAAAGGATCTGCAAATGTGATTCTTTAAAAATTGATTTGCACATGAGCAAAAAATACCATAAAATCAAGACAAACAACCAGTTGGGAAAAAGTTTGTAACCCATATTAAAGATAAATAATTTCTGAATCCAAAGAATTCCTACAAATCAGTTTAAAATAAAAAAGGTTTTGGGCCCAACAATGCCACTCTTATGGAATTATTCTAAAAGAAGATTTGATAGAAACCATAAGCTATGTGCCAGAAGATATTTATTGCAGCTTTGTCTATAGTAATGAAAATTCGGGAACAAACTGAAATGTTTAACACTGGATTAATTAAGTATATTATGGTACATCAATGTGATAGAAAATTATATAGCCATTTAAAGGACATTTATGAAATAATTGCAGCAATGTGGAAAATGTCTATGGCATAATTTAAGCGATAATGTTGTTGTTGTTAGTTACCATCAAGTTGATTCCAGCTCACTGTGACCCCATGTGTGTCAGAGTAGAACTGCTCCATAGGGTTTACAAGGCTGTGATCTTTCATAAGCATATCACTTTACTTTCAAAGTGCCTATGGGTGGGTTTGAGCTGCCAGTCTTTTGGTTAGTAGTCCATCTTAGCCATTTAATTTAAATATAAATTTGACCAATGAATTAAAAAAAGTTTAAACCAGTTGCCGTAAAGCCGATTCTGACTCATGAGGACCCCATGTGTGTCAGAGTAGAACTGTGCTCCATAGTGTTTTCAATGGCTGTGAGTTTTTGGAATTAGATTGCCAGGCCTTTCTTTTGAGGTGCCTCTAGGTGGATTCAAACTGCCAACCTTTCAAAATGATCCACAATTTAAATGTTTTATTAATTCTATTTTTTTCTCTATTGTTGCTACATTGTCTCCTCCCTCCCCCTCTCCTCCATCACTCCACCTGACTTACACCTATTTACACATTAGATTAGATGCCAGTTCATCTGGGGCATGTTCCCTGCTTCTCACGCTGGGTCCCTACTCTGCTATCCACTCCAGAAACCCTGACCTCACCCCTTGACTGCAACCACCCTGGGGGTGGGGACTGTGTCATAGTCACCATGGCGCATCTCTAGCACCTGAGAGGTTTCTGGCACCTCACAGGCATGCAATAAATATTCTCTGAAAGACACAGTATGGCTTCCCTTGCCTCCTGGAGAAATCTGATCTGATTCCAGTGTGCTACTTGTGCCATTTTCTTTTCTTTTTTTTAAAATTTTTTTATTGTATTTTAGATGAAGGTTTATAGAACAATTTGTTTCTCATTAAACAGTCAGTACACATATTGTTTTATGACATTGGTTAACAACCCCACGACATGTCAACACTTTCCCTTCTTGACCTTGAGGACCTTTTTTTTGGTGAAAATATACATAGCCAAAGTTACACCATTTCAAAAGTTTCTACATATACAATTCAGTGACATCAATTACATTCTTCCAGTTGTGCTGCTATTCTCACTATCCTTTTCTAAATTATTCCATCACCATTATCTTCAACTCACTGTCCCCTAGGCTTCCCATTTGCTGTGGTCAATTTGATCTCACATAGATAATTCTTTTTTTTTTTTTTTTTGTACCTTAGATGAAGGTTTGTAGAACAAATAGTTTCTCATTAAACAGTTAGTACACATATTGCCCTATGACAATGGTTAACAACCCCATGACATGGCAACACTGTCCCTTCTCAATGTTGGGTTCCCTATCACCAGCTTTCCTGTCCCCTCGTGCCTTTTAGTCCTTGCCCCTGGACTGCTGTGCCTCATTAGTCCTGTTTTGTTTTATAAGGCTGTCCAATCCCCGGCTGAATGGTGAACTTCGGGAGGGGCTTCACCACTGAGCTAAAAGGGTGTCAAGGGGCGATACTCTCCGGGTTTCTCCAGTCTGTCAGACCAGTAAATCTGGCCTTTTTTTTCTGAGTTAGAATTCTGTTCTACATCCTTTTCCAGCTCTGTCCAGAACCCTCTATTGTGATCCCAGTCAGAGCAGTCAGTGGTGGTAGCCGAGCACCATCTAGCTGTATTGGACTCAGTCTGGTGGAGGCCGTGGTAGCTGTGATCCATTAGTCCTTTAGACTAATCTTTTCCTTGTATCCCGTTCTCTTCATTCTCACTTGCTCCAGAAGGGGTGAGACCAATGGAGTATCTTAGATGGCTGCTTACAGGCTTTTAAGACCCCAGACGCTACTCACTAAGGGAGAATGTAGAACATTGTCTTTATAAACTGTGTTATGCCAACTGAGCTAGATGTTCCCTGAGACTATGGTCCCCACAGCCCCTCCGCCCAGCAATTCAGTCCCTCAGGCAGTTTGGAAGTGTCTATGGAGCTTCCATGACCTTTCCTTGTACAAGTTGTGCTGGCTTCCCCAGTAATGTGTACTGTTTTACCCTTCATCAAAGTTACCACTTATCTATTTAGTTCCCCCCGCCCCAGCCCTCCCATCCCTCGTAACCAACAAAGATTGTTTCTTTTTGTGTGTAAACTTTCACATGAGTTATACAGTAGAGGCCTCATACAATATTTGTCCTTTTGTGATTGACTTATTTCACTCAGCATAATGTCCTCCAGTTTCATCCATGTTATGAGATGCTTCACAGATTCGTCACTGTTCTTTATCTTTGTATAATACTCCATTGTGTGTATGTACCATAGTTTGTTTATCCATTCATCTGTTGCTGCACATTTAGGTTGTTTCCATCTTTTTACTATTGTGAACAGTGCTTCCGTGAATATGGGCATGCATATGTCTATTAGTGTGACAGCTCTTATTTCTCTAGGATATATTCCTAGGCGTGGGATTGCATTTTGTAGTGCTTTTTTTTTTGTGGTGCTAACATTTTCTTTGTTCCTCTTACTCTCCTGAGATGAGTTCCTTTTGTTTGTGGATTTTTTTTTCATTTCTTTTGTTTTTGTAGGTTTTGATTTTACTAAGACTTTATGTTTTTCTTCTTTATTTTAATGAGTACGTTTGTTAACTTTCTTTTTGGTTACCTTGAAATTTACTCTTATCTTCGTAGATTTGAACCAGTCTATTATTACTTGGTATTGCTTGACTTCCTCTCCATTAGAAGGTTCTATACCTATACTGTTTATTCCCTCTTTTATTGTTCTGATGCTGTTGTCATAAGATTAACCTCTCTGGTTCCCTTTTGTAATTATTTTGGTTGTGCATAGTCCTTAAGAGTTTATTTCCTAGGTTGGTATCTGGTTATTAAATCCTGTGTCCTATATTCAGCCTGTGGTCTGATATTGTTTGTTCTCAGATCAACAGACTTCCTTTAATAAGTCTCGTAAGTTTGGTTTGGTTTTTACATAGTCCCTTAATTTCTGTTTATCTGGAAATGACCTAATTTCACCATCATATTTGAACGAGAGTTTTGCAGGATATATTATTCTTGGCTGGCAATTTTTTTTCTTTCAAGGTTTTATATATGTCATCCCATTGCCTTCTTGCCTGCACGGTGTCTGCCGAATAATCTGAGCTTAGTCTTATTGTTTCTCCTCTGTGTATGACTTTTTGTTTTTCTCAAGCTGCTCTCAACATTCTTTGGTTTTTTTTGGTTTTAGTAAGTGATTATGATATGCCTTGGTGATTCTCTTTTGGGGTCTGTCCTATACGGAGTTTGTTGAGCTTCTTGGATGGTAAGCTTTTCATCTTTCACGATATTGGGGAAATTTTCTGTCAGCAATTCTTCAATGATCCTCTCTGTGTTTTCTTCCCCTGTTCTGGAACTCCAATCACTTGCAGACTTTTCCTTTTGATTGTATCCCACATAATTCTCAGGGTTTCTTCATTCTTCTTCATTCTTTCTTCTGATTTTTCCTCAGACAGAGATGTATCCAAGTGTTTTTCTTCAGTTACTCTGATTCTATCTTCCATCGTTTCAAACCCGCTCCTCAGCCCTTCTATGACACTGTCCATTTCTGAAATCTTGTTTTTTATCTTTTGGATTTCTAATTGTTGTTTTTGTATGATTTCTAGTTGTGAATTTATTTTAGCATTTTGTTCCTGTATTATTTTCTTGAATTCTTCCATTTTTTTGTCTGTGTTTTCCATGAATTTGTCTATTTTTTCCTCATTTTTGTCTGTTTTTTGCTTCAACTCTTGGAGAATTCTGAATATTAGGGATTTGAATTCCCTATCAGTTAGGTCTAGTGCCTTTTCTTCCACCAGAAGTTCATCTGGTGTTTTATTTTGGACACCTAGTGTCCACACCTAGTGAACCATCCTGTTCTGTTTTTGTAAATGTTTTGATATTGTCTGCTGTCTTCGGGGCATTCAGTGGTTATTTTCCTCATTTATTGATTATAGATTTGTTTGTTTCATCCTGCTTTTTTGTTTTATTTAGTTATGTCTGAGCCAGCGGGCTGTGTGTTCTTTGTTGTTTGCTCGTCTGTGGGCATGATACTTTTCACCTCTTTCTCCACTGGGCCAGGTCAGTCACTCAGGTATGGTACAGCAGGGCAGGTCCAGCTGAAGGGAAGTTGCTGGGATAGGTTTTTGTGGCACGTACCAGGGCTGACAGTGGGGACCGGGAATCATTGCACGGCAGGTTCCAGTAGGCCGTGCCTGTGCTGCTTGGGATTGTGACGTTCACTGCATGGTGCAGGTAGGCAGGAAGGATGGGGGAGATTGTGAAGTGTGGAGCTAAGATGGGTATGGGAAAGATGAGAGAGAGGAGAGAGGAACAGGAGCCAAAAACATACACGCAAACAAAAAAGAGTGCTAAGCAAGCTTGCTATTGGAGTGGAGAGATAAGAGACTGAGGTATGGGGAAAACCAAAAATGTGTGCCATTTTCTTGACTGCTGTTGCTCAGCTCTGTGGTCAGATGTCCTGCTACTCTAGCTGCCTGGCAGAAGAGGTACCCAGGCAGTTCCTGAATCTGAGGGGATCCTGAATTCTGAACTGTCATGGAGGGCCACAAGGGGAGAGCTGCCCATGGCTGGGAAATTCCCTGGGGTCACTGTGGGCCCTTAAGTGTCATTATCACTTAGACCTAGTGTGCACCTTGAAGAGAATGACCCATTGTAGACATCTCATGTGGAGCAAGCAAAATAGAAAATCCTGAGAGGGAGAAGTGGAGGGAGGAAAGGGGGGTTCCTCTCTCTGCGATCAATTGCTTTACTCTCTTTGAGGTGTGAAGGGAAAAACATTAGGGTCCAGATTCCAATTCTCGAACCTAAAAAATTGATAGAGTGATAATACGTGCCCAACAAACACTTAGAAATGACACATGAGGAAGAGTTTTGTAAACATTGGCATTCTATACAAATACAAGTTAGTTCCTTGGTGGGAGTAAAAGCACTCAGTGGGGAGCTCCCCTCATGATGGCTGAGTCTCCTTCATGCCAGCCACACTCTTTGGGCAATTCTCTGCTTCTTTTTGTTTTTACAAAACCAACACAAATCCACCAGAACAGCACTTTTCCCCAACCGAAGCTGAGTTAAAGCAATTTTTTTTTGTTTCCTAATTGTTTCTTATGCATACCTTCTTTTCTTCAAAATTAGATTATAAGATCCTTCAGGCAAGAATTTCACTTTATGCTAAGGTTTTTTGTTTTTTCTGTACGTCACCAAGCTTAGTGCTACGTTATCACATATCGGCAGCTCCATGGGTACCAGCTAACTGATTGAATACCAGCTTCACCTTCCTGGTCTGTGTAGCACTTGTTAAAACCTGAAGTGTTACACAAACAAAAATGTGTTCTTGTCTTGCTAAGAGGACTGGGAAGGAAGGAAGGGGAGAAGTAGGGAGAGAGGAAGGGAGAATAGGAGGCAGGGAGAGAGGGAGGGAGGGAGGAAGGAAGGAAAGCCCTGGAAAAGGGGATTGTCTGGTGGTCTTGCCCAATATGCCAATCACAAAAAGGAATAGTAGCCCCACTAGTTTTAGCTGATGAAAAGATAGTCAAATGAATTCAGCATTCCTTCCTGCTCACTTTCTCATTTCCAGACTTATCCTGAATAAAAACAGAAGGGGCTATATACAAGACTGCATGGCAGTGCATGATGGAGAAGAACACTGGTTCTGGAGTCAGACTGGCCTAGGTTCTGATCCGTTTGAGCTGCTTAATGATAGGTGACCCCAGACAAACTGTTATGAATAGTCAGAGGAGGTCACCATGATAAGATGGGAATAAAGATCTGATCTCAGTCAGTTGCAGTATAATTATTAGCAGAATTACTAGAATTTACTCAAACGATAAGCCCGAAGTGTCCTTTAGAACATAGAGAGGAGGACACCACCTCCTCCAAACCAGTTTTGTAAGCGATGCTCAATAAACTTAACCCTAACTGGACAAGAATTTTGTCCTATTGGCTCCAGCATCCCACTGAGCCCCTGGGACCTTGGGAACAGACAGAGAGTGTAGTTGTGACCAACTGCTGTCCAACCAGGAGATAACAAGGATGCTGAGTGCCTCCCAGAGGCATCTTTCCCTAGCTTTGCCCTTGGAGGTGCTCCATCACACAGCTGTGTTAAAAGGTCAGTGAACACTGAGCACTTCTTCTATGTACTCTGGGAATATGGGACAAGAACTCTGCCCTCAGACGCCTTACACCTCCTTTCACACACACACACACACACACACACACACACACACACACACACACGCCCAAGGTAGGGAACAGTGCAAAATTTGAGAGTAATACCTCCTAAGTGTTAAGCTCTTACTATTTTCCAGAAAATAAACTTTTCTTGCTTAATTATTGTGGAAGACACTATTGGTTGGTTAACCCAACACCCATTCTCAGCTTCCTTCTCCCATTACAGATGTTGGAAAAGCTAAATAGTCACTTTTCCAGACAGCTTTGCAGTTAGGGGTGGCCAAATGACACAACTGGCCAATGAGAGGTAAGGAGAAGGCTACTGGGATCTTCTGGGAAAACTTCTGATTTCTTGGTAAAAGGGACAGACATGGCTGATGTTCCTTCCCTTTCTGCCTCCTTCTTATCTTGAAGGAGAATGTGATGCCTAGGTCGGTAAGAGATATCTCAAGACTATGTAGGAAGGGGCAAGAGAACCATGGAAATTCTGGCCTTGACATTGTTGAGCTGCCATGCCTGAGCCAGCAGCTGCCTACCTTCACAGTGCTGGCTGTGTGAGAAAAATAAACTGCTTTTGTCTCCGTTGGTTGCATTTTCTGTTGATGTTTTGTAGAATAAACAATTCCTAATAGACTGATAGACTGATTGACTTCCAGCCCCCTCCCATAAGAAGAATGATGGCTTTTGATGTATCAGCTTGACTAGGCTGAACTACTGTCTCCAGAATTTGCTTTCTAGTGTGTTTACAGTTTAGGTATGCTACAAGAGCTAATCTCTCAAGAGGGTTACAGAATGGAAGGGAGACAGAAGTCATTCTGTGCTGTTATTCCTCCCTGTTATTTAACCAAACCCTACTCTAGGTGCTGCTGTCAAGGAATTTTGCAGGTGTAACTTAAGTCCCTAATCAGTTGGCTTTAAACTAATTAAACTGGAATATCCTGGGTGAACCTGACTTAATCAGTTGGAAGGCTTTTAAAAGAGGACTTAGTCCTTCCCTTAGAGAAAGGCTCCCACCAGTGGACAACAAACTTGAGCCTGTGGAGTTCCAGCCCACTTCTGATCTTCCCTTCCTGCCTGCCTTCCCTATGAACTTCAAACTTGCTTAGCTATCCTCAAAACTGCATAAGCCAATTCCTTGTATTAAATCCATGCACATATATGTATGTGTGGATGTATATATATATGTGTATATGTATGTGTATACATGTATGTATATGTATATATATGTGTATGCATATATATTTGTGCCCATTCCAGAGAAAGATGATCCAACAGAACATGGAAATTATCGAACAATATTATTAATATCACATGCAAGTAAAATTTTTGCTGAAGATCATTCAAAAGCTGTTGCAGCAGTACATTGACAGAGAACAGCCAGAAGTTAAGCTGGAGTCAGAAGAGGATGTGGAACGAGGGATATCATTGCTGATGTCAGATGGATCCTAACTGGAAGCAGAGAATACCAGAAAGATGTTTATCTGTGTTTTATTGACTATGCAAAGGCATTCGACTGTGTGGATCATAACAACTTACAGATAATACTACGAATAATGGGAATTCCAGAACACTTAATTGTGCTCATGCAAAACCTGTACATAGACCAAGACAGTTGGACAAACGGAACGAGGGGGTACTGTGTGGTTTAAAGTCAGAAAGGTGTGCATCAAGGTTGTATCCTTTCACTATACTTAGTCTGTATGCAGAGAAAATAATCCAAGAAAGAACGGTATCCTAAGTGTTCCTGAGCCTAAATTGTAACTGTTACTTCCTTATAATAAACCCGATAATCTGAGGCCATAATGCCTTGGTTGACCACATTATCACTGTTGCCATAGATCAGATTTTGATGTCACAAATATATATATACCACAAATATACCACTTCAACTCTAGGATCAAATACATGGAGAACACAAACTAGAAGAAAGCAAAGCCTTATTTAACATGAATAGCTTTGGCAATTATCTGGATAGTTAAAAGGATTATGAAAAACATAAGAAAGGTTCATCTGGACTGTTTACTGTTTGTTCATCGATTAGCAGAAGAGTCCAGGATAAATGCTTGTGAGAATAAGTGCGGAGTAATTAAAAAGGAGCATGTCCTGGCTGCAGCAAAGATGAGGAAACTGAGACACTGAAACATTAAGTAACTTTCCCAAAGTGACACAAGTGGAGCTGAGACTTGACATAAGAAGGACCGACTCCAAAGAAAAAAATCATCACCCAAAATATTTAAATTATAGCTCCCAATGAACTCTACTATAGTGTTTTTGGGCATGAACTCTACATGTCCCCAGACCAGGCCACATCCTGACTACTCTCCAAAATAAATCACAGTGAAAAAAGTAAACACTGAAGTATAAAACAAGTAGTTTGAGGAATCAAATAAATATAAATTTGGAAGAAAAAATAAGATCAATGGTAGAGGCTCTAATACACAGCATTAACAGGATACAAACCATAACTAACAACAGAAACTCCAGAAGATAAACTAGATAACTGGGATCTTCTAAAAATTAAACATTTATGCCCATCAGAAGACTTCACCAAAAGCATAAAAAGAGAACATACAGACTGGAAAAAAATTTTTGGCTATGACAAATCCAAAAAAGTTCTAATCTCTAAAATCTACAGGAAAACCCAAGAAAACAAAAGACAAAAAAAAAAAAAAAAAAAAGACAAATAATCCAATTAAAAAACGGGCAAAGGAAATGAGCAGACACTTCACCAAAGAAGACATCCAAGAGGCTAACAGACACATGACGAAATGCTCAGGATCACTAGCCATTAGAGAAAATGCAAATCAAAACCACAATGACATACCACCTCACCCAGGCATTACTGGCACGAATCAAAAACACTGGAAATAACAAATGTTGGAGAGGTTGCAGGGAGATTGGAACTCTTATGCACTGCTGGTGGGAATGCAAAATGGTAAAACTATTTTGGAAAATGATATTGCGCTTCCTTAGAAAGCTAGATATATAAATACCATACAATCCAGCAATCCCACTCCTAGCAATATATCGTAGAGAAATAAAAGCCATCACACAAATAGACATATGCACACCCATGTTCATTGCAGCATTATTCACAATAGCAAAAAGATGGAAACAACCTAGATGCCCATCAACAGATGAATGCATAAACAAACTATGATACATACACACAATGGAGTATTATGAAACAATAAAGAACAATGATGAATCTGTGAAGCATCTCATAACATGGATGAAACTGGAGGGCATTACACTGAGTGAAATAAGTCAATCACAAAAGGACAAATATTGTATGAGACCACTGCTATAAAAACTCTTGAAAAGGTTTACACACAAAAAGAAACAATATTTGATGGTGAGGAGGGAGGGAGGGGTGGGGATGGAAAAACACCAAATAAAAAATAGGTAAGTGGCAACATCGGTGAAGGGCAAGACAGTACACAATACTGGGGAAGCCAGCACAACTTGTCCAAGGCAAGGTCATGGAAGTTCCATAGACACATCCAAAGTCTCTGAGGGACTGAATTACTGAGCTGAGGGCTGTGGGGACCATGGTCTCCAGGAATATCTAGCTCAATTGTCTATATATTATAAAGAAAATGTTTTACATTCTACCTTGGTGAGTAGCGTCTGGGGTCTTAAAAGCCTGTCAGCAGCCATCTAAGATACTCCACTGGTCTCACCCCTTCAGCAACAAGGGAGAATCAAGAAAACAAGATACAAGGACACTTGCAGGCAACATGGTGCTATAGACAGAAGCAGCACGCCATCCCTCCACAGCAAAAATCCAAAAAACCAAGTCAAACAGAGTCACATGTCAATCCTGAAACCCTAAGCATCAAATGAAGAGATAAAGAACTCAGCCAAGCATAGAATGGAATAAGAAACTTACCAAGAACAGAGAGTGAGGAGAGATACATGCAGAGGTCCCCCATCAGCTACTGCAGCACGGATCCACCATCTTGGACGCCTATCGGAGTTTGGTGAACAGGGGTTGGGAGAAACCAGCTTCACGATGTTTCCAGCAGGAGACAGAACAACTGGTAACCAGGGATATATGCTTCCCCACCCTCCACCCTTCTTCACCTCCTCTCAGCCTCCTTTGCTTCCTGAAGCCACAGTCTGTTGGCCAGGAAGCACCGGCTTAAACTCTGTGTCACTTGGATTCCACTCGCCCACACTGCCCGGTTCCAAGAGTGCCATTTGTTGCCTGCTGATGTTGCTTTTTTCTGCTTCATTAGATTTCTTCCTTACCTCTCACCACCGCCCCCTCCTTTCTCTCAAATACCTGGCTCCATGTGCCATCTTTGATTCTTCCTGAAAGGCTGCGAAACACCACTTGACTGTAAAACTGCTTCCCAGCCTGTGCAACCAAGCTGATGGGATTTCTAGGGCTTTTTTGTTTGTTCTGATTTTTTTCTGTTTTGATTTCTTTGTTTGTTTGTTTTCCTTTTCTTTTCTTTTCTCAGCTTGGGAGCCCCTTCTAGCTGGGCAGTACCACACGGCTTGGGAGCTACTCCCTTACACTGCACAGACGCACAGTGACATCCCTGGGAGCATTTCTTTTTTCTTTTTCTTTTTTTTGGTTTTTTGTTTGTTTCGTCGATTTGTTTTCTTCTCTCTCTTTTTCCCTTTTTGTCTTTCTTCATTTCCAGTTTCTCATCTCTCTATACTTACTTTCTCTTCCTGTCTCCTGAATACCTGACACTGTGTGACACCTCTACCCCTTCTAGCCAGGCTGTATATCATGGGCTGGGAGAAACTTCTCCAGTCCTAGCAGCCATGCCAGTGGGATCCCTGGGGGATTTTCTTTCTTTTTTTCCATCTAATTTTTATTTTTATTTTTTCTTTACACTTTTTCTTTTTTTGTTTTGTTTTTCTTCATTTCTCATCTCTCATCTCTCCATTCCAATAGCAAGCTCCCTTGGCACTCTTTTTTGTTTATGTGTACGTTTTTAGCCCTGTTCCTCTCCCCTCTCTCTCCTCTTTCCCATGCCTATCTTAGCTCCACACATCACAATCTCCCCCCTCCTTCCTGCCTACCTGCACCGTGTGCCAAACATCACACTCCCAAGAAGCACAGGCATGGCCTACCAGGACCTGGCCAGCACTGATTCCCAGTCCGCCCTGTCGGCCCTGGTACATGCCACAAACAACCCATCCCAGCAACTCTCCTTCAGCTGGACCTGCCCTGCTATACCATACCTGAGCGACTTACCCTGCCCATTGCAGAAGGAAGTGAAAAGTATTGTGCCCACATATGAGCAAACAAAGAACACACAGCCTCCCTGCTCAATCACAACCAAAAAAAAAAACAAACAAACAAACAAAAAAGCAGGACAAAACAAACAAATCTACAATCACTAAATGAGGAAAATAACTACTGAATGCCCTGAAGACAGCAGACAATATCAAAATGTATAGAAAAACAGGACAGGTTCGTTCCAGTAGGTGTCCAAAATAAAACACCAGATGACTTTCCAGTAGAAGAAAAGGCACTAGAATTACCTGATAGGGAATTCAAATCTCTAATATTCAGAATTATCCAAGAGTTGAAACAAAAAGCAGACAAAAATGAGAAAAAATATACAAATTCATGGAAAATACAGACAAAAAAATGGAATAATTCAAGAAAATAATACAGGAACAAAATGCTAAAATAAATTCACAACTAGAAATCATACAAAGACAACAATTAGAAATCCAAAAGATAAACAACAAGATTTCAGAAATGGACAGTGTCATAGTAGGGCTGAGGAGCAGGTTTGAAACGATGGAAGATAGGATCAGAGAAACTGAAGAAGAATCCTTGCATACAACTCTGTTTGAGGAAAAATCAGAAGAAAGAATGAAGAAGAATGAAGAAACCCTGAGAATTATGTGGGATATAATAAAAAGCAAAAATCTGCAAGTGATTGGAGTTCCAGAAGAGGAGAAGAAAACACAGAGAGGATCATTGAAGAATTGCTGACAGAAAACTTCCCTAATATCATGAAAGATGAAAAGATGACCATCCAATAAGCTCAATGAACCCCATATAGGTTAGACCCTAACAGAAAATCACTAAGGCATATGATAATCACACTCACTAAAAATAAAGACAAAGAATCCTGAGAGCAGCTTGAGAAAAGAAAAAAAGTCACATACAGAGGAGAAACAATAAGACTAAGCTCAGATTATATGGCAGAAACCATGCAGGTAAGAAGGAAATGGGATGTCATATATAAAACCTTGAAAGAAAAAAATGGCCAGACAAGAGTAATATATCCTGCAAAACTCTCGTTCAAATACGATGGTGAAATCAGGTCATTTCCAGATAAACAGAAATTAAGGGACTATGTAAAAACCAAACCAAACTTACGAGACTTATTAAAGGAAGTCCGTTGATCTGAGAACAAACAATATCAGAACACAGGCTGAATATAGGACACAGGATTTAATAACCAGATACCAACCTAGGAAATAAACTCTTAAGGACTATGCACAACCAAAATAATTACAAAAGGGAACCAGAGAGGTTAATCTTATGACAACAGCATCAGAACAATAAAAGAGGGAATAAACAGTATAGGTATAGAACCTTCTAATGGAGATGAAGGCAAGGCGATACCAAGTAATAATAGACTGGTTCAAATCTAGGAAGATAAGAGTAAATTTCAAGGTAACCAAAAAGAAAGTTAACAAACGTACTCATCAAAATAAAGAAGAAAAACATAAAGTCTTAGTAAAATCAAAACCTACAAAAACAAAAGAAATGAAAAAAAAATCCACAAACAAAAGAAATTCAGCACAGAAGAGTAAAAGGAACAAAGAAAATGTCAGCACCACAAGAAAAAAAGCACTACAAAATGACAGCAATAAACTCACACCTATCAATAATTACTGAATGTAAATGGCCTAAATGCACCCATAAAGAGATGGAGAGTGACAGACGAGACCAATAAAACAGGATCCATCAATATGTTGTCTACAAGAGATACTCCTTAGAAACAAAGATGTAAACTTCTTACAAATCAAAGGATGGAAAAAAATATATCAAGCAAACAGCTACCAAAAAAGAGCAGGAGTGGCAATACTAATCTCAGATAACATAGATTTAAAACAAAATCTACCATAAAAGACAAAGAAGGACACTGTATAATGATTAAGGGGATGATCCATCATGAAGACATAACCATAATAAACATCTACACACCCAATAACAGGTCTCCAAAATACATAAAACAAACTTTAATGGCACTGAAAAGAGAAATCGACAGTGCCACAATAATAGTAGGAGACTTCAACACACCACTCTCGGTAAGGGACAGAACATTTAGAAAGAAACTCAACAAAGATACAGAAGACCTAAAAGGCTCAATCAGCCAAGTTGACCTCATAGACATGTATAGAACACTCCACCTTACAGCTGCAAAGTAAACATTCTTTTCCAATGCACATGGAATGTTCTCCAGAATAGACCACATCTTAGGCCACAGAGCAATCCTCAACAAGATCCAAAACGTTGAGATAACACAAAGTATCTTCTCTGACCACAATGCCATCAAGGTAGAAATTAAGAACAGAAAGAGAAAGAAAAAAAAAATCAATTACATGGAAACTGAATAACACTCTGCTTACACATCACTGGGTAATAGTAGAAATCAGAGGTGGAATCAAAAAATTCTGAGAATGAAAACACATCATACCAAAACGTTTGGGACAAAGCAAAGGCAGTCCTCAGAGGACAATTTATAGCAATAGGTGCACACATCAAAAAAGAAGAAAGGGGTAAAATCAAAAAATTAACTACACAACTCAAACAAATAGAAAGAGAACTGGAAAAAAGCCCACAACCACTAGAAGAAAGGAAATAATAAAGATCAGAGCAGAAATAAATGAAATAGAGATTAGAAAAACAATAGAAAGAATCAACAAAACCAAAAGTTGGTTCTTTGAAAGGATTGACAAAATCGACAAACCACTAGCCAGACTGACAAAAGAAAAACAGGAGAGGACACAAATAACCCCAATAAGAAATGAAATGGGGGACATTACAACAGATCCAACTGAAATAAAGAGGATTATAACAGAGTATTATGAAAAACTATTCTCCAACAAATTTGAGAACCTAGAGGAAATGGATAAATTTCTAGAAACACACTACCAACCCAAACTACCATAAAGTGATGTTGAAAATCTAAAGAGACCCAGAACAAAAGAAGAGATTGAAAAGGTAAAAAAAAAAAAAAAAAAAAAAAAAAAACTCCCAAGAAAAATAAGCCCTGGCCCAGATGGCTTCACTGGAGAATTCAACCAAACATTCAGAGAAGAGCTTATACTGGTACTACTCAAACTATTTCAGAACACAGAAAAGGAAGCAACACTTCCGAATTCACTTTATGAAGCCAGCATAACCCTGATACCAAAACCAGGCAAAGGAACCACAAAAAAGAAAATTACAGACCAATATCTCTCCTGAATATAGATGCAAAAATTCTCAACAAAAGTCTAGCAAACAAATTCAGCATCATATTGAAAAAATAATACATCATGACCACGTAGGATTCATACCGGGTATGCAAGCATGGTTCAACATTAGAAAATTCATCAACGTAATCCACCACATAAATAAAAGGAAAGAAAAGAATCACATGATCATCTCAATTGATGCAGAAAAGGCATTTGACAAAGTCCAACACCCATTCTTGATAAAAAAAACTCTCAATAAAATAGGTATGGAAGGGAAATTTCTCAACATAATCAAGGGCATCTATGCAAAACCAACAGCCAACATCATTCTTAAGGGAGAGAGGTTGAAAACATTCCCCTTGAGAACAGGAACAAGACAAGGATGCCCTTTATCTCCACTATTTAACACTGTGCTGGAAGTCCTAGCTAGAGCAATAAGGCAAGAAAAAGAAATCAAGGGCATCCAAATTGGCAATGAAGAGGTTAAATTGTCCCTGTTTGCAGGCAATATGATACTATACATAGAAAACCCTAAAGACTCCATGAGAAAACTACTGTAACTAATAGATTCAGCAGAGTAACAGAATACAAGATAAACACAAAAATCAGTTGGATTCCTATACACCAACAAAGAGAACGATGAGAAGGAAAACAATACCACTTATAATAGCCCCTAAAAAAATAAAATACTTGGGAATAAATCTAACCAGGGATGTAAAAGACCTATACAATGAAAACTACAGAACACTACTGCAAGAAACTCAAAGGGATCTACATAAATGGAAAAAACATACCATGCCCTTGGATAGGTAGACTCAACATAGTGAAAATGACAATTCTACCCAAAGCGATTTACAAATACAATGCAATCCCGATTCAAATACTGACAACATTCTTGAAAGACATGGAAAAACTAACCATGAACTTTATATGGAAAGGGAAGAAGCCCCGGATAAGTAAAGCTCTATTGAAGAAGAAGAATAAAGTAGGAGAACTCGACTACCTGACCTCAGAACCTACTATACAGCTATGGTAGTCAAAACAGCCTGGTACTGGTACAACGACAGATACATTGACCAATGGAACAGAATTGAGAACCTAGATGTAAATCCATCCACCTACAGTCAACTGATCTTAGACAAGGGCCCAAGGTCCATCAAATAGGGAGAAGACAGTTTTTTTAACAAATGGTGCTGGCAAAACTGGATGTCCATCTTCAAAGAAATGAAACAGGACCCATACCTCACACCACACACAAAAACTAATTCTAAATGGATCAAAGACCTAAATATAAAGCCAAAAGCTATAAAGTTCATAGAAGAAAAAATTGGATCAATGCTAGAGACCCTAATGCACGGCATTAATGGGATACAAAACATAACCAACAACACACAAACTCCAGAAGATAAGCTAGATAACTGGATCTTCTAAAAATTAAACACTTATGCTCATCAAAAGACTTCACCAAAAGAGTATAAAGAGAACCTACAGACTGGGAAAAAATATTTGTACATTACAAGTCAGATAAAGGTCTAATCTCTAAAATTTACAAGAAAACCCAAGACCTCTACAACAAAAAGACAAATAATCCAACTAAAAAACGGGCAAAGGAAATGAACAGACACTTCACCAAAGAAGACATTTAAGCGGCCAACAGACACATGAGGAAATGCTCGCGATCAATAGCCATTAGAGAAACGCAAATTAAAACCACAGTGAGATACCATTTCACCCCGGCATTACTGGCACGAATGAAAAACACTGGAAACAACAAATGTTGGAGAGGCTGTGGGGAGATCGGAACTCTTATGCACTGCTGGTGGGAATGCAAAATGATACAATCATTTTGGAAAATGATATGGCACTTCCTTAGAAAGCTAGAAATAGAAATACCATACAATCCAGCAATCCCACTCCTAGGAGTATATCCTAGAGAAATAAGAGCCATCACACGAATAGACATATGCACACCCATGTTCATGGCAGCACTGCTCACAATAGCAAAAAGATGGGAACAACCTAGATGCCTATCAACAGATGAATGGATAAACAAACTATGGTACTTACACACAATGGAGTATTATGCAAAGATAAAGAAAAATGATGAATCTGTGAAGCATCTCATAACATGGATGAAACTGGAGGATGTTCTGCTGAGTGAAATAAGTCAATCATAAAAGGACAAATATTGTGTGAGACCTCTACTATAAAAACTCATGAAAAAGTTTTCACACAAAAAGAAATAATCTTTGTTGGTTACCAGGGATGGGGGGTGGGAACTAAATAGACAATAGATAAGTGGTAACTTTAGTGAAGGGTAAGACAGTACACAATACTGGGGAAGCCAGCAAAACTGGTACAAGGAAAGGTCATGGAAACTCCATAGACACATCCAAACTCCCTGAGGGACTGAGTTGCTGGGTGGAGGGCTGTGGGGACCATGGTCTCGAGGAACATCTAGCTCAATTGGCATAACACAGTTTATAAAGACAATGTTCTACATTCTACCTTGGTGAGTAGCGTCTGGGGTCTTAAAAGCCTGTGAGCAGCCATCTAAGATACTCCACTGGTCTCACCCCTTCGGGAGCAAGGGAGAATGAAGAGAACAGGATACAAGGAAAAGATTAGTCCAAAGGACTAATGGACCACAACTACCACGGCCTCCACCAGACTGACTCCGGTACCGCTAGATGGTGCTCGGCTACCACCACTGACTTCTCTGACCAGGATCACAACAGAGGGTCCTGGACAGACCTGGAGAAAAATGTAGAACAAAATTCTAACTCACAAAAAAAAAAAGACCAGACTTACTGGACTGACAGAAACTGGAGAAACTCTGAGAGCATGGCCCCCCGACACCCTTTTAGCTCAGTAACAAAGTCATTCCCGAGGTTCACCATTCAGCCAAAGATTAGACAGCCCCATAAAACAAAATGAGACCAATGGGGCACAACAGTCCAGGGACAAGGACTAGAAGGCAGGAGGGGACAGGAAAGCTGGTAATAGGGAACCCAAGGTTGAGAAGGGACACTGTTGACAGGTCTTGGAGTTGTCAACCATTGTTATAAAACAACATGTGTACTAACTGTTTAATGAGAAACTCTTTGTTTTGTAAACTTTCATCTAAAGTACAATAAAATAAATAAATAAAAATTAAAAAATAAATCCCCAGCAGACCTTATCAACACCATCTACAAATAGAAACTACCATAATTTCCAGGAGAATTAACAAACTCCATTGTCTCGCAAATGTAACTGAAGATCAGAAAGAGGGGGTACTCTAAACACAGTTCCATTTTTCTCCATCCCTTCTCTGCCTCTCCATGCAAGGTACACACAGAAATGAGAGCTGTTGAGACTGTATGTTATTTTTAGCTGTCATCATGTTGCTTCTGACTCATAGTGACCCTATGTAAAAGAGAACGAAACACTGCCTTGTCCCGGGTCAATTCTCACAATCACTGCTATGTTTGAGCCCATTGTTGCAGTCACTGTGTCAATCCATCTCATTGACAGTCTTTCTCTTTTTCACTGACCCTCCTCTTTACCAAGCATGATGTCTTTCTCCAGGGACTTGTCCCTCCTGATAACATGTCCAAAGGACTTGAGATGAAGACACACTATCCTCCCTTCTAAGGAGCATTCTGAATGTACTTCTTCCAAGACAGAGTTGTTCATTCTTTTGACAGTTCACGGTGTGTTGAATACTCTTCACCAACAGCATAATTCCAAGGCATCAATTCTTCTTCTGTCTTCTTTATTCATTGTTCAGCTTTCGCATGCGTATGAGGCTATTGAAAACACCATGAGTTTGGTCAGGCGCACCTTAGTCCTCAAGGTGACATCTTTATTTTTAACACTTTAAAGAGGTCTTTTGCAGCAGGTTTGCCCAATGTATTATGTCATCTGATTGCTTCCATGGGTGTTGATTGTGGATCCAAGTAAAACGAAATCCTTGACAACTTTAATCTTTTCTCTGTTTATCATGATGTTGCTTATTGGTCCAGTTGTGATGATTTTTGTTTTCTTTATGTCAAGGTGTAATCCATACTGAAGGCTGTAGTCTTTGATCTTTATCAGTAAGTGCTTCAAATCTTCTTCACTTTCAGCAAGCAAGTTTGTGTCATCTGCATGTCACAGGTTGTTAATGAGTCTTCTTCCAATCCTGATACAGCGTTCTTCATAAAGTTCACCTTCTTGGATTATTTGCTAAGCATACAGATTGAATAAGTATGGTTAAAGGATACAACCCTGCTCCACACCTTTCCTGATTTAAACCATGAAGTATCCCCTTGTTCTGTTCGAACAACTGCCTATTGGTCTATGTACATTTTCTGCATGAGCATAATTAAGTGTTCTGGAATTTCTATTCTTTGCAATATTACCCATAATTTGTTATGATCCACACAACTATATTGTAGTTCTATTTTTAGTTTATTGAGGAACCGCTACACTGTTTTCCACAATGGCTGTACCATTTTGCATTCCCGCCAGCAATGGGTAAGGGTTCCAGTTTCCCCACATCCTCGCCAACATTTGTTATTTTCTTTGTTTTTAAATCTTAGCCATACTAGTGGGAGTGAGATGATATCTCATTGTGGTTTTAATTTGCATCCCTCTGATGGCTAATGATGCTGAGCATCTTTTCATGTGTTTGATGGCCATTTGAATGTCCTCTTTGTGAAATGTCTATTCAACTCCTTTGCCCGTTTTATGATTGGGTTATTTGTTATTTTGTTATTAAGTTGTTGAAGTTTTATATACCATATTTTTACACATATAATGCACACCTTCTGTGTTTGTTTGCTGGCCTCACCCACCCCTTTTGAGGTATTTTTGTAAGTGCTCTATGCTAATT
This sequence comes from Dugong dugon, assembly GCA_030035585.1. Taxonomy (NCBI): domain Eukaryota; kingdom Metazoa; phylum Chordata; class Mammalia; order Sirenia; family Dugongidae; genus Dugong; species Dugong dugon. The sequence goes on along the minus strand of CM057476.1, from coordinate 40,514,243 downwards.
CTTTTTATAGCAACACGAGGAAGAGGATTGGAATGGTAGCACTTGTGAGGGTGCCTTGCAGGGAAAGGGTGCAGCTGACAAACAAACGCAGAAGTTACGTGTTATTAGTGTAAAAATATAGTATATTTTGGTTATTAGATTCTTATCTGATATTTGTATTCTGAAGATAGTCTCCCAGTTGGTAGATTGTTTTTTCACTTTTTTGGCAAAGTCTTTTGATGAACAAAAGTTTTTAATTTTTATGAGGTCCCATTTATTTGTTTTGTCTTTTGCTGTTTGTACTTTTGTTATTATATTAGATAGTCCATTGCTAAAAGCTAGTTGTCAATGAATTTTAAAAGAGGTTGCCAAAAATTAATCGATGGTGGCAAATTGTATACCATCATTCAACCAAACACGTATACATGTGCACACATACATGCATGCACACGCACACACACACACACACACACACACACACACATACACACTCTTACACACAGGCCAATAGATATTTACAACAGTGACTATTTACTAGAATGTAGAATTCACCTTCATGAAAGCCCATCCCTCTGACTGTATTCTGGGGCTCTTGTGACTAACTAGTCCCTAATGCGTCTCCATGCCTAGAGGTGCCTAGAGGGTCAGATGTGCTTCTCATGCTAACTCACTGGCACTGCCTATAAATAAGGCCTTTGTGTCTTTGGACAGTGAGAAATGCTGGGTTGAACCTTGAATGCATAGCAGCCTGTGAACCTTTGAAAGGTTCATTATAACCCCCCTTGTTCCTATCATGAAATGAGACCTAGATTGGACATCAAGAGAAAAGACCTGAGGGTAGAGCTCTGACTTGCCACATGACCTTGAACTGACTCCCTGACCTCCTTCATCTTGCTAGCCTAGCAGAGACTGTGAGTCAGCAAGTCAATTCTGTGTCTGGAGAGAAAGTCTCCAAAGGGATAAATGATGCTGTTACTGTTATGTAGGAGATGGGAAGGGGACATGGCCCTTGAGGCCACCCACAGCCCCTGGGAGAGCACGATCGAATAGATTTCCATGATCTCATGTCCAGCATCCCACCTCCTGCTTCACTAAGTTCCTGAATGGGCTAACCCTCAAGCTTATCCAAAGCAGCAAACCACCTCAAAAGGTCAGAGAATGTCACCTTTTTCCAGTGACCTTGAATCCTTAACACTTCTTTTAAAAATTAGTGTCTGATCTCCACTGGCAAGGATTAAGAGAAGAGGGTAGGTGGGAAATAGAGAAAACCATTTTTTTTAGATGTATACATGTGTGTATCTATATTTATATAAATAGCAACCGAAATGTAGCATGGAGAGGTTGCTTGCTATTTTAAGGCCAAGTTTCAGTAGTAAAGTTATCTCCTAGGTGGTGCTATTTTTTGGCCGCATGCCCTCACATCCAGGCAAGGTGGTGGTGCGTTTTATTCTAGTCACATTGAATGCCTGTTACCAATCTATCCATCTTAATCAGCACCTATCACTTGCAGCAGTGGCCCTGCAGTCCGGAAGCTGAGGAGCAGACAGCAGGAGGGGATGGAGATGTGAGGGCAGTGGCAAGAGGTAATGTCATGAAAGGAAGGAAGGAAAGGGGGTGGGAAAGAGGTGGTGAGATGGGGAGGGAGGTGCTGGCCCAGCTGCCCATACCTCTGCTTCCTCCTCCTCCACCCTGAATGGATGCCTCCTTCATCTCTGTGTGACTTCTCAGCCAGGGGGTGGGATAAAAGGTCAGCAGGCCAGGGGCCGGCATCTTCAGGGCGGACTCCTTGTAATACTCTGCAGTTGGAGAAGCAGAAGCCTCACAATGAAGCTCTGATGCAAGTGGATAGAAGGAGGGGCTGGCAGGAGGGAGGACACATGGCTGTCCCCTGAGTCTCCCCTCTGTTCTGCTCCACCCCCGTTGCCTCAGCTTCATCCCACCCCATACTGGAAGTCCCCTTGTCATTCAGCAAGCCCTGTCTCCCAGCACACCTGACTCCTGGCGATTCATACCACCTTGGCTTTTTCTGTGTAGGCCTTTAGGATGTTTCAGTTGGAGTTTCAATGATCCAAAAGCCCAGCTATTCTAAAAGACATCTGGGGCTCTCCACCCAACTCAGCCTCACATCTGCATCCTCAGCCCACCCCATGCCAATTGGAGTGGGGCCTTGATGAATTCTGCAGTTGCAGACCTGAGCTCAGCAAAGCCCTGTGACCACTATGCCTTGGTCTGCTTCTATCATAAGGCTAGGCTTTAGCCTAGATCCTGTTTGGTGTTTCAATCACCTGCTATAGCTGAAGCCCACTAGAAACTTTAGTCCCCTTGGCTGGGCCCCTGAAAGCCTGGCCATCCCCTGGGCTCTGACCTCTAATACCTAGCTGGGAGCTGAAGTCCTTCTGTAAAACACTCACAATACAATGTGGCCACCCACCGATGTTACTATGCTAAGGGGCTCCTAAAAACTAAATCCCTGGGGAAATCAACACCAATCTGAATCAAGCCTGAGCTTGTCATCTACCCTCAGAGCCTGTCATTTTGAGTTACCACACTGTCTTCAGGGCAGCCTCAGCTGGGCTTGGTCTCCAGGCCCGGTTCCAGGCTCTTCTCCTGAGGGTGGCACTCAGTCAAGCCCTCTGGAGTTTTAATACTTCCCAGGTGGCTCTGGAGTACTTGGGACTTGGGTCTAGTGGGGCCTCAAAGTCAGGGTTAGTGGGAGACCAGCAGGAAGACTCCCTGCTAGAGGAATGGCAGAGGGAGGCTCTGAGAGGCAGGACTGTCCTTATGCCTGGCCATGAAGTCACATCTGCTCTAAGTTCAAATCTGGAAACTAGACTCAAAGATCAGAGTTAGAAGAAGCCTTTGTATGTGAAATGAGGGATACCCTTCCCCAATTATCCATATTCTGGTACCTCAGAGGCTTAAGAAAACTAATATTTATTAACTACCTACTCTCTACTTTTACATTTATTACTCCATTTAATTATCAGAACTACAGAAGATAAAAATCATACCCATTTTACTGATGAATAAACTCATCTGAGCTCACAGAACTAATAAATGATAGTCAGAATTCAGATAATAATCCACCTAATTCCAAAGCTCATGATTCCTTCCCCTCTTAGCCCAGTCAAAAAACAGCAAAAGGATGGGGTGGGGGGTGGACAAGGAAGAGAAAACTGGTGGGGACACACGTAAAACAACTTTTCTATATCATAAGTCACATCATAGTCAAGATCATATTAAGAGCTAAAGCTCAGGTCCTGATTTACAGTTACCATTCTTACGACAAGGCCTCTGTGTATGCAGAAATCATTGTCTGAGAAAAATCTTGTAGTAAGAGGGACTTAGGCTAGACCAAGACTGCAAAAAGCCACTTGTTTCAACAAACAGCGACCATGTAGGATGCCTTTAGAAGAGAGCCAACTTTGTCTTTGCCACCAGTGTTTGCTAGTAAGAGGCAGGAGATAGGAAAATCAGTTCGTGAGCTGTTAAATTTGGGGTGTTAATTTGCAAGGCTGAACTAGAAATTGGGAAAGCTACCTAATATAGAGGCTGCAACAAGCCAGAGGGTGAAATTAATGGAGGAAGAGAAGCCTCCTTCAGCGGAGATGCCTAAGAATGTGAGCGAGGTCGGCCTGCCAGAAGTGCAGGCTTTCCTCCAGGGAGTAGGAAGAGCTAGGTGGTCCCAGGAGGATCCTTCCAGCCATCCTCTAGGTCACCTTCAAAGACAGGGCTTTCAGAGCATCTCATAAGGAAGAAAGGCCTGCTGATCTACTTCCAAAAACAATCAGCCAATGAAAACGCTATGGATCACAATGGTTCTATCCTGTTGTGCATGAGGTCACCGTGAATTGAGGGCCGACTCGATGGCAGCTAATAACAACAACATGTTCTTCAAGTTATAAACAGATCCTATGATTAGTCTCTTCAGGACTTCTAAAGATTTTTCTATGTGATAGATGGGACAGTTAAGGAATCTGAGGTCCCCATATCCTAAGGAAAGTGCTACCTCCCCCCTCACATCACCACTGAAATACTACCACTGCCAGATGGGTTTCTAAGGCACTGGTCTCCAGCCTCTTTAGGAAACCACTCACCTTTTGAAAATCCTGTGAAGGCAATGGACACTCTCTTCAGAAAAGTGCATCTAGGCACAGTTACCTGAATTTTGACATTCAGTGCCAGGTTATGAGGTCCCTGTTCTAGGGAGAGCCCTACTGCACCAGACTGGGCTTCTGTCTCCAGTGACTCTCATTCTTTGGGGGAAGGACAAGGGAATAGCAGTACTCAATGAGAGCAGAACACGATTCCATCACTAGGACTGTCTCTTGGGGGAGGGTCCAGGAGCTTTAGTTTGCTTTTCCTCTAGCTTTTCTTTCTCTTCTTACCATTTACCATAGATTCAAGTTACCCTCTGAGATACTCTTGAGAATGACTTTATTCCAGCTCTTGGATAATGTTCAGCATCAGGAACACATCTAACAAGTTGGGAGAGGACAGGAAATAGCAGTGCAGCAGGACACAGTAGCTGGCCACTATGACTGAAGGTGGGGGTGGGGGTGGGTGAGAAGATGCATGGATCAGTTGTGAAGATTAAGTGAAATTGTCTATACACGTGCTATATGCAGTTTTGTTATAGACTTGATTCTCCTGCTGTCTGTGTGCTCATTTTGTTAACAGAAACAATATTATTGGACTATGTGACAATCTCAGTGATTAGGGATTACTATATTATTCCTTTACATAATGGAATTTTGAGAGGTTATACATCAGCACAGGAACCCTGGTGTCGCAATGATTAAGCCCTTGGCTGGCATTTCAAACTCACCCACGGGTTACACGGGAGAAAGATCTGGCAATCTACTCCCATAAAAATTACAGCCTAGAAAATCCTATAGGGCAATTCTACTCACATGAGGTCAAAATTGACTCAATAGCACCTAACTACAACAACATACATCTGTATACTTCCACATAACATTCATCAATTACCCATAAATCTCATACCCTCACCTTTGCTAGTTTTGTTCCAAGAATTGGAATCTCATTGACAATGAGTGAATGTGATTGAGTAAAATGAAAGACTTGCTATTTACACTGTGTATCGTTGGGACAATTACCTATCCACTTGTGCCTCAGTTTCTTTATGTATAAGATAAAGGGTTGAAATAGATCCTTCCTAAAACTCCTTTAATGACTAAAGTTCTGGAATTTTATGCTACAGATCCATATGGTTATAAATGGAGAGATATAAAAAAAAAAGATTGTTTTTAAAGGAGGCAATGCCTAGAAAATTAAATACTTTTCTTCATAGTCATTATTTGTTATCAGCTTCCCAGATCAATAATATTTTTCATAGATACTGATTAAAACTTTCCTTTTCATATTCCATTAATAGGCACTTCCAGGGAAGCGTGGAAGAGTAGGCATCCTAGGCTTTAGACTAGCTGGTGTCAAGATCTCTAGAAAGCACTTTCCTCCTCTGTTAGTGATTTCTGTCTTCTACTGGTGATATTTTCTGACTGCTCCCAGTTAATTTGAAGAAAGCCTTTGAGTTGCTGTTTCTATGTTCTCTGTTTTTTTCTTAACATTCTTCACATACAGCAGAAGTTAAGTGAGAGGAATAGAACACGTCTATACTGCTGAGAGAAAGAAAATTTTTTTCCTAATAACAGGTTTCCTTTCCAATTTTCCTCTTTGAAAAGGAATAAAACACTACACCCACACATCCCCATTCTCTTAGCTTTTTGTCGTCTGTATCTTGAGATAGTGTAAACCGAAATGTATATACGTTGTTGTGTGAAAAGGTTGTTCCAGTCCATAAGAAAGAGACTGGCCTTAGGGAAAGAATAAAATAATAAGCAAAGTCTGGCTTTGTCTCTGCCCCTTTCCCCTCCAACCCAATGGGCACATGCACATGGGCGCACGCACACACACACAACCCCCCATAGCCTTTCTAATTGTATATACATTCTCTCCAGGCAGGACACCCAATGTCCTCATATTTCTTCTCTCAAATCACCTCATCTGTTCTACTTTCATATCTTTTTTACATACTTTATTATGAATGAATCCATTCAGCAAATACTTATTGAGTGTCTGGTATGTGTCAGGCACCATGCTAGGTCCAGTGAGTACAATAGCAACGACAATCACCACCATCACCACAACAGAACTGTATATAGCTAATTCTTTCTATGTGCCAGGCACTTTCCTAAGAGCCTCTCATGTTTTAACTCATTTAATCCCACGAGGTAGGTACACTTATCTCCACTGCATAGATTGAGGAAATGGAGCACAAATTAACCCAAGGTCATACAGCTAGTAAGTAGAATAACCAGGATATGAACCCAGAGAGTGTCGCTCCAGGGTCTGTGCTCTTAAGCATCTCGGAATATTTCACAGACCCTGCCTTCTTATTCCAGCTGGTGTGATAGCCATATAAAAATAACTGAGGCACCATGTGTAGAATACCTCCATTTAGATAAGGGTTATGGAGAGGAGGACATGGAGTTATGAAGTGGAGGGAATAGCACTTGCGATGACCCCGAGACATGAAAATCTGAGGCAAAGTCCATGGAAAAGCAATGGATATATAACTGAGGTGAAGAATACTGGGTAAGAAGTGCTGGGAAATGGAAATGAAAGGCAGGTTGGGTCCAGATAATGACGAGTGCTTGAGATTATGAAGGATAAGAAGCTAGACAAAACTTTCTCTTGCCCCTCCCAGATAATTCATGCTAACAAGAACCCAAGCCTTAAACTTTTAGAAGGTTAGGAGTGATCAGGGCAACTGGGGGGCGATGCAGAAAGAACTTCTCAGTATCATAAATATCATGCTCACTAGAGCTAAAAGGGAGTCCCTGGGTGGTGCAAACAGTTAATGCATTTGGCAGCTTACTGAAAGGTTGGAGGTTTGAATTCAACCAGAGGTGTCTCAGAAGAAAAGTCTGGCAATCTACCACCAAAAAATCAGCCACTAAAAACCCTATGAGCACAGTTCTTCTCTGACACACTTGGGCTCACCATGAGTCAGAATCAACTTCACGGCAACTGGTTAACTGGTCAACTGGTCAGAACTGAAAGAGGTCCCCATCCTACCCTTCATTTTACAGAAGAAAAAGCTGAGGCCAGGGAAGGGAGGAGACATGTCTAGGGCAGTGCCTTGTATGTGCAGCAGAGGAGGCATCATTAGCTCCCTGAGACATGATCCAGAGCTCACTCCTAAAATCATCCTTCCTGCCACTGACTCAGCTCGTCCTGCACAGGAAAGCTTCCCCATAATATAAGGAAAAGAAAGGAGAGGAGTGGTGAGCACTTGCAGACACACACACACACACACACACACACACACACACACACACATCCCTTGGTTGTCATTTTGAGCCTAATTGTTTTAACACCAGCTGTCAGTTCTGCAAAATTCTTCTCTAGTGCCAGTGACCTGCAAGCTCTAGAATAATGAGGATGTGTTTTAAAATAGTCCAAATTCCTAGAATTCACCTCTCCTCTCACCCTCCCTTCTCCATCTTACTGACAGGCCTGGTAAAAACTCTTTCAAATTTATAAGGACAAAGCCAAAAATTTTGCTTCAGATTTATTAGGAGTGGTAAAACAAAGTGGTGGACAAGAATAGGAGCTGATTAAGCAGAGACCTGGGCTGTTTCTAACAAAGCAGGAAACCTTGGCAGACACCCTGAGGCCCAGCAGGTTGACTTTGCCCAAGTCTCTGAGCTGAGGTGCTCATTTCCTCCACTCCCCCAGCCCCTCAGGCAGGATCCAGTTCCCCTGGGTCCTCTGCAGATGAGCACCCTTACACCTATGATCTCGCTACCCATTCTTGGTGGTGGGCCACCATCTCCCTACAGCTTGTAGGCCCTACAGAAGAAGATGAACATCACCATGTGCCAAAAGAGCCCCACCAGCTGCTCTTTGGACAACATGAGATGCTCAGCTCCAGGCCATAATGTGGAACAGGGTCAAGAAGGCTTCTCCAAGGATCCCAAGGTTTATGACAAACTAGGAGAACATTAGTGTTTCTTATAAATGAACAATTTAGGAGATTAAGAGAAATATGAGAAAGGAAAGTATCTGATACCAATGCCCCCATTTGACTGCTCAGACTATGGGTTTAGTTAAAAGAGAGTTCTATCTATGAGGACAGTCTCTTTTGGCCTCCAAGCAACACAATGACAATGAATAAGACAACTAAGTAGTCAGACAAACCCAAGGTCAAATCCCAGCCCAGCCACTTACTAGCCATGTGACGTGAGTCAAATTCCTAAATCTCTCTAAGTCTCAGTTTCCCATCTGTAAAACCTAGCTCCTATGATTGTTTTGAGGATAAAATGAGATGAGAAATGTAAAGCATCCACCCACTCAGTGCCTGGAAGATAACAGAAATCTTTAAATATTTGTACCTTTTCATCTCCTTTGTATGTTGAGCTTTCTTACTTTTTCAAACCCATCAGACATGCTTTGATAATAGTAAATAAGGGTGATTTCAGTCATAAGGAGCTACCATGTTTGTAGAGGATATCAATGATGGCATTATTTATGACACTGAGAAATTGGAGGCAACTTTAATGTCCAACATTAAGGAAATGGCTATTTTATTTTATTGACGTGAAAAGATACTCATAATATAATGGTAAGAGAAAAATGCAGGATACAAATTGTATTTATAATACGAACTCATTAATGTGAATAAAAATACTCAAATAAAATTAACAGAATGTTGACTGATTGTTTTGGGGTAGAGAGCTTATTAGTGAGAGTTTTCTCTTTATTTATTTCCAGAACAAAATTTTAAAAGAAATAAACCAATGCTTGCCAGATTTCTAGTTTCAAAAGAGAAAAATCTGGATTACATTTCAAAACTCAACCAGTTGCCATAGAGCTGATTCGTACTCATGGCAATCCCATGCACGTCAGAGTATAACTGTGCTCTGCAGGGTTTTCAATGGCTATCTTTTCAGAAGTAGATTGCCAGGCCTTTCTTCCCAGGTGCCTCTAAGTAGACTCCAACCTCCAACCTTTCCGTTAGCAGCCAAGTACTTAACCATTGGCTCCATCCAGGCACTCTGTGGTTTACATTATGAAGGGAAAAAGTTTCCTAGTCACCAAAATAAATGAAAAGTTCTGAAAAAACGATACTCTCCAGATTCGACAAAACAATCAGGTAGCCTACAGAGAATAAAGAAGAGTGTGGTTCTATATCTGGTCTGATTGGTAAAAAAGAGTTAAGAGACAGCTTTAAAGGAACTGGCTGTCCTCCAGCAGAAAAGGATGGACATGCAGTGTGCAGAGACAGCCCCACCGGCCACCCTCTGGACAACACGAGATGCTCAGCTCTAGGCCATAATGCAAGTAGCACAGCAGGGTCAAGAAGGCTTCTCCAAGGATCCCAAGGTTTATGACCAACCAGGAGAACACTAGTGTTTCTTATAAATGAATAATTTAGCAGATTAACAGAAATATGAGAAATGAAGGTGCCTGACACCACTGTCTCCACTTGACTGCCCAGACTATGGGTTTAGTTAATAGAGAGTTCCATCTATGAGCACAGACTCAAAATTCTGTCCTTATAGGAACTTGAGGAATCCCTAATTCAACAAACTCATGTTATACATGAAGAAACTGAGATCCATGGAGGTGAAATGACTTTCTCAGTGTCACCAAGCCAGTTAAAGGCATATTTTGGATTAGAATCCAGCCTTCCTGACTTCTGGTCCTGTTTTCTCTCCACTAATTCTGCATGGTGGACCTGGGACCTTGTTTGAAGCTATGAGAAGGCTGCAGGAAGAAAGCAAACAAGAAGCCTACTGCCATGTTACCCTCTGGTTATTATATGTGATCACTGCAGCTAAACCATTTACAATCCTCAACTAATCTTTTTAAAGTAGGAATTATGATCGCCATTTTACAAAGGAGCAAGATGAGGTTCAGAGACATCACATAACTTGCATATGGTAAGTAAAAACTGGGACTCTAGAGGGGGTCTGTTGAACTGCAAAACCTGTCATCTTTCTACTCTCCAGGCTGCAAACCATAAACAAATAATTATGCTAACACATAATAAATGTTTTAAAGTAGATATATAAAGAGCTTTGGGAGCACAGAGAAGGGAGTGGCTAATTCTGCCTGTAATGGTGAGCAAGAAATGAACCTTCCAGATGCTTTCAAGTTCTTCTAGTGAAAACAGGGATGGGCATGTATTTCCAGAGGGGAAAAGAGCATGTGCAGAAGTAGGGAGTAGAGGAGTGTTGGGCATTCAGGGAGCAGCAGGTCCTCCAGTATTGCAAGAATGAGTGCCCAGTGAGTGAGGGCATGTAGCGAGTGAGGGCCTTACCCACTGAGCCCCCAGGTTGGAGCCTAGGAGTCTTGGATAGTAAAATGCTCAAATCTGTGTTACAAAGCTCACTGTGAGGCAGATATATTGACAAGGATATTTATTATTCTGATGTTCATAACATCAGAATAGTGGCAACTGCCTGCCAGGCCAGAAATAGGGGACTGATTAAATAAACTTGTTGTTCATCCATATAATGGAATACTCTGCAGTCATTAAAAATGATATATGAATACATGTTAATGATATGTTAATACATGGTATGTATCAACATGGAGAATGGCGCAGGACCAGATAGTGTTTACCTTCTGTTGTACACAGGGTTGCTATGAGTCGGAAGCAACTAGACAGCACCTAACAACAACACATTAACATGGAGATATGCTATGAAGTGTTGGTTAAAGAAAAAGTATAACATTTTATGTCATATCTTATCCTTAAATATATATATGTGTGCTAGAAACAATTATGAAATACATTAATCAAAATGTTAACGGTGGTTATTTCTGAGCTGTTTAAGATTGGATTTTTTTCTTTGCATGTCTATGTCTTTCAAAAAATGTTTTCAACAAAAGAGAGAAAGAAACTTATGCAGGACAGAGACTGATCGAACAGTTGATTTACTTGGGTAGAGTGAGAAATGTGTTGGAGAGGGAAAGGATGAAGCAGGAAAGCCAGTTAGTGTCCTCTGAAACAGGACATTGGGTCATTCATTCAGTGCCTACTGAGGGCAACCCCTGCCTTAGAGAAGAGAGCATCTGCTCAGGGACAACCAGCCGGAAGGAACAGTATGCTATCCACATTACCACAATTTTCATTGTTCATTCCTGACACATCTGTTGGATGCCTAGAACATGCCATTCACTGGGGATAACAAATATCACCAAAATACATTTTGTCTTCCAAGATTGTACATTCTATTGATGGGAGACAGGAAAGTAAACCACCAAGTTGAATGGAGCAAACCATCTTTGGATGTACAGAGTGCTAGGGAGAAAGAGCAGAGGGGCACAGAAGCCAGAGAAAACAGGACTTCCTGTGGCTGTGGTGCCTAAGGACATACCAAGGCCAGGCTTGGGGAGAGGAGTTCAGGGTTTCAGGCATAGGAAATGGTGTGTGCAGAGGCTCACAAGCCACAGAGGGTCTGGCAGTACAGAAAGAATTTGTCAGACTTCTTTCCTTGGAGGCTTCACAGCACAAGCTAGACACTTCTGTCTAGCTGGATATGGGGCCCTTTGTGGCTGAGTCTATTGGTTACCAATTTAACAGCCATCTCCTTCATCTCTCCTAATTTATAGAAGTCTCTGTTCCAGCTGCAGCACAGAGAAAGTAAACTCCTCCCCTAGCACAAGGGGTGAACATGATTGGTCTAAAACAGTTAATCCTGTTTCCCTTTGCTAGTGATTAACGTAGGGCTGAACACATGAGCAAATTCTCACCAATGAACCTTAAGAGGAAGCCTGCTGGGGGGCTTCTGGTTAGAATTTTGCTCCTCAATAAGACGAAGCAGTGGCTAAGGAAAAGGCTATATCTGCCCCCTTGCTTCCCACTTAAGATGCTGCTTTGTGAAGACGTGATGCTTGTAGCTGTGGCAGCCATCTCATGACCATGAGGAGTAGGCGAAAAGAGTCATAGAGACAGGGATCCAATATCCTAACATTTTTTAACCTCTAGACCACTCTTGGAAATGCCCATATCCAGACTTCTTGTCATGTGTGATAATTAAATACCTTTGTTATTAAGCCTTTGCTGTGTAGTGGTTCTCTGTGTGGTGCAGATGGTTAAGCATTCAACTACTAACTGAAAGGTTGGCAGTTAGAACCCACCCAGAGGCACCTTGGAAGAAAGGCCTGGCGATCTGCTTCTGAAAGGTCACACCCTTGAAAATTGTATGGAGCAGTTCTACTCTGCAATACATGGGTTCATCATGAGTTGGAATCAACTCCATGGTAATTGGTTTTGGGGTTTTAGTTGTGTTTTCTGTTCCTTGCAGCCAAAAGCATCCTAAATAATACACCTGCCTCAAGACTAGGAGACAATGTGAGAATTTTTGTCAGTCTGACAGCAATGCCTGGATCCCAGTGATCATCTGATGCTTGAAAGCGGATATTTCCCTTATATCAGGTCAGACCTCCCCTGCTGTCTCTTAGGTGCACAAGGAAACAAAGCTGTTAAAGCAGTTTCCGCATAGGTATCATTTTCATCACCATCAGTATTGATGAGTCAGGTGCAGAGGAAAGGAGGTGAGTGGAGTCAGTTCAAAGAGAAAATTATTCCTCTTCTCATCCCCAAAACAAAACACAGTTGGTGAAAGAAGCAGGAAACAAAACAAAACAAAATGAAACTCTACCCAAATTTCATTTGTTGATGCAAGTTGAATAAGGGTGGGCTGAAAGGCTATTCATCTTTGGAGCCCTCTGGCCTCCTTCTGGGCTACTTCTCCTCTCTGGTCTTGTCCCCTTTCCTTAGAAATTGTTGTTGCTGTTGTTGTTAGCTGCTCTTGAGTTGGCCCACAACTCATGGTGACCTCGTGCTCAATGGAGTGAAATGCTGCCCAGTCCTGCCCCATCCCCATGATCAGTTTGGCATTAGACTGTTAGAGGGTTTTCACTGGTTGGTTTTTGGAAGTAGATAACCAGCTCTGTCTTAGTCTGAAAGCTCTGCTGAAACTTGTTCAGCATCATAGCAGCACACAAGCCTCCACAGACGGATGGGTGATGGCTGTGCAAGGGGTGCATTGGCGAGAAATCAAACCCGGTCTCCCACATAGAAGCTGAGAATTCTACCACTGAGTCACCGCCGCCTCCTCCATATAGGTAGAAGAGGTAAAACTCAGGAAAGTGCAATGACCAGTAGGAAAAGAACTTTAGATCAGAGTTGGATGCCAAGGCAGAGTATATGGGCCCAGAGCAAAGCAAGGCTTGGGAAGAGCCCTGAATAGTTGGGTGCTTCTGGGAGAAAAGAAAGGGAAGCATGGGTCCGGCTTTTACAACTGACTGCTCTATTCAGGGGTTCACCCAGGAACTACAGCAGTGAAGCACTGTGCCAACCAGGTCCTGCCAACTCAGCTTTTTCACCTCACTTGTGAAACACTTGTGAGGAAGCTGCCAAGTTTAACCAAACAGTCTTCCATTTTACTCCCGTGATGCCTATCCTGCTCCAACACCCTCAAGGGCTTCTGTTGTCTAGAATCAAGCCATGTCTTTCTAGCCTGGTCCCCCACAGTATCATGTTCACCCTCCCACACCAGCCTCATTTCCCACTTAGCTCCAACACGTACCAAGAAGGTCAAAGACTGGCTCAGGCACTCATGGAGGCAGACAGACAGCCTATGGAAAAACTGCTAACTACACCAAGATTTTCTTTAATTTCCTCTTTCCCAGGCTTGTCATATCCCACCTTTTATCCTCGTTCCCCACAGGGGCTCCCTGGGCCTTCCAAAGTGTCCACCAGCAGATGTAATACATTTGTCTGGGCTGAGGTGCTACTGGGGAAGATTGGAAGAACTCTATGCCAAGCTGCTCCTTTCAGTCAAAGCCATCCAGGTCATAGGGCTTGTCTTAGTCATCTAGTGCTGCTCTAACAGAAATACCACAAGCGGATGGCTTTAACAATGAGAAGTTTATTCTCTCAAGTCCAGTAGGCTACAAGGTCAAATTCAGGACATCAGCAACACTTCCTTTGTTGGCTCTGAAAGAAGGTCCATGTCATCAATATTCCCTTGGTCTGGGAGCTTCTCTGCGCAGGAACCTCAGGTCCAAAGGACGCGCTCTGCTCCTGGCACTGTTTTCTTGATGGTATGAGGTGCCCATGTGTCTCTGCTTGCTTCTCTCTTTTATATCTCAAAAGAGATTGGATTAAGACACTGTGCAATCTTGTAGACCTCATCAGTATAACCTCATCATAGTGACAGAGTTTACAGCACATAAGGAAATCACATATAACCTCATCATAGTGATAGTTTACAACACATAAGGAAATCACATCAGATTACACAATCATACAATACTGGGAATCATGACCCAGTCAAACTGACAGACATTTTTGAGGGACACAATTCAATCCATGACAGCGCTTACAGGCCCAGTGAAAATGAACCATCGCTTCTTCTTTAGCCTAGCTAGGGGCTGTATGAACTTGGGTTCCATCCACTGCTCTCCTAAAGCTGAGAGGAACCCGCTTATATGCACAAGGACCTCCTAGCTCATAAAGAGCAAGAGCCTAAAGGATTTATTCCTCTTAAACTGTTGCCTAAAGTCATGTAACGGGTTTTGTTAAAGCAGACAAAAAGCCAGGCCCCCAAATCACACCTCTCCTAGCAAGTCAATGGATGTGGGTTGGTTTCACTCCACAATAATTAATATTTCTCTCTCTCTTTCTTTCTCAAAATGAAAAAAGGAAGGATCTTGTAGAAATTGCATGCGTTTTGGAAGAAGACAAATTTGGGTTCAAACTGGTCCCATTCTTTCCACAAAATACCTGGCCTCCCTTCAAGACTGTCAAGATCATAAAAAACTAGGAAAATCTGAGAAACTGTCACAGTCCAGAGGAGCCTAAGAAAACATGACAACTAAGTGTAACGTGATATCCTGGATGGGATCCTGAAACAGAAGAAGGACGTTAGGTAAAAATTAAGGAAATCTGGATAAAATATAGACTTTAGTTAATAATAATATATCAGTATTTATTCAATAATTGTAAAAAAGTGTTTCATAAGAAGATGTTAATAATAGAGGAAACTGGGTGTGGAGTATACAGGAACTCTCTGTACTATCTCCTCAATAATTCTGTAAATCTAAAACTGTTCTAAAAGAAAAAGTTTATTAAAAATACAATAATAATAGCAAAAACCAGTCCTGAGAACTTGTTAGGGTTTTGACTTTAGGCAATTTATCTCACTTTTCTAAGCTCCAGTTCCTAATATACAAAAGAGGATAACAAGATTTGTTTCATGGGGGTGATGTGATTATTAAATGATGTAATATATGTAAAATGCCTTCCTAGCATAATGTGTAGCACAAAGTTGGTACTCATTAAGCATTCTTTTTTTAAAAAAAAAACTCAACAAAGAAGTTTATTTTTGATTCAACAATAACAAACAATAGTTGTTGTTAGCTTCTGTCAAGTTAGCCTCCAATTCATGGTGACACCATGCAAAACAGAAGGAAATGTCGCTCAGACCTACACCATTCCCATGATTGGTTATGGATTGGACCATTGTGATCCACAGGGTTTTCAATGGCTGATTTTCAGAAGTAGATCACCAGGCCTTCCCTCCTAGTCCATCTTAGTCTGAAAGCTCCACTGAAACCTGTTCAGCATTGTAATGGATTGAATTGTGTCCCAAAAAAATATGTGTTGTGTGGCAACATGGGGATATAGACAGAAGCACCACGCTGTCTCTCCCCAGCAAAGATCCAAAACACTAAGTCAAACAGAGACAAACATCAATCCTGAAACCCTAAGAAATGAACTCTCAAGGACTATCCAAAACCAAAAGAATTATAACAGGGAACCAGAGAGGTTAATCTGTAAAAGACAACAATATCAGAACAATAAAGGAGGGAATAAACGGTGTAGATATAGAACCTTCTAATGGAGAGGAAGGCAAGTGATACCAAGTTATAATAGACTGGTTCAAACCTAGGAAGATAAGGGTAAATTTCAAGGTAACCACAAAGAAAGTTAACAAACCTACTCATCAAAATAAGAAGAAAAACGTAAAGTCTCAGTAAAAACAAAACCTACATAAACAAAAGAAATGAAAAAAAAAAACCCCCACAAACAAAAGGAATTCAGAACAGAAGAGTAAGAGGAACAAAGAAATCATCAGCATCACAAAAAAAAAGCACTACAAAATGACAACAATAAACTCACACCTATCGATAATTCCACTGAATGTAAATGGCCTAAATGGACCCATAAAGAGACAGAGACTGAAAGAATGGATTAAAAAACACAATCCATCAATATGCTGTCTACAAGAGATACACCTTAGAAACAAAGATGTAAATTTATTAAAAATCAAAGGATGGAAAAAAATATATCAAGCAAACAGCTACCAAAAAAGAGCAGTGGTGGCAATACTAATCTCAGACAAAATAGATTTTAAAATAAAATCCACCATAAAAG
Source organism: Dugong dugon (assembly GCA_030035585.1). Lineage (NCBI taxonomy): Eukaryota > Metazoa > Chordata > Mammalia > Sirenia > Dugongidae > Dugong > Dugong dugon. Next base: position 40,497,781 of record CM057476.1, on the reverse strand, counting down.
ACGAAGAAGGACACTATATAATGATTATGGGGATGATTCATCATGAAGACATAACTATAATAAACATCTATGCACCCAATGATAGGGCTCCAAAATACATAAAACAAACTCTAACAGCACTGAAAAGAGAAATTGACAGTTTCATAATAACGGTAGAAGACTTCAACACACCACTCTTGGTAAAGGTCAGAACATCTAGAAAGAAACTCAGCAAAGATACAGAAGATCTAAAGGGCACAATCAGCCAACCTGGCCTCACAGACTTTATAGGACACTACAACAAACAGCTTCAGAAGTACACATTCTTTTCCAATGCACATGAAATGTTCTCCAGAGTAGACCATATCTTAGGCCACAGAGCAATCCTCAACAAGATCCAAAACGCAAAGATAATACAAAGTATCTCCTCTGACCACAACAACATCAAGGTAGAAATTAACAACAGGTAGACTAGGAAAAAAAAAATCAATTATATGGAAACTAAATAACACCCTGCATACAAACCTCTGGTTAATAGAAGAAATCAGAGATGGGATCAAAAAATACCTAGAATCAAATGAGAATGAAAACACATCATACTAAACCTTTGGGATGCAGCAAAGCCAGTCATCAGAGGACAATCTATAGCAATAAATGCACACATGAAAAAAGAAGAAAGGGACAAAATCAAAACATTAACTATACAACTCAAACGAATAGAAAGAGAAAAAGCCCACAGCCAGAAGAAGAAAGGAAATAATAAAGATCAGAGCAGAAATAAATGAAACAAATAATGGAAAAACAATAGAAAGAATCAACAAAACCAAAAGTTGGTTCTTTGAAAGAATCAACAAAATCAAAAAACCACTGGCAGACTGACAAAAGAAAAACAAGAAAGGACACAAATAACTCAAATAAGAAATGAAATGGGGGACATTACAGCAGACCCAACTGTAATAAAAAGGATCATAACAGAGTACTATGAAAAACTATACTCTAAAAAAATTGAAAACCTAGAGGAAATGGATAAATTTCTAGAAACACACTACCTACCCAAACTAACACAAAGTGATGTTGAAAATCTGAACAGACTCAGAACAAGAGAAGAGACTGAAAAGGTAATTTAAAAACTCCCAACAAAAAAAGCCCTAGCCCAGATGGAGTCACTGGAGAATTCTACCAAACATTCAGCAAAGAGCTTATACCAGTACTACTCAAACTATCTCAGAACATAGAAAAGGAAGCAACACTTCCAAATTCATTCTATGAAGCCAGCATAACCCTGATACCAAAACTAGGCAAAGATGCTACAAAAAAAGAAAATTACAGACCAGTATCTTTCATGAATATAGATGCAAAAATTCTCAACAAAATTCTAGCCAATAGCTCAGTGGTGAAGTTACTTCCAAGGCTCACTGTTCAGCCTGGGAGTGGACAGCCCTGCAAAACCAAATGAGACTAACAAGGTACAGGAGTCCAGTGACAAGGGCCAGAAGGCAGAAGGGGACAAGGAAGCTGGTGATAGGGAACCCAAGGTTGAGTAAGGATATTGTTGATGTGTTGTGAGATTGTTAACCATTGTCATAGGGCAACATTTGTAGTAACTGTTAAATGAGAAACTATTTTGTTCTGTAAGCCTTCATCTTAAGTGAGAATAACAGCACAATTGGAAGAGCGTAGTCAATGTTACTGAACTGTATATGTAGAAATTTTTGAAACGGTGTATCTTTGGCTATGTGTATTTTCACCAAAAAAAAAAAAAAAAAGAAGTTGAGAAGTTAGAGGGTTGATATGTTGTGGGGTTGTTACCCAGTGTCATAAAGTAACATGTGTACTTCTGTTTCATAAGAAACAATTTGTTCTGTAAGCCTTCACCTGAAGTACAATAAAAAAAAAATTAAACAAATTAAAAAAAATTCTAGTCAATAAATTCAGCATCATAAAAAAAAAAAAAATACACCACGACCAAGTAAGATTCATACCAGGTATGCAAGGATGGTTCAACATTAGAAAATCAATCAACGTAATCCACCACATAAATAAAAGGAAAGAAAAGAATCACATGATCGTGACAACTGATGAAGAAAAGGCATTTGACAAAGTCCAACACCCATTCCTGATAAAAACTCTCAATAAAGTAGGTGTAGAAGGGAAATTTCTCAATAATAATAAAGGGCATCTATGCAAAACAAACAGCCAACATCATTCTTAATGGAGAGAGGTTGAAAACATTCCCCTTGAGAACAGGAACAAGACAAGGATACCCTCTATCTCCACTCCTAATTAACACTGTGCTGGAAGTCTTAGCTAGAGCAATAAGGCAAGAAAAAGAAATAAAGGGCATCCAAATTGGCAATGAAAAGGTTAAATTGTCCCTGTTTGCAGACAATATGATACTATACATAGAAAACCCTAAAGACTCCATGAGAAAACTACTGTAACTAATAGATTCAGCAGAGTAACAGAATACAAGATAAACATACAAAAATCAGTTGGATTCCTATCCACCAATAAAGAGAACGATGAGAAGGAAATCAGGAAAACAATACTTGGGAATAAATCTAACCAGGGATGTAAAAGCCCTATACAAAGAAAACTACAAAACACTACTGCAAAAATCCCTAAGAGATCTACATAAATGGAAAAACATACCATGCTCATGGATAGGTAGACTCAATATTGTGAAAATGACTATTCTACCCAAAGCAATTTACAAATACAGTGCAATCATGACCCAAATATCAACAACATTCTTTAAAGAGATGGAAAAACTAATGAATAACTTTATATGGAAAGGGAAGAAGCCCCAGATAAGTAAAGCTTTATTGAAGAAGAAGAATAAAGTAGGAGAACTCGTACTACCTGACCTCAGAACCTACTATACAGCTACAGTAGTCAAAATAGCCTGGTACTGATACAACTGGAACAGGATTGAGAACCCAGATGTAAATCCATCCACCTACAGTCACCTGATCTTCAACAAGGGCCCAAAGTCCATCAGATGGGGAAAAGACCGTCTTTCTAACAAATGGTGCTGTCAAAACTGGATGTCCATCTTCAAAAAAATGAAACAGGACTCATACCTCACACCACCTACAAAAACTATTTCAAAATGGATCAAAGACCTAAATATAAAGCCAAAAACTATAAAGCTCATAAAAGAAAAAATAGGACCAACACTACAGACCCTAATATATGGCATTAACAGAATACAAACCATAACCATCAACACACAAACCCCAGAAGATAAGCTAGATAACTGGAATCTTCTAAAAAATCTTCTAAAAAATCTATGCTCTTCAACAGACTTCACCAAAAGAGTAAAAAGAGAACATACAAACTGGGAAAATATTTTTGGACATCACAAGTCAGACAAACATCTAATCTCCATAATCTATAAGAAAATCCAAGACCTCTACAACAAAAAGACAAATAATCCAATAAAAAAATGGGCAAAGGAGTTCCAGCAAAATGGCGCTCTAGGCAGAAGCACCACGCCATCCCTCCACAGCAAAGATCTGAAAAACTAAGCCAAACAGAGAACATAACAATCCTGAAACCCTAAAACATCAAATGAAGAGATAAAGAACTCAGCCAAGCACCAAATGGAATGAGAAAACTGACAGAGAAAGGATAGCAAGGAGAGATTCAGGCAGAGGTCCCCGACCAGCTAATGCAGTGCGGATCCACCATCTTGGACTCCTGTCGGAGACCAGCAAACAGGGGTACGAGAAAGCAGCCTCACGGAGCATCCAGCGGGAGACAAAACAACCGGTAATTTGCAGTGGGCCCTTTTCCACCGACCACCCCTCTTCACCCCAGTTTGGCCTCCTCTGCTTCCTGCGGCCACGGTCTCTAGATTGGGAAGCACCGGCTGCTTGGATTCCACACACCCAAACGGGCGGCTCTCTGGGTGCCATTTGTTGGTTGCTAGTGTTGCTTTCTTTCTTCTGCTTCTTTTGATTTCTCACTTGCCTCTCGCCACCTCCCCATCCTTTCACTCGAGTGCTTGGCTCCATGCACCATCTTTGCTTCTTCCTGAGGCGCTCCAAAGCGCATTTCTGATATACGCTTTCCTACTCTCTACCCTTCTTCACCCACACTCGGCCTCCTCTGCTTCCCACGGAAACAGTCTCTTGTCCAGAAACACTAGCCCGCACTAGCTGGCTCTCTGATTGCCATTTGTTGGCTGCTAGTGTTGCTTTTTTTTTTTTTTTCCTGCTTCTCTGGATTTCTTGCTTGCCTCTTGCCGCCTCCCCCTCCTTTCACTTGAGTGCCTGGCTCCGTGCGCCATCTTTGCTTCTTCCTGAGGGGCTGCAGAGCTCCATTCGAGTATGGAGCTGCTTCCCGGTCTGGGATACCATGCTGGTGGGATCCCAAGGCTTTTGTTCGTTTGTTCATTTTGAATTGTTTGTTTGTTTTCTTTTCCTTTTCTTGAGTTGGGAGCCCTTTCTGGCCAAGGGGAGCTGTGTGGCAAGGAACTCCCCTTCCACTTTCACAGACGTGCAGAGGGATCCCTGAGGACATTTTTTTTCCGTTGGTGTTTTTTTTTTTTTTCCCCGTTTTTTTGGGTGGCCTTTCTTGTTCTTTTTTTTTTTAATTTTTAATTTGTTTTGTTTTATTTTCCCTTTTTGTCTTTCTTCATTCCTCAGTCTTTCATCTCTCTATATCTTCCTTCTCTTTCTGATCCCTGAATACCAGGTGTTGTATACCTCTACGCCTTCTAGCCAGGCTGTACTGCAACACCTGAGAGTGACTTCCCCAGACCTCATAGCTGCATCGCTGCGATCCCTGGGAACTTTGCGGTTCTTTAACCTTTCTTATTTTTATTTATTCATTCTTTTCTTTTCTTCCTCTTCCCCTTTCTGTTTTTCTCCATTTCATAGTCTCTCATCTCTCCATTCCAACGGCAAACTCCCCTAGCATTCTTTTTTGTTTGTTTGTATGTTTTCGGCTCCTGTTCCTCTCTCCTCTCTCCCATATCCATCTTAGATCCACACATAAAAATCTCCCCGCTGCATCCTGCCTACCTGCACCATGCACTTGACATCACACCACCAAGCAGTACAGGCACGGCCTACTGGAACCTGCCCTGCACTGGTTACCGACCCGCCCTGGTGGCTGTAGTAAGTGCCACAAATGACCCGTCCCAGTAATTCCTCTTCAGCTAGACCTGCCCTGCTGTACCATATCTGAGTGACTGACCCTACCAGTTGGAGAAGGAGGTGAAAATTATTGAGCACACAGACGAGCAAACAACAAAGAACACACAGTCTGCCTGCTCAGACATACTCAATTTTTTTTTTTTTTTTAGAAAACGGACAAAACAAACAAATCTACAATCAATAAACTAGAAAAATAACTACCGAATACCCCCAAAACAGCAGACAATATCAAAACATTTACAAAAACAGGACAGGATGATTCCAGTAGGCGTTCAAAATAAAACACCAGATGACTCTCCTGTGGAAGAAAATGCACTAGAACTACCTGATAGGGAATTCAAATCTCTAATACTCAGAATTCTCCAAGAACTGAGGCAAAAAGCTGACAAACATGAGAAAAAATAGACAAATTCATGGAAAATACAGACAAAAAATTGGAAGAATTCAGGAAGATGATGCAGGAACAAAATGCCAAAATAAATTTACAACTTGGAATTATTCAAAAACAACAATTAGAAATCCAAAAGATAAACAACAAGATTTCAGAAATGGATGATGTCATAGAAGGGCTGAGAAGCAGATTTGAAACCATGGAAGACAGGATCAGTAGAACAGAAGACAAACACTTGGAAACAACTCTGTTTCAGGAAAACTCTGAAAAAAGAACAAATCAAAATGAAGAGACCCTGAGAGTTATGTTGGACACAAATCAAAACCAAAAAATCTGCGAGTGATTGAAATTGCAGAACAGGGGGAGAAAACAGAAAACACAGAGAGGATCATTGAGGAACTGCTGACAGAAAACTTCCCCAATATCATGAAAGATGAAAAGCTGGCCATCCAAGAAGCTCAACGAACCCCATATAGAAGAGACCTCAAAAGAAAATCACCAAGGCATAATATCTTCACACTCACCAAAACCAAAGACAAACAAAGAATCCTGAAAGCAGCTCGTGAAAAACAAGAAGTCACATACAGAGGAGAAACAATAAGACTAAGCTCAGATTATTCGGCAGAAACCATGCAGGCAAGAAGGCAATGGGATGACATATATAAAATCTTGAAATAAAAAAGTTGTCAGCCAAGAATAATATATCCTGCAAAACTCTCGTTCAAATTTGATGGTGAAATTAGGTCATTTCCAGATAAACAGAAATTAAGGGAATATGTAAAAGTCAAACCAAACTTACAAGAATTATTAAAGGGAGTTCTTCAATCTGAGGACAAACAGCTTCAGCTCACAAGCAGAACATAGGACACAACATCGTACCAGCCAGATACCAATCTAGTAAATGAACGCTCGAGGACTATCCAAAACCAAAAGAAATACAACAGGGAATCAGAGCAGATAATCAATAAATGACAACAACATCAAAACAATAAAAGAGGGAATAAACGGCACAGGTATAGAACCTTCTAAGGGAGAGGAAGGCAAGGCGATACCAAGTAATGGTAGACTGCTTCAAACTTAGACAAATAAGGGTAAAATTCATGGTAACCACAAAGAAAGTTAACAAACCAACTCATAAAAATAAAGACGAAAAACATAAAGTCTCGGCAAAAACAAAACCTACAAACACAAAAGAAAGGAAAACAAAGTCCACAAACAAAAGTAACTCAGCACAAGAGAGTAAGAAGAACAAAGAAAACTTCAGCACCACAAAAAAAAGCACTACAAAATGACAGCAACAAACTCACATCTATCAATAATTACATTGAATGTAAAGGGACTCAATGCACCCATGAAGAGATGGACAGTGACAGACTGGATAAGAAAACAGGATCCATCAATATGCTGTCTACAAGAGACACACCTTAGAAACAAAGATGTGAATTTATTAAAAGTCAAAGGTTGGAAAAAAATTCATCAAGCTAACAACTACCAAAAGAGTGCAGGAGTGGCAATTCTAATCTCAGATAAAATAGACTTTAAAACAAAATCCACCATAAAAGACAAAGAAGAACACTATATAATGATTAAGGGGATGATCCATGATAGACATAACCATAATAAACATCTACGCACCCAATGACAGGGCTCCAAAATACTTAAAACAAACTCTAACAACACTGAAAAGAGAAATTGACAGTTCCACAATAATAGTAGGAGACTTCAACACACCACTCTCAGTAAAGGACAGAACAACTAACAAGAAACTCAACAAAGATACAGAAGAACTAAAGGGCACAATCAGCCAACTTGACCTCATAGACATATATAGAACACTCCATCCAACCACTGCAGGGTACACATTCTTTTCCAATGCACATGGAATGTTCTCCAGAATAGACCACATCTTAGGCCACAGAGCAATCCTCAACAAGATCCAAAATGCTGAGATATTTCAAAGTCTCTTCTCTGACCACAATGCCATCAAGGTAGAAATTAACAATAGAAAGAGCAAGGAAAAAAAATCAACTACATGGAAACTGAATAATACCCTGCTTACACATCACTGGGCAATAGAAGAAATCAGAGATGGAATCCAAAAATTCCTAGACTCAAATGAGAATGAAAACACATCATACCAAAACCTTTGGGACACAGCAAAGGCAGTCCTCAGAGGACAATTTATAGCAATAGATGCATATCAAAAAAGAAGAAAGGGACAAAATCAAAACATTAGCTACAGAACTCAAACAAATGGAAAGAGAACAGCAAAAAAAAAAAAAAAAAAAAAAAAAAGCCCACAACCACCAGAAGAAAGGAAACAGTAAAGATCAGAGCAGAGATAAATGAAATAGAGAACAGAAAAACAATAGAAAGAATCAACAAAACTGAAAGTTGGTTCTTTGAAAGAATCAACAAAATCAACAAACCACTGGCCAGACTAACAAAAGAAAAACAAGAGAGGACACAAATCACCCAAATAAGAAATGAAATGAGGGACATTACAACAGACCCAACTGAAACAAAAAGGATTATAACAGAATATAATGAAAAACTATACTCCAACAAATTTGAAAACCTAGAGGAAATGGATAAATTTCTAGAAACACACGGCCTACCCAGACAAGAACAAAGTGATGTTGAAAATCTGAACAGACCCATAACAAGAGAAGAGATTGAAAAGGTAATTAAAAAAAAAAAAAAAAAACTCCCAACCAAAAAAAGCCCTGGCCCAGATGGCTTCACTGGAGAATTCTACAAAACATTTACAGAAGAGCTTGAACCAGTACTACTCAAGCTATTTCAGAACATAGAAGAGGAAGCAACACTTCCAAAATCATTCTATGAAGCCACCATAACGCTTATACCAAAAGCAAAGGCAAAGATGTCACAAAAAAAGAGAATTACAGACCAATATCTCTCATAAATATAGATGCAAAAATTCTGAACAAAATTTTAGCAAATAGAATTCAGCATCATATCAAAAAAATAATACACCACGACCAAGTAGGATTCATACCAGGTATGCAAGGATAGTTCAACATTAGAAAGTCAATCAACGTAATCCACCACATTAATAAAAGGAAAGAACAGAAAAACATGATCATCACAACTGATGCAGAAAAGGCAGTTGACAAAGTCCAACACCCATTCCTGATAAAAACTCTCAATCAAATAGGTGTAGAAGGGAAATTTCTCAAGATAATAAAGGGCATCTATGCAAAACCAACGGCCAACATCATTCTTAATGGAGAGAGGCTGGAAATATTCCCCTTGAAAACAGGAACAAGACAAGGATGCCCTTTATCACCACTCCTATTTAACATTGTGCTGGAAGTTCTAGCTAGAGCAATAAGGCAAGAAAAATAAATAAAGGGCATCCAAATTGGTAATGAAGAAGTGAAACTGTCCCTGTTTGCAGATGATATGATACTATACATAGAAAACCCTAAAGACGCCATGAGAAATCTACTGGAACTAATAGAAAGATTCAGCAGAGTAGCAGGATACAAGATAAACATTCAAAAATCAGTTGGATTCCTATACACCAGTAAGGAGAACAATGAAAAGGAAATCAGGAAAACAATATCATTTTCAATAGCCCCTAAAAAGATAAAATACTTAGGAATAAATCTGACCAGGGACGTAAAAAACCTATACAAAGAAAACTACAAAACACTACTGCATGAAACCCAAAGAGATCTACATAAATGGGAAAACATACCATGCTCATGGATAGGCAGACTCAACATTGTGAAAATGGCAATTCTACCCAAAGCAATTTACAAATACAACGCAATCCCGATCCAAATACCAACAACATCCTTCGAAGTGATGGAAAAACTAAGCATTAACTTTATATGGAAAGAGAAGAAGCACTGAATAAGTAAAGCACTACTGAAGAAGAGTAAAGTTGGAGGACTCACACTACCTGACTTGAGAACCTACTATACAGCTACAGTAGTAAAAACAGCCTGGTACTGGTGCAACGACAGATGCATTGACCAGTGGAACAGAATTGAGAACCCAGATGTAAATCCATCCACCTACGGTCACCTGATCTTCGACAAGGGCCCAAAGTCCATCAAATGGGGAAAAGACAGTCTTTTTAACAAATGGTGCTGGCAAAACTGGATATCCTTTTGCAAAACAATGAAACAGGACCCATACCTCACACCGTATACAAAAACTACTTCCAAGTGGATCAAAGACCTGAATATAAAGCCTAAAAGTATAACGTTCATAGAAGAAAAAATAGGACCAACACTACAGACCTTAATACATGGCATTAACAGATTACAAACCATAACCATCAATGCACAAACCCCAATAGATAAGCTAGATAACTGGGATCTTCTAAAAAGCAAACACCTATGCTCTTCAAAAGACTTCACCAAAAGAGTCAAAAGGGAACCTACAGACTGGGAAAAAGTTTTTGGACAGTACAAGTCAGACAAAGGTCTAATCTCCATAATCTACAAGAAAATCCAACATCTCTACAACAAAAAGACAAATAATCCTATTAAAAAAAGGGCAAAGGAAATGAACAGACACTTCACCAAAGAAGACATTCAAATGGCCAACAGACACAGGAGGAAATGCTCGCGATCACTAGCCATTAGAGAAATGCAAATTAAAACCACAATACAATACCATCTCACCCCGGCATTACTGGCACGGATTCAAAACACTGGCAATAACAAATGTTGGAGGGGCTGCGGGGAGATGGGAACTCTTATGTACTGCTGGTGGGAATGCAAAATGATACAACCATTTTGGAAAATGATATGGGGCTTCCTCAGAAAGCTAGAAATAGACATTCCATTCGATCCAGCAATCCCACTCCTAGGAATATATCCTAGAGAAATAAGAATCGTCACTCGAATAGACATATGCACACCTACGTTCATGGCAGCATTGTTCACAATAGCAAAACGATGGAAACAACCTAGATGCCCATCAATGGATGAATGGATAAACAAACTGTGGTACATACACACAATGGAGTACTATGCAACGAGAAAGAACAACAATGAATCTGTGAAGCATCTCATAACATGGATGAAACTGGAGGACATTATGCTGAGTGAAATAAGTCAATCACAAAAAGACAAATATTGTATGAGACCTCTATTGTAAAAACCCATGAAAAAGTTCACAGAAAATGTAACAATCTTTGTTGGTTACCAGGGATGGGAGGGGTGGGGAGGAAATACTAAATAGGCAATAGATAACTGGTATCTTGGGTGAAGGGTGAGACAGTACACAATACACGGGAAACTAGCACAACCTGTACAAGGAAAGGTCACGGAAGCCCCATAGACACATCCAAACTCCCTGAGGGACTGAATTGCTGGGCGGAGGGCTCTGGGGACCATGGTCTCGGGGATCATCTAGCTCAATTGGCATGACACAGCTTATAAAGACAATGCTCTACATTCTACCTTGGTGAGTAGTGTCTGGGGTCTTAAAAGCCTGTGAGCGGCCATCTAAGATACTCCACTGGTTTCATCCCTTCGGGAGCAAGGGAGAATGGAGAGAGCAGGATATAAGGAAAAGATCAGTCCAAAGGACTAACGGACAACAGCTACCAAGGCCTCCACCGGACTGAGTCCAGTACAGCTAGATGGTGCCTGGCTACCACCACTGACTGCCCTGACCAGGATCACAACAGAGGGTTCTGGACAGAGCTGGAGAAGGATGTAGAACATAATTCTAACTCACAAAAAAGGGAGCAGATTTATTGGCCTAAAGGAGACTGGAGAAACCTTGAGAGTATGGCCCCCAGACACCCTTTTAGCTCAGTGGTGAAGTTACCTCCGAGGTCCACTGTTCAGCCTGGGAGTGGACAGCCCCGTAAAACCAAATGAGACTAACGAGGTACAGGAGTCCAGTGACAAGGGCCAGAAGGCAGAAGGGGACAAGGAAGCTGGTGATAGGGAACCCAAGGTTGAGTAAGGATATTGTTGATGTGTTGTGACATTGTTAACCATTGTCATAGGGCAACATTTGTAATAACTGTTGAATGAGAAACTATTTTGTTCTGTAAGCCTTCATCTTAAGTGAGAATAACAGCACAATTGGAAGAGCGTAGTCAATGTCACTGAACTGTGTATGTAGACATTTTTGAAACGGTGTATCCTTGGCTATGTGTATTTTCACCAAAAAAAAAAAAAAGTTGAGAATTTAGAGGGTTAATATGTTGTGGGGTTGTTACCCAATGTCATAAAACAACATGTGTAGTACTGTTTCATGAGAAACTATTTGTTCTGTACGCCTTCACCTGAAGTACAATAAAATATTTAAAAAAAAAAATGGGTAAAGGAAATGAACAGACACTTCACCAAAGAAGACATTCAAGTGACCAACAGACACGTAAGGAAATGCTCATGATCACTAGCCATTAGAGAAATGCAAATTAAAACCACAACGAGATACCATCTCGCCCCGGCATTACTGGCACGAATCAAAAACACCGGAAATAACAAATATTGGAGGGATGCGGGGAGATCAGAATTCTTATGCACTGTTGGTGGGAATGCAAAATGATACAACCCTTTTGGAAAATATGGTGCTTCTTTAGAAAGCTAGAAATAGAAATACCATATGATCCAGGAATCCTACTTCTAGGAATATATCCTAGAGAAATAAGAGCCATCACTCGAATAGACATATGCATACCCATGTTCATGGAAGCACTGCTCACAGTAGGAAAAAGATAGAAACAACCTAGAAGCCCATCAACAGATGAATGGATAAACTATGGTGCATACCCACAATGGAGTATTATTCAACGCTAAAGAACAGTGATGACTCTGTGAAGCATCTCATAACATGGATCAAACTGGAGGACATTATGCTGAGTTAAATAAGTCAGTCACAAAAGGACAAATATTGTATGAGACCATTACTGTAAAAACTCATGAAAAAGTTTACACACAAAAAGAAACAATCTTTGTTGGTTACAAGGAATGGAAGGGGTTGGGGGGGAAATACTAAATAGACAATAGGTAAGCGGTAACTTTGGTAAAGAATAAGACACTACACAGTACTGGGGAAGCCAGCACAACTTGTACAAGGAAAGGTCATGGAAGCTCCACAGACACATCCAAACTACCTGAGGGACTGAATTGCTGGGTGGAGGGCTGTGGGGACCATGGTTCTCGGGAAACATCTAGTTCAATTAGCATAACACAGTTTTTAAAGACAATGTTCTACATTCTACCTTGGTGAGTAGCATCTGGGGTCTTAAAAGCCTGTGAGCGGCCATCTAAGATACTCCACTGGTCTCACCCCTTCAGGAGCAAGGGAGAATGAAGAGAACAAGATACAAGGAAAAGATTAGTCCAAAGGACTAATGGACCACAGTTACCAAGGCCGCCACCAGACTGAGTCCAGTACAACTAGATGGTGCCCGGATAACACCACTGACTTCTCTGACCAGGATCACAATAGAGGGTCCTGGACAGAGCAGGAGAAAAATGCAGAACAAAATTCTAACTCACGAAAAAGACCAGACTTATTTGCCTGTCAGAGACTGGAGAAACCCTGAGAGTATTGCCCCCGGACACCCTTTTAGCTCAGTAATAAGGTCACTCCTGAGGTTCACCATTCAGCCGAAGATTAGACAGCCCCATAAAACAAAACAAGACTAGTGGGGCACAACAGTCCCGGGACAAGGACTAGAAGGCAGGAGAGGACAGGAAACCTGGTAATAGGGAACCCAACGGTGAGAAGGGACAGTGCTGGCATGTCGTGGGGTTGTTAACCATTGTCATAAACTATTGCATGTACTATTTAATGAGAAACTATTTGTTCTGTAAACCTTCATCGAAAATATATATATATACGTGTGTGTGTGTATGTGTATGTGTGTGTGTGTGTGTTGTAAATTCTAACCTTTATGCCTGTGGTTATAATGCCATTTGGGAATGGGCTGTCTTTGTTACGTTACTGAGGCAGGATAGTGTAGGGTATATCTTGAGTCAGTCTCTTCTGAGATATAAAAGAGATTAAACAAGTGAGCGAGCAAGCAGAGACGGGGGAAGAGAGATGCCAAGCTACATAAAGATCACCCAGGAACAAAAGCTCAAAAGAGACAAGGACCTTCCTCCAGAGACGACTGGAGAAACACTTCCCCTAGAGCTCAAACCCTGAATTCAGACTTCTAGCCTCCTATCTGTGAGAAAATAAATGTGTTTCCTAAAGCCACTCACTTGTGGTATTTCTGTTATAGCAGCACTGGGTAACTAAGATAAGAATCATAGCAACATGAAAGCTTCCACTGACAGACAGGTGATGGCTGAACATGAGGTGCATTGGCTGGGAATCAAACATGGGTCTCCTACATGGAAGGCAAGAATTCTACCACTGAACCACCATTGCTCCCATAATAACAATAATAACAACTCTATATTCAAATTTTTCCAGTTTTCACATCCTAAAATGCCCTTTTCAGTTTTTTTGAAATCCAATATCAAGGCTTATGCATTGCATACTGTTGCCTGGCCTCTTTATTGCCCTTTGGTCTAAAATAGCACACTCCGTACACATACACACACACACACACACACACACACACACACACACACACCTTTTTTTTTTTTTTTTTCCTTTCATGACATAGACATGAAGTTAAACCAGATATTCACAGGAAGTCAAAGAACAGAAGCTTACCAACACAGCAGCGGTACATGTGAGGCTAAAATCTGGTTTGAGTGATATGTCCATGTTTTCATTCATTTGACCCCCCATTATAACATGCCTACTACATGGCAGGCATTTTTCTAAGCACAGTATATAAATTCCTTCTAAAGTGCTCAGCAACTCTATCAGGTCAAGGTTATCCCTATTTAACAGATGAGAAAACTGAAACTCATAGCAGGTAAATGACTTGCCCAAAGTCCCACAGCAGTCACTAGCAGAGCTGGACTTTGAACTCTGGCTCCAAACTCATTCTCTCCAACACACCATAGTCCCTGCCTTCAGGGAGATCTCCCTTACTGGGACAGCCTGGTATGGAGGTAAGACATTACAGCAATACAGTAACATAAGTGCATTACACAAGCAAGTAGGAGATGCCACAGGAACCCAGAGAAAGGAAGTGTGGACTCTGGGGGGAGACAGGAAAGGCTTCCCAGGCAGGAGGCCCAGGCTGAGCCATGAGGGGAAATAGGAACGTGCCCTGCAGCCACAGAATTTTTGTGATCACTCGCCAGAGGGGCTCAGAAGCACAGAGAATGAGGTCCGAAAGGAGGTGGGCAGTAGTCTGAGGAGGGTCCTGAAAACTTTCATTCACTCTTTTATTTGTTCATTCATTTAAGTCAACAAATATTTATGGAGCTTATAATAAGTTCCAGGCCTATTCTAGATGCTAAGGGTACAACAGAGACAGAAGGGACAAAAATCCCTGCCTGCTTGAAACTTACAATCTAATGAGGAAGGAGGCAACAAACAAGTAAGTGGCAATAAGTGTTACAGAAAAACATAAAACAGAGCCAGGGGACAGGGAAGAAATGGGGCAGAGGGCTGTAGTTTTCAATAGATGGAAAGGCCTCATTGAGATATTTGAGTAAAGAGCTGAAGGAGGGGAGGGGACTGGCTGTGAGAGTGACAGGAGAACATTTCAGGCAGAGGAAGTAGTCAAGGCAATGGAACTAAAGGACATCTATGTGGCTGCACCAATGAAGTCCCTGGCTAAAAGCTGAGACTTGCTCATAGTACACATGGTACCAGGTGCTGTCCAGTTGATACCAACTCATGGAGACACCATGTGTGTCAGAGCAGAGCTGTGCTTTGTAGGGTTTCCAGTGGCTGATTTTCCAGAAGTAGATCACCAGGTTTTTCTTCTGAGGTGCCTCTGAGTGGACTCAGACCTCCAAACTTTCAGTTAGCAATTGAGCACTTTAACCATTAGCACCACCCAGGGACTCCAGTACTACATGGCACCAGGGGAGTAACATGATATACCTATGGATGATAGAGAAGCCAGTGAAACAAAATCGTTGAGGTACGTTCATGCCAGGCACCATGCTGCATGCTTAGAGATGGGGGTAGGAAGGGGCAAGGAGGACAAATAAACCAAGATGCTATCCTCACCAGAAAAAAGCTTAAGTTCAGTGGGGCAAGAGGCGGGAGGTGTCAGACATGCCAGTGACAAAAGTGCCATAGTTATTCACATGCCCATTAAGGACCCTAGGGAGGAGAATTTGAGACTTGCAAGGCAGGGCCTTGAAGCCCTCATCAAAACACATGGAGGAGTCCACCTAGTTCATCTAGGCTGGGCCAGCCCTGCAGAAGCCACCTGTGGCCTGGCATCCCAGGCAACAGGACCCTCACCTCACCTCTCACTCCCCAGTCCTGACTGATGGCACCGGGAAGCGAGGCAAAGTAACAGACTCCCAAGCCCCTTTCCGATCTCAGCTGCTAGAGAACTCATGTACAGGTAAATTTCACCTGGTAAGTTACTTAACCTCTCTGTGCCTATATTTTCTCATCAAATGGGGATAATAATAGCATCTACCTCTAAAAAGGATTAAATGAGTTAATAAGCATAAAGTGTTCACAACATCAACTGCACATAAAATGAGTTCTATAAATGTTGTTGTTTTTGGGTGCCGTTGAGTCAATCCCGGCTCCTAGAGACCCTAGAGGACAGAGTAGAACTGCCCCATAGGGTTTTCTAGGCTGTAATCTTTATGGGAGCAGATCACCAGCTCTTTTCACTCACAGAACGACTGGTGAGTTCAAACTCACCTTTTGTGTCTATCATTATTTGCGTAATTTTATGGCTATTATTATTATTGACAGTAGCCCCAAACTGACAGCTGCATTCATTGGCTAAGAGTTTCCAGCACCACAGGGGAGGGAGAAGAGCCGAAGAAATGTAAACAATTTAAAGAGCCCCTACTTGCCTCCACTTCTCTTCCTCCCACGCTTCTGTGCCCCTCTCCACTGCCCTCTTCTTCTCCCATCACCAACAGTCTAGTGCCACTCTTTTCTTTGGATTAATCTTGATTTTGATAGCCTTCCCCAGTGACTCATTCCTAAGTACATTAACAGCTTATCGACTACCACAAACTAATACATTTTGTCTCATATTTGGCTACTTCTAATCAATGGCTGCAATAAATGCAATTCCATTCTAATAATACTCTGTACTTCCAGGACATCTTTCATTCAAGGCCTTGCTGACATTCCTTGGCCTCCCAAGGAAGAAGCAGTGCCTGGGTGAGTTGCAGTATCTTGGCATCTAAGAGCCACAAGAATTCTTATAAATCTGTAGACTGCCCTTAGCCCATTGTTTGAAGATGAAAATGAGTCCTTAAGTGGGGAACTGAATTTACCAAGATCACATAGCAGGTTGAGGACCAACCTGAAATTAGAACCTGGGTTTCAAAGCCCAGGCAACATTTCATTCTGTTATACATGCGGTTGCCATGAGTCCAAGCCAACGCAATAGCAACTGACAACAACAACAACACACCAGACATTTAATCCTCACGGCAACCCTAAGAGGCAGGTACTATCAATATCTCCATTCTGCAGACCAGGACACCAAGGTTCATAGAGGTTAAAGAACTTGCCCAAGATCTCCTGTTAGACATAGGTATATATCAAAGGAGAAGGAGGAGGAGATTGACCCTGAGCCCCAGGCTCTTAGCCAACATGAGTTTCTTGGTCAAGAAGGAGGACAGGAGAGGAGGGTCGGGGAGAAGAGGAAGAAGAGGAGAAGGATCTACTACCATACTTCAAAAGTGAGATCTAGGAATATAGATTCTTAAGGCTAAGAGAGGTAAAAGATAAGGAAAGAGGGCTCTACTTATTTATTCAAGATAGGTGCTCAGTGGTTCCCAGCTGCCCACAAGGGCTCTGTCTGCATCAGCCTGGCTGCAGTAGGCTCCAGACCACAAAGGACTGACTCTAGTACCAGCAATCTGTCTCCACAAATTAAGAGAGCTACCTAATATATGCCCCTTTTTGTGTTAAATTGCAGTGCCTAGATCTGGCCCCCAGACCTGTGCTGCTGGTGAGAACCACGCCATCAGCCATCACCCCCCCTCCATCAATTCACATGGTGTGCTAGAACTAGTGTGGAGGGAAGAGAGCTTCCTCCAGTCGCTTTGGAAATTGGCTCTCTCATATTTCTGTTGATTCCCTTTACCCATGCTTGGCAAAATGAGTTAAACAAAAGTCAAAACTATTTCAGAGGGGTTCCTTAAGTAGGAGAGATTTGTATTAAGTCCAGAGACCATAGAAGGCCCTCTAGAGTCATCCTGCACTGGCCATCTCTTCCAGTCCTCCGGTGCCTCAGCCATTCCTGTGGCCATCCTATGAGGCCACCAACCTCCTACAGTGTTTGCTCTCTTCCATCTACATCTAGGCCTGCAGGACAGACCCAAATCCATCACAGGCCGCTTCCTAAGAACTCAGCTTCTTCCAAACACTCTTTTACTCACACGACAGACAGGACTAACGGGCCAGAAGGGATTTGTTAGTCTCTCTAGATCCATCATAATCTGAGTGTTTAAAGTCCCCAAATGCCCATTTAGACAATCCACATTTTGTAACAGCCTGTAAATACTCTGGGACTGGGTCAGCATTTTTAAAGGTCCTTAAATAGCTCATTTGCATAATCCATATTTTCAAAGCCCCTAAGCATTTATCCTACCTACAGTAATCTTGGTCTTTATTATGTGTGAGGAAGAAAAGGCTCCAAAGGAGTATAGCAGCCTTTTAGTCCCCTTCTGGGAAAATTGATTCTTGTTTTAAAAATGACCACATTTTAAAAAGCAGGCACAGAACTCACCACAAAAGGAAACTATTTAAAGGGACACTGTTAACCTGTGTAGGCCTGCAAATGTTCTTTCCTTGAAAGCAGGAAAATCCCCTGTGGGCTCCCTGAGGATACTAATTACATAACTGGCCATTGCAAATGCTTCAGTTAAGGTTGTAGCTTCATCTTCCCTCTGTTGG
Source organism: Dugong dugon (assembly GCA_030035585.1). NCBI lineage: Eukaryota > Metazoa > Chordata > Mammalia > Sirenia > Dugongidae > Dugong > Dugong dugon. The sequence continues at coordinate 40,479,271 of CM057476.1, read as the reverse complement.
TTCTCTCTTGGAGGCTGTGAAGAAAGCAGGTTCACTCTGAACATCTTTGTAAGCATCACTTTTCCAGGTTTAGTCTCAGCTCAAAGCCTTTATGGGGGAAAGGAAAAATAATCTGCTGAGAGAAACTTAGGTCCAAGGATTGTGGGCCTGGAAGCAGCTCCTGTGGGTCATTCAGCACAGATCTGGGGGGAAGCACCTTCCCAGTAAGCAGCAGTGTGGAGATTTCCACAGTTGTTAGAGTAGAGCCCAGGGGACAGTGAGAAAAACCCCCTAGTAAGATGAACTCCTGGGTGGAGCAAACTGTTAGAGTGCTCAGCTGCTAATTGAAAGGTTGAAGGTTCAAGTCCACCCAGATCGCCTTGGAAGAAAGGCTTGGTGATCTACTTTCAAAAACAGGAACCATTGAAAACCCCACAGAGCACAGTTCTACTCTGACACACATGGGGTCACTATGAGTCCAGGCTGACATGATGGCAACTTGTAAGATCAACTCCAAGATAAAAAAAGACCCACACCACTGTCCCTCTGCTCTCTTGGATGTGCAGTGGTTAAGAACTCAGCTGCTAACCAAAAGGTCAGCAGTTCAAATCCACCAGTCACTCCTTGGAAACTCTATGGGGCAGTTCTACTCTGCCCTATAGGGTTGCTATGAGTCATAATCAACTCGAGGGCAATGGATTTGGTTTTTTGGTTTTATTCAAAAGATAATCCAAATTCTGAACCATCTACAACAACATACACAGCATGGACAACTCTAACATAAAAATGAGCAAAAGAAGCCAAACATGAAAGAGTACGGACTGCATGATTCCATTTATATAAACCTGCAGAACAGACAAAACTAATCTATGAGAAGTCAGGATAGTGTTTATCTTGGGGGCAGGAGGTGGTGAGCAGTGGCTGGAAGCATGTGGGAATCTTCTAAGGCACTAGTAATATCTTCATCTGGGTGCTAGTAACATGGGTGTGCTCACTTTTGGAAAATACATGGAGCTGTACATTAAAAAAATTCTTTTTTCCTTTTTTTAGGTAATCCAAATTTCCTTCTCTCCAGTTTGAATTTCCCCAGTTTCTCCTAGCATTTCTCTTAAAGCTCCTCTTGCTGCCTTCTGAGCACTCAGGATGCTCGGCTATCTGTGAAGAGGGACTACTCTTTTTTTTTTTTTTTTTTTTCTTTTGGTTGTTCAGATTTTTGAGACTATTTAAGAAAGATTTAGGGAAAGGGGAATATTCATAGTTCAATGAAGTCTCCAAATGGACTGGGTGCTTCTGTGCCGCAGGCCTCCCACACCTGCTAGAAACTCTACCACTTTAGAGAGGGATACCTGAGTGACAGCAGACAAGGAGAGGGTAAGCTGGCAGAGAAAACTGGCCAGGTCTGGAAAAGACGCATGTCTCACTGTAGAGGGCCTCTGAAGCTCAGAATGGGTGCCACGTCAGGTGGCTCTGCGCATCTCCAGTCTCAGGCAGGCTGCAGGACCGGCTAAACCGAGACCCCGTCGCCAGGCCCCTCCAGAGACTAGCCAGCTCAGAATTCTAAGGAAGAAGTGGGTAGAGAAAGCTAGAAAGGGAGGAGGGGAGATGAAGGGAGTGGGGATAAGAAATGGACAGGAGGAAGGGGTAAAACTGATCGATTGAGGGTCTGGTCTTGCGTAGAGCATTACGCGAGATTCTATATACAGTACCTGGGTGAATGCTCCCCACACTGAGTATGGAGGGTCATTAAACAGAGGATACATTGTGGTTCAGGGCGGTGAAGTGCCCCGCCCAAGAACACCTCGCTGGCGGGTGATTCACACATTTAAAGCTAGACCTCTCTCTCTCCAAGTCTCGTCTCTTTCTAACTGTGCTGCAGGGTAGGGGCTGACTCGGGGTAGGCAGAGGTACTCTGACCATCCCGCTCCCTCAGACGATGCTTCACGAACATCCCGTGCTTCCGGTCTCCCCCACCTTCCTCTCCCTAGCTAGAGCCCGTCGTCCTCCCCGCCCGGAAGTCGCCTCTCCAGCGCCCGCCCGTCCCGGCTCGCCCCCCGCCCCCGATTCTGCGGTGCGCGACGCGGGTGGCGGCGTGAGCCAGCAGCTCCCCTAGGCGCAACCTGGCCGGCGGGAGCGCACGTCTGAGTCATCCTCCGCAACCCCGCTTGGGGAAAGGGAGGAACGCGGTACGAAGATCCACGACTCGTGGATGGGCTCTTCCTCAGCGCTCACCCCGGGATGGCGCGCTTTCTGCCCGAGACCTCAGCGTCTGCCTCGTCCCCGCGCCCGGGATGGAAAGAGTCGGAGCACTGCGCAGCAAGCCAGCGCCGCGGCCCCGGGTGACGTCCGCGCGCCACGGCTGGCGACCCCCGTGCGGGTGTGCGCGGGTAGCGCGCTGCGCGGGCGATACGCTAGCTCCAAAACCCTCCGCAGCAGGAGTCTGGAGACGGCCTGTGCTCACTAGGCCGCGCCCTGGTCCCTTCGCCGCGCCCACCCATCAGTGTCCCTCTGGCTGTCACTAGGAAGTTCCAGTCAGCGCCCTAAGAACGCCGCCCTCCGGTTCGCTGCAGACACGCGGACACTCGGCGGGGGCGTTCAGGGTACCCCTGCCTTCTCGCCACTGCCATGACATCATCCTCCTTGGAGTCCCCCCGCCCCCGCGCCCTAGCCTTCTGTACCAGGCGTCTGCGCTCCTCTTGTGCATCGATTGCCTTGCTTCCCCACTCCTGGACACCCCTCTCTGAGCTAGGACATCTTTGCCAACCCACTACCTCATCTCTTCCCATGCCAAGCCAGCAATTGTGGCTGGTGGCTAGTGGATTCGAACTGCCGGCCTTTTGGTTAGCAGCGGAGCTCTTAACCACTGCGCCACACATATATGCTAAAGGGACAACCCATGACCCCAGTTTGGTCACAAGAGCGGGCTTTGACAATCTGCTCGACAGAATAAAGCTGCAGGGTTTCAGCCGCTTAAGCTGTGCAGACTGTAAAGTACTTCAAACCCCTCTGTCACTAACCACAACAGCAGCTTAGCCTGTAAACTCCCAAGTCATGATTGCAGATGGTATGAACACAGCTCTAATTCTGTCGGTTTACCTGCCAGCTTCACCAGATTAATTCATTCATTCTTTCAACAAGTATCTGCTGAGCCTATGGTAGCCACACAATGCTGAGACCTGGCACACAGAACAACGGGGCTGGCATTCTAGTGCCCATTAGAGACACCTACATAACAGCTCACCTCTTCCACAACATACTGGGTGCCCTTGGAGAGGTTAAGGACAGAGTATTATAAGCCCTCAGAAAGGAGAGGCATTTGACCTGGATTTTGCAGGATAGGTTGGGGTTTCCCAGGAGAAAAAAAAGGCATTTCAGGCAGAGGAACCAAGATATACCAGAGGAGTGGAGTGTCTAATTTCTCCTAGAACGGTGAGCAGTTTGGTAAGGATGGATCACAGGAACCTGAGGCAATGAGTAGGGTACTGAGAGAAGAAAGAGAGAGTTGGCTGAGGCCAGGTTGAGATGGACCTTGAGAGCCAGCCTATTTTTTCTGTGCCTGTCTCCTCTAATAGACTTCTTCCCTGGCACTTGAGGTGACATAGGGTGACATAAGGCTTCTAAGCCAGGTCTTCAAACCTGTGGACACATGACAATCCAAGAGTCAGTCAGATGTCCTGCAGGACAAGCTCTGGATGTCAAAGGGTTACACTCCTGTCAGCAGGCCCTCACTCTTCCACCCAGGGAAAGTTTCCCTCTCAGGGTGACTCAGGCCTTCCTGCCAACAGCTAAGATGTGTAACTGGTTACCATAGCAATCCCAAGGAGCCAGGTTCATACCTATCTTTCCTGAAGAGACCTGGATGTCTATCTAAATTGCTCCTGAAATAAATGCCTTGTGCACAGATGCTCACCCGCAGAGGTATTTGACAGGGCGCGTCTCTGGGCCTTCCTCTCCTGCATGAACTTGGGTTAAGGTCAATGGTGGGGTGGAGGAGGCCTGATGACAGATGCCTCGACCACAGCAGCTCTAGGCTAGTTTTTCTTTTCTTTTCTTTTATTGTGCTTTAGGTGAAAGTTAACAGCTCAAGTTAATTTCTCATTTAAAAATTTATACATATATTGTTTTGTGACATTGGTTGCAATCCTCACAATGTAACAGCACACTCCCTCTTTCCACCCGAGGTTCCCTGTGTCCATTGATCAAGTTCCTGTCCTTTCCTGCCTTCTTGTCCTGCTATTGGACAGGAGCTACCCATTTGGTCTTGTATATTTAGTTGAACTAAGAAGCATGTATTAATTTTTTGTTTTATATGCCTGTCTACTCTTTCTCTGAAAAGTGGGCTTTGGGAATGGTTTCAGTTCTGGGTTAGCAGAGCACCTGGAGGCCATAGTTTTGGGGGTTCCTCCAGACTCTGTCAGACCATTAAGTTTGGTCTTTTTATGTGAATTTGAATTCAGTTCTACATTTTTCTCCTTCTCTGTCTGGGACTTTCTGTTGTGTTCCCTGTCAGGGTGGTCATTGGTGGTAAGGCTAGTTTTTCTCATGATAAGATTCAGATCCCCAGGACAGAGAGGGAACAAAGAACATGAAGGCAGCACCTGAAGGCAGAAGCTGAGAATTCAGCTGTCAGACGTCAGTGAAAAAAATATGGGTCATACTAGGAGTTTCCACTATTCCAGGCCATGATACATGTGTACCCCTTGAACAAGCTTGGGAGACAGGCATGCTTATCTGTCCTCTGTTATCATTCTCATTGAAGTTATAAACACGTACACACACCAAAATGGTCTTCCTAAAATGTATCCTGTTACTCTTCCCCCAAACCTTCAATAGCTCCCCACTGACAAGAAGAAAACCCAAACTCCTTACCTCAGCCTCCTTTTTAAACATCTCTGTCACTGTCTTAACTAGTAACCATCCTTCCTGCCCTGAACAGAGGCCAATATGCCACAGCCCCAGCAATTTTCTGTTTCCCAAAGATACCCTCACACACACTATCCTGCCACCACAGGTTGTCTCAAATGGAACCACTGTGGCCTGCCCTCAATACATAACCCCTTCTTCTAGTCATTCTTTGCTTTCAAGGCCAAGCCCCAATTTTCATGCTCTCTCAACCTTTCCTACCCCCAGTTAAAGTTTAATTCCTCCTTCCTCCTTCCCTGTTGGATTTTTGGAGCCCTGGTGGTGCAGTGGTTAAGAACTCAGCTGCTAACCATAACTGTCAGCAATTCAAATCCACTCATTGGAAACCCTATGGCGCAGTTCTACTCTGTCCTACAGGGTCGCTGTGAGTCAGAATCGACTCAACAGCACTGGGTTTGGTTTTTGGGTTTTTATTAGAGGACAGAGTCTGCCATTTATTATATATAATTAAGTGTGTCTGTCACCCCATGACTTATGATCTCCAAAAGGAAACACACAGGTTTTTTGTTTTGTTGTTTTTTTAAATGTTGGTGCCCCAAAGGATATGAACAGGCACTTCGCCAAAGAAGATATTCAGGCGGCTAACAGACACATGAAGAAATGCTCACAATCATTAGCCATTAGAGAAATGCAGATCAAAACTACAATGAGATATCATCTCACCTCAACAAGGCTAGCACTAATCCAAAAAACACAAAATAATAAATGCTGGAGAGGTTGTGGAGAGACTGTAACACTTATAAACTGTTGGTGGGAATGTAAAATGGTACAACCACTTTGGAAATCAATTTGATGCTTCCTTAAAAAGCTAGAAATAGAAGTACCATATGATCCAGCTATCCTGCTCCTTGGAATATATCCTAGAGAAATAAGAGCCGTCACACGAATAGATACATGCACACCCATGTTCACTGCAGCACTGTTTACAATAGCAAAAAGATGGAAACAACCTAGATGCCCATCAACAGACGAATGGATAAACGAATTATGTTACATCCACACAATGGAATACTACCCAAGTATAAAGAACAATGATTAAGCCATGAAACATAACATGGAGGAAGCTGGAACTCATTACGCTGAGTGAATTTAGTCAGTCACAGAAGGACAAATATTATATAAGACCACTATTACAAGAACTCAAGAAAAGGTTTAAACACAGAAGAAAACATCTTTGATGATTATGCAGGTGGAGAGGGAGGGTGAGGGTTATTTACTAACTAAATAGTAGATAAGAATTACCTTAGGTGAAGGGAAGGACAGCACACACTACGGGGAAAGTCAGCACAACTGGACTAAACCAAAGCTAAGAACTTTCCTGAATACAACCAAACACTTTGAGGGACAGAGTAGCAGGGGCGGGGGTCTGGGGCCCATGCTTTCAGGGGACATCCAGGTCAATTGGCATAACAAAGCTTATTAAGAAAATGTTCTGCATCCTACTTTGGTGAGCGGCGTCTGGGGTCTTAAAAGCTTGCAAGCTACCATCTAAGATGCATCAATTGGTCCCAACCACCTGGAGTAAAGGAGAATGAAGAACACCAAAGACACAAGGAAGGCATTAGCCCAAGAGACAGAATGGGCCACATAAACCAGAGACTTCATCAGCCTGAGACCAGAAGAACTAGATGGTGCCTGCCTACCACCAATGACCACCCTGACAGGGAACACAACAGAGAGTCCCTGATGGAGCAGGAGAAAGGTGGGGTGCAGAACTCAAATTCTAGTAAGAAGACCAGACTTAATGGTCTGACTGAGACTGGAGGAATCGCAGAAAGCATGGCCCCTGGATTCTCTATCAGCCCAGAACTAAAACAATTCCCAAGGCCAACTCCTCAGACAGGGATTGGACTGGACTGCGGGACATAAAGTGATACTCATGAGGAGTGTGTCTCTTAGCTCAAGTAGATACAAGAGAGTGAACTGGCAGTTTCTGTCCGGAGGTGAGATGGGAAGGCAGAGAGGGTTAGGAGCTGGTTGAATGGACATAGGGAATCGGGGGTGGAAAGGAGGAGTGTGCTGTCGCAGTATGGGGAGAGCAATTAGGGTCACATAACAATGTATGTATAAATTTTCGTATGGGAGGCTAATTTGAAATGTAAACTTCATTTAAACTACAACAATAAAAAAAATTTAAAAAAAAAAATGTTTGCGCCCCTTTATCCCACAGAAGGTTCCTGTGTGGTGCAAATGGTTTGTACTCAACTACTAACATAAAGGTTGGCAATTTGAATTCACCCAGCAGTGCCATGGAAGAAAGTCCTGGCAATATGCTTTCATAAAGATTACAGCCAAGAAAACACCATGGAGCACAGCTGTACTCTGTAACACATGGTGTCATCATGAGTTGGAATTGACTCGATGGCAAAGGGTTTCCTTTTTGTTTTGCTTTGTTTTGTTTTTTACCCCACAAAGGGCTTAGCATAGGGTCAACATTAATGTGAATTTCATGGCACTAATTTATCCTCTCTCTTCTGTCTAACTTGGTTTCTAAGACCTTCCACAAAGATGAATGAGGAAACCTTGGATGGGTAGTCAACCCACTCCCCCATAGAAGCCTCCATTCCCTGGCAAACAGACAGTGGGCCACAAGAGCAGAGGGAGTCAAATCCTTCTAAACTTCTGGACCACCCATCATAATGGTACTTCCGCCATCTCAGATCCTCAGAACTGCCGCTGGCCAAGAGAGATGGGCTGCTGGGCCTTCTCCTCTGGGAATGGAGGCAGGCCCCATTCTGGCAACATGCAAAGGAAGCAAGAGATTCAGGAAAAAGATGCTAGGCTCTACAGACGATGCTCCAGCTATAACAAGGCCCAATCCCAGGACACCGTTCACAGACTGAAGTGGCAGTAAGCAGCGTCACAGGCTCTGGCCTCTGGGACATAGCTGGCTGAGGCTGCAGGGCCTGTAACCTCAACAGGCCCCAGCCAACCCTGCAGATGCAGCCCTTGGAGGCAGAGGCTAACACAGTTAATTGGTGTGGCTAAGAGTACCAGCATTGATTGGGCACCCATGGGGCTCAGATGCTGTGACCTATGAGGATGCTCTACTTCTTTATAAACTTGAACCCAGAACAGAAAAGCTTGATTGGAGGTCATGTTGCTCACTTCCCAGCTAGGCTGAAGGATGGCAGAAAAGCAGTGGGTTATAAATAGTGGAGGAGCAACCAATGAAAAATCAATGGAAAGGAGAGAAATGGCTCTCTTCCCCTAGATGGGGCATGGCATGCCTGTATATGGAAGTGCCAGGTCCAGTCAGAGCACCTGTACCCCATTCACAGTCCTCTCACCTATCTCAGAATAGCTTGCATCTGCCCTGATTTTCCTGGAGGATGGGGACTCAGACGGTGGGGATTGGCTGAGAGGACTTCAAATAAAGGTCTAGGGAGTTGGGTTTGGGTTGTTGGTGGAGCCAGATGTTGGCCCGAGTTAATGTGATTTAATGCAAGTTTCTGACACCATATGAGCACCATACACATAGAAGCACAACCCATTCCCCTGACTTTCACCCATCCTTACAAGAAGAAATTCATCCATTCATTCATCCAAATATCTAGTCATTTAAGAATCCATTCAACAGGTAAGGATTGAGGCCCTTCTATGTGCCAAGTCGTCTGTTAATCTCCTTGAGACCTCACCTGTAATATGGTGATAGTTCTACCTGTGCTTCACAGGGTATTTATGAGAATAAAATGAGAAAATGAATGCTAGCATGCTTGTAGCCTGTGAAGTGTTACGCACATACCAGTGAGTTGTGGCTTTGACTGGGAGAAGCTCTATAGGTTTTCTATGACAGGAACATACTAGCCCCTAAGAGACTCCTTTCCCTAATTTGACCCTCCCAAGGGGACCTTGATTGGCATTTATGGTCTAGTTTCTCAGGCCAATTTTGTATTGTAAAGATCTTTTCCTAATTTGAGGGTTTAGAATATATTTTTGAGATCTTTACAGAAGTATGTTTCTCCCAATACTTGCTGTATGACCTTAGGTAAGTCTGTCATTCTCTCTGTGCCTTGGTTTCCTCATCTGTAATCTGAGGATAATAATAGTAACTATCTCATAGGGCTGTTGTGAGAATCAGAAGAGTTAATATATGTGAAATGCTTAGAACAATAGCTGGCATGTAGTAAGTGCTATGTAAGGGCTAGCTACTTACGATGATGATGCAACCTACTACTAGGAAATGAGGAATTGGGTCAACCTTTTACAAAGAGACCTCAGGGAGCCTACTGGACAAATGACACTGGCTTTAAAACACATCAAGCCCTAGCCTCCTAAGCCTTAACACACTTCCATACAATAGCTTCCTTATGGAGGAGACTCCATAGCCCTCTCTTATAAACTCTAACCAAAGACTCTGTGGCCTAAGACACTGCAGCCTCTGAGAGAAGATATTAGGGGGTCTCACAGGGAAGAAAGGGTCAATTAGGAACCCTCTGTTTTTCTTCCTACAATCAGGTGGATGAAAAGGTTAGATTTTTATTGTGATAAGAAATAGAACAAGGGATACAACTAAAGTGACAACTGCTGAGAATTTCTAGACACTGCTAACTTCTATTAAATTCCATCAGATTAAGAATGCTCTTAGTACATAAATCCATGGATAGAGGTACTGCCTTATTTAAGTAATGGTTTCCACTCATAACATATATATAAATTGATAGTTACTTCTTTCTTTAGAGCCCTGTGCAATTTATAATAGGCTTCTAGCCTTCTGCTCCTTTCTAACAAAAAACAGCCCCAGCTCAAAGAGAGTGAAAGGAAGCAGTGTCCAGGAGCTCAAAGTCATGTAAGATCCCAAAAGCTGCAAAGTACATGGAAACTTTGTTGTTAAGCACATCAGGGTTCATGACTGCTATATATTTTTGGCACCATCGTACCTGTTATTCCGAAGAACATCCAATCAAAGAGTCTCAAATCTTCCCCCCTCACTTTATTGCTGCATTCCACTATGCTAAGACTGAATTAACCTGCAGATATACAAATGTAATAAGACACAATTCCCATCCTCAAGGAACTCTTATTGTTGATAGTTGTTGTCAAGTTGGCCCCCAACTCACCAACCCCATACACAACAGAATGAAATGCTGCCCAGTCCTGCTCCATCCCCATGATCTGTTGTGGATTGGACTGCTTTGACCCATAGGGTTTTCCTTGGGTAGGTGTTATGGCTTGAATTGTGTCCCCCGAAAATGTGTGTCAACTTGGCTAGGCCATGATTCCCAGTATTGTGTGATGGTCCACCATTTTGTCATCTGATGTGATTTTCCTGTGTGTTGTAAATCCTGCCTCTGTGATGTTAATGAGGCAGGATTAGAGGCAGTTATGTTAATGAGGCAGGACTCAGTCTACAAGATTAGGTTGTGTCTTGAGTCAATCTCTTTTGAGATATAAAAGAGAAGTGAGCAGAGAGACAGGAGTACCTGACACCACCAAGAAAGCAGCACCAGGACCAGAGTGCATCCTTTGGACCCAGGGTTCCTGCATGGAGGAGATTCTAGGCCAGGGAAAGATTGATGACAAGGACCTTCCGCCAGAGTTGACAGAGAGAAAAAGGCTTCCCCTGGAGCTGGCACCCTGAATTCAGACTTCTAGTCTCCTAGACTGTGAGAGAATCAATTTCTCTTGGTTAAAGCCATCCACTTGTAGTATTTCTGTTTATAGCAGCTCTAGATAACTAAGACAGTGGGTTTTGGAAGTAGATCACCAGGCCTTTCTTTGTAGTCCATCTTAGTCTGAAAGCTCTGCTGAAACATGTTTAGCATCATAGCAACACACAAGCCTCCACTGACAGACAGGTCAAGGATCTCTTCAGGTAACTATACGTCCCTGACTTCATCCCCTCAAACTTGACTTTGCTCCATAGAGACCTCTTTTCTTCTGCTTATCTTCCTCACTACCATCATCACTGACTGACTGGCTTCTGTGTTCCCAACAACATGTACTGAGCATCTGCCACAAGCTGAGCACTTTGTTTTCTGTTTTGCAGAAGACAAAGGAAAAGAAACAAAGCCCCTGGCCTTAAGGATTTCACAGCCCATTGGAGAATTTTTCAAGAAATATAACCAAAGTAGCCCCTGTCCTTGAAAGCTTTCAGTCCACAGGCAGTGTGATGTCTGAGACAGAACTGGTCCCTCTCTTAAAGAAGTCCAACCCTTCTCATTCATGTGACTCTTGCATGTAATTGACAGTTGTGTATAAACAGAAGAGAAATCTGTGGTCGATAGCCTATACAGTCCAGAAAAAGAAGCTGTAGGGCATTGTTCCTACGAGCACTTTTGGGAAAGGTCCATAGGTCAAGAACCAAGCCTGCTGACCTGCCTGGGTTACAACGGCCATCACTACGAGGAGCAGCATCTTTGGATGCAGGTGCAGATATTAGTGCTTTGTCAGCAGTGGAACCAAAATTCCTTGCTGATAAGAAATGGCTAGGTGGTCCCATTGGGACCAAAGCAGAGGGTCCACTCCAAATGCGAGGGCTTGTGATAACATAAGGTATCAAATACCAAAGTTGCATCCTGAACCAGGTGTAAAGGACAAAACTCATTGCTGTAGTCGATTCCGACTCACAGCGACCCTGTAGAACAGAGTCAAAATCCCAAACTAAATTACCCCAAGGGATTAAGTGTGTAGTGGGAACAGCGGAGAATTCATGTACTTCCATGTGTATTATCTTTTTCAATCCTTACAACTATAAATAAGGTTGATTATTATTCCCATTTTACACATGCAAAAACTGAGGCTCAGAGAGGTTATCTTGCCCAATATAAGTGGTATAACCAGGATTAAGACCCAATTTTTTATTTTTATTTCTAAGGTTTAGGCTTTTTCAATTATATCATGCAGCCTACAAAAACAGATAATTTCCATTGCGATAGCTATATTTGTTATCAATATTTAATTATCAGGCACCTCTTAAACATTCTCAGTCTCCTAGGGCGGAGCTAGGCCCCTGTAACCCAAGGCCAGGATTTGAGCTCCTGAAAGGGAAAAGCACCATTCAATGCTTTCTAGGCACACAGGAAAAAAGTGTCACTTCCTGTCATTCCCTATCCATCTGCAGTCAAGTCGGTGCTGACAGTACAGAGTTCCCAGTTACCCCGCTGAGGCAATTTCAGCTCCAATTTGTTCAAACCCCAGACCAAAGGCTCAGTCTCAGCGTCTGATGTGCTGAACAAAAACCAGAGACAGGAACTCGTCTCAATCCGTGACTCGGGCCAACTGTGATAAAGTGCAAGGGCGGGAAGAACAGCTCCAGCCCCGCGCTAGCGTCTGGGACTGTCCGAGTTTCTCGGCCATCAGCTCCCCGCCCGCCCGGCGCGTCCTCGTCCGCGTCTCTGCTGCGAGAATGCGTCCGCGGCCCCGAACCCCCTGCCGCTTTCAGGCGCCGGCTTGGAGGCGGCTGCTCTTGCCCTGGCCACCGCCCGGGAGCGCTGCTCTCAGACGGAGCATGCACTAGAACCACCTGCACATCCCAGTTCCCATTCTGATCACAATGTGGTTGGGGCGCCTTTCAATCCGCCGCCCCCGCCCAGGTGATCTGAGGCTGGTGGTTCATAGGCCACAGTTTGAAAAACACTGTCCCGGGGTGCTAGGCTGGGGCTGGTGGGTGGACGGCGCTCCTGTAGGTGGAGATTGTTTTCAAAAGAGATGCTTTCTATTTTGGAATCTAAGATTGTTCCCTGGGATAAGGATGGTGGGAAGAGGGCATAAAGATCTCCTAGTACACCCTTCTATTTCCAGTTGAGGAAATTGGCAACCAGAGAACGAGCTATACCTTCGAGATATTGCAAAGCAGCGTTTCTGTCACTGTTTTCCCAAAGGCACGTTCTCCACAAAGCTGTTTGTGTCCTCCCCCAGCTGAAAGCTTTCCCCTGCCTCTAAACTACCTGGTGCTCTGACTGGACCACTCTTAAGGTCTGTATATGTGTCTAGATTGTATTTTAACTACTAAGACACATTGTCTTTCTTCAGGGAGGTGGGTTGGATTCCTAAAGACCCCTATGATGGGAAAATTCACAGAAGAGGAACTTAAAACCTTGCAAGAAGAATAAAGGTGGGGAGAATCGTGATCACAAATGAACCTATGAAAGTCCTTATAAATATTTCTTCACATACATCATAAAATCATATAAGCAGCCCTCTACCAAAGACGTTTTTACACATCTTAAATTAGTAATAAAAGATGATATACAATTAATTTATAATTTCCATCCTTGCTCCATAGAAGCTGTTTGAGAATTCCCTCCCCCACAATTTCAATGAAATGTTAATAAAGTATTTTTGCTTTGTTGCAGACAACATGTCTATCAAGAGGTGTGTGTGTGTGCGTGTGTGTCTGATTCTCTATCCAAATGTTTACTCCCTTTCTGATTTCTTGACTTTGGGTTGCTGACTCCTGCCCCCCAACCCCATCCCCAGGGACTCAGAGAACATACCATCACTCCTTCTCATACACCTCTCAACTCTTGCTCTCCTAAATGCTCTAAGCTTGGGAATTCTTTCTCTTTGCTGTCTCTATTTCTCACAGAAGTGATTTACCGTGAAGCTAATGAAGCTAAAGTTTCAGGGCCCCTGAGTTGCATGGGCCCCTCCCAAGGCCCTCATTCACAAATTTATATGCTTGGGCCCCCAAATTGTAAAAGATTCAGCCTCCACAAAACCTGGATCTGCCTCCATCTCTCCCCAGATTTAACTGCAAATCCTTTCTGTTCCTACTCAGCCATCCCTCCTTCCCACTCTCCCATCTCCAATCCAACCTCTTTTCTGTTCCCAACCCCCAGCTTCCTCTCTTTCTAAATATTCTAAACAGAAAGGGTTCACAATTTATATTCATCCATGCAACAAATATTTACTAAATGACTACTGTGTTCCAAGTGCTGTTCTAGAAAGACAGAAATCCCTGCCTTTGTGGAGCTTATTTTCTAGTTGACATTCACATAAAACAATATGTCATTCTTGACACCAGTAGAAAAGGCATTCATTCATTCATTCACTTATTTAACAAATATTTATCCAGCTTTTTCCATGTGTCATGCCATTCTGAGCACTTGGGATCCACCATGAAGAAAACAAAGATCTGTGCCTTGTGACACTTACATGAAGGGAGATAAACCATAAACTGAACATTCGAATTTTAACTAGAGTAAACGTGTTTTGGAAAAGAATTGCTGTCTTTGGTTTTTCTTTACTTCTAGAATATAAATGCCTTGAGGGTCCTGTATCCCAGAGCATAGCACAATGCCTGCAAGCAGAAGACATTTGAGAAATAATTTGTTAAATGAATGAACAAACAAACTCTTGTTAAAGAACAGGTGCCAAAGATACCTGCAGCTATCAGCAGGCAGAGTGAGTAATGCTTTTTACAGGATGATTCTGTTTCTTCCTTGGTAAATTCCCATGTGTATTAAATATAGAGCTGGTAATGACAGGATGATTGTCTGATCCTCAATTGATCATGCGGATGGCACAGGGCTGAACAGTGTTTCACTCCATTGAGCATGGGATCCCCATGAGTCAGGGTCCGACTCAATGGCAGCTAACGACAATGACAGGATTAAGGTATGCAATCTGCCACTCAAGGTGGGGTGAGGAAGATGACCTTAGCACCAGGCAGCTCCACTTGGGTTTTGCCCCAGAAAGGCCCTCTGCGAGGGACTCAAACCAAAAAAACCCATTGCCATTGAGTAGATTCTGATTCACAGTGACCCTACAGGACAGAGTAGAACTGCCCCATAGGGTTTCTTAGGAGAGGCTAGTGGATTTGAACTGCCTACTTTTTGGTTGGCAGTCATAGCTCTTAACCACTGCACCATCAGGGCTCCAAGGAGCCCAGGAGTCCTTAACTCTCCTTTCTATGAAGTTATGACTTCCCAGCTTCCCAGAGTGGCCTTAGACAAGTAATTCAGCTCTCTCTACTTCCCTCATTTTTCAATAACTATCTGTTGTATGATGCAAACATACAGAACCATGCGAGAGAAGCAAGGCTTTACAAAGGGGCAAACACACATTGTAGCTGAGTCCACAGACTTTGAAGTCAGACAGATCTGGGTTTGAGGCCAACTCTGACACTGCCCAGCTAGTGACATGGGACAAGTTATCCAACCTCTGAGCCTGTTCTTCAGCAGTGAAATGGGGCTATGACAGAACCTATGTGGTAGGGTTGCTCTGAAGATTAAATAAAATAATCCATGTAAAATGCTTAGTAAAGTGTCTGGCACACAGAAGTATTTGTCAAGTGTTAGCCCTCAATATTGTTATCATAGTTATTAATAAACTTAAATACTAGGGAACTCAGGGTCGAGAAGGAAGAGTGTTGACATGTTACGGGGTTGGTAACCAGTGTCACAAAACAATATGTGCACTGTTTAATGAGAAGCTAGTTTGTTCTGTAAGCTTTCATCTAAAGTACAATAATAAAAATAAATTAATAAACTCAAATATTGTTACCAACCAAGTGTCTGACTGCCCTCAGCCTCCTTCTCATGTCTTAATCACTTAAGGATTTCATCCAATCCCCTGCCAGTGTTATCCCTCCTCTGCCCATAAGGCCAAATCTCCCTGACTTCTCCTTTGAGGTTCTATTTCCATCACCTGTTAAGGTGTCTCCTCTACTGGCCCTCATGGAGGTCTAAGAGAGCTAGAGTCACAGACAGGATGTGAAAGAAAACCTAGAGGTGACCCCTCTAAAGAGGGATAAACAGATGGCTACATAGGGTGGGAGCTGTGAGCCTTGGGAACTTCCAGAACTGGACTGTCCCTTTTCCTCCCTGGTTTGCAGACATTTCCTGGGTTGGGGTAGCAACTGTGGCTGGTCCAGCCATACAGTCACCATTTAGCTGGTCAAGGCCTGCTCCCTAAAGTGGTTGCCTCTGAGTCCCTGTGGTTCCCAGTAACCAAAGCTCACAGGAGGAGCTGAGAAGTCAGATCTCCCTGGAAGTGAACAGGGAGAAGAATGAAGTGCTCTAACCTTCTACAAGAACTTTGAGCTGATTGGAGTGTGTCACACAAGGATGAGACAGAATTTATTTCACCAGAAGTTGTGAGAAATTTCCAGACACTTTTGTTCCTACCACATCTCCCATATACACAGCAGTCTGCTAGAACCCTGTACTCACCCCTGCCAGATTCATGTCTACATGAATAAAAACTTCAATTCAGTGGATACATTTGATGTCCATGCTGCCTTTCAACACATTTTTAACCATCTGACTTTAGAGCCTTTTCATTATAATTTGCTCCCCTTCCAAAAGGAACAGATACCTTTGGTTGATGAAGCCTACTCAAAAAAACGTCTATTGAATACCTACTAGGGCCAGCTGAGAGCTAGACACTTTGGGTGCAGGGAGAGGTTGTGGGGAAGATAGAAGGATGATGGAGAAGCTTAGAGTGGAGGAGGGGTGGGAGGAGACAGACATTTATACAACTACATAATCCTAAGGCATGCCAGGCTTGGTAAGTACACCAAAAGAGGGGAACACAAATTTCTTTTCTTTTTATTTTTTATATTTTATTTTCCTTCAGGTGAAGGCTTACAGAACAAATAGTTTCTCATGAAACAGTACTACACATGTTGTTTTATGACATTGGGTAACAACCCCACAACATATTAACCCTCTAAATTCTCAACTTTTTTTTTTTTTTGGTGAAAATACACATAGACAAAGATACACCGTTTCAAAAATTTCTACATACACAGTTCAGTAACATTGACTACTCTCTTCCAATTGTGCTGCTATTCTCACTTAAGATGAAGGCTTACAGAACAAAATAGTTTCTCATTTAACAGTTACTACAAATGTTGCCCTATGACAATGGTTAACAATGTCACAACACATCAACAATATCCTTAGTCAACCTTGGGTTCCCTATCACCAGCTTCCTTCTCCCCTTCTGCCTTCTGGCCCTTGTCACTGGACTCCTGTACCTCGTTAGTCTCATTTGGTTTTACGGGGCTGTCCACTCCCAGGCTGAACAGTGGACCTCGGAGGTAACTTCACCACTGAACTAAAAGGGTGTCTGGGGGCCATACTCTCGAGGTTTCTCCAGTCTCCTTTAGGCCAGTAAAACTGGTCTTTTTTTTATGAGTTAGAATTATGTTCTACATCCTTCTCCAGCTCTGTCCAGAATGTTGTGATCCTGGTCAGAGCAGTCAGTGGTGGTAGCCGGGCACCATCAAGCCGTACTGGACTCAGTCCGGTGGAGGCCTTGGTAGATGTTGTCCGTTAGTCCTTTGGACTAATCTTTTCCTTGTATCCTGTTCTCTTCATTCTCCCTTGCTCCCAAAGGGATGAGACCAGTGGAGTATCTTAGATGGCCGCTTACAGGCTTTTAAGACCCCAGACACTACTCACCAAGGTAGAATGTAGAGCATTGTCTTTGTAAGCTGTGTCATGCCAATTGAGCTAGATGTTCCCCGAGACCATGGTCCCCAGAGCCCTCCGCCCAGCAATTCAGTCCCTCAGGGAGTTTGGATGTGTCTATTGGGCTTCCATGACCTTTCCTTGTACAGGTTGTGCTAGTTTCCCATGTATTGTGTACTGTCTCACCCTTCACCCAAGATACCACTTATCTATTGCCTATTTAGTATTTCCTGCCCCACCCCTCCCATCCCTGGTAACCAACAAAGATTATTACATTTTGTGTGTGAACTTTTTCATGGACTTTTACAATAGAGGTCTCATACAATATTTGTCCTTTTGTGATTGACTTATTTCACTCAGCATAATGTCCTCCAGTTTCATCCATGTTATGAGATGCTTCACAGATTCAATGTTGTTCTTTCTCGTTGCATAGTACTCCATTGTGTGTATGTACCATAGTTTGTTTATCCATTCATCTGTTGATGGGCATCTAGGTTGTTTCCATCATTTTGCTATTGTGAACAATGCTGCCATGAACATAGGCGTGCATATGTCTATTCGAGTGACGATGCTTATTTATCTAGGATATATTCCTAGGAGTGGGATTGCTGGATCGAATGGTATGTCTATTTCTAGCTTTCTGAGGAAGCCCCATATCATTTTCCAAAATGGTTGTATCATTTTGCATTCCCACCAGCAGTACATAAGAGTTCCCATCTCCCCGCAGCCCCTCCAACATTTGTTATTGCCAGTGTTTTGGATTCGTGTCAATAATGCCGGGGTGAGATGGTATCGCATTGTGGTTTTAATTTGCATTTCTCTAATGGCTAGTGATCGCATGCATTTCCTCCTGTGTCTGTTGGCCATTTGAATGTCTTCTTTGACATTTGAAGTGTCTGTTCATTTCCTTTGCCCTTTTTTTAATAGGATTGTCTTTTTGTTGTAGAGATGTTGGATTTTCTTGTAGATTATGGAGATTCGACCTTTGTCTGACTTGTAATGTCCAAAAAGTTTTTCCCAGTCTGTAGGTTCTCTTTTGACTCTTTTGGTGAAGTCTTTTGAAGAGCATAGGTGTTTGATTTTTAGAAGATCCCAGTTATCTAGCTTATCTGTTGGGTTTTGTGCATTGATGGTTATGGTTTGTAATCTGTTAATGCCATGTATTAAGGTCTGTAGTGTTGGTCCTATTTTTTCTTCTATGAACTTTATAGTTTTAGGCTTTATATTCAGGTCTTTGATCCACTTGGAAGTAGTGTTTGTATACGGTGTGAGGTATGGGTCCTGTTTCATTGTTTTGCAAGAGGATATCCAGTTTTGCCAGCACCATTTGTTAAAAAGACTGTCTTTTCCCCATTTGATGGACTTTGGGCCCTTGTCAAAGATCAGGTGACCGTAGGTGGATGGATTTACATCTGGGTTCTCAATTCTGTTCCATTGGTCAATGTATCTGTTGTTGTACCAGTACCAGGCTGTTTTCACTACTGTGACTGTATAGTAGGTTCTGAGTCAGGTAGTGTGAGTCCTCCAACTTTATCCTTCTTCTTCAGTAGTGCTTTACTTACTCGGGGCTTCTTCCCTTTCCATATAAAGTTAATGATTAGTTTTTCCATCTCTTTGAAGAATGTTGTTGGTATTTGGATCGGGATTGCGTTGTATTTGTAAATTGCTTTGGGTAGAATTGCCATTTTCACAATGTTGAGTCTACCTATCCATGAGCATGGTATGTTTTCCCATTTATGTAGATCCCTTTGGATTTCATGCAGTAGTATTTTGTAGTTTTCTTTGTATAGGTCTTTTACGTCCCTGGTCAGATTTATTCCTAAGTATTTTATCTTTTTAGGGGCTATTGAAAATGGTATTGTTTTCCTGATTTCCTTTTCATCGTTCTCCTTACTGGTGTATAGGAATCCAACTGATTTTTGAATGTTTATCTTGTATCCTGCTACTCTGCTGAATCTTTCTATTAGTTCCAGTAGATTTCTCATGGCGTCTTTAGGGTTTTCTATGTATAGTATCATATCATCTGCAAACAGGGACAGTTTCACTTCTTCATTACCAATTTGGATGCCCTTTATTTATTTTTCTTGCCTTATTGCTCTAGCTAGAACTTCCAGCACAATGTTAAATAGGAGTGGTGATAAAGGGCATCCTTGTCTTGTTCTTGTTTTCAAGGGGAATGTTTTCAGCCTCTCTCCATTAAGAATGATGTTGGCCGTTGGTTTTGCATAGATGCCCTTTATTATGTTGAGAAATTTCCCTTCTATGCCTATTTTATTGAGAGTTTTTATCAGGAATGGGTGTTGGACTTTGTCAAATGCCTTTTCTGTGTCAATTGAGATGATCATGTGATTCTTTTCTTTCCTTTTATTTATGTGGTGGATTACGTTGATTGATTTTCTAATGTTGAACCATCCTGCATACCTGGTATGAATCCTACTTGGTCGTGGTGTATTATTTTTTTGATATAATGCTGAATTGTATTGGCTAGAATTTTGTTCAGAATTTTTGCTTCTATATTCATGAGAGATATTGGTCTGTAATTTTCTTTTTTTGTGATGTCTTTGCCTGGTTTTGGTATCAGCTTTATGCTGGCTTCATAGAATGAATTTGGAAGTATTGCTTCCTCTTCTATGCTCTGAAATAGCTTGAGTAGTACTGGTACAAGCTCTTCTGTAAATGTTTTGTAGAATTCTCTAGTGAAGCCATCTGGGCCAGGGTTTTTTATGGTTGGGAGTTTTTTTTTATTACCTTTTCAATCTCTTCTCTTATTATGGGTCTGTTCAGATTTTCAACATCGCTCTGTTGTCGTTTGGGTAGGCCGTGTGTTTCTAGAAATGTATCCATTTGCTCTAAGTTTTCAAATTTGTTGGAGTATAGTTGTTCATAATATTCTGTTATAATCCTTTTTATTTCAGTTGGGTGTGTTGTAATGTCCCTCATTTCATTTCTTATTTGTGTTACTTGTGTCCTCTTCTGTTTTCCTTTTGTCATTCTGACCAGTGGAAAATCTGTCGATTTTGTTGATTCTTTCAAAGAACCAACTTTCGGTTTTGTTGATTCTTTCTATTGTTTTTCTGTTCTCTATTTCATTTATCTCTGCTCTGATCTTTACCATTTCCTTTCTTCCGGTGGTTGTGGGCTTTTTTTGCCTTTCTCTTTCTATTTGTTTGAGTTCTGTAGTTAATGTTTTGATTTTGTTCCTTTCTTCATTTTTGATATGTGCATCTATTGCTATAAATTGTCTTCTGAGGACTGCCTTTGCTGTGTCCCAAAGGTTTTGGTATGATGTGTTTTCATTCTCATTTGAGTCTAGGAATTTTTTGATTCCATCTCTGATTTCTTCTATTGCCCAGTGATGTGTAAGCAGGGTATTATTCAGTTTCCATGTAGTTGATATTTTATCCTTGCTCTTTCTATTGTTAATTTCTACCTTGATGGCATTGCGGTCAGAGAAGATACTTTGTGTTATCTCAGCATTTTGGATCTTGTTGAGGACTGCTCTGTGGCCTAAGATGTGGTCTATTCTGGAGAATGTTCCAAGTGCATTGGAAAGAATGTGTACTTTGCAGCAGTTGGATGGAGTGTTCTATATATGTCTATGAGGTCAAGTTGGCTGATTGTGCCCTTTAGGTCTTCTGTATCTTTGCTGAGTTTCTTCTTAGTTGTTTCATCCTTTACTGAGAGTGGTGTGTTGAAGTCTCCTACTATTATTGTGGAACTGTCAATTTCTCTTTTCAGTGTTGTTAGCGTTTGTTTTATGTATTTTGGAGCCCTGTCATTGGGTGCATAGATGTTTATTATGGTTATGTCTTCATGATGGATCCTCCCCTTAATCATTATATAGTGTCCTTCTTTGTCTTTTATGGTAGATTTTGTTTAAAAGTCTAGTTTATCTGAGATTAGAATTGCCACTCCTGCTCTTTTTTGGTAGTTGTTAGCTTGATGTATTTTTTTCCAATCTTTGACTTTTAATAAATTCACATCTTTGTTTCTAAGGTGTGTCTCTTGTAGACAGCATATTGATGGATCCTGTTTTCTTATCCAGTCTGACACTCTCCATCTCTTTTTGGGTGTATTGAGTCCCTTTACATTCATTGTAATTATTGATAGATGTGAGTTTGTTGCTGTCATTTTGTAGTGCTTTTTTTTGTGGTGCTGAAGATTTCTTTGTTCTTCTTACTCTCTTGTACTGAGTTACTTTCGTTTGTGGATTTTTTTTGCATTTCTTTTGTTTTTGCCGAGACTTTATGTTTTTCGTCTTTATTTTTATGAGTTGGTTTGTTAACTTTCTTTGTGGTTACCATGAATTTTACCCTTATCTTTCGAAGTTTGAAGCAGTCTACCATTACTTGGTATTGCCTTGCCTTCCTCTCCATTAAAAGGTTCTATACCTATGCCGTTTATTCCCTCTTTCATTGTTTTGATGTTGTTGTCATCCATTGATTAACTGCTCTGATTCCCTGTTGTATTTCTTTTGGTTTTGGACAGTCCTAGAGAGTTCATTTCCTAGATTGCTATCTGGCTCGTACGATCCTGCGTCCTAGGTTATGCCTGTGAGCTGAAGCTGTTTGTCCTCAGATTGAAGAACTCCCTTTAATAATTCTTGTAAGTTTGGTTTGCCTTTTACATATTCCCTTAATTTCTGTTTATCTGGAAATGGCCTAATTTCACCATCAAATTTGAACGAGAATTTTGCAGGATATATTATTCTTGGCTGACAACTTTTTTCTTTCAAAGTTTTATATATGTCATCCCATTGCCTTCTTGCCTGTATGGTTTCTGCCGAATAATCTGAGCTTAGTCTTATTGTTTCTCCTCTGTATGTGACTTCTTGTTTTTCATGAGCTGCTCTCAGGATTCTTTGTTTGTCTTTGGTTTTGGTGAGTGTGAAGATATTATGCCTTGGTGATTTTCTTTTGGGGTCCCTTCTATATGGGGTTCGTTGAGCTTCTTGGATGGCCAGCTTTTCATCTTTCATGATATTGAGGAAGTTTTCTGTCATCAGTTCGTCAATGATCCTCTCTGTGTTTTCTGTTTTCTCCCCCTGTTCTGCAATTCCAATCACTCATAAGTTTTTGCTTTTAATTGTGTCGCACATAACTCTCAGGGTCTCTTCATTTTTCTTTGTTCTTTTTTCTGAGTTTTCCTGAAACAGAGTTGTATCCAAGTGCTTGTCTTCAATTCCACTGATCCTGTCTTCCACAGTTTCAAATCTGCTTCTCAGCCCTTCTATGACATCATCCATTTCTGAAATCTTGTTGTTTATCTTTTGGATTTCTGATTGTTGTTTTTGTATAATATCTAGTTGTGAATTTATTTTGGCATTTTGTTCCTGCATCATCTTCCTGAATTCTTCCAAGTTTTTGTCTGTATTTTCCATGAATTTGTCTATTTTTTCCTCATGGTTGTCAGCTTTTTGCCTCAGTTCTTGGAAAATTCTGAGTATTAGAGATTCGAATTCCCTATTTCGTACTTCTAGTTCATTTTCTTCCAAAGGCGAGTCATCTGGTGTTTTAATTTGAACGCCGACTGGAACCATCCTGTCCTGTTTTTGTAAATGTTTTGATATTGTCTGCTGTTTTCAGGCATTCAGTAGTTATTTTTCTAGTGTATTGATTGTAGATTTGTTGTTTCATCTTGGTTGTTTTGTCTCCCACTGGACACTCCGTGAGGCTCCTTTCTCGTACCCCCATTTGCTGGTCTCCAATAGCAGTCCAAGATGGTGGAGCCGTGCTGCGTTAGCTGGTAGGGGACCTATGCATGAATCTCTCCTCGCTCTCCTTTTGTCAGTTTTCTCACTCCATTTGGTGCTTAGCTGAGTTCTTTATCTCTTCATTTGATGTTTTAGGGTTTCAGGACTGTTGTATTCTCTGTTTGGTTTAGTTTTTCAGATCTTTGCTGTGGAAGGATGGCGTGGTGCTTCTGCCTAGAGCGCAATTTTGCTGGAACTCCACAGATTTCTTCAGGAAGAAAAGACTAATTCCTGTGTTTTCATGGATCTGTGATTGCAAGTTTGTGAAATCATGAGTTAGAATTTATGAATATACAATCATAGTGCATGAAATAAAGGTCTTGATCTAATAATACTAATGCATGCTAGATCGAGTGTGACTGGATGAGTAATTAGTGGAGCTCGGGGGTGTGATATTATTATCCCCACTTGTAGAAGGAAAAATATAAACTGCCTATATTTATATAAAGCTGTGCTATCCAGTATGGCCGCCCTAGCCACATGTGGGCACTTGAAGTGTGGCTGCTCTGAATTGAGATTTGTTTGTTGTAGGTATAAAATATACATCAGATATAAAAGAATTATTATAAAGAATTAAAATATCTCATAAATAAATCTTTATATTGGGTATGTGTTTAAATGATATTTTATATATGCTGATTAAATTTTATATATACATATATAAACACATACATATATAATTTAAATTAATTTAATCTGTGTCTTTTCTCTTTTTTAATGTGGTATTTGTGGTTCACGTTGTATTTCTATTGGACAGCTAGGTCTACAGCATTCATAGCCATTCCATCACTTAATTGTCACAGCAATTCTATAAAGTAAGCGTCAGCCCCATTTTAAGGACTAGGTAACTGAGGCTCAGAGAAGCAGTGACTTGTGCTAGGTCCCAATGCATTAGGCTTCAGCAACTCCCTTAAGGCAATGATTGTGTTAGGTAAGCGGTTTAAGGGCTTGTGGAAAAACAAAGGCCAAGACAGCCCATAAAACCAAATCTCCTTTTCCCAGTCCACACAGATGTAGGTTTAATGAACCCCTCCATCGTTTACTGGCTGTGTGACTTTGGGCCAGGTACCCTATTCTCTCTCCACCTGCTCCCTCATCTGTAATATGGAGATAACACCTCCCTGACATGGTCGTGGTAAGAATGAAAAAAAAAAATCATAGATGTTACAGCTTAGCAAAGAGCCTGACTCATATGTTGTTGGCATTTAGCAAATGTGAACGGTCGTCATTATATCATGTCTCCTAAAAAATAACCCATCCATTCAACGCCTTCTATGTTCAAGGCCCATAGTTGCCGCTCCCAAGGCTGGGCTGGGAGCCTCCTCCTCCTCAGTGCCCTCCCACGGGGCCTGCCACAGCCCTGGCTGTTCGTCTCCCTCTGTACTGTAGTTAGTGCCCGTTAGTACTGGTACCAAGCACAATGCCATGAGCTCCTGAGGCAGAGGTGTGCCTTACTTCCTGCACTGCCTGTGCCTGACACTACAGGACTTGCACAGAGTCAATACTCAAATGATTGCTTAATTCATTATTTGAAATGAAGACGGGCTTCTCACAGTCACACTGCTTCTGATGAGCTGAATACCATATTACTTCTCGTTTTTAAGAGCTCTACCTTTGTGCCTCCTGTCTGGTGAGCCCAGCCTCCAGCCATCCAATCTCACCTGGGCTCCCACAGAGCCCTAACCTAGCATTCAGCAGTCATTGTGTGTATATTCCCTCCTTAATAATATTTCTAGCTCATGGCAAGCTCTCAGTATAAGTCAGGTGCTGGGCAAGGGTCTCTCTACGCACTGTCTCATTAATCCTCACAGCAGCCCTATGGGGTAGCCCCTATCATTATCCCCTTTTACATATGTGGAAACTGGACTCAGACACTTTCAGTGGCTTGTCTGAGATCACATTACTGATGAGTGGTAGGGGTGGGATTTGAACCCTGCTCCCTAAGAGGAGTCACTGGGTGGTGCAAACAGTTAATGTCCTCAACTGTTAACTAAAAGGCTGGAGGTCCAAGTCCACCCAGAGGCGCCTGTGAAGAAAGGTCTGATGATCTACTACTGAAAAATCAGCCACTGAAAGCCCTATGGAGCATAGTTCTACTCTGACATATATAGGGTCACCATAAGTCAAGTTGACTCAATGACTAAAGAGCCCTGCATGAAAGCCCTGGACTGTGCTACTTCCTGGTGTATGACCATCTTACTCAACTGGGAGCAACGTAAGGGCCAAGGCCATGCTGCACTCACCTGGCCATGCCCCTGCCTCTGGGCCCTGGTGCCTCACTGCAGCAGACGTCAGTGAATGCTGGCTGGGGGGAGACTCAGAGTGCTCAATGACCCCTCCCAGTCCTGTGTCACTGGTACAGTCTAGTCACTCTTTCTTCCAATGTGAGCAGTCCCCAAGAATCCTACCCTGACTATAGGCCACCCTCTTCACACTCCTCCCTTCCAGGCACCTTCACCCTCACAGAACCAGGTTTCCTACTGGGCTGATGACCCCACATCCAACCTGGACTGTATGAAGACCTCCATCTCCCTTTTTATCTTCAAACACTGTCAACACTTGTCCCTTTAGGAGGTCCTTGTTGTTGCTGTTGTGTGCCATTGGGTCCATTCCAACTCATAGTGACCCCATGTTACAGAGTAGAACTGCCCTATAGGCTTTTCTTGGCTGTAATCTTTATGGAAGCACATGGCCAGGTCTTTCTCCAGCAGAGCCACTGGGTGAGTTCAAACCGCCAACCTTTCAGTTAGCACACAAGCAATTAGCCATTGTGCCACCAGGGCTCCTTAGAAGGCCCTGAGCCTCACCAAATTCACCATGTGAAAATACGGCCTCATTGTCTCCTCTGGCCATGCCATCCCCATCCCCATTTCATTGGAGTGGTATTTCCACTTGCCCTTATTCCAGTTCCTCCAAACCTAGGACTTTCTAACTCCTCTTTCTTACTTAAATTGTTGTTGTTGGGTGGCATCGAGTCAGTCCCTATGTATAACAGAATGAAACATTGCTTGGTCCTGCACCATCCTCGCAATTGTTGCTACGTATGAGCCCATTATTGTAGCCACTGTGTCAATCATCTCGTTAAAGCTCTTCCTCTTTTTTGCTAACCCTCTACTTTACCAAGCATGATGTCTTTCTTCAGGGACTGGTCTCTTCTGATAACATGTCCAAAGTAAGTGAGACAAAGTCTCACCATCTTTGCTTCTAAGGAGCATTCTGGCTGTATTCCTTCCAAGACAGATTTTTTCTTTCTTCTGGCAGTACATGGTATATTCAATATTCTTCATCAACACCATAATCCAAATCCATAATCCAAATAATCCAATTTTTCCTTCAAAGTTTGTCTTGGGTTATCTTTTCCTTTCCATCCTTGCTCCATCACTCTGGTTCAAGCTATTTTTCATCCACATCGGAACAATTTTAACAGTCAAACTGGGCTTCACACCTCCAGTCTCCCTTTATCCAAATCCATCCCACACACTAATCTGCAAAAATCATTCTATCCAAACCACCCACATCACTCGAAAACCTGCTATGGCTACCCATTGCTCACGCTTTAAGTCCACTCTTTATTCAGTATTCACAGTCTGCAAAAATCTGCACACCCACCCTGTACTATCCCAGCTCACTCCGCCCATGTCCCTACAGAGACCCCTGCTCTAGCCCAGCCAGCTCTCTCTTCATTGTTTTCCCCAGGTAGGCTCATTTCCACCTCTGAGTGGCTTCACATAATGCCCCCTTACTGGGAATACCCTCATCCTTCTTCCCTTTCCATCTGGATACAAACAGTCCTTCCAGACTGGTCACAAGTCCAGCCACACCACGATGTTGGCTCTGATAATGTCAATCCACATGGGACCTGTCATTCCAGACTGTCCAGAGCAAGAACCATCACACTGCTATTTGTTTTTTATCTCTAGAAACAATCAAACAGCTGGCCTGGTAGCTAGGTCTCTTCTGCACTAATAAGGTACCATACAATCAAAGGCTACCCAGCAATCCTCAGACTGCATACCTCAGATCAACTTGAAAGTTAAAAATAACCCTATGACACTTCTCAGGAAAATATAACTTTTGTCTCACGAATGACAGCCCACTGCCAATGACCCCACCCCCCCTTAAAAGATCACTTATAAGTTCCGGCAACATGGCGCTCTAGGCAGAAGCACCACGTGGTCCCTCCACAGCAAAGATCCGAAAAACTAAGCCAAACAGAGAATACAACAATCCTGAAACCCTCAAACATCAAATGAAGAGATAAAGAACTCAGCCAAGCACCAAATGGGGTGAGAAAACTGACAGAGAATGGAGAGCGAGGAGAGATTCATGCAGAGGTGCCCTAGCAGCTAACGCAGCATGGCTCCACCATCTTGGACTCCTATCGGGGACCAGCAAACGGGGGTATGAGAAAGCAGCCTCACGGAGCGTCCAGTGGGAGACAAAACAACCGGTAATTTGTGGTGTGCGCTTTCCCACCCCCCACCCCTCTTTGCCCCGGCCTCCTCTGCTTCCCACGGCCGGGGTCTCTTGACCGGGAAGCGCCCGCTGCTTGGATTCCACACACCCAGGCAGGCGGCTCTCTGGGTGCCATTTGTTGGCTGCTGGTTTGCTTTTTTTTTTTTTTTTTTTTCCTGCTTCTTTGGATTTCTTGCTTGCCTCTCACCGCCTCCCCCTCCTTCTGCTTGAGTGCCTGGCTCTGTGCGCCACCTTTGCTTCTTCCTGAGGGGCTGCGGAGCTCCATTCAAGTGTGCAGCTGCTTCCTGGTTTGGGCTACTGCACTAGTGGGATCCCAGTGCTTTTGTTCCTTTGTTCCTCTGCTTCCCATGGCCACAGTCTCTTGACCAGGAGGCGCCGGCTGCTTGGGTTCTGCATGCCCAGGCGGGCGGCTCTATTGGTGCCATTTGTTGGCTGCTGGTGTTGCTTTTTTTTCCTGATTCTTTTGATTTCTCACTTGCCTCTCGCCACCTCCCCCTCTTTTCACTCAAGTTCCTGGCTCTGTGCACGATCTTTGCTTCTTCCTGAGGGGCTCCAGAGCACCAGCGATATGTGATATGTGCTTTCCCACTCTCTACCCTTCTTCACCCACACTCGGCCTCCTCTGCTTCCCGTGGACACAGTCTCTTGCCCAGAGACACCAGCCGGCACTAGCTGGCTCACTGAGTGCCATTTGTTGGCTGCTGGTGTTGCTTTTTTTTTTTTTTTTCCTGCCTCTTTGGATTTCTTGTTTGCCTCTCGCAGCCTCCTCCTCCTTTTGCTCGAGTGCCTGGCTCCGTGTGCCATCTTTGCTTTTTCCTGGGGGGCTGCAGAGCTCCATTCGAGTGTGGAGCTACCTCCCGATCTGGGCTGCTGCACTGGTAGGATCCCGGGGCTTTTGTTCGTTTGTTTTGAATTGTTTGTTTGTTTGTTTTCTTTTCCTTTTCTTGAGTTGGGAGTCCTTTCTGGCCAGGTGGAGCAGCGTGGCAAGGAACTCCCCTTCGGCTTCAACAGACATGCAGAGGGATCCGTGAGGGCATTTCTTTTTTCATTGGTTTTTTTTTTTTTCTTTTCTTTTTTTGGGGGGGGCTTTCTTGTTCTTTTTTTTTTTTTAATTTGTTTTGTTTTGTTTGCCCGCTTTTTCCCTTTTTGTCTTTCTTCATTGCTCAGTTTCTTGTCTCTCTATATCTTCCTTCTCTTTCTGATCCCTGAATGCCAAGCGTTGTATACCTCTACGCCTTCTAGCCAGGCTGTACTGCGACACCTGAGAGCGACTTCCCCAGACCTCATAGCTGTATCGGTGGGATCCCTGGGAACTTTGCAGTTCTTTAAACTATCTGATATTCATTTATTCATTCTTTTCTTTCCTTCCTCTTCCCCTTTCTGTTTTTCTCCATTTCATAGTCTCTCATCTCTCCATTCCAACGGCAAGCTCCCCTAGCATTCTTTTTTATTTGTTTGTATGTTTTTCGGCTCCTGTTCCTCTCTCCTCTTTCCCATATCCATCTTAGATCCACACATAACAATCTCCCTGCTGCATCCTGCCTACCTGCACTGTGCGCTTGACATCACACCACCAAGCAGTACAGGCACGGCCTACTGGAACCCGCCCTGCACTGATTACTGACCTGCCCTGGTGGCTGTAGTAAGTGCCACAAACAACCTGTCCAAATAACTCCTCTTCAGCTAGACCTGCCCTGCTGTACCATATCTGAGTGACTGACCCTGCCAGTTGAAGAAGGAGGTGAAAGGTATTGAGTGCACAGACGAGCAAACAACAAAGAACACACACTCTGCCTGCTCAGACATAGTCAAATTTTTTTTAAAAAAAAGGGACGAGACAAATAACTACTGAATGCTCTGAAAGCAGCAGACAATATCAAAACATTTACAAAAACAGGACAGGATGGTTCCAGTAGATGTCCAAATTAAAACACCAGATGACTCTCCTGTGGAAGAAAATGCACTAGAAGTACCTAATAGGGAATTCAAATCTCTAATACTCAGAATTTTCCAAGAACTGAGGCAAAAAGCTGACAACCATGAGGAAAAAATAGACAAATTCATGGAAAATACAGACAAAAACTTGGAAGAATTCAGGAAGATGATGCAGGAACAAAATGCCAAATAAATTCACAACTCGAAATTATTCAAAAACAACAATTAGAAATCAAAAAGATAAACAACAAGATTTCAGAAATGGATGATGTCACAGAAGGGCTGAGAAACAGATTTGAAACTGTGGAAGACAGGATCAGTGGAATTGAAGACAAACACTTGGATACAACTCTGTTTCAGGAAAACTCAGAAAAGAACAAAGAAAAATGAAGAGACCCTGAGAGTTATGTGGGACACAATTAAAAGCAAAAACTTATGAGTGATTGGACTTGCAGAACAGGGGGAGAAAACAGAAAACACAGAGAGGATCATTGACGAACTGATGACAGAAAACTTCCTCAATATCATGAAAGATGAAAAGCTGGCCATCCAAGAAGCTCAACGAACCCCATATAGAAGGGACCCCAAAAGAAAATCACCAAGGCATAATATCTTCACACTCACCAAAACCAAAGACAAACAAAGAATCCTGAGAGCAGCTCGTGAAAAACAAGAAGTCATATACAGAGGAGAAACAATAAGACTAAGCTCCAATTATTCAGCAGAAACCATGCAGGCAAGAAGGCAGTGGGATGACATATATAAAATCTTGAAAGAAAAAAATTGTCAGCCAAGAATAATATATCCTGCAAAACTTTCATTCAAATTTGATGGTGAAATTAGGCCATTTCCAGATAAACAGAAATTAAGGGAATATGTAAAAAGCAAATCAAACTTACAAGAATTATTAAAGGGAGTTCTTCAATCTGAGGACAAACAGCTTCAGCTCACAAGCAGAACATAGGACACAACATCGTACCAGCCAGATACCAACCTAGTAAATGAACTCTCTAGGACTATCCAAAACCAAAAAACATACAAAAGAGAATCAGAGCAGTTAATCGATGGATGACAACAACATCAAAACAATGAAAGAGGGAATAACGGCATAGGTATAGAACTTCCTAATGGAGAGGAAGGCAAGGCAATACCAAGTAATGGTAGACTGCTTCAAACTTCGAAAGATAAGGGTAAAATTCATGGTAACCACAAAGAAAGTTAACAAAACATCTCATAAAAATAAAGACAAAAAACATAAAGTCTTGCTAAAAACAAAACCTACAAAAACAAAAGGAATGAAAAAAAAATCCCCCCAAAAAATAACACAGCACCAGAGAGTAAGAAGAACAAAGAAAACTTCGGCACTACAAAAAAAAGCACTACAAAATGACAGCAACAAACTCACATCTATCAATAATTACACTGAATGTAAATGGACTCAATGCACTCATAAAGAGACGGAGAGTCACAGAATGGATAAGAAAACAGGATCCATCAATATGCTGTCTACAAGAGACACACCTTAGAAACAAAGATGTGAATTTATTAAAAGTCAAAGGTTGGAAAAAATATATCAAGCTAACAACTACCAAAAAAGAGCAGGAGTGGCAATTCTAATCTCAGATAAACTAGACTTTTAAACAAAATCTACCATAAAAGACAAAGAAGGACACTATATAATGATTAAGGGGAGGATCCATCATGAAGACATAACCATAATAAACATCTATGCACCCAATGACAGGGCTCCAAAATACATAAAACAAACGCTAACAACACTGAAAAGAGAAATTGACAGTCCCACAATAATAGTAGGAGACTTCAACACACCACTCTCAGTAAAGAATGACACAACTAACAAGAAACTCAGCAAAGATACAGAAGACCTAAAAGTCACAATCAGCCAACTTGACCTCATAGACATATATAGAACACTCCATCCAACCGCTGCAAAGTACACATTCTTTCCAATGCTCATAGAACGTTCTCCAGAATAGACCACATCTTAGGCCACAAAGCAGTCTCAACAAGATCCAAAACGCTGAGATAACACAAAGTATGTTCTCTGACCACAATGCCATCAAGGTAGAAATTAACAATAGAAAGAGCAGGGGAAAAAAATCAACTACGTGGAAACTGAATAATACCCTGATTACACATCACTGGGCAATAGAATAAATCAGAGATGGAATCAAAAAATTCCTAGACTCAAATGAGAATGAAAACACATCATACCAAAACCTTTGGGACACAGTAAAGGCAGTCCTCAGAGGACAATCTATAGCAATAGATGCACGTATCAAAAAAGAAGAAAAGGACAAAATCAAAACATTAAATACAGAACTCAAACAAATAGAAAGATAACATCAAAAAAAGCCCACAACCACTGGAAGAAAGGAAATAGTAAAGATCAGAGCAGAGATAAATGAAATAGAGAACAGAAAAACAATAGAAAGAATCAACAAAACCAAAAGTTGGTTCTTTGAAAGAATTAACAAAATCGACAAACCACTGGCCAGACTGAAAAAAGAAAAAAAGGAGAGGGCACAAATCACCCAAATAAGAAATGAAATTTGGGACAATACAACAGACCCAACTGAAATAAGAAGGATTATAACAGAATATTATGAACAACTATACTCCAACAAATTTGAAAACCTAGAGGAAATGGATAAATTTCTAGAAACACACTGCCTACCCAAATTACAACGAAGTGATGTTGAAAATCTGAACAGACCCATAAAAATAGAAGAGATTGAAAAGGTAATAAAAAAACTCCCAATCAAAAAAAGCCCTGGCCCAGATGGCTTCCCTGGAGAATTCTACAAAACATTTACAGAAGATCTTGAACCAGTACTACTCAAGCTATTTCAGAGCATAGAAGAGGAAGCAATACTTCCAAATTCATTCTATGAAGCCAGCATAACGCTGATACCAAAACCAGGCAAAGACGTCACAAAAAAAGACAATTACAGACCAATATCTCTCATGAATATAGATGCAAAATTCTAGATAATAGAATTCAGCATCATATCAAAAAAATATTACACCATGACCAAGTAGGATTCGTACCAGGTATACAAGGATGGTTCAACATTAGAAAATCAATCAACATAATCTACAACATAAATAAAAGGAAAGAAAAGAATCACATGATCATCTCAATTGATGCAGAAAAGGCATTTGACAAAGTCCAACACCCGTTCCTGATCAAAACTCTCAATAAAATAGGTATAGAATGGAAATTTCTCAAGATAATAAAGGGCATCTATGCAAAATCAACAGCCAACATCATTCTTAATGGAGAGAGGCTGAAAACATTCCCCTTGAAAACAGGAACAAGACAAAGATGCCCTTTATCACCACTCTTATTTAACATTGTGCTGGAAGTTCTAGCTAGAGCAATAAGGCAAAAAAAATAAATAAAGGGCATCCAAATTGGTAATGAAGAAGTGAAACTGTCCGTGTTTGCAGATGATATGATACTATGCACAGAAAACCCTAAAGATGCCACGAGAAATCTACTGGAAGTAATGGAAAGATTCAGCAGAGTAGCAGGATACAAGATAAACATGCAAAAATCACTTGGATTCCTATACACCAGTAAGCAGAACGATGAAAGGAAATCAGGAAAACAATACCATTTTCAATAGCCCCTAAAAAGATAAAATACTTAGGAATAAATCTGACCAGGGATGTAAAAGACCTATACAAAGAAAACTACAAAACTCTGCTGCATGAAACCCAAAGGGATCTACATAAATGGGAAAACATACCATGCTCATGGATAGGCAGACTGAACACTGTGAAAATGGCAATTCTACCCAAAGCAATTTACAAATACAACGCAATCCCGATCCAAATACCAACAACATTCTTCAAAGTGATGGAAAAACTAATCATTAACTTTATATGGAAAGGGAAGAAGCCCTGAATAAGTAAAGCACTACTGAAGAAGAAGAATCAAGTTAGAGGACTCACACTACCTGACTTCGGAACCTACTATACAGTCACAGTAGTGAAAACAGCCTGGTACTGGTACAACGACAGATACATTGACCAATGGAACAGAATTGAGAACCCAGATGTAAATCCATCCACCTGCGGTCACTTGATCTTCGACAAGGGCCCAAAGTCCATCAAATGGGGAAAAGACAGTCTTTTTAACAAATGGTGCTGGCAAAACTGGATATCCTTTTGCAAAACAATGAAACAGGACCCATACCTCACACCGTATACAAACACTACTTCCAAGTGGATCAAAGACCTGAATATAAAGCCTAAAACTATAAAGTTCATAGAAGAAAAAATAGGACCAACACTACAGACCTTAATACACGGCATTAACTGGATACAAACCATAACCGTCAACGCACAAAACCCAACAGATAAGCTAGATAACTGGGATCTTCTAAAAATCAAACACCTATGTTCTTCAAAAGACTTTACCAAAAGAGTAAAAAGAGAACCTACAGACTGGGAAAAACTTTTTGGACAGTACAAGTCAGACAAAGGTCGAATCTCCATAATCTGCAAGAAAATCCAACACCTCTACAACAAAAAGATAAATAATCCTATTAAAAAAAGGGCAAAGGAAAAGAACAGACACTTCACCAAAGAAGACATTCAAATGGCCAACAGACACATGAGGAAATGCTCGCGATCACTAGCCATGAGAGAAATGCAAATTAAAACTACAATGCGATACCATCTCACCCCGGCATTACTGACACGAATCCAAAACACTGGCAATAACAAATGTTGGAGCGGCTGCGGGAGATGGGAACTCTTATGTACTGCTGGTGGGAATGTAAAATGATACAACCATTTTGGAAAATGATATGGCGCTTCCTCAGAAAGCTAAAAATAGACACTCCATTCGATCCAGCAATCCCTCTCCTAGGAATATATCCTAGAGAAATAAGAATCGTCACTCGAATAGACATATGCACACCTATGTTCATGGCAGCATTGTTCACAATAGCAAAACGATGGAAAAACCTAGATGCCCATCAACAGATGAATGGATAAACAAACTGTGGTACATACACACAATGGAGTACTATGCAACGAGAAAGAACAACAATGAATCTGTGAAGCATCTCATAACATGGATGAAACTGGAGGACATTATGCTGAGTGAAATAAGTCAATCACAAAAGGACAAATATTGTATGAGACCTCTATTGTAAAAACCCATGAAAAAGTTCACACAGAAAATGTAACAATCTTTGTTGGTTACCAGGGATTGGAGGGGTGGGGAGGAAATACTAAATAGGCAATAGATAAGTGGTATCTTGGGTGAAGGGTGAGACAGTACACAATACACGGGAAACTAGCACAACCTGTACAAGGAAAGGTCATGGAAGCCCCATAGACACATCCAAACCCCTGAGGGACTGAATTGCTGGGCGGAGGGCTCTGGGGACCATGGTCTCGGGGATCATCTAGCTCAATTGGCATGACACAGCTTACAAAGACAATGCTCTACATTCTACCTTGGTGAGTAGTGTCTGTGTTCTTAAATGCCTGTGAGCGGCCATATGAGATACTCCACTGGTCTCATCCCTTCGGGAGCAAGGGAGAATGTAGAGAACAGGATACAAGGAAAAGATTAGTCCAAAGGACTAATGGACAACAGCTACCAAGGCCTCCACCAGACTGAGTCCAGTACAGCTAGATGGTGCCCGGCTACCACTGCCGACTGCTCTGACCAGGATCACAACAGAGGGTTCTGGACAGAGCAGGAGAAGGATGTAGAGCATAATTCTAACTCACAAAAAAAAAAAAAGACCAGATTTACTGGCCTAAAGGAGACTGGAGAAACCTCGAGGGTATGGCCCCCAGACACCCTTTTAGCTCAGTGGTGAAGTTACCTCCGTGGTTTACTGTTCAGCCTGGGAGTGGACAGCCCCGTAAAACCAAATGAGACTAACGAGGTACAGGAGTCCAGTGACAAGGGCCAGAAAGCAGAAGGGGACAAGGAAGCTGGTGATAGGGAACCCAAGGTTGAGTAAGGATATTGTTGATGTGTTGTGACATTGTTAACCATTGTCATAGGGCAACATTTGTAGTAACTGTTAAATGTGAAAGTGTTTTGTTCTGTAAGCCTTCATCTTAAGTGAGAATAACAGCACAATTGGAAGAGCGTAGTCAATGTCACTGAACTGTGTATGTAGAAATTTTTGAAACAGTGTATCCTTGGCTATGTGTATTTTCACCGAAAAAAAAAAAAAGTTGAGAATTTAGAGGGTTAATATGTTGTGGGGTTGTACCCAATGTCATAAAAGGACATGTGTAGTACTGTTTCGTGAGAAACTATCTGTTCTGTAAGCCTTCACCTGAAGTACAATTATATATATATATATATATTAAAAAAAGATCACTTACAACCTGAGATCTTGTGAGTCAAAGGGATATTCCTGGGGGCAGCGGGGAGTATCTCAAGTAAAGCCTTTATGACTATGATGACAGGACCAGATTCCCTCAGAACAGCCTCCTGCTAAGTGCTAAGGCACCCCCTGCTAAGGGCTTCAGATAACTCACAGCATGTTAGTACCCTCACCCCTGCCAACCAATCCCAGCAAGGATCTTCTAGGTGTAGGAAGGTGAAGATGCTGTGAAAATGAAACCTCCCTACTTTAATGAACTTATCTGAAAGCCCCACAAATGGGGAGAACAACCAGAGAAATCTTCCCTTCAGATCAATTATCAAGTGCGTATGTTGCTACCACTTAATAAATGTGAATCAAGTGTCAGACACTGTGTTGAGTGCTCTATGTGCTATTTCATTTCATTATTAAAACAATCCTAGGAAGTAGGTAGTCTTGTAACCTTTTTTAAAATTAGAAAACTGAGATTCAAAGAGGTCACATAGCTAGTAAAGGGCAGAATTGGCACAGCGGATACCTGTTGGCTATCTCCCTGGCTCATGATGACTCTCCCTTTTCTGTAACTGCCTCTCCCTCTAGTTACAGAGGGAAAGTGACCATGTCTACCAGCCTCTGTTTATCAGACCAAAGATGGACTCCTGAGTCAAGCTGGGCCAATTAGAATTTGAATTGGAATAGAAAGGGAGAGAAGAAATGAGAGAAGAGAGCTAGAGCTATGGCAACAGATAGAGCTAAATAGAGAGAAAGATACCTGTATGGGTTGCTTTGGACTTCCACCTTTTGATCTATGGTGATTCTAAGGCCCAGTTACTCTCTTGCCTTGGGTTTCATGAGATATTTCCTTTGGGCCTGTGCTAGCTCAATGGGTTTGTGTTACGTCTAGAAGGATGCTAAGCAATACAGTCTGAAGCAGACATGAACACAGTGCTGGAGCTCTCAATCCAATGCCAAGATGCAAAGACAGGCATATCCCACAGGGGTTCCCAGCTCAGGGTACTTGGGGCCTACACTGGTAAGCACACTCAAGGGGACTGTCCATGAGAACATAACACTGATGCTGTGAAGGTCCAGGAAACGAGCCCAGAAGAGTGAAGACTCAGGGTGTCTTAGTTATCTAGTGCTGCTATAACAGAAAT
This sequence comes from Dugong dugon, assembly GCA_030035585.1. Taxonomy (NCBI): domain Eukaryota; kingdom Metazoa; phylum Chordata; class Mammalia; order Sirenia; family Dugongidae; genus Dugong; species Dugong dugon. The sequence continues at coordinate 40,442,319 of CM057476.1, read as the reverse complement.
ATCACAAGTGGGTGGCATTAAAAAACAGAAATTTATCTTCTCACAGTTCAGGAGACTAGAAGTCTGGATTCAGGGTGCTGTCTCTAGGGAAAGGCTTTCTCTCTCTGTAGCCTCTGGGGAAGATCTTTGTTCTGTGGTTCCTTAGTGATCTTCATGTGGTGTGACATATCTCTCTCCCCATCTCTACTTTCTTGTTTACTTTTATATCTCCAAAGAGATTGACTATTCACACCCTACCCTAATACTGTATCATTAACAAAACAAAGAAAAGACATTCCAAAATGCGATTATAACCACTACAGGGGTTATGATTTACAACACATATTTTGGGGGAACACAACGCAATCCATAACACAGGAACACTCAGCAGTGGTCTGCCAGCACCTGAAGGGCTATTGCACAGAGAAGTGCAGAGGAGGGGTTTACACTGAGCTGGGCCAGAAAGCAGAGGTAGGACAATGATGGCAGGTTTTATGGAGGCAGATTTCAGCATAATGGAGAGAAGAACCTTGTTGGAATGTTCAAACTCAGATCAAATGCTTCCTCTTCCTCCAAAACTTCCCTAACTCTTATGGCTAAAATGAACCTTATGTATGAAGCTAGCACTTTATTCATGTTTCCCAGGTGTTTTAGGCTTGGTTCTCTAGAGAAACACAGCCAGTAAAGTGTATAAATATATGTAGAGAGAGATCTATATCAAGGAAAATACTCATGTGGTTGTAGAGGCTGAAATGCCCCAAGTCTGTGGATCAAGATAGAGGTTTCTCCTGATGCATGTAGCATCATGGGCTGGAGAACCCAAGATGGACAGGTCAGAGAGCAGGGCTCTTGCTCATAGGCTGTGAAGATCAACGAATCCCAAAAGACCAGCTAGCAAAAGACCACAGGTATGTTGCTAGCTCAAGTCCCAAGAACTGGAGGTCAGAAAACAGGAGCCAGCTGCAGGATCCAGAGAGAGCAAAAGCCTATGAGCCTTGCCGGTATTTGATGCAGGCCACATGTCCAAGGAAACTCCCTTTCAACTGATTAGCTACTCACAGTAGATCCCATCATGGAAGTGATCACAGCATCATAAGACTGTCAAACTACTTCATAACTGCCAAAGCACTGAGAATCATGGCCCCATCAAGTTGACACATAACCTTAACCATCATAGTCCACCCCTTGTCAACTTGGAACCTGTACACATCTCCTAAAACTGTACATAATCTCTAAATAAAGAAAATTATAAAGTCATACTTGCACCTGACATGACACAATAAACACACATACAACCAAAAATGCACTAGCCCTGTTTACATCTTATATTTTATAAGTGAATAAAACAAAAATATTTGATGCACACATACAAATCAGGAATACTCATAACAATTATAGTCCATATTTCTGCAACTGGTCACATGGTCATAACTGGTATTTAGAACTACCTTCTTCACCACCTATTCTGTATTCCCTTTGCCCTCAGCAAGCACCTCAGCTGGTCATGGTTCTTTGCCTGGTGGGGTGACCCAAACGTTCATTTCTGAAGGGTATGAGCCATTAGTACTCATGTCTGAATTGGGTTGCTGTAGTTTTCCATTGACTTTAATCACAGGGCATGGTAGTACTAAGAGACACCCTAAGGGATCTCCTGCATTCCAGACATACTCTTCTTTACCTCCATTATGCAATATCAATTCAATTTTCTCTTTATAATCAGGATTAATCACACCAGCCAGTGTGGTAACTCCCTTCTTTGCCTGTTGATCCAGAGGCATAAGGAGCCCAAAGTGGCCAGGTGGCATTCTTAGTTTCCAGTTCAATGGAATCAGTGATGTATCTCCAGGTGGGAGCATTCCTCCCTTTGGAACTAAGATGGATAGACCTGTAAAGCATATGGTCGTGGGGACAGGAAACAAAAATCTTTCAAGTGAGTCACTAGGGGTAATAGTGAGTGGTGCCACTCCCATTACCACCCCTTGATTCCTGGACCTATGAATTCTGGCTATGGGAGAAACAGCACCATATATTGGACGCTGGTCTACAGCATATACAGCCTCTTGGAGAATATTGTCCCAACCCTGCAAGGTAGTGCCACCTTAGCTGGCACCGTAATTGAGTCTTTAGAAGGCCATTCCATCATTCTATCAAACCATCTCCTTCAAGATGATGGGGAACATAGTAAAACCAGTGAATTCCATGAGCATGGGCCCACAGCCACACTTCATTTACTATGAAGTGAGTCCCTTGATCTGAGGCAATGCTGTGTGGGATAACATGATGGTGGATAAGGCATTCTGTAAGCCCATGGGTGGCAGTTTTGGCAGAAGCATTGCATGCAGGGAAAGCAAATCCATAACCAGAGTAAGTGTATTCCAGTAAGAACAAAATGCTGCCCTTTCCATGATGGAAGTGGTCTAGTGTAATCAACTTGCCACCAGGTTGCTAGCTGATCACCTCAAGGGATGGTGCCACATCAGGGACTCAGTGTTGGTTTCTGCTGCTGGCAGATTGGGCACTCAGCCATGGCTGTAGTCAAGTTGGCCTTGGTGAGTGGAAGTCCGTGTTTCTGGGCCCATGCATAACCTCCATCCCTGTCACCATGGCCACTTTGTTCATGAGCCCATAGAGCAATGACGGGAATAGCCAGGGAAAGAGGATAAGTGGTTTTCACAGAATGCGTCATCCTATCCATTTGACCTCTCTAAGGTCACCATTTTGTGAGCATTCATATGAGACACAAATATCTTCACTTCTTTGGTCCCTTCAGAGAGGTCTATCCACATACATCTTCCCAATAAATCCTTCTCTCCAGTTGTCCAAACATGTTCCTTCCAAGTCCCTGACCATCCAGACAAACCACTGGCCACAGCCCATGAATCAGTATACAATTACACATCTGGCTATTTCTCCTTCTAAGCAAAGTAAACAACCAGGTGCACTGCTCAAAGTTTTGCCCATTGGGAGGATTTCACTTCACCACTGTCCTTCATGGAGGTCTCAGAAAGGGGCTGTAGTACTGTGGCTGTCCACTTTCAAGTGGTGCCTGTATATTGCACAGAGCCATCTGTAAACAAGGCACCAGTTTTCTTTTCCTCAGTTAACTGATAGTAAGGAACTCCCCATGAGGCCTTAGGTGCAGACTGGGAGATGGAAGGTAATGTGACAGGAGTAGAGACCATGGGCATTTTGGCCACTTCCTCATGCAACTTACTTGTGCCTTCAGGTCCTGCTTGGGCCTCATCTCGTATATACCACTTCCATTTAACGATGTAGTGCTGCTGTGCACGTCCAACTTTATGACTCTGTGGGTCAGACAACACCCAGTTCATGATGGGCATCTCAGGCCTAATGGTGACTTGGTGTCCCATGGTTAAGTGTTCAGTCTCTACTAAGGCCCAGTAACAAGCCAAAGCTGTTTCTCAAAAGGATACTAGTTACCTGCATAGGATAACAGGGCTTTGCTCCAAAATCCTAAGGACCTGCGCTGTGATTCACCAATAGGGGCCTGCCAAAGACTCCAAACAACAGCTTTATCTGTCACAGACACTTCAAGCACCATTGGATCAGCTGGATCATATGGCCCAAATGGCAAAGCCACTTGCATGGCAGCCTCAACCTGTTGCAGAGCCTTTTCTTGTTCTGGGCCCCATTCAAAACTAGTAGCTTTTCAAGTCACTTGATAAATAGGCTGGAGTAGAACACTCAAAAGATGAATATGTTGCCTCCAAAATCCAGAGAGGCCCACTGGACATTGTGCCTCCCTTTTAGTTGTGGAAGCAGCCAGATACAATAACTTATCCTTCACTTTAGAAGGAATACTGGACATGCCCCAAACCACTAGATCCCTAGAAATTTCACTGAGGTGGAAGGTGCCTGAATTTTTGTGGGATTAACTTCCCACCCTCTAGCATGCAAACATTTCACAAATAAGTTCAGAGTCCTTGACACTTTTTCCTTACTAGGTCTAATCAGCATAATGTCATCAATGTAATGGAACAGCATGACGTCTTATGGAAGGGAAAGGCGATCAAGTTCCCTGCAGACTACATTATGACATAGGGCTGGGTGTTGATGTAGCCTTGAGGTAGACAACTAAAGGTATATTGCTGGCCTTGCCAACTGAAGGCAAACTGCTTCTGGTGGTCTTTCAAAACAGCTACGGAGAACAAGACATTAGCCAGATCAATAGTTGCATACCAGGTACCAGGAGATGTATTAATTTGCTCAAGCAAATTAATGAAACCACATCTGGACAGCAGTTGCAATTGGAGTCACCACCTGGTTAAGGGTTATATAATCCACTGTCATTCTCCAAGATCTATTTGTTCTTTGCATAGGCCAAATAGGCAAGTTCAATGGCCATGTGGTGGGAATCACCACCTCTGCATCCTTCAAGTCCTTGATGGTGGCAGTAATCCCTGCAATACCTCTAGGAATGCAGTATTGTTTTTGGTTTATTATTTTCCTAGTCAGGGGCAGTTGTAGTGGCTTCCATTTGGCTTTTCCTACCATAATAGCCCTTACTGTATTTGTCAGGGATCAGATGTGGGGGTTCCGCCAGTTGCTGAGTGTATCTATTCCAATTATGCTTTCCTGAACTGGAGAAATCACTACAGGATAGGTTTGGGGACCCACTGGACCTACTGTGAGATGGACATGAGCTAAGACTCCATTAATAATCTGACGTCCATATGCCCCCACTCTGACCAGTGAGCCACAGTGACATTTTGGGTCTCCTGGAATTAGTGTCAGTTCAGAGCCAGTGTCCAGTAATCCCCCCAAAATCTGATTATTTCCTCTTCCTCAATGAATAGTTTCTCTCATAAAAGGCTGTACATCCCTTTGGGGAAGGCTGGGAGAATGATTAACAGTTTAAGTTTTTGGCAGTGTATTGGAGTCCTTCCTCAAGGGGACCTGGCCTCCCCTTCATTCAAGTGGTTGTGGGTCTTTAAACTCACTCAAGCTGCGAATTGATTGAGGGGTTGTGACTCTCTATTCTGGTGATTCGAGTTAGACTGTGCTATTCACTTGACCTAGAGTTCATCTGCTTGTACAGATCAAGTAAATATTTAGTAGATTTCCTATCTGTTTCACTCCTAGGGACACTATGACTAAGTAACTAATGGCATAAGTCCATACAAGTCAGACTATTCTGATTACTGCTTTGACTCAGCCGTCCATTATCGTAGCCATGCTCACTTTTTATTTGTCGATTGCGTGCTGCTACTTGGCCCCTACTACCATGAGGTCCAATCAGCCCCATTGTAGTTAGATATCTTAATTCAGTTAGGGCAGTTCCCACTGTCAAATCTGACTTACATAAAAGAGCAACTGATGTCTTCAAGAATGCTGGGGGTCCCTCATGTTGTGGTAAAAGGTGTGTCCTCTGGGCACTCCACATGTGGGTCTGTGGTCTAACCTGAAAAATCCACTCTAGCATGTCAGTTTCCCTAAGCCTTAGGATACCTTCTTCTACAGTATACTAAGGTAGGTCTGGTACTTCAACTTGATTTAGTGTAGACCACAGTGTAATCCACGCTTCAGCGACCCAATTGAATAAACTATTAGATCCTTTCCTAACTTCTTGAACTGAAACATTGAATAAAGAATTTGTCCTTAGTGGGCCCATCTCAATAAATTCAGACTGATCCGTCTTTATGTTCTCTGCACCATTATACTGTTAATAGCCATTCTCACACATATTCCCCAGGTTTCTGTTTGTACATATTAGAAAAGTCAAGCAGTTCTTTTGGAGTATAGCATACTTCCTCCCTGGTTGCATAGTGGTTAAGAGATACAACTGATAACCAAAAGTTCAGCAGTTCAAATCACCAGGCACTCCTTGGATACTCTATGGGGCAGCTCTACTCTGCCTTCTGAGTCAGAATTGACTCGAAGTCAGTGGGTTTGGTTTTGGTATATCTCCTCCCAGGTCAAACTTGATACTTTACTTTTTGGAACTCACTGGGACTTAAGTCTAATTATAGGTCTAGAAGCCAAAATCAGTGGTGGGGAAGTGTTTTGAGAACATTCAGCATTGTCTTTTAAAGAATCTGCCTCAGGCAATGCCCCAGGCAATTACTCCGACAAATGCTCTTTAGACATAGCTTTGTTAATCTCAACAGAGGGAGGTGAAGGGGCTAATGGTTTTACTGGGAAAGAGGGTTTGGCAGACAAACATGGAGTAATCTCCTCAGATGGGAGTGAGAGGGCTGGTTCTGTTGGCAGGTGTGATTCAATGGAATTTAGGGGCTCAATGTCTCCAGCTTCCTGATTATCTGCCCATATGCCCCCACCCCAAGTTTCAGGATTCCATTTCTTCCTAGTCAGTGCCCTCACTTTAACTTCAGACATCTCTCAATGTTGGCAATAGAGTTGGCATTGTAATTCAGCCACTCTTACAATAAGACTGGGTTTGGCTTTCAGCAATATCAGCTCTGTTACTACAAGATATAAGGCTTTTTTCAAGGCACAAGGGGAAACTTTGAGGTCTTTTACACAGTGCTTCAGCTTTGACTCTGAAGCCCTGAGCTCATCTCTTTCTTTCACCACTTTGTCTAGCGAAAATAGGAACACAATCACCCAAAGCCTCGCCTTTCACCAATACCTTATTTATTGGTGGTAATATTTTGCGTATTTGTATTGCCACCTCATTCCATGGATTAGCAGGTCTCTCTTTACTACTACAGGCAGAGTCATCAACATCTTTAAGACTAACTAGACTTGAGAACCAATTTAGAAAACTCATCCTTACAATTTTGTTTCTCTAGAACCACTCTCGCTACCAGATGTCTTAGTCTGGGTTGTCTAGAGAAGCAAAACCAGTAAAGCATATAAATATATGGAGAGATTTATATCAAGGAAATGGCTCATGTGGTTGCAGAGGCTGGAACATCCCAAGTCTGTGGATCAAGATAGAGGCTTCTTCTGATTCACATAGCTTCAAGGGCTGCCGAACCCAAGATCAGCAAGTCAGAGAGCAGAGCTCTTGCTCACAGGCTTTGAAGATCTATAAATCCCAAGACTAGCAGCCAAGATCACAGGTAAGCTTCTAGCTCTAGTCCCAGGAACTGGAGGTCAGATGAATAGGAGCCAGCTGCAGGATCCAGAGTAAGCAAAAGCCTACGAGCCTTGCTAGAATGTCCACTTATATTTGATGCAAGCCACATGTCCAAGGAAACTCCCTTTCAACTGATTGGCTACTCACAGTAGATTTCATCACGGAGGTGATCACATTATATCAGATCTTATCATGGAAGTGATCATAACATCATAAGACTGCCAAACTACATTGTAACTGCTGAACCACTGAGAATCATGGCCCAGCCAAGTTGACACAGAACCTTAACCATCACACCAGTCCATACATCTCACTTTCACTCCTGTACTAGACTGGTAAGTGTTAGAGGCAGAATACATGCCTGATCTATTTTTGCAGGCCCACAGCACCCAGTCTAGTACCCAGCCTGTGAAAAGAAAGTCTCAAAGGAAGTTTGTTGCATGAGCACACAGTGGGACCCCAACAGGAAGCCCCGGCCCTGCCATAGCTGTTTCCAAACAAGAGTGTGTCCCACCCAGAACTTCAGAGAGAGGGCTGCATAGGTGACTGACTCCATCACCCCTGAGGTCTCGCACAAATCCTGGATCCTAGGGTTCTGGTGCCCCTCCAGGAGAATCTTGCCTTGCTCATCTAGTTTTTCTTTTGCTTCCTTTAGAAGCTGGCACTAGAAGTAGAGCTGAGAGCCAGATTAGCGATGAAAGCTGTCAAAAAATATTTCCCCTCCAGAAAAAGCCAGCGAAAACAACATCTTGGTGGGTTTTTCCAGGGGAAGAAAAAATGAAATAGCCTTTTTTTTTCCTTCTATGTGTTGCCCTAAAATGACAGTTTTGCAGAGAGAAAACATATTTTTCCTGAGGAAAGCTGTTTGTGGTGTGAAAGATGGAGTGTGTGTGCTGAGCACAAAGACACAAATTGGCCTGAGGCTCAGATATGCAGGCATTTAGGCTGAGGAAGAATAAATTGAGGAGATGGAAAAATAAAATCTTTGTTTTGTGAAAACGGAAAGAAAAAATATTGGCCTGGATCAAATTCAAGCCTGACGTCCAGTCCAAAGGAAGCTTTTAATAAAGATGTGCTGGATGGAGGAATGAATGCTGAGGGAGCCAGCACACTATTTGTGCTCTCCAGGCTCTGCAGAGAAGGTGCAGGCTCACTCCAGACAGCAAGGTGACTTGGTAGCTGGTCCATCTGCAGACTTGAAACCCAGAGTCTTCCTGGAGGCCTGGCCAGAACAGGCAGCCCAAAAAGCCCTGCTGCATTCTGCCCTCATGGGACCTTCCTCACAAGGCTCTTGAGAAGATGGAAGGAAGTAATACCTGTAATGGCACTGGCACAAGCCATGGCCCCTAGCAAGTGCTGAGGAGCAGTGGTGGATTTGCTGGTAATGGTGATGATGATAATGGTGATGGTGACAGAGATGATGGTGATGATAATGATGGTGATGGTGATGATGATGATGGCTCCTGATTCATCTACTGTGAGCACTACTACTCTATAGCCCCCTTTCTCTCCTTACAGCTCTTTCAGCCCCTCAGACTCAGAAGGAGCCCACCTCAAAGTATACCTGGACTACAGTTGTTCAAAGGGTAGTCAGAGAACCACCTGTATCAGAAAACCTCCCGGATGTGTTGAATTATGCAGATCCCCAGGCCCACCTCAGACTGTGACTCTCTTTAGGAGGCCCAGGAATATACATTTTAAACAAGCTCCCCAGATAGTTCTTATGTACATTAGAGGTGGAGATTGATCCATCTAGCCCAATGCCCTCATTTTGCAAATGAGGAAGCTGAGTCCTGGAGAGGAGCAGTTTCGCCAGCCAGTGATGGCAGAGCCAGGGCTAGAATCAGATCCTCAAAGTCCCAGGACAGTGCCCTTGTCACTCTACTACAGCCCTTTATCCATTCAACAGTTCTGAATTGAGTGCCAACTGTCTGTGAGCACTGCCCAGGACCAAAAACAAATCAGACAAAATGCTTGCCCTCAAAGAGCATACAATCTGGGTTGAGAAATAAAAAAAGAATACATAGGAAGTGGTGAGTGCCAAATGAGAGGAACACAGGAAGGGCTCAGGGAGTTCAAATAAGAACGTGGGCAGAGAAGTTGCGGGGAGGCATGGAGGGTCTCAATGATCTGGAAAGGTGGCCTGGAGGAGACAGAACTTTAACCAGAGCTTTGAAGGATGAGCAGAATTTAGCTAAGCAACAAGAGAAAGGCAGTGCAGACAGAGAGAAAAGGCACAAAGGCAAAGGACATTTATGGGAAACAGAAAGAGGCTCAATTTGTCTAGAGTTCCAGGTAAAATGAGGCAACACAAGGGGCAAAGCAGGGGGAGTCAGAGAATACAGGGCTCTAACGTCAGCCACTGAAAACCCTATGGGTCACAGTTCTACTCTGACACACATGGCATCACCGCGTGTCAGAGTTGACTTGATAGCAATTGGTTTCATACTGGGCTGAGGAAGTTGGCTTTTACCTTATAGGCGATAGGGAGCCATGGGAGGTGTGATGGTTAGGATTGTGTGTCAACTTGGCTCGGCCCTGATTCTCAGTGTTTTAATGTGATCACTCCCATGACTGAATATACTGTGAGTAGCCAATCAGATGAAAAGGAGTCTCCTTAGGGATGTGGCCTGCATCTGAATATAAGCAGACATTCTGGCTTTTTGCTCACTCTGGATCCTGTGGCTGTCTCCTGTCGTCTCATCTCCAGTTCTTGGGACTTGAACTGTCAGCTTATCTGCCGAACTTGACATTCATTGATCTTCACAGCCTGTGAGTGGAGCCCTGCTCTCTGACCTGCTGATCTTGTGCTCACCAACTTCTGTGGCTGCGTGACTTGGGCAAGGCCTCTACCCTGATCCATGGATTTGGGACTTGCTAGCTTCTACAATTGCGTGAGCTGTTTCCTTGATATAAATCTCTCTCTATATATATATTTATACGCTTTACTGGTTTTGCTTCTCTACAGAACCCAGCCTAAGACAGGAGGTTTTCCAGGAAGGGAGTTACATGTATCTTAGGAAAGTTAACTTGACAGCAGCTTATAAGTAGATGGAATGGCAAGTGACTGCCAGGTCCCAGGTGGGACAGCTGCAAATTCCCTAGGCCTGTTTGCCCTCTCACCTACCTTCTGCCTCTGAGGGGGTCAGAAGTGATGGTTTGGAATCATGTGTGTGTCCCAGGGCTGCTCTGTGCTCTCTCCCAACCCAGCACACCCTATCTCCATCAATATCCCAGCCCAGCTTTGACTGTCAACCCTTGCAATGATGAACAAAACAGGCTTCTCCTGTGTACAATGCTACTGTGCTGGCCAAAACCCTGAGAGGCAGCAAGCAGCGGGAGGAGAAGTTGGTGCCACCAGTGGATGCCTTAAAGACTCTGAATTTCACATACATACACATTTAGTAACAGTGTGACCTCAAACCAGTTATTGAATCTCTCTGAGCCTCAGTTTCCTCATTTGTAAAATGGGGATGATGATACTTACCTTAAAAGGCTGCCATGAGATCAAGAGACAAAGTTTGCCAAATGGCCAGCCCAGTGCCAAGCTCAATGTGGGTACAAACTACATGGTGGCTGCTCAGATGATGATGATGATTACAACCATGACGTTGCACCCATTTCCAGATTGCACCATTGCATCACCGCCAGCATCAGCAGTACCGTCAAATCATCTTCCTGCGTTGCAGCAGCTTGGGCTCCTCATCAACCATGCAGGAGCCAGGAGATCAAAATACAGACTGAGCTCTTTGCTTCAGGCTCTGGGCAAAGTGCAGCCCCAGGAGATGTAGAGGATTAAGGCCAGATCTCTGCACCAAAATGGGCTATATGACCTCAAAGGGGTAAAGGATCAAAGCAGGGTAAGCGGGGCTTGGAGGATGGACCCAAAAGGGCAGGTGGAATGGGTGATGGGGCTGGAGGAGGCGGGTAGTAGCTTCCAGGGGCCTGAGAGCAAGTTCTGCTTTGCAGCTAAACTTCCAGAACCTGGGCTGAATGTTGGGGTTCTGCTAAAGAATTTGGAAGCCTGAAGTGTCCTCCAGTTTTGTCCAGAAATAGCACTATGAAGGGTTTTGAAGATATTAATAGTAACAGCTCCTTACATGTGTACAGACAGTGGTGGGCCATTTACAAAATGCTTTCAGATCCATCATCCCTGTGGGGGAGCAGAGAGGAGACTACTGAGTCAATGTTACAGATGGGGAAACTGAGGACAGAGAAGTTAAGTGGTTTCCCTGTAATGGCACGGTCATAGTAAAGAAAAAGGCAGGTCTGTCTCCATATTTAGTGCTCCTAAGTATCTAGTAGATACATGTTAGAAATCTATCTAGAAGTTACCTACAAAAGTCCCTTCCTACCAGGCAGAGAAAAGAGGGCTTTTCAGAGCTTATAGAATCCTCAGAAATTTTCTAATCCAATCTCTTCATGTTCTAGATGAGAGAAGAGAGACCTAGAGGTCAGTTAACTGCTGATGTCCCACCTCAGGGACTCATACAGGTTTAAAGTAATAAGGACTCCATAGAGAGCTTCTTCTGGTCGAGTAGTTTTCAAACTGTGTTTTGTTGAACGTGAACTGGACCAGCAGCATTCACCTGGGAGCTTGTTACAAATGCAGATTTTTGGGCCCTACCCCAGACTCACTGAATAGAAATCTTTGAAGTTGGGGGCCAGCAATCTGTGCTTTAACAAGCCCTTGAGATGATTCTGATGAATGCTTAAATTTAAGGAACATTGTTCTTAAGTTTTGGGGGCAGGTTGATTTATTTGGGTATTCAACAGAAATTTGAGGAAATGTTATTAGCTAAATATAACTGTTTTTAAACTCCAAAAAAAAAAAAAAAAGTCCTGACATTTGGTTATGGATTGAATTATGTCCCCCAAAAGATATGTTGAGGTCCTAATCCCTAGTACCTGTGAATGTAACCTTGCTTGGAAATAGGGCATTTGAACATGTTATCAGTTAACGTGAAGTCATACCAGAGTAGGATGGATCCTAATCCAATTTGAGTACTGTCCTTGTAATTATAAGAGGAGAAGAGAAACAGAGAGACACACAGGGGGAAGACTGCCATGAGAAGATGCATCTACAAGCTAAGGAATGCCAAGGAACACCTGGGACTACCAGAAGCTGGAAGAAGTGATGAAAGATCTTCCCCTACGTCCTTCGAAGAGAGCATGGCCTTGTTGATGCCCTAAATTCTGACTTCTAGCTTCCAGAACTGTGAGACAATAGATTTCTGTTCTAACAAGCCACCCAATTTGTGATGTTTTGTTACAGTAGGAAAATAATAGGAAAATAATACACAAGTTATTTACCAAATTTTTACACCTTGGAGGCCACCAACAATATTAACTTGGGCCACGGGCAAACCTCACATTTATGCAGGATGGGCTCTGAAGTGTCTGTGCTTGAATTCCCTGGAAGAAGGCTGTGACAGTGCCTGGTGTTTTGTGAACACAGAACTTTGCCTGTCCAATCCTGTTAACTGCCAGCAGGAGCATGTTAGTACAGTGCACATGGGCTGTGCCCAGTGAGGGCCAGGCATGCATCTGTTTGAGACACGCTCCAGTCTCAGTGTAAAAGTCAGCTGTGTAATAACAAGAAAATGTACAACCCAACAGGATCACAGCATTTCATAGATAAAGTTACTGTTTCTTATAAATTTTTATATTTATTATTATCTCATTCAATATTTATGATAAGGAATGGATATTGTTTAGTGATTCTACTGTGAAACAAAAATTATCTAATACTCCTCTTCCAAGTTTCTGGATTTGTTTCATTGAAGAGGCAGTGGTGCAATAATTATAAGTTGAGCTGTCAGAAAACTCTTAACCATTTACAACTACTTCTTTGAGATGATCAGAACTTTCTTACACACACACACAAAACGATATAATTAAATGCCAATTCCAATATATAAGACAAACTATTAACTAGAATCCCTGTATTCAAATTTATGTGTGCATCAAAATGGACACATTTCTCTCATTAATTGATTTAATAATACGTGAATATTCTAAGTTTTAACTCATGGAATCTTTTATATGAAAGACATTACTTGTATCTATTTTGAATTTTGGGACCTCATGTAGGATTTAATTTGAGAAAAAGATGCCTCTGCTTCTAAAATGTTGGAAAATTCCTAATGTAAGCCAACCTTCTCATTATATAGATAAGGAATCTGAATTCCAATGAGGGCAAAATACTGAATGATGCAGGAAGCATCAAAAGATGGAAGGAATACAAAGAGTCGCTGTACCAAAAAGAATTGTTCGACGTTCAGTCATTTCAGGAGGTAAGCAAAGATCATATGTATTGTGTATATATGTGTGTGTATATATATGTATGGATAGATGGATGGATGGACAGATGGATAGATAGATGCTGTTGAGTTGACTCCAACGCACGGTGATCTTATGTACAACAGAACAAAACATTGCCCAGTTGCTGACATGTTTGAGTTCATTGTTATAGCTATTTGCCAATCCATCTCACCAAGGGTCTCCCTTGCCCTCACTGGCCCTCCACTTCACTAAACATGACCTTCTCCTCTAGCAATTGATCTCTCCTGATGATGTGTCCAAAGCAAGCGAGTTGAACAATGTTCTGTTGTGATCCAGAAGGGTCTCATTGACTAATTTTCAGAAGTATGTCACCAGACCTTTCTTTTTGGTCTGTCTTAGTCTGGAAGCTCCACTAAAACCTGTCCACCTAGCTTCTAGTATCATAACAACACAGAAGATGCCACAATATGACAAACTGATGGGTGGTGGATATATACATATATATATATAGTCTCTTTCCCATCCCAATCCCAATTCCCCAAAGCTAAGCACCGTAGTATAACTTTGCAGAGGACTTTTATGCATATATAAGCTAATACAAATATACTGTTTTATTTCCCTCCCCTTTTTACTAATAGGTAGCTTTCGAAACATACTGTTCTGCACTCTGCATTTTTTACTTAGCAATACCACTTTTGCAGTCTAATACTACATTTGGGTCCCAGCAGTGGGACTTTTCCTAGCCCCTGCCTTTGCAGGGGGAGCTTATCTGGGCATTCCTAGTTCTCAGGTCCAGAGGAGGCCCCCAACATCCCCTTGCCTGCCAGACTTTCCAGAATGCCAGTGAGGGTGGGTGGAAGAGACTGACAGCAAAACCTCTTACACTAAGACTGGCAAGCCCAACAGCTCCAGGGCAGAACTTGGCCCAGTGGCCAGACAGCAAGCAATCCAGAGGCAATGTGGTCTGCCAGTACTCACCTTGTGGGGGACCCATTTGCTGCATTGTCTTCCCCCACCCCACCAGCTCAGGGGGGCTCTTCTTCAGGCTGGGCCACCAGTGGAGTACCCAGAGCATGCTGGGCTTCCTGGGGACTCAGTGCATTATGGGGAGGATGAAATATTTAAACCTATAAAATATAAAATATTAATTATCATAAATAATACATGCCCAGTGCACCTCTGCTGAACAAGAGGAGAAAAGAAAAATGCTCTTAGTAGGAGGACTGAGTGGCAGTGAGGATGAGAAGTGGGGGGCAGGAAAATTAGTCTGTCAGATGTGGCACAGAGGGAACTGCTCAGTGTGCTTGGAGGTAAGCATCTCCACAACTACAGGTCTACGGAAACCACCCATTCGCTTCCCAGGCATCCAGCCTCCTACTCCCCCTCCTGCATGGAGCTTGACTTCTCCCTCCTTACCTACCTTCTTCCAGGAACTTCCTACTTTCTGCCTTGAGTAGTTAGTTCTTAGCTCCCTGTGCCCCAGTCCCTCTGCCCCACCAGTGGCGGCAGTACTCCTGGAGGGCAGGGTTGGGTCTTGCACATCTTTGAATGTCACCGTCTGTCATGGTTTGAATTATGTCCCCCAAAAAATGTGTGTATCAATTTGTCTAGGCCATGATTCCTGGTACTGTGTGATTTTCCTATATGTTGTAAAACCTGCCTCTGTGATGTTAATGAGGGAGGATGGGTGGCAGTTGTGTTAGTAAGGCAGGACCTGATCTACAAGACTGGATTGTGTCCTGAGGCAATCTCTTGAGATATAAAAGACAGAAGTGAGCAGTGAGACAGGGGAACCTCATACCATCAAGAAAGCAGTGCCAGGAGTAGAGCGTGTCCTTTGGACCGGGGTCCCTGTGCAGAGAAGCTCCTAGTCTGGGGGAACACTGATGAGAAGGCCGAGAGAGAGAAAGCCTTCTCCTGGAGCTGACACCCTGAATTTGGACTTTTAGCCTACTTTAACTGTGAGGAAATAAACTTCTCTTCATTAAAACCATCCACTTGTGGTGTTTCTGTTATAGCAGCACTAGATGACTAAGACACCCTCCCTTCGACAGTCAGCCCAGGCAATTTCTACCCAATGGATGAACTTTTCCACTGATAGCGTGGGCCCCCAGCCCTATCTTCTCTCACCACTGTTAACACAAATTGTGCTTTATGGCTTACTAAGTACATCTACAAATGTTCCCTCATCTCATCCTCCCAACAGCTCTGACTTATAAGCAGGAAAGGAAATGTTTTTCGTATTTTACAGATAAGGAAATTGAGACTTAGAGAAGATAAGCAGCTTGCTAAAAGACAGCTTTAGCTTTCTAAGCTCAACTCCAGTGATCTTTGCTTACTCATAATACTACCTATTTAATCTTTGTATTATACTTTTCCATCCTCAAATCACTCTAATAGATGTTATATCAATCTGATGTTTATTGTCCCAATAACCCCAGGAGATAAGAAAGGACAAGTATTCCATCCTGGCCCTCACATCCTAGGGTCTGTGTAACTAGTTATTTAACCTCTTTAAGCTCCCAATTCTTCTTCTATAAAATAGAGATAATAATACTACCTACCTATAGAGTTATAGGGAGGATTAAATTAAATAGTGCATGCAGTGTGCTTAGCATTGTGCCTGGCACACAGTAAATACTCATGTAAGTGTAGCCACCGTCCTCAACATCAACATCCCAGTCCATAGAAAGGATGAAAACCCTGGGTCTGGGAGAAGGAAGTGATGTGCCCAAGGCAACACAGTCTGACTGCAGCTAGGACCAATATGCAAAACCCTTGGCTGCCCATCTAGTGTCTGTTGGATATGGTTCAGAGTGCTGTTTAGGCAAGTTTCATTGCAACTCTTCTGTCTGTCATGTCTTCTGCACCTGATGCACACACCCATACATACTAGAGGGCTCCTCACCAGCTCGCTGCTCTGCAGGGATGCACAGCCCTTCCCTGCTAGGCATTAGCTGCTCTCTGGTCTGGGCCTCTCCCGCAACCAGATGGTTTCCGCAACCATGGAACCAGAGACCCTCAGAGCTAAATAGTTTTCCCACTACTACTCCTACCTCCATTTCACTGATGAGGAAATCAAGGTCCAGATGGAGAAGTGACTTGTCTAAGGTCAGGATGCATGTTAATGCCAGAGCAGGAACAAATACCACCATCTCTTGAGCTCCAACGTGCAATCCAAAGACCTGGGTTCAAGTGCTTGTTCTGTCCCTTAATGGTTATGTGATTGCCAGCTTGTCCTCCCATTTTTGGTTCCCTGTTTTCTCATTTGTAAGCAGACTTAATACATTCTCCCAAACAAGGTTACTGGAAAGATGAAATGCCTAGCATCAGGCCTGACAAATAATTGGCACTTAATAAATCTTAGTTCTTTCTTCCTAAACTGATGTCCAGTTTACATGCTACCACTTAACACACACTCATCAAGCAGCTGCTGTACGTCTTTGACGGTATGTATGCGTGCATTACATGGAGTCTCTTTTTGTAGAATGTGAGCTACACAGCCTACAAAAACATAACACATATAACTTGATAAATTACAAAACGCTTCCCCAACCTTTTCCTGCTCCCTCTCCTTATTGAATTTTTGTGGTCTCCACCACACGGACCACACACTGTGTAGCTTAGTGGAGACCACCAAGAAAAACAGGGAAAAAGAAAAGTTTACTATGTCTCCAGGCTAGTAAGTTGAAAAATAACAGCAACAACAATAGCTAACATATAACTATCCAATCTTACTACATAAGGCCAGGCACTTTGCTAAGCGAATGATGCATTTTTCTCTTTATTCCTTACAATAACCTTGGGACAGGTATTATAAAGTTCCAATTTTACAGGTGAGGAAACAAAGCATAGAGAGGATAACTGCCTTGCTAAGGTGGCTCTCAAACTCAGGTCTCTTGGACTGCAAAACCTGTATTCTCTTGACTACTGCACTAAACAGTACAACCTCTTCTGCAACCCAGACTGATGAAAGCACGAATCTCACACACACCACACTCAGTCACAATAGAAGTACACAGCCAAGGAAGTCAGATGTGCATCCATGACACCTGGCTTATGTGGAAATCTAGTGCCTACCTGTGCTATAGGGCTGAACTGAGATGCCTTAGCAGTTGGTCATAAAACACCATCAGCAAGCAGCATCCTGTCCTTATTTTCCAACTGTATTTACTCGCAGTTACTGAAAAATCAGGCTGTTTAGGGAAAAGCACTCTAAGAGGAAGTTTGGCTCTTCCCTGGCAATGGAAACTACTGTTTTTACGGAGGCCTTGACTTCTGTCCTACTCCCCACCCACCATCGTCCCTATGCAAATTTGATGAAATGGTTTTAAGACTTGTGTAAACCCATATTGTGATTTCTTAATATTTATAGCAATATTAGAGTGATGAGGTGTGGATTGTGGCTAGGGCCTCAGCAATTTCTATTTGTTCCAGGAATCTGTTTGAATTTAGACTTGAGTAAGGTATATATTTTAGTTTGGAGGTTATTGTTGTTGTTAGGTGCCCTCAAGTCGATTCCAACTCATAGTGACCCCATGTGACAGAGTAGAACCGCTCTAATAGGGTTTTCTAGGTTGTAATCTTTACAGGAGCAGATCGTCAGGTTTTTTCTCCTGTGGAGCCACCGGGTGGGTTCAAACATTTGACCTTTCAATTAGCAACCGAATGCTTAACCGTTTGCACCGGGGCAAACCATACGAGCTAACAGAAAAGAAAAGGGTATGGTTAATACCTTGTCTTCTAGTGATGGATAAAAAGTAAGGAAGAGATCCAGGAGTTAGGTGAGGAGGTGTCAGCAGCCTTTGTAGTTCTGTCCTACAAGGTGAGGTTGTTGGCTAAGGCTGCTCTGTTGTCAATTATTTAGCTTCTGTCTCTCCAGTTTCCCAGGAAAGAATCAGTGGTGGTGGTGATGGTGGCAGCAGAGCCAGCTAGCCCCATGAGGTTTTGATCTTCAGGCCATTCTCCTTCCTCAGCATATGGCCATCCCTGAGCAGTACCAGTCCAGGAGTCCCTTTCAGAGAGGCAGAGGGTGCAGCATCCAGCCCTGGAGTCAGGGACTGGGCTCTATGCATTTGGTTCTGCTTCAGGCATTAATCGCTCAGCAAATAAATAGACTAAAATAAAGCACCAGCCTAAGAGGAGATCCTGTGCTGAGGAAAGAAGAAACAGACAGAAGTTTTGGCTCCTCACCAAATAAAAATAAAGAGAGGCAGCAGGAGATGCCAAGAGATTTCATTAAGCCAAACAGTCCATTCCATCCATGAGAACCCCAAATGAGACTTTTCCAAGAACAAGTCGCCCTGTAGTGCAACAGCAAATAGAGCCTCAGTTCCCAGTATGGCTTCGGAGTTCCCAAAGCCCAGAGCCATTTACTTTCCACAGAAAAGTCTCCTGCTGCCAAGGCCAGCCAATTCTGCAGGGTGACCTCCAAAATGCTGGCCTGGGCAGCAGTCACAGGATCTTATCCTGACTTATCCCCAGCAGACACCCTGTTGATCTCATTGATAAAAGCTGCAGCCACTGATGCCACTGTATGGCTGGGCAGCCAGCCAAGCCCAGTTTCATTCACTGAAAGGCAGGGTGGGCTGGGGTGCCACAGGACAGTGGCCCAAATCCTGAAGACCATAGGCCTGGTAGAGAGTCCAACAATAACCTAGAAAGGGATACACGCCCTCCATTCCTTTCTTAGGCTGGAAGAGGCCTGTGGAGCAACTGGACCCAAGCCTTATTCCCAAGATTTGCTGCTCATTAGAATTCCCTGAGTGCACTTTAAAAAATAAAGTTTCCATTTAGAAAATCAGATGCTTAGGAGTTTTTAACATGTTCTCTGGGTGTTCCTCAGCAGTCTGCTGAGTTCTGGCCTCAAACAGGTTCCTGGGAAACCAGGCTGTGAACCCAAACGGGTGCCAAGGCAGGAGTCAAATCGAAGCCATCTCAGAAAGGGGCATGATTCTACAACCGCACATTGGGATAGCGCTTTTTAGGCAGATCCATTCCATTTAGATCCCCAAACAATCTCGTGGTGGTTGGAGTAGGACAAATATATAAACAACCCCTGATATGACACAGGACTTCTAGGCTTCAGACACTGCCCTGCCACTGCTATCACGTCACCAGCTTTCATTTTATTTGTAGCATTCATCACTATCTGAAGTTACCTTATTGCTGGTTTGTTTGTTAATTGTCTATCTCCCATCATTGAAATTTTGTTTCCATGAGAGCAGGGATCTCATCTGTTGTGTTTACTGTTATCTGCCTAATACCCAGACCAAACTGGCAGGTCGCAGGAGTTGGATACATGCTATTGTTGGATGTAAGTTACCAGATACAGCTGGATTTCAGGAAAACTCCCCAAATAGACTAGGTTTTCAGGAAAGCTTGTTTTCCCCCTTTAATGCTGCAATCTTCTTCAGGAGTAGAGCAGAGTGGTATGAGGGGGAGGTTAGCTAATTTCAGCTCCTGTCAGAGTCAGGACTTCCTAATAGGGCCTGGATGTGTCTAGTAATGGATGAAAACTAAGGGGAAAAAAAATGCTAACCACATCTATTGGGCAGATTTTTCTATTGCCCTTTTCTCTTTATCTTTAAAAACCCTTCAAGAATCACCAAGAAGTAAACACAGTCAACACAAGGCCAGGGCAGAAGGGCTATGTCTTTCTGCCCATCTGCTCTTGCAGAGTGGCTGAAAGGACATTATCTTTTTTTGTGGCTCAGTTTACCATCACAAAATAGGAACTATAGCATTCATTACTTTCCCAGGGTCCCCATGTTGGTAAATAACAATGCTTTAACCATCAAGATATCAGGTTTCCATTAGTAATTGCTCTGTGACCTTGAGAAATATGCTCTATTCCTCAGGATTTTCACTCACAAAATACAAGTATTTGCAAATGAATATCAAAAATAATTTCCCGTCCTACTTACGGACCTGGTGCTGCAATGGATAGCATGATATCCATTGTATATTGTAGGAGACAATGTAATATAATCCCTGTTCATGAGTAATTAATTCAATGAACCTTGTCTAAGTAACATAAAGAAACATGCCAGATACAGATAGGGGTGAAATGTAGCATCAGCATTATAAAAATAATATCATTGCAAATATATGACCAATCATTTGCTAATGTTGAGATCATGGCTAATCTCAGCAACAATGGTGTCCATATCAAAGGCTTGAGTGAGTCACTCCATCTCTCCAAGCCATGATCTCCTCATCTATATAAAATAAGGTGGCTGGACTGGATTGTCGATGAGGTCCCTTCCAGCTATGACAGTCTAGAGCTCTATGAAGAACAATGAGAAAAAGACATATTTGTTGATAGAAACATTTTTTTAGGTCCCCAGTCCAATCCGAGGAACAGAAAAATGAGGGGAGAGAAGGGGACAGAAGTGGGAAGAAGCTTGCTTTCTTTTTAGAAAAATGTGCAACCTGACTTTTGAGATCCCCAGCAAAGCAACAGAGTGAGAGGAAAGAAGCTATATCGGGGGAGAAAGGAATGTATGCAGATAAATTTCTTTCAAAGAGGGGAAACATTTGCCAGAGAACAACCTCCCCTTCCCACCACCACATCTACCAACTACTCACACATGCACCCGTGTACCCTATCTTCCCTCCTGTCCCCATGATGGACAAGACATGCTCCTAGAGCCACTGGCCCCTCTTCCCAGGGTCTACTCAGGGACTTTTCTCCGCAACTACCCCCTCTCTTTCCGGTACTATCAATTGTTCTCTCTCTTGAATTATTCCTACCAACATAAAAACATTATTGAAAAATAAAAACCTTTTCTTGACTTCACATTTCCCTCTAGCTGCAACCCCTATTTCTTTGCTTCCCTTTTGAAGCAAAAGTCACATAGAAACTACCCATATTCGTTGCTGTCACCTGCTGTTCTCTCCACTCAAGTTTTTGTTTGCACCTCCCACTGAAACTGTCTTGTCAAAAGTCACCAAAGACCTTAGTCTCCCCAAGTCCAATGATTAATTCTCAGAGCCCATTTTCCTTGACTTTGTAGTAACATTGAATTCAGTTAATCACTCTCTAGTTATTATAATACTTTCTTCCCTTGACTTTCAAACACTACATCCTCCTATTTTTATTCTAGCTCACTGGTCACTCTTGGTCTCCCTTGCTCCCTCCTCTAGCTGTCCTCCCAACACTGCAGTGCACAGACCTCAGCTCACTTCTCCATCTTTATTCTCTTCCTAGGTGATTCCATCCAGTCCTTAGCTTTTAGTATGATTGATACACTGATGACTCCCAAATTTCTATCTCCAAGCCCTACATCTCCCCAAGAATGTTTACTAGGCATCTCAAATTTCCAAATTCAAAACAAAACTCCTGATTTTCCCCTCTAAACTTGCTCCTCCCTCAGTCTTCCTCAACTGAGTAAATGACACCATCATTTTACCCAGTCGTTCAGACCAAAAACCTAGGTGATACCTTTGATCCCTCTTTCTGTCACACCCCACATCCAATCCATCAACACTTCCTTTTGGCCCTAACTTCAACATATATTACTGAGTCCCATCACTTCTCACCATCACCACTGCTGCTGCCTGGTTCAAGCCACCATCAGCTTTCACCTACTGTCTCCAGGTTAGTCTCTCCTCCTCCCCACATAACAGCCAGAATGTTCCTTTTAAGATGTATCACTCTAGTACAGAAAGCCTTCCAATGGCTTATCATTGTTGTTGTTGGGTGCTGTCAAGTAGATTCTGACTCGTAGTGACCCCATATGAGAGTAGAACTGCCTCATAAGGTTTTCTAGGTTGTAATTTTTATGGAAGCAGATTGCCAGGTTTTTCTTCCCTGGAGCCGCTGGGTGGGTTAGAACCACCAACCTTTCGGTTGGCAGGTGAGTGCCTAATGGTTGCACTACCAGGGCTCGTTCGCTTATCATTACACTTAGCAAAACACCCAAAAGTTCTTCCCACGACCAGCTTCTCTTCCCTACTAGAGAGAACTCCCTCTGATTCAACCAGACTGGCTTCCTTGCTGGTCCTCACACACACCAAGCATGCTCCCATGTCAGGACCTTTATATATGCTGTTCTCCTGTCTGGGAGGCTTGTCCTCCAGATCTTCTCCAATCTGATATGCTCCTTCACATCATTAACATCTCTGCTTAAATGTCTCTGCTCAGAAAGAGCTCCCCTAACCACCAAATCTAACGTAGTACCACCACCCTCATAGGCACTACCCCCTTTCCCAGCTCTATTTTCTCCATAGCACTTACTATTATCTCAAATTAAAATGATTTATTTCATTTGTTGTTTGATGCTCTCATGAGAACATAAGCTCTGTCTTGCTCAAAAGACATAGTTGAATGAGTGATTGAATGAATGAATAGAAGTTTGGATGGATGGATGGACGGACGGATGGAAGGATGGATGGATGGATGGTTGGATATGCCAAGGGCAGAATGGCATCTCCTCCAGCACTGTCCTGGATGGGAAGCTCTGATTGTTCTAGCTGGCAGCTGAGCCCACAGCCCAGTTCTCATTCTTGCTCTTGCTCTAATTTTCTCAACCCATCTCCCCAGTTGGTCAAAGTTGGGTTCCTTTCCTCTCTTCTCTTCCACTTTCAGTCAGGATTGTCCTCACCCATGAAGGGAAGGCTGACAGCAGCAAAACACTGGGAAAGTTCAAGCAGCAGGAACTGGGACCTGTGGTGAGCTAGTTACAATTCCTCTGACCACCAGGCCTCTCAACTGCTGTCCTCCAACTCCTCTCTACTCCAACACTTCTTGTCCGCAGGCAGGAGTGAATACTAGTCTGGGATTCCAAACTATATGCTTATGGATCTTGAATAGTTTAAATCACTGCAAGCTTCCTGACTGTCTTAGTCATCTAGTGCTGCTATAACAGAAATACCACAAGTGGATCGCTTTAACAAAGAGAAATTTATTCTTTCACAATCTAGCAGGCTAGAAGTCCAAATTCAGGGCGCCAGCTCCAGGGGAAGGCTTTTTCTCTCCATCCTGTCTGGGGGAAAGTCCTTGTCATCAATCTTCCCCAGTCAAGGAGCTTCTTAGTGCAGGGACCTCGGGTCCAAAGAACACTCTCTTTTCCTGGTTCTTGTTTCTTGGTGGTATGAGATGCCCACAAAATTCATGCCCTTGCCACATGCAAAACACATTCATCCCATAATATTATAGCAAAAGTCTTAAATAAACTAATCAACTCCAAGTCCAAAATTCAAAAATTCCTCTTCATCTGTGAAATCTAGAATACAGGTTATCTGCTTCCAAAGTACAATGGTGTAACAGGCACAAGCTAGATTTTTCCATTACAAATGGGAGAAATTGGTGGGAAAGAAAGGATAACAGGCACCAAACAAGTCAGCAGAACACATTACATTAGCCCTCAAGGCTTGAAAATAATCCTCTGTTCTCTGAGATTATTTACACAACGGCCCTGCCCTCCAGACTCTAGGTATTGGCTACTCTCTCTGGATTCTGAGTGGAGGTCCCTTCGCCCAGGGCTTCAGCTCCGCCTTCCAGGACCCCTGGAACAGCAACTCTGCTCCCTCAGTTTTGGGTGGCCGCATTCTTCTAGTCCATCTGAGCAGCAAATTCACCCTTTGAGACCCCAGAGGTAGTGGGCCAACCCTTTGAGATTGAGGCAGCTTTGCCTCCTGTGTTCCTTGTCTCTTCAGCTTCTACTTCCTGTTTCCTTGGCATCTCAGCCCCTCGGGCCTCACTGCCCATGTCTGCCCTGCTGGGGCAAGTGTTCCAAAGTTCTGTAGCTCCACCAATAAATGCCTTAAGGCACCCTACTCTGCCAGTAAAGTTCAGCTGCAAGGCACTCAGCTCTCTTGCTCCAAGGGCCAGCAAGCCTAGCTCTACCAATAAGTGCCTGGAGGCATACCACTCCACCAGGAAGCTTCCTGTGCAAAGGTACTCAGCTCTCTCTCTCCTTGTGTCGGCTCCAACGCTGTCTCATGCTGGTCTTCTGGTTCTGCTGCTGCCGTTTCTCTGCTGCTGCTTCTGCTGATCTGCACTGTCTCCAGTGTAACAGCTCTCCTCACTTCCTTCTGAGTCCTCACCAGAATTGTCTTTGATGTCCATAATTCCACTGACAGTCTCTTCAAGGCAATCTAGGTTTTACTCTTCCAGTTTCATTCACAGTTTCAAAACTGCTTCCACATTTAGGTATCTATCAGTTAGAGCAGCACCCCGCTCTCTTGGTACCAAATTCTGTCTTAGGCTGGGCTCTCTAGATAATAAAAACCAGTAAAGTTTATAAATATATATATAGAGAGATCTATATCAAGGAAATGGTTCACGCGGTTGTAGAGGCTGGAATGTCCCAAGTTCATGGGTCAGGATAGAGGCTTTTCCTGATTCATGTAGCTGCAGGGGCTGGTAAACCTAAGACTGGCAGGTCAGAGAGCTGGGATCTTGCTCACAGGCTTCAAAGATAAGATGAATTCCAAGATCAGCAGGCAAGACCGCAGGTAAGATGCTAGCTCAAGTCCCAAGAACAGGAGGACAGACAAACAGGAGCCAGCTGCAGGATCCAGAGTGAGCAAAAGCCCATGAGCCTTGCCAGAATGTCCACTTATATTTGATGCAGGTCATACACCCAAGGAAATTCCCTTTCAACTGACTTGCTAGTCACAGTAGATCCCATCATGGAGGTGATCACATTATATCAAATCTCATCATGGAAGTGATCACAACATCATATGACTGCCAAACTACCTCATAACTGCCAAACCACTGAGTATCATAGCCCAGCCAAGTTGACACACAAGCTTAACCATTGCATCAACTGCTCCTCAGGAACCTCTCTGAGTTATCTATTGCTGCTGAGCAGAGCTGGAAATATCTCCATTGCTGAAACCCTAGGAAGCAGTGGAAGCTTGACTGGTGATTTGCATCCTGTGATGATCCTTCCAGTTCTCCTCCTCCATCAGGTATTAATCCAGGCAGAGAAAGGTAGAGAAGGCTTAGAGACCTATTCTACCTTCTGGTCTTACAGATGAGGAAACTGAGGCTTAAAGTAGATCCTCCCCAGCCACCCCCTTTTATCTATTTCAGCATCTTTCTTGTTTGCTTCCCAGCACTTCTTGCCACGTTTAATTATCAGGCATCTGTGTCTGTTTATATGATTTTTTCCCCCAATAAATCTCCCATTAGAAGGTGAATTCCACCACGGCAGGGGCTGTGTGTCTTGTTCACCGTTGTATCCCCGGCATCTCTCACTGAGTGCTCCATAACTCTCAAATTAATGAATGAAGAGAGAGGTAGTAACCTGCCTTACAGTAGCCACAGGTAACTAGAATGTGCTAGTTCTTAGGTACAGGAGGGAAGTGAAATGAGAGGAATGCAGGACCAGAGCAAGCAGGCACCTCTGGGAGGAAGGATCCCTAAAATCACAATGTCATGGAACTGACAAAGACCAGAACCTGAGCTTCTTGCTTTTCTATTCACCTACTTCAGATTCATTCTTTCAGCCTCTTTGTGAGCACTACCACTGTCAAGTGCTGTATGACCACGGGGGACACAAGGGTACCCACGACAAAGACCTTGTGCTCTCAGCCATGTATTCTAGAGGGGAGACAGACAACAGAAAAGGAAGAAGATAAATAAATAAGATCGTCTTAGTTTGGGATAATTGTATGAAGGTAAAAAAAATGGGTTATAATAATAGGGAGTAAGGCAGAGCCAACATGGTGCCCTAGACAGATGCACCATGCCATCCCCCTGCAGCAAAGACCTGAAAAACTAAGTAAAACATATACAATTGTCAATTCTGGAAACCTGAGAATCAAATGAAGGGATAAAGAACTACATCAAACATCAAATGGAAGAAGAAACCAACAGAAAACAGAGAATGAGAAGAGATAGAGTGGAGGTCCCCCACCAAGTAACATGGCACAGCATCACCCACTTTGGTTCCCTCCAGCCCAGATCTGAGGCCTCATCCTTGGCTGCCTGGTCCCCGCCTGTCCTACCCTCTCCTTTCCCACTACCAGAATTCTCTCTACCTCCTTCAGTTCCCACTCTAAGAAGCAGCCATCTTCCCTTCCTGACCTTATTGCCATCCAGTCAATTCCAACTCATAGCAACCCCATGTGACAGAATAGAACTGCTCCATAGGATTTTGTTGGCTGTCATCTTTACAGAAGCAGATCGCTAGGCCTTTCTTCTATGGTGCTGCTGATGGGTTTGAACTGCCAACCTTTATGTCAGCAGCTGATCGCAAGTCACTTGCACCACCCAGGGTCCTTAGCCTCCTGATTATTGTTGTTGTTAG
The DNA here is from genome assembly GCA_030035585.1 of Dugong dugon. Taxonomy (NCBI): domain Eukaryota; kingdom Metazoa; phylum Chordata; class Mammalia; order Sirenia; family Dugongidae; genus Dugong; species Dugong dugon. The sequence goes on along the minus strand of CM057476.1, from coordinate 40,415,724 downwards.
TTGCCTTTCAAGTCAATTCCGACTCATGGTGACCCTATGTGTGCAGAGTAGAGCTGCTCCATAGGGTTTTCAAGGCTGTGATCTTATGGGAGCAGATCACCAGACCTGTCTTCTGAGGTGCCTCTGGATGGGTTCAAACTACCAACCTTTTGGTTAGCAGCTGAGCGCTTAACCACTGTGCCACCAGGGACTCCTCACCTTCCTGAAGCCCAGCTCAAATCACACTACTCCTCAGTGTCCCTGGACTCATCCTAGTTATAAAAGTATTTTTCTGCTATTTCCCCCCATGTCATATACCCTGTTTTCCACCGAAACTAAACAATAATAATATCGATTACCCCATATGGAATCCCTCAGTACTCTCTATCCCCTGCTTTATTTTCCTGTATAATACTTGTCATTATCTAACTCACTATATATTTGCTTATTTCTCTTGTTCTTGTCTCCTCTCACTACAGTGGAAGCTGTTCAGGTTTTGTCCGTCTTGTTCACTGCTGTGAAACAAACAGAGCTTTGCATGCAGCAGGGGCTCAAAAACCATGTGCTGAATGAATGAATGGACAAAAAAACAAAGCTAAGTTACATTTATCCAGTGTTACCGCACTCTTCCCTCTTCACATGCATCATCATATTTCATCCTCAATGCTGCACTATGAGGTAGGTATTATTATTATCCTCTATTCGCACCTGAGGAAGCAGAACCACAGAGAATATAATGAGTTCCCAAGGTCATAGGGTCTGGAAGAGGTGGAACAGGAATCCGTCGCTATTTTGTTCAACCAGACAGTCCCTGGCACACAGTAGGAGGAAGGACAAACCCAGACCTGACTGACCCTATCACCCACACTCTTTGTCATACATCACTCACTGCTCCTGAGGCCCCCCCATCCCAGATGCAGTCCCATAACCCTCTGCTATCCCACTCCTTCCCCTCCTAATTCACAGTCCTCACCTTGCCCACCTTTCAGGGCCCATCTCTTAAACGCCACTTCCTCCATGAAGTTCTACCTGATCCCTGCAGCTGAGTCTTGGTCTGTTTTATCTCTTTTACCTTTTATTGCATTTACTCCTATCTTCTACTACTAGACACTGTATTTTTGAGGACTAATGTATGGATCTCAGTCACCTCTGCCTCCCTCACAGCCCTGAGCACATGCAGCATCTTGCACATAAAGAATGTGCAATAAATATTTCTTAAGTGAATGAAGGGAAGAAAATGGCTTTATAATTGTCTTCTCTGTGTCTTGCGGCATACACATTGCCCTTAATGCTAAATGACCACCTTCATTCTCCTGACTTAGTTTATTCCCATGTGCCACCCTAGAATATTCCAAGGCTTAAAACTCCTTCAGAGCAAGAAGTATGTTTTCCTTACTCTATTTGTGTCCCAACAGCACTCAAATGAGGTACGTGTTGCTGTTGTTGTTGCTAGTTACTGTCAAGTTGGTGTCCTGACTTATGGTGATCCCATGCACAACAAAAAGAAATACTGACTTGTCCTGCATCATCCCTGCACCATCCGCATGATCAGTTGCAAATTGGATCATGGTGATCCACAGGGTTTTTGCTGGCTGATTTTCCAAAGTAGGTCACCAGGACTTTCTTCCCAGACCATCTTAGTCTGGAAGCTCTGCTGAAACCTGTTCAGCATCATAGCAACACACAAGCCTCCACTGACAAATGGGTGGTGTCTATACATAAGGTTCATTGGCTGGGAATTGAGCCTGGGTCTCCTGCAGGGAAGGCAACAATTCTACCACTGCCCCCTGAGGTACATGGTAAATAAACAAACCAAATCTGTTGCCATTGAGTCAATTCTGACTCATGGCGACCCCGTGTGTTACAGAGTAGAACTGCTCCATAGGGTTCTCTTGGTTGTAATCTTTACGGAAACAGATGGCCAGGCCTTTCTTTCTTGGTGCCACTGGGTGGGTTAGAATTGCCAACCCTTAAGTTTGTAGCTGAGCACAAACCATTTGTACCACCCAGGGGCACAAAATCTTTAAGTTGGATGGGGTGAATCTTTAAATAGGGAGGAAGAATATATATTCTGTAACATTTTCCCTGATTTCAAAAGGAATGTATATTCACTATAGAACATTTAGAAAACACAGAGAAGTATATAGAAGAAAACACAAATACTTTTACATACCTTTAGTCCCATTACATGAAATAAGTACTAGCATGTTGATGTCTTGGCACCGTGTATACTGACTTACCCTGGGACCTCGTCTAGCAAAGGGGTTTGCAGATTAACTGCTGCCTTGGTGCAGGCTGGCCTGCGATGGCCACAGGAGACACCAGGAGGACCTGAAGACACCTGACTTTTCCACCAAGCTGACTGCTGGACTGGAGCTCTGGTCCTGGCAGCACAGGAATCATAGGAGGGTGAGTATCATGGCAGGAAGCTTGGCTGATGGAGGACACACTACCCGGCTCAGGGTGCTGGCTCATTAGGCCTGAGCCTTGATCTCTTGTCCACCAGACCTGGAGCTAACTCTCCTCCAGGAAAATGCTCCCTCAAGCCTTCATTGCAGCGTCAAGGCCTATGCTAGGCACATTAACATGCCTGATCACAATTCTTGAACCAACTCTGGAGGGAAACAAAGGTACAGAAAGGTGCAGGGACTCTCCTTAGGTCACATAGTAAATGGCAAGGCTAGGTTCAAACACAGGCCTAGTGCTCCTTACTACTACCCATCTGTCAGTTTGCCATACTGTGGTGGCTTGCATGTTGCTGTGATGCTGGAAGCTATGCCACCAATATTTTAAATACCAACAGGGTCACTCATGGAGGACAGGTTTCAGCAGAGCTTCCAGACTAAGACAGATTAGGAAGAAAGGCCTGCTGATCTACTTCCAAAAATTAGCCAATGAAAACCCTATGGATCACAACAGAATGTTGACAATATAGTGCTGGAAGGTGAGGCCCCTAGTTCAGAAGGCACTCAAGACACACAGTGGCCACAATAATAGACTTGAGCATTCCAACAGTTGTGAAGATGGCACAGGACTAGGCAACATTTTGTTCTGTTGTACATGGGATTGCTGTGAGTCAGAGCCAACTTGATGGCAAATAACAACAACAGCACTCCTAGAGTTGGTTAAACTGGACAGCACGTTTAGGTTCCCTTTATGGAACCTCAGATTGTCAGGTGAGAGGGCTTTTACATGCATCCAACCCAAATCCCTCATTTTACACAAAAGAAAACCAAGAATGATTAATAAGATCAGGACCAAAGTCTAGACCCCATTTCCTCACTCTGTGCTCTTCCCACCACTCAACACTAAGTTATTCAATAGAAAATTATTATTTTATTAATATTAGTACAGTCATCATTATTATCATCATCATCATTTTCCTAACTTTCATCCAAATGGAAAAATCTAACTCCTTTGTCCCCAATGCAATAAGCGAGCCTTGTTAATCTCCAAACCCATGTGGACGCTGGATTTTTAAAAATCCAGTCAGACAACCAAGGTTATATGGGATTCCACTGTTTTTAAACTCTGATTAGAGACTGCATCTGAATGAGCTGAGTTTAGCATCTCAAGAAGAAGAGAGAAGAAGTAGGCACAGTTTCCTGTGAAAACACAGTCCTCCTCAGTAGAGAGGCCTCAGAAGCCCCGGTGGGCCGGACTGGAACAAGAGGAATAGTGACAGGGATGGATTGAAGGAAAAAAAACCTGGACTGGATTTTACCCAGTTTAAGGAACAGAGCTGTTCTCTATCTAGTTCGTGAACTTCCAGATCTCTCTGTCTTGGCACTTGCTGCTCCCTCTATCCTTTGCACACTTCCTCACCAGGGTGGCTCCTCCCTATCCTTCAAGATATAGTTTGAATGTCCCCTCCTCTGTGGAGGCTTTCAGATGCCCTTCCTGCTCTGGAGGAGAACCGATTGTGCCTGCCTTCATGCTTCCACAGTGTTCTGGTCATCCCTCCACGATAGCTGTTGTTACTTGGTACCGTCAAGTCAATTTTGACTTACAGCGACCTCATGTGACACAGTAGAACTGCTCCATGGGTTTTCTTGGCTGTAATCGTTACAGAAGTAGATTGCCAGGTCTTCCTCCTCAGAACTGCTGGGTGGATTCAAACCATCAACCTTTTTGTTAGCAACTGAGCGCTGAATCATTGTGCCGCCAGGGCTCCTTCCAGGATGGTTCCAAAAACCAAAACCACTACCATCGAATCAGTTCCAACTCATAGCAACCCTACAGGACAGAGTAAAACTGCCTCATAGGGTTTCCAAGGCTGTAGATCGTCACGGAAGCAGACTGCCACATCTTTCTCCCACAGAATGGCTGGTGGGTGCAAATCACCTATCTTTCGGTTAGCAGCCAAGCTCTTAACCACTGTGCCACCAGGGCTTCTCTAGGATAGTTAGGGGTTAGTAAAAACAACCATTGATACTATCTGTCAAGCTATGACTAAGGTCAATCACTTCATACACATTATTTCTAATCCTCATAACTACCCTGTAAGGCAGGTGTTATTGTCTCCATTTTATAGAAGAGAAAGCTGAAGCTCAGAGAGCTGAAGTAACCTGTCCAAAGTCCTCATCTAGCGAGTGAGGCAGTATCAGGATCTCAGCCAGGCTCAAGGTCTGCCCAACAATCTAGACCATAAGATCTTTGAAGACAGGGACTATAGCTAATATATGTTTGGCAAAATGATTAGAGCTTAAAATTTTTGATGGATGAATAAACAAGCAGATGAATGAATGCATGGGATGTTGGAGTCTTCCACCTAATTGCAAGACCATTCCATATTATATGGATAATTTATGCCAGACAATACATGCTGGATTAATTCCTTTTATTCCCATGCTTGGTAAGAAGACTCCGTGAGATGACATACATGTTGAATGGATGAACGAGCGAATAAATGAAATAAACAAAATGCACACCACAGAGCCGCTGGGCTCAGGCTTTCCCTTTCCAATTCCCAGAGACTGAGGAGGAGGATGGGAAGGAGCTGAGAGGTCGCAGCCCGGCAGGCCTGTGTGATTTGGACACTTGAATGGCACAGAACGCCTCCACTCATCTGCACCGCCCAGTTTGCACCAAGCAGAAAACTGCTGGGGGCGGGCCAGGAGGGAGGCCGCCCAAGAGAGGCAGCTGCGAAGCCATCTGCTGCGCAGGGAGGCGACGCCCACTAGAGTGTTTGTTTACAAACCGGGTTCTGCGTGTGAGAGAAAGAAACATGGCTCCTTCCAGGCGCGCAGCAATGGGTGCCATCCCATGAGGAGGGTCCGCCACCGCCTCCACAGTCCGGGAACCAGCGACCAGCAAGCTCAGGGCGAGAGGGGAAAACGCGGCAGTATGCGCCTCTGGGGATCATCCCTCATCCATTACGGGTCCGTGGCCCCCCTCATCTCAACAGTTATCCTCACTGCAAACCCACCACCAAAGGCCTGCCGCCTGGTTCCAGTCCAAGCTCCCCTTCTAAATAGCTGTGTGACTGTGTTTAAAGGATAAATGAGGTAATCCACACAGGGGTGTTTAATAAACACAAGCTATTGTAGTATCACTGTGGGTGACAGGATGGGTCTTTTAAGCATTTACAAGATGTCTTTGTAGTCCAATTTCTCACCTAACTCAAGAATCACTTTCATAACAATTGCCAGATACAAGATGGTAAGGCCAGGATTAAAATTTATTCAGAAAAAAAGAATTCCATTTTGAAAAAAAAAAATCCTGATGTGCATACATTTCTGGTGTTACCATTTTTACTGTTAGTACTGCCTACAGCCACAAGCCCCAGGATAGGACCAGAGTTTGGGGGAGGGTAGCAGATGGGGATTAGGAAGAAAGGCCTGGCAATCTACTTCTGAAAATCAGCCAGTGAAAACCTTATGGATTTTATGGATCACAGTGATCTGATAGCATTGTGCCTGGGGTCACCAAGACCTGTGGCCTAATGGAGGGCAGCTAAAAACAACAAGCAAGTAGAGATAAAGGAGAATAACCCCAGGAAAACTCCACCCTCCAAGTTCTGGTCTTAGTGGGGACTGCCTTCTATCCCACAGGTGAAAGGTGGTCTCAGGTGTAGGGAGCTCAGGCTCTGTGGAGCTTCGGGATTTGGTGGCTGAGAGCAGGGTTTTGGAGATACAGCTACTACGTGAAGAACGGCAGAGCTGACAGCCCTTAGTTTCCCTTCCTCCCTCTTCCATACTTTTGACTTTTCTAGATCATGCCTGAACCTAGGTTTCCTCTTTTCTCTGCAACTCTGCAGTGCCTAGAACGGTGCTTGCACTGGCGGTGTGCTAGAGGTGCTCACTCTGCACTGCCCAAGAGACATGTGGTGGTGGAAAGCTCTTGTCCTGGATTCTCTGGTGCCCTGGGGCCCTGTTTCTATGTGATTATTGTGTGCGGTTTTTTTTCTGGGAGGGGGGTTGGTTTTTTTCCTGGATACAAAGGATTGAAGAGGTTACAAAGCAGCTATAAAGATGAGGTCGTACTTTCTGCCCACATTCTAGAAGGGGAAGACAGAATGAATAGTAACTACTACTATTCATTGACCACCTACTTTATATGCCAAGTGCTAAGCTTAGTGCTTCCCCTGGGGATGCATTCAATAAATACTTATTGCACCATGTACTGTGCTGGACCCTGACGACAGAGCAGAGAACAAGTCTTACAAGCAAGGATAGACAATTAAATAATACCAGTGACAATATATATGCCATAAGGGAAATACCTCTTTTAATCTTGACAACAACCCTGATAACAACTCTAAAGGGTAAATATTATCCCTGTTTTATGGGATACAGAAATAATAGCAGGAGAAATAACTTGCCCAGATCTCCAATGTAGAAAGTGGTATAAGTTGTAAGTGGTGGAGGCAGGTTCAAAGCCTGCACTCTGATTGTAACAGCCCCAGAAGAGGAAGGGGTTGGAAATGGCTGGTCTCCTGATTCCAGAATGAAATAGTTGGGTTCAGATCTTGCCTTGTTCACATCTTGCGCCGAAGCATGTTGAATGGTGAAGACTGCTACCTGGGTCTTATCCAAGACAGAATAAGAATCTACTTGGAGAGCTCCATTTTTCAAACTCTGAACCAGTAAAAATGTCAGAAACACAAGCCTGTTGGGGCTACACCCAGGATCTCGGTAGGTGAAAAGGAGCCTCTTCCCACTCTCCTCAGTAGAAATCCTTCAGTTCACTCATTCAGCACACCCTGAACAACTGTCCCTATCCTGGAGCACTCAAAATCTCACTCAGGGAGATGGAAACCCACCATGCTCAGGGTAAGGACTAGAAGGTGGCCTGTCTAGGGTGCTCAGAGAAGGAATGTTGTTGTTGTTGTCAGGTGCCCTGGAATCAATGTTTTAATCAAAGTGACCCCATCTGACAGAGTAGAACTGCCCCATAAGGTCTTCTTGGCTATAATCTCTACAAGAGCAGATAGTCTGGTCTTTTTCCCATGGTGTCGCTGGGTGGGTTTGAACCTCCAACCTTTTGTTTAGCAGCCAAGTAACTAACCATTGTGCAACCAGGACTCCTTCAGGGGAGGAATAAGGAGTAAAAATCCATTTCCCTCTCCAGGGAGCTGAGGGTGAGGGCAGGGCAAGACCATTCATTACACATATTTGGCCCACAGATTGAGAAGGAGGAGGGAGGTTTGGCAGAAGAGAGAAGTCAGGAGGACAACTGCGGGCCGGCAGTGCCGGGTATGTCCCGAGGTGCTTAAATGGAGTCAGCGTGTGCAGGTCAGGCAAGGAGACAGCCAGGATCAGGTGCTGCTGTTTTTCACTCCCAGCTGTGTCCCTCGGCCGAGGCTCCCTCTGAATAGCAAGCAGGAATTGTAATGGGGTGAAACCAGGACAACAGCGGGCTAATATATCCAGGGGAAAATGATCTGAAAAAACAGAATTTCATGGGACAGGCAGACAGGGAAAACCAGGAGGCTGAGAGAAACCAGGCCTGACAGGAGTCAGCAAATAAGATCCAATCTGTAAGTGTGACAGGGCGGGAGGCGAAGCTTCATGGACACAGAGCGTCTGTGCCCTCTGTAATCCTGCGGGGCCTTCAGGCTGGAAAGCCACCTGCCCAGGGCTTAGGGAGAGCGCATGCCTGGGCATAGGAGAAAGCAGGTTACAAAGAGCAACACAGATCAACCCACCCCAGGAAGTTTGAGGAGTCATGGCCAGAGGATGGGAGGTGTGCAGGCGCTTACAAAAGACCTAGGGGGGAATTGTGACATGTGATATGTGTCCTGAAATGTCATCCATAAGCCAGATATTTATAAATATATTAAAAATAATATAAATATAAATCAGATTTCCTCCTAGGTTGATGCCTTTATTTGTGTGTTATTTCATTTCTGATTGATCTTAACACTTTAGCCCCAACAAGCCCCTCAACCCCCCATTGTTCTTGTTCTCTCTTTTGAGTTGACTTTGACTCATAGCAACCTTATGTACAACAGAACAAAATGTTGCTGGGTCCTGCACATCTTCACAAACATTGTTATGCTTAAATCCATTGTGGCCACTGTGTATTTGGAGTGTCTTTCAATCTGGGGGTCGGGGTGGGGGCTTATCTTCCAGCACTATATCAAACAATAGTCTGTTGTGATCCATAAGGTTTTCATTGGCTAATTTTCAGAAGTAGATCATCAGGCCTTTCTTCCTAATATGTCTTAGTCTGGAAGTTCTGCTGAAACCTGTCTATCACGGGTGACCCTGCTGGTGTTTGAAATACCAGTAGCATAGCTTTCGCATTACAGCAACACAAAAGCCACACAGTATAACAAACTGATAGACAGGTGGTGGACTGACAGGTAGGTGGTGAAAACCCTTCATAAGAACTTATAAATCAAATGTGTAGACATATCTCCAAACATCTCCAGTTTCATGAGGTCAGGAGACTTATCATCAATACCACCTCTCTTCTAAGTACCTGGTACCACATAGGATCCAAACAAAATGGGCATTGATCCACTGATTAAATGCACTGTGGGTGAAGAATTTTTATTCATTGCAATCTTGCTAAATCCTTTTTAAAAGAGCAACGAATTCTACCATAATAAACATAATTATCCTTTCATGTGATTTGTTTTTAAAGTTTGAGTTTCATTTATTTTATGCAGCAAACTTTTTTTGTTATTGTTTTAAATGTGTGTGTAAATACAGACAGCTATGTATTTACCGAAACTGTTGCCTCTTCTTCCTGGGCACGCAGTCAGGCTACATTTACCAGCCTCCTTAACAATTTGGTGTGGCCATGTGACTGAGTTCTAACCAATGGAAAGTGAGTGGAAGTCAGCATCCCTTCCAGACCTGGCCCATAAAATTCTCCCACAGGTAATTTCCCCATGCAGTGGCTAAAAATGAAGGGCTCCGTGCCCTAGGAGATGGAAGATGGAAGTAGGCTGGATTCTTCAATAGAAGGCCACACATACAAATTACCCACATTGTACTCTTATGTGGACAAGAAATATATTTAAATCCTGTTAAACCACTGAGATTCTGACATTTATCTATTATAGCGTCAGCCTAACACAATTACTTATCATGTGCATAGCACATGGCAAGCCAGGCTGGGGTGGGGCATGTTCAGGTAAGATTCAAATATGAATGGGTAGGGTGGGGAACTGATGCTGGGAATGTCCACAGAGATGAGGCATCTCTCTGCCTTGACTCAGTGCAAATTTTTGGATGACCCCTTCATCCTCATCCCCAGTTACATCTTGGACCTGGCCACAATCTCTCTAATCCTCTCACATCAATTCTCCCCCTTAGTTGCTATTCTGCTACTTGGGACTTAACCAGTTGCCTCAATCTTTTTTCAATTAGAGAATGAATGAATGCATCTCTTTCTCTTAAAACTCTTCCATTGAGCTAATAATTTCCCTTAATCTTCTGAACTTGTAGATGGTTCTGACAAGAAGCTTACTGCACTAAAAAGCCTCGCCTTGCTCCAACCTTCTATTTCACTCAACCTTCTAAAGTTCTCTTTCGTATCAGTGCCCATCAGTCCTTTCATTTATACTGTGTTTTTGGTGATATCTTTTTCACACACCACTCCCCACATTGCTTTTTCTTGTACTGTAGTCTCACTCTCTGCTCTGCCCTGTTTTCTATGTCTTTTCCAAATAAACAGTTTCCTTCATCTTCCATGTGTTTCCTCCCTTCCCAGCTCTCCAGCCACACCACCCTCCCCTCACACACACATCTTTTTGAAATATACTCCCTCCCCATTAATCTTTCTACAGGGAAAATAGAATTCAAAGTTTTCATGTTGATAGTTGTCCATCTTTGCCTTCACTAAGTCAAACCATGTGGGCAGTAAACTAAAAATAATTAGTTGGCCATTATTCTTGCTTTCCTATCTCCTGTGGCAGGCCATTGTCTTCTGGTCATGTATGTTCTAATCTCTCACCATGCTAAGGGGCAAAAAGGTTCCACCAACATCCATGAATAAGGAAGACAGAAGAATAATTGATGCATTTGAATTATGATGTTGGCAAAAAATATTGACTATTCCGTGGTCTGCCTGAAGAACAAATAAATCTGTCTTAGAAGAAGTACAGCCAGAATGCTCTCTAAGGAGGGAGGATGGCAAGACTTCGTCTTACATTCTTTGGACATGTTATCAGGAGGGACCAGTCATCCTATCCAGCTTTCTGCCTCGAACTTAGATCTTCCTTTATCCTTTGATGCAGTGCATCCCAGTCATTTTGGGTACCACTGTCATAGTGTGTACCACACTGGCCATACCAACTATAGTCTCATTTACTTATTTTTTTCTTTAACTTGACTCACATTTTTACTTAATAAATTTAGTGTCATCCTAGGAATTCATAGCTTTGGTGTGCTAGTTAAAGGGTATTCCCCTTATTATACATTAAATATATGCCTGTAAATATGAATACCATTCTTTAGACTCTACCTTACTGCAAGTCTGATGTCCACTGGCTCTTCTACTTTTTGCTTTGCCCCCAGATAGTTTGGAGGCAGTAGTGGTTCCGTGGTAGAATTCTTGTCTCTCATGCAGGAGACTCACACCAATGCACCTCATGTACAGCCACCACTCATCTGTCAGTGGAGGCTTGTGTGTTGCTATGGTGCTGAATAGGTTTCAGCTGGGCTTTCAGATTAAGAGAGACAAAAAGAAGGGCCCCGTGTCTACTTCTGAAAATCTGCCAGTAAAAACCCTATGGATCACAATCGTCCTATCCCATTGTGCATAGGGTCACCATGAGTTGGAGACTGATTTGACAGCAGCTAACAACAACTAAATAGTTCATAAGAGAACCTTTGCCATAGAATGTTTATCTCAAGCATCCACTGGAACTTGCCCATTTTAGTCTTTGAAACCATCACATCTGACACCCATCCTCCTCTACTCTCTGACTGTCACAGCCTTTGGGAGTTCCTTATTCATTTCTGGCTTGTGAATGACCTCCTTTCTCACCCTGCTCCTGAATTTCATCTTCTCCTCAAAGCCCAGTTCAACCACCTTCTCTGTGGATCCTTTACTGTTACTCAGCCTAGAACTTGGACTTTCTTCCACTGACCTCCCATAACACTCATCTGGCTCCTACATATTATTCCCTAGAGGCTCTCCATGCTCCACCCAAGTCTTAAAATAGATTTTGTATATGTGTGTGTATGTATATGTAAACATATACATATATATATATATATATATATATATATATATATACACACCAGTTGCTATCTAGTCGATTCTGACTCATGGCGACCCTATGTGTATCAGAGTAGAACTGTGCTCCATAGGGTTTTCAATGGCTGTGACCTTTCAGAAGCAGATCACCAGGCTTTTTTTCCAAGGTGTCTTTGTGTGAACTTGAACTTCCAACCTTTGGTTAGTAGTCAAGTGCTTAACTGTGCCACTCAGGGACTCCATAAATGTATGTTTCTTGTATATCTTTCCTAACAACTAAGTACATAGTAAGTACCCAATAAACATGGCAAAATGTCAGGACTGAGCAAGCACTGAATTTGGGGCCAGGAGACCTGGGTTCTTGGGCAAGTCACACTTCAAGCTTCAGTTATCCTGCTATAAAATGGCAGAGGAGGTGAGATAGAAAGGGGCCTTCATGTTCCCAAGCTCCTTCCATCTTGAACCCTCATGTTTAACTCCTCCTTTCTTTGGTGCACCACTCCCTTGTGTGTAGATTCCCTCGTGTGCACCCTGACTTTGGCTATTTCTGCTGCAAGGGTGCTTTGCACTTCCCTACAGGAGTCCCATCAATGAACTCTTCAGTAGTCAGTAGCCTTCCCTTCTATAAACTGATTCTGTCAGCTCTTTGCCTTCTGCCCCGTGTAAACAGTCACGGCAGGCACATTACAGCATCTTGGACAGCCTTCTGTTCCTGATCACTCCTCTCAAACTGGCCTTAATATCTGCTTGTTGTAAATAGACTATTTTTAGCCTCCATTATCCTCTGCTCAATTTCTCTGCTTCCCACCATTTCCACTGCATCTTCAAGAATCCACTGCCATTTTTTTGTTTGTGTGAATATTTAGTCTATTCTAGTTTACAGCCATTTTTGGGCATCAGTCACCGAGCACTATTGGACTATACAACAACAAAAGCACTGGATTCTAGTCCGTGTCCCATCTACTTACTGGATACATAGCTTTGGGAAAGCAGTTTAGCCTTTCTAAGCCTTGGTTTCCACATCTATAAAATAGGCATAACACCTGCCCTCCCTGTCACACACAGTTATTAAATGAGACCATGGGGTTGAAATGTTCTGTCATGTTTAAGGACTACACAAATAGAAGCCCTGGTTATCAGCATTTCTTTCCCCCGTTCCATGCCATTTCTTGGACCCCTCTCAAGTAAGCCTCCAACCCCAGCTAACCAGCTACCAGCTATCAAGGCCAAACCTATCAAGAGCTTTCCTCTAAGGCATATATACTTTAGAGTTTACACAGCACTTTCTCATATACTGCCCTTTGATCATTAAAAAAAAAAAAATAGAGGTATTAAAATCATTGTGGCCAATTTATAGATGAAGAAGTTAAGTCTCAGAAAGGCTCACCTAGGACATGAACCCAGGTCTTCGAAACCCAGACCTCACGCTCCCCACTCTCCAATTACCTGAGGGAAGACATTAGAGGCACACATCAGCTACAGATGCTACCACACACCAGCCCCCAGAGCTCAGACTCCCCTTCTCCCACACTGAGGGATGGGGAGAGGTGTCTAGTCCTCTCTAGGACTTGTCCCACTGCAGACTCAGGGGAGGAGTCTCATGTCTTTTCTCAAAGTGGGGGAAGCCACAGTTGTTCTTCCCCAAGACCGAGCTCGCCTCCCCCCTACCTGGATCCTGCCTGCATCTCTTGAGCCTCCAGTGTCCTCCCACGCTCTAGATTTCCAGTCATCACTGTCCTCCATCCCACGGTGGAAGTCAGGCTGAGGGTAAGCACACGGCTCCCCATACAAGCAGCGCTTCCTCTTACCCGCATGTCTGTGGACATAGTGTTCCCTCTTCCTGGTATGCTCTTCCCCACCTTCTTTTACTGTGTTCCTTCTTCCAGACTCAGTTTAGTTAGCACCTCTCAGAGGGGCCTTCCCTGATGCCATACATGGAATTAAATCCCCCCTCTCTGGGTTCACCTTGGGCCCCGGCTGGGGCTCATCACTCTGCACTGTCACTGCCTCCTCCCCTAGATGCTCCGCTCCCAGAGGCAGGCAGGAGATAACAGTCCTCACTCTGCCTCCCTCCCACTGTTTAGAGCTGCAGAAGCGGTGGAGCAAGATGAAGCTGAATATCCCCAGGTACATGTGGAGGCTGCAGTGTGGGGTGGTGCTGTGCTATGCTGAGAAGAAGGAGGGGCCAGCACCCAGGCCAGGATGAGTGTGGTGGGAGGCCTGGGACAGGACTGCATGCTGCTGATTCCCCTAGCATAAGAGATGGCTTGTGCAAGCTGTGGTTTAGGATGCTGACACCGCGGAGAGGTGTCAGAGGGAGGCTGGTTGAGAGGGAAGAAGGGGACATCTGCATGGGAAGTACAACACAGGCATCTGAGTCACATTCTGGCTGAGAAGGCTCTGACTCTCCTGGCAAGGGAAAGGGTGACAGCCTGGGGAGGCAGCTTGAATTTCTAAATTAAACCAGTTCATTTAGCTTCAACTTGAGCTCTTCCTTGGATTCCCTGTGAATCCCAGACACCAGGATCAAGCACTGAGGTGGGGCGGGGGGGGGGGGGGCTTGGAAGAATCTCCTCTACTTGGCTGGTCTTGACGAGTCACTACCCCTCTGAGTATCAGAATCGCCTTCTGCTATGAGTTCAATTGTGTCCTCACAGAAAGATATATTAAAGTGCTAATTCCAAGTACCCGTGAATGTGACCTTATTTGGAAACAGGGTTTTAGCAAATGTTACTATATTAAGATGAGGTCATTAGGGTGGACCCTAACCAATATGACTGGCGTCCTTATGAGAAGAGACACACACAAAGGTCAGATGTGAAGATGGAGGCAGAGATTGGAGTTATGTACACACAAGCCAGGGAACACTTGGGTCTACCAGAAGATGGAAGGGGCAGGGAAGGATCTTCCCCTGGGGGCTTTGAAGAGAGTGTTGTCCTGCCAACACCTCAATTTTGAACTTCTAGCCTCCAGAACCGTAAGAGAATAAATTTCTGTTGCATTAAGCCACGCAGATTGTGGTAATTCGTTACAGCAGCCACAGGAAACTAATACAACTTCTAATATCAAAAGGGTGGAATAGGATGATCTCTGAAGTCTCTTTTGATATTACATTGCATGATTCTAAATTTAAAAAATTGGGGGTTATTAACTATGTCTGACCTAGTGAAACTTCATTTGTCTTAGATATGAAACAAACAATAATAGAAGTTTCTTTAAGGGTTACATTTCCCTAGGGAAAAAGTGCACCCATCACACCCTCTTCTGTGCTACTTCTTCTTCTGTGATATATTTATTGAGGTGGAGGCAGCTGGCACACAGCTGGAGCCCATTCCCCAGCTTCCCTTTCAGCTGGATGTGGCCATGTGACTGGTTCTAGAAAATAAGGTAGGAGTATAAGCGGTATATGCTATTTCTAAAACAAGACTTTTAACAAGTGGACATGCCCCTCCTTGCCCTTTTTCCCCATCTGCCAGCTGGATGCAGATGACAATGATGGCAGAGATGGAGCAAACCTGGGCTCCTCAATTACCATGTGAAGGAGAGCCACCACCAAGTAGGAATACTCACCTTCAACAAGAAATAGACTTCTTTGGGGTTAAGTCACTGAGCCTGTGGGGCCTATTTGTTACAACAGCCTAATAATGTTGTTGTTAGGTGCAGTTGAGTTCGTTCTGATTCACAGCAACCCTGTGTACAACAGAACGAAACACTGCCTGGTCCTACACCATCCTCACAATCGTTCTTATGCTTAAGCCCATTGTTGCACCCACTGTGTCACTCCATCTTGTTAAGGGTCTTTTTTTCACTGACCCTCTACTTTACCAAGCATGATGTCCTTCCAGGGACTGGTCCCTCCTGATAACATGTCCAAAGTATGTGAGATGAAGTCTCACCATCCTTGCTTTTAATGAGAATTCTGGCTGTACTTCTTCCAAGACAGATTTGTTCTTTCTTCTGCCAGTCCATGGTATATTCAATATTCTTTGCCAACACCATAACTCAAAGGCATCAGTTCTCCTTCAGTCTTCTTTATTCATTGTCCAGCTTTCACATGCAACTGAGGCGATTGAAAACACCATGGCTTGGGTCAGGCACACCTTAGTCTCTGAAGTAACATCTTTGCTCTTTAGCACTTAAATGAGATCTTTTGCAGCAGATTTGCCCAATGTGTCATTTGATTTCTTGACTGCTGCTTCCATGGGCATTGATTGTGATCCAAGTAAAATGAAATCCTTGACAACTTCCATATTTTCTCTGTTTATCATGATGTTGCTTACTGGTCCAGTTGTGAGGATGTTTGTTTTCTTCATGTTGAGGTGTAATCCATACTGAAGGCCGTCAGTTTGTCAGACTGTGGTGGCTTGTGTGTTGCTGTGATACTGGAAGCTTTGCCACTGGTATTTCAAATACCAGCAGGGTCACCCTTGGTTGACAGGTTTCAGCTGAGCTTCCAGACTAAGACAGACTAGGAAGAAGAACCTGGCAGTCTACTTCTGAAAAAATTGGCCAGTGAAAACCTTATGACTAGCAGTAGAACATTGTCTAGTATAGTGCTGGAAGATGAGCCCTTCACGTTGGAAGGCACTCAAAATATGACTGGGAAAGAGCTGCCTCCTCAAAGCAGAGTCGACCTTAATGATGTGGATGGAGTCAAGCTTTCCAGACCTTCATTTGCTGATGTGGCATGACTCAAAATGAGAAGAAACAGTTGCAAACATCCATTAATAATCGAGGCATGGAATGTACAAAGTATGAATCTAGGATAATTGGAAGTCGTCAAAAATGAAATGGAAGGCCTAACTAATACACTTGCATTATTGCGCTTCTAACACTGTATTGTAAGTGAATGTTGTACATCTGTTTGTCTGTCTCACCTACTAGATTCTTAGCTCCTTCAGGTCCAGGTTCAGGTTTTACTCTTCTTGGTGTCTCCAGGGTCTACCTCAGTGCCTGGCTTGTGGCACTCAAGAATGGTGTGTTGATTTGGAAAAAAATGTGCCCCTTGAACAGCCTCTTCTAACCCATCTTCTCTTTGTGGCCCTTACAGTATCTGAGGCCAAATGCTCTTGTAGCTGACCTTGGCTCTGCCAGGAAGGGTACCTTACAGCTCCATCTATCAGAGATAACAGGGCCTTGGTGACCATTCTCAAGTAGAGGCACCCTGGGTGGAAGGGTGCTGGAAAATGTGTGGGTGACTTTGGTTGTCACAGTGACTGAGGGGCATTATTGGCATATAGTGTGTGGGGGCTGAGCAGGCTAAACATCTCTCAGGGAACAACGCAATGAAGAATTGTTCTACCCAGATGTCATTAGTGCCCTGACACTGATGCTTCCAACACTTCTTGTGTCATTTCCCATTTTTTCTTGCCCTCCTGGATCTACCATCTGCTAAAATCTTTCTTTTCCCTGCCTTCTCCCTGCCTGCACAGTGCCTTTTTCCTCCCTCTTTCCAGTGGCCTCTGCAGTGGCTGGCCTGCTTCCAGCAGCACTGACTTGGTGGCTTGACCTGGTCCTGGTGCCCACACACTTGTGTGGACGGGGGGTAGCATGGGTTTCTCTCCGCCCACAAAGTCTTTGCCCCAGAGAAAGACTTCACAAAACAGCCCTCAGTTCCTAGTGACTAGGTGGGCAGAAATCCTACAGGGGACATGAGCTCCCACTGGGGTTGTTGCTGACCCCCAGCCCAGCTGGGTGCTTGTTGTGCTGACACCCATATGGGTTCCCATCAACAAACAGTCCACTCCCTAGCTAATGTGGGACCCTGCTCTCCTTGTTACCCCCCAACACACATTCGTGCTGGCAAGAACACACTTACTTGCGTTAGCTCCCCGAATGCCCAACACACTGGTGACAATTTATTTTTTCCTTAAGAATTGGCATGTGATGAACAGTCAATTAACTCCTTCCTTTATCATGATTCAGCTTGTGCTTATAGTCCCTCATCTGTAACCCCACCATAGGCTACTCCTTTTCTACAGGGCAGTTGTTCCACTGCTCTGTTTTCAGCCAAAACTCCTTATCTTTAATTGTGACAAACTTAGAAGAGCAATCGCCCAGGCTTTCATGTTGGTCTCCTTGTCTGTTCCACCAGCAGGGCTGAAAACAATGCCACAATCTTTGCCAACAAGTGCCATCAGTAAAGATAAATGGCCCTAGGGTTCCTCCTAAGGGTTTTAATAATAGAAGCCCCACTGTCTTTCACGAAGCAAGCCTGGTCTACTTTCTTAGTTGAAAGACTTGGCTTAGAAATTTACATCTGGAGGAGCTCTGCCCTTCTCCCTTGACAGGTGCCTCCCAGGATTCTGAAGCAGAAGCAGCCATAAGTGCCCCACCCTCATCAGTGGAAGCCAATTATCCCATCTCCCCCAGCCTCCACCTGCAGCATCTCTCCTGAATGCCCTCACTGGAGGCCTGGGTGGAGTTGGTGTTGATAGGCAGGGCCCCAAAATCACACAGGCTCCAAGTCTGATGGCTGCAACTACAGTTCTCCTTCTCCACCTCCTCCAACAACTCTTTTGATGGATAAATCTATGAGCCATGGTCCCAAACCCCAAGTTGCATCCCACCAACCCTAAGATGAATGTAAAGGAAAGTACCCCCAAAGTGCCATCAACTCATTGACATTTCCCGAAGAGTGTTCTGCAGAGTATTACTAAGCAAACTAAATGAAGGGGTGTGAGCAGGGTTCTGTGTCAAGGTTTCTTTATTGCAGAACCTCCCAGAGCCTTTAATATACTAATGTGCACTGTGAATTTCCAAGAAGGGGATGTAGCATATGGTGTATCCCAAACTCATTTGCAGGCTAACCTTTGTGACACTAGAGTTCCTAGGAACATATTGTGAGAAATATCCTAAATCAACCCTGGGAATTTTAATCATTTGAGAAGGGCCTTAGTATTAAACCAAAGATTAATAAAACACAGGCTAGGCTAGCTCATGACTTTTGCCTTTCTACAGAGGTTTCCCAAGCAGTATTTCCCAAAAGACCCTCTGAGGTTGGGTCACAAATTAAACAGAATTCCTTCTTCTGGAGAGATTCCCCCTGGAGGTTCTTCCAGGTCCCATGGCTTCAGTGGTTCAGCCTCCAGGTACCAGTTATGGGAGTCTTGGCAACCCAAATGTGGAAGAAATGGAAAAAAGATCCACAGAACAGTGTTGGAGTCCAAGAGTTCTTAGCCTGGAGGGTCCCATAATCTCCATTACTGTCATCTACTCACATATTCACTTCAAGTCTTGGTTTACATTTCTGTAGAATATGGATATTATTAATACATGCCTCATAAATTCCCACTAAGATTTAAGTAAAAGATGGAGGCTGGGTTTGTATTAGCACACTTCATTGACTAAAAAAAAAAATTCATCGATGATTCTAAAAGAATGTTTCTTCTGGATTTCACATACCCAACAACTCTGAGGATTTAGGACCTATTTCTGGGTAGGGTGAGAGGAACAGAGAAGAGTAAGATAGGGGTGATGATGATTATACTAGTAATGAGTGAGCAGACTCTCCGCAAAGCTAGTCTCTAAGCAAGTCTTATCCTAAAACATGGCAGTACCTCACTACTGGATCCCAAAATGGAAAAATGTAGCAGGAATTCAAACAGGATAAAAACATTAATATAATGATTGCTTACACTTATAAGACATGTTATAGTTTACAAAGCACTTTCATGCATATGGTCCCATTTAAGCTTCTTTAACACCCCTACACAGTACGCAGCGCAGAAAGTGATGCCCCATTTTATTGATTGGGGATCAGTAATGAAGTGGCTTGCCCAAGATCTCCCAGCTTCATGGCAAAGGTAGGACCAAGATAGAAGCCTTCTGCCTCTCTGCCCACTGCCCTACAGTGCCTCCCAAGGGAAATCACTAGACTGAGTATCTGGAGGGCAGGAGCTGTGTCTTATTTCCCACTGTGCCCCAGCGCCTAGCACTGTGCCTGGCACCTAACACATATTCAATAAATGGATGAATAAATCAACCAACCAATCAATTGGGTGCCATCCCAAGAAACTCAATATAGCACCAAGGTCAAGTGTTTTCAGTCATACAGATGTGTGGCCTTCTCTTCCTGCCAAGACTTATCTCATTCATTGGAATAGGATCATGGTAAAAAGACAAAGTTTGTTAATGGACACCCATTTTCACACACTCAAAGCTTGGCACTGACTGGACAATAGAGCAAGATGAATGTAAGGTCTTAGAGAGCAGGTCCAGTTTCCTTCTAGGTGTGTGTTCACTATACAGCAATTAGGACCCTGGGGGTACTTACGTTGTTGTTGTTGTTATGTGCCACTGAGTTGGTTCCGACTCATAGAGACCCCATAGGACAGAGTAGAAGTGCCCCATAGGGCTTCCAAGGAGCGGCTGGTGGATTTGAACTGCCGACCTTTTGGTTAGCAGCCGAGCTCTTAGCCATTGCGCCACTAGGGGGTACTTAAGAAACATTAATAAAAATGAGGATGAGAACCAAGAAGGACATGAAAGATGGTCCAAACTTTGTCTCATCTGGGCAATAATCCATGTAAATGCCCTTTCTGTTAACAACGTGTTTCCTTCCATCATATTGTGTCCAGTGAGTAAATGCATTACACCAAGAAAATCAGACCAGATATAGCCTCTGTCCCTCCCTCTACAAAGCTTATAATCTGGGAGAAGAGTAAGATAAAAACACATTGTCAAAACAAATACAGAGAAAGCACTCAATTTTTTTTTATTGTGCTTTAGATGAAGGTTTACAGAACAAATTACTTTCTCATTAAACAATTAATACACATATTGTTTTGTGACATTGGTTGCCAACCCGACGATGTGTCAACATTCCCCACTTCTCAACCTTGGGTTCCCCATTACCAGCTTCCTGTCCCCTCCTGCCTTCTCATCCTTGTCCCTAGGCTGGTGTGCCCATTAAGTTTCGTTTTATTTTACGGGCATGTCTAATCTTTGGCTGAAGGGTGAACCTCAGGAGTGACTTCAGTACAAGTTAAAAGGGTGTCCAGGGGCCATACTCTCGGAGTTTCTCCAGTCTCTGTCAGACCAGTAAGTCAGGTCTTTTTTTGTGAGTTAGAATTTTGTTCTACATTTTTCTCCAGTTCAGTCTAGGACCCTCTACTGTGATCCCTGTCAGAGCAGTTGGTGGTTGTAGCTGGGTACTACCTAGTTGTGCTGGACTCATCTGGTGGAGGCTGTAGTAGTTGTGGTCCATCAGTCTTTTGGACTAATCTTTCCCGTGTGTCTTTGGTTTTCTTTATTCTCCCTTGCTCCAGGCAGGATGGGACCAGTGGTATACCTTAAATGGCCTCTCACAAGCTTTTAAGACCCCAGACGCTACTCACCAAAGTAGGATGTACAACATATTCTTTATAAACTATGTTATGTCAGCTGAGCTAAATGCCCCCTAAGACCGTGGTCCCCAGCCCTCAGCCCAGTAATTCGGTCCCTCAGAGAGTTTGGATGTGTCTATGAAGCTTCCATGACCTTGCCGTGGTCAAGTTGGAAATCACTCAATTTTTTAACACAATGTATCTGAAAGCCAGTTTGAGAGTTAATTGTTTAAACCCAGAACATGTTTCCCCAGAGAAATTGAGCTCTCTATGGTAGCTGTGCCTCCAGCTAATCTTCCAATAAACCAAAAAAAATAAAACTCATTTCTGTTGAGTTGATTCCGACTCATAGATACCCTATAGGACAGAGTAGAACTGCCCCATGGAGTTTCCAAGGAGCAGCTGGTGGATTTGAACTGCCAACCTTTTGGTTAGCAGCCAAGCTCTTAACTGCTGCACCACCAGGGTTCCAAACCCTCCAATACTCAGTCATTAATATTAGTAATAACAAGTAATCTTTATAGCAAATACGTATACCACCTCATTGCTTGGGTAGCAGGCAGCTACCAGGCAATGATATGTGTGTGTGTGTGTGTCTGTGTCTGTGTCTGTGTTTGTATCTGTGTGTGCATGAGTACATGCTGGAGGAGGTGGATATTGGGTCAGAGAGCAGGACAGCTGTGGCTAGAAAATTTGAATTGTGCCAGGGGTTGCTTGCTAAGTTTCCGCATGCTAAAGAATCCTTGGCACATTCCAAAATTAGGATCCTGTCTGTACTTTACTGAGAAGGGTAATTATTCACTAGTTTGTGAAATTGGCATCCAATATCTTTCAGAGGATCCTAATCCCTATGGAATTTATACACACTTGGAGCCCTGGTGGCACAATGGTTAAGAGCTCGGCTGCTAACCAAAGGTTGGCAGTTTGAACCCACCAGCCACTCCTTGGAAACCCTATGGGGCAGTTCTAGTCTGTTCAATAGCGTTGCTATGAGTCAGAATCAATTTGACAGCAATGGGCTTGGCTTGGGCTGCATGATTTGAATATTGGAATCCCTCCTGATGAACAATAATAACTGTAAATGAACTCTGGAGACTGTGTTTAAATAAATGTTGGCTGAGGGTCTACTATGTGCCAGATACTGTGCTGATTTGCAGGGGCTAGAAGGTTAATTCAGAGATGTATCCTGCCCTCAAAGACCTCACAGTCAAGCATAGGAGGAGAAGACGGTACCTGAAGGGCTGTCACAAAAGGCAGAAAGTGAGAAGTGCCCTGAAGTCCTGTAACTATGCCCCAAATTTAAAGACTCTGGTAATAATTCCCTGTTCATCTGAAGTAGCCCAGATTTAGTCTTTAGCTATAACATATTCACCAATCAATACTGAAGATGAATTAAACCGATGAAAATCAATCCCAAAGCCAGTTTTTCTTTCCAGACCAAAAATTTTCGTCAATAATAGAGAATTAAAAGATGCCACTAAATCCTGATACCTGCATTGCACATAGTTCAATCATAGGTTGTGAAAATAGATTAAGAAGCAGAAAACCTTGCCAAGAAGCTGCTCTGCTGGTCTTCTGGCAGACAGGGAAGGAACATTGTGGGATACAGAGTTCCAAGGAAAAGCTAAATCCCCTAAGGTGGACTGCCCAATCCAGGCAGCCGAAAGTGAAAATCACCTTCCACCCCACCCACCAGTTTACAGGGAAGCTCCCATGTAGAGGATAGGGGGGCTCCACTGCTTGCTCAATAGGCTGGTAATCCAGTAGATAGGTCCAGAATGCTGCCAAGAAACTGGTTAGACTCATAGAGAAAACCCAGTGCTTCTGTTTAGCTGGTTTGAGGAAGAAAATTGGTGGCGGGGTGGTGGGGGCGAGTAGAAACATAGATTTGGGTGACAGCATGGAAGGCTGAGAATTGTAGAATCACTGAAGGCTTTTGAGCAGGAAGATAATACTCTTAAAAGAAGCAGTTTGGGGCCTATTCTTGGGACAATAGGGAGCCTGGATATTTTTCAGATGTCCTGCCTCTGAGGTTCATGATCACAGCAACAGGGGCTGGTCTGATCCAGCAGCAAAAGAGAGAGAAACGAGCCAGGGCACACAGAGCTACAGCTAGCAGAACCTTTGCTCCAGCTGGTCCCTCTGCCTTGTATGCTCTTCTTCCATCTCTAGTCTTATCCATCTCCAGAACCCCCACGGGGCGCCATGGCCCATGGTCAGGTCCACAGAAGTAATGCAGTAACTATTGACTTTAGTGATGCTGGTGATATGGCAGTAAGATCAACCCTGCAGCACTGCTCAGCCATGCTGAGCTGATAGAGGCTCTGGCCTCATGATTTATTCATCTGTTCATTTATTCAATCATTCATTTCCTGGGCACTGGCTGCATACCAGGTACCACCCTGGATGTAGGAGGATGGAGAAAGAAGGTGATTATTAAATCACAGCCCCTTCCTCAAGAGTATAATCTAGTAGACAAGACCTTCATTCTCTGAGTACCTGATATGGACCAGAGCTATGCTAGGCACTCGGGACACCATCTCTGCTCCAGGAAGCTCACAGTCTAGTGTGGGAGATAATGGCAAGGGTGGGGGTGGGGGCTAGGATACTTTGGGGCACTGAGGAGGAAATTAGCCCCAGCTGGCACATGGGAAGAGCCTGGCTCCCAAGGAGAAATTGCAAAGTAGAAACTGCACGCCAGGCCCCAGCAAGGAGATAATTAAATGTTGCTGAATGAAGTTTTAACTGCTGGAGCATCAGCAGGCAGCAGTCTTCTGGGAGTGGGATGAGAAAAAGCAGTGCTGATACCCAAGGTTAGAGAAGAAGGGTGATAGTGTACTTGGAAAAGCTGTTCTTGAACAACAGAAACCACAGTAGTGGTCCCACAGGGCGTTGGGTGGCTTTGGGCTTGGAGCAGAGCCTGGGGACAGGAGAAGCTCCAAATGGTCCACAGGACTTGGCCAGTGGCACCATCCTGGGAAGCTGAAGCATTGGTGGAGATAGAAATTGAGGAAGGCTGCAGAGATGACCACTAGATGCTGCCCAAGCCCTACAGAGGCTCTCATAAGGCACCCTATCATGACTGGGAGTGGGGAAGCAATGGGAACATTGCTTGAGAACTGAAAAGAAAATGGTGGGTCCACTCATGAGTCGTGGGTCCACTCATGAGTCATGGGTCCCTTCTGGCTAGAAATTTGAGCCAAGTTCTCTTTGGCTTGATCCTACTAAAAGTAAACAGAGACTGGACATCAACAAAGAACCTGGGCTTGAATCTTCTCTCCATCCCGACCTCTTTGCAAATGTCTAAGTCAGTTTTCTCTTCTGCCAAATGACGCTCCTCACAGGGTTGGGGGTTAATGAGAATGTTCCCACCAGCACCCAATAGGTGCTATTCCTCTGGGTGAAAGCTGACTCCTCCCAGTCGAGGTTGATGACAGGAAAGGACTATAAGGATTTCCCACATTAGACAGTCTTTACACTTCACAAAGCACTTCCACACACATTCACTAGCTTGATTCTCACAACGGTGCTAGAAGGTAGAATTAAGTAGCTATTATTGTTCTCATTTTATTGATCAAAAAAAAAAAAAATCACAAGGCTCAGAAGTGATTTGAACCCAGATCTCCTGACTAAAAATTCACCAATCTAACTTCCATACCAGCAGCTAAGGAGTGATGGCATCGTGGGACACTAAGACGGGCACCCAGATTAGAGATGGACCAGCAGCTCAGTTAGAATCTTACCAGATATGTGACCTTAGTCTCCTTAGTCTCTCTGAGTTTCAATTTTCTAACCTAAAAACTGAAGCTGAAACACAATAATGATAGTAAAGTTCCCCTAGCACAGTGCAGGCATCTAATAAAAGTCGAGGGGACAGTACGGAAGGAGTCTACCTATGTCCACCCAGAATGCAGGGCCTCAGCCAGTGGGCACTAGCTGCGGCTCCCCTGGTGCCACCCCATCTCCTCTGAGCCGCTCATGGGTGAGCAGAAGAGTGCTAACGTGTCTGCTCTGGGCCCGAATCTCAAGCCACTAGGACAGAAAAGTCCAGTGTTTTGCAAGGAATAGGATGCACTTTACCCTTCAAAGGGTAGAAAGCTGTCTGTAACTGCCAGTAACCCAAGCAGCACGGTGCAGTAGTGAGAGTGCAGGCTTGGGGGTCTGAGGCAGGATTTCAATCTCAGCACTGCCTCTTCTCACTGTGCAACCTTGGGAGAGTCACTTAATGGTTTTCACTGCCACCTGGAAGAGGTGAGTAACAATGGCATCTTCTCAAGCAGATGTGAGGGTTAAATGAGCTCCCAGGTTGGTACACAGTAGGAGTTCCGTAACTGATCTCCCTTGAGGAAGCACAATAGAAAGCTGCCCAAAATGTTCTTGGGGGGTGTCCCAGGCCCACAGCTGTGGATGAGGAGGGTGTTTGGGGCCAGATTGTGATCCCCACACAAGGGCTGAGTGTGTGTCTGACTGGGGGTCTGGAAAGGAGTCCTACCCTTGAGCGACCTTCCCTCATACAGGCCTGGAAGAAAGGACATACAGGCTGCCAAGGGCGTCATTGTCAGAACAAGCCACTCCTCTGCTCAAAACCTTCCAGGCACAACTCACTTCACTCAGAACAAAAGACCAAGTGCTCCCAGTGGCCTAAAGGCCCTCCCCGTCTCCTGTCCTCCCCCTCCTCTCTGATCTCCCCCCCTGCTACTCTCCCCCCACCCTCCCTCACCTTTGAAGTTCCCACCTAGAACAGCGCCATCCAATGGAAATATTGCAAGCCACAAACAAGAGCCACGCAGGTAGTTTTTTTTCACACATGTAATTTATACTTTTCTAGTAGTCACATTAGAAAGGTTGGCAAACAATGTCACAAAGTATTTGTGTATTAACTGTTTAATGAGAAATTAATTTGTTCTGTAAACTTTCACCTAAATCACAAAAAGTTTTTAAAAAAGATGAAACTAATAATAATATACTTTATTTAACTCAATGTATCCAAATATTATCATTTCAGTGAACCAATATACAGAGTTATTAATGAGATATTTTACATTTTTTTTATACTGTCTTTGAAATCTGATGTGCGCTTTACACTTTCAGCACATCTCAATTTGGACTCAATCTGAGTGCATTTCAAGTACTCAATAGCCACATGTGACTAGTGGTTACCATGTTGGGAACACAGACCTAGACGGTTTTTCCTCCAGATATCCACACGGTTAACTCTATAACTTCCTTTAGGTGTTTGCTCAAATGTCACCTTCTCAGTGAGGCACCCTATTTAATATTGCAACTCCACACACACACACACACACACACACACACACACTCCTAATCCTCCTTACCTTCTACATTTCTACACTTCTAACAACCTCCAAACGTGTTGCTGTCGAGTCAATTCTGACTCATAGTGACCCAGAAGTTACTTATTTACTATGTTTATTGTCTCTCTCCTCCACTAGAATGTAAGCTCCCCAAGGCCAGGGATCTTTGTTTGTTTTGTTCACTGATGTATCCCAAGCATGCAGAACAGTGCCCGGCACACAATGGATGCTCACTATGTATTTGTCACGTAAGTAAATGAGTATATATGCACTATAATATTCAACAGGCACTCTTGTTGAACACCCACTAGCCGCTGGGCACCTCGTGAGCACTATGTTACTTCAGGCTCCAAGCAGCTGGGTGGCATGCACAGGTCAGGCAGCTGGGAAGAAAGAGAGGTAGGATTCTAAGTCCAGTGTTTCTCTTTCTTCTTCTTCGTTTTCTTTCCATTTTTTGAACAATTTATTGTGTTATAGGTGAAAGTTTACACAGCAAATTAGTTTCCCATTGAATAATTCATACACAGAAATTGTGCTGTGACATTGGTTACTATCCCTGCAATGTGTCAGCACTTTCCCCATTTCCACCCTGCTTTGTCTGTGTCCTTCCTTCTAGTTTCCCTGCCCCTCCTTGCCTTCTCATCTTTGTTTTGGGTGAATGTTTGGTCTCATGTAGTTGATTGTTCTAAGCAGCACATTCCTCACAGGTGTTACTGTTTATTTTCTAGGCCGTTTATTATTTGGCTGAAAGGTAACCTCCGGGAGGGCTTCAGTTCCAGGTTAAAAGGGTGTCTTAGGGTGATAGTCTTGGGGGTTCCTCCAGTCTCCATCAGTCCAGTAAGTTTGGGCTTTTTTATGAATTTGAGTTTTGCTCTACCTACACTTTTCTCCCATTCTAACTGAGACTTTCTATTGTGTCCCTGGTCAGAGCGGTCAGTAGTGGTAACCAGGCTCTTTCTTTATTTTTTTTTCTTTTGCTGTGAATATGCCTTCGGATATAATTTTGTCTATGGAAGGGTAATATTTTCCATAATTTAATAAAGATACTGAATCAGAAAATGGATCTAAAGACTGAAAACAAGGTGCAGTGGGATCTTTTTTAAACAACTAAATATGAAGTAAATCCCAGCCACATTGGCTCCTTACTGTTCTTTTTTCTTTTTCTTTTTACTCCCCACTCCTCCCCCGCCCCCATCCCCTGGTAATCACGAATTTTCTTTTGTCTAGATTGATTTACCTATTCATTTCATATAAGTGGGATCATTCAATATTTGTCTTTTTGTGACTGACATTTCACTCAGCGTAGTGTTTTCAAGGTTTATCCATGTTGTAGTATGTGTCAGGACTTCATTTCTCTTCATGGCTGAGTAATATTCCATTGTATGTATGTACCATATTTTATTTATCCATTCATCTGTTGATGGGCACTTTGGTTTTTTCTACCTTTTGGCTATTGTGAGTAGTGCTGCAACAAACACTGGGGTACATGTCCAGTGTTTCTTTTAACACGACACAAATCAACAGGAGTGCAGAGGAGGGAACAATACTGATGGTAGCTTTGTTGGGGGATGCCTCGCAAAAGAAGTGGCTTTGGCCTGGGCCTTAGGGGCAGAGAGGCCTTAGACACAGGTATGGGGGAAGAGTGTTCTAGGTGGAGGGAGCAGTGTGAACCCTGACCAGGAAGTTTGTTTTGGCAGATGTGAGGGGAATGGGAGCATGGAGGTAGGGAGCCCATGAAGAAGCGCAGGAGAGAAGAGGTGTTGGCCATGAGACTGGAAATGAAGCAGCAGACAGGAGAGACAGATGAGGGAGCACTAGGCAGGACCCAGCAGGCAGGGAGATTTAGGGGAGTGCTGGGAATGGAAACAAGGCTTCAAGCCCATCTTGGATGTGACTAGACTAAGTAATCTCAAGCAGGCAACCCCAACCTTGACTCCAGGCTCTTCATCTGCATTAAGATTGTTAAAGCATTAAGATTTTATACTTGACTAACCCAGACAGTGAGCTGGACACAAGCTGGTGCTGGGTCTCTGGTGACCCCCAGAGAGGGTAGAGAAAGGGCCATCAAAGATGAGCCCGTATTCTGGGGTAATAACCAGTGCCCCAAATAAAAACAGGGAAATGGGAGGGTGTGTTATCATTTTCCCTCATCCCCCACTTGGTAGCACCCCTGAAGTTGAGCCTGCCACAGCCCAGTATGGACACAGAGGGAGAGGTCAGGCTGGAAAACAGTCTCTGTGCTTCCTTGAAACTTCAGATCTGGCTCCACACTTCTGTTAGTCCAGCCAGAGCAAACAACCTATCCAAGACAACAATTCACTCCCCGGACATTTTCACTGGATACCATCATCTCTGAAAATTATTAGCCACTGGCAGTAAACACAACGTGGTGGTTGGGAGCATGGGCTTTGGAGTCACACAGGCCTGAGTTCAAGTCTCAGCCCTGTGTCTTGCACTAGCTCTGTGCCTTAGGCAAATTATCTATCCTCTTGAAGCACAGGTGCCCTCATCAGTAAAATGGGCTCAATGATGGCACGTGGCTGTGTTATGGATTCAATTATATCCCCCCACAATATGTGTTAGAGTCCTGAAGCCTGTACATGTGGATGTAACGTAATCACTTTCCATAGTGCAATCTAATGTAATCAATGGATCAGTTGAGGTCATATCAGTGTAGAGTGGATGCTAAACCTAATCATTTCTGAGTTATATAAAGAGCTGCACAGACACTGAGACATGCACACAAATTGGGGAAGATGGATGCCATGTGAGGAATTCCTGGGGCTACCAACAAAGAAGAAATCAACATGGCTGGGACTCTGATTCGGACTTTTAGCTTCCAGAACTGTGAGAAAATAAATTTCTGTTCTTTTAAGTCCCCCACTTGTGGTATTTCTGTTACAGCAGCACCAGGGAACTAAGACAGCGAGTTATGAGGGCTAAATGAGGGCTCCATGTAAAAGCACTTCACAAACACCCAGCATGTTCCAAGTCTCTATCAATGTTAGCTATTATGGTCATATTATTATTATCATTATTAGGCAGTAATATACTTCTCTGCCAAGCTCCATAAAAGCTGCTATAACTGAAAGAAACTAAAATTTGGATTTATACATCCCAGGTTTGAGTTCCAATGACAGTACTCACTTTCTGTGATCCATATCCTGAGACACAGTTTTATCATCTACTGAATAGGCCTAATAATATTCAACCCACATTGCTGTGTGAGAATAAAACAAGATGACAAATGCGACAGCACCAGCAAAGTACAAATAACTATGAAGTACA
This sequence comes from Dugong dugon, assembly GCA_030035585.1. NCBI lineage: Eukaryota > Metazoa > Chordata > Mammalia > Sirenia > Dugongidae > Dugong > Dugong dugon. The sequence goes on along the minus strand of CM057476.1, from coordinate 40,386,158 downwards.
ATGTTACAAGTCCACAAGCCCTTGTCCACAATTCTAAAATCCAAAAAACTATATAAACCAAAAGTTTTTTCATAACTCTTGGTGGTAAGAGCTGGCCTGAACTGATAGAAGGTTACTTTGTGTGTCCTAGTGCAATAAGGAGTCCTGGTGGTGCAGTGGTCAAGCGCTTGGCTGCTAACCTAAAGGTCAGTGGTTTGAACCCACCAGCTGCTCCGTGGGAGAAAGATGAGGCAGTTTACTTCTGTAAAGATTACAGCCTTGGAAACCCTATAGGGCAGTTCTACTCTGTCTTATAGGATCTCTATGAGTCAGAATCAACTCATTGGCAATGGGTTTTTTTGTTTTGTTTTTTTTTAGTGCGAATATTCTTAAGCTTTGCTGCAAAAATACTAATGTTTCTATGGTTGATTATGAGGCACTGCCCCAGACCCCACTGAAGGTGTCATGTAGCATACTGTGTATGCACCACATCACCTTTCTAAGACCTGAAAACTTCTGAATTGCAAACACATCTGGCCCAAGGGTAGGCTGTGGGCCTGTACTCTAGGAGCAGAGCACTGGGGGATGCTGGGCAGCTGTGGATAGATGAGTGAATACCCAAGGCTTCAGTGCACAAGGCTGGGACAGTGGGGCCTGACAGCCCCTGAGTCACAGACCATCAAATTTCAGAAACCTTAAAGGTCCAGTCCTCCTTAGGTCACCTTTGGCTAAAGCACCTAGAATAGCGAAGTAAGGGGCCTGTGGCTCTAGTTGCTGGCAATTTCCCTCCAGCTCCCTCTATAGAGTAGAAACTCTTCAGTCTCTCTAGGAAGGAAACTTATCCTGTCATTCCAGCTCCAAGAATGAATCTGGGCACAGGCTGCCCCTCACAACCAGTTCCCATGACAACCATACAATCTGTGTCAGCACAAATGTAGTCTGCTGCTGCTGCTAAGATTAAAAGAGGAGGGAAACCCTCACACACCATGAGCCTTTTCTACTCCTCAGAACTGGGACCACGGGGGATTCAGTGGAGAGATGCTAAGCTGGGGAGTGATTCCAAGCTGGGCCTGGGGGGAATGTGCAATTCTGGGTGGGCAGATGTGAGGAGAGGACTTACACTTAGGTGGAAGGGCCTTCAACATTTACCCTGATCTTGACCCCAAATCACTTCAGATGGCTGTGTTTTTCAAGCTCTCTGGGGAAACATATTCCGCAACCTCTCTTGGTAACTTACTCTAGTATTTACTGAGTCTTACTGAGTCTACTAGGAAGACAGACCTATTTTTAAAATTTCATTTAGAAGGATGAAGTAGGGGAAGGAATTCCAGAAGGAAAAGAGAACTGACATTTATTGACTTTCTGAATATGTGTCCTGAGACTTTATAGACATCATCTCCTTTAATCAGCACCATGATCTTATGGATTTCTGCTACCATTTTACAGATGAGAAAACGGGGGTCAGAGAGGCATGGTTACTTTTCCAAGACCACATGGCTATCAAATACTAGCACTGGGACCCAAATCCAGATTTGGTCTGCCCTTCTACCTGTGCTTTCCCCACTATTCCACTGAGCTGCTGACCCATGTGTGAGGAAAATCTACTTTTATTTACTATAAACTTTGAGGTCACTGGTGAATCCCATGAAGTCCAGGGAAAGAGAAGTTTGGAGAAAAAAGTTCACATGCTGCAGCTGGGGGATGTGGTGGAAGCACAGCCTTGACAGGAGCCAGGTGTCACAGCTTCCTTCCTATAAACATACTGTACCTTGAGAGAACCCTCTGGTCGAATTACCAGTTCTTTCTCCTCTCTACCCTTTTCCCCACAGAGCAAATGCTATCTGCCTGAGGGGCATGCTAGAGCCTTTCTGTATGACCTTGGTCAGGAGGCTTCACTTCAATGTTCTTGTTGTTGTTAGCTGCCATTGAGTCAGTCCCCAACTCATGGTGACCCCATGAACAATGAAACAAAATGCTGCCCGGTCGTATGACATCCCCATGATCAGTTGCAATTGTGAGCCATAGGGTTTTCATTGCCTGATATTTGGAAGTACATCACCAGGCCTTTTTCCGTCTTAGCCTGGAAGCTCCACTGAAACCTGTCAGGATTACAGCAACTTGCAAGCCTCCATTGACAGATGGTGGTGGTTACATATGAGGTGCATTGGACAAAATCAAACATAGGTCTCCTGCATGGAAGGCAAGAATTCTATCACTGAACCGCCACTGCCTCACTTCCCTTCAATAGTTCCTACTAAGCACCTTCTCTGCGAATCCTGGACCTAAGCCAGGCACTTGGACAAGAGACAGATGATGGCCTGGTGACCTCCCATGTCAAACAGTGCACAGCCCAGGGCAGCATCCTTGGCTAGAGATCCTCCCCTCTAAATCTGGATGGAACGAAGTCACCAGATAACACAGAAACATGGACACACAATCAAGGTGAGGGCCTATACTTTCTCCCAGGTTTGCATCTTCCCCCTGCTTTCCTACAGAATCCAGTGCACTTGTCTCCACCTTTGAGGTTCCCATGCTCTGGGCCAGGCCTGACTCTTCCTCCTTCAGTCCTTTTCCTCCTTCACACATCCTTCTGCTCCTAACTCCTTTCTCTGCTATTCCCCCACTACCACCTGTCCCCCACTTCCAAGATCCTGGCCTTTGTTCTCAGTGCACTCTCTGCCAGAAGCGCCCTTTTCAGCATCTCCACAAGCCCCAGCCTGCCAATCCTCATGGCCCTGTTCCGTGCTGCATGCCCTGTGCCCCCAACGGAGGTACTGGCCCTTCCTTGAGCTCCTCACACTCTGACCAGCCTTGCACAGGGCACTCAGTACTTTTTACCTCAGAGTAAATATATGCATGTTTTTCTCTCCCCACTCCCAAGATCCCCCAAATAGAAGTGTTTTTTGTCCTAGAAGAATGCGCATACCTGACAATTTGTTGAGAAATGAATGTGGAATTGGGGCACCAACAGTTAATGCCCAGGCATACTTGCATTTCATACAGTCTGTTGGGCACCATGTGATCTGGCCTCTTTTGCAGCCTCCCTTCCAGCTGCTGTCCCCTCACTTACCACAATTCAGGTGCCCTGGCCTCTGTCCTAGAGCTGCTGGATCTTTCCAGTCTAGCTTTGCACTCGCTGTTGTCATTCCTGGAACACCCTTCCCTGAGCTCACCACATGGCTGGCTCCTTCTCTTCCCTTAGCTAATATGCCCCCTCCTCAGAGAGACCTTCTATAAAGTAGGTCTTATCTAAAGTAGGTCCCCCCACCTGAATGTTTTTGGAGATAACTCTGTTCATTCTCCTCAGACCCACCAGACATTACGCCTGGTATTGATGTGTACTCTTGACTGACTGGTGCTGAGCCAATCAGCCTCTTCTGCCTGGGTTCCCTGTGTCTAACACAGCCTGCCCCCAGGATGAGGTGTGAAGGCTGGTTTCAATGGCAATCCAGGAAGACCACAGAAATTGGCCTTGACAGCCCATTTGGAAGTTTTTGGTGTGCAAAGATTCACAGGACTCCAGCCTTAGATCCATGGAATGAGAGCTGACAGCCAGCTGGCCTTCCCATCCAGCCCCCCAAGGCAAAGAGACCCTCTGGAGGGAGACTGGAGACTTTGTCTTCATGAGCAGCCACATGCAACCAACTTGAGCTAATGCGCCAAATACAACTTCTGATGGATAAGACAAAGGAGTCTGTGGGCTGCACCATGCTGCTGTGGCAGAGGGAGGAGTAAGCAAGGACAAAGCAGCAAGGATCCTGAAGACTTCAACCATTCTGCAGCCTGGACTATGTACCTCCAGGAGCACAAAGCAGAATGTGAGGACAGTGAAAATTTCTAGCCACCTTCCCACAGAGAGAAAATGCCTCCTTCCCATCAGTGAAGTGGCCTCTGAACAGAAGGTGCCTAAGTGTGTACAGATATGAGTGCACCTTCACCTTGCTTGTCTGTAATGGCAAAAGAAAGTATGTATGTTGGAAGGGGGGAGGAGATGTAGCCTAAATGTATCAATAGTGCAATAAACAAATAAATTTTGGTGCATTATGGTATGTCAAACAATGGAATAAATGCACTATTTAAAATAAAAAGTAGATCTATATTTCTTCTTTTGAGAAATGTTTTTAAATGTTATTGTGTTCTAGGTGAAAGTTGACAACACAAATTAATTTCTCATTCAAAAATTTTATTTACAGATTGTTTTGTGACATTAATTGCAAACCCTGCAATGTGTCAGCACTCTCCTCCTTTCCTTTTCCACCCTGGGTTCTCAGTGTCCATTAATCCAGTTTTCCTGCCCCTTCCTGCCTTCTCATCTTTGCTTTTGGGCAGGTGTTGCCCATTTAGCCTCATATACTTGATTGAACTAAGAAGCACGTTCCCCACGTACGTTATTGTTTGTTTTATAGGCCTGTCTAACCTTTGGCTGAAAGGTGGGCTTCAGTTCTGAGTTAGCAGGGTGTCTAGGGGACATAGTCTTGGGGGTTCCTCCAGTTACCGTCAGATCAATAAGTCTGGTCTTTTTTTATGAATTTGAATTTTGTTCTACATTTTTCTCCTGCTGTGTTCAGGACCCTCTATTGTGATCCCCCTCAGAACGGTTGGTGGTGGTAGCCAGGCACCATCTAGCTCTTCTGGGCTCAGGCTGGTGGAGGCTGTGATTCATGTGGTCCATCAGTCCTTTGGACTAATATTTTCTTTGTCTTTGGTTTTCTTCATTCTCCTTTGCTCCAAACATGTTGGTACCAATAGATGTATCTCAGATGGCCACTCCCAAGCTTTTAAGACTCCAGACGCTACTCATCAAAGTAGGATGTAGAACACTTTCTTTAAGAACTATGTTACGTCAATTGACCTAGATGTACCCTGAGACCATGGTCCCCAGCCTTCAGCCCCAGTAACTCAGTCCTTCAAGGTGTTTGGATGTATCTAGGAATCTTTCATGACTTTGCCTTGGTCAAGTTGTGCTGACTTCCCCTATATTGTGTGTTGTCCTTCCCTTCACCAAAGTTAACACTTCTCTACTATACTAGTTAGTAATTTCCCCTCCTCACCCCTTGTAACCATCAAAGATTGTTTTTTTACTGTGTGTAAATCTTTTCTTAGGTTTTTAAAATAGTGGTCTCATACAATATTTGTCCTTTTGTAATTGACGTATTTCACTCCGTATAATGTCCTATAGATTCATCCATGTTGTGAGATGTTTCTTGGATTCATCATTATTTTTTATTGTTGCATAGTATTCCACTTTGTGCATGTACCATAATTTGATTATCCTTTCATCTGTTGATGGGCACTTAGACATTGTTTCCATCTTTCTGCTATTGTGAATAATGCTGCAGCAAACATGGGTGTGCATATGTCTATTCATGTGATGGCACTTATTTTTCTAGGATATATTCCTAGGAGTGGGATTGCTGGATCGTATGGTATTTCTATTTCGAGCTTTTTAAGGAGGCACCATATCACCTTCCATAGTGGTTGTACCATTTTACGTTCCCACCAACAGTACATAAGAGTTCCAATCTCCCCGCAACCTCTCCAACAGTTGTTACTTTCTGGGGTTTGTTTGTTTGTTTTTAATCAGTGCCAGTAATATTGGGGTGAGATGGTATGTCATTGTAGTTTTGATTTGCATTTCTCTAATGGCTAATGATTGCCAACTTTTTCTCATGTGTCTCTTAGCAGCCTGAATGTTTTCTTTGGTGAAGTGTCTGTTCATATCCTTTGCCAATTTTTTAAATTGGATTATTTCTTTTTTTGTTGTTGAGGTGTTGAAGTATTCTATAGACTTTATAGATTAGACCCTTGCTGGATATGTCGTAGCCAAAAATTTTTTTCCCAGTTTGTAGATTCTCTTTTAACTGTTTTGGTGAAGTCTTTTGATGAGCTTAAGTGTTTAGTTTTTAGGAGTTCCTAGGTTATCTAGTTTCTCTTCTAGTGTTTGTGCATTGTTAGTTATGGTTTTTATATTATATTTATGCCATATATTAGGGCCCCTAGTGTTGTCCCTATTTTTTCTTCCATGATCATTATCGTTTTTGGTTTTATATTTAGGTCTTTGATCCATTTTGAGTTTTTGTGTATGGTGTGAGGTATGGGTCCTATTTCAGTTTTTTACAGACAGACATCCAGTTTGCCAGCACCATTTGTTAAAGACTATCTTTTCCCCATTTAATGGACTTTTGTCCTTTGTTAAAGATCAGGTGACCATAGGTGGATGGATTTACATCTGGGTTCTTGATTCCATTGGTCTATGTGTCTGTCATTGTACCAGTACCAGGCTGTTATGACTACTGTGGTGGTATTAGCAGGTTCTGAGATCAGGTAGTGTGAGGTCTCCTACTTTGTTCTTTTTCTTCAATAATGCTTTACTTTTTGGGGGCCTCTTTCTTTTCCATATAAATTTAGTGATTAGTTTCTCTATCTTGTTAAAGAATGCTGTTGGTATTTGGATCGGGATTGCATCATATTTGTCGATCGCTTTGGGTAAGATTGACATTTTCACAATGTTCAGTATTTCTATTCATGAGCATGGTATGTTTTTCCATTTATGTAGGTCTCTTTTGGTTTCTTGCAATAGTGTTTTGTAGTTTTCTTTGTATAGGTCTTTTATGTCCCTGGTTAGATTTATTCCTAAGTATTTTATCTTTTTAGGGGCTATTATAAATGGTATTATTTTCCTGGTTTTATTTTCAAAATTTTCTTTGCTGGCATATAGGAATCCAACTGTATCCTGCTACTGTGCTGAATCTTTCTATTAGCTCCAGCAGTTTTATTGTGAAATCATTGTGGTTCTGTATGTATAGGATTATATCATCTGTGAATAGGTATAGTTTTACTTCTTCCTTTCCAATCTGGATGCCCTTTATTTCTTTTTCTTGCCTTATTGCTCTACCTAGGACCTCCAGCACAATGTTAAATATAGATTATATTTCTGACCTGAAAAATGTCCACAGTGGATGAAGCAAGCTGCAGAACAATATATCTACTACTAATCCATTTTTGTAAAGTAAAATCTGTGTATATGTGTATAGATAGCCCTGGTGGTGCAGTGGTTAAGCACTCGGATGCTAACCGAAAGGTTGGTGTTTGGAACCCACCAGGTGCTCTGCATGAGAAAGATGTAGCAGTCTGCTTCCTTAAAGATTATAGCTTTGGAAACCTTGTGGGGCAGTTCTACTCTGTCCTATAGGGTCGCTATAAGTCATAATCAACTAGATGGCAATAGGTATATGTGTCTGAGTTTAAGCATACACATGAAATAGTGTGGAAGTCTACACTGCAGCAATTGTTAATAGCCATCATCTCTGGGAAAGGGAGAGGGGACTGGAATCGAAAGAGAAGCAAAGAAGAAAGGAGATCAGATTCTTTTAATTCATATACTTCTTTGAATATTGTTATACAAAGTAGGTAACATCATTGTAATAAAACACCAGTACGGATGAAAAATAAAAACGTGCCCAAACACCGTGAAAGGAAAGTGTATGCTTAAAATTAGCGCCCTCCCACAAATGGGCAATACCTTGAAACATTTGCAGAGACACATCTCAAAAAGCAAGAAAAAATGCCCTCTTGGCATTTTTAAATTGATATCTGAGTGTATTTTTTGTTCTTCACCTAATAGAAAATCCTGGGCCTCTCCATTCATTTTAGTCTCCTTAGTAAGATAGCTCCCAAGCAAACTAACAAGAAGGGATCTCTGCTCATCCAATTTGTCCAAGCTACAGTATATACCAAATTAGGGATTTGTCTCTTTTTAAGAAAGGACAGATTTTAGGAGAAGGGTGAGGAAGGAGGAAAAAAGGGATCAGTACATGTCAAAAGATGTATCTTCCACAACTCCACTGACCTGATTCTATGACTCATTTTAGCAGTTTAACTATTTATCTGTTTCTCATTCTCTCCTCAGTAGATTGTAATAATGAAAACTTTGAAGATGTAAAGTCAAAAATCGACTTGAGCCTGTCCCCAGCTCATGGTCCTGGCTGATCTCCTAGAGCTGACAACCCACTTCTGTCTAGCCAGTCAGCCGAGTAGGCTCTGTTGAGTACTGGCTTGTGCCAGGGAATAATTCTGGGCAGGAGGCAGACAGTCGCTGCCTGCAAGAAGCTTATTACCTAGCTGAAACAAGAAGACATCCAGGAGAGACTGAGAATTACAAAGGTCCTCTGGATCTCGGTGCCCTTTGCAGTTAACACAAGCCCTTCCACTCATTGCAAAGAGGAATGGTCCTATTATCGTCACCATTTTGCAGATGAGGAAATGAAGGTCACAGAATAAGATATGATCATGGGGATCTGAGCAGTGTTTTTTTTCCACTGTTCATGGGTTGCCATGAGTTGGGGGCTGACTTGATAGTAGCTAACAACAACAAATAAAATGACAAAATTGGCAGGACATATCAATGGTAAATAATCATGAAGAAAATTCAGTGGTCTGTAGTTATTTGGAACAAAACCCTCCATTTTGAAACTTTAGGTAAAGTTCAAAACATTATTTTAGGGAACAGTAATATCCTGTTCCTGTAAGTAATGGGAGAGGCAACCCCCTCCTTCCTAAACTATCTACTTCAAAATGGCACAGTTTCAATGAAAATAAGTCCAAATTCTGAGAAAAGTAAGATTTTTTTAAAGAAGATAATTTAAATCATGCTCTAAAAACTGTTGCTCCCATAGAAAACTGGGAGGTGCAAGAGTAATCCAGAAGATGGACTTCAACTACAGCATGACCTCGGCTTCCTAATGTATTCATTAATCACTCAAATGGAATAAATCTACTCCTGCAGGGGCAGAATTACAGTTATCTGTGATCCAGTGTCAAACAGGTTATCCCTTGATTAAGGTCTTAGCATGGATGAGAATTTTATTGAAATGATTTCCATTATCTGCACAGCAGTTCATCACAAATACGTTTGCCCAGTGTATTTCAAGTATTATTTGATCACACATCAAAATGTGAGCATTTAACTCATTTTAATCAAGAAATTAATGCACCTGCCTTGCTTCCTCTCCTGGGGCTGCTCCATCCCAGGAAATTCCTATCCAGGCAGGTTCACACAAGTCCTCAGTGCTAACTTCACTTGGCCAGATTCCCCCTTCATTCCCCACCTCCCACCCCAAGCTCTGACCATCAAGCTGATAGGGAAACTTAACAACCAAAGAAGATGTAAACAAGAATAATCCCTGTCGACTTAATGGAGAGACAGAGAAGATTCACTGTGCATTAATTAGTACAGCTTATTCTATGATAGCTCATTAGGAATCAATGTAAGTTCCACTGTTTCCCTGAGCGTCGCTGTGGCAGCTCGTCAAAGGCGGCAGAAGCAAAAGCTCCTTCCCCTTCGTGGCAGGTCACGGTTTGGCCCCATGCTCACTCGGAGGCAGTTTCAGCTTTGCTGACAGAGGCTCCCCTATGCCAGAATATGCTGCTGTGTGGCAAAAAGCAGTGACCTGGCTGCGGGAAATTTGAAGAGATAGATGATTTCTGCTCTGAATACAGAAAAGGTGGGCCTGGTACCTGCTCCTGCTTGTGGGGTGTGTCTCCGATGTCCACTTTCACTCTCTGTTAGATCTTGCTAACAACTATGAGTCCAGAACATCTCACAAAGTTGGTGCAAGGCTCAAATGATATTGTTCATTTTTATCACATTATATATATATATAGTTTTACTTTAAGTGAAAATTTACAATTCAAGTTAGTCTCTGGTACAAAAATTTATACATACATTGTTATGTGACCCTAGTTGCTTTCCCTATACTGTGACAGCACGCTCTTCCCTTCCACCCCTGATTTCTTGTGTCCATTCAACCAGCTCCTAACCCTCTCTGCCTTCTCATCTCACCTCTGGACAGGAGCCGTCTGTCCATTTAGTCTCATGTATCTACTTGAGCTAAGAACCACACTCTTCACGAGTATCATTTTATGTCCCATAGTCCAGTCTAATCTTTGTCTGAAGAGTTGGCCTTGGGAATGGTTTTAGTTCTGGGTTGACAGAGAGTCCAGGGGCCATGCTTTCTGGGGATCCTCCAGTCTCAATCAGACCATTAAGTCTGGTCTTTTTACTAGAATTTGAGTTTTGCACCCTACTTTTCTCCTGCTCCATCAGGGACTCTCTGCTGTGTTCCCTGCCAGGGCAGTCATTGGTGGTAGCCGGGCACCATCTAGTTCTTCTGGTCTTATGCTGATGAAGTCTCTGGTTTACGTGGCCCTTTCTGTCTCTTGGGCTAATACTTTCCCTGTGACTTTGGTGTTCTTCATTCTCCTTTACTCCAGGTGAGTTGGGACCAACTGATGCATCTTAGATGGCCGCTTGCTAGCTTTTAAGACCCCAGATGCCACTTACCAAAGTGGGATGCAGAACATTTTCTTAATAAACTTTGTTATGCCAATTGACCTAGATATCCCCTGAAAGCATGGTCCCCAGACTCCTGCCCCTGCTACTCTGTCCCTCGAAGTGTTTGATTGTATTCAGGAAACTTCTTAGCTTTGGTTTAGTCCAGTTGCGCTGACTTCCCCTGCAGTGTGTGCTGTCTTTCCCTTCACCTAAGATAACTCTTGTCTGCTAGCTAGTTAGTGAACAACCCTCTCCCTCCCTCCCCACCCTCGTAAGCATCAAAGAATGTTTTCTTCTGTGTTTAAACCTTTTCTTGAGTTCTTATAATAGTGATCTTATACAATATTTGTCCTTCTGTGACTGATTAAATTCATTCGACATAATGCCCTCCAGATTCCTCCATGTATGTTTCACAGATTCATCATTGTTCTTTATCATTGCATAGTATCCCATTGTGTGAATATACCATAATTTGTTTATCCATTCATCTGGTGATGGGCACCTAGTTTGTTTCCATCTTTTTGCTATTGTGAACAGTGTTGCAATGAACATGGGTGTGCATATATCTATTCGTGTGACGGCTCTTAACTCTCTAGAATATATTCCAAGGAGAGGGACTGTTGGATTGTATGATACTTCTACTTCTAGCTTTTTAAGGAAGTGCCCAATTGATTTCCAAAATGGTTGTACCATTTTACACTCCCACCAACAGTGTGTAAGTGTTCCAGTCTCTCCACAACCTCTCCAACATTTATTATTTTGTGTTTTTGGGATTAATGCTAGCTTTGTTGGGGTGAGATGGTATCTCATTGTAGTTTTGATTTGCATTTCTCTAACAGCTAATGATCGTGAGCATTTCTTCATGTGTCTATTAGCCATCTGAATGTCTTCTTTGGAAAAGTGCCTGTTCATATCCTTTGCCCATTTTTTAATTGGGTTTTTTGTCTTTTTGTTGTTGCGGTTTTGCAGTATCTTGTAGATTACAGAGATTAGACGCTGATCAGATTTGTGGTAGCCAAAATTTTTTTCCCAGTCTGTAGGTTGTCTTTTGACTCTTTTGGTGAAGTCTTTTGATGAGCATAAGTGTTTGATTTTTAGGAGCTCCCAGTTATTTAGTTTCTCTTCTGGTGTTTGTGCGTTGTTACTTATGGTTCGTATAGTGTTTATGCCATGTATTAGGGCTCCTAGCGTTGTCCCTATCTTTTCTTCCATGATATTTATTGTTTTTAATTTTATATTTAGGTCTTTGATCCATTTTGAATTAGTTTTTGTGCATGGTGTGAGGTATGGGTCTTGTTTCAGGTTTTTGCAGATGGATATCCAGTTCTGCCAGCACAGTTTGTTAAAGAGACTGTCTTTTCCCCAGTTAACAGACTTTGGGCCTTTGTCAAATATCAGCTGCTCACAGGTGGATGAATTTATGTTTGGATTCTCAATTCTGTTCCATTGGTCTATGTGTCTGTTGTTGTACCAGTACCAGGCTGTTTTGACTACCACGGAGGTATAATATGTTCTAAAATCAGGTAGTGTGAGGCCTCCCACTTTGTTCTTCTTCTTAATGCTTTACTTATCTAGGGCCTCTTCCTTTTCCATATAAAGTTGGTGATTTGTTTCTCCATCTCATTAAAAAACGCCATTGGAACTTGGATTGGGATTTTTATCACATTATAAATGCAGGAGCAAGAGTCACCATACAGTGAAAGGTAAGCCAGCTGGGGGTCTCGAAATCTGAGCTGAGATACTATGGGACTCCACCTGCAACCTGTAAGGAGGCAAAAGAACAGTGCTCTATTCCAAGAGTGATCCCCAAAGCCATACTTTCTGCCCTTGGCAGTGGCTTCATGAATTCCTCTTGGTTGGACACGTATTTAGCCTATACACTGGTCTTTCCTTTAACACTTTTTGAATAGGATATTAGGCAATATTGCTATTCTAAAAACTAAAGGGTTCAAGAACTGAAGAGGATTTAAAACAAAAAAAAAGCCAGAAAAGATAATAGTGGAGTCACTCACAGTGCCTTTAGCACATTTGTTGGTATTGTTGTTAGCTGCCATTGAGTCAGCCCCCTGACTCATGGCGACCCCCATACACAACAGAATGAAATGCTACCCAGTCCTACACCATCCCCATGATCAGTTTGGGATCAGACTGTTATGATCAATAGGGTTTCACTGGCTGATTTTCAGAAGAGCACCAGGCCTTTCTTCCTAGTCCATCTTAGTCTGGAAGCTCCACTGAAACCTGTTCAGCATCATAGCAACACACAAGCCTCCACTGACAGACAGGCAGTGGCTACATATGAGGTGCACTGGCCATGAATCAAACCCACGTGGAAGGTGAGAATTCTACCACTGAACCACTGTGTCTTAGTCATCTAGTGCTGCCATAACAGAAATACCACAAGTGGATGTTTTTAATGAAGAGAAGTTTATTTCCTCATAGTCAAAGTAGGCTAACAGTCCAAATTCAGGGCGTCAGCTCCACGGGAAGGCTTTTTCTCTGTCAGCCTTCCTCTCTTCGGTGCTCCCCCGGACTAGGAGCTTCTCCGCACAGGGACCCCGGTCCAAAGGATGTGCTCTGCTCCTGGCACTGCTTTCCTGATGGTATGAGTTCTCCTGTCTCACTGCTCACTTCTGTCTGTTATATCTCAAGACATTGCCTCAGGATACAATCCAATCCAATCTTGCAGACTGTCCTGCCTTACTAACACAACTGCTGCCCAGCCTCCCTCATTAACATCATAGAGGCAGGATTTACAACATATAGGAAAACCACACAATACTAGGAATCATGGCCTAGCTAAATTGATACACACATTTTTTGGGGACATAGTGCAACCATGACACACCGTGAGCAAGTGTGAGCTAAAGAAATAATGGTCCCGGAGGTGCCTGAAAAGCAGTGGTCACAGGCTGGCTCTGTGGCTTTGACTTGGGAGAGGCTCTCAACCTGTCTTGCCTCAGGGTCCTTTCTATAAAATGAGTGAGTTGGACCAGATGTTCTTTCAGATCCTCCTGCTTTTGTATCTCCCTCTTCCTGAGTCTCGTTGCCAGTGGGAGCCCAATGGCCTCAAAGCACCTGTGGTGTTCCTATGCACTCTCACTGTTATCCTCAGCACACACTGCTGAGTAGTCGCCTGAACGTACCACTCCAAGCTCAGTGGCTCCCTTTAAGTGTGTGGCAGGAGGAAGGAACTGTAGTGCTTTCATTACCACCCTTATCCTCACAGAAACTGGCATGTGAAGCAATTCCCTCACTCTTCCCACTAAGGCCTTGGGGATGTCAAAACCTGGAAATCAGCCAAGAGTGTATCTGTCATGAAATGTTATTGATTCTCTTCATGTGATGATGTCTGTGGGGTCTGTGGGATTTGATAGGCTGCAGTGTCCTCATTTGGGATTGGAGGAACAGAGAGGGGAGGCCTTTATTTGTTTTTCTTCCACTACCTGTTTGGCTATTGCCCAACTTGGATCAAAACTCCCCTTTGGGGCCTTGGGATATTTCAGTGAGGAGAGAGGCAAGGAAACAGTTCAACGTGAAAAAGCCAAATGCATAGAAATGTTCATTCCAGTACTACATGTGAGTAAAAAATTTTAACACAACCTAAAAGCCAATAAAAAGGGACTTCTCAGCCTCAGTGAGAATGCTCTTAAGTTGCCATAAAAAATAATTATGATAAAACATAACCATGTCGGGAAGTGATTTGAATATTATATTAAGAAAGGGAACACAGGTTATGTGTCAACTTGGCTAGGCCATGATTCTCAGTGGTTTGGCAGATATAGAATCATCCTCCATTTTTTGATCTGATGTGAGCAGCCAATCAGTTGAAAGGCGAGTTTCCTTGGGAGTGTGGCCTGCATCCAGTATATAGAGACGTTCTGGCAAAGCTTGCCCTCTCTGGATCCTATATCCAACTTGTCATTCTCTGGCCTCTAGTTCTTGGGATGAAAGCCAGCATCCTGCTGCCTGACCTGAAGATTTTGGGATTCACCAGCTCCTGAAACCCTGTGAGCCAGCAGCCTTTTGCTTGATCTGCCCCCGGCAACATGAGTCAGGAGAAGCCTCCAGCCTGATGCCTGACCCATGGATTTGGGACTTGCCAGTCTCCACAACTGTGTGACCCATTTCCTTGAAATAAATCTCTCTATATATATTTATATATACATTTCACTGGTTTTAGAACCCAGCCTAAGACATATACTTTAAATTGTTCCAAGGAAATTCAGAAATTATATATATATATATAAAGTGCTTGATATTAGGAGATTATGAGTATTTAAAGGGGCCCTGGTGGTGCAGTTGTTAAGTGCTTGGCTGCTAACTGAAAGGCTAGCAGTTTGAACCCATCAGCTGCTCCATGGGAGAAAGATGTGGCAGTCTACTTCCATAAAGATTATAGCCTAGGAAACCCTATGGGGCAGTTCTGCTGTCCTATAGGGTCACTATGAGTCAGAATCGACTCGATGACACACAACAACATGAAACCAAAAAAAATCCAAACCCGTTGCCGTCAAGTCGATCCCAACTCATAGCGACCCTAGTGTTTAGAAAAACTCCTTTCATATTTTATTATTTTTATAGTAAATAATATTAAAGTAAAAAAAGAATGGAAGTGAAGAGAAGAGAGTCCTAAATAAGGGCTCCTGAGTCCTGGCTTCTAGTCATGTCTTTGCTCCATCTCACCATGTGGCCTTGGGTGCACCTCTCTCAGCCTCTGATTCCACAACTACACACTAAGTAAGTTAAACAATGTAATTGCCTGGGTAGCTTCCAGATCTGATCTCCTACAGTTTTCTCCATCCACAAACAGTGACTAGTGACCTAATTAGAGTATGACTTCCACCATTGATATTTACCATATCAAGGGAGTTGGAAATATGGGCAGAACACCATCTGTGTACACTGTGCTCTCAGTAGCTAAGAGCAATTCACCACCTACAGCTTCAGCTGGGTTAACTTGTCCTGCACACAAACAGAGGCTACTAGATTGCTTTAAGGCTGGATTATTGATCACTTCCCAGAATTTAGATGTGATTTATATCATCTTTTAAAAATAAAACTATCCTGCATCTAAGAATTGCACTATTTATAATACACTAATTCTGGGGAAGAAAGAAAATATTTATTCAGAAGGCACTTTTACATAGCACCTAACACTAATGGAACATCTTATCGAATCTTAATGATGAGATTCAGGTGTAAATTTAGAGCTCTGCCCACCAGTGTGGTGTATTTCTTATTCAGTCCAAACCTGTTTGAAATAAATTACCAGACTTCACCAACTTTCATAGTTAATGTGTGGGATCTGTTTTTTCCCTTCTGCAAAGAGACACTTGCCAGTAACATTTTAGCTATTTCTCAAGACTCACAGACAGTTATCCTTTCTTTTCTGTCAGTGCTGGGACTGCTGTCAGCTTCGAGGGAAGTTCACATACTGTATGTAGAGAACGCTAACATCCTTTGTCTTTCTCACAAATTTGCAATCGGTCAGCTACTGAGAAAGCATCAGCTTATTCCTATGAAATAAATGTTATCTGCTTAATAATGGAACCCAACGAATGCTCATCATCTATCTATCTTCTTAGCCTCAAAAGCAAGACCTTGGGGATCCTGTGCCCTCTTGTATTGCAGCTGCAGGATGAAGCTTCTTCCTTCCATCTGGAACCACCTTATCCAAGCCCACTTTTCCCCCTGGTGATCTTCTCTTTCTTTGAGGCTCTCCTTTGAAGTGTTTCCTGCCCCTCCAGACACGGCCTCCCCTTTCTATCATCTCAGAGAAGTTTACACAAAGCTCTAGCATCAGCATTTACCTAATCCTATTATCCTTGCAGGTTTACCTCTGTGTTCCCCTTTACTAGACTGTGAATTATTTAAGGGCTATCTTAATCATCTCTGTATCCTTGGCAACAGGCAAGGTTCATTCTTTCATTCAACAGATACTTACAGCATGCTAGCCTGTGTACCAAGTACTGTGAAATATGGTTCCTGCTCTCAAGGTGCCCACTTCCCAATGCAAGAGACACTCGATAAATATATAATTGTCTAGCACAGACTGTCAAAAAAACAAAAAACCCGTTGCCATTAAGTTGATTCTGACTCATAGTGACCCTATAGGACAGAGTAGAACTTCCCCATAGGGTTTCCAAGGAGAGGATGGTGGATTCGAACTGCCAACTTTTTGTTGGCAGCCAAGCTCTTAACCACTCCACCACCAGGACTCCAAGAAAATATTTATTAAACGTGAAATGGGTGTGTGTCTATGTTTCTGTTATGACTGCATTAACCCTCATACAGATCTGATGTATCAAGCAGAGCCAGTTTTCCTCATTTTATAGATAAGATCATCATACCCAAAGAAAGTGAGATGACGCTGGCCAGGTATGGAAGGGTGGGCCATGGACAATGATGGAATGATGGGGAATGTGAAGTTGGATAATTAACAATTATGGTGTCCAGGAAAGAGTGTCTGCCCAATGTCAGGCGAAGCCCTAGGCTTGTATTAACCTTTCCACTCTTGTCCAACCTGGATGGACCATGGGATCAAGCTGGATAGGGCAGGCTACCCGTGACCTCTCCTTCGGAGACTCTAGCCTTTAGGCTGCCAGTGTGGCCAGAGGACTAGTCCTCCATTCTGCCAGTCCTCCCCCCACCTCCTTCATATCCTAGCTCAAAATCATTTCTTCCAGAAGAAGGCTTATTCGAAGTTGACTCAACTCTGTTCTTTCTCTGCTTACATCAGTCTCCACCTCTCCTTAGCACTTACTCAGTTTGTCCTACTCATAGTCCTATAAAGGTTCCTCTTGTTGCTTCCATATTAGCAGGTGTTCTGCACATCCATGACATGTGCTTCCCAAAGTGGGTCCACAGATGCTTCACCACAGCATCATCTGAGGAGTTAGTGAAAATGCAGATTCCAGGTCCCACCTCAAATCTACTCAATCAGAATGTCTGACGGTGAGACCCAGGAATATGCATTTTCATAAACTTTCCAGGTGACTCTTATGCCTACTAAAGTCTGAGAATCACTAACCTAAACACTAAGCTTCTTAGTCCAAGGAATCGAGTCTTCTCATTGGTAGATGGGCTGGCGTGCCCCGAGAGAACATTCTCTTCATATGCATTCATGGCTGCATATGAGCACTACAGCTGTCTACATTCCCTCATGTAAAGAATTAAGATCAAACTTCCAGGCAACATGGCAATATAGACAGAAGCACTACATCCCTCCAAAGCAAAGATCCGAAAAACAAAGTCAAACAAAGACACACGTCAATCCTGAAACCCCAAGCATCAAATGAAGAGACAAAGAACTCAGGCAAGCCCCAAATGGAATAAGAAACTGAAAGAACAGCGAGCGAGGAGAGACACATGCAGAAGTCCCCTATCAGCTATCACAGCATGGATCTGTGATCTTGGACTCCTGTCGGAGATCGGTGAACAGGGGGTATGAGAAAGCAGCTTCACGGAGTTTCCAGCAGGAGACAGAGCAACCGGTAACCAGAGATATATGCTTTCTCATCCCCCACCCTTCTTCACCCCCACTCGGCCTCTTATGCTTCCTGTGGCCACAGTCTCTTGGCCGGGAAGCACTGGCTTCACTCTGGTGTCTCTTGGACTCCATCTGCCCACACTGGCCGGCTCCCTGAGTGCCATTTGTTGCGTGCTAGTGTTGCTTTTTTCCACTTCTTTAGATTTTTTTCTTACCTCTCACTATGCCCCCTCCCTCCTTTCTCTCAAACACCTGGCTCCGTGTGCCATCTTTGCTTCTTCCTGAAAGGCTGTGAAACACCGCTTGACTGTGAAACTGCTTCCCAGCCCATGCTGCCACGCTGGTGGGACCCCTGTGGCTTTTTTTGTTTGTTTGTTCTGACTTGTTTCTTTGTTTTCTTTTTCTTTTCTTGGCTTGGGAGCCCCTTCTAGCTGGGCAGTACTGCGTGGATTGGGAGTACCTCCCTTACTCTGTGCAGATGCACAGTGACATCCCTGGGGACATTTTCTTTTTTCTTGTTTTTTTGGGGGGGTTTTTATGCTTTTTTTGTTTTCTTCTCTTTTTCCCTTTTTGTCTTTCTTAATTTCCAGTATCTCGTCTCTCTATACTTACCTTCTCTTCCTGTCTCCTGAATACCTGGCGCTCTGTGACACCTCTACCCATTCTAGTCAGGCTGTACTTCATGGCCTGGGGGCAACATTCCTACTCCTACCAGCTACACAGGTGGGATCCCTGGGGGCTTTTCTTTTCTCTCATCTCTCCACTTCAACAGCAAGCTCCCTTAGCACACTTTTTTGTTTGTTTCTGTGTATGTTTTTGGCTCTGGTTCTTCTCTCCTCTTTCCCTTACACATCTTAGCTCCACACATCACAATCTCCCCCCTCCTTTTTGCCTACTTGCACTGTGCACCGAACATCACAACCCCAAGCAGCACAGGAACTGCCTATCAGAACCTGCCCTGCACTAATTCCCGGCCAGCCCTGTCAGCCCTAGTACGTGCCACAAACAACCCATCCCAGCAACTCCCCTTCAGCTGGACCTGCCCTGCTATACCATGCCTGAGTGACTGACCCTGCCTATTGGAGAAAGAGGTGAAAAGTATCGTGCCCACAGACGAGCAAACAACAAAGTATGCACAGTGCACCTGCTCAGACATAACCAGATAAAACAAAAAAGCAAGACAAAACAAACAAATCTACAATCAATAAATGAGGAAAATAACTACTGAATGCCCCAAAGAAAGCAGACAATATCAAAGCATATACAAAAACTGGACAGGATGCTTCCAGTAGGCGTCCACAATAAAACACCAGATGACTTTCCAGTAGACGAAAAGGCACTAGAACTACCTGATAGGGAATTCAAATACCTAATCTCAGGATTATCCAAGAGTTGAAGAAAAAGCAGACAAAAATGAGGAAAGAAATAGACAAATTCATGGAAAAGGCAGACAAATTCATGGAAAATACAGACAAAAACTGGAAGAATTCAAGAAAATAATACAGAAACAAAATGTTAAAATAAATTCACAACTAGATACCATACAAATACAACAATTAGAAATTCAAAAGAGAAACAACAAGATTTCAGAAATGGACAGTGCCATAGAAGGGCTGAGGAGCAGGTCTGAAATGATGGAAGACAGGATCAGCAAAACTGAAGACAAACACTTGGATACAACTCTTAGGAAAAATCAGAAAAAAGAATGGAGAAAAAATTAAGAAACCCTGAGAATTATGTGGCATACAATCAAAACGGAAAACCTGCAAGTGATTGGAGTTCCAGAAGAGGGGGATAAAACAGAAAACACAGAGAGGATCATTGAAGAATCACCGACAGAAAACTTCCCCAATATCATGGAAGATGAAAAGCTGACCATCCAAGAAGCTCGACAAAACCCTATATAGGATAGACCCCAAAAGAAAATCACCAAGGAATTTCAATATCATACTCGCTAAAACCAAAGATAAACAAAGAATTCTGAGAGCAGCTTGAGAAAAACAAAAAGTCACATACAGAGGAGGAACGATAAGACTGAGCTCGGATTATCAGGCAGAAACCTTGCAGGCAAGAAGGCAATTAGATGACATATATAAAACCTTGAAAGGAAAAAACTGCCAGCCCAAAATGTATCCTGCAAAACAATCGTTCAAACATGATGGTGAAATTAGGTCATTTCCAAATAAGCAGAAATTACGGGATATGTAAAAACCAAACCAAACTTAAAAGAATTATTAAAAGGAGTGCTTCAATCTGAGAACAAACAATACCAGACCACAGGCTGAACCTAGGAAATGAACTCTCAAGGACTATCCAAAATCAAAAGAATTACAAGAGGGAATCAGAGAGGTTAATCTGTAAATGACAACAGCATCAGAAACAATAAAAGACGGAATAAACAGTGTAGTATAGAACCTTCTGATGGAGAGGAAGGCAAGGCGATACGCAAGTAATAATAGACTGCTTCAAACCTAGGAAGATAAGGGTAAATTTCAAGGTAATCACAAAGAAAGTAATAATAGACTGCTTCAAACCTAGGAAGATAAGGGTAAATTTCAAGGTAACCACAAAGAAAGTTAACAAACCTACTCATCAAAATAAAGAAAAAAAACATAAAGTCTCAATAAAAACAAAACCTACAAAAACAAAGCAAATAAAAAAAAAACCCACACAAAAAAGGAATACAGCACAGGAGAGTAAGAGGAACAAAGAAAACGTCAGCACCACAAAAAAAAAAAAAAAAAGCACTACAATATGACAGCAATAAACTCATATCTATCAATAATTACACTGAATGTAAGTTGCCTCAATGCACCCATATAGAGATGGAGAGTGACAGAATGGATAAAAAAAACAGGATCCATCAATATGCTGTCTACAAGATACACACCTTAGAAACAAAGATGTAAATTTATTAAAAATCAGAGGTTGAAAAAAAATATGTCAAGCAAACAACTATGAAAAAAGAGCAGGAGTGGCAATACTAATCTCAGATAAAATAGACTTTAAAACAATATCCACCATAAAAGACAAAGAGGAACACTATATAATGATTAAGGGGACGATCCATCATGAAGACATAACCATAATAAACATCTACGTACCCAATGACAGGGCTCCAAAACACATAAAACAATCTCTAACAGCACTGAAAAGAGAAATTGACAGTTCCACAATAATAGTAGGAGACTTCAACACACCACCCTCAGTAAAGGACAGAACATCTAAAAAGAAACTCAACAAAGTACAGAAGACCTAAAGGGCACAATCAGTCAACTTGGCCTCATACACATGTATAGAACACTACCCCCAACAGCTGCAAAGTAAGCATTCTTTTCCAATACACATGGAACGTTCTCCAGAATAGACCACATCTTAGGCCACAGAGCAATCCTCAACAAGATCCAAAATGCCGAGATAATACAAAGTATCTTCTCTGACCACAACACCATCAAGGTAGAAATTAACAACAGGAAGACCAAGGAAAAAAAAATCAATTACATGGAAACTGAATAACACACTGCTTACACATAACTGGGTAATAGAAGAAATCAGAAATGGAATAAAAAAATTCCTCAAAACAAATGAGAATGAAAACACATCCTACCAAAACCTTTGAGACACAGCAAAGGCAGTCTTCAGAGGACAATTTATAGGAATAGACACACACATCAAAAAAGAAGGGACAAAATCAAAATGTTAATGTGAATAGAAAGAGAACAGCAAAAAAAGCCCACAGCCACCAGAAGAAAGAAAATAATAAACATCAGAGCAGAAATAAATGAAATAGAGAATAGAAAAACAATAGAAAGTATCAAGAAAACCAAATGCTGGTTCTTTGAAAGAATCAACAAAATCGACAAACCACTGGCCAGACTGACAAAAGAAAAACAGGAGATGATGCAAACAACCCAAATAAGAAGTGAAATGGTGGGCATTACAAGAGACCCAACTGAAATAAAAAGGATTATAACAGAGTATTATGAAAAACTATACTTCAACAAATTTGAAAATCTAGAGGAAATGGAAAATTTCTAGAAACACACTGTCTACCCAAACTACCATAAAGTGATGTTGAAAATCTGAACAGATCCATAACGAGAGAAGAGACTGAAAGGTAATAAAAAAAAAAACTCCCCCCCCCCCCCCCAAAAAGCCCTGGCCAAGATGGCTTCACTGGAGAATTCTACCAAACATTCACAGAAGAACTTATACCAGTACTACTCAAACTATTTCAAAACATAGAAAAGGAAGCTTCCAAATTCATTCTCTGAAGCCAGCATAACCCTGATACCAAAACCAGACAAAGATGCCACAAAAAAAGATTACAGACCAATATCTCTCATGAATATAGATGGAAAAATTCTCAACAAAATTCTAGCCAATAGAATTCAGCATCATATCAAAAAAATAATACACCATGACCAAGCAGGATTCATACCAGGTATGCAAGGGTGGTTCAACATTAGAAAATCAATCAGTGTAATCTACCACATAAACAAAAAGAAAGAAAGGAATCACATGATCATCTCAATTGATGCAGAAAAGGCATTTGACAAAGCCCAACACCAATTCCTGATAAAAACTCTCAATAAAATAGGTATAGAAGGGAAATTTCTCAACATAATAATGGGCATCTATGCAAAACAAATGGCCAACATCATTCTTAATGGAGAGAGGCTGAAAACATTCCCCTTAAGAACAGGAACAAGACAAGGATGCCCTTTACCTCCACTCCTATTTAACATTGTGCTGGAAGTCTTGGCTCAAGTAACAGGCAAGAAAAAGAAATAAAAGGCATCCAAACTGGTAATGAAGATGTTAAACTGTCCCTGTTTGCAGATGATATGATACTATACACAGAAAACCCTAAAGACTCCATGAGAAAAGTACTGGAACTAATAGAAAGATTCAGCAGAGTAGCAGGATACAACATAAACATGCAAACATCGGTTGGATTCGCATACACCAATAAAGAGAACAATGAAAAGGAAACCAGGAAAATAATTCCATTTATAATAGCCACTAAAAAAATAAAACACTTAGGAATAAATCTAACCAGGGATGTAAAAGACCTATACAAAGAAAACTACAAAACACTACTGCAAGAAACCCAAAGAGATCTACATAAATGGAAAAACATACCATGCTCATGGATAGGTAGACTCAACATTGTGAAAATAACAATTCTACCCAAAGCAATTTACAAATACAATGCAATATTGATCCAAATACCAACAACATTCTTTGAAAAGATGGAAAAACTAATCATCAACTTTATATGGAAAGGGAAGAAGGCCTGGATAAGTAAAGCACTATTGAACAAGATGAATAAAGTAGGAGGGTTCGCACTACATGACCTCAGAAACTACTATACAGCTATGGCAGTCGAAACAGCCTGGTACTGGTACAGTGACAGAAACCTTGATTAGTGGAACAGAATTGAGAACCCAGATGTAAATCCATCCACTTACGGTCACCTGATCTTCAACAAGGGCCCAAAGTACATCAAATGGGGAAAAGACAGACTTTTTAACAAATGGGGCTGGCAAAACTGGATGTCTATCTGCAAAAAAAAAAATGAAACAAGGACCCATACCTCACACCATATACAAAAACTAATTCAAAATGGATCAAAGGCCTAAATATAAAGCCCAAAACTATAAAGTTGATAGAAGAAAAAATAGAATCAATGCTACAGGCCCTAATACACAGCATTAACAGGATACAAACCATAACCAACAACACACAAACTCCAGAAGATAAGCTAGATAACTGGGATCTTCTAAAAATGCTCATCAAAAGACTTCACCAAAAGCGTAAAAAGAGAACCTACAGACTGGGAAAAAAATTTCGGACATTTCAAGTCAGACAAAGGTCTAATTTCCATAATCTATAAGAAAATCCAACACCTCTACAACAAAAAGACAAATAATCCAATTAAAAATGGGCAAAGGAAATGAACAGACACTTCACCAAAGAAGACATTCAAAGCGGCCAACAGACACATGAGGAAATGCTCACGATCACTAGCCATTAGAGAAATGCAAATTAAAACTACAATGAGATACCTTCTCACCCCGGCATTACTGGCATGAACGAAAAACACTGCAAATAACAAATATTGGAGAGGCTGCGGGGAGATCGGAACTCTTATGTACTCCTGGTGAGAATGCATAATGATACAACCATTTTGGGAAATGATATGGCGCTTCCTTAGAAAGCTAGAAATAGAAATACCATATGATCCAGGAATCCCACTTCTAGGAATATATCCTAGAGAAATAAGAGCCATCATACGAATAGACATATGCACACCCATATTCATTGCAACATTGTTCACAATAGCAAAAAGATGGAAACAACCTAGATGCCCATCAACGGATGGATAAACAAACTGTGGTGCATACCCACAATGGAGTATTATGCAACGCTAAAGAACAGTGATGACTCTGTGAAGCATCTCATAACATGGATCAAACTGGAGGACACTATGCTAAGTGAAATAAGTCAATCACAAAAGGACAAATATTGTATGAGACCATTACTGTAAAAACTCATGAAGAAGTTCACACACAAAAAGAAACAATCTTTGTTGGTTACCAGGGATGCAAGGGTTTTGGGGGGAAATACTAAATAGACAAGAGGTAAGCGGTAACTTTGGTGAAGAGTAAGACAGTACACAATACTGGGGAAGCCAGCACAACTTGTACAAGGAAAGGTCATGGAAGCTCCACAGACACATCCAAACTCCCTGAGGGACTGAATTGCTGGGTGGAGGGCTGTGGGGACCATAGTCTGGGGAAACATCTAGCTCAATTGGCATAACACAGTTTATAAAGACAATGTTCTACATTCTACCTTGGTGAGTAGCGTCTGGGGTCTTAAAAGCCTGTGAGCGGCCATCTAAGATACTCCACTGGTCTCACACCTTTGGGAGCAAGGGAGAATGAAGAAAACAAGATACAAGGAAAAGATTAGTCCCAAGGACTAATGGACCACAGTTACCAAGTCCTCCATCAGACTGAGTCCAGTACAATGAGATGGTGCCCAGCTACCACCACTGACTGCTCTGACGGGGATCACAACAGTGGGTCCTGGACAGAGCTGGAGAAGGATGTAGAACAAAATTCTAACACACACAAAAAAGGCCATATTACTGGCCTGACAAGAGACTGAAGAAACCCTGAAAGTATGGTCCCCGGACACCGTTTTAGCTCAGTGGTGAAGTCACTCTCAAGGTTCACTCTTCAGCCAGGGATTGGTCAAGCCCATAAAACAAAATGGGACTAATGAGGCACAGCAGTCCAGGGACAAGGACTAGGAGGCAGGATGGGATAGGAAAGCTGGTGATAGGGAACCCAAGGTTGAGTAAGGACAGTGTTGACATGTAGTGGGGTTAACCATTGTCATAGGGCAACATGTGTACTAACTGTTTAATGAGAAACTATTTGTTCTGTAAACCTTCATCTAAAGGAAAACAAAAAAGAATTGTCTATGTGAGATCAAATTGACAACAGCAACTCAAAAGTTTTGATGGGAATCCTAGGGGACAATGAGTTGAAGATAATGGTGATGGAATAATTTGGAAAAGGATAGTGAGAATAGCAGCACAACTGGAAGAATGTAATTAATGTCACTGAATTGTATGTGTAGAAATTTTTGAAATGGTATATCTTTGGCTATCTATATTTTCACCAAAAAAAAAAGGTCCTCCAAGGTCAAGTAGTGAGAATGTTGACATGTCATGAGGTTAACCAATGCCATAAAACAATACGTGAACTGTTTAATGAGAAACTATTTGTTCTGTAAACCTTCATCTAAAGTACAATAAAATAAATAAATAAATAAATAAACAAGGATCACAAGTCGAATTTGTTCTTTTTTTTTTTTTTTTTAAATAAATCTTTAAAAAACACAAGTAGAATTCATGTCCCTGATCCTGACTCTAACACAGTGACTCACCGGTTTATGAATGGTTGCTTAAATATAAACAAGTTATTTGAGAAAGAAAATCACATTACAGGTAAGCAACAGAGATTGAACTTGGCTGACCTTCAGGACATTATGAAAGTCTAAGGGCTAATGAAACCCGACCCAGGTCCCTAGCTGCAGACTGGGTGGCACAAAGTAGATGCTCAAGCAATGAGAGTTGCTGTTGTTTTCCCAAAATGAGAGACTTGAGCAGAGGTGGGCTGTAAACGTGGAGGTGCTCATTAGAACTACTTCTTGTCATTTTATTATCACAGTCATTGAAAAGAATCCTGATGGGCTGAACATATTACAGCCTGCCCAGCCCACATTAAGGCAACACTAGACTGTCAAGTCTAAAATGTCAGAAAGAGTAAAAAGCTTTCAATGACATTAAGTCGAGTTGCACACACTAGAAAGAGGCATGGTGAGGTTAAGTGACTTAGCTCACGCTACAATGTAAATCCCAGGAGAGGCAGGAATATAATTCGGGTCCCCGTTGTCCCCCTCTGATAGTATCTCTTTTCTAGATCCTGCTGCCTCCTCAGTGAAATGGGAGACTTCAAAGTAAGAGGAAATGCTGTAGGCTGGGTCTGCTGTTAATAGAGGCAACAGCATGGCTGCCGCCTGCATCCTCTGAAAGGATTTAACACCAGAAATGCCTGTAACAGAACAAAGGCTTCAGAGGTACCTGGCCAGTACTGTCCTACAGGGATTGGTCCTGCCCTTATCAGAAATCTCTGTAGAATGGCTCTGAGGGCAATCTCTCTCTCTCTCTCTTTTTTTTTTTAAATTGTACTTCAGGTGAAGGTTTACAGAACAAATAGTTTCTCATTAAACAGTCAGTACACATATTGTTTTATGACATTGGTTAACAAACCCACGACATGTCAACCCTCTCTCTCCCTTCTCGACCTTTTTTTTTGTTTGTTTGTGTGTGAAAATATACACAGCCAAAGATACACCATTTCAAAAATTTCTACATGCACAGTTCAGCAACATCAATTATGTTCTTCCAGTTGTGCTGCTATTCTCACTTTAGATGAAGGTTTACAGAACAAATAGTTTCTCATTAAACAGTTAGTACATATGTTGCCCTAGGACAATGGTTAACAACCCCACTACATGTCAACACTGTCCTTACTCAACCATGGGTTCCCTATCACCAGCTTTCCTGTCCCTTCTGCCTCCTAGTCCTTGTCCCTAAACTGCTGTGCCTCATTAGTCCCATTTTGTTTTATGGGCTTGACCAATCCCTGGCTGAAGAGTGAACCTTGAGAGTGACTTCACCACTGAGCTAAAACGGTGTCCGGGGACCATACTTTCAGGGTTTCTTCAGTCTCTGTCAGGCCAGTAAATATGGTCTTTTTTTGTGAGTTAGAATTTTGTTCTACATCCTTCTCCAGCTCTGTCCAGGACCCTCTATTGTGATCCTGGTCAGAGCAGTCAGTGGTGGTAGCTGGGCACCATCTAGCTGTACTGGACTCAGTCTGGTGGAGGCCTTGGTAGCTGTGGTCCATTAGTCCTTGGGACTAATCTTTTCCTTGTATCTTGTTTTCTTCATTCTCCCTTGCTCCGGAAGGGGCGAGACCAGTGGAGTATCTCAGATGGCTGCTCACAGGCTTTTAAGACCCCAGATGTTACTCACCAAGGTAGAATGTAGAACATTGTCTTTATAAACTGTGTCATGCCAATTGAGCTAGATGTTCCCCAAGACCATGGTTCCCACAGCTGAGGGCAATCTCTTGAGGCTCAGGCTGCCTCCCACAGACACCTCCCTTCACTCTAGGGCCCAAAATGTCCACAAACAGAGCCCATTTTCCCATACTCCCCTCCCTACTCGCTCTCCTCTGCTGTTACCTCACCTCACTCTGGTCCAGGGTCTGAAATCTTAAGACATTCCAGAAGCTTTTCTCTACAGCTCACCTCTTTTCTTTCTACTAAGTCCAGTAATGCTGTGTTGTGGGACTTTGATGTTTAAACGTTGCTAAATCTACCCTTTGGGAGACATTCAACAATCGTGTTTAACAGCCCAGGTCAGCGAAGAACACTTCTAGTGGCCATTATTGGTTAACCAACCACATCCCTTCCTCCTCTTCTTCCTTGCTAACAGATTTCTGATTTGAGTGATTTTCCTCCCATCAGGGAAGGTGACTGATATCAAGCTCAGGGTAAATTCTAACTTGTCTACTTCAATCTCATAACCCCATTCTTCCTGCTATGGATTAATTTTAGGCACCTAAAATTAATTCACCATCTGTCAGTTTGTTGTACTGTGGTGTCTTGCGTGTTGATGTGATGTTGGAAGCTATGTCATCAGTGTTTCAAATACCAGCAGGGTCACTCATGGTGGACAGGTTTCAGCACAGCTTCTGGACTAAGACAGACTAGAGAGAAAGGCCTGGTGATCCACTTCGGACAATTAGTCAATGAAAACCTTAAGGATCACAACAGAACATTGTCTGACCCACTTGCTTTGGAGGGATCAATTGCTAGAGGAGGAGATTATATTTTATGAAGTAGAGGGCCAATGAGGGTGTGCCTTGGTGAGATGGATTGGCACAGTAGCTGCAATGATGGACTTGAACATGCCAGTGACTGTGAGGATGATGCAGGACCAGATAACATTTTGTTCTGTTGTACATAACTAAGGTAGCCATGAGTTGGAGTTGACTGGATGGCAGCTACGATACCATGTACCAGAATCAATTCAATGTGATGAGTTCTGGCCAATGAAATATGCAAGGCAGAAGCCTGTTGTGTGTGTGTGGCGGGGGGGAGTTGGCTAATGGAAAAAGTTTCTTCCTCTTAAAAAAGAGACACACAGGAAGAGACTCTCCTCTTCTCAGCATTGTAATATCTCAAAATGACACTGGCAACAGTGGCAATCATCTTGCAATCATGAAGGGAGCCAGTCTCACATTTTGAGGATAGCAGAGCAAAAAGATGTAAAGAACCTGGGTCTATGATGCCATCTGAACCACTGAATTACCCAATCCTAGAGTTACATTAGGGGCCCTGGTGATGCAGTGGGTAAGCACTCGGCTGCTAACCAAAGATTGGCGGTTCAAATCAACCAACCACTCCTCGGGAGAAAGATGTGGCAGTCTGCTTCTGTAAAGATTACAGCCTTGGAAACTCTATTGGGCAGTTATATCCTGTCCTATAGGGTCAGTATGAGTCAGAATCAACTCAAACACCAACAGGTTTGGTTTATTTATTTATTTATTTATTTATTTGGTTTAGAGTTACATTACCAAGCTACCTCTTGTCGTGATACATTTTCTTTATTATATAGGCTACTTTGAAGTATGTTTTCTGTACTTTTGCATTTTGTACGAGCCAAAAGCATCCTGATTAGCAATTTCTCTTCTCATTATGATCTTAACATTTAATTAACGAGACAGAATATAACCAACACACATTCCCCACCTACACATATGACCAACATATTACACATTAGTGATTTCCAATGTTCTCCATTTTAGATGTTTTTCTTGAATGACTGGAATGTAAATTGAACTTCCTCAATTTCTAAAACTCAAATCCATGGAAGAGTTTTTCACATTTAGACTGAAACAAATGACCCCAGGGTAGATAGGAAGGGTTTTCATGATGCTTAATGACTCTGGGGAAAGGACAGTCATGTAGTGTCACTTTATCAGCTTAAGCCAGCAGGGAGAATCTGTATATTAACCAAAGGCCACTTTCCTTTTACTGTGATATTGTTTCAATTTGTGAAAATACAAATCATTTTTGCTTGAAGTTGGACAGTCTAGAGGTGAAATCACAACTTCAAAACAAAATAAATACAAAAAATAATCAATGCCTTGCAGATTGAAATGTAAGCAGGGATGCAAAAAAAAGGTACATGGGTAGATGTGGGATTGCTACCCTTCTTTAGGCCTGGACCTCCTTGTGTCTTAGTTCCTGATCATGGAGATGAATAGAAATTTACTCCCCTTTCTGATCAAAGAAACCATGGCCAAGCAGAAGGTCCCTCAAACTAGAAAATGTAGTTCAAGTTTGTGGAATGGGCGGTGATTTCTAAAGTAGCCCTCTAGGAACTACAACTAGGCTACTGGGATGAAGTGTCTTCTGACAACCCCAGTCGGAAGAGCTCTGTATGTTACTGAACTCCCACAGCGTCCATTATCTCTACCACTCAGACTGCTTAACAAATACAGCTTTCTGTTGTACTTTCAAACTCCAAACCTTACCTTTCTTTCCAGACTGTAAAGACTTGGGGGGCATGAATCATAGCTTACATTTCTTTGTATCCACATATATATGTGTATATATTTGTATATATGTATGATGATATGCTGGGAAGGTGTGTATCATAGACATAATAGTAAATAAATGACAATTGACCATGCTGTACTTATGAACTATATGGAAGAGATAGGACATTTCACTAAAGGGTAGACTATACCAACACTCTGCTCACAGCAGGCACCTTAACAAACATCAGTAACAAGTGCATCATTTGGGGTATTTGGGTGAATAAGGTCAATTTAATCATTAAGTAAGAGGCGATACTAGTAGTACAAAAGTTAAAGGATGTCTGGACCATCCTTTCTATACCAAAGGTTACATTATGGCTTCAGTCTACAGGTCTTTTTAGTGTTGGCAGTTTAGGTCTTCAGCATTAATTAATGTAATCAGAATCAAGGAAAATAGGGTAAATGACTCCAGATTTAAGGCTTACTAGCTCCCTGACCCTGAAAAAATCAGCAGGTCCACTCTCCAGAGCAGAAGACACCCACCTAAGTGGTTACATCATAAGCTTCTTTCCTGGGGCTTTCTGGAGCATCCAGACAGCAAAGACAGAGAGCTGCCACCAGCTGCCTAAGTCTCAAGTTCTTCTAGGAGGAAAATGAAATAGCCAATGACTTTGTGGAGCTTTGGGGGCATGAATATCCGGTCTGCTCTCATGAGCTGGGTGGTTAAAATCTAGGTCCTGGCTGAATGAAGGAGGGCCCAGAAGACTGTCCAGTCTGCTATGGTCACCTAAGAAAGTTTTACATAAAATCTAAACAACCTAAGAGGTGACCATTCTGCTGAAGAATGAGACATTTAGTTCAAGGTGGGAAGTTATAGAGTTATCATGGGAAAGAAAATAACCTCTAGATGTGGGAGGGCCATGCACAAAGAGGGGACAGGGGCAGACAGATAGGAAAAGCAGAAGGTGTTGATTCAGATGGGCAGAATTCAAATCTCACCTCTGCTACTTTCTAGCCAAATGACCTTATGCAAGTCTCTGTTATAGCTTCCATAAGCCTTTGTTTTCTCATCTGCAGTGTGGGGGCAATAATGTACAATAACAGCTAACTCTTACATATTACACTGTCTAAGCACTTTACATGGATAAACAACATCGTCTTCACATGGCTGTTGTGAGGCTCAGAGGAGATGACTATGAAAGTGATTGTTAAACCCTTAGGCACAAGACAAAGGTTAACCAATTAAACTTGAGGCCTGTCTTCTCATTTTTCTTTCTAAAGAGGCTAGACTGGTTTCAGGCAGGGATCCCCATGATTAAAAGTCTAGCCTGTTCTAATTGCAAGATAGCCTCCCAGAAAGGGACATGATCTTCATCAAGCCCTTAGATCATTTATTTATTGTACAGACACATATTGAGTACCTTCTGGATTGCAGGCTGCTTCCTATGGAGAAATCCAAGACCTGGAAGAGGTACAAACAATGAAACACAGAAAGTACCAGTGAAGACTGATGGGGGCCAGGGGTACTGAAGCAAGGAGGTAAGCCTCAGACCAAGGAGAGGGCACTGGGTTGCAATGGAATGAGCACTGAGGTGGGAATCCTGGAAGACTGGATTCCAGCCTCAGCTCTTTCCACACTGAACCACTCCTGTCCTTGGGCCCACCTTACACACCTGTAAAGTGAGGGAGGCTCTAAAATCTATCCAGGTTCAACATGTCCATGAGATTTTTTTCTCTTGCCTACAACCTCATTTATTTACTCATATTCATTTAACAAATACTGTATCTTGTATGGAAAACTTACTATGTGGTGGGCACTGTTGGAATGCAGTGGTGAATGAGATCAGTTCTGTCCTCAAGATGCTTGATAGTGTAGTGGAGAGACAGACAAAGGCACAAGCAACTGCAATGCAGTTTGACGAAGGTGGTGAGCAGAGTAGGCACCACCAAGGCTAGAGGGATCAGGAGAAGCCTTCCAGAGGAAGTTGCAAGAGGAATGGGAATTCACCAGGAGAAAAGGGAGGAGTTGTCCAACCCTATCTGAATGTGCTAAGAACTGGTGGAGCATTAGCTATGTCAGAAGCTTAAGGGGCAGCATTGACAGTGCAGAATCAGGGAGCCAGATCCACACCTGATCAGAATTAACTAAGAGAAGCCTCCTGTTCCTCCAAATCAGGGGATGAGGGCACCCCCAGGAGTGACTTCTTCTGTTTTCCATCTTTAAAGGAGGTACCTAATTATAGCTAGAGTGAACTGTTCCTCCAGATCTGAACAATGATTCCTACCATCACCAATCCAAATGGAATAAGTAAACAGATTTTTTTTTAAATCCCTGATTCCTGAGAAAGCAGCATTGGAAATATAGACTGCAACTCTCTGCTGACTGTTGACTATAAGCAGGGCTGATATTCAATATGAACCACTTCTCTCCTGCTTGGCACTGTCACCCCAACTCTTCCTCTGTCACTTTTCCCTGCCCCTAGGACCCCTAGTTATAATCAGTGCAGCAACTGATGGCTCTGCCTGGCCCAACAGGGGGCCTCCAGGCCTAAGGCAGCATCCATTCTTATTGGTAGGGGCCTGTGCTTTACAGGTCCTTAAGTTCTTTGAATATTACTCCTGCCTATAAGATTCTTCAACTCACAGTCAACAGCTGCTATTCATTATCCAGCAAACAGCTCCCATTTACTCACTCCTGTTGGCTGTGAATCCATTACTTACCTTTAGCTCCAGTTATGCTTACAATCGTGGCCTTTAAAAAACATTGCTCATGAAAGTGCACCTACTATTTATGTTCATATTCCTTAGAGAGTTCCGATTGCAGAGTTAGACCCTTTCTAGAATCCAAGTCACCATCCCTGCCACACCAAAAGACCCCTCCGTTGGGCCAAACGGGTAAATCAAACACCTGGGCAGCCCAGGGAAGTAAGGGATGTGTGGGTCACGGGGCACAGGAGTAAGATGGACAGAGGGGAAACCAAGGTGGAAAGTATACCGAGAGAGATGCAAGGAGGAAAAAAAAAAAACAATTCAAGACAGACACCACTGGGAGACCTGTGGGCAGGGCACAGGAGACAGAAAAGGGCCCAGCCAAGTGGAAGGGGCTCCACAGTGGGGGCTGAGGGCAGGGGCTGGGTGTGATGGGGCTTCAGGGGCCCAGTCACACTGCACACAACCAGAACACTGAGAAAACTCACTTCTGAGTGTTCTGAAGGTCATATTGACACTTAAATCCTGATAACAATGTTGACTGTGATTTAAAATTATTCAGGTAGAGGGGGACTGTGTTGGACAATTATGAAGCCTACACTCATGGAGAAACATGATTATACATTGATATATATATCCTGATGCCAGCTCCAGCCTTAGTCTTGGCAGGCAGTAGCTGTGCCATATTAGCAAGGACCCAGCTGGCACTGGTTCCATTACTAACTCACATTTACCTCCTGTCTTAGGCTGGGTTCTCCAGAGAAGCAAAACCAGAGAAGTATATATATGTATATATAGACAGAACGGGAGAGAGAGAGATTGACCTACAAACTGCTCATGCAGTTGTAGAGGCTGGCAAGTACCAAGTCCGTGAGTTAGGCATCAGGCTGGAGGCTTCTCCTGACTTACATAGCTACAGGGGCTTGCGAACCTAAGATTGGCAGATCAGGTAGCAGGCTGCTGGCTCACAGGCTATGGAGGCTGACAAATCCCAAGATCAGCAAGCAGGCAATACAGCAGGACACTGGCTCAAGTCCCAAGAACTGGAGGTCAGATGATGATGAGCCAGATGCAGGATTCAGAGTGAGCAAAAGCCTTCGCGCTTTGCCAGAACATCCATATATACTGGATGCGGGCCACACCCCTGAGGAAACTCCCTTAACAGCTGATCACAGCATATCACGTCATGGAGATGATTACATTATATCACAAAATGGAGGATAACTACATCATTACATAACTGCCAAACCACTGAGAATCATGGCACAGTCAAATTGACATACAACCTTAACTATCGAACCTCCCCAGCCAGTAAAATAGTCATGCCAATGCTTCAACCAAAGCATACGATAGAGCAAACCAAATTGATTTTTCTTCTTTTTTAGACCATGTCATATTATTCAACATGATGGTTTTAGGATTTGCTCAAAGCATGTTATCAAAAAAGAATCCCTGTTTTTTTTTGTTTTTTTACTGCCCAGCAGCTAACTCCCCATCTGGCTGCCCCCTCACCCACCAAGACGCAGTATGAGCACCTCCCACCCTGGATGTTCAAAGCTACATATTCTCTTTCTCTGCTGACACAACAGGGAGTGTGGCA
The DNA here is from genome assembly GCA_030035585.1 of Dugong dugon. Lineage (NCBI taxonomy): Eukaryota > Metazoa > Chordata > Mammalia > Sirenia > Dugongidae > Dugong > Dugong dugon. The sequence goes on along the minus strand of CM057476.1, from coordinate 40,351,848 downwards.
GGCACATGACTCAGGGTATTTTGTCCTGGCTGCTAGAGTGAGCTGACCAGCTTGTTCCTGCTGAGGAGACACTGCCAGAGGTTCTGAAGCCTATGCCTGGTCATTTGGTCTCTTGTAGATTCTGTACATAGGCCCCCAAATTCTCCCTATGCATCATATTCATTCTCACTGCCTGCCCCCCTCCCCTGCCCACCCCTGTTAGATAGCCAGGGTTGGATTCTATTATTTGCCACTGGACAGCTGACTGATACAAACGTCTTTCATACTGATTTTAAAGGAGTGTGTCTAGCCATCTTGACATCATGATTCTAATAATGCCATGACCCAAAGAAGCTGTGATAGACCCACTGTCCTAAAAGACAGGGATGCACCAGCAGATCTTGGCCCCTACAAAGAGGATTCAGGCATTACTAAAATGCAATGTGGGCTCACGGTTAGAACCAACCTGCCCGTGAGTTTCTGATCTCATATATCAAGGTCATCAACAATGAAAAATAAGCGTTCTCTGTGACTAGAAATGTTCAAGCAGAGCCATATGGTAGAGAAGGGACTTCTGTCCTAGAGATAGTTAAGCCTATATAAAGATCCCGTCCAACCCAAAGTTTTCCAATACTCTATCTTTGATACTGGGTATGGATAATCATTTAAAAAATCTGTGACTGACTGTTGGAAACATAAAGTATAGCTAATGTCTGGTTGAACACTGTTTTCCAAGAGTATACTGGGAAGGAAGGAATGAGAAAAAGGTTAGGAGTTTTAAGAATTCACAGAGCATTGTTCTGAAAAGGTGCAAAGAAAATTCCATTCAATGTCAGGTCAAAAAGATATTTCAGGCTTGGTTCACACTTTGTAAAACTGTGATATCAGAAGACATCTTCAAATCTGCACCCATATATCAGCTTACATATAATAGGAATGTCATTAAATATCTACCTGAGGTGAAAAAAAAGGGATTTTACAGAAACCCAATCTGACACAAAATGATAATTCTGACGCAGTTCCCCTTGTAAAAGAACAAATCTCTCAAAACCAGTCTAATACAGTTAAGCATAAAACAAACTGTTTCATTAAAGGTGATTTCAGACCACGATGCCAGCACCATTTATTTGTCCCACACCTCACACTGCCTTGCCATTTTACTAATTTTTTGTGGCACTGTCTTTCCAACTGAATGCAAAGTCCCTCGAGAAGTACAATTGTGCCCGAGAGTGTAGCATGCTCTGAGCTCATCACACTGTGCCCTTGTGCGGGAAGAGGTTCTCAATAAATGTGAAGGCACAGTGAGGGAATGGAAACTAATGTCCTCCTTCCTTTAGATGGAAAAGACATGAGGTAGTGGATGGTAGGTATTGTTGTTGTTAGGTGCCGTCCAGTCGATTCTGACTCATAGCAGCCCTATGTACAACAGAACGAAACACTATCTGGTCCTGTGCCATCCCCACAATCCCCGCTACGCCTGAGCCCATTCTTGCAGCCACTGTGTCAATCCATCTTGTTTAGGGTCTTCCTGTTTTTCACTGACCCTCCACCCTACCAAGCATGATGTCCTTCTCCAGGGACTGACCCCTCCTGATAACATGTCCAAAGTATGTGAGATGTAGTCTTGCCATCCTTGCCTCCAAGAAGCATTCTGGCTGTACTTCTTCCAAGACAGACTTGTTTGTTCTTTTGGCAGTCCGTGGTATATTCAACATTCTTCACCAACACCAAAATTCAAAGGCGTCAATTCTTGTTCGGTCTTCCTTATTCGTTGTCCAGCTTTCACATGCATATGAGGCAACTGAAAACACCATGGCTTGGGTCAGGCACACCTCAGTCTTCACAATGACATCTTTGCTTTTCAATACTTCAAAGAGGTCTTTTGCAGCATATTTGCCCAATGCAATGCATCTTTTGATTTCTTGACCGCAGCTTTCACGGGTGTTGATTGTGAATCCAAGGAAAATGAAATCCTTGACAACTTCAGTCTTTTCTCTGTTTATCATCATGTTCCTTATTGGTCCGGTTGTGAGGATTTTTGTTTTCTTTCTGTTGAAGTGTAATCCATACTAAGGCTGTGGTCTTTGATCTTCACCAGTAAGTGCTTCAAATCTTCTTCACCTCCAGCAAGCAAGGTTGTGTCATCTGCATTTCATGGGTTGTTAATGCGTCTTCGTCCAATCCTGATGCCCCATTTTTCTTCATATAGTCCAGCTTCTCAGATTATTTACTCAGCATACAGATTGAACAGGTACAGTGAAAGGATACAGCCCTGACACACATCTTTCCTGACTTTGTTCTGTTCGAACAACTGCCTCTTGATCTATGCACAGGTTCCTCATGAGCACAATTGAGTGTTCCGGAATTCCCATTCTTCAAAATGTTATCCATAATTTGTTATGATCCACACGGTCAAATGCCTTTGCATAGTCAATAAAACATAGGTAAACATCTTTCTGGTATTCTCTGCTTTCAGCCAGGATCCATCTGACATCAGCAATGATATCCCTGGTTCCACGTCCTCTTCTGAATCCTGCTTGAATCTCTGTCCACGTACTGCTGCAGCCACTTTTGAATGATCTTCAGCAAAATTTACTTATGTGTGATATTAATGATATTGTTGGATAATTCCTGCATTTGGTTGGATCACCTTTCTTGGGAACAGGCATAAATATGGATTTCTTTCAGATGAGTGAGCATTTTCAGGGCTGCATCCGTTTGTTGAAACATACCAAATGGTATTCTGTGAATTCCTGGAGCCTTGTTTTTCACCAATGCCTTCAGTGCAGCTTGGACTTCAGTACCATCAGTTCCTATTCATAGCTACCTCCTGAAATGGTTGAACATCGACCAATTCTTTTTGGTATAGTGACTCTGTGTATTCCTTCCATCTTCTTTTGATGCTTCCTGCATCATTTAATATTTTCCCCATAGAATCTTTCAATATTGAAACTCGAGGCTTAAATTTTTTCTTCAGTTCTTTCAGCTTGAGAAATGTCGAGCATGGTCTTCCCTTTTGGTTTTCTATCTCCAGGTCTTTGCACATGTCATTATAATACTTTACTTTGTCTTTTCAAGCTGCCCTTTAAATCTTCTGTTCAGCTCTTTTACTTTATCACTTTGCTTTAGCTACTTGACGTTCAAGAGCAAGTTTCAGAGTCTCTTCTGACATCCATTTTGTCTTTTCTTTCTTTTCTGTCTTTTTAATGATTTCTTACTTTCTTCATGTATGATGCCCTTGATGTCATTCCACAACTCAACTGATCTTTGGTCATTAGTGTTTAACACATCAAATCTATTCTTGAGATGGTCTCTAAATTCAGGTGGGATATATTCAAGGTCATACTTTGGCTCTCATGGACTTGTTCTAATTTTCTTCAGCTTCAACTTGAACTTGCATATGAGCAATTGATGGTCTGTCCGAAGTCGGCCCCTGGCCTTGTTCTTACTGATGATATTGAGCTTTTCCATCGTCTCTTTCCACAGATGTAGTCAATTTGATTCCTGTGTATTACATCTGGTGAGGTTCACATGTATAGTTGCCATTTATGTTGGTGAAAAAAGGTATTTGCAATAAAGAAGTCATTGGTCTTGCAAAATTCTATCATGCCATCTCCAGCATCCTGACATTGTTTCTATCACCAAGGCTATATTTTCCAACTACCGATCCTTCTTCTTTGTTTCCAACTTTTGCATTCCAATCACCAGTAATTATCAATGCATCCTGATTGCATGTTCCATCAATTTCAGACTGCAGAAGTTGGTAAAAATCTTCAATTTCTTCATCTTTGGCCTTAGTGGTCGGTGCGTACATTTGAATAATAGTCGTATTAACTTGTCTTCCTTGTAGGTGTATGGATATTATCCTATCATTGACAGTGTTGTACTTCAGGATAGATCTTGAAATGTTCTTTTTGACAATGTATGCAACGTCATTCCTCTTCAAGTTGTCATTCCCAGCATAGTAGAGCATATGATTGTCTGATTCAAAATGGCCAATACCAGTTCATTTCAGCTCACTAATGCCTAGGATACTGATGCTTATGCATTCCATTTCATTTTTGATGAGTTCCAATTTTCCTAGACTCCCACTTTGTATATTCAATGTTCCGAAAATTAATGGATGTTTGCAGCTGTTTCTTCTCATTTGGAGTCATGCCATATCAGCAAATGAAGGTCCTGAAAGCTTTACTCCATCCACGTCATTAAGGTTGACTCTACTTTGAGGAGGCAGCTCTTCCCCAGTTGTATTTTCAGTGCCTTCCAACCTGCGGGGCTCATCTTCCAGCACTGTATCAGACAATGTTCCACTGCTATTCATAAGGTTTTCATTGGCTAATTCTTTTCAGAAGTAGACCGCCAGGTCTTTCTTCCTAGTCTGTCTTAATCTGGAAGCTCAGCTGAAACCTGTCCACCATGGGTGACCCTGCTGGTGTTTGAATACTGGTGCATAGCTTCTAGCATCACAGCAACATGCGAGCCCCAAGAGTATGACAAACTGACAGACACATGGGGGGATGATAGGTACTCTTCTTAAAATCAATGAGTTAAAGACTAAATATTTAGATTCAAGTGATGAAGATTAAACCATAATCTTAACACTGATTTCAATGTTTTGAATATGGAATATGAAGCTCATTTATTTCTTGAGCCAATATTTAATATGCTCTTATAAGTGCAAGACACTAAGAATGAATAAGATGGTATCTGCCCTTCAGTGCCTACAGTCTAACAAGGAAGATAAAATAAACTTTAATATAAATTTCATATTAGTGGTATAAAAAATATGGGAATTTTGTGAAAGTTGTGTTTAATCTGGCAGAGCCAGTCAAGGTAGGCTTCATATGCCTTGCACATAGAAGATGCTGGCTGGATGACTGGATGGATGGACGGGAAGGAAGGACGGAGGGAAGGATAGATGGAAAACGTAATAGACTTTGAAATGGGGATTGGGTCTGCAAAGTGGGAGAAAAAGAAATAAAGGAATTCCAATTGAGAAAACCACAGAAGACAAGGCAAAGAGGCAGGAAAGCATCGAACATCAAGCATGATCTGGGACTCCATGGCTGAACATCATGGCCATCTAGGGGAGCACTACTGCATAAGGTTAGAAATAGAGGCTGGAGCCAGAGAGTAGAGGGTCATGAATGCTTCACCAGAAAGTTTGGACACTGGTCTTGAATACCAGATAGAGGGACTGGAATTTGACAATCAGAAAGAATCTTTGAAGCCTTATGAATGGGAGAGAAGAAACATTTATTATACACCCACTAAGCTAAGTGCTAGGCTGGGGTTAAGTGCTTTCTTAAAATAAGCATTTCAAGTGTGCAAGTAAAGAGAATAATACAATGTACACATATATACCTACCCAGCCTTATAAAAAATTTAACATTTTGCATTAATTGCTTCATTTTCTTTGAGAAATAAATCGTTTCACATACAGTTGAAACCACATCTGTATCCCTTTGTCCTTCCCCAGGTAATCACTATACTACTATACTGAATTTGTTGTCAATCATTCCCATTCATATTTTTACTAGCTATGTATTTACTGATAAAATATATACAGTATGCATATATGCATATATACACACATACATACACATGAATATATCACATATGTATGGGTGGTATCACCACTTCATCAACTATTACCAACTTGCTCTCTAAGGAGGTGTGCCATTTAACACACACACCTGCAATACATGAGAGTTATTATTGGTTGGTTTTATTTTATGGCATATGATAGATGTGAAGTGGTATTTCATTGTTTTAATTTAATTTGAAATTGAGTATCTTTTTATGCATTCATTAGTATTTTGATTTCCTCTTGAGAAATACCTGTTCATATCTTTTACCTATTTTTAAAAAAATTGGATCATTTACCTTTTTCATATTGACTTCAAGGAAGTTATTTATAAATTCTGAATACTAATCCTTTGTTAGTTATATTTCTTGCAAATATTGGCACCCAGCCTGTGGTTTATCTTTTAATATTATTTTTGGTGTCCATGTGTCTTGTATACATTTTTTTTCCTAACCACATTCATGAGCTACATATCATCAGCCCCATTTTACAGATGAGGAAACTGATCTGGGGTGACTTGCCCAAGATCCCTCAGATAGAATGGAAAAGAGGCACAACTTTAGCCTAGGAGTTTATGCTCTTAAGACCCTTAGTTCCCATCACTACATTTCTACACTTCACTTACTTCCAAAGGGTAACAGTCAGGAGATGGTTGCATATTTCAGATGAGAGGTAATAATGAGTGCCTGAACCAATGGGTGGCGCTGGGAATGGAGAGAAGGAAAAGGAAATGAGGTTTTGCTAGGGAAAAATTAATCCACAGGAATTGGCCACTGATTGAATGGCAGGGTCAAGGAAAAGAAGTCACTGAGTGGATGACAGGCCAGGGACAAGGAAAAGGTGGTGTCCCGGGAGCCCTGGTGGTGCAGTGGTTAAACATTCGGCTGTTAACCAAAAGGTTAAAAGTTTGAATCCACCAGCTGCTCCTTGAAAACCCTATGAGGCAGTTCTACTCTGTCCTTTGGGGTTGCTGTGAGTTGGAATCAACTTGATGGCAATGCTTTTTTTTTTTTTTGTGGGGGGTGGGGGGTAGATGAGGGGACAGCAGTACCACCAAATGATACAGAAATATAGGAGGAAGCGTTTTGGAGCTTGTTTTTGAATGTGCTGAGCAGAAGTGCTGGTGTCTCTCTCTCAGGGGAGTTGGAACTATGGTACAGAAGATTGGGGAATGGATCAGACTTGACAGTATAGACTTGGAAGTCTCTGCAGAGAAATCAGTGCAGCTGTGGGTCTGGGAGACCTAACGGAGAGAAAGGACACAGAAGGAGGGCACTGAAGTCAAGCTCTGGGGGCTCCAAATACACCCCACTCAGGGAATTGTTAAATTCCCCCAAGAATTCATCTCCATAACTTTTCTTCTTTCCATAGCTGACACTCAGCACACATGCTGAGCTCATAGTAAGCATTCAATAAATATTTGCTGACTAAATGAAAACTGTTATATCCCTTATACAAGTCTACAATCTTTTATGCAAAATCCTGTGCCTGAGAAATTTCAGGACCTTGGAAGAGAAACAGGTTGTAACATGCCCACTGGAGTCTAAGGTACTACTGCAGTCTGTAGTTAAGAGTAAACATGTTCACAGCAAGGGAAATAAATAGACTATAACTTTACATCACTTTAGGTCATATATGCTGTCAAATGAATTTGAGCAAAACTTAAGAAACAACTTACAGGTTTTGAATTGTGGAATTTCAGAAACGTGATTGTGAACCCACAGCATTGTTTTTTAAACTTCTGTGACCAAAACTCAAAGTGAGAAATACATTGCAACTCATTCCATGCACACACACACACACACACACACACACACACACACACACACACACACACACACACACACCCCTATACATGCAAAACTGAAACAAACACTTTACACTTTATTAAGTAATACTTACTATTTGTGGTTTTTTTAATTTTATCTTATTTAAAAAATTCTGGTTGTAGTTCATTAAATTGAAATCATCACCCGCCAATGTGTTGTCAACTGTAGTTTGGAAAACACGGCCTAAGAGTCCAGCCCAATGGTCTGCACACAGTGGATGCTGGATAAGTATCTGTTGAGCAAAATAAAGAGTCACAATTGTGCAAACATCACTTTGGATGTTGTAGATGGAACTATCTGACTTTCAGACCACCATCTAAGCTTTGAGTGGCTAAGTTCAGTGTCCTCTGGAAGCCACAGTAGGGTAGATACTGCAGTGGGGGATGGGGGGCTAACCTGTGTCATAAAAAGTTAGGAGGATAAACTGCTTACCTAACCATTTTGACAAGAGCCAGCTATGGTCTTGCCCTGCAAAGATTAGCAAGGAGGCTGAAAAGAGGTACAAAGATAAACTCTTTATCTTAGATGATGATCAAGAAGCTCATTTTGCTCTGCTTCTGGAGGAACCTTGGCCAGAAAAGGACTCAGAATCCCTTTCAACCTCTTTCAATTTTTCTGGCCCAAAATAATCAATAAATAGGTATTTCATCTAGGAATGTCAGAACTGAAAGGGGCCTGAACGACCAAATAATTCAACTGGTCAGTTCCCTCATCCTACAGGAGGCAGTGAGGAGCAGGGAGACTTTGAGCGACTGACCTTGATCTCACAGCCCTTGCTGGGCTGCTTGGCTTCCCTCAAAGCAGCTCTCTGAACGCCCACAGTTGGCTAATCCGCAACACATGCCTTGTCCCCAGCATTCTAGTCCAGTCGTTACCTCAAGCCAAAAAATCAACCACTGCCCCCAACCTGAAAATTGTTTTGCAAGAAAAAGTTCTCTGGCATCAAATCTGGGAGCTTCCCTTGCTCCCTGAGCTCTATATTGATTGTGTTTTGCATCACCAGCACATAATCCCCTATCACATACTGGGTGTTCTTACTCTCTTAGTTACAATAGATACTTTTGGCAACATGGCCTTTATATTTTGTCTTAAAATTACCTAAGACACATTTAAATCTGGTTTAAGCATTTTGTACATGAAAATGATATAAAAATAGTGTAATAACTATTTCAGCTCACACCTATCCCAGGGCTTCCAAGGAGTGGCTGGTGGATTCGAACTGGAGACATTTTGGTTACAGCCAAATGCTTAACCACTGCACTACCAGGGATTTTTAAAAAAATAATAAATTTATTACCTGTAACTTAGCACTTTAAAATTCAGCGTCTTCATATTATGTACTATATGTTTTTAGCACATGTAATTTCTCTCTCAAACCAATCAGAACCTTAGAAACAGAAAAGGGACCTCTCCTTGAACACTCTGCCTCCTCCTCCTCCTACCAACCCTTAAACCAAAAACAAACAAAACAGTTGCTGTCCAGTTGATTCTGCCTAATGGCAACCCAATGTGTGTAGAGCAGAACTGCTCCATTGGGTTTTCACAGCCGTGGCCTTTCAGAAGTAGATTGCCAGGTCTTTCTTCTGAGATGCCTCTGGCTGGGTTCAGACCACCAACCTTTCAGTAAGTAACCAAGTGCTTAATTGTTTGTTCGACCCAGGGACTGCAGCCCTAAACACACCCCTTCAAATCATCCAGGGCAGTACAGAGTGGGGAGGATGGGACTAACATTAATGGAGTAGTTCTTAGCTGCCAGACGTTAGACTTAAATTACCTCACCTACTCCTTCTCATAACCCTAGCATTATCTTCATCATCATCATCACCACCATTTTATTATGATGATTATTTCTGAGGTTCCAGGATGCTAAGTTACTTGCCCACAGCCTGCCTGTGCTTTCCCTCTCACTTCCTGCAGGCAGACTGACTGCTTCCTGAAAATACATCATGCAGAAACTGAAAAATCATTAAGTTGATTAGTAGGCAAATTTCCTTATAAAATTTGTAATAAGAAGGTCTGTAACTCCCAGCTTATAGAAATAGAAATGTATTTTCAATGTTAACTAATAAGCATATTTCAAATCTTCAGAGAGATATAACTGACTATTTTTAGTTTTTTTTTTCAAAAATTAGAAAAGGAGGGGACACTTCCCAATTTATTTTATGAAGCTAGTATTACACTTATACCAAAACCAGACAAAGACGGCATATAATAAGAAAACTACAGAACTGCCACACCGTTTTCCAAAGTGAGTTTCAGTTTGACTTTCTTTTCCCAACTTGCAAATATTAATTTTCAAGGTCTACACTCCATTTCAAATGAGATACCGTACGTCAAAGAGCAATGAACCGTTTTTTAAAAAAACTTTATACAAATGTAAGGTATTATTAAATATATGTGTCTTCTTAGTCAAAAAAAAAAACACGTGCTTTCATGTAGTTAACACTTAAGGCAGTCATGGAACTTTAAAAAAATCACAGGCAACTTGGCTCTGCTACTTTGTAAATCTGCAGACTTGTGTAAGGTATTTTTAAAAATCATTTCTGATTCAGTGGATCTGGGTGTGACCCATGCACTAGTAATTTTTAAAAGCTGTACAGGTGATTCTAATGTACACACCTGGTTAAAACTGGATAACACTTGATTAGTGGTTATATTTTCCTCAAAATGCTTACTTACTGCCAATTCCTAATTCCACTGTCTTCTAGTTGAGCCTATGATTAAAAATAACTTCAACAGTCATTTTATTTCAGGATTGTGAAGATATTTTTAAGCATAAAAGCAGAAGACACTATAAAAGACTGAAAATTTGACTAGATAAAAGTGTACAAGTTTCTGAACGTCAAAAACACTACGAACAAATGAGGGAAAATATGTGTATAAGTGACAAGGGTTAATATCTTAATACAGAAGGAGCTCTTAGAGATTATGAAAGAAGACACCAAGAGAAAAATAGTCAAGGAGCTAAGAGGCATTTCAAATGGAAAGAAAGATAAGAAAACTCAGTCTCACAGAGATCAAATACATGCAAATTAAAACAAAGGGATATCACTTTAAACTATCAAAAGCAGCAGTTTAAAAACAATACCAAGAAATAGCCAGAATGCACTTCTGGCTAAAGGTATAATAAATTGGATCAATCACTCTGGAAGATGCTTTATTAACATTTATCAAACCGTGTTATACATCTAAAAATACTTTAAATACATCTTTTGAGTTCTGAATTTTACTTCTCGGTATTTATGTCTAAGGTAGTAATCAGAAATGTGTACAAATATTTAGTACAAAGATTCTTCCTGGAAGCATAACATATTAAAAAAATAGAGAGCAACCTAAATATTCATCAATAAGGGATGCTTGGATAAACTATAATACAGTCATCTAATGGAATACCAACTAGCCAAAATAAATAAATAAATAGGCTCTTAAATAATATCTGAAAATTTGGGAAAACAATCATTCTAATACTGTTAGGTGAAAAAATAGGTTACAAAACTTTAATAGTGTGATCATCTCAATTTGTTAAAATATGTTCACAAATGATACTCACCAAAATAGTGGTTGTAGAAGTAAATTTTTTCTTTATGTTACTGTTGTTGTATGCCCTCGAGTCGATCCTGCCTCACAGCAACCCTATAGGACAGAGAAGAACTGTCCCATAGGGTTTCCTAGGCTATCATCTTTACAGGAGCAGGTCACCAGGTCTTTTTTCCCATGGAGTGGCTTGTGGTTCGAACCGCTGACCTTTCAGTTAGCAGCTGAGCGCTAAACCATTGCAACACCAAGGATCTTTCTTTTTCTTTATACTTTTAACTTTCAAAATTTTTACAGTGAAATTGCATTACTTTTATAACAAGACACTTATTAGAACACTACAACATCAAGGCATTCATGTATTTGAACTGAATGAGGTACCAAAATGAATTAAAGCCTTCTATGCACCACTGGATTTCTTATTGGCAAATGAAGATTTGTCCATCCCTTGAGGACAAGGAAGGAAGATGGACCAACACAGATAATAAAGCAGCTTTATCCTGGAAAAAGTAATTGTGAAAGTAAAAGGCCATATGAGACTCACTTTGCTTCAAATTTCATCACCCCAGCGCTAGCCAGTCTTCCTTTTAACAGCTGGGTCCCAAGACTTAGGCTCACATTTGCCACGCTTGATTTCCATGTGCATATCTTTCTTTTGTTTTTGCAATATTTAGCTATTTCCCAGCATGTACCATAAAGAGAATATGCATAATCAAGGCCTCACTGAAAGTTACCCAAACACCAAATTAAAATCTAGCTGAAACAAAGACATTTTGTTTCCAGTCGGCAAATTTTTACTGTGATTTAATCATTTGCATATGATTTGCACATCATTTGTATCATCTGACAGGAACATACCAAAACCAGTTGCTGTAGAGTTGATTCTGACTCACAACGTGCTCCATAAATGCCACAGAGCTGTGAAGTTCTAGTTCTCTCTGGAAGGTGGAAGGCAGCCTATGTATCAGATTTTCCCAAAGACAATTAAGTTGTCACCAGAAGGACATTCTCCATCTGTTAAGTCTTGCTGTTGTCTACAAATGGCAAGTCTAAGAACTCTTTTATAACTTTTATATCACCCTGGCCCATTAGCTCTAGCTCATAAGACCTCAAAGGACATCATCATCATCATCATCACGATAGTAATAATATTAATATGTACGTGTTTTCTCTATTGGGTTTCCAAAAATGTCATTTTAGTTTCGCCTTCCTACTCCCTACTTCTATATTCATGAATACAACAACCAAATTAGACTTGGTGTAATAAAAACACTCCATGAGGAGTCGGAAAACTTAGGTTCTAGCACAATCTTAAGCAATCTACCTCTCTGAACTCATTTTATAATAGTGGGGCAATAATACCAGCACTGCCAAACTCACAGGGTAGTTAAAGTTTACATGAGAAAAAAAAAAAAAAATGCACGTGGAAGTCCTTGGTAAGCTAGAGCCTTGCTATCCCAAGTGTAGTTTATGGCTCTGCTGTACTGGCTTTGCCTGCGAGCTTGTTAGAAACACCGAATCCCAAACCCTACTCCAGAAACATTTAATCAAAATCTGCATTTTAACCAGATCCACAGGGTATTCCCACCCACATGCAAGTTGGAGAAGGACTGAACTAGAGTAACTTGTCAGTCCTTGTAGCATTATTTCTAAGAGGAGGTTTATGTGAGTGAGAGGGTGAGCATTAGGTCTAATTTTCACAGTCTTTAATTTATCCTGATGCTATCAATGCTGTGTGTACTTCCCGCTCTTAAAATATGATGTGTCAGAAAGTACACTGCGGAAATTTATAACTAGACAACAGCAATTTTATCTCATCATAGCTATGCAGGAAAGCTGTCCCTATATCAATTCCCTGAATTACTTATAGGTTATTCATATGTTTGCATCACACTCCTGTTTTCAATATTCCTTACAGAAGGGTTCGAGATACCTCTTTCAGGATATTTGAAGAATTCCATTTGATTGATGATTGCATAAGTGAGAAAAACCACTTAGAAATTTTATTTCCTTAGATTTTAGTCTATTCACATTCTTAGGAGAATAAAGAGTTTTCTTTGTTCTTTTTCTTTCTTTTGACTCTTAAGAAGGGGGAAGAAATATGAAATTGTTTCAAATGTTTTTTTTTTAACAGAGCTTCTGGGCCTTGGAATGTTGTTTTCTGATAGAAAGATTTAAAATGATTATTAGATCTAAATTTAGTCCACAGAAGTCTAACCTGGAAAAAGGTATTCATAAGAATTTGGTTTATGGATAAGGTCTAGGAGAAATCAACTGGGCAATATTTCTGTTATACATAAGGTTGGCTTGAGTAAGAGCTGACTCGACAGCAAACAACAACAGGAGAAAACAAGAGTAATGAGAGGTATACCCTCATCCTGGAGCCCTAGGGACTCTAAATAAATCCCTGGGGTAGGCAGGTTGTCATTCTCCTACTACTGCTCTGCTTCTGCCCAAAGACCACACACTGCACCCACAACCTCCCTCCTTTCCCCATGAATAGCCATGCTTCCACATTACCAACTGTCCTTCCCACTGAACAAAGCTTTCTCTCCCTCAGGGCTTCAGGGCTGTTCCCTTACTATGAGGATAGCAGGAGGGCAAAATTTACACTCTGAGAAACCATAAGCTTGGTGAGGTCAGCCTAGCTGACTTTTGAAACCCTGGCCTCCAGCACAATAGCTGTTGCTCAATAATATGTTGAGTGGATTCATCCACTAAGATGTTTTAATTTAAAAGACCATTCTTACTATTAGCACAAGCCAATCTCCAACTGGGGGAATTTTAGGCATCATAGAATTAAGTGAACGTTCAAAGGAAAGAGCTGGAGGCAGGAATGGCACCGTAAGACAAGACAGCCTGGCCTGGACATCTGTCCCTGAAGTCAGCTCCTCTAAGGTACTTGATGCTTATTATAAGACCTTTACTTTCTTTCACTTCTAGATTCTCCAAAAGCTCCATGTTTCTTCACAATTTCCTAGGCCGGGACGGTAGGGATTCATTCATTTGTTCAAATATTTATTGAGTTTCTAACATATGTCAGGTATTATAGGTTTTAGAGAAACCACCATGGACATAGCCCCTATCCTCTCTGAGTTTATATTTTAGTGGAGGAGACAATTCTGCCATGTAAGGTAGTGATAATTACTATGAGGAAATAAGGGTGATAATGAAAGAGGTGATATTTTATATAGGCTGGTCAGAGGCCTCTCTGATAAGAAGACATTTTAGCAGAGAGCTAATGAAACAAGGGGTAAATCATGTGAGTACCTGGGGAGGAGCATTCTAGCAAAGGGAATAGAAAGTGCTAAGGCCCTGAGGCAGAAGAGTGGGAATACATTAGTGGAAGTGAGTGGTGGGTAGAAGAGGTGATACAGCTACAATTTTTAAGTAGGGCTCAGTTTTCGGGAGCATGACTAGAACTTATGACTTTGTCCTAAGCCAAGCCATCCACATAATAGGGCACTGAGACCTTTATGCTTTGGCTTCTATTGTGTTTAGTGCACAATGGTTTAGTACAGAAATCATCTAGAGACCTTATTAACAAATAGTGTTTGGAGAGGATGGTGTTGATAGAAGACCACCAACCAAAGTTACTGAGCAGTCTTAAATACGCAAGCCCAATGAAACTACTTCCACAAGGTACATTCCACAAAACAACTAAAATGAAAACCCACTTAACCTTGTAATGACTCTCTACATTGAGAAATACATCAAGATCTTGCTGTATGATTTTTTACTTCTCAAAAAACGTGTTGTCACTGATCTGCCTAATTAGAATAGTAGAACTTGGAATCAAACCAGTTTCACGGTAGGAAACTAGAAATTTCCTTTTTTAGTTTGGCAATGATTTATGCTAATCATCTCACATTCCAAAAGCTTCTGTTAACTTTGGTCTTGGAGTTAGTGCTTTGAAAGCTGGCTGCAAGTATGCTTCCCGAACAGCAGGCACTCTTGATGATGTGGCAGGCATGCACTGTGTAAGCAGTCAGGAGACCCAATCGTCTCACCTGCCCAATGGAGAGACCACTGTTTTCCTTACCCACCTTGCAATGTTATAATGTAGATCTGAAGAGGTAAAGTGTTGCTATCATGCTTCAAGGGACAGATGTCCAGGCCAGGTCGTCCTGTCTCACAGTGCCATTCCTGCCTCTATCTGAATGTTACACTCAATTCTATGAGTGCACACACACACACAAACTATTCAAAAGTAATGTCTTGCAGTAAGAAATTCTAGTATTGTGCATCTCAGTTATAGGCATTCCAATTTTTTAAAGTGCCCGTAATTTATACCAAGGAGGTAATTGGGTAAGTGCAGAAATTATACAGAAGGATATTTACTGAAACTGAGTTTACAAGAGTGAAAAACTGCTAAGAACTTGAATAACGAAAATTGTAAACCACTTAACTTCCTGCAATCAGGAGTTGGTTACATGCTCACAATGGACTTATTAAGCAGCCGTTAAAAAAGATGCTGCTAGCATGATAATGTACACGATATGCAGCTGAGAACAAAGAAGTCTAAAATGATGATGATCAGAATACTAACAGTGGGGAGAGAATGAACTTTGTTCTGTTTTCCTGCATTATTTGAAATTTTTACAAATCATATTTTTATGAGAAAAACCAAAAGTTAACTGCATTTTGGAAAAACAGGTATTGAGAGATGGAGAGAGAGCATTTTTACTAACCACCTTCTCTTCCATTTCTTCCAAGCCAGATATTATAAATTAAGAACCCACAAGAGTCATGAATCTTTGCCCTATTCAGTGGAAACCCCTACATGGGAGAAGTCCCAGAAGGCAGCAGTAGCCCTCCCGTCTACAGAATTGAACCTCCACTCCTTAGCACGAAATTTGGGATCCTCAAAGATCTGTCTCATTGCTCATCCTTGCCTGTTTTAGCTCATGGTGTTACCTCAGCCTGGATGGTCCTCCTGTTGCCATCAGGTAAAAGTGGAGATGAGGAAGAAAACAAAACTGGTAGGGAACTACTTAACGTGCAGTGCTTAGTCCTGACCCACTCAGTCATACAAACATATAGATAAACCAACAATTCTGTACCCTAGTCCGGTATTTGCTGCACTTGAAGGATTTTCACCCCATCCCTGGTGCCAATTTCCTTCTATCATTCTCTCCTATTCTTGCTCTAAATTTCAAATCTATAAAGTGGTCATTAACTTTACTACCAAAGGGAGCCAGAAGATCTGAGGGACAGGAATGTTGGACACATAAAGGTGAGACGAAGGGCATTTAGAAAGGCTGATCGGCTACTAACAAAAAGGTTGACAGTTGGAATCCACCAGCCGCTCCTTGGAAACCCTATGGGGCAGTTCTACTCTGTCCTACAGGGTCGCTATGAGCTGGAATCAACTCGATGGCAATGGGTTTGGATTTTTTGGTTTTGCTTCACTCAGACCAAATTTGTTTTGTTTTTGTTTTTGTTTTTTTGTCAGAATTTAGGATTTACATATTATATAAGATACTCAGCGCAAGATGGAGTTCTAGGTCAGATGCTGATGGCATTTTTTAAAAGAAATGGCAGCTACTGAATTAATCCTACTTAATTTCAACTTTAAACAAGAAAATGTAAAAACTAAAATCTAAAGGAAGGGAGAAATATAATTTGCTACAATGGCTTCCTGGAGAGATGTTTAAAACAAAGCACCCGAAAACAAACAAAAAACCCCATAGGAAATGATTATGCTGGTAGATGTGAAAAGCAATGTTCCAACATCTGCCTTAAACTTCCAAAAATCATCAAGAGATGTGACTGCTCAGAAATTCAGTCATGCCCCTTATGCCAGAGGAAACCCTGCTAATCAGGTGAGACAAGAATTGAAGTCATGGCCTGAGCTATATCCGTGAACCACACATTCGCCTAGTACTTAATAAAAAGAATTTCTCATTTCTGAAAGTAGGAAAACGATCCTAATTACCCGAATATTTTAAAATTTTCTTGCAGAAGAGATTCACAAACAGGGCTCTTAAAAGTGCATGATAACCCATTCTGCAATGTGGTTTTCAAAGGTCAAAATGAGGCCCCAGAGGCCACCGAGAGCCACTCAAGAGCTAAGGTAAATTCCAATTCCTACGGGCAAACTTCTGAGCTATATATGACTAAAAATATAACCTTTGAAGCAAAACTGAGATATTGGAGAGAGAAAAAACTCCCTTTTTGTAACTGTCATCCAGGACTTACAGGAAAAACAAGTATGCTTTTTTCCTTCAAAATACACATTGAAAATCTACCAGTTTTTGCTGGAGGACATCATGCTGAGTGAAATAAGTCAATCACAAAAGGACAAATATTGTATGAGACCTCTATTGTAAAAACCCATGAAAAAATTCACATGCAAAATGTAACAATCCTTGTTGGTTACCAGGGATGGGGGGGGGGGGGGAATACTAAATAGGTAATAGGTAAGTGGTAACTTGGGTGAGAGATGAGATAGTACATAGTACAGGGGAAACTAACACAACCTGCACAAGGAAAGGTCATGGAGGCCCTATAGACACATCCAAACCCCCCGAGGGACTGAGTTGTTGGACGGAGGGCTCTGGGGACCATGATCTCGGGGAACATCTAGCTCAATTGGCATGACACTACTTATAAAGATAATGCTCTACATTCTACCTTGGTGAGTAGTGTCTGGGGTCTTAAAAGCCTATGAGCGGCCATCTAAGATACTCCACTGATCTCATCCCTTCGGGAACAAGGGAGAATGAAGAGAACAGGATACAAGGAAAAGATTAGTCCGAAGGACTAATGGTCCACAGCTACCAAGGCCTCCACGGGACTGAGCCCAGTACAGCTGGATGGTGCCCGGCTACCACCAATGACTCCTCTGACCAGGATCACAACAGAGGGTTCTGGGCAGAGCTGGAGTAGGATGTAGAGCATAATTTTAACTCCCAAAAAAAAAAAAAAAAAAAAAAAAAAGACCAGATATACTGGCCTAAAGAATACTAGAGAAACCTCGAGAGTGTGGCCCCCAGACACCCTTTCAGCTCAGAGGGGAAGTTACCTTCAAGGTTCGATGTTAAGCCTGGGAATGGACACCCCAGTAAAACTAAATGGGACTAACGATGTACAGGAGTCCGGTGACAAGGGCCAGAAGGCAGAGGGAGAGTAGGAAACTGATGATAAGGAACACAAATTGAATAAGGACACTGTCGATGTATTGTGAGATTGTTGACCACTGCTATAGGGCAACATTTGTAGTAACTATTAAATGGGAGGCTGTTTTGTCCTGTAAGCCTTCATCTTGGGCGAGAATGGCAGCACAATTGGAAGAGCATAGTCAATATCACTTAAATGTGTAAGTAAAAAGTTTTGAAATGGTGTTAAAATAAAATTAAAAAAACAAAAAACAAATGAGACTAAAGAGGTACAGTAGTCCAGTGACAAGGGCCAGGAGACAGAAGGGGACAAGGAAGTCCCCTGGTGATAGGGAACACAAGGTGGAGTAAGGATATTCTTGATGTGCTGTGAGATTGTTAACCATTGTCATAGGGCAACATGTGCAGTAACTGTTAAATGAAAAACTATTTTGTTCTGTAAGCCTTCATCTTAAGTGAGAATAACAGCACAGTTGGAAGAGCGTAGTCAATGTCACTGAACTGTGAATGTAGAAATTTTTGAAACGGTGTATCTTTGGCCATCTGTAATTTTCATCAAAAAAAAAAGGTTGAGAACTTAGAGGCTTAATACGTTGTGGGGTTGTTAACCAATGTCAAAAAACAACGTGTACTACTATTTCATGAGAAACTATTTGCTCTGTAAGCTTTCACCTGAAGTACAATAAAATATATAAAAAAAAAAAAAAAAAAAAGAAAATCTACCAGTTTTTGGTCGTTATATTTTAAGTGAAATGCCTTCAATATCTATTTATATAATACTTTCTCTGCTACAAGATTGGGAACGTTTAAAATGTTTAATCCAAAATTTTAATGGCAAAGTAATGCCTTCTGGTATGGTGAAATTTAAAAACCCTGCTCATAGTTCCACATCCTCAGGAAAAGGACGACGAACATACTGCAGATGAAGACCAAACATCCCTCAAACCAATTTCATTTTATTTAGTAATTTCATTCTTACTCTTAAGTCCCAGTGAGTAGAGAAAGCAGGTGTTGGCCTCACTAATCATAGCCCAGGGTTTAATAATTCAACTGGGTCTCCTGTGAAAAAGTCTCTAAAGAAAACACTTAATGTAAAATATAGCAAGTTTCCTTAATGAGCAGTTTAGTAAGAATTTTGCAGTATTTCCCAGAAATAAAGGGACGTACTTTGGATTATTGTAAACTAGAATTCATTGAATTCCTCTGAACTTCCTGCCTACAAGCATCCATTTGGGGGGACACCAGTCCTAATCTTAAAGATGACTAAGGAATAAATCCCAGTATCTTTCTTGGAAATTCACTCCTTGACATATTAAAGGACAGTGGCTGGCACATAATAAGTGGGCGATATATAAAATTGTTATTCAGCTTACATTTTTCTGGAAAAATGTCCTTCTATTTGGAAGATGGTGATTACCATATAGTCCAAATACATCATTTATCCAAAGACATAAATCACCCTTAATTTCTCCTGCCTCAGGGTCTTTTCCAGCTCTAGTCACACAAGACTATGGGTATGACATATAAACCAATTCTTATATTTGATATTAGACAAGCAGAAAAAAAAATAAGTTATAACCATTGTATTATTTTTAGTTACTAGGCTAAAATTTTTCTGCAGGTTGGTGTCTATTTTGCAGGTTGAAAATTAACCTAATTATCTGCAAGGTAGTATAAATGACTTCCTCAAAGTCTGTGTTATAGTGGATCTTTGCATCATCTGAGGTTTCAGTATATTTTACATATAACTATTGGAAATCTGTTTAAGTGTTGATTGAACAGGATAGGGCCAGCTGCCTTTTTAACTGCTACCATAATTAGTTTTTTTTAAAATGATGACTACCCAGTTTCCTCAATACAATCAAATACTTTGTGTAACAGAGTAGCAGGGATGGGGGGTCTGGGGACTATGTTTTCAGGGGACATCTATGTCAACTGGCATAACAAAGCTTATTAAGAAAATGTTCTGCATCCTACTTTGGTGAGTGGTGTCTGGGGTCTTAAAAGCTTGCAAACTGCCATCTAAGATGCATCAATTGGCCCCAACCACTTGGAGTAAAGGAGAACGAAGAACACCAAAGACACAAGGAAAGTATTAGCCCAAGAGACAGAATGGGCCACATAAACCAGAGACTTCATCAGGCTGAGACCAGAAGAACTAGATGGTGCCCGGCTACCACCAATGACCACCCTGACAGGGAACACAATAGAGTCCCTGATGGAGCAGGAGAAATGTGGGGTGCAGAACTCAAATTCTACTAAGAAGACCACACTTAATGGTCTGACACTGGAGGCGCCCTGGAAAGCATGGTCCCTGGACTACCACCCCAGAACTAAAACAATTTCTGAGGCCAACTCTTCAGACAGGGATTTGGACTGGACTGTGGGACATAAAGTGATACTTGTGAAGAATGTACCTCTTAGTCATGTACATTCAAGAGACTAAAGGGGCAGCTTCTGTCCAGAGGTGAGATGGGAAGGCAGAGATAGTTAGGAGCTGTTTGAATGTTCATGGGGAATCAGGGGTGGAGGGGAGGAGTGCGCTGTCACAGAATGGGGTGAACGGTTGGGCTCTCATAACCATCTATGTAAAAAAAAATTTATTTGTATGGGAGACTAACTTGAAATGTAAACTTCATTTAATTACAACAATAAAAAAATAAAATGATGACTACCCATCATACAGCAATGCTGAAGTAATTATCTAAACTTTCCCAAACTGTTTCTGGCACTCTGTTATGGATTATGGGATAAACAAAATTAAAACAGGTCCTTTAGGCAGTACTGGGACCTCAGTGGAAACCCTGGTGATGTAGTGTTTAAGTGTTGGGCTGCTAACCAAAAGATGAGCAGTTCGAATTCACCAGGGGCTGCTTGGAAACCCTATGGGGCAGCCCTACTCTGCCTTATAGAGTTGCTATGAGTCGGAATTGACTCAATGGCAACAGATTTGGGTTGGCTATTTTTGGGGACTTCAGTATGCTAATATTTATCATACAGTTCCAAGATGGAGAGAGCAGAGGCACCCAGTCTTTTGATTTCATAGGCCAACAAAAAAAAATTAAATTATCTTTAGAGAATTACATGGGACTGCAAACTTATTTTACCAAACAAGTGCATACGGTGAGGAGGACCTAAAATTTAAAAAATAATTCTTCAAATTGAAAAATAAAGTCACTACACTGTTCTTGTTTTTCTTTTTCCTGTTTTGCCAGCAGCAAGCACCCGTCCTCTGGGAGGCATTCAAGAAGAGTGGAGGAAACTTCCAGCATCACAATTCCTTGACTGTGGAATCCAGGTCCACAGAATACAGCTAACACACACTGACCAACACCACTGCTGATCCTAGATGGGGGTCTTCTTTTTCCCTTTAAACTATGTATCACCCCACCTGCCCCCAATTCTCACTAACTCACCACCATAAGGAGCAAATGTTAACTTTGAGTAGAAAAAGGATGCAAACCACTAATTCAGACCATTATATTAGTATTTTTGTTCCTTTCCTTTAACTTGAAAGTATTTTGTTCAACAAAAATTTAATTACTGAAAATTCCTTCAAAGTACAGAACTACTTTATTTGGACAAAATTTGCTACATACACAGAAAAGTTCAATATGTATTTTCAGCAATCCCAATCACAAACACAGCCAAGTTATGAAACTCTTACTGGAGAAAATACATGAATCCTATTTTCAATGTTTTTATATAAGGAAAATAAAATCCATATAAGTAGGTTCTAAGAATATTTGCACACTACATAAAAAGTAAAAATAGTATCATACGCTTTAGAATTTTACTTAAAAATAATTTTAAGCTATTAGGTTTTAAATAATTAATCGTTTTAAGTTTAATTTTTAGTATACTAAAGATTATACAGTCCACTTTTACACAAAACACATTTGCATGCATTTCTGAAAACTACACAGAAATTTTTTTTTTAGCATAACACATTTTGAATAAGTCAGGGTAATTTGTAATGTTTTTATGTTAGTTTTTTTTTTTTTTTTAAAGACACATACAGATACTCAGTGTGGATTCATGTGCATTAATCTAAAATTTGACCTGTATTTTGACAAACCTGGCTTTCAAAACCTTATTGACCTGATTACTTTTTCTGCACATGATTTGTTGTTATTAGCATGCAGGGGAAAACACATTGATCTCTTCAACTCATTACTCCAGGAACTAGCAAGCTTACACAGAAGTCAGTTCTGGTTCTTCCCATAAGCCTGAGACATGATGAGGTCCATTCCTAGCCTAAAGAGAATTGAGTAGTTGCTGGGAAATAGTGAACAACCACACCTAGCATAGAGCCTAGCAGAGACCAGATGTCCATTAGAAGCTACTGTGAATACCATAACCAAAAAGTTACAATTAAAACATAGTGCTGTGAATTGTTACAGGCAATCCTCGAAACGGCCAAGATCTAAGTCTAGATTTTATTCTATTTCCCCACAGGTACGTGTAGGAAGGGAGATGAAAATGAAAGGAAACAAGTGGCCTCTTTTAACAATAAGGCAACTGAAAACCTCCCATCCCAAGCAGAACAAACATGTTAATGGGAGAGGGGTAAACAAAGCAATTGTCTCCACCTGAGACAAAGGGGTTAATTGGGCAATATTAGAAGAGCTGGGAAGGAAACGCAATAAAATTACCTGGAAAGGGTAAGCTGGATAGGTTTAACAGAATTCTGATCAACTTTAGAATCCTTTGTGCTAGATGCTTTCCCCACATTTAAGTCAAGACTACAGAAAAAAATCAAGGTTAGATAACAAGTATCCAGTGTGTGGATGGACTCATGCTTCCCTTCAGGTGCTCTCTCTCTGGAGAAATGAAATAGTGAGGCACACACTGTAAAAGCCCAAAACACTACATTCCAAAAGGAAGTACAAAAAATCGTTCCTTCAAATCCAATATAAAGATGTCTAAATTTCAGTCAAGCTGAATTATCCAGGCTCCCCTCCAACAGTGTAAATAATCAAGAGTAGACTGTACTGACAGAAATGTTTGAGTCTAGTTGTATTTTTCTTACATTAAAGACACATTTATGAGGTTATTTTATCTGTCTACAGGTCCAATTCATAAAAGGCAAACAAATTATATCTCATTTACAAAGAGTAATGTAAGTTGTCTTCAAAATGTGCTGCACTGTATTCTGATGATGCTCTTCCATCTCTCTCCACAGTCTCAAAATTAGTTTCTTCACATTTTTCAAGGATGATCTTCTCAGTGAAGCTGTGTTTTGCAGAAAAGTCCCAATGAATGACATTTGAGGCAGGTGATCCAAGATTCCAAAGTGGAGACTAGAGCCACTCAAACTTTTTTTTATCAAAACACATTTGTAATAAGATAAACCAAATGCATCCATTCTGTGTCAAGAAAATTAACTGGAGATAAAGTTTCTGCTAAACTTATAAATGGATTAATAAAATTCGGAAAAAAATTATGCATTCAGGAAATCTGAAAAGAATAAAGACGGAATTATCTGAGAATATCAATAGTTTTCCTGAAAAGCTGCTGTAAATTTCAGAGCCACAAAAGTACAGAATCCCACTTTGAAGTACACATTTTATACCATGAATTTGATCTCCCAAGACATGATAAAAAGTCACACTTAGGTAGAAAATCATTATAATAATTAGAAACTTTAGAAGAAATATACTCATTTGGGAAGATAAAACATTAATATTCAACTTATTATAATATAAAACCCCCTAAACCAGCAGGAGTCATCAACTAGGAAGTCCATTCCTCATTTACACCTTACTTTCTCAGGCTTGCTGTTTTTACCACTTGCACTTTTGAGACAGCCCTTTGCAGATATTTTTGGCCCATTACATTACTAAGGTATGGACTTGCGGTTTCAGTCATATGTATTGAAAGGCAGTTACGTGTCCTTCAAGACTTGCTGCTCTATTCAAAGGCAATAGAGAACCACTGACTGGTAGCAACAACAAAGTCAAAGCAAGGTCAGTAGTCAAATGATCTTTTAGATTAGGGCTTCCTGATATGACACCCAGAGGCAGTCCCTGTATCTTCAGAAATCGCATGAAAATTTAATGTCTGTGCAATTTTCTTGGGGAAAGGATCTATAGCCTTTTTTCAGATTTTCAAAAGGTGTGTCTAAAACTTCCCCAATACAAAGAATCACTCTTCTACATCCATTTTCTGTGTGTTCCTATAGTTACTGTACCCAAACTCACAAAGATCTGTCCATCCTGGGTAAATATAATCACGATTCTGAATTCTCAGAATGATGTGCCACAGTGTGAAGTGCGGCAACCCAAGAAGGTACAGATATCCCATGAGACACACACATTGTCATAGTACAACTGAGGCCAACAAATACAATTTGGATACAAAATTAAGGTTTTATTAGAGGCTTCTAGGAAGCAACCATCAAATACACCCTGTATTCATGCTATCAGTCCTCTACTATGTTCAGTATTCTTCTATACAATTTTCTAAAGTTACAACAGGGACAATCATATATTCTCTAATAAAGAAGGTATTTTGAATTAAGTTATTCCTTGAGCCAAATATCCATTTATAACATACCAGAACAAAATCAAACTGTTAGGAAACACATTACTATTTCCAAAGATCACATGCCACTATCCTTAAAATACTGCACATTACCATCACAATGCCTACCATCGAAGACATCGCACAGAACACTTCACCCATAATCTCCAGGACATTAACTCCCTTCCCTTAATGAACTTTAGGCTAGCTACATAAGAGTTTACCCTCCACCCCCACCATCATTTTTTATTATTAGCCTCTTAAATATTTCCCTCTCTTGGGTCTCTTTCATTTGTACTCACAGTTTTCAGAAACTAAGAAGGTCTTTAAAATATTCATCCCAATAGGGACCAAGTTTTTCCTGCCTGTCTAATTGTTTCTGGGTATATCACATGCCTGGGTTCAGTCAATACTGTAGCTAGAATTGGCTAAGAGAAAACATCTTTATTGATAAATGTATTGCATAAGGAGAGTGTTATAAAGCCAGTTGTAATGAGAAAGCAGCTAAATAGGTAACACAAGTTTAGATTAAAATATAACTTAGTTTTTAAAAATAATAAATCTAAGTAATGTTTCAAATATGGCTTCTGTTAAATACATATCCTTTACATTCCTCTTAAAACAAAGCAAAGCAAAAAAGGGGGAAAGAGATACTCTACTAAGCTTCTAAAAGGCTTCTAATAGAAATGCTATGAAAACTTGTTATATACTAATTTCAATAAGATTAGATAATCCACAAATAATGAACTTGCAGAAAAAACTAATAAATTAACATTCTACTGTGTCACCACTAAACTTCTATCGTTTCTTATATTCTCCTCATCCTTTCCCTTTGATCCTTTTTCAAGTTGTTCTGAATGTGGCCTATAAAAATCAATCTTTCCCCAATTTTGGTCAAAAGACCATTAAAATAACAATCTGCCCTAGAATTTTTCTCAAATCCCTTTATTCCAGCAAGACAAGGCAAAAGAGAACGACAACCATCAATAATGGCACTGTAATCACTCACAGGACCGACTGACTCTCCTATTAAATAGGAGATGGTTCTCTATCCATTCCTATGTGAAGAATATCCTAGTCTACATTCTGAATTTACACCTAAATAGTCCACCATTTTAAAACAGTGTGTTCAGGTATATGGAATATAGTCAACTTTCAATTTTTAAAGGACAAATCATCCTTCCTGGAAATTAAAGTTTTTCCTTCTTCTTTTTATTCACACTGCCTACCTTTTGATCATTTTACTTTCCACTAATTCATTTACCCAACAACAGGAACAGAAGGAGGAGATGTAAGTGAACAACTCATTCTCTTCTTCATTCACAGTTCTGTCCTACTTCACAATGTCCAATTTGATTAACGGCAGCATTTTGCCACAAGTGTATTTCAATATAATTTGGGCAGAATTTACATATTCTAAAATAGATCACTCTGAGATGATTTCCCAGTTGAAATTTTGTAATTACTACCTTCAGGATTATCAATCGATGGTTTTTCTCTTCTCTCTTCCTGATCAATATCTCTGATTCAAGTAACCTACACTGCAAGACAGATAGAAAAGAAAGGAAGCTGGACCAATAAGTATGGGAGGAATTAAATAAACTGCCTAGGAAAACATGATATCCCTAAAAACCCCCAAACTTTCAAGAGACAACTGTTTCCAGAGTATGACACTAGTAGCTGACGGATGATACTTTCAGACATGCATGCCAACTTAAAAGTGCAAAACTATTAATATCTGTTCCTTTATAAACTTTTTATTAAATCTATTGATTCATCTAGTAAGTCATTATATAGATATGAAAATAACAATTTCCAGGGTTCCTAAATATTTCCAATATATTCAATTTAGGGATCCAAGATTCTGAACATGCCATCACCAAAAAAAATTGCAAACCTAAAAAACAAAAAGGGAAAAAATTAAACAATGTCAAAAGTAAAAATACTTTCTTAGAAAAGGTTAATATTTACTTTTATAATTTTCAAAACATTTTAAACTTAATGCTTTTTCTCATCTTACAGTTATAAACCCTTAACTCTACTAAAGTTTTGCTTAAAAAACAAGACAATTTACAAAGAGCAAAATAAACATTAAACTATACTCATATACATCACCAACTTAATTATTTAATATTTACTGGGTTAAAAATCTCTTCAATTTTATAATCTGAGGCTTTAAAGTAGTATTAGTTCTTTATTTTCTTAAAAGTTATCATTAGATGACAAACATTCAGATCCATAAACGAAACTATAGATTTCATTCATGGACAACTCTTATCTTTAGAAACTACTTTTGTTAGCCGATTAATAATGGTTGAATTCTTTGTGTTTCTATCACATTAACTTTTTAGCACATGAAATAAATACTTTCTTTAAAGCTCTTCTAACCAAAGGGTCAATTCTACAGCCTTTACTTGGAAAAAAAACAATTTTGTTTGGCTAAATATAAGAAATGAGAATCCCTAAAAATAAAAACAAGTAATTGTTTCTCATTAAACCTTAACTATATGAACAATTCTTCTATTACAAGTTTAAAGACCATGTTATTTAGGGTAGTTAATTAATTTTTCCACAGAAAATGAAAAGTTGAGAGCTTACATATCCAGGAAAAGTAAAAAACCACCCATTATTGTACATTACTTCTCCTTAGACAAGGATAGACTGGCAGATTTAAGTATAAATTGAGATCAGATATAAAATCATTGCACTCCCAGTCAAACCAAACAGTGCCTGGATTTACACATCGAGCTCACAGTTGTTTCTGTTTGTTTTGTTTTTAATTTAGTACATGTGAATAATTCTCCCTATCATTACAGAAAGCCACCTACATGTAAAGAAAAAGAACACATTTTATAAATCTTAAGTCACTCTCAACACCTGAGATTAAGGATTAAGAAAATATTATTTGTAGAGAAATTAGGTAATGTATTGGATGATGGTGACAACTGGGACTCTAGAAGAAAGCATGAAAATAAACATGACCTTAAAGATATGTTAACTTTATCAGCTGCTTAGAATTTGCCTTTGTATTGTATTTCTGGAGCCCTGGTGGCATAATGGTTAAGAGCTGGGCTGCTAACCAAAAAGTCAGCAGTTTGAATCTACCAGCTGCTCCTTGGAAACCCAATGGGGCAGCGCTACTCTGTCCTAATAGGGTCGCTGTGAATCAGAATCAACTCTACAGTAACAGGTTTGGTTTGGTTTTGGGTTATTATATTACTATCCAGAATGGTAAGACAACTTAATTTTCTCAGCATCTCATCAATTATACAAATGCATAATTTAGGCTAATTAAGTAAATTTGCGATATTATTTTTGCTATTAATGCTGTTACATATATTACAGGAAATTAAACAACATATAAAATCACTTGAAATAATGGCTTAGAATAAAATCTGAACTTGAGCAAAGAATCCTACTGGAATTCTATTCCTAGGGGAGTTACAGCTAGTAACTGCCTTTTGGTGATCTGCTTCAGTAAAGACTACAGCCTAGGAAACTCTATGGGGCAGTTCTACGCTGTCCTATAGGGTCATTATGAGTCAGAATCAGCTCGATGGCACACAACAACAACATATTTAACAGGACAAGATCCATCTGAATAAACTTAATAAAGAGAAATCCCCAGAAAAGAAGTTTTACTATAGTGAAAAAGAAAACAACAGTTCTAGTACCTTCAACTATAAAATGCAATTTGAATGAAGACACACATTATAATAAAAGCAATGTTCATTAACAAAATCATTCTGCCATTCTCATAGACATTTCATATTTTAAAAAGTTAACTAAAAAAATAAACACAAATACATAAAACATCAAATTCTTTAACAAAGAAAAAGAAAGTAATGGCAGGAATCCTTACTTTCCAGTCTGAAAAACGAAGTTTGGATTCCCTTTTGTTTAAGAGCAAATCCCGCTGATTTTCAAAGGAAGAAAATATTTCAATATGCAAACTCCTAATGGCTCAGGTTTCTTCTACAGTAAATATTCTGTTGCTACTTAAGTAGCTCATTATAACTCATTTAAAAAAAAAAAAAAAAACACATTTAAGCAATTTTAAAACGTTTAATTAGCCTGTGGATTTATATGGTTAATCTTTTTGTTAAAATGTTTGAACCAGTTTAGTTAGGATATGTCAGTGAGCTGTTTAATACCATTTGTTCACAGCTTAAAATTCTTAAATCATAAAAAGGAAGGAACTGGGGTAGGAGAACAGACATGGAAAAACATGAAGGCCCCTTTCTCTCTCCCTCTCTTATGTTTTGCCATTACCATTCTGTTTGAAGTGGTTTCAGGACGAGGCGATCACACACCTTCTAGTGAGAAATCAGATGACCTCAAAACAATCTCATTTCAGTCTTAGGCCTCATGTCTTTCGCTTAAAGCTAAAAATAAAAATACATGTGAATGAGCAAATGACAATGGAATGAAATCTCTAACATGACACTAACATACAAAATATAAGAAGCTACTTTTATCACAGGAAAATGAAAACGTACATATTTCTACACAAAGCATCACAACACTACTTAGAATGGTGGGGGGGAGGTGCCCTTCTTATCCTTTGTTGCCCGAGGAGTATAAAAATTAAATTCCAAATTGTTTCTACAAAGCTAAAGCAGTATTTTACTTATCTGCTAACATGATAAAACATTCATTTTTTTATAGAGTTAAATATAACAATATCACTAGTGAGACTAATGGAGTCAGATACAGCTTAGCTCTTCTTAACATATATATATGAATAAAGGCAAGGAAGAAAAGTGTAACGCTCAACTATAACAATGGTCTTGCCCTAAGAAATATATTTTTGTATGTTCAGAACTCCTAGTTTCAACAGAAAGGTCAGTAATATATGAAATTTAATCTGTTTCTCAAATCAAAGTAAGTCATTCACTCATTCATTCAACAGATATTGAATGTTTCTAAGTCTTGGAAGTAAAATGCTGAATATGACAGCCTGGGTTCCAAACCTCAGTGAGTCTGTACTCTTAACCTATTATTTCCTAATTTTTCATCTCACATGATGCTAAGGAGACAGACAATAAACACTGCTATGTTTCTTTGAGAGAGTGGAGGGTTGTATACATTATATGACAATAGGATGAGACTACAGGATTTAAAACAAACGCCACTGACAAACCTGAATCTTTATGCTGCAAGTAATCTCAAGTCATCATTTGCCTCAAGTCAACATATGCATCAAGCTTATGCTTTAAAAATCCTACATTAATTCTGAAAATGAATTCTCCTACATTTGAAGAGTGCTGGTAGTTTCAATCCCAAACATAAATGTCTCAGACTATTTTGAAAGAAAGGTTAATCAGTCAAGTACCTTCAAAATCACTTAATATTAAGAATACTTCACTCAACTGAAGCCAAAACCCGGCAATTTTTTTTTAAATTGTACTTTAGATGAAGGTTTACAGAACAAACGAGCTTCTTATTAAACAATTAGTACACATATTGTTTTGTGACATTGGTTACCAACCTCACGACATGTCAACACTTTCCCTTCTCGACTTGGGTTCCCAATTACCAGCTTTCTGGGTTGGTGTGCCCCTTTAGTCTTGTTTCATTTTATGGGTCTGTCTAATCTTTGGCTGAAGGGTGAACCTCAGGCGTGACTTCATTACTGAGCTAACATGGTGTCTGGGGGCAAAAAACTCAGAAATTTTGCTGTCAAAGTTACACTTAAAGAACTGATCCTGTGCTCACTTCAGCAGCAAATATACCAAAATTGGAATGACGCAGAGAAGATTAGCATGGCCCCTGCACAAGGATGACATATAAATTCATGATGTGTTTCGTATTTTTCAGTTCAATCATGTATCTGAGACTAACTGGCACACACGGCCCAAAAGCAAAGAAAAGAAGGCAGGAAGGGACAGGAAAACAGTACAAATGGAAACAGGGAACCTAGGGTGGAGAGGGGGAGAGTGTTGACACATCGAGGGGTTGGCAACCAATGTCACAAAACAATCTGCGTATTAACTATTCAATGAGAGACTAATTTGATATGTAAACTTTCACCTAAATCATAAAAAAGAACTGTTCCTAACTATAGCATAATGAAGACAAATAGCTTGTTTTTTTTAAACCATTCATTTAAAATGAAACAAAACAACCCCCATCCCATTGCCTTTGAGTCAATTCTGACTCACAGCGATCCTATAAGAACTGCCCCAAAGAGTTTCCAAGAAGTGGTTGATGGATTCTGACAGCTGACCTTTATGTTTGCAGCCAAGCTCTTAACCACATTCATTAAATTAAATATAACTCAAATTATCAAGTAAAGTCTGTATCAAAATTGTTTTTTAATGTTTTTAATTTCTTTCCTGGTTCTACATAGACCAAGGAAGTTCTTTAGCTTTCTGGGAATATGATATGATACCAAATTATATAAGATTATATACACCTGACTTAATTTAAGTTTTATGTTCATCTTAGAAAAAGATTAGCAAATGCATTTCTGAGTTAGCTTATCTTCCATAATTTTTCATAAAGTCATAAATTTCCTATCTGGACAGATGTTACAAAGTTACATGGTTTGACTCTAGCGTTTATAGGTCTTAGAACCGTGCCTTAAGTAACAAATTGCAATTTATGCTTAAGTATTTAGAATAAAGAAAAAAGAAACATTTACAGTCATATCTAGGTTTTAGGTTATGGTTTGCCTCAAGTGAAAATATTAAAAATAAAGTTCTAGTCAATAAACTTTAAAAAGTTTGTTTTCCACTGATGTGCAGACTTTATAAGTTTTATATTTTGATGCACTCGAAATTTAATCAAGGAAAATTGTATGCTAGTCTTATTTGCAAGCAGTCAATTCTCCCTCCTTTACCATGGATGTCATATATCTATACTCTTTTCAGTTTGTATTAAATTTCAGAGAAAATGTAACTAATTAGATTTACTATTTCTACTCTAAGCCTTAAACATTCATTTATCTATAAATCCCAAATCTGTCCCACATCAACAAAAAGAACCCATCATTTAGCCCACAACTCTTCATAACTAATACTTGCTATCATTCTTTGGCAAAAAAAAAAGTAGCTGACAGGCTTTACTCACCTCTCCAAAACTCAGATCTTTCCTTGAAATCATTTTTTTTCCCCACACTCCAGTGCAATGGATCACTTTTATGTGGCCTTTCCAGCCATGGTCTTGCAACTCCCATACAAGTGACCGAGCGAGACTGTGTGATAGGGTAATTGTGGCCCACTGAAGGGACTGGTCAGTTTTGCCATCCCACTGGGCTTGAAATGAGCCACCCCAGAGGCTGGAAAGAGAGAATCCCACCACCATCAAGGAAGAACAGCCAGGAGCAGAGAGCGCATCCTTTGGACCTGGGATCCCTACACTGAGAAGCTCCTGGAACCAGGAGATCCAGAGAGAGGGGGAGGGGGAGAGAGACCGAGAGGGAGACTGAGACAGAGACATAGAAGGAGAAGTAGAGGGAGAGCAAGCTGTAACCCTGAAGACAGCAGGAAGTAGTGGCAGGAAGACCAGCAGGAGACCGTGTAGTGGGCTTCTCGGCCCAGGAAGCAGAAAGCTGAGTGTGTGGGGTGCCTCTGAAGACTTACTGGCATGGGCTAAAGAGCTTTATAACACTTGCCTGAGCAGGGCAGAGACCAAGGGCCAGAGAGAGGTGTGCCTGCAAGCACAGCTGAAAAGAGGCTGTCCTGATGGAAGAACTGTATCCTGAGCGTTCCTGAGCCTGAAGTGTAACCTGTTACTTCCCAAATAAACCCCATAATTGTATTGTCTGTGAGTTCTGTGTGGCAATTACAGTGAATTATTAGACCCAGCAGAGAAGTAGACAGTGCAGCAGGAGAAACAGCTGATGTCAGAACTGGTAAAGATGGTAGAGAGGAGGCATGTCTGACTTCCACCTCACAGGAATCAGCATTGGGCTATTGATCTTAATTCTCCTACACCCTTGTGAAGTTGAGGAGACCAGATGCTGCCTCCAAGCCATTTTTACACACATCCATGATAGTTCTGTTTCACTTCCGTTTTTGCTTCAATCATAGCATGTTTTGATTGCAGTTTACAGTTCTATAACTTTCCCTGAACCAATCCATCCATAATCCAGAGGATGCAACAACTAATCCGACACTGTTCACTGAATTCTGTAATTTTCACTAGTACTTTGGTCAAGACCTTTGATGATAACATAATGAGATCTTAATACTTAAACGACATACTAGTCATAAAACTCCATTGTCACTTCAGGAATGTTGCACTGAGGTCTCTCATTTAATAGGATTAATGAATTACAGTAAGTTAGAGATAAATCTCAACAAATTATAGAATCAAATTTCTATAAAAACAACTCCTATTGGTTTAAGGACATCCGATAAAAACGCATTCTCATGAAAAATCGTTTTATACTGAAGATTTCCACAAAAAGTTAAGTCTCATGATACACTAGCAGTGCACCCGTAATCTGATTATTGGACATTGCAATTCCTTCTTAGAAGTTAACTTTTACTCCCAGAACTTTGCAGATTCTAAGATCTCCCTTCTCACACATATACCTTCCATCTCTTAATCCAAGCAAAGACCACAAGCATACTTAATTCTTATACGAGAATTCTGCAACTTCATACATGCAGCTTTTCCAAATCAACTTCCATTTTGTTTTATTTGGATGCTACTAGAAAATCTCAAATTTAACGATTCTATGGGAAGAAGGAGTCCTGGTGGTGCAGTGGTTAAGTGCTCAGCTGCTAACCAGAAGGTCAGCAGTTCGAAATCACCAGCTGCTCTGAGGGAGAAAGATTTGGCAGTTTGCTTCCATAAAGATTGGAGCCCTGGTTGTGCAGTGGTTAAGAGATTGGCTGCTAACCAAAAGGCTGGCAGTTCAAATTCACAGCTGCTCCTTGAAAATTGTATAGAGGAGTTCTACTCCATCCTAGAGGATCACTATGAGTCAGAACTGACTTGATGGCAATTTTTTTTTTCTTTTTTTTTAAATATGGGAAGAAAACAGAGTACTCAAAAAATGGCTATGAAACAATGGCCAACCGTTTGGAAAATTCAAAGCTAGATCTTTACCTTTATTTCTTAAACCAAAATAAATTCCAAATATATCACACTTAAAATTAAAATCTAAACAATAAAATGAGTTAAACTATGAGCAAGATTTTTAAAAATTATAAAAGAGTAGAAAAAACTTTAATCATTTAAAGCACAGGAAGGACTTTAATCACAACACAAAATCTGGAAATAAAAAAAAAAACAAAAACAAAACTGATCTTAAAAATGGCAAAAAGAGGACTTCTGGGCAACATGGTGCTATAGTCAGAATCACGACGCTGTCCCTCCGCAGCAAAGATCTGAAAACCTAAGTCAAACAGAGTAACACGTCAATTCTGAAACCCTAAGGGTCAAATGAAGAAATAAAGAACTCCACCAAGCGCTGAATGGAATCAGAAACTGACCAAGAACAGAGAGTGAGGAGAGATACATGCAGAGATCACCCATCAGCTACCGCAGCATGGATCCACAGTCCTGGACTCCTATAGGAGATCAGCAAACAGGGGGTACGAGAAAGCAGCTTCATGGAGCTTCCAGCAGGCGACAGAACAACCAATAACCAGCAATATACGCTTTCCCATCCCTCACTTTTCTTCACTCCTACTCAGACTCCTCTCCTTTCTGCAGACACAGTCTCTTGGCCGGGAAGCACCGTCTTTACCCCAGTGTCGCTTGCATTCCACCCACTCACATGGGCCGGCACCCTGAGTGACATTTGTTGGCTGCTGGTGTTGCCTTTTTCCACTTTAGATTTTTTCCTGATTTCTCACCACCTCCCCCTCCTTTCTCTCAAATACCTGGCTCCACGTGCCATCTTTCCTTCTTCCTGAATGGCTGGGAAAAACTGCTTGACTGTGAAACTCCTTCCTGGCCCATGCTGCCACACTGGTGGAAGCCCCAGGGCTTTTTTTTTTGGTTTACTGTAATTTGTTCTGTTTTGATCTGTTTGATAGTTTTCTTCTTCTTTTCTCAGTGTGGGTGCACCTTCTAGCCGGGCAGTACCACGCAGCTCGAAAACTACTCCCTTACCCTGTGCAAACAGACAGGGACACCCCTGGGGGAATTTTTCTGTTTGTTTCTTTGTTTGGTTTTCTTCTCTCTCTTATTCACTTTTTGTCTTTCTTCATTTCCAGTTTCTTGATTTATTCTTTTTTTTTTCTTTTCGTTTTTTCCCCCATTTCTCAGTCTCACATCTCTCCACTTCAAGGGCAAGCTCCCTTAGCACTCTTTTTAGTTTGTGTATGTTTTTGGCTCCTGTTCCTCTCTCCTCTCTGTCATCTTTCCCATAACAATCTTAGCTCCACACATCACAATCTACCCCCTCCTTCCTGCCAATCTGCACCATGCACTGAACATCACACTCCCAAGCAGCACAGACATAGCCTACTGGAACCTGCCCTGCACTGATTCCTGATGCACAATGTCAGCCCTAGTATGTGCCACAAAGAACCCATCCCAGCAATTCCCCTTCAGCTGGATCTACCTGAGTGACTGACCCTGCCCATTGGAGAAGGAGGTGAAAACTATGGTGCCCACAGATGAGAAAACAACAAGAACGCACAGCCCGCCTGCTCAGACAAAACCAAATGAAACAAAATAGCAGGGTGAAACAAATCTACAACCAATAAATGACAAAAATAACTACTAAATGCCCCGAAGACAGCAAACAATATAAAGAAATATACGAAAAAAGGACAGAATGGTTCCAGCACGCATAAAAATTATAACAACAGATGACTTTCCAGTAGAAGAAAAGGCACTAGAACTAACTGATGGGGAATTTAAATCTCTAATATTCAGAATTATCCAAGAGCTGAAGCAAAAAACAGACAAAAATGAGGAAAAAACAGGCAAATTCATAGAAAATACAGACAAAAACATGGAAGAATTCAAGAAAATAATACAGAAACAAACTGCTAAAATAAATTCACAACTAGAAATCATACAAAGACAACAATTAGAAATCCAAAAGATAAACAACAAGATTTCAGAAATGGACAGTGTCATATAAGAGCTGAGGAGCAAGTTTGAAACGATGGAAGACAGGATCAGTGAAACTGAAGACAAACACTGGGATACAACTCTGAGGAAAAATCAGAAAAAAGAATGAAGAAAAATTAAGAAACCCTGAGAATTATGTGGGATACAATCAAAAGCAAAAATCTGCAAGTGATCAGAGTTCCAGAACAGGGGGAGAAAACAGAAAACACAGAGATCACTGAACAAGCGCTGACAGAAAACTTCTGCAATATCATGAAAGATGAAAAGCTGACCATCCGAGAAGCTCAATGAACTCAATACAGGACAGACCCCAAAAGAAAATCACCAAGGCATATCAGTATCACACTCACAAAACACCAAAGACAAACAATCCTGAGAGCAGCTCAAGAAAAACAAAAAGTCACATACAAAGGAGAAACAATACACTAAGCTCAGATTATCTGACAGAAACCACGCAGAAAAAAAGGCAATGGGATGTCATATATAAAACTTTGAAAGAAAAAAATAGCCAGTCAACAATAATATATCCTGCAAGACTCTCATTCAAATATGAAGGTGAAATTAGGTCATTTTCACAACAACAGAAAATTAAGGGACTATGTAAAAACCAAACCAAACTTACAAAACTTATTAAAGGCAGTCCTTCCATCTGAGAACAAACAACATCAGACCACAGACTGAATATAAGACACAGAATTGTACTAGCCAGATACGAACCTAGGACATGAACTCTTAAGGACTACCCAAAATGAAAAGAACTACAACAGGGAACCAGAGAGGTTACTCTGTGAACGACAAAAGCATCAGAACAATAAAACAGGGAATAAATGCGTAGGTATAGAACCTTCTAATGGAGAGGAAGGCAAGGCGATACCAAGTAATAATGGGCTGATTCAAACCTAGGAATACATGGGTAAATTTCAACATAACCACAAAGAAAGTTAACAAACCTACTCATCAAAATAAAGAAAAACAAAGTCTCAGTAAAAACAAAACCTACAAAAACAAAATGAATGAAAAGAGAATCCACAGACAAAAGGAAATCAGCCTAGGAGAGTAAGAGATACAAAGGAAAAGTCAGCACCACGCAAAAAAAAAAAAAACACTATAAAATGACAGCAATAAACTCACACGTATCAACAATTACACTGAATGCAAATGGTGTAAATGCACCCATAAAGATATGAGAGTAACAGAATGGATGGAAAAAGAGGATCCACCGATATGCTGTCTACAAGAAACACATCGTAGAAACAAAGAAGTAAATTTATTAAAAATCAAAGGATGAAAAAAATATATCAAGTAAACAGTTACCAAAAAAGAACAGGAGTGGCAATACTAATCTCAGATAAAATAGATTTAAAACAAAATCCAGCATAAAAGACAAAGAAGGACACTATATAATGATTAAGGGGATGATCCATCATGAAGACATAAGCATAATAAACATCTACACACCCAATGACAGGGCTCCAAAATCCATAAAACAAACTCTAACAGCAGGGAAAAGAGTAACAGTTTCACAATAACAGGAGACTTCAAAACTCCACTCTCAGTGAAGGACAGAATATCTACAAAGAAAGTCAACAAAGATACAGAACCTAAAGGGCACGACTAGTCAACTTGACCTCACAGATACATAGAAGACTACACACAACAGCTGCAAAGTACACATTCTTTTCCAATGCGCATGGAATGTTCTACAGAACAGAACACATCTTAGTCCACAGAGCAAGCCTCAACAAGATCCAAAACGTTAAGATAATACAAAGTATCTTCTCTGACCACAATGTCATCAAGGTATAAATTAACAACAGGAAGAACAAGGAAAAAAAATCAATTACATGGAAACTGAATAACACCATGCTTACAAACCTCTAGGTAATAGAAGAAATCAGAGATGGAATAACAAAATTCCTCAAATCAAATGAGAATAAAAATACATCATACCAAAACCTTTGGGACAGAGCACAGGAAATCCTCAGAGGACAATTTATACCAATAAATGCACACAACAAAAAAGAAAAACGGGACAAAATATAAACTTTAACTACACAAACAAACAGAAAAAGAACAGCAAAAAAAACAAAAAAAACAAAAAAACCCACAGCCACTTGAAGAAAGGAAATAATAAAGATCAAAGCAGAAATAAATGAAAAACAGAGTAGAAAAACAATAAAATCAACAAAACTAAAACCTGGTTCTTTGAAAGAATCAACAAAATCAACACACCACTGGCGTGACTGACAAAAGAAAAACAGGAGAGGATGCAAATAATCAAAAAAAAAAAGAATGAAATGGATATTACAACAGACTCAACTAAAATAAAAACGATTATAACAGAGTATTATGAAAAACTATACTCCAACAAATTTAAAAACCTAAAGGAAATGGAAAATTTCTAGAAACACACTACCTATGCACAATGCCACAAAGTGATGTTGAAAATCTGAACAGACCCATAACAAGAGAAGAGACTGAAATGGTAATAGAAAAACTTCCAAGGAAAAAAAAGTCCTGGCCAAGATGGCTTCACTGGAGAACTCTACAAAACATTTACAGAAAAGCTTATACCAGTACTACTAAAACTATTTCAGTTCATAGAAAATGAAGCAACACTTCCGAATTCATTCTATGAAGCCAGCATAACTCTGATACCAAAACCAGGCAAAGATGCCACAAAAAAAGATTACAAACCAATATCTCTCATGAATATAGATGCAAAAATTCTCAACAAAATTCTAGCCAATAGAATTTGGCATCATATCAAAAAAATAATACACCATGACCAAGCAGGATTCATACCAGGCATGCAAGGATGGTTCAACATTAGAAACTCAATCAGTGTAATCCACCACATAAATAAAAGGAAAGAGAAGAATCACATGATCATCTCAATTGACGCAGAAAAGGCATTCGACAAAGTCCAATACCCATTCCTGATAAAAACTCTCAATAAAATAGGTATAGAAGGGAAATTTCTCAACATAATAATGGGCATCTATGCAAAACCAATGGCCAACATCATTCTTAATGGAAAGAGGCTGAAAACATTCCCCTTAAGAACAGGAACAAGACAAGGATGCCCTTTATCTCCACTCCTATTTAACATTGTGCTGGATGTCCTAGCCCGAACAAACGGCAAGAAAAAGAAATAAAAGGCATCCAAATTGGTAATGAAGACATTAAACTATCCCAGTTTGCATATTATATGCTACTATACATAGAAAACCCAAAAGACTCCATGAGAAAAGTACTGGAACTAATGGAAAGATTCAGCAGAGTAGCAGGATCTAAGATAAACATTCAAAAATCAGTTGGATTTGTATACACCAATAAAGAGAATGATAAAAAGGAAATCAGGAAAATAATTCCATTTATAATAGCCCCTAAAAAAATAAAACACTTAGGTATAAATCTAACCAGAAATGTAAAAGACCTATACAAAGAAAACTATAAAACACTATTGCAAGAAGCCCAAGGAGATCTACATAAATGGAAAAACATGCCATGTTCATGAATAGGTAGACTCAACATTGTGAAAATGATAATTCTACCGAAAACAATTTACAAATACAATGCAATTCCGATCCAAATACCAACAACATTCTTTAAAGAGATGGAAGGACTAATCATTAACTTTATATGGAAAGGGGAAGAAGCCCCAGATAAGTAAAGCTCTATGGAAGAAGAATAAAGTACGAGGACCTGCAATACCTGACCTAAGAACCTACTATACAGCTACGGTAGTTAAAACAGCCTGGTACTGGTAGAATGACAGATAAAGTGACCAGTGGAACAGAATTGAGAACCCAGATGTAAACCAATCCACCTATGGTCACCTGATCTTTGACAAGGGCCCAAAGTTCATCAAATGGGGAAAAGATAATCTTTCTAACAAATGGTGCTGGCAAAACTGGATGTCTATCTGCAAAAAAATGAAACAGGACCCATGCCTCACAGCATGTACAAAAACTAATTCAAAATGGGTCAAAGACCTAAATGTAAAGCCAAAAACTATAAAGTTCATTGAAAAAACAATAGGATCAACGCTAGAGACCCCAATGAATGGCATTAACAGGATACAAAGCATAACCAACAACACACCCAGAAGATAAGCTAGATTACTGGAATCTTCTAAAAATGAAGTGCTTATGCTCATCAAAAAGACTTCAGCGAAACAGTAAAAAGAGAACCTACAGACTGGAAAAAAATTTTTGGACATTACAAGTCAGACAAAGATCTAATCTTTAATCTATAAGAAAATCCAACGTATCTACAACAAAAAAACAAATAATCCTATCAAAAAATGGCAAAGGAAATGAACAGACACTTCACCGAAAAAGACATTCAAGAGGCCAACAGACACATGAGGAAATGCTTGCGATTACTAGCCATTAGAGAAATGCAAATTAAAACCACAATGCTATACCATCTCTCCCCAGCATTAATGGCACCAATCAAAAACACTGGAAATAACAAATGTTGGAGAGGCTGCGGGGAGACTGGAACTCTTATGCACTGCTGGTGGGAATGCATGATACAACCATTTTGGAAAACATGGCGCTTCCTTAGAAAGCTAGAAATAAAAATAACATATGATCCAAGAATCCCACTCCTAGGAATATATGCTAGAGAAATAAGAGCCATCACACTAATAGCCATATGCACACCCATATTCATTGCAGCACTGTTCACAACAGTAAAAAGATGGAAACAACCTAGATGCCCATCAACAGATGAATGGATAAACTACGGTGCATGCACACAATGGAGTATTATGCAACGCTAAAGAACAGTGATGACTCTGTGAAGCATCTCATAACATGGATCAAACTGGAGAACATTATGCTAAGTGAAGTAAATCAATGAATCACAAAACAACAAATATTGTATGAGACCTCTACTGTAAATCTCCTGTAAAAGTTAACACACAAAAAGAAACAATCTTTGCTGGTTCAGAGGGATGGGAGGGGTGGGGGGGCTAAATAGACAACAGGTAAGTGGTAACTTTGGTGAAAGGTAAGACAGTACACATCACTGGGGAAGCCAGCACAACTTGCAAAAGAAAAGGTCATGGAAGCTCCATAGACACATCCAAACTCCCTGAGGGACTGAACTGCTGGGTGGAGGGCTGTGGGGACCATGGTCTTGGGGAATATCTAGCTCAAATGGCATAACACAGTTTATAAAGACAATGTTCTACATTCTACCTTGGTGAGCAGCCATCTAAGATACTTCATTGGTCTCACCCCTTCAGGAGCACGGGAGAATGAAGAGAACAGGATACAAGGAAAAGACTGGTCCAAAGGACTAATGGATCAAAGCTACCATGACCTCCACCACAGTCCAGTACAGCTAGATAGTGCCCAACTACCATCACTGACTGCTCTGACCAGGATCACGACAGAGGGTTCCAGACAGAGCTGGAACAAACTTCTAACTCACAACAACACCACCAAAAAAAGACCAGATTTACGGGCCTGACAGACTGGAGAAACCCCAAGAATATGGCAACCAGACACCCTTTTAGCTCAGTGGTGAAGTCACTCACCAAGTTCACTGTTCAGCCAGGGATTGTACAGCCTCATAAAACAAAATGGGACTAATGAGGCACAGCAGTCCAGGGACAAGGACTAGTAGGCAGGAGGGGACTAGAAAGCTGGTGATAGGGAACCCAAGGTTGAGAAGGGACAGTGCTGACATGTCAAGGGGTTGTTAGCCATTGTCATAGGGCAATATGTGTACTGTTTAATGAAAAACTATTTTTTCTGTAAACCCTCATATAAAGTACAAAAAAAAAATATAAGATCAAATTGACAACAGCAACTGAATACGTTTGATGGGAAGCCTAGGGGGCAGTGAGTTGAAGATAATGGTGATGGAATAATTTGAAAAAGGATAGTGAGAAGAGCGGCACAACTGGAAGAATGTAATTGATGTCACTGAATTGCACATGTAGAAACTTTTGAAATGGTGTAACTTAGCAATGTATATTTCACAAAGGAAAAAAAAAAAGTCCTCCAAGGTCAAGAAAAAGAGTGTTGACGTGTCATGGGGTTGTTAACCAGTGTCATAAAACAATATGTATACTGTTTAATGAAAAACTATTTGTTCTGTAAACCTGCATCTGAAGTACAATTAAAGAAAAAATATTGCAAAAAGAATCTGTAACAGGAGGCAGAGCCATCATGGTGCTATAGACAGAAGTACCACGTTGTGCCTCCACAACAAAGACTCGAAAAGCTAAGTAAAACAGAGAGAAACATCAATCCTGGAAGCCTAAGTGTCAAATGAAGAGAAATAGAACTCAATCAAGGACCAAATGGAATAAGAAACTTACAGAGAACAGTGAGTAAGGAGAGATATGGAGTGGAGGTCCCCTATCAGTTAGTGCAGCATGGATTTGTCATCTGGGACTCCTGTTGGAGAGTGGCGGACAGGAGTACAGAAAAGCAGCTTCACGGAGATTCCAGGAGACACTGCACCCACTGGACCAGTCCTACTGCACCATACCTGACCGACTGGGCTTGCAAATGGAGAAGATGGTGAGAAGTATCTTGCCTACAGATGAGCAAATAACAGAAAATGCACAGCCCACCTGCTCAGACATAACCAAATAAAACAAAAAAGCAGGATGAAACAAACAAATCTCCAATCCATTAGGACATTTCCAGATAAACAGAAATTAAGGGACTATGTAAAAACCAAATAAAACTTACAAGAATTATTAAAGGGAGCTCCTTGGTTTGAGAACAAACAACATCAGACAACAGTCTGAATCTAGAACTCAGGACAACACCAGTCAGACACCAACCTAGAAAATGAACTCTCAAGGATTAATCAAAACCAAAAGATTTACAACAGGAAACCAGAGAGATTAATCTGTAAATGATAACAACATCAGTCCAATCAATGAGGGAATAAATGGTACAGGTACAGAATTTCCTAATGGAGAGGAAGGAAAGGCAATACCAAGTAATAAAGATTGGTTCAAACTTAGGAAAATAAGAGTAATTTCCAGGAAAACACAAAGAAAGTTAACAAACCTACTCATCAAAATAAAGAAAAACATAAAATCTCAGAAAACATAAAATATCAGTAAACACAAAATCTACAAAATCAAAAGAAATAAAAAACAAAAGGAATTCAGCACAGAGGATTAAGACGAAAACAGAAAACATCAGCACCACAAAAAAAGCACTATAAAATGACATCAATAAATGCACACCTGTCAATAACTACACTAAATGTAAATGGTCTAAAAGTACCCATAAGGAGATGGAGAGTGACAGAAATGGATAAAAAAACAGGATCCAACAATATTCTGTCTACAAGAGACACACCTCAGAAACAAAGACGTAAATTTATTAAAAATCAAAAGATGAAAAAATATATATCAAGCAAACAGCTACTAAAAAAGAGGAGTGGCAATACCAATCTCAAACAAAATACACTTTAAAACAAAATCCACCATACAAGACAAAGAAAGGCATTAGACTATGATTAAAGGGACAATCCATCAGGAAGACACAACCATGATAAATATCTACACACCCAATGACAGGGCTCCAAAATACATAACCTCTTAACAGCACTGAAAAGAGAAATTGACAGTTCCACAGTAACAGTAGGAGACTTCAACACACCACTCTTGGTAAAGGATAGAACATCTAGGAGGAAACTCAACAAAGATACAGAAGACCTAAAGGCCACAACCAGCCAACTTGACCTCACAGACATATAGAAAACACCCCACCCAACAGCTGCAAAGAACACATTATTTTCCAACACACATGGAACGCTCTCCAGAACAGACCACATCTCAGGCCACAGAGCAACCCTAAACAAAATCCAAAAAATTGAGATAATACAAAGTATCTGCTCTGACCAAAACACCATCAAAGTAGAAATTAACAATAGGAGCAAGGAAAAAAAATCAATTACATGGAACCTGAATAACACCTTGCTTAAAATCCACTGGGTAACAGAAGAAATCAAAGATAGAATCCAAAAATTCCTAAAATCAAATAAGAATGAAAACACATACCAAAACCTTTGGGACACAGCAAAGGCAGTGATCAGAAATCAACTTATAGCAATGGATGCATACATCAAAAAAGAAGGGACAGAACCAAAACATTAGCTACACAACTTGAAAAAATAGAAAGACAGCAGCAAAAAAAAAAAACCAAAAAAAAAAAAAAAAAAAAAACCCACAGCCACCAGAAGAAAATAATAAAGATCAAAGCAGAAATAAGAGAGAATACAAAAACAATAGAAAGAATCAAGAAAACCAAAAGTCAATTCTTTGAAAGAATCAACAAAATCGATAAAACCACTAGCCAAACTGACAAAAGAAAAACAGCAAAGGATACAAATAACCCAAAGAAGAAGACATGAAATAGGGGACATTACAACAGATCCAAATGAAATAAAGAGAATCATAACAGAGTATTATGAAAAACTATACTCCAAAAAATTTGAAAATGCAGAGAAAATGGACAAATTTCTAGAAATATATTACCTATCCAAACTATCACAAATTGATGTTGAAAATGTGAACAGACCCATAACAAGAGATTCAAAAGGTAATGAAAAAAAATTTCCAACCAAAAAAAGCCCTGGCCCAGATGGCTTCACTGGAGAATTCTACCAAACATTCAGAAAAGACCTTACACCAGTACTACTCAAGTTATTTCAGAATGTGGAAAAGGAAGCGACACTTCCTAATTCATTCTATACAG
This sequence comes from Dugong dugon, assembly GCA_030035585.1. Lineage (NCBI taxonomy): Eukaryota > Metazoa > Chordata > Mammalia > Sirenia > Dugongidae > Dugong > Dugong dugon. The sequence goes on along the minus strand of CM057476.1, from coordinate 40,307,480 downwards.
CCAGCATAACCCTGATACCAAAACCAGGCAAAGACACTACAAAAAAAGAAAATTAGACCAAAATCTCCCATAAATATAGATGGAAAAATGCTCAACAAAATTCTAGCCAATAGAGTTCAGCATCATATCAAAAAAATAATACATCACGACCAAGCAGGATTCATACCAACTATGCAAGGATGGTTCAACATTAGAAAATCAACCTGATCCACTACCTGAATAAAAGAGAAAATCGTGATCATTTCAATGAACGCAGAAAAGGCATTTGACAAAGACCAACACCTATTACTGACAAAAATTCTCAATAAAATAGGAATAGAAGGAAAATTCCTCAACATAATATAGGGCTTCTATACAAAACCAACAGCCAACTTCTTTCTTAATGGAGACAGGCTGAAAATACTTCCCTTGAGAACAGAACAAGATAAGGATGCCCTTCATCATCACTCCTATTTAACACTGTGCTCGCAGCCTTAGCTACAGCAATAAGGCAAGAAAAACAAATAAAGAGCACCCAAATTGGTAATGAAGAAGTTAAACTGTCCCTATTTGTGGATGACATGATACTATGCATAGAAAACCCAAAAGACTCCACGACAAAACTACTGAAATTAATACAAAGCTTCAGCAGAGTACCAGGATACAAAATAAATATACAAAAATTGGTTGAATTCCTATACAATAAAGAAAATGATGAAAAAAAAATTGTACCATTTATAATAGCCCCTAAAACAATAAAGTAGTCAGGAATACATCTAACCACGGATATAAAAAACCTATACAAAGAAAACTACAAAACACTACTGCAAAAAACCAACAGAGATCTAAATAAATGGAAAAACATACCATGCTCATGGATACGTAGATGCAACATTGTGAAAATTTCAATTCTACACAAAGCAATCTACAAATACAAGGCAATCCCAATCCAAATAACAACGTTCTATAAAGAGATGGAAAAACTAATCATTAACTTTATATGGAAAGGGAAGAGGCCCCGGATAAGTAAAACACTATTGAAGAAGAAGAAAGTAGGAGGATTTGCACCACCTTACCTCAGAACCTACTATACAGCTACAAGAGTGAAAACAGCCTAGTACTGGTACGACAGATACACTGACCAGTGGAAGAGAAATGAGAACCCAGATGTAAATCCGTCCAGCTACGGTCACCTGACCTTTGACAAGGGCCCAAAATCCATCAAATGGGGAAAAGACAGTCTTTTTAACAAATTGTGCTGGCAAAACTGGATGTCCATCTGCAAAAAAAACAGTACCCATACCTCACACCATACACAAAAACTAATTAAAAATGGATTGAAAACCTAAACACAGAACCAAAACCTATAAAAAAAATCATAGAAGAAAAAATAGAATCAATGCTAGAAGTCCTAATACATGGAATTAAAAGGATACAAACCATAGTTAACATGACAAACTCCAGAAGATAAGCTAGATAACTGGGATCTTCTAACAATTAAAAACTTATGCTCAATAAAAGACCTCACCAAAAGAGTAAGAAGCGAACCTACAGACTGGGAAAAAAATTTTGGCTATGACAAATCTACTCCTACTTGGTCGTGGTATATTATTTTTTTGATATGATGCTGAATTCTATTGGCTAGAATTTTGTTGAGAATGTTTGCATCTATAGTCATTCAGGAAAACCCAACCTTTCTAGAACAAAACCGCAAATAATCCATTTAAAAAATGGACAAAGGAAATGATCAGACAATTCACCAAAGAAGACAGTCAAGGGACTAACAGACACTTGAGGAAATGCTCGTGATCACTAGCCATTAGAGAAATGCAAATGAAGAGTACAATGAGATACTATCTCACCCCAGCACTATTGGCATGAATCAAGAGATAATAAAATAAAAAATGTTGGAGAGGCTCTGGGGAGATAGAACACTTATGCACTGCTAGTGGGAATGCAAAATGGTAAAACCGTTTTGGAAAATGACATGGCGCTTCCTTAGAAAGCTAGAAACAGAAATACCATATGATCCAGCAATCCCAGTCACAGGAATATATTGTAGAAAAACAAAAGCCATCACATGAATAGACATATGCACACACATGTACATCGTAGCACTGTTCACAATAGCAAAAAGACAGAAACAACCTAGATACCCCTCAACAGATGAACAAACTATGGTATATACACACAATGCAGTACTAAGCAACAATAAAGAAAAATGATGAATCTGTGAAGCACCTCACAACATGGATGAATCTGGGGGGCATTACGCAGAGTGAAATAAGTTAATCACAAAACGACAAATATTGTATGAGACCACTACCAAAAAACCCTTGATAAGATTTATAGACAAAAAGAATATTTTTACTTATCTATCCATCTACCTACGTATCTACTTATTATTTTTCTTTAGGTGAAAGTTTACAGCTAAGCTAATTTCTCATACAAAATCTATACACATATTGTTATGTGACCCTAGTTGGAATCCCTATAACGTGACAGCACACTCCCCCGTTCCACCCTGGATTTCCCATGTCCATTCAACCAGCTCCTACCCCGTTCTGGCTTCTTATCTTGCCTCTGGACAGAAGTGTCCACATATTCTTGTGTATCTACTTCAACTAAGAAGCACATTCCTCAGAAGTATTAATTTATGTTTTATACTCCAGTCTAATATTTGGAGAGTTAGCTTTGGGAACGGTTTTAGTTCTAGATTAACAGAGAACCCGGGGGCCATATCTTCTGGGATTTCTTTAGTCTCAGACTATAAAGTCTGGTCTTTTTACTAGAATTTGAGTTCTGAAACCCACTTTTCTCCTGCTCCATCAGGGACTCTCTGCTGTGCTCCCTGTCAGGGTGCTCACTGGTGGTAGCCGGGCACCATCTTGTTCTTCTGGTCTCAGGCTGATGGAGTCTCTGGTTTATGTGGCCCATTTTATCTCTTGGGCTAATATTTTCCTTGTGTCTTTGGTGTTCTTCATTCTTCCTTGCTCCAGGTGGGTTGGGATCAATTGATGCATCTTAGATGGCTGCTCGCTAGCTTTTAAGACCCCAGACACCTCTCACCAAAGTGGGATGTGGAACATTTTCTCAGTAAACTTTGTTACGACAATTGACCTAAATCCCCCAAAACCATGGTCCCTAGACACCCACTGCTACTACTGTGTCCCTCAAAGCGTTTGGTTGTGTTCAGGAAACTTCTTAGCTTTTGGTTTAGTCCAGTTGTTCTGACTTCCCCTGTATTGTGTGTTGTCCTTCACTTCACCTAAGATAATTCTTGTCTAGTATCTAGTCAGTGAATTCTCCTCTCCCTCCCTCCCCCCCCGGTAACCATTAAAGAATGTTCTCTTCTGTGTTTAAACCTTTACTTGAGTTTGTACAATAGTGGTCTCATACATATGTATCCCTTTGAGACTGACTAATTTCACTCAGCATAATGCCTTCCAGATTCATCCATGTCCTGAAATGTTTCTGGGATTCATCATTCTTCTTTATCATTGTGTAGTACTCCATTGTGGGAACACAGCATAATCTGTTTATCCATTCGTCCATTGACTGGCACGTAGGTTGTTTCCATCTTTTTATTATTGCAAACAGTGCTGCAACGAACATGGGTGTGCATATATCTGTTCATGTGACAGCTCTTACTCCTCTAAGATATATTCCAAGGAGTGGGATTGCTGGATCGCATGGTACTTCTATTTCTAGCTTTTTAAGGAAGATCAAAATCGATTTCCAAAGTGGCTGTACCATTTTACCTTCCCACCAAAAGTGTGTAAGTGTTCCAGTCTCTCCACAATCTCTCCAACATTTATTGTTTCGTGTTTTTTGCGATTAATGCTAGCCTTGTTGGGGTGAGACAGTATCTCATTGTAGTTTTCATTTGCATTTCTCTAACGTCTAATGATCGTGAGCATTTCTTCATGTACCTGTTAACTGCCTGAATGTCGTCTTTGGAGATGTCCCTGTTCATATTTTTTGCCCATAAGAAACAATCTTTTATGGTTACAAGGGAGGGGAGGGGTGGTGCAGGGATGGAAAAACACTAAATAGACAACAGGTAAGTGGCAACTTTGGTGAAGGGTAAGACAGTACACAATACTGGGGAAGCCAGCACAACTTGTACGAGGCAAGGTCATGTAAAATCGATAGACACATCCCAACTCCCTGAGGGACCAAATTACTAGGCTAAGGGCTGTAAGACCATGGTGTGAGGGAACATCTAGCTCAACTGGCATAACACAGTTTATAAAGAAAATGTTCTACGTTCTACCTTGGTGAGCAGCATCTGGGGTCTTAAAAGCTTGTGAGCAGCCATCTATGATACTCCACTAGTCTCACCCCATTAGGAGCAGGGGAGAATGAAGAAAACCAAAGACACGAGGGAAAGATTAGTCCAAAGGACTAATGGACCACCACTACCACAACCTCCACCAGACTAGGTGGTGCTCGGCTACCACCACTGACTACTCTGACAGGGTTCACAACAGAGGGTCCCAGACAGAGCTGGAGAAAAATGCAGAACAAAATTCGAACTCACAGAAAAAAGACCAGACTTACCAGCCTGACAGAGAATGGAGAAACCCCGAGAGTGTGGCCTCTGGACACCCTTATAGCTCAGTATGTAGTCACTCCTAAGGTTGAACCTTCAGCCAAAGATTACACAGGCCCATAACACAAAACAAGACTAAAGGGGCACATTAGCCCAGGGACAAGGATTAGAAGGCAAGAAGGGATAGGGAAGCTGGTGATGGGGAACTCAAGGTTGAGAAGGGAGAGTGTTGACATGTTGTGGGGTTGGTAACCAAGGTCAAAAAACGATATATGTACCATTTAATGAGAAGCTAGTTTGTTCTATAAACCTTCATATAAAATACAATAGTTTTAAAAAAGGGGAAAAAAGGATAGTTCTTAAAAAAATAAAAGATATAAAATTACAAAAAAAAAAAAATAAAAACTCTAACAAAACATTAAAGTAGGTAAAATATTTGCAAATATCAATATGCCCAGAGTTCTTACAAATTGCTGAGAAAAAGAAAAACCAACCAATGAAAAACTGGTAACAAACACAGACAATCCACCGAGAAACAAAATGACCAGTTATAATTCGAAAATATCTTCAAACTCACACAAAACTAAAGAAATGTACACTAAATGAGATGGTAAAACATAAAGATTATCAAGAACTTGGAAGACCAAGTACTCAAATATATCACTGGGAGACATGTAAACTAGTATGAACTTTTTGACGAACAATGGCAAAACTTACCAAAATTTTAAAATCCATGTACTTCTGACCCAGGAATTTGATTTTTAAGGCCTATATCCTTCAGATTTCTTCTTATAGGTAAGCAAAAATATTTGTACAAATGTAGTCTATTTATAACAGCAGTACCACAGCAGTACTATTTATATACAACAAGAAAAAGCCTGGAAAACACTCTTAATGTCTATCAAAATGAAGCTGCTTAAAAAAACAATACACTTCATACAGCCATGGAAACCTGTCCTAGATATATTAGTGCATAAATGAATTTGGTGAATGGAAACTTAATAACTCTCCTTTGAAAAACAGTATTTTTTAAAGAAGTACAAGACAGATTAGTAAGAAAGGAAATGAAAATTATGGATGACTACCCAAGAAACTGTTAAAACATATGACAATAGGGAAAATAACTTTTTACCCCTTTATACATCTGAAGTATAAATTTTTATACTTTATACCAGGTAGTCCCCAACTTACGACGTAGTGGAATTATAACAAACCACACTTGCGACTGTCCTTTTTTTTTTTTTTGGTATATCTTATTTTTAGTAATATGTACTACATACAATGTGTCAGCACGTAATTTGCTGATGTGATCATTCTCATAACCCCTAAGGGCAGATACAGATTGGATTTATAAAAATTGACAATAAAACACAATGATAATAAAAACTTTTTAAAAAAAAAGGTATTTGACTTAGGTCAGAATCGGAGTCATTGGAATGGAAACCTGTCGTAAGTCAAACACTAGTTTTTTTATAATTAATTCTTTTTTTCAAGAGAGACTTCCAGGCAACAAAGCGATACACATATCTCTTCACAGGAAATATCTGAATAAGTCAAACAGAGAAAAATGTCAGTCCTGAAACCCTAAGCATCAAATAAAGAGATAAAGAACTCATCTAAGCACCAAATGGAATGAGAAACTGACAGAGAACAGAAATCGAGGAGAGATACATGCAGAGGTCCCCTATGAGCAAATGCAGCACAGATTCACTATCATGCATTCCTGTGGGAGATCGGCAATCAGGGAGAATGGGAAAGCAGATTCACGGAGCTACAAGCAGGAGACTTAACAACCAGCAACCAGTGATATATGCTTTCCCATTCTCTCAACCCTTCTTCAGCCCCACTCAGCCTCCTCTGCCTTCTGTAGCCATAGTTTCTTGGCTGGGAAACAGGCTTTACCTGTGTTCTGCTTGGATTCCACCCGCCCGCACTGCCGGCTCCCTAAGTGCCACCTGTTGGTTGCTGGTGGTGTTTATTAACACTTCTTTTGGTTTCTATCATACCTCTCACTACCAATCCCTCTCTTCTCTCAAAACCTGGCTCCGTGTGCCATCATTGCTTCTTCCTGAAAGAGTGGAATGCCTCAACTGTGAAACTGCTTCTTGGCCTGTGCACCACGCTGGTGGGATCCCTGAGGCCTTTTGTTTTTTCTTTTCTTTTCTCAGCACGGGAACCCCTTCTAGCCGGGCAGTACTGTGCAGCTGTGCGGTGGGATCCCTGGGGGGCATTACTTTTTTCTTGTTTTTTTTTATTTGATGGTTTTATTTTCTTTCTTTCTCCCTTTTTGTCTTTATTCATTCTTAACTTCTCGTCTTTCCATACTTATCTTTTCTTCCTGTCTCCTGAATACCTGGTGCTGTGACACCTCTGCCGCTTCTAGACAGGCTGTACTTCACAGCCTTGGTGCAACTTCCCCAATCCTCGCAGCCGCACTGATAGGATCCCTGGGAGCTTTTTTTTCCTTTTCTTATATTTATTCATTTTTTTATTTTACCCTTTTTTTCTTTTTTTCATTTTTCAGTTTCTCATCTCTCTATTCCAACAGCAAGCTCCCTTAGCACTCTTTTTTGTTCATTTGTCTCTTCCTTTGGATATTTTTGACTCCTGTTCCTCTCTCCTCTCCTCTTTCCCATACCAGTCTTAGCTCCACACGTCACAATCTCCCCCATCCTTCCTGCCTACTTGCACCTTGCATGGAATATCATATGTCAAAGCAACACAGGCAGAGCCTACCAGAACCTACCGTGCACTCATTCCCGGCCTGCCCTGTCAGCCCTGGTATGTGCCACAAACAACCCATTCCAACAACTTCTCTTCAGCTGGACCTGCCCTGCTGCACCACAGCTGAGCGACTGACCAAGCCCACTGGAGAAGAAGGTGAAAAGTATTGTGTCCAACTAATAAGCAAACAACAAAGAACGCACAGCCCACTTGCTGAGACATGATACAAAAAAATCTATAATCAATTAACAAGGAAAATAACTACTGAATGTCCCAAAGACAGCACATAATATAAAAACATTAAAAAAAACCGGACAAGATGGTTCAGTAGGCATCCAAAATAAAACACCAGATGACTTTCCAGTAGAAGGCACGAGAACTACCTGATAGGGAACTCAAATCTGTAATATTCAGAGATAACCAAGACTTGAAGTAAAAAGCAGACAAAAATGAGGAAAAAACAGACAAATTCATGGAAAAAGCAGACAAATTCACGGAAAACAGGGACCAAAAAATGGAAGAATTCAGTAAAATAATACAGGAACAAAATGCCAAAACAAATTCACAACTAGAAATCATACAAAAACAACAATTAGAAATCCAAGAGATAACAAGATTTCAGAAACAGACAGTGTCATAGAAGGGCTGAGGAGCAAGTTTGAAACAATGGAAGAAAGGATCAGCAAAATTGAAGACAAACACTTGGATACAACTCTAAGGAAAAAACAGAAAAAAGAATGAAGAAAAATGAAGAAACCCTGGGAATTCTGTGGGATACAAATTAAAAGCAAAAATCTGAGAGTGATCAGAGTTCCAGAAAGTGTGGGGAGGGACAGAAAACACAGAGAGGATCACTGAAGTGCTGACAGAAAACTTCTGCAATATCATGAAAGATGAAAAGCTGACCATCCGAGAAGCTCAATGAACCCAATACATGATAGACCTCAAAAGAAAATCACCAAGGCATATCAGTATCACACTCACTAAAACCAAAGACAAAGAATCCTGAGAGCAGCTCGAGAAAAATAAAAAGTCACATATAGAGAAGAAACAATAAGACTAAGCTCAGATTATTTGGCAGAAACCATGGAGGCAAGAAGGCAATGGGATGACATATATAAAACCTTGAAAGAAAAAAATGGCCAGCCAAGAATAATATATCCTGAAAAATTCTCGTTCAAATATGGTGGTGAAATTAGGACATTTCCAAATAAACAAATTAAGGAACTATGTAAAAACCAAACCAAACTTACAAAAATTATTAAAGGGAGTCCTTCGATCTAAGAACAAACAACATCACCTCACAGGCTGAATCTAGGAGGTAGGATCATACCAGCCTAGGAAATGAACTCTCAAGGACTATCCAAAACCAAAAGAACTGCAACAGGGAACCAGAGATGTTAATCTGTAAATGACAACAACATTAGAATAATAAAAAAGGAAATAAACTGTGCAGGTACAGAACCTTCTAATGGAAAGAAAGGGAAGGCAATTCCAATAATACACTGGTTCAAACCTAGGAAGATAAGAGTAAATTTCAAGGTAACCACAAAGAAAGTTAACATACTCATCAAAATAAAGAAGAAAAAGTCTCAGTAAAAACAAAACCTAGAAAAACAAAACAAATGAAACAAACAACAACAACAACAAAAAACCCAACAAACAAAAGGAATGCAGAACAGGAGAGTGGTAAGAGGAACAAAGAAAATGTCAGTGCCACAAAAAAAAAAAAGCACGACAAAATGACAGATATAAACTTACAACTATCAATAATTACACTGACTGTAAATGGCCTAATGCACCATAAAGACTGATGAAGAGCAACAGAATGGTTAAACAAAACAGGATGCATCAATATGCTGTCTACAAGACACACACCTTAGAAACAAAGATGTACATTTTTTAAAAATCAAGGGATGAAAAAATATATCAAGCAAACAACTACAAAAAAAGTGCACCAGTGCAATACTAATCTCAGATAAAATAGACTTTAAAAAAAAATCCACCATAAAAGAAAAAGGACACTATATAACGATTAAGGGGACAATCTATCATAAAGACATAACCACAGTAAACGTCTACTCCAATGACAGGCCTGCAAAATACATAAAACTAACAGCAATGAAAAGAGAAATTGACAGTTCCACTATATTAGTAGGAGACTTCAACACATCACTCTCAGTAAAGGACAGAACACCTAGAAACTCAACAAAGATACAGAAGACCTAAAGGGCACAATCAGCCAACTTGACCTCATAGACGTATATAGAACACTCCACCCTACAGCTGCGAAGTACACATTCTTTTCCAATGCACATGAAACATTCTCCAGAACAGACCACATCTCAGGCCACAGAGCAATCCTCAACAAGATACAAAATGCTGAGATAATACAAAGTATCTTCCCTGACCACAACACCATCAAGGTAGAAATTAACAACAGGAAAAGCAAGGAAAAAAACCACAACACAATTACATAGAAATTGAATAACACCCTGCTTACAAACCATTGGGTAATGGAAGAAATCAGAGATGGAATAAAAAAATTCCTAGAATCAAACAAGAATGAAAACACATCATACCAAAACCTTTGGGATGCAGCAAAGGCAGTGCTCAGAGGACAATTTATACCAATAGATGCACAAATCAAAAAGGGGACAAAATCAAACCATTAACTACACAACTCAAACACATAGAAAGAGAACAGAAAAAAAATCCCACAGCCACCAGAAGAAAGGAAATAATAATCATCAGAGCAGAAATCAATGAAACAGAAAACAGAAAAATGACAGAAAGAAATCAACAAAACCAAAAGTTGGTTCTTTGAAAGAATCAACAAAATCGACAAACCACTGGCCAGACTGACAAAAGAAAAACAGGAGAGGACACAAATAACCCAAATAAGAAATGAAATGGGGGACATTACCACGACCCAACTGAAATAAAAAGGATCATAACAATGTATTATGAAAAACTATACTTCAACAAATTTGAAAACCTAGAGGAAATGGATAAATTTCTAGAAACACACTACACCTACACAAGCTACCACAAAGTGATGTTGAAAATCTGAACAGAGCCATAAGAAGAGGAGAGATTGAAAAGGTAATTGAAAAAAAAAAAAACTCCCAACAGAAAAAAAAAGCCCTCAGCCACATGGCTTCACTGGAGAACTCTATCAAACATTAAGAGAAAAGCTTACACCAGTACTACTCAATCTATTTCAGAACACAGAAAAGGAAGCGACACTTCTGAATTCATTCTATGAACCCAGAATAACCTGATACCAACGCCAGGCAAAAATGCCACAAAAAAAGAAAATTACAGACCAATATCTCTCATGAATATAGAGGCAAAAATTCTCAACAAAATTCTAGCCAATAGAATTCAGCATCATATCCAAAAAAATAATACACCACGACCAAGTACGATTCACACCAGGTATGCAAGGATGGTCCAACACTAGAAAATCAGTGTAATCCACCACATAAATAATCACATGATCATCTCAATTGACGCAGAAAAGGCATTCGACAAAGTCCAACACCCATTCCTGATAAAACTCTCAATAATATAAGTATAGAAGGGAAATTTCTCAACACAAAAAAGGGCCTCTATTCAAACCAACAGCCAACATCATTCTTAATGGAGGGAGGCTGAAAACATTCCCCATGAGAACAGGAACAAGACAAGGATGCCCGTTATCTCCACTCCTATTTAACATTGTTCTGGAAGTTCTAGCTAGAGCAATAAGGCAAGAAAAAGAAATAAAGGATATCCAAATTGGTAATAAAGAAGTTAAACTGTCCCTGTTTGCGGATGATATGATACTATACATAGAAAACCCTAAAGACTCCACAAGAAAACTACTGGAACTAATAGAAAGATTCAGCAGAGTACCAGGATACAACCTAAACATACAAAAATCAGTTGATTCCTAAACGCCAATAAAGAGAACGATGAAAAGGAAATCAGGAAAAAATTACCACTTATGATAGCTCCTAAAAAAATAAAATACTTAGGGATAAATCTAACCAGGAACATAAAAGACCTATACAAAGAAGACTACAAAACACTATTGCAAGAAACCCAAAGAAATCTACATAAATGAGAAAACATACCATGCTCATGGATAGGTAGACTTAACATTGTGAAAATGATAATTCTACCCAAAGCAATTTACAAATACAATGCAATCCCGATCCAAATACCAACAACATTCTTTAAAGAGATGGAAAAACTAATAATTAACTTTATATGGAAAAGGAAGAAGCCCCGAATAACTAAAGCCACTGAAGAAGAATAAAGTAGGAGGACTCACACTACCTGACCTAAGAATCTACTATACAGCTAGAGTAGTCAAAACAGCCTGGTACTAGTACAATGACACATACACTGACCAGTGGAACAGAATTGAGAACCCAGATGTAAATCCATCCACCTACGGTCACCTGATCTTTGACAAGGACCCAAAGTCCATCAAAGGGGGAAAAGACAGTCTTTTGAAAAAGTGGTGCTGCTAAAACTGGTTGTCCATCTGCAAAAGAATGAAACAGGATCCATATCTCACACCATGTACAAAAACTAATTCAAAATGGATAAACAACCGACATATAAAACCAAAAACTACAAAGTTCATAGAAAAAAAAAAAAAAAAAGGATTAACGCTAGAGGCCCTAATACACAGCATTAACAGGATACAAAACCATAAGCAACAACACACAAACTCTAGAAGATAAGCTAGATAAATGGGATCTTCTAAAAATCAAATACCTATGCTCTTCAGAAGATTTCACCACAAGAGTAAAAAGACAGCCTACAGACTGGGAATAAATTTTTGGACATCACAAGTCAAAGGTCTAATCTCTATAATCTACAAGAAAATCCAATACCTCTACAACAGAAAGACAAATAATCCTATTTAAAAAAGGGCAAAGGAAATGAACAGACACTTCACCAAAGAAGACATTCACGTGGCCAACAGACACATGAGGAAATGCTAACGATCACTAGCCATTAGAGAAACACAAATTAAAACCGCAATGAGATACTACCTCACCCCAGCATTACTGGCACGAATCAAAAAAACTGGAAATAACAAATGTTGGAAAGGCTGCGGGGAGATCGGAACTCTTATGCACTGCTAGTGGGAATGCAAAATGATACAACCATTTTGGAAAATGATATGGCACTTCCTTAGAAAGCTAGAAATAGAAATACCATACAATCCAGCAATCTCACGCCTAGGATTATATCCTAGAGAAATAAGAGCCATCGCACGAACAGATACATGCACACCCATGTTCAGTGCAGCATTGTTCACAACAGCAAAAAGATGGAAACAACCTCGATGCCCATCAACAGATAAATGGATAAACTATGGTATATACACACAATGGAGTATTATGCAACGATAAAGAACAATGATGAATCTGTGAAGCATCTCATAACATGGATCAAACTGGAGGACAAATAAATCAATCACAAAAGGACAAGTATTGTATCCGACCTCCACTGTAAAGACTCATGAAAAAGTTTACACACAAAAAGTAACAATCTTTGCTGGTTACAAGGGATGAGGTGGGGGGAAAATACTAAATAGACAAGATAAGTGGTAACTTTGGTGAAGAGTAAGATAGTACACAATACTGGGGAAGCCAGCACAACTTGCACAAGGAAATATCATGGAAGCTCCATAGACACATCCAAACTCCCTGAGGGACTGAATTGCTGGGCGGAGGGCTATGGGGACCATGGTCTTGGGGAACATCTCGCTCAGTTGGCATAACACAGTTTATAAAGACAATGTTCTACATTTACTTTGGTGAGTAGCATCTGGGGTCTTAGAAGCCTGTGAGCAGCCACCTAAGATACTCCACTGGTCTCATCCCTTCGGGAGCAAGGGAGACTGATGAGAACAGAATACAAGGAGAAGACTAGTCCAAAGGACTAATGGACCACGGCTACCAAGGCCTCCACTAGACTGAGTCCAGTACAGCTAGATGGTGCCTGGCTACCACCGACTGCTCTGACCAGGATCACAACAGGGGGTCCTGGACAGAGCTGGAGAAGGATGTAGAACAAAACTGTAGCTCACAAAAAAAGACCAGATTTACTGGCCTGACAGAGACTGGAGAAACCTTGAGAGTATGACTCCCAGACACCCTTTTAGCTCAGTGGTGAAGTCACTCCTGAGGTTCACTGTTTAGCCGGGGACTGGACAGCCCCATGAAACAAAACAGGACTAATGAGGCACAGCGGTCCAGGGACAAGGACTAGAAAGCAGGAGGTGACAGGAAAGCTGGTGACAGGGAACCCAGGGTTGAGAAATGACAATGTTGACATGTCGTGGGGTTGTTAATCATTTTCGTAGGGCAATATGTGTACTGTTTAATAAGAAACTATTTTGTTATGTAAACCTTCATCTTAAAAAAAAAAAAAGAATTATCTATGTGAGATCAAACTGAGAACAGCAACTCAAAAGGTTTGATGGGAAGCCTAGGGGACTGTGAGTTGAAGACAATGGTGATGGAGTAATTTGGAAAAGGATAGTGAGAATAGCAGCACAACTGGAAGAACATAATCGATGTCACTAAATTGTACATGTAGTAATTTTTGAAATGCTGTATCTTTGGCTATGTACATGTTCACCACAAAAGAAAAAAAAAGGTCCTCCAAGGTAGAGAAGGGAGAGCGTTGACACGTTGTGGGTTTGTTAGTCAATGTCATAAAACAATATGTGTACTGACTGTGTAATGAGAAACTATTTGTTCTGTAAACCTTCACCTAAAGTACAATCAACAGAAGCAAAAAAAGATAATAAAAAACAATACAGCCAGATAGTTTATTTTTTTATAAGGTTTGCCAATACAAACAAGCAGCCCTGGTGGCTTCATGGTTAAAGCCCTTGACTGCTAACAGAAAAGGTCAGTAGTTGGAAACCACCAGCAGCTCCACAGGAGAAAGATATGGCATTCTGTTTCCAAAAAGATTTACAGCCTTGGAAACTCTAAGGGGTTGCTATGAGTCAGAATCAACTCAATGGCAGTGAGTTTTTTTTTTTTTTTAAACTATTACAGACAAATCAGATTCTAATGCTGGGAATTTCTAATTAGATAGGCTTAAGACATTAATTCTAGAATGGAATCAAGTTATGTGGTTCAAGGCTTCTCTTCGGATACAATCATTCAGACACAGTTAAAAGGCAGTCTGAGAGAAAGCCTGGGAGGTCTAAGTCAATGCAGAAAGCAACAAAAAGCCCAAACCTAGAACAGTTCTTTTTGTGTCTGCAAACACCCATGAGCCTCACAAGAAAAGGAATAAATATACAGAAACACCAGTCACTTTAATTAAAAGGGGGATCACAGGTCAATATCTAATATAGTTGCCATTTCATCTTTGTTCAAGTGCAATGCTCTCAATTTAAAAGAAGGAAAAGAGACTATAAAGAAAGACTTCTTCAAGCATCCAGGTGGAAAAACCAATCCTCATAAGTGGGGGAAGGGGCAAGGAATCAGGCTGGCCTCAAACATTTCTACAGCAGCTTTCAATGCCAGAAGGCAATGGAGCAACATGTAACAAGTTGTGAGGAAAAAAATGTACGACCCAAGAACATTATAACCTCCTTTATGAAATCTCATTTAGAGCTAAAGGCAACAGACAGTATGAAACATGACAGCTCAGGAAGTCCAACACTTGTTAAGTCTTTCCTTTATGAACATTTGCCTCACCAGGCTGCTTCCCCAGCAGCTCTCAGAGTGAAGGCTGCTTTCCTCCCACATACCACATACCTGAGCCCTTAGAGGTAGAGTCAGAATCCTCCTTGTTGCCACTGCTGCTGCTATATTATTTCTTGCCCTTCTACTGCCACACTTCCCAAATTCTTTGAAGTCCACATCATCAAACTTCATTACCCTTTACCAGTCCTTGCTGCAAGCGTCCACCAACTTCTTTCATTAATGACTGAGAACCTGGCTCACTGACTTCCTCTCCATCACAACTTCTATTAGTGATTTCAACTTCCACATACATAATCCATCCCAGCAATATGGCCTTTCAATTCCTAAGCTACAATAATCTTTTCTGCACCTGATTTCAGCCATCTACTGATAGGGCCCATCATCACCAATAACTATGCTACCTCCAAATTCTTGATTTTAAATATACCAATGATTCTCCCACCAAAAGAAAAAGTAAATCAGTGTGTATTATTGTCAAAATAGAACTTAAAAACCAACAAGACAAAAAGAAATGTTTCATACTATAAATGGTAAGAAGAAAAAATAATGGATTTTGTGTACCCACCAACATAGCTTTGATAAAAATGTAAACAAATATGAATAAAATATTAGAAAACATGACAAATTAACATTCACTGAGAGAATTTGACAAAACTTTCTCAGAAATCAACATACCAAGTAGATAAAAAATAAGAAAGGACATAAAGAATTTGAACGACCCATTAATGAACTAGCTGTGTGTGTGTGTGTGTGTGTATGAGCCTAAGAGGGAATATACATTTTTTCTAAACACGTATATTGAATACTCATAAACACTGATTACGTATTAGCCCATGAAGAAAGTCTCAACACATTCCAAAAAGAAAAACCAACACAAGCCAAAAATGCTATCCAAATTTCAAGAGGGCTAGAAATAAAAAAAAAGATAACTATTTACTTGGAAATGTAAAACACTCCTTTTGAATTCAAGAGGATATAAAAATGAAAATTTTAAATTGGAAACGAACAACGTAAAGATCACTACATATCAAGCCCTGTGAAATGTAGTCAAGGTCACAATGTAGATACCTTTTAGCAATTCTATTCAGTAAATTTGATCTACAATGAACACAATGATTCAAAAATATTATCATTACCTAAAAATCTCTGTTCTTTACCAGAACTGCTTTGATTTATGATGTAGTAATGCAGAGTTATAGGGTGAAAAAACGCACATAGGTAAGTTTTTCAGGTGGCTCCTTTCAAGCACTGTACAATGCTAACTAAAACTGAGGAGCCCTGCTTCCAATCCCAGCTTTGCCTCCACACTAACTAGCCGAGTGCCCCTCATCAGATATTTAAACGTTTTGAGTCTCAGTTTTTCTGGCTATGAAACTTGAAGGATGAGCTGATTAGATTATCTCTAAGGTTTCTTGTAACTTTAAGTATTAAATTGTTGTATATGTAGAAACTTCAACTCAACTAATTTTGAAAAGCTTTTGTGTAGTATACATTTCCTTACTCTATTTAACAGTATGCCAAACATTAACTTTTTTAATGACAATCATCCTAATGAATATTTCCTACTGTACTATGTGCTTTAAAATAGTTATCACAATTCAAAAGCAAGAATAAGATAAATTTCTGCCTCCAAGGAATGCATCCTTTTCATTTGCCAACTTGATTTCTCAATTTAGTAAGAGAGACTATTGAAGGGGTGGGGGGGACTTCTCTTCATTTCTATGAAAAATACTCCTGGTGTTAAAAGGTCTATCATTGCAGTAGTGTTTGAAGTCAGATACTTAAGTAATTTTCGCTGTTTCACTGATGGTACTTTAAAAAAAATCTTATAACCACACATTTCTTAAGTGGTTCCTTCTTGGCTTTAAACGTTATCAGTCATAGAGCTGCTATGACTGGAAGACCACTAAATGCCAAACCATTTCTTCTTCGGGAGTCAATAACTGACTCTAGAATTGAATGAAAATATTCACAGGACAATGAGCAATCATAGAATACCACACAAAAGTAAAAAAACATTTCTTAAAAGATTACATAAATTTAGTATCAAATGCTACATAGTTATATCTTGATTCTACCTGAATTTTAATTCATCCTCAAACTGTTATTTTTGGATTTTTTCACTTGCATCTAACTTTTTAAATCGAAGTGGGGAGGGGAACAGAGAAGCAGGACAGAGGGCAATATTTTCCATCCAGCTGAGTAAACTGCCTCTTTAAAAGATGATTCTTTCCATTTTTTCTGCCAGTTCACAATAAATGTGAGAAAACTGCATGTGCCAATGATACTTGCTATAAGTTATATGACAGTTTGTTAATATAACAAAGTTTGGCACTCAGCAGTGCCTTGCATAGTTGGTACTCAGTATCTGAATATTAAATGAAAACACAAAATTAAACTTGACAGATACTTACATGTGTCTCATTTCAGACAAAAGGCAGTTTCAAAGTCCACAACATCCAATATATGATACTGGATAGGGGAGTAAATAAAGTATCAACACTTGGAGATTAGATGAATAGTAGAGGTGGACAGACTGGTGTGACAACAGAATCCAGGAGAACAGAAAATCCAGGGCCCACAGCCTCACTACTTCCTTCCTTTTAGAAAAGCTCCTGCTCTCCTCGTACCACCCCATCTTCCCCACCAAAGACTCTAGCAGTCAGAAACCAACTAAGGAATTCAACCTTCACTAAAAAAAGCAAAGCTCAAGTGTCAGTCTTGAATTCTTACTTCCAAACTGCATGGGAAATCCCTTATCACATTTCTTGCATAAAAGATCTGACAATAAAGTAGTAAAATTAATTCTCCAAAGCCACAGAAAAAAGCAAAATCATTACATATTCAAAGAAAGATGATTAAGTTCCAGAACTAGCACATATGTAGCATTTAAGGTAAAGTAAAACCATGTGATGACTGTTTTTTTTTTGGTGGTTGCTCTAAAATGTTCAGTTGAAAGTTTGATTTTTTTTAATGCTTCCAAAATGATATATTTATCAGCATAATAGTTAAAATTCAGTTCCTCTTCATTTACCAATCAAGACTTGAGTTTGCGATTTAAGTTTCTCAGAGAACAAGCATTTCACAATGCTGTTTACGCTACAGCAATGTAGTAGTATGGTAGGTCTTCAAAGGGAAATTCAGAATTATTTTCTTCTCTCCTCCTAGCACCAATCCACTCACCTTATATTCATTAGGATCAGGAACAAGATGCAGAACATTTGTTACAAAGAAACAGTGCCAAGGGCTTTTTATATAATAAGGGACTGGTTCATTAAAGGTTTGAACCCAAGTGATGTGGGCTCCTTGGACTTTTTTAAAATAAGTGTCTAGAGCTTGCCCCCTACGGTTAAAACTTGGTCTTTTCTCTCCCACTTTTTTGAATCTTTTATTGACTATTTTGTAACTTGTTCTTATTCCAACCCAATGGTGAATTAAAAGGCCATTTGGGAGCTGCTCTGACCTTACTCAGCTCTGGATACTTTGCCCACAGGTCTGTTATTGAGAACCTTTTATGAAACACAATATATATCTCATTCAGACTAAGGTGTAAAGTTGCGGAATGACCATAACAAGCCATAGGACATTCAAACAAAGTGAGAGAAGTAATGTGGAAGCCATTTAGGGGGCCTTTAATGAAGAGCACTGGATTCATATGTACACACTTACTAGAATCACCATAATGTCAGAATCTTAGTCCTTTTCAACATTCTACTTTACTGCAGCCATGTTAACAATCTTGTGGGGAAACAAATGTGTTGTCAGACAGTAGATTCTGTAGTCAAACTACCTAAATTCTGAGCAGAAGACTAAGAAATGATGTCACAACATCACATATAAATACGTCTCTATCTATTTTTCCTGGTTCCCTAATCTTCCATCAATCAGTCACTTTCATGTATTTTCAATCACACCCTCTTCTCCTGGCTTGTCTTCTCCAGCATGTTTTATATATTTCAAAGTGTCTTCTACCTTAAAAACAAAACAAAAATAAACCCCAGGGCTAATTTTTCATTTTAGTGCCTCCAAAGTTCATAAAGTACCTGACAGAAGTTTCTCACAAAATATTTGTTGAGTAAATGAAAAGTTAGAGAAGTATATAGTTGCACAAGTATAATTTTAAAATTATCAGTAACTCATGGGAAAGCAATACAAATAAGTAAAAAAATGTTCAACCTACATAATTAAAAGTACAGTGAGAAACCATTTTTCTTCTATCACACTGGCAAAACTCCAAAGCTTTAATATGTTTTGCTGGTGAAGCTGTGAAGAAATAAGCACTTTCTTACATTGCAGCTGGGAGCACCACTTGGTACAGCCAAAATGAAGAGCAATCTGATAATATCTATCAGAATGACATAGTCACTCCCACTTCTAGGAATTTATTCTATAGATATACTAACACATTGTGTGAAGATTAGATATATATGTTATTCACATATACAGTCACAATGTTATTCACAGCACTAACAGCAAAAGATTTCAAACCATGTAATAACTGCCCATCAGAAAAGTATATGCTATATATGAAAAAAAAAATGACTATACGATATACATACAAATGTGTGTATATACACATATATATATATTTACACACACACATCACATATATATAAAAGTATACCCAAACAATATTGCTACCTCAGAGGAAAGTGAATTGATGGCTAAGGGTTAGGCTAAAAGAAAGACTTTTTGCTGTATTGCTTTGTTTACCTTTTGAATTTTGTGCTATTAAACCACTCCAATATAGCTTTTTAAAAAATAGTTTTAGCTAGATCATGAAATTTAACTATACGTTACTAAGGAATTTTACCCATCAACATCATAAATTTAAAAGTAAGAAAAACTCAATAAAATTCTATCATGCCTTTTATTTTAATTGCCACTTTCTTCCTTGTATCTTATTTACATCTTTCAAGTAAATTTCAATCCCTAAATCTACACACACATTTCCACAGAGAAGTCTAAAGAGCCATAATCTAGATTAACCAAATCCAAAAAACCTGATGCCGTCAAGTAGTAGAACTGCCCCACAGGGTTTCCAAGGAGTGCCTAGTGGATTCAAACTGCTAACCTTCTAGTTAGCAGCCATAGCTCTTAACCACTATGCCACCAGGGTTTCCTAATCCAGATTAAGAACCTAAAAAAACAAAAAGAGGTATAGTTGAATCATCTGTGTAACAAGTAAGACAACAACTAGGAGAAAGGTTGGGGCCTATAATGCTACACAAAATGAAAGACACTCCCTGAGTGAAACCAGAATACATTAATGTTCAATTCAATGCAATGTCAAATTGTTGAAACGTCGTTTTGAGATTGCCACAGCAAAAAAGAAGTCCCTGTGAGAAAGAATTTCTAAAACAGAGCACTCATTTAAGTAACTAACTTTATTCCCTACTACTGTTGACCCAAAAAGCCATATTTTCTCCATATTTATGCCATAATACAGTGGGGATCTAAAACTTCAACATGCATCAGAATCACCTGGAGGGGTTGTTAAAATACAGACTACTGGACCCCACCCCAGAGATTCTGATTCATTAAGTCTGGGATTAGGCCCAAAACCTTCCATTTCTAACAAGTTCCCTGGTGATGGGGAAGCTGCTGGAGCTAGGACCACACTTTGAAAACCACTGATCTACTATAATCAACTAATCTATTCCAGAAACCAGATGTGTTAAAAGTCGACTAGTGCATCACCATTATAGGTGGTTCCAGAGTTACTAAGTAACATGTTCTACAACCTGTAACAATTTCCTCTCAACTAAAACTGAAATAAGCCTCTTAATCAAACGTCTCTGCCATACCTGCTAATCGCCTAATCTTCAAAATGTCTTTTCAACTTTTAATTTCTAGATATTGGTTGTCTCCCTACCTATATAGATTCTCTGTAGACTTTTTCTTTTTTAATAGTGCCTGCCACTTATACTTCTCTTCGCCAGTATTATTTCTTGTGATGTGCAGGGGGGAGATAAAAAGAACTTTCTAATGGAAATGTCAAAAATAAATGTCCCAATGAAGCAAGGTGTTACCCGAGTCAGATTAAAGAGACTCAAGTTTAAAAGAAGAGTTAGAAGTAAACTCACACACTTTTGAGATCAAAAACCCTTGTAAGAAAACTGAGGAAAATAAATTCATTTAGCATCCAATATTATAGCAACGGAAAATACTAAACAGCAAGTTATACTGCAAAGGAAATATATGAATATATATGAATATAAATTTGCTTTAAATGCAGGGCAAAAGCGAGCAGGTGCAAATGAATGCCAGGAACTGAAATCTAAATGCAAATACTTTAAAAGCTCATGGGCAATATATTGGAGCATTATTCAGCAATAAAAAGAAATGAGCTATCAAGCTGCAAAAAGACATGGAGGAATCTTAACTGTATATTGCTAAGTGAAAGAAGTCAGTCTGAAAAAGCTACATATTTTTATGATTCCAACTATATGACATTCTGGAAAAGGCACAACTATAAAAAAACCCTGTTGCCAGTAAGTCAATTCTGACCCATAGCGCCCTTACAAGATGGAGTAGAACTGCCCCATAGTATTTTCAAGGCTGTACTCTTTACAGGGAAACCCTGGTGGTGTAGTGGTTAAGAGGTACGGCTGCTAACCAAAAAGGTCTGTAGTCTGAATCCACCAGGCACTCCTTGGAAACCCTATGGGGCAGTTCTACTCTGTCCTATAGGGTTGCTATGAGTCGGAATCGACTCGACGGCAATGGGTTTGGTTTTTTTTTTTTGGTTTTAATCTTTACAGAGGAGCTCTGGCAGTTCAGCGGTTAACAGCTTGTCTGCTAACCAAAAGATCGGCAGTATGAATCCACCAGCGGCTCCTTGGAAACCTTATGGGGCAGTTCTAGTCTGTCCCATAGGGTCACTGTGAGTCGGAATTGACTCGACAGCAATGGTTTTTTTCTTTTTTTGGTGGGGAGGTAGTCTTTAGAGGATAGGTGACTTGCCAAGAGAAACAAGAGACAGACACTGACTTGAAGCCTATACCTGAGAACTCCCAAACTAGTCCCAGTACTAGGCTCCAAGTGGTATTTCACTAAGGGGTTACAGGGAAGGTAAAAGCCATTCATCGAACACTACAAATGTGTGCTAAGTATGCATTCAAAGTATTTTAGTTTTATACACACACAGTCTAGCTCTGTCCACTGGCAAGACCTAGAAACAATGAGCAACCCAGTAACAATGAACATCTAGCCAACCACAGTGACATCTTAAAAAATCATTTCCCATTAAATGATACCAGGGTTTCTTGGAAAAATGGCTGGTTCTGGGCCTGGGCAAGAAATGTACAAGATGAGCCTGGAACATCTTGACACATCAGACAGTAAGAAAGCTATCTAAGACTTTCAAGGTTATGTCAAAAGTACTCAGGTGCGATTAAGGCCTGTATGCCACTGATGGGGCAATTTGAGCTTCAATAAGGATAAGAATTGACTGGACTGTTACCTATCAACTATGCTGAAATCCCTGAAATCATAATGATTTTTAAAACGACAAACAAATTAATTACCTTCAGAGGATGATCATCAATTTATTATCTTGAAAACTGTGTAAATAAAAGAATCAAGTAATAAAGACTGGTATCCTGACTTTCCTAAGTGAAATACACAAAAAGTAGATGAGAAGTGTCTTCTTATAAAATTATTCCAGTTAATATATGAATCCAAAATGGCAGAATTCAAATATCAACATTTTATTATCCCTAGTAAATTAGTAAGTCTAGCTATTGAACATCCGTAGCTACTAATATAAAAAAAGAATGAAAACCAAACATTATTTCCACTTGACATAAAACACAAACAACATATAATTTTGCCAAAGAGATTAACCCTGAATCTGATCAAGTGTCTAAATTCAACTGCCAAAGAGAAGTATGTTGAACTGTACCAGCAGAATACAGATTGAGAAAATTAGAGGTCAAATGGCTGCAGTGATATCTACAGATTAAAAGAGACTTAAAAGAGTCTAAAAAAAAGTGGCATAAATTAATTATAGTGTCCAGGAATGCACACTTGGGTAAAGAAACTATAAAGAAATGTAAAATAGTACCAGGCAATTCAGAAGAGTGGTTACTTTTGGCGGGAGGGAGGCGGATGTGATGGGGATGGAACACATGGAAGAGCTTCTAATTTCTTGTTCTAAGTGGTGGTTACAAGGGCATTCACTTTAAAATAATTCACAATGCTATACATCTACTCTATACAGATTTATTTTACAATAAAAAGGTGTGTATGTATGTACATACTAAATTAAGGAATAAAAAGGAAAAAGAGAATAGGAGAAGTTATGACACCTGATGAGAGCTGGCCACAACATTTGAGAAAATACAAAGTAGATAGAGGGGTGTGCCTGCCTTGGGAGAAAGTCAACAAGATGGAAGCAAACTCAAACTGCAGTATACCAGGAAGCTCAGGAAAACACCAGATTCTTCTGAAGGTCAGGGTGCAGGGTGAGGCTAATAACACAATTGGTAATAAGTCTGTATAAAGAGGAGTTAGTTCCCCAGGTGCTTTCCTGCAGCGATTATACTCAGGTAACTGCCCCTCCCTCATCTAGGTAGAGGTCTCAAAACCTGGTCTCCGGATTGACCCATGTATAGGGTGAGGCCAAGCAGCAAGGTGTCAAGCCCCTTCTTTCTTTGATATTGTATCTGAAACATTCAAAAACAACCTTACTTTTTTACTCCACAAGAGAATTAAATCAAAGTCCATTTTTGTCACCAGAGCCCTTCTTTGTATCCTAGAACAATGACACTCCAACAATGAAAAAAAAAAAAAAAACAAAAAAACTATAAAATAGTACTAGAAAAGTTTCCTGAAATTAAGATGAAGATTTTCTTTACTGAAAAGACCAAGATCCCAGAACAAAGGATCAAAAGATCCACATCAAGGTACATTATTATGAAATTTATTTGCAGAAGATATAATCATCTACATACAAATTCTCATGGAATCAACAACAACAAAAAGGTACTAGAACTAATAAGTGAGTTTAGCAGGTTTGCAGAATACAAGATCAACATTAAAAAATCAAATGTATTTCTGTAACAACGAAAAACTGAAATTAACAAAACGACCATTTACAATAGCATCAAAAAATATGAAATACTTAGAGATGAATCTGACAAAAAATGTGTAAAAACTTTATACTGAAAAGTACAAAATACTGTTACATAAATTAAAGGCCTGAATAAATGGAGAGATATACCATGTTTATTAAGCAGAATATTCAATAATGTTAAGATTTCAATTCTTCCCAAATTGATTTATAAATTCAACGCAATCCCAATAAAAATTCCAGCAGGCTTTTTGCAGAAATTGACAAACTAATTCAAAAATTCAAATAAGGTTCACGGAGGTCAACATGGCGCTACAGACAGAAGCACCATGCTGACCTCTGCAGCAAAGACCTGAAAAACTAAGTAAAACAGATACAAATGTTGATCCTAGAACCCTAAGCATCAAATGAAGGAATAAAGAACTAGATCAAGCACTGAATGGAAGGAGAAACTGACAGAGAATGGAGAGCAAGAAGAGCTACGGAGTGGAAGTCCCCTGCCAACTAACGTGGCACAGCTTTGCCATCTTGGAGCACAGTCAGCAACAACTCCAGACAGGGAGTATGGGAAGGCAACTTCACAGAGCTCCCAACAAGAGACAGAGCACCCAGTAACCAGAGAAACACGCTTTCCCACCCCTCACCCTTCTGCCCTGTACACTACCTCTGCCACTTCCCAACAGACCACGGCTTCTCGGCCAGAGAGATACCAACTCACTGCCACCCCTGGTCCATCATGTTCCCACCAGCCAACTCCCTCAGTGCCATATTTGTTCTCTCTTTCCTTTTCTATCTCCCTTCCACCTAGCTCCGTGGCCACCTCTGCCCCTTCTCGATAGGCCTTGCTGCACCACTCGGCTATAGAAACACTGACTCGCCACCAGCCCTGGTCCACCCCACTCCCACCAGACAGCACCCTCAGTGCCCTTTTTTTTCTTTTTCCCTTTCTTCCATTTGTTTCTCTCCGGACTAACCCCACGTGCAGCCTCTGCCCCTTCCTGACAAGCATCACTACACCACCAGGCAAGAGAAACACCAGCACCAGCTCACCGTCAATCAGATTCTGCCCTGCCCCCACTGGTCAGCTCCCTCAGTGCCATATTTTTGTTTCTCTCTCCTTTCCTTCCTTTTCTTCCTCCCTCCTACCTAGCCCTGTGTGCCACCTCCAATCCTTCTCAACAGGTCTTGCTGCACCACTCCATTAGAGAGCTACTGGCACATGGCCACCCTGGGTCTACCTTTCCCCCACTTGCCAGTTCCTGCCATGCTGCCATTTTTTTTTTTTTTTTTTTTCCTTTTCTCTGTTTCCCTTTCTTCCAACCACCTAGCCCAGTACGCCAATTCCACGCAGTCTTACAGGGCCACAGCTCAATGCCTCAGCTAGAAAGCCATCAGCCCACAGCTGCCCCAAGCCCGCGGTGCCACCACCAGCCAGTTCCCATTGTGCCAACATTATTTCTCTTTTTCTTTTGCTTCTTCTCTCTCTTATTTTCTTTCTCTCCCACCTAGCTCCGCACATCACATCCCCTCCATTCCACCAGCCCTCAGGTCGGCTCCACCCCCACTTACCAGCTCCCACTGTACTGCCAGTTTTTTTTTTCCTCGCTTTGCCTTTTCCTTCTCCCTTGGACCTAGTCCCGTACAACACCTATCCCTGTCACTGGACCAGCCACACCTCCACAGCAGGGCCCGCCAGGCCCCACCACATCGCCAACAATTTTATTATTTTCTTTTACTTTCTTTTCTTAACACCTCCCAGCTAACCTTGTACGTGACCTCCCCACCTTTCCCACCAGCCCCCAGGGTTGCCCTCCCCACCCTACAGAAAATAGATTAAAAAATATATATTTTAAATCTTTCGGTTTTCTTTTCTTTCTCCCTCCCACCTAGCCCCAAGCACCACCCCCATCCTTCTCACCAGTCCCCAACATGCTGCCACAGCAACAGCACCCCCAATGCACAGGCCAGCCATCACACTGGGCCCGCACCCCCCCACCCCCACCACTTGACCAGCTGCTGAATGGTGGGAAACATGTCTGCACCACTTCCCATACAAAACCCCAACCTATCTGATGAGGGGCGGGGAAAGCTCCCACACAGCTGGAGCAACATCAGGAGGCCACCCAATCTGTCCTTAGCAATCTCGCCAAACCAGTGTACAGTGAAATGGGCTTGCCCTATCTGTTGCTATCCTGCTCACCCAAACAAGGTGGTGAGAACTATTGTACCCACAGATGACAAAGCAGCAAAACACATCTGGCTGCCCACACTGATATATCTAAACAAAACAAAAAAGCAAGTCAAAACAAACATACAATCAACAAATAAAGAAAACAATGCCTTAATGTCTTGGAGACAATACACAATATCAAAACATATAAAAATGCAGGAAAAGGTGGCTTTAGTAAATGACAAAATAAAGAATCAGATGATCTTCCAGTAGAATAAAAAGCAGTGTAACTACCTGACGTGGAATTCAAAAGACTAATATTTAGGGCTCTCTAAGAGATAAGGAAAGAGCTCAAGGAAACACAGACAAAACTGAGTACAAAATAGAAAAAATCATGAAAACTAAACACAGACAAAAACAATGAAAACACAGTCAAAATCAAGGAAAACACACAAAGTAATAGAAGAATTCAGGAAAATAATACAAGACCAAAATGTCAAAATAAATAAACAACTAAAAATCATACAAAAACAGCAACTAGAAATCCAAAAGATAAACAACAAAATTTCAGAAATGGACAACTCAACAGAAAGTTTTAGGAGCAAATTTGAAACAATGGAGGACAGAATTAGCAAGAATGAAGACAAATCTACGGACGCCATGCTGTTTGAGAAGAAAAGAATGAAGAAAACCTAATAATTATATGGAACGCAATCAAGAGCAAAAATTTGCACCTGATCAGAGTCCCAGAACAGGAGGAGAAAGCAGAAAATGCAGATAAGACTGTTAAAGATTTGCTGGCAGAAAACTTCCCAAATATCATGAAAGACAAAAAGCTGACCATACAAGAAGCTCAACGAACCCCATACAGGATAGACCACCAAAGAAAGTCCCCAAGACATAGCATAATCACACTTGCCAAAACCAAGGACAAAGAATCCTGAGAACAGCTCAAGAAAAATGAAAAGTCACTTAGAAAAGGGAAACAATAAGACTATGCTCTGATTACTTGGCAGAAACTATGCAAACAAGAAGGCAGTGGGATGACATATATAAAAGCTTGAATATATCTTGAATAATATATCGTGCAATGCTCTTTCTCAAATACCATGGTGAAATTAGGACATTTCCAGATAAACAGAAATGAAGGGAATTTGAAAAAACCAAACCAAACTTACAATAAATATTAAAGGGAGTACTCCAGTTAGAGACTCAAGATCAGGAAACAACTGGTGTTTAAGACAAAGGACAGCAACCGTCAGATACCAACCTAGATAAAGAATTCTCAATAATAAAACAAAGCTGAAAGACCTAAAACAGGGAAACAGAGGTGTCAATCTGTAAATGATAACAACGTCAAAACAATAAAAGGGGGGTGAAACGATGTAAGTATACAACTCTCAACTAGACAGGAAATCAAGGCAATATCAAGTAATAAAAGGCTCCTTCAAACTCAGGAGGGTAAGTGTAAATTTCAAGGTAAACACAAAGTAAGCTAACAAACTGACTTATCAGAATAAAAAAAGAAAACCATGAACATTCAGTAAACACAAAATTTATAGTAATACAAGAAAAAAATCCACAAACAAAAGGAACTCAGCCCAGGAGAGTAAGAGAAACAAAGAAAATGTCAGCACCACAACAAAATCACAGTAATAAACTCATACTTATCAATAATTACACTGAATGTAAATGGTTTAAAAGCACCTGTAAAGAGACAGAGAATAACAGAAGGGATTTAAAAAAAAAAAAAAAAACAAAAAAACAACCCAACCATCAATATGCTGTCTACAAGAGACACAGCTTATTCACAAAGACATACATTTATTAAAAATCAAAGGGTGGAAAAAAATACATCAAGCAAATGGTAACAATAAAAGGGAAGGAACGGCAATACTAACTGCAGATAAAACAGACTTCAAGGGAAAATCAACAATAACGAACAAGGAAGGACATTATATAATGACTACAGGGACAATCCACCAAGAAGACATAACCTAAATAAATAACTACGCACCCAATGACGAGGCCCCAAAATACATAAATACTAACAGCACTGAAAAGAGAAACCGACAGTTCCGCAGTAATAGAAGAAGGCTTCAACACACAATTCTCGGTAAAGGACAAAATTTCAAAAGAGAAATTCAACAGAGATACATAAGCTCTTAAGGTAAGAGTTGAACAACTGGACCTCATAGACATATAAAGAACATTCAACCCAACAGCAGCAAAGTAACATTCTTTTCCAAGACACATGGAACATTCTCCAGAATATGCCACGTTAGGCCAGAAAACAACCTTAAGCAAAATCCAAAACACTGAGATAATACAAAGTATTTTCTCTGATCACAACATCATAAAAGTAGGAATCAATAATAGGAAGAACAAGGAAAAAATATTAAATACATGGTGTCCATGGATTGAACTGTATCCCCCAAAAATATCTTGGATGGGTCATGATTCCCAGTATTGTATAATTGTGTACCATTTTGTAATCTGATGTGATTGCCTTGATGTGTTGTAAATTCAATCACTATGATCTAATAAAATGGATTAACAGCAGTTATACTGATGAGGTATATAAGATTGCATAGTGTCTTAATCCAATCTCTTTTGAGATATAAAACAGAGAAGCAGGCAGAGACACATGGGAACCTCATACCACCAAGAAAGCAGCGGAGGGAGCAAAGTGCATCCTTTGGAAGTGAGGTTCCTGAGCAGAGAAACCCCCAGACCAAGGGAAGACTGATGGCACGGACCTGCCTCCAGAGTCGACAGAGAAAGTGCTCCCCTGGAGCCAACACCCTGAATTTGGACTTGTAGCCTACTGGACTGTGAGAAAATAAACTTCTCTTTGTTAAAGCCATCCAGTTGTAGTATTTCTGTTACAGCAGCACTAGGTGACAAAGACACATGGAAACTGAATACCTTGCTTAAAAACAACTAGGTAATAAAATAAATCAAAGAGGGAATGAAAAAATTCATAGAATCAAAATGAGATTGAAAACACATCATACCAAAACCTTTGGGACACAGCAAAGGCAGAGCTCAGAGATCAATTTATAGCAATAAACGCACACATGAAAAAAGAACAGGCCAAAATCAAAATGTTGCCCTACAACTTGAACAAATAGAAAAAGAACAGCAAAAGAAGTCCACAGCCACCAGAGGAAAAGAAATAATATTAGAGCAGAAATAAATGAAATAGAGAACAGAAAAACAATAGAATCAACAAGACCAAAAGTTGGTTCAAAAAGATTAACAAAATTTGACAAATCATTTGTCAAACTGACACACAAAAAAAAAAAAAAAAAAAAAAAAAAAAAAGGGGATAGAAAGAAATAACCCAAATAAGAAATGAGACGGGGTACATTACAACAGACCTAGCTGAAATAAAAAGGATCGTAACAAATACTATGAAATGTTGTACTTCAACAAATTTGAGAACCTAGTAGAAATGGACAAATATCTAGAAACACACTACCTACCTAAACTAACACAAACTGAGGTAGAAAATTTGAACAGATCAATAACGAGACAAAACTGAAGAGGTAATTAAACAAAAATCCAAACAAAAAAGACCCTGGCCCAGACGGCTTCACTGTAGAATTCTACCAAACATTCGTGGAAGAGGTCACACCAGACTAATCAAACTACTTCAGCGCACAGAAAAGGAAGAAATACACTTGAATTCATTCTATGAAGCCAGCATAACCCTGATACCAAGCCTGTCAAAGACACCACAGAAAAAGAAAACTACAGACCAATATCTCTCATGAATATAGTTACAAAAAGTCTCCAAAAAATTCTAGATTTTCCTGTACAAAAATGGATTAATAGTAGATATACTGTTGTGCAACTTGCTTCATCCACTGTGGACATTTTTCAGGTCAGAAATATATACCTATGTTTAACATTATGCTGGAAGTCCCACCAAGAGCAATAAGGTAAGAAAAAGAGATAAAGAGCATCCAAATTGGACAGGAAGGAGTAAAATTATCCTTATTTGCAGATGATATGATACTATACCTAGAGAGTACCAAAGATTCCACAAGAAAACCACTGGAACTGAAAGGAAGATTTAGCAGTGTAGTAGAATGCAAGATCAACATACAAAAACCTGTTGGATTCCTATACACCAATAAAGAGAACTTCAAAAAAGAAATCAAGAAAACAGTATTTATAATCACTCCTAAAAAAATAAAATACTTAGGAATAAATTTGATCAGGGATGTAAAAGACCTACACAAAGAAAACTACAAAACACTACGCAAGAAACCAAAGAAGATCTACATAAATGGAAAAAAATACTATGCTCCTTGATAGGAAGACTCAACATAGTGAAAATGTCAAAGCTACCCAAAGCGATCTATAGATATAATGCAATCTCGATTCAACTACCAACAGCATTCTTTAACGAGATGGAAAAATTAATCACTAACTTTATATGGAAAAGAAAGAGGCCTCGGATAAGTAAAGCATTACTGAAAAAGAACAAAGTAGGATGACTCACACTACCTAATCTCAGAACCGACTATACTACACAACCACAGTAGTCAAAACAGCCTGGTACTGGTACAATGACAGGCACATAGACCAATGGAACAGAATTGAGAACCCGGGCATAAATCCATCCACCTGTGGTCAGCTGATCTTTGTCAAAGGCCTATAGTCCATTAAATAGGGAAAAGACAGTCTTTTTAATAAATAGTGCTGGCAAAACCAGATGTTCATCTGTTAAGAAATGAAACAGGACCCATACCTCACACCATACACAAAAACTAATTCAAAATGGATCAAAGACCAAAACATAAAACCTAAACATAAAAGATTATGAAAGAAAAAATAGGGACAACACTTGGGGCCCTAATACATGGCATAAATATAATACAAAACTTAATTAGCAATGTACAAACACCAGCAGATAAACTAGATAACTGGGAGCTCCTAAAAATTAAACACTTATGCTCAGCAAAAGACTTCACCAGAGTTAAAAGAAAATCTACAGACTAAGAATAATTTTTTGACTGCAATTATCCGACAAGGGTCTAATCTCTAATACCTACAAGATACTGCAACACCTCTGTCCTGAGCTGGGTTCTCTAGAGAAACAAAACCAGTGCAGCATGTAACTACATTATATAGAGAGATTTATATAAAGGAAATGGCTCACAAGGTTCTAGAGGCTAGAAAGTCCCAAGTACATGAGTCCCTTTCCCGACTGACATAGCTGCAGGTGCTGGCAAATCCAAGATCAGAAGGTCAGATGGCACATAAGCTACTAGCTCAAGTCCCAGGTACCAGAGATCAAGTGAACAGGAGCCAGCTGCATGATCCAGAGTGAGCAAAAGTCAGCGAGCCTTGCCAGAAAGTCCATGTATAGTGGATGCAGGCAACATCCCCAAAGGAACACCCTTTCAACTGGTTGGCTGTTCACAACATATCTCATCATGGAGGTGATCAAATTATATCAGAGCTCATTATGGAGGTGATTACATCATTATATGACTGCCAAACTACATCATAATTGCTAAACCAATGAGGACCATGGTCCAGCCAAACTGACACACAACATTAACCATTACAATCCACCCCTTGTCAACTTGTCAACTGTACATATCTTCTTAAACCATACAAAATCTCTGAATAAAGACAATTATAAAGTCATAATTATCCTAACATGATACAACTAACATGCATACAACCAAAAATGTACTAGCCCTGTTTACATCTTATATTTTGTAATTGAAGAAAATAAAAATATTTGATGTACACATAGAAGGAAGAAATACTCATTATAATTACAGTCTTCATTTCTACAACTGGTCTCATGGTCATAACTGGTATTCAGAACTACCTTCTTCCATCACCCACTCCGTATTCCCTTTTCCCTTAGCGAGTACCTCAGCTGGTCATGGATGTCTGCCTGGTGGGGTGGCCCAAATTTTCATTCCTGAAGGATCTGGGCAATTAGTAGTCATATCATAATTGGGTTGTTGTAGCTTTCCATTGAAAGAGACACCCTAAGGGATTACCTGCATTCCAGACATACTCTTCTTTACTTCCATTATGTTATATCAATCCAACTTCCTCTTGGTAATCAGGACAATCACACCAGACAATATGTTAACTCCCTTCTTCGCCTGTTGCTCCAAAGGCATGAGGAGCCCAAAGTCCTCAGGTGGAATTCTTAACTTCCATTTCAACAGAATCAGTGATCTGTCTCCAGGCAGGTGCACACCTCCCTTTGGAATGAAGACCTCTAGACCCTCAGAATATAGGGTCCCGGGGACAGGATGTAAAAATTTTGTGAAAGGATATGGCCAGACACTTCATCAAAGAAGACATTCAGGCGACTAGCAGACACATGAGGAAATGCTCTCGATCATTAGCCATTAAAGAAATGCAAATCTAAACTGACTGAGATACCATCTCACTGCCCACTGCCCCTCCCCCACAATACTGGCACTAATCCAAAAAAACACAAAATAACAAATGAAAGAGAGGTTGTGGTGAGACTAGAACTCTTATGCACTGTTGGTGGGAATGTACAACCATTTTGAAAAATGGTACGGTGCTTCCTTCAAAACCTAGGAACAGAAATACCATATAATCTAGTAATCCCACTCCTAGGAATATATCCTAGAGAAATAAGAGCTGTCACATGAATAGATGTATACACACCCATGTTCAACGCAGCACTATTTACAACAGCAAAAGGATGGAAAAAACCTCAGTGTCCATCAACAGATGAATGGATAAACAAATTATATATACAATGGAATACTATGCAACGATTAAGAACAATGAAAAATCCGCAAAACATCTCACAACATCAATGAATCTGGACAGCATTATGCTAAGTGAAATAGCTCAGTCACAAAAGGACAAATCTAGCATGAGAACACTATTATAAGAACTCAAGAAAAGGTTTACACACAGCAAAAGCATTCTTTGATGGTTACAAGGGTGGGGAGAGAAAAGAAGCAGAAATTACTAACTAGATAGTAGACAAGTGTTAACTTTGGTGAAGAGAATGACAACACACAATATAGGGAAAGTCAGCATAACTGGACCAAAGCAAAAGCACAGAAGTTTCCTAGACACGTCTACACTTTGAGGGACCGAGTAGCTGGGGCTGGGGCCTGGGGACCATAGTCTTGGGGGACATCCAGGTCAACCGGTATAATAGTTAATAAAGAAAATGTTTTACATTCCACTTTGGTGAGTAGTGTCTGGGGTCTTAAAAGCTTGCAAGAGACCATCTAAGATACATCTATTGGTCCCATCCCACCCAGGGCAAATGAGAACGAACAAAACCAAAGACACAAGGAAAATATTAGCCAAAAGGACTAAAGGACCATATGAGCCAGAGACTCCATGAGCCTGAGACCAGAAGAACTAGGTGGTGCCCGGCTACCACCAACGAACATTCTGACAGGGATCACAACAGACAGTCTTGGACAGAGCAAGAGAAAAATGTAGAACAAAATTCAAATTCACGAAAATAGACCAGACTTACTGGTCTGACAGAGACTGGAGGAACCTCTAAAACTACGGCCCATGAACAGTCTGCTAACCCAGAACTGAAACCATTCCCAAAGCCCACTTTTTAGGCAAAGATTAGACAGGCCTATAAAATAAAAAATAACACACGTGAGGTAGGACGCTTCTTAGTTCAATCAAATATATAAAACCAAATAGGCAACTCCTGTCACAAAGCAAGCCAACAGACAAGAAGGGACGAATAAGCACAGGGAACCCAAGACGGAAACAGGGAGCATGCTGTCACATTATGGGGATTACAACTAATGTTGCAAAACAATATGTATATAAATTTCTGAATGAGAAGTTAACTTGAGTTCTAAACTTTCACCTAAACCACAATTAAAAAAAAAAAAAAAAGAAAAAAAATTTTGCAAGTGGGTCACTAAGGGGTAATAGTGAGTGGTGCCACTCCCATTTCCACCCCTTGATTCCGGACCCATGAATCCTGGCTATGAGAGAAACAGTACCATATGTTGGATGCTGATTTAAAGTATATACAGCCATTTGGGGAACACTGCCCCAACCCTGCAAGGTCCTGACACTTAACTGGCACCATAATGGTGTCTTCAGAAGGCTATTCCATCGTTCTATCAAGCCAGCTGCTTCAGGATGATGGAAAACATGGTAAGACCACTGAATTCCATGAGTCCCTTGATCAGAGGAGATGCTGTGTGGGATACCATGACATTGGATAAGGCATTCTGTAAGAAAACCAAAAACACAAGAAAAACATCAGCCCAAAGGACTAAAGGACCACATGAGCCAGAGACTCCATGAGAGACTCCACAGTAGTTTTGGCAGAAGCAGTAAATGCAGTAAAGGCAAACCTGCATCCACAGTGTCTATTCCAATAAGAACCAAATGCTGTCCTTTCCATGATCGAAGTGGTCCAATATAACCAACCTGCCACCAAGTTGCTGGCTGATCCTTGAGGAATGGTGCCTTACAGGGGGGCTCAATGTTGGTCTCTGCTGCTGGCAGACTGGGCACTCAGCAGTGGCTGTAGCCATGCTGGCTTTGGTGAGTGTAATTCCATGTTGCTGAGCCCATGCATAACCTCCATTCTTACAACCATGGCCACTTTGTTCATGAGCCCACTGGGCAATGACGGGAGTAGCTGGGGAAAGATGACTGCTTTCCACAGAATGTCATCCTATCCACTTGATTGTTAAAATCCTCCTCTGCTGAGGTCACCCTTTCGTGAGCATTCACATGAGACACATGTTCATTTCTTTGATCCATTTAGAGAGAACTATCCACATACCTCTTCCCCATAAATCCTTCTCTCCAATTTTCCAATCACGTTCCTTCCAATTCCCTAACCTTCCAGACAAACCACTGGCTCATGAATCAATATACAGCAGCACATATGGCCATTTCTCCTTCCAAGCAAAGTGAACAATCAGTTCACTGCTCGAAGTTCTGCCCACTGGGAGGATTTCCCTTCACCATTTTCATGGAGGTCCCAGAAAGGGACTGTAGTGCTGCCGCTGCCCACTTTTGAGTGGTGCCTACATATCGCACAGAATCATCTGTAAACCAGGCACGAGTTTTCTCTTCCTCAGTAAACTGATATAAGGAACTCCCCATGTGGCCATAGGTGCAGACTGAGAGATGGAAGGTAATGTGACAGAAGTGGAAGCCACGGGCATTTGGGTCACTTCCTCACACAACTTACTTGTGCCTTCATGTCCTGTTCAAGCCCAAACTCATATATACCACTTCCATTTAATGATGGAGTGGCATGTCCAACTTCATGGCTTTGTGGGTCAGACACAACCCAGTTCATGATGGGCAGTTCATGCTGCATGGTGACATCATGGCCCTTGGTTAAGTGTTCAGTCTCTACAAAGGCCCAGTAACAAGGCAAAAGCTGCTTCTCAAAAGGATAGTTATCTGCAAAAGGAGAGTAGTTATCTGCAGAGGATGGCAGGGCTTTGCTCTAAAATCCTAAAGGTCTGTGCTGTGATTCATCAACAGGGGCCTGCCAAAGGCTCCAAACAGCATCTCTATCTGCCTCAGACACTTCAAGCATCATTGGATCAGCTGGATCATATGGTCCAAGTGGCAGAGCCGCTTCCACGGCAGCCTGAAGCCGTTGCAAAGCCGCCTCTTGATGTGGGCCCCAAGCAAAACTAGCAGCTTTTTGAGTTACTTGATAAATAGGCTAGAGTAGCACATGCAAATGAAAAATATGTTGCCTCCAAAATCCAAAGAGGCACATTAGGCATTGTGTCTCCTATTTAGTCATAGGAGGGGCGAGATACAATAACTTATCCTTCACTTTAGAAGGAATATCTGCAACAGTAGGGTGGAAGGCGCCTGAATTTTTGTCGGATTAATTTCTCAACCTGCAACATACAAATATTTTACAAATAAGTCCAGAGTCATTGACACTTCCTCCTTACTAGGTCCAATCAGCATAATGTCATCAATGTAATGGGCTACTACCGCGTCTTGTAGAAGGGAAAGGCGATCAAGGTCCCTGCGGACTCAATTATGACTTAGGGCTGGAGAGCTGATACAGCGTTGAGGTAGGACACTGAAGGTGTCTTGTTAGCCTTGAAAGCTGAAGACAATGCTTCTCGTGGTCCTTGGAAACCGGTATGGAAAACAACACGTTAGCCAGATCAATAGCTGCATACCAGGTCCCAGGAGATGTATTAATTTGCTCAAGCAATGAGACTACATCTGAAACAGCAGCTGCAACTAGAGTCACCACCTGGTTAAGGTTTCGATAATCCACTGTCATTCTCCAAGATCCATCTGTTTTTTTCACAGGCCAAATAGGTGAGTTGAATCAGGTGGTGGTGGAAATTACCACCCCTGCATCCTTCAAGTCCTTGATGGTGGCAGTAATCTCTGCAATCTCTCCAGGAAGGCAGTATTGCTTTTGGTTTACTATTTTCCTAGGTAGGGGCAGTTCTAATGGCTTCCACTTGGCTTCTCCTACCATAATAGCCCTTACTCTATTTGTCAGGGATCCAATGTGGTGGTTCTGCCAGTTGCTGAGTATATCTACTCCAATGATGCATTCTGGAACTGGGGAAATCACTACAAGATGTGTTTGGGGATCCACTGGACCTACTGTGAGACAGACATGAGCTAGGACTCCATTAATAACCTGACCTCCATATACCCCCACTCTAACTGGTGGGCCACAGTGACGTTTTGGGTCTCTTGGAATTGGTGTCAGTTCAGAGCCAGTATCCAGTAATCCCTGAAAAGTCTGATCATTTCCTTTTCCCCAATGAATAGTCACTCTCACAAAAGGCTGTAGATCCCTTTGCAGAAGGCTGGGAGAAAGATTAACAGTATAAGTTTTTGGCAGTTTCATGGAGTCCTTCCTGAAGGGCACCCAGCCTTTCCTTCATTGAAAGGTTTGTGGGTTTGTAAACTGGCTCAAGTCTGCGATTTGACTGAGGGGCCGTGACTCTATTCTACGCTGGTGATTCGATTTATACTGCCATTCACTTTACCTAGAATTCATCCGCTTGGACAGATCAAGTAAATATTTAGTAAATTTCCTATCTATGTCACTCCTAGGGATACCATAACTAAGTAGCCAACGCCAAAAGTCCATATGAATCAGACAATTCTGATTACTGCTTTGACTCCACTGTCCATTACGGTAACTACACACAAGCTGAGAGGAGGCCTGTCCTGAGGGGGCCAAGAGGAGACCAGTCCTGAGGGGGCTGACAGTAGCCTGCATGACCGAAAGGAGCTTAGAGAGCTGTACTGCAATGCACTGAAGGGAGACTTTCGGTACATGCTTCTTGATCCTGATGCTGAATTGAAACCTGTTGATCCTGATGCCAAGTTGTACCCTGTTACTTCCTTAATAAACCACTTAAGTATGACCTTCGAGTTTTGTGTGGCCACTGCAGTGGATTATTAAACCCAGAAGAGAGGTAGAGAGTGCCATGAGAGGGACAGCTGGTGTCAGAATTGGTAAAAAGGTTGGACTGTGGAGTCATGTCTGACCTCCACCTCATGGGAATCAGCTTTGAGCTAATCCTGGTCATAATTCCCTTGAAGTTGGACAGATTCTGATGCTACTACTACTACTATCCTTATCAGGCTGATGTTTCTTGCAGCTGAAAAACTTCAATGAATTTTTTCCTAATAAAGCATGTATTTTGATCAAAAGTTTTATTTTACTCATGCGTTTGTTTTCCTAAAACAAATGAACAAAATTAAGTTAGTAGCACAGAGAATTAAAGTGTAAACCCAAGAAATGACAATTCGATCCTCAACTTGGTTTTGAATAGAGTATTTCTTGCCCAGTTGTTCCTTTAAACTATTACAAACAAATGTTAATGTAATTAAGTTAATCTAGTCACAATTCCCAATGACGTCAAGCTTCCTAAGCAGTCCTAAGCAAACTGTTTTTACTTTCCATAATGCAGCAAAGGGATAACTGGGTCGCTGGGGCTTAAATACAGCACAAACTCTAGCTGAGAGATTTGTCAGGGATGACAAAATATGTACTGATGCAAACATGTATCCAAATAGTTTGGTGTTCCTCTATGATCATAACATCAACATAGAGTAATACTAACAAAATTTTGGTACTTGGGAGTTTTTTAAATTGTCAACTTTTGGATTGAAATTAGAATACAATTAGATTATTCTACATTATCCAATTAATTATAATTAAGTGCCAACACTCACAATTTAGCTCAATGAAGAAACTGAGCATGTATAAAAATGTTGTTGGGTGCCATCAAACTGATTTCGACTCACAGACCGTAAGGTTTCCTAGGCTGTAATCTTTATGGGAGTAAACTGCCAGGTCTTTCTCCTGTGGAGTGTCTGGGTGTGTCAGAACGGCCAACCTTTGGATCAGGAGTGGAGCACTTAACCATTGCACCACCAGGGATTCTTATGTCTAAAAACCACCACCATCAAAGTAGGGGAAAAGCCACATGAAGATAACGAACAACTGAGCTCAATAGTCACAGCTCCTTTACATAACTACTCTCGACTGACCTAAATAAACCAATCTACTGGGTCAACAGAGAACATGACGAAACCAAGTCCTCTGTTAGAAATGAAGAAAAATGAAATGATTCATTCATGTATAAAATACACAGCAAGAATTTCTGAAAATATGATCAGTTCCAAGAGGTTGAATAACTTTAGGTCCAGAAACTCTACTACTGTTGCTATTCAGAAATAATTAAAAATATACAAATACAGTTTAGCCAAAACCCGTTGCCATCGAGTTGATTCCGACTCCTAGCGACCCTACAGAACAGAGAGGAACTGCCCCATAGGGTTTCCAAGGAGCAGCTGGTGGATTCAACTGCCAGCCTTTTGGTTAGTAGTCAAGCTCTTAACCACTGGAGCCCCACCTGGGCTCCAAGTAGAGTTTAACCAACTTTAATAACATTATTAGAAAGCAATAAAAGAGCAATGACACATAAGTTGTTTTTTTGGAGCCATGACATAGGGTTATAAAGTACAAGAGATTTTTATTTTTTTTAAATAAATGTCCAAATGATTTCCCTTTAATGAGTTGCAATATACCATCAGTACCCTTTAATGAGTTGCAATATACCATCAGTACAGGATAGGTTTTTATTATTTCTTTTTATTGGTGGTAGTGGTGGGGGTCACTTAATTCTTTTGATGGCTTTCTATTATCTTAGTCATGGGATTTCCATCCTTCTAGCTGCTCAGGTCAAAAGCCTCAAGAGTTATGTTGGACCCCTTCCTCTTTCTCTCATCCATACATCCAATCCACCAGCAAATCCTGCTGGCCCTTTTCTTTCAAATTATTACCAGATTCAAACCACTTCTTATCACCCTTACTGTTATCACTATGAGTCAAACCAACATTCCCTCTGGATTACTACAAACAGCTTCCTTCCTAACTGGCCTCTCTGCTTCCACTCCTCTGGTCTAAATCCTGTGATGACTTTCCACTACATGTGGGGTAAAAATCCTACAAGGCCTATATGATAAGAAACCCTGCCACCCAATTCCTAGCCACCCTTTCCATTCCACTCCAGTGACTCGAGCTTCCTTGATATTGTTTGAACCTACCAGGCACTCTCCTGCCTCAGAGCCTTTACGTTTGCTGTTTTCTCACTACAATAGTTTTCAAGAGCTGCCATAACAAACCACCACAAACTGGGAGGCTTATACAAACAGAAATTTATTGCCTCATAGTTTTGAAGACTGGGAGTCCAAAATCAGGATGTCAGCTTTGTTGATTACTTCTGAGGCTTTGAGGGAGAACTATTTATTCCATGCCTCTTTCCAGCTTCTGGTAGCTCCAGACTTTCCTTGGCTTGCAGCTGTAGCATCATATTACATCTTTCTCTTGTCTTCCTGTCTCTGTGTATCTTCTCTTTTATAAAGACACCAGTCATACAGAATTATGGACCAACTCTACTGCATTATGACTTTGTGTTAACCTAACTGATAACATCTTCAAAGACCCTATTTCCAACAGGGTCACATTCACACATACAGTGGTTAGGACTTCAAGACATCTTTTGTGGGGACACAATTCAATCCATAATACTCACTGTGGAACTTTCTCTTCCCTCAGATATTCTCATAGCTTGCTCTCTCACCTTCTTCATTCAGGTCTCCTCTCAATTGTCAACTTCTCAATTAGATTTTCCCTGAGTATCATATATAAAAATACAACCTACCCTACCACACCCATCCTCCTACCTGCTTCACTTTACTCCAGTCATCTACCATATTATGTATCTGTCTATGTATTTATTTTCTGTCTCCACCACTAGCATGTAAGCTCCACGATGACAGAGATACATGTTTCAATCAATGCTGTATCCCAGTGCCCAACAGAGTATGGCTCACAGATATGCAAAAGGTAACTTCTGATAAACGAATAATGATCTCCTTACTCTGCTTTTTTTCAATCTTAGGTATTGCCTACTTACAAGTGTTTAAAATAGTACATATAGAATGTGACCACTGTTCACATTTCTAATACTCTACTTCCTATTTAAACAGTACAGTAAGCACCACAACTTAAGTGAGCACGGAAAAAAAGATTTCTGGTGGCACACAGGGTAACTGGCATTAAGAGAGCTGCAGAAAACATTACAAGGGAGCAAAGTGTGGCACCGAGCATAATGTACATCCCTGTCTACATATTCTTCACCACAGTCTCAGTGCAACCTCGCCAGATCATGTTTTACAAGACGCCTGATCCAGGAAACTCCATGCCAACTGTACTCCTTCACAGGTTAACCCAAGGAGGTCTTCTTAGAAATCAAGAAATTATACTCTAGCTTTTGATATTTTTTGCACCTCAGACCCTTTTGGAAATCAGACAAAAACTAGGTTCACCCCAGAAAAATATCCAAAATAACAAATACCATATCTCAGGAAGTTCAAAACTCTGTTCAAACATTAGCATCCAAAATCCTTTGCTTGATACTCACTGCCCACTAAATTTAAAAACATGCAGTTTGATGCCAGTGGTGTCATCACATACTGTCTCTGACAAATAAAAATGGTTTAAAAACAAATTTATTCTTATTGTTGGGTACCGTCAAGTTGGTTCTGACTCATAGCGAACCTATGTACAACAGAATGTATCTGTCAGTTTGTCCTACTGTAGTGGCCTGTGTGTTGCTGTGATGCTGGAAGCTATGCCACCAGTATTTCAAATACCAGCAGGGTCACCCATGGTGGACATGTTTCAGTTGAGCGTCCACACTAAGACAGACTAAGAAAAAGGACCTGGCGGTCTACTTTTGAAAAAATTAGCCAGTGAAAACTTTATTCTTATTAGTCATGTTAAAATATTTTTAATAATAACCAAGGCGTATTGGCTGCTAACCGAAAGGTAGTTGGTTCTAACCCACCAGCCACTCTGCAGGAGAAAGAAGTAGCAGTCTGCTCTCGTAAAGATTACAGACTTGGAAACCCAACAGGGCAGTTCTACTTTGTCTATAGCATCTAGGGTCACTATGAGTCTGAATCGACTCGAGGACAAGTTTCGTTTTTATAACATGCTGAAGGCAGCACAGACACTAGAATAATATCAGCATCTAGATTAATAATTTAGTTTAAATAAGTTACTACTCAAATAGCTCAAGAAATAAAAGGGGTCATATAACTGGGCATGTGAATGCTTCCTATTCAGTAATTTTTCAAAATAGTTATTTTATATTCACATTTAATTCTATTAATATCAATCCTAAAAGCAAGGCAGACTTCAAAAGGAAGACATTTCATAGCTGACAGTTTAAAAAGAGATTGACAATCTAATTACACTTTTACAGAATGTTGTAACATAAAACTTTTCAAATTGGATGAGTAGATATTGTTTGCCTAAAGGGAGACTCAAATGGCTGAAATAAAAAATTTAAATGAGACTATCCTTTTGAAAACTTTTTAGTAACAACATTTTAATGCAGAATTCTGTTAAGTAAAAGTTCTTTCCTGGTTGTGATCTGGTTTCAATAACTTAGTTAAAATGTCCACATAAAAGCACAGAGATGATCAACATAACAGAATGATTAAAGAATATGAAAAGAAATTCTCATGCACACAGAACTACAAATGAAACATGCATTAAAACTATTCAGAGATACCATTTTCCACCTACCAAACTGACAAAGATCAAAATGTTTGATAATATTGTAAAAGGGTGGGGAAGTATGTATTTCCGTCATTGCTGGTAGGAATGCAAATCATCATTATTGCTACAGAGAGCAATTTAGCAACATCCATTATAATTACCATGCATATACTCTTTGATCAGCAATTACACTCCCAGGAATTTGTCTGGAAAATATACCAACATATGAGAAAACGATTAAGGTATAAGATTATTCATTAAGCACTGTTTACAATAGCAAAAAATGAGAAACAAATGTCTCCCATATTATTAACGAGTCTCCATAGAAGACTTGTTAAATTTTGATAACATATCCTACATAATGAAATATTATTCAACCAGAAAAAAAGAAGAAGAAAACTCTTTGTTAACTGTTTAATGAGAAAATAATTTGCTCTGTAAACCTTCATCTACAGTAAAAAAACAAACAAAAAAAGCTGTCTGTGTTCTCATGGCAAAATTTATTGGTGATCATGGTTTAAAGGGCCATTCTGGCATTTATATGCTTAATGTTACCTTATTTGAAAATAATATAAAATTACCTTAATAAAATTTGCAGAAGCTCTTAGGATTCGTTACTTTGTTTCATTTTTAGGGAAATAAGGAAGGAGAAATTAGTGATCAAGACTACTTTCCAGGGCCTACCAGGGTCTGCCTACATCTGAAAATTACTCTAAATCCTCAACTCACTATCCCTTCTAGTCTCAGGGTGCTAAGTCTCCTATTCCTTTCTAAGAGTTAATCTCTCAATCAATGGTATTAATCTTAAACTGAACAATTTCTTCTAGAATCTTGTTCTACATATAGTAGAAGCTCCCTTATCTAACATAATCAGGGCAAGTTACATGTGAATTTAAAAAGAAAAACAGCTAAACTGTATACCTAAACATACATATATACACTTATGTACCAAGAGCTTTTGAGTAACTGGAGTTCCACATCTATTTTCATATATATCACCCTAATGCATCTCTAAAGAGTGTAGATTTCTTTACAAAGGAACAAGAGCTCAAATACTGAAGAAACTGGAGTGCAAAATCCCAAGTTTTCACTATTCTTGCCCAACTTTCTATCAGCTACACCTAATTTAATGGCAATTATTTTTAGCAGCTTGCCTTTATTACCTTCAAAAATATTTAACTGAGTTTTCATTGAAATAACTATTCTTTTTGCGGTTATAATTAATCAGTTTACATAACATTTAACAAACTATGAAATTATAACAAAGGAAGCTGATATCAAAAGGTTTGAAAAGAAATACAACTCTTAAAAGAATTACAGCTCAACTGTTTTGAGCAGAAGTACAAGGGGATACCAGAAAGCTACCATGAGCATTCAGCATGTCTTAGATATTTATCAGTGTGTTTCTGTAGTTTCCTTGAAAATTAAGTAATAGAATTTCTAGAGTACATGTTATCTTTTCTGTTGGTTTATTCTCTGTTTATAAGTATAGCCTAACCTTCATTTCTTTAAGTGAAACCAAAAGTTCCCTCTGCTCCACCCTCTTTTCCTTCTATTGACTGTCTCTATCCTTCTCTTCAAATCTTCTCATAAAGGTCATCTACTCCCCTTTACCCACTGTCTCCGAGTAGATTCCAGATGTCAAGTAGATTCTGACTCAAAGCAACACTACTTTTACCCATTGCCATCGAGTCAAATTCCCACTCACAGTGACCCTGTAGGACAAAGAACTGCCCCATAGGGTTTCCAAAGCTGTAATCTTTACGGAAGCAGACTGCTGCATCTTTCTCCCACATAGCGGACAGTGGGTTCGAACCCAGACCTTTCAGTTAGCAATCGAGTGCTTTAATCACTGCACCACCAGGGCTCTGAACACTCCTTTAACCTGCTGCCACTCAGCTGATTCCAACTCATAGTGGCCCTATAGGGCAGACTTGAATTGCTCCATAGGGTTTTTCCAAGGAGTTGCCTGTGGATTCGAATAGCCTACCTTTTGGTTAGCAGTCATGCTCCTAACCACTGCGCCACCTGGGCTCCAACACTCCTTTAGGGACCTCAAAATTGAATTCTAAAATTCTCTCATTATATCTCATAAATCTGGTACACAACATTTCCACTTTTCTTGGAAAGGAGAGACGAATCAAGGAATACAAAAGGTTTTCTAGTAGCACAATCTCTTATTTATCTGAGCTGTATAAGGATGAAAACAAATCTTCCGACCAGGACCA
The DNA here is from genome assembly GCA_030035585.1 of Dugong dugon. Taxonomy (NCBI): domain Eukaryota; kingdom Metazoa; phylum Chordata; class Mammalia; order Sirenia; family Dugongidae; genus Dugong; species Dugong dugon. The sequence continues at coordinate 40,262,883 of CM057476.1, read as the reverse complement.
CAGCATGGCTTTATCCTGAGGGCCCTAACCACTGGTACCCACTTCACTAGTCCCTGGAATTGTGCTCATTTAACAAGTTTATTTTATTACTCAAAAAAATTCCACTTATACTTTGAAAGTCCCCAACTTTAAGGCTGTCTTTGCACTTAGGCTTGGCTATGGTCACCACAGCCTTACTGCCGTGCTTTGGGCTTCCAAATTAAAAATGTTACTATTTAATATTTAGGAGCCATGGTGGGACAGTGGTTAGGGGCTCAGGTGCTAACCAAAAGACTGGCAGTTCAAACCCACCAGCCGCTCCTTGGAAACCCTATAGGGCAGTTCTACTGCGTCCAACAGGGTTGCTATGAGTCGGAATCAACTTGAAGGCAACAGGTTGAGTTTGTTTTTGTTTTATTTAACATTTAGGTAGACTGGATTCCCTGATTTACTAGTTAATTAATGGTCAAGTATTCCAGAGTGGTAGTCTGACATATGTTTAAAACTGAAAGGAAGTCAAAAAAAAAAAAAAAAAAACCTATATGACCACAGACTTTATAATTTGAGTATTAAAAAATACCTCATTATAAATAAAAAAAAACCAAGGGCTCCCAAAGAAAATAAATAAAGATTTAACAATTGGTGTATATTTATCTTTAGGATTCTTTTTTTTTTTTTATTGTTGTAGTTTAAGTGAAAGTTTACAATTCAAGTTAGTCTCTCATACAAAAATTTATACATACATTGTTATGTGACCCTAATTACTCTCCTTATACTGTGACAGTACACTCCTCCTTTCCACGCCTGATTTCCCATGTCCATTCAACCAGCTCCTAACACTCTCTGCCTTCTCATCTCACCTTCAGACAGAAACTACCCATTTAGTCTCATGTATCTACTTGAGCTAAGAAGCACACTCTTCACAAGTATCATTTTATGTCCCACAGTCCAGTCCAATCTTTGCCTGAAGAGCTGGCCTTGGGAATTGTTTTAGTTCTGGGTTGACAGTCCAGAGGCCATGCTTTCTGGGGTTCCTCCATCTTTAGGATTCTTAAATGGCACTCAAAAATTACATGCACACACATATGCCATATAAAATTTTATGCATTGTCTTAGTTATCTAGTGCTGCTATAACAGATATATCACAAGTGGCTGGCTTTAATGAACAGAAATTTATCCTCTCCGTTTAGGAGCTAAAAGTTCAAATTTAGGGTGCCAGGTCCAGGAGAAGGCTTTCTCTTTCCGTTGAGTTTGGAGAAAGATCCTTATCATCTATCCTCCCCGGAGTCTAGGAGTTTCTCGGCGCAGGCACTCCAGATCCAAAGGACGCGCTCTGCTCCCGGCTCTTCTTTCTTGGTGGTAGGAGGTCCCTCTCCTCTCTGCTCGATTCTCTCTTTTATATCTCAAAAGAGATTGACTCAAGATACAACCTAATCCTGTAAACTGTGTCCAGCCTCATTAACATAACTGCCTCTAATCCTGCCTCATTAACATCACAGAGGTTAGGATTTACAACACATATTACCTCAGATCACAAAATGGACGACAACCACACAATACTGGGAATAATGGCCTAGACAAGTTGACACACATTTTGGGAGGACACAATTCAATCCATAACATACATCTTTAAAGAAAGCTATGTGGTTTGCTTTACACACATATGCAGTTTTCACCTGCATATGTCAGCAGCCTCTCAGGATATAGAGTTTAATACAGAGTTCTCACAAAGCACCCACGTCATCTCTAAGACTATTACAGAAGGTTAACTGGCCTCCCAACATTTGCTCAACCTCCCACCAATCTATTTTTTGCTCTACTCCACTGCAATCAGAGTGATCTTACTAAAAATGCAAATATGACCTTCTCAAAGCTCCCCTTAAAACTCATCAATGGCCTTCCAGAACCTTTAGAACAAAGTCAAAATTCTTACAAGATCTTCCACCATCCGGCCCTAGTCACTATGTACCTCCATACGTAGGCTTCAGCCTTATGCATTATCCTTCACGGTACCCCACACTCTCCATGAACATTCTCATACTGCTCCCTCTGCATCAAACATTCTCACCCCACTTCTTCTTATAAATTCTACTCATTCCTAAGGTTTCAGATTTCATATTACTTTGTTGATGTTTTCCCACAAACTAAGTTAACTCTCACACACAGTTCAGATATTTTACCTTTCACAACATTAACCATTCTTGCTCAATGTGCCTTCACCCTTAGTCTGGAAACTTGAGAGCAGGAACCATGTCTTTCTTATTTACTGCTATATCCACAGTGCTCCTTACATAATGGTCAACTGAATGAGTTCAGAAACATAACATATACTGATCCTAAAGATTTCAAAGTCTGTTATTAGTACAAATTATGAAATTTTATTAAAATTTCTTTTAAAAAAAATCCATCAAAAAAGGAAAATGTTTCTTTAAAGTGAGAGCTGTTTATTTATAACTACAATACTACACAGTTTTTCAACAAAACTTCAGTATACAGGGTTCTGTGTTGACTAAACAGCATATGTTTTCACTAAGGATTTAGAATATAAATGTAATAGTAATGGCTGACTAATGAAGTTTCATTTTAAATTAATTTCTGAAGTCAATTAATACCATGCCCAAAGGGCATCATAACTGTCTTAGTTGTCTAGTGCTGCTACAACAGAAATACCACAAGTGGATGGCTTTAACAAAGAAAAATTTATTTCCTCACAGTTAAAGTAGGCTAAAAGTCCAAATTCAGGGCATCAGCTCCAGGGGAAGGCTTTTTCTCTCTGTCGGCCTTTTTCTCTTCAGTGTTCCCCCAGACTAGGAGCTTCTCTGTGCAGGGACCCCGGTCCAAAGGACGCGCTCTGCTCCCGTCACTGCTTTCTTGATGGTATGGGGTCCCCAATTCTCTGCTTGGTTCCCTTTCCTTTTACCTCTTGTAGAAGGTGGTGCAGGCCACACCCTAAGGAAACTCCCTTTACACTGGATCAGAGATATGACCTGGGTAAGGGCGGTGTTATAATCCCACCCTAATCCTCTTTAACATAAAATTACAATCACAAAATGGAGGCCAACCACACAGTTCTGGGAATCATGGCCCAGCCAAACTGATACAAAATTTTTTGGGGGACATAATTCAAACCATGACAATAACCATGACAAAAAACCTCCTTTGTTAAGCACAGGGACAAACCTATGTTCAGACGCGTGCATTTTAATGCTTTATTTAGAAATAATTTCCCTCACGAAAGATGCAACTCCTTTATAAATAGTATCCATCAGATTAGAAACTAGTGATTAGCACTGTGGTCTAACTTACAAGAAAGGAAAGAGGTCGCCATAAAAATTAGTCCCCTTCATAGCCTATAGTTAAAATTATCTAAGAGGAAAAAATGTCAAGCTAGGATTCTGTCTTAGGCTAGGTTCTCTACAGAAGCAAAAGCAGTAAACCATATAAATACATATAGCAAAAGAGATTTATATTAAGGAAATGGTTCACACAGTTGTAGAGGCTGGAATGTGGATCAGGCTGGAGGCTTCTCCTGATTCACGTAACCGCAGGGACTGGGGAACCCAAAATCAGCAAGTCAGACAAGCAGGGTTCTGGCTCACAGGCTGTGATGACTGACAAATCCCAAGATCAGCAGACAAGACAGCAGGTAAACTGCTAGCTCAAGTCCCAAGAACTGGAGATCAGATGAACAGGAGCCAGTTGCAGGATCCAGTGAGAGCAAAAGCCGACAAGCCTTGCCAGAAAGTCTACTTGTATTTGATGCAGGCCACACCCCCAAGGAAAATCCCTGTCAACTGACTGGCTATTCACAGCAGATCCCATCATGGAGGTGATCACATTATATCAAATCTCATCATGCAAGTGACCACACCACCATATGACTGCCAAACTACATCATAACTGCCAAACCACTGAGAATCATAGCCCAGCCAAACTGGCACACAACCTTAACAATCACAAGATTCACTTAGTGCAGAACCAGCTAAATTCACTTTCCAAGTCATAATCATATTATTCTTTCATTGTAAGATTAAAAACTATTTTGAACAAGATAAACTATCACAGAATCTAACCTAATTTTCCCCAGTACCCTGAAAAAAACCCATGAGGATACAATGACTGCTCTGGCCACAGCCTGCAGCTCAACACATGTGAAAGAAGTGTAGAATTTCTCACATTGTATTTATTTTTAATCCTTTTATGTATCTGTCCTATCTCCTTAATTACCTCAACTAAGTTCAACAAGGGCAGAGACTACCTGATACCTCTACCACCAGAACTTAACAAAGTCCTTAAATATATTAATAGAAGAAATTCAGTTAAGTCATAGCCTGAATCTACCTATAAGGCAACTGTAAGTATTACAGATGATGGTTCTAAATACAACATATTCACAAAAGCAATGAAGTACAAATTATATTATTTCCTCATTCCTTCCTGATGCAAGGGAGAAAGGGTCTATTTTATATTAGATCAACACTTCTACCTTTTCAGAAATCCCATTTCAATTACTTCTTTTGCTTCTCTACTGGCTTCTTCCTTTTATTTAAACACACTCAAGTCTCTGCCAACTTAAAATAAAACAAAACTTCTCTGGACTCTACAGTCTCTTCTAGCTCTCCTTCCTCCAACCCCTTCATATCTAAACTTCTTCAAAAAGCAGTCTGTATTTCTTCATCTCCTACTCACTTAACTCACTCTAATATGGAAACAACCTCCCCTAATTCCACACTCCTGTCACTATGTTTGCCAATGACTTCTAAATCACTAAATGCAGTGGACATTTTTCAGCCCCCATCCTGACCATTTAGTAGCACTCAACAGTCAGCCATGTCGTCTATTAAACACTTTCTGTTCTTGGTTTCCATGGTACCATGTATTTCTTGGTTTCCTCCTGGCTCTCTTGATAATACTTATGGGTTCTTTTTCCTCTAAGTAACTATTAAATATTTTTGGAGTTTCCTAGGGCATTTTGACAAGACTTTTTCTCATTTTATAATCTCTCCCTAGATAATTTTCGCTATCTGGACTTCAATTACCATTTATATGTTAACAATTCCTAAATTTATATCTCTATCTTAGACACAAATCTTGTGAGTTCCAGATCCATACAGTTAACTTTCTCCTTAGCATCTCCACTGGGATATCTCACAGTTACATGACTCTCAACATATCTAAAATAACCTCGTCTTCTTTCCTGTCCCCTATCTTGCCCCTTCTCCAATGTTCCTACACAGTAAATGGTACCAGCATGTATCCGGTTACTCCTGTGAGACACACCCACTCCTCACTTATTGGCATGGTTAGGTTCCAAAGATCAGGTCGTTAAGGGAGAATCAGTGTTATGCAAAAATGCAGGATGATCATCAGATCACAAAATGGGAGGACGACTACATCATTACATAACTGCCAAATTACATCATTATATAACTGCCAAACCACTGAGAATCATGGCCCAGCCAAGCTGACACACAACCTAAACCATCACAGCCAGCGTTACTTTCACCTCACACACCTTGGTGTTTCTTACTGTCAGGTGTACATTGTTAATGCACAAAATAGTTGAACAGTAGATTTTGTACTATTGTCATAAATGCAAAATGTTGGGTAATGAGATAGTTGATAAGTGAGGAGTAGGTGTATATGAATGTCATCCTTGACTGTTACCTCTCCCTCAATCCCAATTCATCCACTCACTCACCACTAGTAATAATAATAAGCTTGCATACAGAGAACCTGACACTAAGCACTGTTCTAACTTTTTTCCATGGACTTAAAACTCTCAATAGCCTTACAATGTATGCACTATTATTATTATTCACTCTTCAGATTAAAGAAACTCAGGGATAAGAGAGATTAAGCCCAAGGTTACATAGCTAAAAAGTGTTAAAACGAGAATCAAACACTGTTTCTCCCCCTTAATTTTACCCCATAAATTTTTCTCATCTGTCCTCTTCTCTCCATTTACATTGCTACCATTAAAATCAAAGAGCTCATCATTTTTATTCTGGACTCTTTTAGTTAGCTTAGCCTCCTCATATCTCCCACAATGCAATGAGATTTACCTTATTTTACAATGTCATTTCAATCATATCACAGCCTTGCTCAAAAGCCTTCAGTACCTTCCCACTGCCCTCAGAGTTAGGCCCACATGCACAGTCCATAAGGCCTTGTATTATCACTTCACCTCATCTCCGGCCACTCTCCCCTCAGACTCCACATCCCAGCCAATGGCCTTTAATTCCTCAAAGATACCGTGTTACTTTCCTCCTTGGGGCCTTCCCAAATGTTCTTTCCACTGTCTAGAAAGTTTCCTCCAGCTCTTCTCTAAAATAACCCCTACTCACCCTTCCGTCTCAGCTTAAACATTAGTACCTCAAAGAATCATTCCTGCTTCCTCAGGATCTTCAGGGCCTCAGAGTACCTTGTAGTTGGAATCTCCACTACTGCAAAATGTATCAACTTGTAGCTGCTTATTCAACATCAACATACTTGCCTTATTCACCAGTGGATTCCCATTACCTAGCATAATGCAAGACATATAACAGGTGCTCAACAAATGTTTGCAGAAGGAAGCAATGCATGCACACAAGTAGTAAATTACTGAGCCATAAAACTAAAGATGAAAATAGTTTATGGATAAAACTATTAAATAACCATTTGAACATTTCAAAATTTGTAAACTGAAAAATTCGATCTAAATCTCTATCTACTCTACACCTTCTCCTACCTCTCCAATTTTATATCCTAACTAGTACTCCTCAAAACTGGGTCATGAAAAACAAGAAAAGACTGAGGAACTGTTACAAACCAGTGGAGACTCAGGAGACAAGGTGACTAAGTGCAATGTGGGACTCTGGATTGGCTCTTGGAACAGAAAGAGGATACAAATGGAAAAACTAGTAAAATCCAAATAAAGTCTGGAGTCTAGTTAACAGCAATCGACCAACATTGGCTTCTTAGTTTTGAAACATCTACCCTGGGAGTATAAGATATTAACAAGAGGGGAAAATGGGTGAGGAATAAACGGGAACTCTGTGCTATCTTTACTAATTTTCTGTAAATTTATTCAAAATTAAACAATTTTAAAAATTTAAAATTATTCAAAATTAAGAAGTTTATTTTTTAAAGTATATTTTTATCATGTAGTTATAAACCTCTCAGATTCCCAATTTTCAAACGTCAAAGAATTATTAACAAAAACACATCAGTTGTCCAATCTCTATTAAGTTACATTAGACATGCTACAAAGGGTATTATACCCAAACCAAAGCAGAAATATGTCACGTCAATTATAATTACAAAAATTATACATCACAACTTAGAAGTTAGTGATTGCCACCTACTTCTTGCTAATGAAGCTTCAAATGTATAATTAGTGACTTTTCAAAACCGAACCATACAATTCCCTACATTTAAGCATTGTGCTAGGCACTGGAACATTAAGGAGTGAGGGAAAACAGACTGTTTTAGGTTGGGTTCTCTAGAGAAGCAAAACTAGTAAAGTGCATAAATATATATATAGAGAGAGATTATATCAAGGAAACAGCTCACGCAATTGTAGAGGCTGGAACGTCCCAAGTCCGTGGATCAGGGTACAGGCCTCTCCCAAGTCACACAGCTGCAGAAGCTGGCAAGCCCAAGACTGGAAGGTCGGAGAGCAGGGCTCCCACTCACAGGCTGTGCAGATCGATGAATCCCAGGTTCAGCAGATAAGCTGACAGTTCAAGTCCCAAGAACGGGAAATGAGAAGACAGGAAGCAGCCGCAGGATCCAGAAGAGAGCAAAAAGCCAGAACACCTACTTATATACAGAAGCGGGGCACACCCCCAAGGAGACTCCCTTTCATCTGACTGGCTACTCACAGTATATTCCATCATGGGAGTGATTACACTAAAACACGGAGAATCGTGGCCCAGCCAAGTTGACACACAATCTTAACCATCACAGTCCACCCCTTGTCAACTTGGCACATGTACACATCTCCTTAAACCATACATAATCTCTGAATAAAGACAATGAGAAAGTCATACTTGCGCCTAACATGATACAACACACGTAAGATCGAAAACGTACTAGCCCCATTTACAGCTTATATAAGTGAAGAAAACAAAAATATTTGATGCACACATACAAAGTACAAATACTCATAACAATTACAGTCCGCGTTTCTGCAACTGGTCACATGGCTGCAACTGGTATTTAGAACTACCTTCTTCTACCACCCATTCTGTACTTCCTTTGCCCTCAGCGAGCACCTCAGCTGGTCGTGGTTCTTTGCCTGGCTGGGTGACCCAAACTTCCATTCCTGAAGGGTCTGTGTCATTAGTAATCATGTCAGAATTAGGCTGCTGTAGTTTTCCATTGACTTTAATCACAGGGCAGGGCAGTACTAAGAGATGCCCCAAGGAATCTGTTGCATTCCAGACATACTCTTCTTTACCTCCATTATGTAACATCAATCTGATTTCCTCTTGGTAATCAGGATCAATCACACCAGTCAGTATGGTAACTCCCTTCCCTGTTGAGCCAAAGTCATAAGAAGCCCAAAGTGGCCAGGTGGCATTCTTAACGTCCACTTCAATGGAATCAGCGATGTGTCTCCAGGTGGGTGCATTCCTCTCTTTGGAACTAAGACCTCTAGGCCTGCAGAGCATAAAGTTGAGGATACAGGAAGCAAAAATCTTGCAAGTGGGTCACTAGGGGTAATAGTGAGTGGTGCCACTCCCATTACCACCCCTTGATTCTTAGACCTGTGAATCCTGGCTATGGGAAAAACAGCACCATATACTGGACACTGGTTTAAAGCATATACACCCTCCTGGAGAACGTTGCCCCAACCCTGTAAGGTATTGCCACCTAGCTGGTGCCATAATTGTGTCTTTAGAAGGCTATTCCATCGTTCTATCAAGCCAGCTGCTTCAGGATGATGGGGAACATGGTAAGACCAGTGAATTCCATGAGCATGGGCCCACTGCCACACTTCATTTGCTGTGAAGTGAGTCCCTTGATCTGAGGCGAAGCTGTGTGGGATACCATGACAGTGGATAAGGCATTCTGTAAGTTCACGGATGGTAATTTCGGCAGAAGCATTGCGTGCAGGGAAGGTAAATCCATATCCAGAGTAAGTGTCTATTCCAGTAAGGACAAAATGCCTCCCTTTCCATGATGGAAGTGGTCCAATGTAATCAACTTGCCACCAGGTTGCTGGCTGATCACCTTGAGGGATGCTGCCGTATCAGGGACTCAGTGTTGGTCTCTGCTGCTGGCAATTAGGCACTCAGCAGAGGCTGTGGTGATGTCAGCCTCGGTGAGTGGAAGTCCATGCTACTGGGCCCATGCATAACCTCCATTCCTGACACCACGGCCACTTTGTTCATGAGCCCATTGAGCAATGGTGGGAGGAGATGGGGAAAGAGGATGAATGGTTTCCACAGAACGTGTCATCCTATCCACTTGATTGTTAAAATCATCCTCTGCTGAAGTCACCCTTTGGCGAGCATTCACATGAGACACAAGTATCTTCACTTCTTTAGCCCATTCGGAGAGGTCTATCCACATACATCTTCCCCATAAATCCTTGTCTCCAATTTTCCAATCATGTTCCTTCCCAGTCCCTGACCATCCAGCCAAACCACTGGCCACAGCCCATGAATCAGTATATAATCGCACATCTGGCCATTTCTCCATCCAAGCAAAGTGAACAACCAGGTGCACTGCTCAAAGTTCTGCCCACTGAGAGGATTTCCCTTCACCACTGTCCTTCAGGGAGGTCTCAGAAAGGGGCTATAGTGCTGCTGCAGTCCACTTTCGAGTGGCGCCTGCATATCGCGCAGAACCATCTGTAAACCAGGCATAACTTTTCTCTTCCTTAGTCAACTGATCATAAAGAACTCCCCATGAGGCCATAGGGCAGGCTGGGAGTTGGAAGGTAATGTGACAGGAGTGGAGACCATGGGCATTTGGGCCACTTTCTCATGCAATTTACTTGTGCCTTCGGGTCCTGCTCAGGTCCAATCTCGAATATACCACTTCCATTTAACAACGGAGTACTGCTGTGCATGTCCAACTTTATGGTTCGGTGGGTTAGACAACACCCAGTTCATGATGGGCAACTCAGGTCTCATGGTGACTTGGTGTCCCATGGTTAAGCGTTCAGTCTCTACTAACACCCAGTAACAAGCCAAAAGTTGTTTCTCAAAAGGAGAGTAGTTATCTGCAGAGGATGGCAGAGCTTTGCTCCAAAATCCTAAGGGTCTGTGCTGTGACTCACAAATAGGGGCCTGCCAAAGACTCCAAACAGCATCTCTATCTGCCACTGACACTTCAAGCACCATTGGATCAGCTGGATCATATGGTCCAAGTGGCAGAGTGGCTTGCAAAGCAGCCTGAACCTGTTGCAGAGCCTTCTGTTGTACTCGTCCCCATTCAAAACTAGCAGCTTTTTGAGTCACTTGATAAACAGGCCGGAGTAGCACATCCAAATAAGGAATATGTTGCCTGCAAAATCCAAAGAGGCCCATTAGGCGTTGTGCCTCCTTTTTAGATGTAGGAGCAGCAAGATGCAATAACTTATCCATCACTTTAGAAGGAATGTCTTGACACGCCCCACACCATTGGACCCCTACAATTTCACTGAAGTGGAACGTGCCTGAATTTTTGTGGGACTAATCTCCCACCCTCTAGCACGCAAATGTTTTACCAATAAGTCCAGAGTCATTGACACTTCTTCCTTACTAGGTCCAATCAGCATAATGTCATCAATGTAATGGACCAGTGTGATGTCTTGTGGAAGGGAAAGGTGATCAAGGTCCCTGTGGACTAAATTATGACTTAGGGCTGGAGAGTTAATGTAGCGCTGAGGTAGGCAAGTGAAGGTATATTGTTGGTCTTGCCAGCTTAAGGCAAAGTGCTTCCAGTGGTCCTTTGAAACAGGTATGGGGAAAAAGGCATTAGCCAGATCAACAGCTGCATACCAGGTACCAGGAGATGTATTAATTTGCTCAAGCAATGAGACTATATCTGGAACAGCAGCTGCAATTGGAGTCACCACCTAGTTAAGTTTTTGATAATCTACTGTTATTCTCCAAGATCCATCTGTTTTCTGCACAGGTCAAATAGGCAATTTGAATGGGGATCTGGTGGGAATCACCACCCCTGCATCCTTCAAGTCCTTGATGGTGGCAGTAATCTCTGCAATCCCTCCAGGAATGCGGTATTGCTTTTGGTTTACTATTTTCCTAGGCAGGGGCAGTTCTAATGGCTTCCACTTGGCTTTTCCTACCATAATAGCCCTTACTCTATTTGTCAGGGATCCAGTGTCAGGGTTCTGCCAGTTGCTGAGTATATCTATTCCAATTATGTGTTCTGGAACTGGGGAAATCACTACAGGATGGGTTCAGAGACCCACTGGACCTACTGTGAGACGGACATGAGCTAGGACTCCATTAATAACCTGACCTCCATATGCCCCACTCTGACTGGTGGGCCACAGGGACATTTTGGGTCTCCTGGAATTAGTGTCAGATCAGAGCCAGTATCCAGTAATCCCCGGAAAGTCTGATTATTTCCTTTTCCTCAGTGAACAGTCACTCTCGTAAAAGGCCGTAGATCCCTTTGGGGAAGGCTGGGAGAAAGATTAACAGTAAAAATTTTTGGCAGTGTATTGGAGTCCTTCCTGAAGGGGATCCGGCCTCCCCTTCATTCAAGGGGTTGTGGGTCTTTAAACTTGCTCAAATCTGAGAATTGATTGAGGGACTGTGACTCTCTATGCAGGTGATTCGAGTCAGACTGCTGTTCACCTGACCTAGAATTCATCCATTTGTATAGATCAAGTAAATATTTAGTAGATTTCCTATCTATTTCACTCTTAAGGACACCATGACTAAGTAGTCAATGCCATAAGTCCATATGAGTCAGACTATTCTGATTACAGCTTTGACTACTCTGTCCATTACTGTAACCAGACCCACCTTGTCTTTGTCGACTGAGTGCAGCCACTTGGCCCCTGCTACCACAGGGTCCAATCAACCCCATTGTAGTTAGGTGTCTTAATTAGTTAGGGCAGTTCCCACTGTCAAATCTGAGTTACACAAAATAGCTATCACAGCAGTCTTCAAGGATGCTGGAGCTCCCTTCACAAATTTGTTCCTCACAGTTGTGGTAAAAGGTGTGTCCTCTGGACACTCCATGTGTGGGTCTGCGGGTCTAACTTGATAAATCCACTCTAGCATGCCAATTTCCCTAAACCTCTGGATACCTTCTTCTACAGTATACCAAGGCAGGTCTGGTACTTTAACTTGATTTAGTGTCGGCCACCTCATAATCCATGCTTCAGCAACCCAACCAAATAAACTATCAGATCCTTTCCTAACTTCTCTAGCTGAAACATTGAAGGAACAGTCTGTGCGCAGTGGACCCATATCAATAAACTCAGACTGATCCATCTTTATGTTCCTTGCACCATTATCCCACACCCTTAATAGCCATTCCCACATATATTCCCCAGGTTTCTGTTTGTGCACATTAGAAAACTCAAGTAGTTCTTTTGGAGTGTAGCATACCTCCTCCTGGGTCACACTTTATACTTCACCTTTTGGGGCTTGCTGGGACTTAAGCCTGTTATAGGTCTAGAAGCCAGAATCAATCGGTAGTGTGGAATTGTTTTGAGAACATTCAGCATTATTTTGTAAAGCATTTGCCTCAGGCGATGCTCCAGGCAATGACTCAGGCAAGGGCTCTTTAGAGGCAGCTGGGCTAGGGCTAATCTCCTTAGATGGGAGTGGAGGGGCTAATGGTTTTTCTGGGCATGGTGGTTTAGCAGACAAACATGAAGTAATTTCTTCAGATGGGACTGGTTCTGCTGGCAGGAGTGATTCAACGGAATTTACAGGCTCAGCGTCCCCAACTTTTCGATTATCTGCCCATATGTCCCCATCCCAAGTCTCAGGATCCCATCTCTTCCCAATCAATACCCTTACTTTAACTTCAGACACCTCTTGAGGTTTGCCATTGAGCTGGCGCTGTACTTCAGCCACTCTTACAATAAGACTCTGGATTTGGTTTTCAACAATTTCGGCTCTGTTACTGCAAGAAATAAGGCTTTCTTTCAAAGCACAAGTGGAAGCCTTGAGATCATTTACGCGGCACTTGAGCCTTGGCTCTGAAGCCCTGAGTGCATCTCATTCCTTCATCAGTTTGTCTAGCGGAAGTAGGACAAACCAACCAGCTTCCTTATACTTCTCATTCTGACAAAGCTGTAGAAGGATATCACACGTGTTCACCCTGAGCCTCAACTTTCACCAATACCTGAACTACCAGTGGTGATATTTTGCGTATTTGTTTCGCCACCTTGCTCCACGGACTAGCAGTGACCTCTTTACTGCTGAAGGCAGAGTCATCAATGTCTTTATGACTAACCAGACTTGAGAACCAATTTAGAAAACTCATCCTTACAATTTTGTTCCTCTAGAACCACTCCCAGTACCAAATGTCTTAGGCTGGGTTCTCTAGAGAAGCAAAACCAGTAAAGTATATAAATATATATCTAGAGAGAGATTATTTCAAGGAAACAGCTCACGCGATTGTAGAGGCTAGAACATCCCAAGTCCACAGATCAGGGTAGAGGCCTCTCCCAAGTCACACAGCTGCAGCTGCTGGCAAGCCCAAGACTGGAAGGTCAGAGAGCAGGGCTCCCACTCACAGGCTGTGCAGATCGATGAATCCCAGGTTCGGCAGATAAGCTGACAGCCAAGTCCCAAGAACGGGATATGAGATGACAGGAAGCAGCCACAGGATCCAGAGAGAGCAATAAGCCAGAACGTCTGCTTATGTACAGATGCAGGCCACACCTCCAAGGAGACTCCCTTTCATCTGACTGGCTACTCATACTGTATTCAATCATGGGAGTGATTACATTAAAACACAGAGAATCATGGCCCAGCCAGGTTGACACACAATCTTAACCTTCACACAGACCAACAAGCAATAATAAGTTGTTAGTATTATGACAGGGAAAATACTGGGTGTAATGGAAAAAGACAGCAGGAACACCTGTCTGAGGAAGATTAAGATGAAAGGATCAGTAAAAATTTAAAAGTAAAATTTAGAACGAGATATGAGGGATGAGAAACAGCCAGGCAAAGAGGAGGATTGAGTATGCCAAGCAAAGGGAACAGCATATACTAAGACCTAGAAGAAAACATGGCAAATTGTTCAGTATGGCTACAGCTTAAAATGCTAAGGAGGGCATGGTAAGAAATGAGGTATGACAGTTCTTCAGTGAGCTTTTGTTAGTTGTACCTAGAAGTTCAGCCTACAGTACGTTTGCTTTCCCAACAATTCTGGAACAACTAAAACTTTTGTGCTTAATCTGTTACTCGCCATTTAAGACCCTGACCAACATAGTCTCTCTTATGGAAATAATTAGCCTCCACACCATAACAATCAACAAAAAAAACTAAATATTAAACCATTGATCACTGTGCTTAAACTTATTTACACAACTTTATTTCCCACAGTGTATGTATAAAAACAAAGAAAGGAGACTTATAAAATGAATAGATGACAAAAACCTCGCAGACATAGCTAACAATGAGTTAAGTTCTATACCTATGTTCAAATATATCAATTGTACAAATTCAGGTACAGATGAATCAGGCTTAATACAGATCCTGTTAAAGTCCTGAGGGTGTTAACTGTAAGATCAATGAATGAGTCAACAACATCATGTAGTAGTCAAAAAAAGGGGGAGGGAGGCAGAAAGAAAGAATGAAATTCCTATTACCAGAACACTAATCTCAGCATTATGCTGAAGATAATTCAAAAATGGTTGCAGCTTTACATCGACAGAGGCCAGAGATTCAAGCAGGATTCAGAAGAGTACGCGGAATAAAGGATGTCATCGCTGATGTCAGATGGATCTTGACCAAAAGCAGAGAACACCTGAAAGATGTTTACCTGTGTTTTATTGACTACCTGAAGGCATTTGACTGTGTGGATTGTAGCAAATTATGGAAAACACTGCAAAAAATGGGAATTCCAGACACTTAATTGTGCTCATGCAGAACCTGTACATGGATCAAGAGGTAGTTGTTCGAACAGAGCGTGGGAATACTACGTGGTTTAAAATCAGGAAAAGTGTGCATCAGGGTTGTATTCTTTCACCATACTTATTCAAGCTATATACTGAGCAAATAATCCAAGAAGCTGGACTAAATGAAGAAGAATGTGGCATCAGGATTGGAGGAACACTCATTAACAACCTGAGATATGCAGATGTTACAACCTGACTTGTAGAAAGTGAAGACTACTTGAAGCATTTACTGATGTGGTCACAGCCTTCAGTATGGATTACACATGAACATAAAGAACATAAAGAAAGCAAATATCTTTACAACTAGACCAATAAACAACATCATGATAAATGGTAAAGACATTGAACTTGCTAAGGATTTCATTCTTCTTGGATGGACAATCAATGCCCACAGGAGCAGCTGTCGAGAAATCAAACAATGTATTATACTGGGCAAATCTGCTGCAAAAGACCTCTTCAAAGTGTTAAAAAGCAAAGATGTCACTTTGAGGACGAAGGTGTGCCTGATCCAATCCATGGTGTCTTCAATCGCCTCATATGCATGTGAAAGCTGGACAACAAAAAAGGAAGACTGAAGAACTGATGCATTCTGATTGTGGCACTGGCAAAGAATACTGAATACACCATGGACTGCCAGAACAATGAACAAATGTGTCTTGGAGAAAGTACAGACAGAATGCTTCTTAGAAGTGAGGATGGTAAGACTTCGTCTCTCTTACTTTGGATGTGTCATCAGGAGGGACTAATCACTGGAGAAAGACATTATGCTTGGTAAAGTAGAGGGTCAGCAAAAAAGAGGTAGACTCTCAATGCAATGAAATGACACAGTGGCTGCAGCAACAGGCTCACATATACCTACTATTGTGAGGATGGTGCAGGACCAGGCAAAATTTCATTCTACTATACATAAGGTCTTTATGAATCAGAGCACACTGAACAGCAATTAACAATAACAATCGGATTGTGGCATTGTCGAAGAATACTGAATATACTACGTGCATAAACCATGTGCATAAGCGAAAAATATAAAACGAACCTCTCAGCCTTACCCCTTCCCAGACACATACCTGTAGAACATATGGTTAAAAGCATGGGTTATAAGGCCACACTGCATGGTTTTGAAACCCACCTCTACTATTTACTAGCTGTAAGAAACTGGGCAAATTATTTCTTTGAGCCTCAGTTTCCTCCTTTACGAAATGTAGATATTAACAGTACCTAGCTCATGGATTTATTCTGACGTTTAAATGAATGAATACACATTGAAAAACAAAACAGAAACCAAACCTTAGCTATTACTAATATGCACTATATATCCCACGAACTGGGCAACATTTCATTCTGTTCCCTATGGTATCGTCGTCATGAGTCAGAGCCAACTCAATGGCACCTGTCTTAGTTTACTAGTGCTGCTGTAACAGAAATACCACAAGTAGGTGGTTTTAAAGAATAGAAATTTATTTTCTCACAGTTTAGAAGGCTAGAACTCTGAATTCAGGGCACCAGCTCTAGAGGAAGGCTCTCTCTGTCTACTTTAAGGGAAAATTCTTGTCTCAGTTTCTCTAGAGTTCTTCTCAGAGTTCCTTGGAGATTTTCACTTGGCATCTATCTTTCCCCCATTTGTGCTTGCTTGTCTCTGTGCCTAATCTGCTCTTTTTATATCTCAAAAGTGACTGTAGGTTTAAAACACACCCTAGGACATTGATATGGTCTCATTAACATAACAAAGAAAACTCTACTCACAAATGGGATTACATCAACAGCTATAGTGGTTACAATTCCCACACATCTTTTGGGGGTACACAATTCAATCCATAACAGCAAATAACACCAATCTATCACACAGGTGTACAAAATTCTCAGGACTCATGTACACCTTTAGAATTGAAAAAACTAAAATCCTTACTATTCAGCCAGAAGAGAAGGAATTTTCATTGCTTGCTACTAAAAACATTATATTTGATTTTTTAAAGGGTATTATGCTCAATTCTGGGTATTCATTAAGATTCAGAATACACAAAAGATGGGTAAGAATAATAATAGTGGGGAACCTTAAAAAATGAAATAAGGTGAAGTGTTAGACTGAGAAAGTTTAGAAGGGAACATCACAACTGTCCTCAAATATTTGAAGGACTGGAATACTGAAAAAGGATTAAACTTAGTATAGCTCCAGATAAAGCTAGGGAAGACAGATTTTAACCTAAGGAACAAAATCTACCAATATAAACAGTTGTCTTAAAAACCGGTTTAAGTATTCAAGGAGAAATAGATCAATTCTAAAAATAAGGGTATGATTCCTGTACTGGTTAGGAAGTTGGATTAGATTACCTCCAAGAACTCTTCCAACATAAAGATTCAAGAACATTATGGACAAAATATAGCAACCATTAAACATTCAATCAAATCAAGAACCACAGAGGGGGTTTAAAAAAAAAAAAAAAAAAAAAACCCCTTTGCCTTCTAGTCAATTCCAACTCATAACGACCCTACAAGACACAACAGAACTGCCCCATAAGGTTTCCAAGGACAGCCTGGCAGATTTGAACTGCTGACTTTTTGGTTAGCAGCCATAGCTCTTAACCACTATGCAACCAGGGTCCACAGAGTACTAAGGAAAAATTAGATTCAAGAAATCAAGGATATGGGGTAGAACTCAAGAAACAGCTACAAAGACTTCTGTCAAAAAGAGAACTTGATAGTTGATATCTTGCTTTGATTTTGGAGTTTTCTTACCCATGAAACAAAATAATCACTTTAAAAAAATCCTTGACTAAAATTAATCTGGCAGTAGTTTTTCTTTCACCTGAAATTGCAAATCCTTTCTTTCTGTTGACAGCCAGGCTTACTCAATTTAAATCTCAAAAGATATGGCCTGGTGGAGGGGCAGAGACTATCTTGTGAACTGGTATCTGCTGATCTCAATAAAAGTGGAAGGGCAGGGTTCAAGCAATAATGTTAAGATTAAACAATTGATTTTCTATATTTCTCCCTCCTCTACTCTTTATGAGCTCCATTGTACCTTCCTTTTTTTGAGCCATTTGCTTTTTCTGGAGTGAAAATGGTCTCCTTACATGCACATAGAATAACTGCTCAGAATAAATCTTACGTTCAAATATTGGTGGGTTTTGATTATTTTTAACATTTCCAAATATCTACCTACATCCTCTAGCTGGGATTTAAAGTTATCTTTCCATCACCACTACTTACACCTTGGTACATGGTCCATTTCACCACTACTACTTACCCTGATGGACCACTGGTGTTGCAGTGGTTAAGAGCTACCACTGCTAACCAAAAGGTCAGCAGTTCAAATCCACCAGTCGCTCCTTGGAAACCCTGTGCGGCAGTTCTACTCTGTCCTATAGGGTCTCCAAGAGTTGGAATCGACAATAGTAAGGGGGACGTACTCACCCTGATACATGTTCCACTCCTTAAAGAGTCTACTCAGTGTCCACATCCCAGAGCTATCCACACTCCCCACTTTACTACCTTCTGTACCCCTCTCAAATGAATTCCTATTTAGTACCTTTGCAGGACACTTGGTGGTGCAGTGGTTAAAGCCCTCACATGCTAACCAAAAGGTCAGCAGTTTGAATTACCAGCGAATCCTTGGAAACCCTATTGGGCAGTTCTACTCTGTCCTGTAGGGTTGCTATGAGTCTGAATCAATTTGACAGCAATGAGATTTTTTTTGAATCCACATCATACGAAATACACGAAGTTGAGTAAAATGAAAAACAAAAAGAAAACAAGAGGAATGCCCACTGAAGGAACAATCTTATCCTACTTCACAGAATTTCATATCTCAAAAGTAATACACAACTCCATATTTTATATGTAAAAACAGTGATCCAAAGAAATTAAGAAATATGCACAAGATTTTTCTAAAAAAAGTTTTTCTTATTCTTAGAAACAAAGGCTTACCTAATTGTAAAAAGAAGCTAAAAAAAGAAAGCCTCCAGAACCTTCTGAAAGAATGAACAGACAAACTGTAATACAAGAGTCAAGAGGACAGAAAGTTGGGGGGAGAGGGAGGGACACGAAGGTATTATATATGAGTTGTGGTAATTAAATAAAAATATATATTCCTGCCACATAGTAAGTCCAGAAAAAGATCTCCTTCCCCTTCAATTAATTCAGTAGAGCTAACTCATTAAAGCTTTATGGTAATAATTTTTCAAAGGGCTACTTAAGACTCATCAAACTCACAGTTTAGTCCTGATCAACTGCGAAGATGAAAAATCATACTTTTTTCTCTTTTATTAGTTGTTCTTCCCTTCACTTAAGATGATTCTTGTCTATTTAGTGAATTCTCCTAACCCTCCCTTATAACCATGAAAGAATGTTTTCTGCTGTGTTTAAAACTTTGAGTTCTTGTAATAGTGATCTCATACATTTGTCCTTTTGCGACTAATTTCACTCAGCATAATGCCCTCCAGATTCATCCACGTTGTGAGATGTTTCCCAGATTCATCATTGTTCTTTATCGTTGCATAGTATTCCATTGTGTGTGTATATACCATAATTTGTTTATCCATTCATCTGTTGATGGGCATCGAGGTTGTTTCCATCTTTTTGCTATTATAAACAGTGCTGCAATGAACATGGATGTGCATATTCGTGTGACAGCTCTTACTTCTCTAGGATATAATCCAAGGAATGGGACTGCTCAATCGTACGGTACTTCTATTTCTAGCTTTTGAAGGAAGCACCAAATCAATTTCCAAAGTGGTTGTACCGTTTTTACATTCCTATGAGCAGTGCATAAGTGTTCCACTCTCCAGAACCTCTCCAACATTTACTATTTTGTGTTTTTTGGATTAGTGCTAGCCTTGTTGGGGTGAGATGGTATCTTATCCTAGTTTTGATTTGCATTTCTCTAATGGCTAATGATCCTGAACATTTCTTCATGTACTTGTTAGCCACCTGAATGTCTTCTTTGGTGAAGTGTCAGTTCCTATCCTTTATCCATTTTTTGATTGGCTTATTTGACTTTCTGTTGTTGAGGTTTTGCAGTATCTTGTAGATTTTAGAGATTAGACACTGATTGGACTTGTAGCCAAAATTTTTTTCTCATTCTGTAAGCTGTCTTTTGACTCTTTTGGTGAAGTCTTTTGATGAGCATAAGTGTTTGATTTTTAGGAGCTCCCAGTTATCTAGTTTCTCTTCTGATATTTCTGCATTGTAAATTATGGTTCGTATTCTGTTTATGCCATGTATTACAGCTCCTAGTGTTGTTCCTGTTTTTTTTTCCATGATCTTCATCGTTTTTAATTTTACACTTAGGTCTTTCATCCATTTTGAGTTCATTTTTGCGCATGGTGTGAGGTATGGGTCTTGTTTCATATTTTGCAGATGGATATCCAGTTCTGCCAGTACCATTTGTAAGAGACTGTCATTTCCCCATTTAACGGACTTTGGGCCTTTGTCAAATATCAGCTGCTCATAAGTGGATGAATTTATATCTGGATTCTCAATTCTGTTCCACTGGTCCATGTATCTGTTGTTGTACCAGTACTCTGACTACCGTGGAGGTATAACAGGTTCTAAAATCAGGTAGTCTGAGTGAGGCCTCCCACTTTGTTCTTCTTCAGTAATGCTTTACTTATTCAGGGCCTCTTTGCCTTCCATACGAACTTGGTGATTTGTTTCTCCAACTCCTTAAAAAATGCCATGGGAATTTGGATCGGGATTATATTGTATCTGTAGATCGTTGGGTAGAATTGACATGTTCACAATGTTGAGTCTTCCTATCCATGAGCATGGTATGTTTTCCCACTTATATACATACATCTCTTTCAGATTTTTGCAGTAGTGCCTTGTAGTTTTCCTTGCATAGCTGTTTTATGTCTCTGGTCAGATTTATTCCTAAGTATTTTACCTTCTTGGGGGCTACTGTAAATAGTATTGATTTGGTGATTTCCTCTTCGAAGTTATCTTTGGTGGTTGTATGTTTAGCTTGTATCCTGATACTTTGCTGAACTCTTCCATTAGTTCCAGTAGTTTTCTTGTGGATTCTTTGCAGTTTTCTGGGTATAAGATCATATCAGTTGCAAAAAGGGATACCTCTACTTCTTCCTTACCAATTTACATGCCCTTTATTTCTGTTTCTTGCCTTATTGCTCTGGCTAGGACCTCCAGTACAATGTTGACTAAGAGTGGTGATACAGGACATCCTTGTCTGGTTCCCATTCTCAAGGAGAATACTTTCACTCTCTGTTTAGCATGATATTGTCTGTTGGCTTTGTATTAATGTCCTTTATTATGTTGAGGAATTTCCCTTCTATTCCTACTTTGCTGAGAGTTTTTATCAAGAATGGGTGTTGGATTTTGTCAAATGCCTTTTCTGAATCAACTGATAAGATCATGTGGTTCTTTCGTTTTATTTATGTGATGGATTACACTGATTGTTTTTCTAAAGTTGAACCATCCCCGCATACCTAGTATGAATCCCACTTGGTCATGATGAATTTTTTTTTGTTATGTTGTTCAACTCTACCGCCTAGAATTTTGAGGATTTCTGCATCAATGTTCATGAGGGACACTGGTATGTAATTTTCTTTTTTTGTGGTGTCTTTTTTTTACCTGGTTTTGGTGTCAGGGTTATGCTGGCTTCATAGAATGAGTTTCGGAGTATTCTACCATTTTCTATAGTTTGAAATACCTTTAGTAGTAGTGGTGTTAACTCTTCTCTTAAAATTTGGTAGAATTCTCCAGTGAAGCCATCAGGGCAAGGGATTTTTATTTATTTATTTTTTTTTTTTTTTTGTCGGGAGTTTTATTATTACCTCTCCAATCTCTTGTTATATGTTTATTTAGTTTTTCTACATCAGCTTGTGTTAGTTTAGGTAGGTAGTGTGTTTCCAGAAATTTGTCTATTTACTCTAGCTTTTCAAATTTGTTGGAGAACAATTTTTCATAGTATTCTGTTATGATTCTTTTAATTTCAGTTGGGTCTGTTGTGATACCATTCATCTCATTTCTTATCTGGGTTATTTCCTTCCTCTCCTGTTTTTCTTCTGTCAGTTTGGCCAATGGTTTATCGATTTTGTTGATCTTTTCAAAGCACCAACTTTTAGTCTTGTTGATGTCTTTCAATTGTTTTTCTATTCTTCTGTTTCACTTATTTCTGCTCTAATTCTTATTATTATTTCCTTTTTTCTAGTGCCAAGGGCTTTTTTTGCTGCTCGCTATTTGTTCGAGTTGTAGGCTTAATGTTTTGATTTTGGCCCTTTCTTCTTTTTGGATGTGCACATTTATTGGTACAAACTGACCTCAGAGCATTGTTTTTGCTGTGTCTCAAAAGTTCTGGTAGGATGTGTTTTCATTCACATATGAGTCAATGAATTTCTTTATTCTGTCCTTGATTTCTTATATAACCCAGTAGTTTTTGAGCAAGGTGTTGTTCAGTTTCCACGTTTGGTTTTTTTTCCTTGCTTTTTGTTATTGCTTTATATTTTTTATGGCTTTATGGTCAGAAAAGATGCTTTGCAATATTGCGATATTCTAGATTTTGTTAAGGCTTGTGCTGTGGTCTAATATATGGTCTATTCTGGACACTGTTTCATGTGCATTGGGGGAAAAAAGTATACTTGGCTGCTGTTGGGTACAGTGCTCGGTATATGTCCACCAGATCAAGTTGACTGTAGCATTTTGATCTTCCATGTTTTTACTGAGATTCTTTCTGGATGTTCCGTCCTTCACCGAAAGTGTTGTTTTGAAGTCTCCTATTATTATTATTGTGGAGCTGTCTATCTCTCTTTTCAATGCTGTTAGAGTTTGTTTTATGTATTTTGGAGTCCTGTCGTTGGGTGCATATTTATTATGGTTATGCCCTCCTGGTGTATTGACCCTTTAATCTTTATATAGTGTCCTTCCTTATCCTTTGTGGTGGATTTTGCTTTAAGGTCTATTTTGTCAGAGATTAATTCTGCCACTCCTACTCTTTTTTGACTGTTGTTTGCTTGATATATATTTTTTCCATCCTTTGAGGTTTAGTAGTTTGTATCTTTGAGTCTAAGGTGTGTCTCTTGCAGGCAGCATATAGATGGATCATGATTTTTATCCATTCTGCCATTTTGTCTCTTTATTGGTGCATTTAGTCAATTTACATTCAGTATAATTATTGCTAGGTATGAATTTAATGGTGTCATTCCGATATATTTGTGTGTGTGTGTGTGCTGTTGACAGTTTCTTTGTCCCACTTTACTTTCCGTGCTGAGTCATTTTTCTTCATGTATTTTCTTTTCATCTTTTTCATTGTTGTTGGTTTTGTATTTGCTATGTCTTTATGTTTTTCTTCTTTTATATGTTGACGTGTAGAGTTGTTTCCTTTGTGGTTATCTAAAAATTTATCTCTATTTTTCTAAATTTAAACCAATCTTTTATTTCTTGATATCGCCTTAACTTTTTCTCCATATGAAAGTTCTATGACTACACTATTTAGTCCCTCTTTTTTGTTTTAATGTTGTCATCTTTTACATATTGATGTCTCTGTTTCCCTATTTTCAGTTTTTAGCTTTGACTTATTTTTGTGACTTCCCTATCTGTGTTGATATCTGGTTGCTCTGTCCTGTGTTCTAGTCTTGGGTTGTTATCTGATATTATTCATTCTCTAGCCGGAGGACTCCCTTTTGTATTTCTTGTAATTTTGGTTTGGTTTTTACAAATTCCCTTAACCTCCATTTATCTGGAAATGCCCTAATTTCGCCTTCATATTTCAGAGACAGTTTTACTGAATATATAATTCTTGGCTGGCAATTTTTTTTCCTTCGAGGCTTTATATATATCATTCCATTGCCTTCTTGCCTGCATAGATTCTGCTGAGTAGTCAGAGCTTAGTCTTATTGATTCTCTTTTGTAGGTGACTTTTCATTTATCCCTAGCTGCTCTTAAAATTCTCTATCTTTGGTTTTGACAAGTTTAACTATAATATGTTTTGGTGACTTTCTTTTGTGATCTACCTTATGTGGGGTTCGATAAGCATTCCAGATAAACATCTTGTTATCCTTCATGATATCAGGGTAGTTTTCCGTCAACAAATCTCCAACAATTCTCTCTGCATTCTCTGTATCCTCCCCGTTCTGGTACTCCAATCATTCATAGGTTATTCCTCTTGATAAGTTCCACATAATTCTTAGGGTTTCTTCATTTTTTTAAATTCTTTTATCTGATTTTTCCTCAAACTAGCTGGTGTCAGGTGCTTTACCTTCAGTCTCACTAATTCTGACTTCCACTGCCTCAATTCTGCTCCTGTGAGTTTTTATTGAGTTGTCTAATTCTGAAATTTTATTGTTAATCTTTCGGATTTCTTTTTGCTGTCTCTCTATGGATTCTAGTAGCCTGTTAAATTTGTCATTCTGCTCTTGTATGGCTTTCCTAAACTCTTCTATTGCTTTGTCTGTGTGTTCCTTGTATTGGTCTGAGTTTTGCCTGATCTCCTTCCTGATTTCTTAAAGAGCTCTGTATATATTAATCTTTTGAATTCTACCTCTGGCAATTCCAAGGCCTTCTTTTCCTCCGGGAGATTTCCTGGTTCTTTGTTTTGGGTGTTTGCTGGAGCCATCACGGTCTACCTCTTTGTGTGACTTGATATTGACTATTGTCTCTGAGCCATCAATAAGTTATTATATTTACTGTGTCTGCTTACTGTGTCCTAGCTTCTTGTTTTGTTTTGATATACCCAAATAGGTTAGGTGTGTGAGCTACTTTATCAGTGTCTTTACAGCTCTCGGTGTCTCTGCAGCTCTCACATCCTGTCACCAGGTGGTCAGAGCTGCTACTAGGTATGTAAGCCTAGAAGTCTGTTTACTTTTTTTGTGTGAATTCAGCTCAGGTGTTCAAGTCATCAGTCACTGAGTGTGTGGTGCAGGCTCTCACCTACAGTCCTAGAAGGGCAGTACTACGTAATGGTGATTGGAGCAGGCACAGGTATCTGGCTGCAGTAAGACGTTATGTGCTGAGCAAGGTAGCCGGCTGATGGCTGCCCCTAAGTGCCTAGGTGGAAGGCGTATCCCTGTTCCCTAAAGTGCACTGGTGAGTCGGTCCTGCAGCTGGACCTTGGGCACCCAATGCTGTTGGCTTTAAGGACTGGGAGGCACCACTTATTCTCAGACCACTGTCATGGGTGGCTAGGTGGAGTGGGTGGAGCCGCCAGTCCTCAGGTCCCTGATGTGGGTGGGTGAGGACCCTGCTTAATAAACAGGGTGGTGTGAAATGTCACAAATCCACCACTCCCTCTTAGCTGTTGCAGTTGAAAACAGGCTTCAGGAACATATCCTGTTGTACTATACTAATGAGGGCCTATGCTGTTGAATGGGCCCACACAGGTCTATGCAGGGGTGAAAGGCATTCAAAGTCCATGGACCCCTTATGCCTGTGCCTAGGCAAAAGGACAGTGCCTGCTCTGAGTTCTCGGCTTAGGGGGTGTGGCAATTTTTTAAACCCGAGAGACTGGTTTGGGTACAGTTAGCCTCGAGCTCTCAGTTTAGGGGATTTGGCAGTTTCTTTTTTTGGTTAAGTTTATTTGTTCCATCCCCAATGCTGGGAGACTAAGTCAGGCATGACAGGTTCCACTTCTGGCCTAGGGAGTGCAGCAACAGCTGAACACTGCCAGACCGGGACCGGAGCAGAGTGGGTAGGGGAAGAGAGGCATTTCCCAGAGGAGGAAGGGTTATTTTGATCCCACGCGGTAGGTTAGACGCTTGCACTTAACTTTCGCAGATCCAGCACCAGGTCTCCCTGGCTCCGGAGGCTTGCACAAACTCTCCGCTGCTTGGTTTCTCCCAAGGTGGTAAAACACGTCCTGGGCACTACTGCTTGCCTCAGCCATGCGTGCCAAACGATCTTGCCAGCAGGGTGCAGGCTAGGTCAGGTCTGGCACGTCTTCACTGCTTCTGAACTCTCTCCCATCCCCTGCTGCTCAGTCTGACTCAACTTTGTTTTTGATATTCAGGGCTCCTAGATTATCATATATAATCAATTCACTTGGTTTTTTTTTTTTTTTCATCTTTGTTGTAAGAGGGACCACGTGAAGCATCTGACTAGTCCGCCATCATGATCCCACCTCTCAGAGTCAAAAAAATCATATTTTTTTAATTCTAATCAGGCACTAGGTAGTTTCAAAAGTCAGCTAAAGGCAGCTAAATTGGAATATGAAATGGTTTTAAACTGACACTGTGACAATGAAAAATTATGCTTTTTTCTCCATAAATTAACAAAGACAAACTCATTTTTTAGTTATATAAAAAACTGTTTGACTTCTAACATTCTAAAAATTTTGACACATCATTAGAAAAGACGTACTGATTAACCCAGTGAGGCTTTGAAACCAAAAGTTTTAAGATGGTCTGTCTGGCTGACACTTGGGAAGAACACCATCCCTCAACCCAGTATCTTTCTAAGTTACAGACACTTACTTCTGAATGGCAATGTTAAAATAAGTTTTTGGGGAAAGTCATTGGTTTCACTAGTATCATCTCCTCTCTATAGTGAAGGAAGAGTGCACATGAACAGGTCGGCACTGCTTCCTACTCGCATCCCTACTGGGTCTGTCTATTCAAGGCCAGGAAGTCAAATCATCCCACAGAATTCTCCTTCAGTTCAGGTATAGTGAAGTTTAAAGTGACTCAAGCAGAGCCAATAGTTCTCTGATCCTTTACAATATCAAACATTCCAATTGTGTCACAGTAACACTACAAATAAGGTCAATTACTGCAGGTACTCGCTATACTTTCTCCCTTTCTCTACCCCTGGTGTTCAGGCTCTTTTCCCAGCATTTATTCAGAGCTCTCTTTAGCCTTTTACCCTTGTTTTAGCACCCCTACATTTATGTTTTTCAAAATCTTCTTCCCTATGGACTCCTGTGAAGGAAATAAAAGGTTTGAAAGGAAGCAAAGAAAGAAAAATTCAAGTGTTCCTGTTTTAAGTCACTTTTAACAGGTACATAGCTTTGTTACATTCAAAACAACCAAGCAGTAAAATATAAGGAATATGGTCTAATTATAATAACCAAGCACACAACATATATGCCACAATGGTGAAGGCCTTTGTTTCTTAGGACGCCCCATTTCTTTTCCATCCACTACCTTCTAACTACAGTGTTCTCTAACCATATAATCAATTATTTCTCCATAACTATTTATAAGCTGTGAAATACCAGGAAGAATACTAGCCTTAGATACCTGAGACCTGGCTCCTATACCAAGACCACCACTTACTTCAGTGTCATTAAAGCTTTCTTAACTAATCTGTAAAACAAAAGTAACACCACCTGCCTAACTTCCCACTTCACCTCACTAAGGGAAGGTTCAAGTGCGATAATGTCTGTCAAAGTACAAGAAGTTCCCGACTTACCAATATCCGATTTATGTAGTACCCGCAGTTATGAACCAATCCCTGTAAAGCCTATTATATTAAAAATTCGAGGCACATAAAATGGTTAGTAATAACAGATAGACGCTACTTTGTAACACGCATCAAAACATTATTATTACTGTATTATTATGTTAACGATGTTTTAGTGTATCTAGAAGCATTTAACGTTTTTATGCATAAAAAGGTACAGCATATATCATATACTGAGACAAACGTTTGACTAACTGACGTTAGATACAAATCTTACCTAACCATTTTGACTTACATACAAATTTGATTTAAAGACAGATTTAGGAATGGAACGCATTCGTAATCCGGGGACTGAGCGTACACCAAAAAAGATATGCCTTGAATCCAAGAAAATTCGATGAAGCAACACATCAACACTAAATAATCAAGGAAAACCAGAAAGACACTATATAATCTTGTATCCAAGGGTATCAAAGTCTCATCCAAATATTCATTTCTAGCGCGTGTATAACTACTAGAACTTGTCCTATGCATACACTGTGTCTTATACTATCTCATATTACATCAGGAGACAGTAAAGTTTTTAAAAACTCACAAACATGGGTCACTGTTTAATGTTCTTCCAACTGATTCCAGCTTGTCACATTTGTGAACTGATTATAAATGTATACTATCCACCAAATAGATAAAAGACTATTCTAGCTGTACTTAAGTTTCGACAGCAAATGCATAACTATAAAGTTGCATATAAATCAAATCACACGTGGGTCATTTCAGAAATGCATTTTCATAGAGGGAAAACACAAAAAGCTTTACCATTTTAAGTGGGTAAATTTTACGGTATGTGAATTATATCTCAATAAACCTGCCCTTAAAAAAATATATCAAGCAAACAACACTCAAAAAAGAGCAAAAGTGGCAATATGAATCTCTGACAACACAGACTTTAAAGTCAAATCCACCACAAAGGATAAGGAAAGAGACTGTATAATGATTAAAGGGTTAATACACCAAAGCAACGTAACCATAATAACTATTTACACACCCAATGACAGGGCTCCAAATTACATAAAACAAACCCTAACAGCATTGAAAAGAGGGACAGACAGCTCCATAATAGTAGTAGGCAACTTCAACACACCACTTTCGGTGAAGGACAGAACACAGCGAAAGAAGCTCAACAAAGTCACGGAAGATTAAAATGCTACAATCAACCAACTTGGTCTCATAAATATACACAGAATTCTCCATTCAACAGCAGCCAAGTACACTTTCTTTTCCAGTGCACACGGAACGTTCTCCAGAACAGACCACATATTAGGCCACAAAGCAAGCCTTAACAAAATCCAAAGCATCAAAATATTACAAAGCATCTTTTCTGACCATAAAGCCATAAAAGTAGAAATCAACAACACAAAAAGCAAGAAAAAAAACACATGGAAACTGAACAACACCCTGCTCAAAAACTACTGGGTTATAGAAGAAATTAAGGATGGAATAAAGAAAATCATTGAGTCAAATGAAAATGAAAACACATCTACCAGAACGTTTGGGACACAGCAAAAGCAGTGCTCAGAGGTCACTTTATAGCAATAAATGCATACATCCAAAGAGAAGGGCCAAAATCAAAATGTTAACTCTACAACTGGAACAAGCAGAAAGAGAGTGGCAAAAGAAGCCCTCAGGCACCAGAAAAAAAGAAAATAATAAGAATTAGGGCAGAATTAAATGAAATAGAGAATAGAAAAACAACTGAAAGATGTCAACAAGACTAAAAGTTGGTTCTTTGAAAAGATCAACAAAATTGATAAACCACTGGCTGAACTAACAAAAGAAAAACAGGAGAGGAAGCAAATAACCTGTATGAGAAATGGGATGGGTGATACCACAACAGACTCAACTGAAATGAAAAGAATCATAACAGAATATTATGAAAAACCGTACTCTAACAAATTTGAAAACCTCAAGGAAATGGACAAATTTCTAGAAACTCACTACCTACCTAAACTAATACAAACAGAGGTGGAACAACTAAATAAACTGATAAAAAAAGAAGAGACTGAAAAGGTAATTAAAAAACTCCCAACAAAAAAAAACCCTGGCCTCGATGGCTTCACTGGAGAATTCTACCAAACTTTCAGAGAAGAGTTAACACCACTACTACTAAAGGTATTTCAGAGCACAGAAAAGTATGGAATACTCCCAAACTCATTCTTCATTATGAAGCCAGCGTAACGCTAATACCAAAACCAGGAAAAGACACCACAAAAAAAGAAAATTACAGACCAATATCCCTCATGAATATTGACACAAAAATCCTCAACAAAATTCTAGGCAACAGAATTCAGCAACATATCAAAAAAATAATTCACCATGATCAAGTGGGATTTATAGCAGGTATGCAGGGATGGTTCAACATTAGAAAAACAATCAATGTAATCCATCACATACATAAAACAAAAGGCATGATCTTATCAATTGATGCAGAAAAGGTATCTGACAAACTCCAACACCCATTCATGATAAAAACTCTCAACAAAACAGGAATAGAAGGGAAATTCCTCAACATAATTAAGGGCATTTATGCAAAGGAAACTGCCAATAGCATCCTAAATGGAGAGTTTGAAAGCATTTCCCTTGACAATGGGAACCAGACAAGGATGCCCTTTATTCAATACTGTGCTGGAAGTCCTAGGCAGAGCAATTAGGCTAGAAAAAGAAACAAAGGGCGTCCAAACTGGAGGGAAGAAGTAAAAGTATCTCTATTTACAGATGATAGTGCTCTTATACACAGAAAACCCCAAAGAATCCACAAGAACCTACTTAAACTAATAGAAGATTTCAGTAAAGAATCAGGATACAAGATAAACATACAAAATTCAGTTGGATTCCTCTACACCAACAAAGAGAACTTCTAAGAGGAAATCACCAAATCAACATCACTTACAATAGCCCCCAAGAAGATAAAATACTTAGAAATAAATCTAACCAGAGACGTAAAAGACCTATACAACACACTACTGCAAGAAAACCAAAGAGATCTGCGTAAGTGGAAAAACATACCTTGCTCATGGATAGGAAGACTCAACATTGTGAAAATGTCATTTCTATCCAAAGTGACCTACAGATACAATGCAATCTCAATCCAAATTCCAACGGCATTTTTTAATAAGATAGAGAAACAAATCACCAACTTCATATGTAAAGAGAAAAGGCCCCAGATAAGTAAAGCATTACTGAAGAAGAACAAAGTAAGAGTCCTCACACTACCTGATTTTAGAATATATTATACTGCCATGGCAGTCAAAACAGCCTGGTACTGGTACAACAACAGATACATAGACCAGTGGAAAAGAACTGAGAATCCAGACATAAATTCATCCACCTATAAGCAGCTGATATTTGACAAAGGCCCAAAGTCCGTCAACTGGGGGAAAAGACAGTCTCTTTTACAAATGGTGCTGGCAGAACTGGCTATCCATCTGCAAAAAACTGAAACAAGACCCATACCTCACACCATGCACAAAAACAAACTCAAAATCGATCAGAGACCTAAATATAAAATTGAAAACGATAAAGATCATGGAAAAAAAAATAGGGACAACACTAGAAGCCCTAATACATGGCATAAATAGAATGCGTACTATAAGTAACAACACACAAGCACCAGAGGAGAGACTAGATAACTGGGCGCTCCTAAAAATCAAACACCTACACTCATCAAAAGACATTACCAAAAGAGTGAAAAGACAACCTATAGACTGGGAAAAAACTTTTGGCTACAACAAATCCAGTCGGCATCTAATCTCTAAAATCTACAAGATACTGCAAAACCCAACAATAAAAAAACAAATAACCCAATTAAAAAATGGGCAAAAGATATAAACAGGCACTTCGCCAAAGAAGACATTCAGGCAGCTAACAGACACATGAGGAAATGCTCATGATCAGCAGCCATTAGAGAAGTGCAAATCAAAACTACAACGAGATACCATCTGTCTTAGTCATCTAGTGCTGCTCCAACAGAAATACCACAAGTGGATGGCCTCAACAAACAGAAATTTACTCTCTCACAGTCTAACAGGCTACAAGTCCAAATTCAGGGCTTCAGCTCCAGGGGAACACTTTCTCCGTCAGCTCTGGAGGAAGGTCCATGTCATCAGACTTCCCTTGGTCTGGGAGCGTCTATGCGCAGGAACCTCAGGTCCAAAGGACGCATTCTGCTCCCAGCACCGCTTTCTTGGTGGTATGAGGTTCCCATGTGTCTCTGCTCACTTCTCTCTTTCATATCTCAAAAGAGACTGGATTAAGACACTATCCAATCTTGTAGACCTCATCAGTACAACCTCATCATAGTGATAGATTTTACAACACATAAGGAAATCACATCAGATTACACAGTCATACAATACTGGGAATCATGACTCAGTCAAGCTGACAGACATTTTTGGGGGACACAATTCAGTCCATGACACCATCTCACCCCAACAAGGCTAGCATTAATCCAAAAAACACAAAATAATAAATGTTGGAGAGGTTGTGGAGAGACTGGAACACTTATACACTGTTGATGGGAATGTAAAATGGTACAACCACTCTGAAAACCAATTTGGTGCTCCCTTAAAAACCTAGAAATAGAAGTACCATATGATCCAGCAATCCCGCTCCTTGGAATATATCCTAGAAGAATAAGAGCCATCACATGAACAGACATATGCACTCCCATGTTCACTGCAGCACTGTTCACGATAGCAAAAGATGGAAACAGCCTAGGTGCCCATCAATGGACGAACGGATAAACAAATCATGGTATACTTACACAACAGAATACTACACAATAATAAAGAACAACGATGAAGCTGTGAAACATATTATAACGTGGAGGAATCTAGAGGGCATTATGCTGAGTGAATTTAGTCAGTCACAAAAGGGCAAATATCGTATAAGATCACTATTATAAGAACTCAAGGAAAGGTTTAAACACAGAAGAAAACATTCTTTGATGGT
Source organism: Dugong dugon (assembly GCA_030035585.1). Taxonomy (NCBI): domain Eukaryota; kingdom Metazoa; phylum Chordata; class Mammalia; order Sirenia; family Dugongidae; genus Dugong; species Dugong dugon. The sequence continues at coordinate 40,230,457 of CM057476.1, read as the reverse complement.
TACGAGGGTGGGGAAGGAGGGTGAGGGTTATTCACTAACTAGATAGTAGAGAAGAATTATCTTAGGTGAAGGGAAAGACAGCACACACTCCAGGGGAAGTCAGCACAACAGGACTAAACCAAAGCTATGTAGTTTCTTGAATACAATCAAACACTTCGAGGGACAAAGTAGCAGGGGCGGGGGTCTGGGGATCATGCTTTCAGGGGGCATCTAGGTCAACTGGCATAACAAAGTTTTTTAAGAAAATGTGCATCCCACTTTGGTGAGTGGCGTCTGGGGACTCAAAAGCTGGAAAGCGGCCATCTAAGATGCATCAATTGGTCCCATCCACCTGGAGTAAAGGAGAATGAAGAACACCAAAGACGCAAGGAAAGTAATAGCCCAAAAGACAGAAAGGGCCAAATAGACCAGAGACTTCATCAGCCTGAGACCAGAAGAACTGGATGGCGCCCGGTTACCACCAATGACCGCCCTGACAGGGAACACAAAGAAGAGTCCCTGATGGAGCGGGGGAAGGGCAGGATGCAAAAATCAACTTCTAGTAAAAAGACCAGACTTAATGGACTGACTGAGACTGGAGGAACCCCAGAAGACGTGGCCCCAGACCCTCTGTTAACACAAAACTAAAACCATTCCTGAAGCCAACTCTTCAGACAAAGACTGGACTGGACTGTGGGATATAAAATGATACTTGTAAAGAGTGTGCTTCTTAGCTCAAGTAGATACACGAGACTAAACGAGCAGCTTCTGTCCAGATGTGAGATGAGAAGGCAAACAGTGTTAGAAGCTTGCTGAATGGACACAGGAATTTAGGCGTGGAAAGGAGGAGTGTGCTGTCAGAGTATAGGGAGAGCAATTAGGGTCACATAACAATGTATGAATAAATTTTTGTATAAGAGACTAACTTGAATTGTAAACTTTCACTTAAACTACAACAATAAGAAAAAAAGACCAGCAATTTTGAAATCTTTATATTTTCATAATATAAAAGTCTACAACTCACCCTCAAAAAAATTAAAGTTGCCCTTTGACATTCTGCCCACATCTCTAGTGCTGAATCAAAATCTCAGTGGGGAAGAAGAAAAAAAAACCAATAGGACCTGTGCACAGTACATTCTCAAAACTATCATCAGTTTTTTAAGTCTTTACAATGTTTGAAGATATACTTAGTTTTGAATAACTGACAGAAGAACATTATGCTGATCTTTGCTGTTATGATAAAGAATGATATTCTATCATCCTTCACAATGGCTACTCCAACTTAAGGATTTAGATTATCAAAAAAAAAAAAAAAAAAAAAAAAAAAACCCAAACCTGTTGCCATCGAGTTGATTCCAACTCATGGCAACCATGCCAGGCAGAGTACAACTGCCCCAAGGGTTTCCAAGGAGCAGCTGGTGGCTTCAAACTGCTGAACTTTTGGTTAGCAGCTGAGCTCTTAACGACTGTATCACTCTTGAATCTAACTAGAAATTGTGAGAAAAAAGAAGAGAAAATATTTTGTCTTCCTTACATATTATTCTTGAGTTTCAGAAGTCTACATTATCATAAATGTCATATGCCTGGTCAGGTGGGCAACAGAACAGCATAAGAAAGGATTTGCTAGAGTGTGGCAAACTACAGAATCCAATGATAGATGAAGCATCTCAGAACAAAAACTGCCATTAAGAATTTTGTTAGTGCTGTACAACTTGTCCAAGGCAAGGTCATGGAAGCTCCATAGACACATCCAAATTGCTGGGGAGGGCTGTGGGGACCATGCTCACGGGGAATATCTAGCTCAACTGGCATAACGTAGTTTATAAAGAAAACGTTCTACGTTCTACTTTGGTAAGTAGTGACTGAGGTCTTAAAAGCTCGTGAGCGGCCATCTAAGATATTCCACCAGTCCCACCCTAAAGCAAGGGAGCATGAAGAAATCTACAGACACAAGGGAAAGATTAGTTGAAAGGACTAATGGACCACAACTACCACAGCCTCCACCAGACTGAGTCAGCACAACTAGATGGTGCCCAGCTACCACAGCCAACTGCTCAGACAGAAATCACAATAGCAAGTCCCAGACAGAGCTGGAGAAAAATGTGGAACAAAATTCTAACTCACAAAAAAAGACCAGACTTACTGGCCTGACAGAGACTGGAGAAACCCTGAGAGTATGGTCCCCAGACATCCTTTTAGCTCACTAAAAGTCACTCCTGAGGTTCACCCTTCAGTCAAAGATCAGACAGTCCCATAAAACAAAATGAGACTAAAGAGGCACACCTGCCCAGGGGCAAGGACTAGAAGGCAGGACAGGAAAGCTGGTGATTGCGAACCCAAGGTCGAGAAGGGAGAATGTTGATATGTTGGTAAGCAATGTCGCAAAACAATATGTGTACTAATTGTTTAATGACAAGCTAGTTTGTTCTGTTAACCTTCATATAAACTACAATAAAAAAAAAAAAAAGAATTTTGTTAGTACTGTCATTAAACACACACACAGCTAATCCAAAAAGATGGCTGAGAGAAAATAATCACTGGAGGACATACTGCCTGTTGCACTACTAATTACTAGAGATTACGAGTTGCAGCTCTCAAAATGCCATTACCTCACTAAGGCCACCTCCAAGGTCTCCCCACCGCCCTTGCCCTCCATATTTTACATTCCATTACTTTGGTCATAAAGGAATTACCTCACGTATTTAAAAACACAAACTTTCTCAACAATAGTCTCTCAGGGAAGTCATCTGATTATCACACTTCCCTGTTCAGAGCTCTTTGCATGCACCTATGATTGTCCTCATAAAATGGGTTTGGTTTACTGTAGCTAGCTAGGATCAGAATATAGAAAGGAGGAGAGTCTTTTCTTTTTTTAACCACAGAAAAAGCTTTCACATAAATCAATTTTAAATTGCAAAGCTTTTCTTTTCCTTTACTCCATGGCTGTCTCCAGATATGTTTGCCCACTCAGCAGGAACAAAAACCAGAAAGCATGCAAGCCCCAAAGGAAAAGATCAAGAATAAAAGACCACAAAAGATTCATGGTGGAAATGTTTATTTTAACAAAGCAAAACCAGAAGGAAGTTTCCTTCAAGCACTTTGGCAACACAGCAGAATTGTTTCAAGTCATACATTCAATCAATTATATAAAATTTCCTGTCTGGTGTTTAAGGCATTAACACATCTATAATTTCATTTACCTGATTTTTGGCCCAAGAGGTATGATTTAACAATATAAAAGTTGCTAGAGAACATGGTTGTGTTTCCAAACATGGCAGAACATGGTAAGAACATGGTTCTGGAGTCAGACTAGTTAAATTCTAATCTCTTAGTAACTGTATGACACTGGGCAAGTTACTCACCTCTCTGTGCTTCACTTTCCACATCTGTAAAACAGGGATAACAGTACTTAGTTCAGAGTTGCTGTGAGGATTCAGTAACATATATGTAAAGTACTTAGTGCCCAGCACACAGGAGGCCCTCAACATAAGTTAGTCGCTGTCATTGTTGTCGTCATTCCAATTACAAGCAAGTACCTGGACAATTAACCTCCCTGGACACTTTCCCTATTTAAGCACAGTTTTCTCCTACTTAACCCACTCCTACCAGTCTCTTAATGTCACTGTTTCCTCAAGAGAATTAACATTTCATTCTGTTATTATATACACAACCATGAGCCACTACTAAAATAAAGAATTCTGTCTGATATCTAGTTAATTGATGGGACAAATACACACACCTTTACTGCTTATGGTGGTTACCTCCAGGGGATCAGGAAGGGAGGACTTTCATATTTTATTTTACAAATATCTATATTTTTGTTTGACTTCTTTACAATATTATATATTTCTTTTCTTTAAAAAAAAGTTAAGTTTCAATAAACAATATGAAAAATTTGTTTTCAAATTAAAACCACCACTAACCAGGTACAGTTCAAAGCATATTTCTATAAATCCAATACTAGATATAGTTCGCTTGCTAAGGATGTGATGGAACAAAATGACTACAGTTGTCAATTTCTCCTCTCAGTGAATGAAAAATAAAGAGGGGACTTCATATTGCATTATGAACATATGCAGAGATTTCAAACATTTCCTCTGTAGGAGTAAGTCACTTCTCTACCAGATGGCAAGCGATACTCTAACAAAAACCACATATTTAAAGCAAGTATACAAATGTTTATTGTATATCCCTTTCCAAAGCAGCTGCTCACAAGAAATGTACTCATGCAGCAATAAGGAAATCAAAGTGTATGTCCAACTAATGAAATCTTTTACTAGCTGATCACTACACAGACTCCAACACTGGTAGCTGCCAGCTGCTGCATAAATACTATTTTCCAACATCTTCTGAAGGTTAACAGTTACGCAGAGATTTTTAAAAGAAAATGAAATGCAAAATATTGTAATTATTAGAAGATTATTATAATTAGAGGTTCTGTTCTTTCCTTTATGCAAGAAACAAAGTAGCTGTGACTTTTGCAAAGAACACAAAGTGCCTTCCTTTGGTTGCTGATTAATCCATTCAGAGGTTACACTGCTTAATATATTAGAGACCCTGCCCTTAGCCCTCTTCCAATTCTAGCTCTCACGTAAAGTCTCTCAAGTACTATGCTCTACTCATTCTATCAATCCACAAAATACAATGAATCAAAAGAGAGAGGAAATCACTTTTTGAATAGAGGAATATTTAACCAAAGTACCAAAGTAATTTAGAATTACTAGATTACCCTCCCCCCTTTCTAAGACAGGTTAAGTAAAAATGTATCTTACAAAAATACAGGAGGAGAAAGGGACAGAAAGAATTTGTTTGCAAGGTCTACTTCAGATCACTCTGTAGTAAATTCTCAAAAATAAATAAATAATTAAAAATAAATTACCTTCTGATTATCCACTTGAAAATAATTATTTCACTTTGAAAGGAGTATGTGATTTTTAAACACTGTAAACTGTACGTTTCCTTTTCCTACCAGACCAAGAATACCTCAACATCACTGTATCTTCCAAAAAATACTATCTGTCCATAGTACCAATGGTGCTAATCAGCATTTTTCATAATCCATATTTTTACTATACAAAAATACAGGTTGTTATGTAACACCAAGTACAAAAACTACAGGTTTTCCACCTTTACCCTTTTCAAAGAAATAGTGAAACACTGATTTACCTTTAAAGCTTGACAAATTAATACTAATTTCTGACCCTGAGAATGAGATAGGCTGCAATATGTACTATTCTGTGAATATAAAGCAAACACCCATATAAAACTCATTTTACAAGGTACCCAACTTGTATTCTGACCGATGTTTGCAAATTGACATCATCGTCAGTGTCCAACACACTTTACAGTCTTTAAAGCACTTTTGTTCCAAAGAATTGATGGATTTCACTCGAAATAAACGTGGAAAAGTATCTATTCCAATTAACCAACATATGTTTAAATCCTCTGTTTTGATCTTTACAACCACCCTAAGAATAGTAAAATGGGTATTATTATTTCCATTTTACAGAATCAGAAACCAAGGTTTAGTTGAGTAAAGTAGCCTAATATAATAGGTGAGAAATGAAGAACTGATACACTATGTCAAGAATAAATTCCCCCAAAGAAAACCTAAGCATTATATTGTTATTTGGAAGGGGGAGAAAAGGTATTCAAATATACTGGTAAGCTAGTGTTTTTATTAAGATACTCTTTATTTATAATATATATATACTTTAACAAAATTTTTGTGAAGTCAAATTTTATATTAAACTCTACTTTCCTAATCATTAATACGCAGCCCCACCGCAACCCCCCGAATCCCCCCCCAAAAAATCCAAGAACTTTTTAAAAATCTTGGGTGAGATGGAAGATGAGGCTCATTCCCAGCCACAATGGGTGTTACGGCACTTCACAACACTGCACCTGCTGGGATTTATAAGACCACCAGCAATTAGTGCATCTTGATAAAGTTTGACTATCTTTCTCAAAGAAAAACCACTATGAGCCTCTAAATTAGAACAAGAGACCTCCTCTGTCTTCCTGTTTACTATTTTTAGGTAGCTGAACACTGGGCAAAGTCTGGCACCACTTGCAGCAAGATGTTACTGCTGGTAGAGCAATGAACTCCAGCTGCTCCGCTGACAGCCACTTTTAGCACAGCCAATGCTAAGGTGGAGAGGAGGAGAGGACAACTAGGAAAGAGTGAGCACTTAATGTGTGCAAGATACTACACCAACATTATCTCATGTAAATGTTGTATCAACTCTAGCCCATTAAACCCATTCTGTCAAGTTGATTCCTACTCATAGCGGCCCTATAGGAGAGAGCAGAATTGCCCCATAGGGTTTCCAAGGCTGTAATCTTATATACGTCATTATAACATATTTTCAGAAACACCTAAATTTCCTTATTTTAAGGATTACCTGTACCCGAATTTCAAGAAAACAAAATGTCTTCAGTTTTTAGTCAGACTGACATTATAGCAACTATAAAAAAGAGTTTTATAACCTTCTATGCTTAAACAAACAGCATGAACTAATGTACCTCAAAGCTACTGCCCAACTGTGAGGCCCCCTCTGAGATAGAAAGCCTGAAGTCTGAGGCCCTTCTTAACTTCAGTTAAACAGAAATGATTCTATCATATTAGGTTTTATAACAGAGGCAACACATAATTACAGCACAGAGAGTAGAGTATGGAACTATGTTGCCTGAATGGGAACCATATTCCAATCAACAGACAGAAGCAGCAGGAAACCATTCTATGAGGAGAGGTTATCTTAATGAATACTATTAAGAACAAAATTACTGAAAACAGATCACAAATTTGCATTCTGGTCAAATTAGTAATTTCACATGCTGAACAATATTAGTCTACTATGGTGTAATTTTTTGAAAGTCTATCCACTCTGGGACTGGCCTACAACAACCTTAAGAATTATTATTAATCTTTGAAAATCAAAGATGAACCAAAATGTATATATATATATGTTTATATATATAATGTACTGAAAATTAATTACTTCATTAAATAGTCTTACTACATGACTTAAGGCGGTCATCAGGCAATTACGAAACAGCACAACTTAAATCACAACCAAAAATGAACTTTTGTACATAAATATTAAAATTGAAAAATAAAAATGGATACAAAAGACCACGACCATGGAGAAGCCTGAAAGAATACCCTAACAAATTTTTAAGTCCAAACATCTGAGAGATTTAAAAAAACAAGGGATGGAGGGGAGAGTTTGGATCAAACAGAAAACTTCTAGTTTTACGGTACATAAAATAATTTTGGCTCTACATGATTTTAAAAAGCTATGACAAAACATTCAAAGACAGTTGCTAAAGTATCAAGTGAATTCTAGTCCCTTCTTTAAGTCTTCATTTTCTGATTAGTTTTGGTTCTATCTGAGCACTAAAAGAGTCCAATTATCCAAAGAAAAGCACATCTAGAGAAGACTCACGCCTCCTTTATAAAAAGCAAGCAACTGATTATTAACTTACTCATTTCTACTGGATAATACCTAGACTTTAACCACCATATATAGAAAACAGATTAAAATAAACCTCTACGTACATTCATGTGATGGTTAAGGTTGTATGTCAACTTGGCTGGGTCATAATTCTCAGTGGTTTGGCAGTAATGATGTAGTTTAGCAGTTATGTAATGATGTAATCACCTCCATAACGAGATTTGGTATAATGTAATCTCTTCCATGATGAGATCTGCTATGAGCAGTCAATCAGCTGAAAAGGAGTTTCCTTGGGGATATGGCCTATCTCCAATATGCACAGACTTTATGGCAAAGCTCGCTGGCTTTTGCTCTGCTCTGGATCCTGCATTCAGCTCATCATCATCTGAACTCCGGTTTTTGGGACTTGAGCTAGCAGCCGCCAGCCTGCCATCTTACCTGCCAATCTTTGGTTCATCAGCCTCTGAATCTACGTAAGTCAGGAGAAGCCTCCAGCCTGATACCTGACCCATTGACTTGGGACTTGCCAGCCTCTACAACCACATGTGAGTCATTTCCTTGATATAAAAATCTCTCACTCTCACTCTCTCCCTCCCTCTCTCTCTACATATATATGGTGGTGCGGTGGTTAAGAGTTATGGATGCTAACCAGAAGGTCGGCAGCTCGAATCCACCAACTGCTCCTTCGAAATGCTATGGGGCTGTTCTACTTTGTCTTATAGGGTCACTGTGAGTCAGAATCAACTCGATGGCAACGGGTTTGGTTTTACACACACACACACACACACACACACACACACACACACACACTCACTCACTCACTCACTCACACTCTCTCTCTCTCTCTCTCCCCCCACTGGTTTTGTTTCTCTAGAGAACCCAGCCTAAGACAATTCAGCTCAGGCAAGAGACTAAAAAATACCACCTGAGCCAACTAGACCCTGGAGAACTGTCTTAAGCAAATCTCCCAAGGTGGATGAGACTGTTTTCAATGTATCACTACAATTAAATATTTAGCTTATAGTAAATTAAAAGTATGTGTGTATATATAGTTTTTTTTTTTTTTTTTTTTTGTGTGTGTGTGTGTGTGTGTGTGTGTGTCCCTGGGTGGTGTAAATGGTAAACCCAATTGACTGCTAACAGAAATGTTGGGCTGGTGATCTACTTCCATAAAATCAGCCACTGAAAACCATATGGAGCAGAGGTGGGGTCACTATGAGTCAGAAAAGACTTGACAGCACCTGCAAAAATAAATAGGTTATATATATATATAAATATATATATATATTTTCAATCACCTCATATGCATGTGAAAGCTGGACAATGAATAAGGAAGACCTAAGAAGAATTGATGCCTCTAAATTATGGTGTTGGTGAACACTGAATATACCATGGACTGCCAGAAGAATAAACAAATCTGTCTCGGAAGAAGTACTGTCAGAATGCTCCTTAGAAGCAAGGATGGCAAGACTTCGTGTCATATACTTTGGGCATGTCATCAGGAGGGACCAGCTCCTGAAGAAGGATATCACGCTTGGTAAAGTAAAGCGTCAGCGAAAAAGAGGAAGACCTTCAACGAAATGGATTGACACAGCGGCTGCAACAATGGGCTCAAGCTTAACGACGACTGTGAGGATGGCACAGGACCAGACAGTGTTTCGTTGTGCTGTACATAGGGTCGCTATAGTCAGAACCAACTCGACAAGCACCTAACAACATAACAATCGTGTATGTGTGTGTGTTTGTGTGTATCATCTCCTTGATTCTCCTCCTCAAAACTCAAGTATTTAAGTCCTTCATCTGAAGCCTGACTCACCTTTCATCTTCAGAGACTCCTCTTTATTTTCATCTTCTAATGCACCCAAAACCCATCGTTCAGTCACACCTGGCTTAGTTACCCTGTGTAAACATAGTGCAATGCTTTCATGTATATTTGTTCATTTGTTCAAACAGACAGTATGCCCTACTATATATAAGTTACCTTGCAGGAAATGAAGATGAGTCAGACACAGAGCCTACCCATAAGGAAGGGAGAAAGGACCAGACTATAAATAGACAAGATAAAAAATTAAGCATCAAAAGTACTTGGGGAAAGTTCAAAGTCAAGAGTGATTACCTGGATGGAAAGACAAGGACCAGCTTTCACAGAAGAGGTAGCAATTAAAAAAAGTCATGAAGAATGGTTAGATTTGAATAAAAAGCAGTAGAAAGCACTGTCTAGGTCAGGGTTTCTCAACAGGGGCACTACTGACATTTTAGCCTGGATAATTTATTGTCACAGGGGCTGTACTATGCATTATAGAAGTATAGCAAAATCCCTGGCTTCTACACACTAGATGCCAGTACCACTCCTCCAGCTGTGACAAAGTCTCTAGATACTGGAAAATGTCCGGTGGGTGGGGAGGTGCAAGGGAGATGGGAAGTGTAGGGGGAAGGGAAGGAAGGGAAAAATCACCCCTAGTTAGAATCACTGGTCTAGGTGAAGGAAACAGCACATGCAAAGACATGGAGTCTGGAAACAACATAGTACAGGGCATAAAATGATTAAAATACAGTTCTGTAACAACTTCTCATTATGAAAACTGGAACTGAAAAGTAATGAAGTAATGAAAGAGGGTTAGAAAAGTATACGGGGACCCCAAGTCTTTACACTTTTGGTTTAAAAGTTTGGGGTATGCTCTGTAAAAAAGAGGAACTACTGAAGTTCTTTGATCTGGCACTAAGATTTGCCGATAATGTTGTCGCCACTAATATAATATGGCTGGCTAATATCCTTTGGCAAGTAGATTTTTAAAGGGCTGTTAAGGGAGCCCTGGTGGTGCAGTGGTTAAGGGCTACAGTTGCTAACTAAAAGGTCAGCAGTTCGAATCCACCAACTGCTCCTTGGAAACCCTATGGGGTAGTTCTACCCTGCCCTATAGGGTCGCTATGTGTTGAAATTGACTTGATGGCAGCGAGTTTGGTTTTTTGGTTTTGCGTTAATTAAACCATTTATACTCAATATTTTCTTCATCAACTAAAAGGTAGCGAATTTTTTTTGGACACAAGCTTGTACATGCATATTTTATAATACAATAACTTATTTTTCTTAAATAAAAAATACAGTACTATATATAAACAATTTTTTGGTAAATATCATGTTCTAACTTTTAGACAGACTATATTTCAAAATACATGCCTGCCTAACTTTAATTCTTGAATATAGACGGATCTCCTTTATATATAAGCATCTATCAATAAGTAAATAGACTACAAAGTGACTGAAGTTTTCTCCCTTGTTTCACTTAAAATGAGAACAATTATTTAATAGATACATACTTCTAACTGCTTTCAAAGTTACATTTTTATATGGGGTATTGACTTTGAATACATAAACAATTAAACAAGGCACTTTTATATGTAAAGAAAGAGAAATAGATAACAGTTTTATGAAGGAGAAAAATTTGGCCAGGTGGAATCCTATTGATGCTGGATATAATTTATAATATTGAGGGCCAGGTAGAAAGAACTATTAATTAATATCTAACACTTATTAATGCACTTATTCTACATCAAGCACTATTCTGAGAACTTACATCTATTAACTCTTAATTCTCAAAACAATCGTATAGGGTAGTAATATCCTCCTCCGTAAGCTGTTCCTGATCTTTCTGCCTAAAATAAGTACTATTTCACATATGGGGAAGCTGAGGAACAGAGAGGTTAACTAACCTGCCAAGTTAACAACTGGTAAGTGGCAGAACTTGAAACCAAGCACTCAGACTCCAGAACACACGTTCTTAAGAACCATGCTCTACTGCCTCTCTTAGTCTCCTTATTAGATAAAGGTCAAGTTGCAGGAAGGAGAATTTGGAAGAGTACTCCTCTTATTTAAAATACCACACTTTCTTTATTGGAATGATTTCAGATCTAACAACACTGGAGTTGTCTTTTTCAAACCTGTCATTAGGGGTATTATTGTGGAGCATTACTACTAGGACTAATTTTTTACATGACAGTGGTCACACTGTGTTATAAGTGGAAGTGATCAATTTTAAAATAATATTTTTAGTTAACACAATTGAGACTGGTCCCCAGATGGACAGTCTATCTGGAACACTGATAAGAGGCATGTCTTAATCTAAATTGGCTAGGCTATGTGGATATATTTAGCAGAGGTTTTGTTTTTTAAATTGGCAACTGTCTCGAGTAAGGAAGAAAAAAATATTTTGTTTGTGTGTTTAAGCTGCTAGTAGGGCAAAAAAGAAATGAAAACACAAATAGGGTTTGTTGCATTAAAAAAAAAAATTTTCACGATTACATCTGTGATAATCAAGATTAACTATAATGTGAGATTAAGCAATTTTCATTTTTTATTTTGTTTGAAGAAGTCCTTAAGTTCTTTGTTGATTTATGTTACTATAAGGCCACGAAGACTTTTGGGGAGGCCACCCAAGTAGAAAATGGAAAGGCTTGTGAATAAGGTTTTTAAACACAGCGTAAAGCATTTAACATTTGTGGCACTATTAACTTTTAAAAATTATGTATGCAACAATATTTATTTTGAGCAAGCTCAACAGGGCCAACCAGTGGCTTTATACAGTACTGGGGAGTCAGGACTGTTTGCAGTCTGGGCAATATTCTTTGGCTACAATAGATGGAATACTGTTGAGGAACCTGGGAAAGACTGGATAATATAAGCAAATATAATAAAAGTATTAAAATTAAATTAATAAGATAAATTACACAAAAAATTTTATCTCACTGATAGTGCATGTTTGACCTACAGTTTCTGTCAAGGGTTTCAGTGTATAGTTTTCTTTCTAATTATAATTGCAGTTTTACTTCTTAATAACCAATAGTCTGAAAATATATTAATTACCTACTAGCCAGACAGGTCATAGATTTTGGCTTTTTTAAGAAACAAGGATCCTCATCTAGACCTCTGGTCCAGTCTCAACTGGTGGTGATATTACATTGTGGAACTTAAATTATTAAACAGCCTCTAAATAAGTACACATACTTATTATTTTAATGTTGTAGTGATGTAATTTTTAAAAGCCAATTAAAAAACGCTAGAAAAGTTTGAAGCCTTAGGACCATAGTCTCGAGACGACTCGGAATGGAGCCTGTCCCGAGATCACCTTTTAGCGAAATAACAGAGTGACACACAAAATAAAGAACATTACCCGTAAGATCAGTGCCCTACTTAAAAACCTCACTATAAGACCAAAAGGTCAACAATTACTCAAAAGCAAAGATGAGAAGGGGGCAGGGAAACTAGAGCACTGGAAGTGGAACAAACTGGACATAAAGACAATGTGGACACATTGTGATAGATGTAATTAATGTCACTGAACAATTTGTGTGGAAACTGTCAAATGGGAACCTAACTTGCTGTGTAAACTTTCACCAAAAACTCAATAAAATATTATTTTTAAAAAAGGACCAGAAAATATAATGTAAATATTCAGAATTAACAGGTATTTTGAAACACTCAACTCTTAAAAACTTGAATACTAGAGTTGTAGGTACCTATTTCTGAAATATTTTACAGATTTTTATAAGAATTTACAAAACACGGAGTCCTGGTGGTGCAGTGGTTAAGAGCTCGGCTGCTAACCAAAAGGTTGGCAGTTCAAATCCACCAGCTGCTCCTTAGAAACTATGGAACTGTTCTCCTCTGTGTTATAGGGTCAGTATGAGTCGGAATCAACTTGATGGCAAAGGATTTGGTTTATAAAACATACTGACAAGTTTTAATTAAGACATTTTAAATCTCAGTTTTACATTTAAATCATATTTAGATATTTTAATACTCTTATAAGGAATTTTTAAATGGTTTTAGTCCATCTGTAGAGATTATTAACACACAAGCCAAACAGAGAATTCAGCCAGTTGTAAACTTGTAGTGTAAATTTCCAAATTTACATACGAATTTTGACTTTTTAAAAGTTATATGGTTGGTAGTGTGTACAATAAACAGATGAGGAACAAGGAGTCACTTTTAGGGGTGGTTACTGGGGAACAGGATCCAATAAGATCCGCTATAGGCCACATTTACGTCAGAGTTACATGAGCTGTGGTCACAAATCAAGAATCCAAACTGTCCTAACTATATGAATGATTTTTTTAAGATTTGAAACATTGACAAGGTTTAGATATAGAGTCGCAATAATTTTTATTTAGTTTATGAAGGCTAGTTTTACCTTAATGAAATTTCATCTGGAGAAAGTTATTTAAAACTCTAGTTGTATTGTTTCAATATATTTTAATTTAGTATTATTTAGCACGAGTCCTCAGTGGTGGAAATGGTTTGTGTTCCATTGCGAACCTAAAGACTGGTGGTACAAACCTACCCAGCATTTCCATGGAAGAAAACACCTGGCAATCTGCTTCCATTAAGATTACAGCCAAGAGCAGGGAGACTGGAACTCTTATGCACTGCTGGTGGGAATGCAAAATGGTACAACCATTTTGGAAAAACAATACGGCGCTTCCTTAAAAAGATAGAAACAGAAATACCATATAAGCCAGCAATCCTACTCCTAGGAATATATTCTAGAGAAATAAGAGCTGTCACACAAATAGACATATGCACACCCATGTTCACTGAAGCATTTATTCACAACAGTAAAAAGATGGAAACAACCTAGATGCCCATCAACAGATGAACAGATAAACTACAGTACATACACACAATGGAATACTACACAACAATAAAGAACAATGATGAATCTATGAAACATCTCACAACATGGACAAATCTGGAACACATTTTGCTGAGTGAAAGAAGTCAATCATAAAAAGACAATATTGTATGAGACCACTATTATCAAAACTCATATAAAAGGTTTACACACAAAAAGAAACCATCTTTGATGGTTATGAGGGAGGGGAAGGGTGGGGATGGAAAAACACTAAACGACAATAGATCAGGGATAATTTTGGTGAAGGGTAAAACACTACACAATACTGGGGAAGCCAGCACAACTTGTCCAAGGCAAGGTCATGGAAGCTCCATAGACACACCCAAACTCCCTGAGAGGCTGAATTACTGGGTTGAGGGCTGGGGACCATGGTCTCGGAGAACATCTAGCTCAATTGGCATAACATAATTTACAAAGAAAATGTTCCACATCCTACTTTGGTAAGCGGCATCTGGGGTCTTAAAAGCTTGTGAGCAGCCATCTAAAATACTTCACTGGTCTCACCCCATCTGGAGCAAGGGAGAATGAAGAAAACCAAAGACACAAGAGAAAGATTAGTCCAAAGGACTAATGGATCACAACTACTACAGCCTCCACCAGACTGAGACCAGCACAACTAGATGGTGCCTGGCTACCACCACTGACTGCTCTGACAGAGATCACAATAGAGGGTCCCAGACAGAGCTGGAAAAAAATGTAGAACAAAATTCTAACTCACCAAAAACAAAAAAAAGACCCGACTTACTTGTCTGACAGAAACTGGAGAAACCCTGACAGTATGGCCCCCAGATACCCTTTTAACTCAGTACTGAAGTCACTCCTGAGGTTCACCCTTCAGCCAAAGATTAGACAGGCCCATAAAATAAAACAAGAATAAACGGGCACATCAGCCCAGGGGCAAGGACAAGAAGGCAGGAGGGGACAGGAAAGCTGGTAATGGGGAACTCAAGGTCAAGAAGGAGAGAGTGTTAACACGTCATGGGGGTGGCAACCAATGTCACAAAACAATATGTGTATTAACTGTTCAATAAGAAACTAATTTGCTCTGTAAACCTTCATCTAAAGTACAATAAAAAAAAATTTTTTAAGAAAAAAAGAGACTACAGCCAAAAAAATCCTATGGAGCAGTTCTATTCTAACACATGAGGTCACCATCAGTCAGAAGTGATTCAACAGCAGCTAACAACAGTATTGGTCACACTTAAAATGATTTAAATTAGTCATTTTTAAAAGTTAATTTAAATAGTTACCTGTTCTACCTAACCAGTAAAAACAGGCATTGGCCTGTTTTTGTAACATCCTCAGGCTAAGAATTGCTTTTATATTTTTAAAGAGGGACTATGTGACAAAGACTATGGCCCTCAAATCCTAAACTATTTCTTTACAAAAAAAGCTTGCCAACTCCTGAATTAAAACACAAATCTAAGTTTTAAAAAGAAATTGCCTCTCGTACACTTTAATTGATAGCATTTTACATATAGCAACCCTATGACAGAGTACAGCTGCCCCATAGGGTTTCCTAGGCTGCAATCTTTATGGGAACAGATTGTCAGGCCTTTTCTCCCACAGAGTGGCTAGTGGGTTTAAACCTCTGACCTTTTAGGTTAGCAGCCAAGCACTTAACCATTGCACCACCAAGGCTCTATAAATATATATATATATATATATATATATATATATATACACACACACACACACACACACACGCAGGCTCATGCACACACACACATACACCCCTTAATCTGGAGGGTACCAGGTTAAAGCACAAAATTATTTCTTTGAGTCTTTGACCACCAAAATTCAAGCTCCTTCTTCCATGGTAAAAAGCTACTTCCCAGGCAGGAACTATACTTCCCAGACACCCTTGATGTAGGTATGGTCATGTGGCTAGTTCTTGACAACAGAATGTGAGCAGAAGTGATGTGTGTCACTTCTAAGGCATTTAAAAAACAGTCATGCTTTCTCCATATTCTGTTTCCTTTCCACAGGCTGGATGCTGAGGGTGATGAGCCCCTAAAGGATGTCAAATCCACCATTAGCCAGAAGCACCCACAGTACACATTTCCACTGTGTTGAGCCACTGGAATTTTTGTTATTACAGTTATAGAGGAAACAAACTAATAGCCACAGACACACACAATGTAGATTTGCTGTTTTTCATATTTAACTAACTTCTACTTAATTTGGAAGTTCTCCCAATCATTCTTAAAATTAAAAGAAAAAGAAAACAGATTGTTTATATTGCTGAAAGCCTTCTGTTTATTCTACTCATCAGTCTTCCTTGACAACTGGCTACTGGCTTTTTTTTCAATTGTATGTTGAGATGAATTTTAATTTAAAATCTCACAATTAATTACATTTCAAATGAACCAAAATTCAAAACCATTTCTGCTCCATATATGTAGTTCAAGTGCTGATGTAGTATTGACACATTATCACAGTCCATTCAATGACTAAGTTACAAAAGTCGAAATTTAAAAGTGGATTAAACAGGCCCTCTTTTTGGATCCCTGGTAGCACAGTGGTTAAGAACTTGGCTGCTAACCAGAAGGTCAGCAGTTGGAATCTACCAGCCACTTCTTGGAAACCCTATGGGGCAGTTCTACTCTGTCCTATGGTATCCCTATGAGTTGGAATTGACTTGACAGCAGTTTCGATTTTTAGTTTTACTCTTTAGTGAATGTAAAGGCCAACAGAGCATGAGATTAATAAATTTTACTCAACTCTGAAACACCGTAGTATCTCCAAAACTAGAACTTCCCAAAACAGAACCTTGGCATCTTCTGTTGACACCACCAAATTCAACATGTCAGTTATGCTACAATACATGTTTATGTAACATTGACTCACACATGACCGACAAAATGGGAAGACACCACCAAATTCAACATGTCAGTTATGCTACAATGCATGTTTATGTAACATTGACTCACACATGACCGACAAAATGGGAAGACAACAGTGCATTAGGGAAGCAGTGTTGGTACTTAAGTGATTTTTTCCCAGCTTGTTAATGTTTTAAAGCTATCCAGGGCAAGACTTTTCACAAATGATGAGAAAGACTTAGAAAAAAATATGAAGACTTTAAGAAAAAGACTGAAAGTCTTACCAAAGTACCTTCCATTCGTACAAGTAAAGGGTAGCTGATGTAGTAGCTTCAATATCTGCTATGCTTTCCACTACATTAATCTACCTAGTGACGCTGTGGGTGCAGATGAACGTTACACCTTGGACCAGAGCTTTCAATTTTGGTGAAACTGGCCTGTAGAAGAGCTAGTATCTACAAGGATCTACAAATCATAGAATAAAAACATGTAAGAATCATCTGACTGTGATGCTGAGTGCAATTGTCAATGGAAAGTTAACTATGCTAGAATTTTTATTTGGACTGTCAATGTTTTTGTTAGTGCTCTGGTTACAAAGTTAAACAGTTTTAAGTTGTTCTTAGGCGCCATTTCAACTCATACTGACCCTATATGACAGAGCAGAACTTCCTTATAGGGTTTTCTAGGCTCTAATCTTTACAGGAACAGATCACCAGGTCTTTCGCCCATAGTGCTGCTGGGTGGGTGCAAACTGCCAACCTTTCAGTTAGTAGCCAAGCACTTAACCACTGTGCCACCAGGCCAGCCTTAATCCTATTTTTCCATAGTGCTGTTATTTTTAACGTGTGATTTTGCAAAATGAGGTGTTTCAGGAACACGTATTTAATTACCACACCACAGTAGATATGAGTGCACCAGTAATTGAGATAGTGAGTTGCAAAGGCCAAGCAATAAGCTAAATGACACACTCCAGCCTCATGGGACCCCATTCAAACTCTTGTAACATGCCTGACAAATATTTCATTTAATCATAAACGCCTTATGAGACACCATTCCCTTCCCAAATTACATCTCAAAAACTACCTAAATTATCATGTGGTTCCCATCAAATAGTGGAAACCCCAAACACAGTCACAAATGTTACAAACCTATTATTTTTCCAAATTTATAATGGAACTGCTTTTAACTTTAGGTTGATTTTGACAACTTTCGTTGAATCTGCAAACTGAGTAATGAGTCCTTTGTGTAGCTTCTTTTTTCTTCTGATCCAAAGGCATACCAGCACCTACTGGGTCTAACCAAAAATACTTGAGATTCCTTAAATTTTGAATATACAATGTCTTTATTAGAAAGCATAATCTTTTCTTTCAGAGACAGCTTTGATGAAAACTGCTTTACAGAAGGCAAAATGGCAGCATCCTAAATACACAGGGTTATTTATACCTACCACTTAGCTGAACATGTACTCAAAAGCTTCAATTCCTTATGACCAAGCAAAATGACAAGTTTGGATTTTTTGCTCATTTTTACCCAGAATCATCAACCAACATAGCATTCAACCCACTCAGCACTGTGCATACCCACACACCAGTGTCTCATCTTTGCCAGCCATTTCCCCTCCTAGGATTTCTGACACTGAGTTTCCCTGTTGCAAGGTTCTCTGATTATCTCACTACCACCATAGCACATTTCTACACAGAGCTCAAAGGGATGAGGTATTTGTGTGTGTACAGATTTTAGGGGTGCTTGCTGATCCACTGTACAAATATCTTACCAGCACAGAGTAATATAGTAAAACATTGTATGACCCATATCCTGGCTATCTCCTTGATAAATCTTTCAAGCAAAATTTAATTAAACCATTTTTCTTCCCAGCTCCCTTCATCCTGCCTCTAAAGGCACCCATTTAATACCTGTTAGATCACCTCTCCCCTTCCATTCACCAGTGTTTTTTAGGAATCCAGTCCTTGGCACCAATTTCAATAAATATAACATTTCTGAAAATTTGAGACACTAAATTCACTCTAGATGGAATATCAATTTCCTCAATGCAATAAAACACCTCTAATCTTGTACTTCTGAGCACCAAAAGTGATAATTTCTGCTCAAAATAATGACTTGAAGTACTGCAAACTTCCAAATAAACTTCTGACTCAAAGGGATATTCAATTATATTTGATATAGTTTTAATGTTTTTACATTACCCAGACACCCTTTTAGCTCAGTAATGAAGTCACTCCTGAGGTTCACCCTTCAGCCAAAGATTAGACAGGTCCATAAAACAAAACGAGACTAAAGGGGCACATCAGCCCAGGGGCAAAGACTAGAAGGCAGGAGGGGACAGGAAAGATGGTAATAGGGAACCCAAGGTGGAAACAGGAGCGGACTGACATGCTGTGGGGTTGGTAACCAATGTCACAAAACAATATGGGTACTAATTGTTTAATAAGAAGCTAGTTTGTTCTGTAAACTGTCATCTAAAGTACAAAAAAAAAGTTTTTACATTAAATGTTTTTACAGTATCCTAAATCTTTAGTACATAGAACAATTATTTGATTAATACTTTTCTCCAACTCAGTCCAGCTAAAAGTCAGATGAGAGAGTCTTTAAATACTGGTGGTCATTAAAATCATCTACAAACCTTCTTTTGCACATTCCACTCCTCTAAATCTGATATGCATAGGGCTTATGTAAACCCTGGTGGCGTAGTAGTTAAGTGGTATGGCTGCTAACCAAAAGGTCAGCAGTTCGAATCCACCAGGCGTTCCTTGGAAACTCTATGAGGCAGTTCTACTCCATCCTATAGGGTCACTATGAGTCGGAATCGACTCAATCGCAGCAACAGGTTTGGTTTTTTGGTTTTTATGTTTACAAAAAAAATTTCACAAGTGTGTCTAATATACACTCCTCTCCTTAAGAACTACCACTGTAAATCTTGGTAAAAATCAGCCCATACAGCTATGGTTCTCATCCCTGTCTGTGCACTGCTTGAGGAACTTTCTGAAAACATAAGTTTTAAAATATATAAATTCCAGGCCCACCCCAGACCTACTAGATCATAATCTCTTATAAAACCCGTTACCTTCAAGTCAATTCTGACTCAGTGACCCCACAGAAAAGAGCAGACCTGCCACATACGGTTTCCAATGCTGTAATCTTTATGGAAGCAGACTGTCACATCTTTCTCCTGTGGAGTGGCTGGTGGGTTCAAACTGCCAACCTTTTAGTTAGCAGCCCAGCACTTAACCACTGTGCCACCAGCAATCCTTAATCTCTTATGGTAGAACCCAAATACTTGTCTCCCCAGGTGACTCTGATGCACATCCAAGGTTTGGAAACAACTGATTTATAATCTTAAGGACAGAGCTACTGCTTTCAGTATTTCCAACGAGTCAACGTAGAACCAACATATGGGTGTAGCATTTAGGTGAGACCTGCAGGGATAAACAGTGGCCAAGTGTTATTAACTCTATATATTCCTTTCTGTAATGCAGAAATCACAGGGTTCGGGGGTGCATTTACCCCAAGAAAGGGAATGGGGTGAAAATAATTTCCTAAGGACACAGACTCAGTCGCACTCAATTGTTTGAAATACATTAGCAATTACAATCAACTAAAATAGTCAAAAGCCTACCCTGTTCTCTGCAGGTTTAATACATTAGAGTAGAAATCTGAGGTCTCAAAAACCTCAGGCTGTATACCAAGGGGCTCCAGTAGTTCGAGAATATCATTCCTCCACTTATAAAAAGCCAGAACAGCAAGTCCCAAAGTAAAACAAAGTAGTTCTGTCTGCCCATAGCTCTGTTACCGGGGCATTCAAGTAGTGAGGGCAAGAACTTCCTGATCACTCCACAAGAAGCCTGATGTAGAAAACAGCACAAATTTTGCCGTCAGTGAGATCTGACTTCAAAACCTTCCTCCACCATCTACCAGTGACTTAACAGGTTACTTAACCTCTCCAACAGCTTCATCTGTATATTGGGCATGAAAAACTTGTGAAAACTAAATGAGACAATAAGTAAAAACAGAATTTTCAGTAGTTTCTTTTCTCCTGTTAGTAATTTCTATGTCTCCTCCATTCTCCTTTTTTATCGTACATTCTAACATGTTATATGTACTTCTATTAGCAATTACCTCATTTTATTGTAATTATTACATACATGTCTTCTCTAACACTAAACTAGGAATTATGGGACACATGAGGCATAGATTACTTATCTCTGTTCCTTTAAAACTAGCATAAAGTTTAAACTCATCAGCTGTTTACTACAACCCACTCAAAATCTACCAGTGCCTAGATTCATTGTAGTAGCTTCTCCAGGACAGATTTTTTTTTATTTTTACTCTCAGCTCCTGATTCCAATAAAGCAATGGCTTTCAAACTTTAGAAGCAATAAGAATCATTAGTGAACTTGTTTAAAATACAAATCCCACCCTCTATCAACAATTTAATAATTAAGCCAGGCAAGGATTGCCAATAGATACTAAAACCATTAAGTGAAAGGTTGCTAGGAAACAGGACATTCAACTATTACCAAAGTATTACCCCCAGAGTTGCTTACTAATCACAAAGTGGAAGATGTACCTTTATTTGGAGAAATCAGGCAGTCACAACCTTAACCAGGAGATAAAACATTACTAAGAGTGGTACAAACCTGGTATCATGTGTCTAATGATATGATGCAAATATGAAATAGAAAGCAGTACTTTTGACAAAAATATTTAGTCTGAATATAATCAAGCACCTAGATCCAATTTCAAGTTTACCAGAAATACAGAAGACAAACGACACCTGCAGGAAACAACCAGGCAATCCAGAATATGGAAACATACAACAGAACTGGCCCGGACTCTTTAAAAAACATCTTGCAAGATGAAAAAAAGTGGGCAATTTGTTCTAAATTTTAAAAAACATAAATGCCATGCATGAACCTTGATTAAATCCTACTTGGAAGGGGAAAAAAACAATAAAAGACATTCTTGGGGACATTTAGGAAAATTTGAATATGAAGCAGATATTAAATGATTTGACGAAATTATTTTAATTTTCTTAGATGTAATAATGTTGTAGTTATGAAGAATTATTCTAATTATTCAGTAGTTGAGGTGAAGTATTTAGCAGTTAAACATATGTAAACACATACACATAAACAGATAAAACTATCTAGCTATCTATGTTAACAATGAATAAATCCAGGTGGATCGTCACAGGTGTTTACCCCTCTTTCTACCTCTCTGTATGCTTAAAAACCTCCATAATAAAGATTAAGCAAAAAATACACATTCCCTACCCTAACTCCCTATGGCTCTGATTCCTTAAGTCTGTAGTAAGACCCTGGGAATGTGCATTTTAACAAGTCCCACGGGCTATCTGAGACAGGAGGTTCTCTGACCACACTGAAACACAGCTGAGGAGAGAAGGTAGAGTATGTCTGCTCTCTGGGAAGGTTTGTGTTCTTCATTTTCCTGCCAGCTCTATTTTAGTGGCCGGCTTCCCCTTCATAAAGCCTGCAAAACCATAGATTTGGTGTCTTCTTCCTCTTTGCTATCTTTCCTCATTTGTCCAGTATACCTAAGGTGGGGTGAAATGAGGGGATTATGCTGAAGAAGAAAGCTTCTACTTTATGCACCTATGATTCTTTGAGAGCATTTGGCCAGGGTGAATAATAATTATCAGCTCTACTTCTTTCTAAGAGTACTGTGAAGAAAATTGTTGTGTTTACTTTTCCACGAACTGAATATTCAAATTTCTTCCTAGAAATGAGTGATGAGCACAGAGCCCATGTCCTACAAATTAATGGCCAAGATAAAACACAAACTGCTTCCTCTTGATTTTATATATATATATATATATATATCATTCATAAAAATTATTTTTAAAACCAATTGTTTGATATTTCAGGATAAAAAGGATATGCAAGAGGAAACTTTGTTAGGGATATGTAAAACACTGTAGCATATTGTAGTTTATTTTAAAGTTTATTAAAATAATGCAATATACCAACATCTAACCACACTGACACATAGAAAAGAAAAATCTAAAGTTGAATTTTATGTAGAAATGTATTAAAATCACTGTAACAATATACACTGAATCCTCCAAGCAAATTTTATCTTTCCCAAAAATTCAATATACTCAAACGAAAAAGGAACCTATACTTTAAATTTAAAAAATCAATTAACAGAATTAGTTCTTAAAACTCACAAATGACATGGAAACTATTATTAAAAAAAAAATCACAAACAACACTAACTTTTCAAAGTTACAGAACACATACCAAACAATAAAATGCAGTACATGATTTTGAGATTTTCCCCAATAAATTAATCTTGCCAAACAATTCAGAAAAACCTCCAAAACATGCAGCTGATATAGAAAAATAAAGTGTATTAAACAAAAGTACATGCACTGCTTTAGCTTAATCTAATAAAAATTTAAAACATAATATGACATAAAAACAACTCCTTTAAAATAGCTTAATTTTAGCTGAAATTGCAAATGCATAAGATCAGCTGAAAATCAGCATATCACATTTCTCAGAAAGTCTAATTTGCTATACATTTTAACCTAAACAGTGAGATATATAAAATGCCCCTATGAGTAGCTAAGAAACTAAACATAATTTTTAAAAACTTAAATAATAAAATAACACATGCTGGGACTTAGAACTCTGCCCTTCAAAGCAGTTCCTGGGTAACTATGTACCTGTTCTAAAAATACTTTAATTGTTCACACCAGAGTCTGAAATTCTATGTTTAAAATCATCTTCAGAGTACTAACACTTATAGCATGAGGGACTTTTAAAAACTGAAATCACCTTAAAGAACAATCAATTTAAGTCCTTACCTGATAAATAGGAAGAAATTGAAAGCAGAGGTTTTTTGTAACTTGCTGAATTATAAACATCTGGTAAACTGCAGTCAGGGTGATAAACCTAATTTCTTAACTCCGATGTTCCCTTTACACCAGGCTGTCCTGTGCCTTTCTTTCCCCCCTGATGTCTGCAACAGTAGTAAATAGTCGATTGCCTTAGGCAAGAATCAGACATCACTGAACTTTTTAAATGAGACTATTTTCATATATACTTTTTAAAGTTTAACTCTTTAGAGCCAAATAAGAAACCTAGAATTTCTGACTAGAAGAAACTAGGTAAATAGGACACCATAGGGAGTGAACTAAATTTTTAGCCACAAACTTGTTTACAGAGAAAACACTGTAAAGCAAACTATCCCATGGCAAAAATGGCAACGTTTGAGACAGTTTTTCCTTTTGCATCCCATAAAATTTTTCCAACAGTCCAAAAATGTATCCATTACATAAGCCTGACTGACTGACCTTTACATAAAGTTTACAAAATGTGTCGATTTTTTTTTGATAGTGTCAAAAGGTCCTTAACACTAAGTTTATAAAATCATTATCTGACATTTTCTTCTAGTGTTTTTAGAGTTTAATATTTTGTTTAAATCTTTAATCCCTTTAGAGTTTTTTTTTATGTAAGGTAGAAATCTATTTTTTTTTTCCCAGTTGGGTAATCAATTGCTCCAATATCATTTATCAAATCATTCTTTCTCCACTCACAAATTTAAAATACCACCTTTACACAAAACAAAAACAAAACCTGCTGTCTAGATGATTCTGACTCATGGAGACTCCACGTGTGTCAGAGTGCTCCACAGGGTTTTCATGGCTGTGACTTTTTGGCAGAAGCATAGCGGGGGTGGGGGTGGTGAGTTAAGGGGGACATTTGCCCCTGGGCACAAGTCCAAGGGGGCACCAGAAGAGGCCAGCCTGCTACCCCCTACTCAAGGTCGACCAACAAATCACCTTCCCCCCGACAAGGCCAGCGGGGGGAAGAGTGCTCGGTACCCTCACTAAAACCAAACCCATTGCCATGGACTCAAAGTGACCCTCACTATGACTCTGCTGTTTGGAAGGAGATTGGCAGGCCTTTCTTCAGAGCCATCTCCGGGTGGATTCAAACCACCAACCTTTCAGTTAGTAGCTGAGTGCTTAACTGTGTGCACCACCCAGGGACTCCCACATAGTAAACTGTCATAAACACATCAATCCAGAGATTTTACTCTGCTTCACTACCTGTTTGCTTATTCCTCTGCCAGAGCCACACTGTCACCTTATAACATGTAGCTTTCTGCAGAGTAAGTCTCAACATTTTTCTTTGTCAAAGTGTTTTTGGCTACTCAAACATATTCACTTTTCTCAGATTTATTTCTCAAGTTCTCCCTCAAAAAAATTCCACTGGAAACTAGCACAACTTGTACAAGGAAAGGTCATGGAAGCCCCATAGATAGATCCAAACTCCCTGAGGGACTGAATTGCTGGGCAGAGGGCTCTGGGGACCATGGTCTCAGGGAACATCTAGCTCAATTGGCATGACACAACTTACAAAGACAATGCTCTAACATTCTACCTTGGTGAGTAGTGTCTGGGGTCTTAAAAGCCTGTGAGCGGCCATCTAAGATACTCCACTGGTCTCACCCCTTCGGGAGCAAGGGAGAATGAAGAGAACAGGATACAAGGAAAAGATCAGTCCAAAGGACTAATTGTCCACAGCCTACCAAGGCCTCCACCGGACTGAGTCCAATACAGCTAGATGGTGCCCGGCTACCACCACTGACTGCTCTGACCAGGATCACAACAGAGGGTTCTGGACAGAGCTAGAGAAGGATGTAGAACATAATTCTAACTCACAAAAAAAAAGACCAGATTTACTGGCCTCAAGGAGACTGGAGAAATCCCGAGAGTATGACCCCCAGACACCCTTTTAGCTCAGTGGTGAAGTTATCTCCAAGGTTCACCATTCAGCCTGGGAGTGGACAGCCCTGTAAAACCAATTGAGACTAATGAGGTACAGTAGTCCAGTGACAAGGGCAAGAAGCAGAAGGGGACAAGAAAGCTGGTGATAGGGAACCCAAGGTTGAGTAAGGATAGTGTTGATGTGTTGTGAGATTGTTAAGCATTGTCATAGGGCAACATGTGTAGTAACTGTTAAATGAGAAACTATTTTGTTCTGTAAGCCTTCGTCTTAAGTGAGAATAACAGCACAACTGGAAGAGCGTAGTCAATGTCACTGAACTGTGCATGTAGAAATTTTTGAAATGGTGTATCTTTTGCTATGTGTATTTTCACCAAAAAAAAAAAAGGTTGAGAAGTTAGAGGGTTGACATGTTGTGGGGTTGTTAACCAATGTCATAAAACAATATGTGTACTACTATTTCATAAGAAACTATTTGTTCTGTAAGCCTTCACCTGAAGTACAATAAAAAAAAAAAAAAATTGGAAAAAAAAATTCCACTTTCTTTTTAACCAGAACTACATTAAATTTATGGATTAAAATGCAAAAAAAGAGATATTTTTACAATATTGAGATTCCCACCCAGTACTAAGCACATATGGCCTCTACATGTGCACGTACACACACACACACACACAAACACACACACAAATAAATACATACGATCTTTTTAATATGACTATGACCAGTACCCTGGCCCACATAAATGAATTTCCTTATTTGTAAGGTAAGATTACCATTTTTAAATTACAAAATCTTGAAGTTAGCGCATGACAGATAACTTAGTCCAATACCTTTCATAATCCTAGTTAAATTTACCTCCAGTCTACTCAAGAGAATCATTTCAAAATTAAGCAGAATTATTATACCTTCTACACGCAACACAATTATTAGAAGTATTATTTGTATCATTTCAGAGGCAAAGAAGTAAACTACATTTAATGGAAACAGCTATGAATTTGAGAATTCTTTTAGAATGAGATGTATATTTGGGCTCAAAGAAATAAGAAATCCTAAGTGTATACACTTGAGATAGCTCCAAGTACTTTCATACATTCACATTTCTAAAGTAAAGTTGTTTCGTTACGGTGTTGTCCAGGGACAAAACTTCGTGAGATCAAATCATTCCTTTCCAAATAGGCCCATCATATTTACTAAGAACAATCTCCAAATGGAATAAGCCTGAAACCTAGTTCTAAAAATGCTTCTCAACACTAGCTGTCCATGCGATTACCTTTGGAGCTCCTAAAAATATAACTGCTTGGGCCCCACTCCGGAATTTTTCTTCAGCAGGTCCAGCAGTGCTCTGGCATTTCTATTTTTTAAAAGCTGCAGAGTAGATTCTACTCTCAGTCAGAGTTAAGAAACATTAAAATATTCAACACGAACAGAAGTCCCATAATATACCACGCATCATCTACCTATGGGGGGGGGGTGTTAATTTTAAAAAGTATCTTCACCAGCCCGTGAGCATTTGCTGCTAATCATATAGACACCTGTTGTGTAACCGTTATTATACTAAAGCCTAGAAACAGAGAAAATGCTAAAACCAAGCTTTACAACTGTTCATAAATTGATGGCACAGTTATAAACTATGAAATGCTTTTTTCTTTTGTATCCCTTTGATAGCATTCTTCTACTCCATCCCATCTCCCAAGATAAAGGACAACTGACTGTTCACTTAAAATAGCAAATACTATTAGGAATTTAAATAAATTCCTCTCTCCCTTGTAAAATAGAATGGTACAAACACACAAAAATAAATAAAAGGAAGATTAATGATTTGACTGTGGCATTCTGATGTCAGATAAAATTTTAAAGAACTGTTGCTTCTTGACTGAAGAGAACTGTCAACACACTAAGTGCCCTCTAAAGGTAACACAAAAGCAAAGACAATATGTTGAAGAAAAACACTTACATAAACAATGAAATATGCAAACAGCTGGTGGGTTCGAAATGCCGACCTTTCAGTTAGCAGCCAAGCACTTAACCACTGTGCCACAAGTGCTCCTCAAATGAACTCAAACTGTTCCTAATGTCAAACCCTCCAAGAAAATGATCTCACTTTCTCATGACAACACATTGTACTAAACTGAAGCCTGGTATGCCTCATATTCCTGGCGTGACTACCTACTATCCCTGGGAAAAGCACCTGAAAAAAATTGAGCAGGTAAGTCTATAAAGGAACTTACATTTTAAGTAACAAACGAAGGTAAGGAGCCCTGGTAGCAGAGTGGTTAAGAGCTTGCCTGCTAACCAAAAAGCTGGTAGTTTAAATCCACCAGCCGCTCCTTGGAAACCCTATGGGGCACTTCTACCCTATCCTATAGGGACGCTATGAGTCAGAATCAACTCAATGACAAGTTTAGTGAGGGTAAAAGGAGCCCTGGTGGCGCAGTGGTTAAACTGCTCAGCTGACAGCCAATAAGCAATTCGAACCCACCAGCCTCTCGGCAGGAGAAAGATGTGAGTCAGCTTCCGTAAAGATTACCGCCTTGGAAACCCTATGGGGCAGTTCTACTCCTCTGTCCTATAGTCACTATGAGTTAGAATTCACTTGATAGCAACGGGTTTTTTTTTTCTCTTTTTTTGGTTAGTGAGGGTAAAGAATGCATTAGACAGACCTTAATCACACAGTAGTGCTCTGCAAAAGAGGTTTGTGATACCAAATCATTCTACATGCAACTACTCTTCCGTGCTCCAATTCTGGCCCTGCCAAAAATACTTTTCTTACATTCTGTATAGTCATTTGCTGAAAGACATGTTAACTATTTGCCTTCTTGACAGGAAAGCAACATGTACAGAAGTGTAACATCTTAATATCAAGAGAAACTAAATTTTCTCAAATAAGCACTGTGCTTTTTCCAAGCAAGAGTCAAATAATTTTACACTTAAAAAGAAAAAAAAAAAATGTGAAGAGACAGGTATTCATGGTTTAATGAAATCAGTTTTGACAACGTACAACGTCACTGACACCTTTTCTTAGAAATGTGGCCAGAATCAAATGATATAACTCCTAGACCTCAACCTCTATGTCAAATGACCACAAGAAATAGAAAATTTAAGTAGCAAATATGATTAAAGGAACAACTGTACCTCCAAAAGATCTGCAGTAAAAAACTGAGATGATGTGTCTTTATACACACCGAAAAGTAATTGTTGCCAAAAGATTAAAACACGAAAAGCATAAAAGCCTTTCCCTAAAGCTTATACATATGAATGACATCAATATAAGCAACGTGCCTAGCAGGCATTAAAAGAGCAGACTTGCTGGAATATTTCAAGCGTAATCAGCCTACTGGAAAAAAAAATTCCTCAGTAAATATTTCTTTTGCAGTATAGCTATATTAAAATAAATAACTTAGATGAATTCATATGTCTTTTAACACTTTATGAAATACTTAGAGATTCCAATCAGGAAAAAAAAACCTTAAAAAAATTCTGATGTAGTAAAATCACAGGCATCCTTTTTTAATACATATATACCAAAGCAAACCTTGAAAGTTAAGTGAAGATAAGGAAAAACAATACATTGCCCCATTTAAACAATTATAAGAACTAAATTTAAGTATTCTTAAAACTGCATTTTTCAGTTTGTTGCAAAATCTGTACTTCTACTTTGCCCAAATACAATTTAGGTTTAGGTGAATGGGGGGAAAGGTATTCAGCCTAAAAAACTTGTGAAACTGAACTCCAATTTTATTAGGTCCCGAAAGTTTACTACTAATAAGTGTCTAGGATGGATTACATTACAAACTGTTCTCTCAAGAATGTGAACTTGGCACAATCATTTTTTTACTGGCCACACTTCTTAGGAGTCTAAGCCATGAAGACAGGTGACTTGGTCTTCTTCATTTAGAAACCTACTTATTAAATACAGGCTATTAAATTTCCTTCATATTTCAAAATCTTCCTTTTCCGTACTTTCCTGACCCTCTCTCCCTTCATTCTTTTGCATTTTACCAACTTGCAGAGACCAAAAAAAAGCCTCCTCAATAACAAACACACTACCTTTCATTTGGTATGAATTTGGGTGCCTGAGTGTGTCTTTACTTTATATTTTCAAACTCAAAACATATTTCAAAATTTAATTTGAACCCAAGCTACATTCATAATAGTTAATAAACTAGCCTTTTTTCTATTTTATGCCTCTTCTCCTTAAAGATTTACTAGCAGGAAACAAATTATCTGCAGACAAATGCAGCTAGAAAAAAGACTGCTTAGTTCAATCTGGAAGCACCGGTAAACAACTCTGTAAGGACCAGGAAAATCAAGAACCACTGACACTCCCCCTATGCTTAATTTGCATGTAAATTCGGTAAGACCAAGTTCTTGCATCCATTTACATTATTTGACTTAATTCAATCCCATGCTTCCTGAAACTTTTTTAAAATCCCGGATAAAGATCTGTATAAACAATTCAAGTAACAATGAACTTTACTTCCCAGTTTACTGAAATACTAAGCGCCTAAAATCTCCTAAGTGCTGATAGGAGTCAGGGTAGCCTAAGCAAAATGTCTTCCTCACAGAAACAATATACCTAACTGCTCTTCCCTATATGATTTATCTGCAATAAGATTTTTTTCTCTTGCAAATGCTCTTACCTATCACTCATTGTTTCCAGAATACACTAGGCTGATTTCATTTGGAGAGCACAGATTTACTACGGTTTTAATGGCCTCATTTCCGTAGTCGAGTCAGGGCTCGTGGCAAGGAGAACTCCGTTCGGTAGCAAGTGGTTTTTGAGAGAATCAACTGGTACTACGGAAACTTACAAAAGGGGAAAGGACTGCAAAGCCAACCCTAAGTCTGGCGTAAATATCAATCACCTAAGCACTAGCTTGGCTACCAAAAACAATGTTCCACCAGAATGGGTGTCCAAGCGGGTAACTGATTTTTCTGGAGGTGAGAGTTAAACAAACGCTTACACCAATCACATACTACACAATTTTACCTATCACTAACAAAAAGGTACTTTTAATTCGGCAAAAAAGTCATTTTCCTTCAAGGAGGGCAGCAGCTTAGTCATTTGCAAGGGCTAGGATTGCAGGAAAGAGAGGGAGGAGCGTGGGATAAAGGAGTACTAAAAGGAGAGGCTAGCAAGGTTTTTTCCACAGGGCCCCACAAAGGCCAGTACACAGAGAAAACAGAAGATGTCTCACAAAACAGAGTGCAAACCGGATGGAAGAAAAAAGGTTCCCCTCAGGACACGAGCTGGCGTGCAGATAAAAAGCGCTAACGGCCGATTATAGGGAAAAGGGACAACCAGAATGTAGAGAAATGTACATAGATGGAGGGCAGAGAAAAGATGAGGCAGGGTCTATGCTAAGCGCGAACCAGAGATGAAGACAGACGAACAGCGGGACTCCAGGCCCCCCTGGGCCAAAAGGCGTGGCCAGGGATACCGATAAAACGACAGTCTTTTTGAGACGCGAAGGGAAGTGCAAGGCATATCCATCCTTCAGGACCCCGGGAAAGACTCGTCTGAGGGGACCTTAGCAGCACATCGAAGACAGCGCGCCTTCTGGAGGGCTCCAGCTGGCACGCGGGGCCCCTCCGCAGGGCCTGGGCGCCAAGCCCCCGCCCCCATCCCCGCAGTGCTCTTACCTCCACACCTGCCCCATCTGCAGCAGGTGGATGACGGCCTGCCAGATCCACACGGAGAGCCGGCACAGGCGCTGCGCCCCCGGCGTGGCTGAGACCCCAGCGCCAGGCCCGCCGCGGACCGCGCCATGCCCATAGCCGGCCCCCATCATGGGGGGGCCCCGGCTGCTGAGCCCCTCCACAGCGCCCAGTCCGCCGCCCGTGTAGTCCTGCACGAACCAGCGGAAACTCAGGCTCTGCACCAGCAGCGACGGCACCAGCACAAAGAAGAGGGTCAGCCCGAAAAAGCCATAGTCGCCCTTGCTGTAGTAGTCGAGGGCCAGCCACAGGTCGGTGCCCACGTCCCCGAAGAAGACCAGCAGCGCCAGCACGATCCACAGGCAATCGAGCCACGGCCGCTCCACTTGCGGCGGCGGCTGCTGGGGCTGCGCAGATGAAGGCGTCGGTTGGTGGCGCCCGGCGCCGGCCGACAGCAGCTGGTCCCCCCCGTCGGCGACCGAGGCGGCGGCGCTGCGGCGCGGCTTCTTGCCCAGGAGGGAGCGCAGGCAGGCTGAGCGGCAGCCCCAGTAGCACGAGGAGGTGTTGCAGCAGTGGCAGATGTGGAGCGAGCTGCTCTCGCCGGGGTCGCTGCCGTCGCCGCCGCCACAACCGCCTCCCCCGGGCTCCCCGTCCTCCTCGCCGCCGCTGCCCACTGCCTCGTCCAGGTTGTGCAGCTGGGCGAAGCCCACCCCCACACCACCGCCATCGGATTTCGCCGCCATCTTGACTGTCTTCGGGAGGTTGGGGGGAGGGAAAGGGGGGAAGAAAGCAGGGAACGGGGAGGGGGGGAAACGAGTGGAGAGGATGGGGGGGCGGGGAGGAAGCGGGGGAGCAAACGAATGAGGGGGGAGTGGGCCAGGGAACCCCCTCCGCTTCCGGGTAGTTGGCGTCACTTCCGGGCGAGCCCCCCAATCGCACGGCGCCCGCAGTTCCCCAGCCCTATCCTCCCGGCCAAGATGGCCGCTTTCCTGTGCTTCAGCTGCTGGGCGGGGGACCGGGGGGTTCTCCCCGCCAGGGCTCCTCTTCCCCTCTTCCGTTGACCCCGAAACCCATCAGGTTGACCCCTCGGCGTTTCAGAATCCCGCTGGCCCGAGTGAGGTGGTCCAAAGTGATGCCTGGAGGGGGCAGTGCCAGACGTTTTGGGCTCCCCTTCCTCAGCGTCGCAGCTCACAGCTTTCCTCTTGGAGAAACGCCCCCTAACACCCTCCCGGCTGCTGGCAGAGAGGCGGGACCTCTGAGGGAAGGGGCGGAGCTAGTGCAGAGCAGGTGATTACGTGTCACTTCCGGAAGATTGGATGACCTCATTGTGTAGTTAGACACCCCCCCAAAATGGCTGTGTCTCATTTCTTTGGCTGTTTTTCTTCTCTTTAAAAATTCTCTCTTATTCTTATCTTGTTTTGAAGGTCTATAAAAATTACATATCAGTTTAGATTCCCACAAACAATTTACACTATTACCTTAAGAAAACCCCAGGCAAAATCCAGTTAAAAGTTAGCCTGATTATGTCGTAAATGTCAGAATGAGGATTGAACTGGCATATTGTGACCTTGAGTATATTTTCTTTGGTATTGAAATGTATTTCTACCATCTTTACTTTTTTTGAGGATGCAGTTTTAAAACTCTAGGACCTTAATTTAGAAAATTCAGAACTAGCCAGGATTTAAGCTATATCAATTAATTGTTCAGGCTATTTGAAAATGTAACGATTGCCTTTTAGAATTTTCTCCTGGTGCTAAGGCTCTGTCAGCAAACATAACTTCAAGTAAGTGAAAATGTTATCAATGTGCTAAATCATTAAAATAGGTGTAGGGTACACTACTTAAAGTTAGAAAACAAATTACAAAAGTGAAGCAGCACTGAATGGATTTGAATTACAATGATCTACCAGTGAAAGTATATTTGAAGCCAGATACACAATTTATATTGTTACAGTTGTCACTGATCAGGTGAAACAAACATTTTAAAGTTAAAAGAGAGAGAAAACTCTGGATTTTCTCATTGACCTTCCTAGATTTTGTACTCATTTTCTGATTCTGCCTCTATTCTCCCTTCAATAAAATCTTCTAATAAGGCCAATAACTTTCTCTGGAATGCTAAAAGGACAAATTAGATAATATTTGTTTGGCACTAAGGTTCCTTGGAGAAAGATGCCTTTGAAAATTTCAGTATTGTTATTTTGATGTATGTTTTTATGTGATTATTTAACACAAGTACCTAGTTAAGTTTTGGGAGTGGCAAGCAAGATGGAGCTACCACATTTTTGGACACAACTTTTAATGAGTATACATGCCAAAGTAAAACATATAAAGACTTTTGAGAAAATATCCATAGATAATTTTTACACCAGCCATTCGGGGGTGGGGGGGAGGTGACTCTAAAGTCTACTTTTGGAATCAGGTTACGTACTGTATTTATTTCATAGCATAGTTTAAGAACCTTAATTTCTATGGTAGTAAAAAATATAGCCAGCAGATAAACCCTGTTTCTGCATGTAGACGACATTGTTTTTGTTTACTGAATTTGACCTAATAGTTCCTTAGAAAGACAACAAAAGTGTAGAAGAGTAGGATTGCCCAGGTTTGAATCCCAGTTCCACTAAAGTAATAATGTGACTATCAGCAAGATAGTTAACCTGTTTAAACACCAGTTTCCTCTTTTGTATAATGGGAAGGATAGCAGTACCTTCTCTGAAAGGTTACTGGGACGATTAAAGCTGATTATCCATTCAAAGCTCAAACATGATACCTGGCAGGTAGTAGGCATGAAGTAAATGGTAACTGCTGCTGCTGCTGCTGTTGTTATTATGTCTGCAGAGTATCACCATATACCTGCTTAAATTCCATCACTCTGTAGATTTGGTATCTCTGATAAAAGCATTTTTAAAAGCTTCTAGGAAATAGGCACAATTAATTTGTGTTTTAAAATATATTTCCTCTATTTAAGTCTTTGAGAGTATGAAATGTGATACAAAACCAGGCAGCAATGGTGTATTTATGATTCCTATTTCTCTGTGCCCTGAAGGAACATTATCTGCTAGTAAAATTAGCTAAGTAAATTGCATTCCTATATAAGGATGACAAATGAGATTATGAGTCAAAGTGTTTACCACAACTAGTTTCAAGTAATATAAGATTTGCAGTCTGTCAAGTGATTTCAGATTTACATTTGCTGTTTCAACAATTTTATCATTTGGCCTTTTTTGGAAAGGATATATTGAGTAACACCAAAACAAAAAAACTGAACTTCTTGCCATCGAGTTGATTCCAACTTACAGAACACAGGGGATTCTAAAATTAAAATCAATTACAATGAGAATGAACCTATCATGCAGACTCACTGAGAAGTGAACATAAATTTAGACTGTGACATGAATAGTATCTTTCTACCTAGAATTTTGGGGCTATTCTTGTTAGCTGTTCAAGTCCAGCACTTAGAACAGTGTTGAACATATAATGGCAAAAAAAATTGCCATCAAGGTGATTCTGACTCAGTCACCCCATGTGCCACAGAGTAGAACTACTCCATAGGGTTTTCTTGGCTGTAATCTTTATGGAAGCAGATCACCAAGTCTTTCTTCTGAAGTGAGTTTGAACTGCCAATCTTTAGGTTAGTAGTCAAGCACAAACTGTTCACACCACATATAATGGGCACTCAATAAATATTGGTTAAATTAGTGAATTAATTTTTCAGGTAACTGAAGTTCACTCTTTTAACCCCTCTAAAAATTCTGTGTAACATTTTGTGACGTAAATCTTCATAAAGCTCACTGATATATTACAGAGATACTGAAATTCTTTAATTAAACACAGGAAAAATAAATAAAAAGAAATGCATTACATCCTGGCCTGCTTTCTTAGTAACACAGAAGGCAGAGAGTTAACCTTTTCTTGATGATTTGGCTTGGAATGGCCTTTGCTAAGAGGTTGTGACTATTTCATGAGACTGTCAAGGAATCACCCAAAGCCAAGTGGGCATTTTTGGGATTTTTATTATTGTTTTTTCCTAAACAACAATTTTTTTAAATATCTGCTTTTAGTAGTTCAATCAGTTAACAATTTTGGCCCCTTCTACATCCATGCCTATATGGGCTGGAAGCCAAACAACAAAGTCTGTTGGAAATGCATGTAAAATAATATTAAGTCGATTTTTAGGGTCTCTTCTATGAGTAAAGTATGACAGCTTTAATATATGGGACTTATGATAAATTTTGGCTGCTTAGAGGTCTTTGGGGGTTTTCTTCTCAATTCTCTGCTGTTTTCTGAAAGGAAAGGAGGGGAAAGTTAGTGCTGAATACTATTATGTATCAGACACTCTCCCAAACATTATTCCATTTAATCTTATAATAGTCCTAAAAGGTGATTGCTAGCCCCATTTTTATGGTCTAGAAAACTGCCTCAGATCGGTCCAATTCCATAGCAGAGTCACACCAAAAACAAACTCACTGCCGTCAAGTTGATTCCAACTTACAGCGTCCCAATTAGAATCGAGGTAAGCTTAATTCTGAAGGCTATGCCACATACCCTGCCATTGCCCTGAGCCAGGTGCTATTGGGACCTCTAAACGAAGTAAACGCTACTGTGTTAATCACAGGAAGAACCCTGTTATGATGATGGTACATATCTAGGAGATGAAACACTTGAATTCAAATATGGGGATGTGCCCTAGCAAAAGCATTATGAAACAGCTTCCTCATACCATTCTTCACAAGATTTTCCTAATTTGAGCCTGGATGAAGTCCTGGTGGTGCAGAGGTCAAGAGCTACAGCTGCTAACTAAAGGTCAGCAGTTCAAATCCACTAGCTGCTCCTTGGAAACCCTATAGGGCAGTTCTACACTGTCCTATAGGGTCCTTATGAGTCAGAATCAACAGCCACAGGTTTAAAGCCTCAACTTTGTACCTTGTATTTTACTGTCTTCTGTAGAAAAAGGGTAAGAGAAAGATGTGGCAGTGTGCTTCCATAAAGATTACAGCCTTGGAAACCCTATGGGACAGTTATACTCTGTCCTATAGAATTGCTATGAGTTAAAATCGACTCAACAACAACTGGTTTGGCTTTTGTTTTTGCGTTTTATTTATTTATTTATTTTTGTTTATAGAAAAAGGTCTTCTCTGAATACTGTAAAGTAAGCTCTGGTGGTGCAATGGCTAAGCACTTGGCTGCTAACTGAAAGGTTGGTGGTTCAAATCTACCCAGTGGCTCCATGGGAGAAAGATCTGCTGATCTGCCCCCATAAAAATTACAGTCTAGGAAACCTTATGCAGCAGTTCTACTCTCTCACATGGGGTTGCTGTGAGTTGAAATTGACTCAGTGGCACCCAACAACAACAGAAAGTTCATAGGACCCATTATTCCAAGAAGCTACATTTCCATATTTGATGTTGAGAATTGAAGTTCTAGCAAGCCCTCTCACATTGCTGCTGGTGGTGCAAAACGGAGGAGTCCCTGGGTGGTGCAAACTGTTAATGCACTTGACTGCTAACCAAAAGGTTGGTGACTAAAGTCCACCCAGATGTACCTTGGAAGAAAGGCTTGGCTATCTAAGTCCTAAAATCAGCTATTGAAAACTCTATTGCAGACAGTTCTACTCTGACACGTGGGGTTGCCAAGAGTAAGAATGGACTCAACAGAAACTGGTAGTACAAAATGGTACAATCTCTATTGAAGGGAATTTGACACTATCTACCAAAATTACAAATGCTATTACCCTTGGACACAGGGTCTTAGTTACCCAGTGCTATGGGCGGCCTTAAAGAATGAAAATCTATTTTCTCACAATTTAGGAGGCTAGAAGTCTGAATTTAGGGTGTGACTCTAGGGGGAGGTCTTTCTTTGTCTATTTCAGCTTCTACTAGCTGGCATTCCTGGCATTCCTGGGGTTGTAGATGCATCTGCTGTGTGTTTCTGTCTTCATATGATGTTTTCTCCTTGTGTGTGTCTTGGTGACTATTCAGCTCTTTTTACAACTTAGAAGTAGCTAGGTTTAGGACCCACCTTACTCTGGTATGACCTCCTTAATATAACAAAAGAAAAACTCTTTCTTCAAACTGGATCATATTTACAAGTACCAAACCAAAACCAACCCAGTTGCCGTTGAGTCGATTCCAATTCTTGATGACCTCATGTATGCAGAGTAGAACTGTTCTCCACAGAGTTCTCAAGGCTGTGACCTTTTGGAAGCATATTGCTAGACCTTTTTTCCAAGGTACCACTAGGTGGGTTTGAACTGCTGACTTTTCAGTTAGTAGTCAAGCGCTTAACTGTTTTCTCCACTCAGGGACTCCATTTACAGGTACAGGGGTTAGGATTTCAACACATATCTTTGTGGGGACACAATTCAATCCACAACACACAGCAAGCCCTGTGTCTTAGTTATCTAGTGCTGCTATCACAGAAATACCACAAGTGAATGGCTTTAACAAACAGAAATTTATTCTCTCACAGTTTAGGAGGCTAGAAATCCAAAGTCAGGCTCTAGAAGAAGACTTTCTCTCTCTGTCAGTTCTGGGGGAAGGTCCTTGTCATCAATCTTCCCCTGGGCTAGGAGCTTCTCAGGGACCCCAGGTCAAAAGGATGCACTCCTCTCCTGGCTCTTCTTGCTTAGTGTATGAGGTCCCTCTCCTTTCTGCTTGCTTCTCTCTTTTTTATCTCAAAAGAGATTGACTCAAGATACAACCTCATCCCTTAGATTGTGCCATGCCTCATTATCATAACTGCATCTAATCCTGCCTTATTAACATCAAAGAGGTAGGATTTACAACATACAGGAAAATTACATCAGATCACAAAATGGAGGCAAACCATACAGTACTGGGAATCATGGCCTGGCAAAGTTGACACACATTTTGGGGGGACACAATTCAATCCATGACACCAGTTTATGAGAATTTATCCTATAGATAAATATGCATGTGTCAGAAATTACAAGTATGCAAGGCTATTCATGTAGCATTGTTTATAATAGCAAAAAACTGGAGGAGGAAAAACTCAAGGGTCAGTCTAAAGGTAGACTAGTTAAATAAATCATGATATATACACAGAACAGAATGCTATGCAGTAGTGTTGAAAAATGATAACTTTTAATAATATAGGAAGAGTTGCAGTAGACTATATTATACAAAAAAGAGTAAGGTGTAGAACAATTAAGGAGCATGCTACATTATCTGTAATAAAGAGGGAGGGAAATGGTTATATATTCCTATTTGCTTGTATTTGCATAAAGAAACTCTACAAAAATAGCCAAGAAACAAAATAATTACCTACACGGTGGTGGTAGTGGTGGGGAGAAATGGTGTGAATAGGGGCAGGGGAGAGAAAAACAATGAATGTTTGGGGGAAATTACTGTGTATAGGAGAATGTGCATGCATATGCAGAGTTCCAATAAGGTTAGAATGAAGGGGTAGGCACATCTGCGTTTCTTTTGTAACTAATGTCACAGAGGAGTATTTTGAGAAAGCTTTTTATCTCTTAAAAAAATAATTATATAGACTTGCAGCAAAATGGTGCTCTAGGCAGAAGCACCACACTGTCCCTCCACAGCAAAGATCTGAAAAACTAAGCCAAACAGAGAAAACAGCAATCCTGAAACCCTAAAACCTCAAATGAAAAGATAAAGAACTCAGCCAAGCACCAAGTGGAATAAGAAACTGACAGAGAACGGAGAGCGAGAAGAGATTCATGCAGAGGTCCCCTAACAGCTAACGCATCGTGGATCTGCCATCTTGGACTCCTATCAGAGACCAGTAAATAGGGGGTACGAGAAAGCAGCTTCACAGAGCTTCCAGCAGAAGACAAAACAATCAGTAATTTGCAATATACACTTTCCCATCTCCCACCCTTCTTCACCCCAACTCAGCCTCCTCTGCTTCCCGTGGCCACAGTCTCTTGGCCAGGAAGTACCGGCTGCTTGGCTTCCACCTGCCGGCCCTGGCCAGCTCCCTGAGTGCCATTTGTTGGCTGCTGGTGTTGCTTTTTTCCGCTTCTTTTGATTTCTTCCTTACCTCTCACCACCTCCCCCTCCTTTCGCTCAAATACCTGGCTCCGTGTGCCATCTTTGCTTCTTCCCAAGGGGCTGCACAGCTCCGTTCGAGTGTGGAACAGCTTCCCAGTCTGGGCGGCCATGCTGGTGGGATCCCAACGCTTTTGTTTGTTTGTTTTGAATTGCTTGTTTTCTTTTCCTTTTCTCGAGTTGGGAGTCTGTTCTGGCCGGGCAGTGCTACACGGCTCGGACCTACCCCCTCAGCTTGTGCAGACACACAGAGGGTTGCTGGGGGTGTTTCTTTTTTCGTGTTTTTTTTTTTCTGTTTTTTGGGGGGCTTCTCTTGTTCTTTTTTTTAAATTTGTTTTGTTTTCTTTTCCCACTTTATCCCTTTTTGTCTTTCTTCATTACTCAGTTTCTCCTCTCTATATACCTTCCTTCACTTCCTGTTCCTCGAATACCTGGCGCTCAATACCTCTACGCCTTCTAGCCAGGATGTGCTGTAACACTTGGGAACAACTTCCCCAGACCTCGTAGCTGCACTGGTGGGATCCCGGGGAGCTTTGCTGTTCTTTTTTTTTTTTTTTTTTTTACATATTTTCATTTATTCTTTTTTTTCTTCTTCTTCCCCTTTTTGTTTTTCTCCATTTCATAGTCTCTCATCTCTCCACTCCAATGGCAAGCTCCCCTAGCACTCTTTTTTATTTGTATGTTTTTGTATCCTGCTCCTCTATCCTCTTTCCAATATCCATATTACCTTCACACATAACAATCTCCCCCCTCCATCCTGCCTTCCTGAACCATGAACTGAACATCACACCACCAAGCAGCCAGGCATGGCCTACCAGAACCTGCTCTGCACTGATTACCAACTCGCCCCGGTGCCTATCCTAAGTGCCACAAACAACCCATCCCAGCAACTCCTCTTCAGCTAGACCTGCACTGCTGTACCATATATGAGCGACTGACCATGCCAGTTGGAGAAGGAGGTGAAAACTATCATGCCCACAGATGAGAAAACAACAAAGAACACATATCCTGCCTGCTCAGACATAGCCAAATAAAAAAAAAGGATGAAACAAATCTACAATTAATAAACAAGAAAAATAACTACTGAATCCCCAAAGACAACAGACAATATCAAAACATTTACAAAAACAAAACAGGATGGCTCCAGTAGGCATCCAAAATAAAATACCAGAGGACTTTCAAATGGAAGAAAAGTTACTAGAACTACCTGATAGGGAATTCAAATCTCTAATACTCACAATTATCCAAGAGTTGAAGCAAAAAGCAGACAAAAATGAGGAAAAAAATGGACAAATTCATAAAAAAGGCAGAAAAATTCATGGAAAATACAGACAAAAAAATGGAAGAATTCAGGAAAATAATGCAGGAACAAAATGCCAAAATAAATTCACAACTAGAAATTATACAAAAACAACAATTAGAAATCCAATAGATAAACAACAAGATTTCAGAAATGGGCAGTTTCATAGAAGGGCTGAGGAGCAGATTTGAAATGGTGGAAGACAGGATAAGTGGAATTAAAGACAAACACTTGGATACAACTCTGTTTGAGGAAAACTCAGAAAAAAGAACAAAGAAAAATGAAGAGACCCTGAGAGTTATGTGGGATACAATCAAAAGCAAAAATTTTCGAGTGATCAGAGTTCCAGAACAGGGGTTGAAAACAGAAACCAGAGAGGATCATTGAAGAACTGCTGACAGAAAACTTCCCCAGTGCCATGAAAGATAAAAAGCTGGCCATCCAAGAAGCTCAACGAATCCCATATAGGATAGACCCCAAAAGAAAATCACCAAGGCATATCATAATCACACTCGACCAAACCAAAGACAAACAAAGAATCCTGAGAGCAACTCATGAAAAACAAGAAGTCACATACAGAGGAGAAACAATAAGACTAAACTCAGATTATTTAGCAGAAATCATGCAGGCAAGAAGGCAATGGGATGACATATATAAAACTTTGAAAGAAAAAACTTGCCAGAAAAGAATAATATATCCTGCAAAACTCTCATTCAAATATGATGGTGAAATTAGAACATTTCCAGATAAACAGAAATTAAGGGAATATATAAAAAACAAACCAAATTTACAAGAATTATTAAAGGGAGTTCTTTGATCTGAGAACATACAACTTCAGCTCACAGGCTGAATCTAGGACATAGTATCATACCAGCCAGATACCAATCTAAGAAATGAACTCTCAAGGACTATCCAAAACCAAAATAAATACAACAGGGGATCAGAACAGTTAATCTGTAAATGGCAACAACATCAGAACAATAAAAAAGGGAATAAACGGTGGAGGTATAGAACCTTCTAAGGGAGAGGAAGGCAAGGCGATACCAAGTAATAATAGACTGCTTCAAACTTAGAAAAATAAGGGAAAACTTCACGATAACCACAAAGAAAGTTAACAAACATACTCATAAAAATAAAGAGGAAAAAAATAAAGTCTCAACAAAAACAAAACCTACAAAAACAAAAAAAAAAGAAAAAAAAATCCACAAACAAAAGGAATTCAACACAGGAGAGTAAGAAGAACAAAGAGAAGGTCAGCACCACAAAAAAAAAAGCACTACAAAATGACAGCAACAAACTCACATCTATCAATAATTACACTGAATGTAAATGGACTCAATTCACCCATAAACAGATGGAGACTGACAGAATGGCTAAGAAAACAGGATCCATCAATATGCTATTTATAGGTGACACATCTTAGAAACAAAGACATGAATTTATTAGAAGTCAAAGGTTGGAAAAAAATACATCCAGCTAACAACTATGAAAAAAGAGCAGGAGTGGCAATACTAATCTCAGATAAAATAGACTTTAAAACAAATCCCCCATAAAAGATGAAGAAGGACACTATATAATGATTAAGGGAACTATCTATCATGAAGGCATAACCATAATAAACATCTACACACCCAATGACAGGGCTCCAAAATACATAAAACAAACTCTAACAACACTGAAAAGAGAAATTGACAGTTCCACAATAATAGTAGGAAACTTCAACACACCACTCTCAGTAAAGGACAGAACAACTAAACAGAAACTCAGCAAAGATACAGAAGATGTAAAGGGCACAATCAGCCAACTTGACCTCATAGACATATATAGAACACGCCATCCAACTGCTGCAAAGTACACATTCTTTTCCAATGCACATGGAATGTTCTCCAGAATAGATGACACCTTAGGCCACAGAGCAATCCTCAATAAAATCCAAAATGCTGAGATAATTCAAAGTATCTTCTCTGACCACAATGTCATCAAGCTAGAAATTAACAATAGAAAGAGCAAGGAAAAAAAAAAAAAACAATTACAGGGAAACTGAATAATACCCTGCTTACACATCACTGTGTAAGAGGAGAAATCAGACATGGAATCAAAAAATTCCTAGAATCAAATGAGAATGAAAACACATCATACCAAAACCTTTGGGACACAGCAAAGGCATTCCTCAGAGGACAATTTATACCAATAGATGCACACATCAAAAAGAAGAAAGGGACAAAATCAAAACATTAACTGCACAACTCAAATAAATAGAAAGAGAATAGCAAAAAAAGCCCACAGCCACCGGAAAAAAGGAAATAATAAAGATCAGAGCAGAAACAAATGAAATAGAGAACAGAAAAACAATAGAAAGAATCAACAAAATTGACAAACCACTGGCCAGAGTGACAAAAGAAAAACAGGAGAGGATGCAAATAACCCAATTAAGAAATGAAATGGGTGACATTACAACAGACCCAGCTGAAATAAAACGGATCATAACAGAATATTATGAAAAACTATACTCCAACAAATTTGAAAACCTAGAGGAAATGGATAAATTTCTATAAACACACTACCCACCCAAACTACAACAAGGTGATGTTGAAAATCTCAACAGACCCATAACAAGAGAAGAGATTGAAAAGGTAATAAAACAAACTCCCAACAACAACAACAACAACAAAAAAAACCCTGGCCCAGATGGCTTCACTGGAGATTTCTATAAAACATTCACAGAAGAGCTTGTACCATTATACTCAAGATATTTCAGAGCATAGAAAAGGAAGCAACACTTCTGAATTCATTGTAAAAGCCAGCATAACGCTGATACAAAAACCAGGCAAAGATACCACAAAAAAAAAGAAAATTACAGACCAATATCTCTCATGAATATAGATGCAAAAATTCTCAACAAGATTCTAGCCAATAGAATTTAACATCATATCAAGAAAATAATACACCACAACCAAGTAGGATTCATACCAGGTATGCAAGGATGGTTCAACACTAGAAAATCAATCAACGTAATCCACCACATA
Organism: Dugong dugon; assembly: GCA_030035585.1. Classification (NCBI taxonomy): domain Eukaryota; kingdom Metazoa; phylum Chordata; class Mammalia; order Sirenia; family Dugongidae; genus Dugong; species Dugong dugon. The sequence goes on along the minus strand of CM057476.1, from coordinate 40,186,717 downwards.
AATAAAAGGAAAGACAATAATCACATGATCATCTCAACTGACACAGAAAAGGCATTCGACAAAGTCCAACACCCATTCCTGATAAAAACTCTCAGTAAAATAGGTATAGAAGGGAAATTTCTCAACATAATAAAGGGCATCTATGCAAAACCAATGGCCAACATCATTCTTAATGGAGAGAGGCTGAAAACATTCCCCTTGAAAACAGAAACAAGACAAGGATGCCCTTTATCACCACTCCTATTTAACATTGTTCTGGAAGTTCTAGCTAAAGCAATAAGGCAAGAAAAAGAAATAAAGGGCATCCAAATTTCTAACAAAGAAGTTAAACTGTCCCTGTTTGCAGATGATATGATACTGTAAATAGAAAACCCTAAAGACTCCATGAGAAATCTACTGGAACTAATAGAGTCAGCAGAGTAGGAGGATACAAGATAAACATACAAAAATCAGTTGGATTCCTATACACCAATAAAGAGAATGATGAAAAGGAAATCAGGAAAACAATAAAATTTATAATAGCCCCTAAAAAAATAAAATACTTAGGAATAAATCTAAGTAAGGTTGTAAAAGACCTATACAAAGAAAACTACAAAACATTACTGCAAGAAACCCAAAGGGATCTACATAAATGGAAACACATACCATGCTCATGGATAGGTAGACTCAACATTGTGAAAATGACAATTCTATCTAAAGCAATTTACAAATACAGTGCAATCCTGATCAAAATACCAACAACATTCTTCAAAGAGATGGAAAAACTAATCATTAACTTTATATGGAAAGGGAAAAATCCCCAAATAAGTAAAGCACTACCGAAGAAATAGAATAAAGTTGGAGGACTCACACTACCTGACCTCAGAACCTACTATACAGCTACGGTAGTCAAAACAGCCTGGTACTAGTACAACGACAGATACATTGACCATTGGAACAGAATTGAGAACCCAGGTGTAAATCCAACCACCTGTGGTCACCTGATCTTCGACAAGGGGCCAAAGTCCATCAAATGGGGAAAAAACAGTCTTTTTAACAAATGGTGCTGGCAAAACTGGATATCCATCTGCAAAAAAATGAAACAGGACCCATACCTCATGCCATATACAAAAACTAACTCAAAATCGATCGAAGACCTAAATATAAAGCCAAAAACTATGAAGTTCTTAAAAAAAAAATAGGACCAACGCTACAGGCCCTAATACACGGCATTAACAGGATACAACCATAACCATCAACACACAAACCCCAGAAGGTAAGCTAGATACCTGGGATCTTCTAAAAATCAAAGACCTATGCTCTTCAAAAGACTTTACCAAAAGAGTAAAAAGAGAACCTACAGACTGGGAAAAAAATTTTGGACAGTACAAGTCAGAAAAAGGTCTAATCTCCATAATCTACAAGAAAATCCAACACCTCTACAACAAAAAGACAAATAATCCTATTAAAAAATGGGCAAAGGAAATGAACAGACACTTCACCAAAGAAGACATTCAAATGGCCAACAGACACATGAGGAAATGCTCGTGATCACTAGCCATTACAGAAATGCAAATTAAAACCACAATGAGATACCATCTCATCCCAGCATTACTGGCACAGATCAAAAACACTGGAAATAACAAATGTTGGAAGGGCTGTGGGGAGACTGGAACTCTTATGCACTGCTGGTGGGAATGCAAAATGATACAACCATTTTGGAAAACGATGTGGTACTTCCTTAGAAAGCTAAAAATAGAAATACTGTATGATCCAGCAATCCCAATCCTAGGAATATATCCTACAGAAATAAGAGGTCGTTACTCAAATAGACATATGCACATCTATGTTCATGACAGCATTGTTCACAATAGCAAAAAGATGGAAACAACCTAGATGTCCATCAACAGACAAATGGATAAACAAACTACAGTACATACACACAATGGAGTACTATGCAACAAGAAAGAACAGTGATGAATCTGTGAAGCATCTCATAACATGGATGAAACTGGAGGACATTATGCTGAATGAAATAAGTCAATCACAAAAGGACAAGTATTGTATCTGACCTCTACTGTAAAAACTCATGAAAAAGTTTACACACAAAAACTAACAATCTTTGTTGGTTACGAGGGATGGGAGAGGTGGGAGGGAAATACTAATAAGCAATAGATAAGTGGTATCTTTGGTGAAGGGTGAGACAGTACACAATACTGGGGAAACCAGCACTACTTGTACAAGGAAAGGTCATGGAAGCTGCATAGACACATCCAAACTCCCTGGGGGACTGAACTGCTGGGCGGAGGGCTGTGGGGACCATGGTTTCGGGAAGCATCTAGCTCAATTGGCATAACACAGTTTATATAGACAATGTTCTACATTCTAACTTGGTGAGTAATGTCTGGGGTCTTAAAAGCCTGTGAGCAGCCATCTAAGATACTCCACTGGTCTCATCCCTTCAGGAGCAAGGGAGAATGAAGAGAACAAGACACAAGGAAAAGATTAGTCCAAAGGACTAATGGACCATGGCTACCAAGGCCTCCATCAGACTGAGTCCAGTACAGCTAGATGGTACCCAGCTACCAACACTGACTGCTCTGATCGGGATCACAACAGAGGGTTCTGGACAGAGCTGGAGTAGGATGTAGAACAAAATTCTAACTCACAAAAAAAAGACCAGATTTACTGGCCTAAAGGAGACTGGAGAAACCCCGAGAGTATGGCCCCAGACACCCTATTAGCTCAGTGGTGAAGTCACTTCTGAGGTTCACTGTTCAGCCGGGGATTGGATAGCCCCATAAAACAAAACAGGACTAATGAGTCACAGCAGTCCAGGGACAAGGGCTAGATGGCAGAAGGGGACAGGAAAGCTGGTGATAGGGAACCCAAGGTTGAGTAAGGACAGTGTTGATGTCTAGTGAGGTTGTTAAACATTGTCATAGGGCAACATGTGTACCGTTTAATGAGAAACTATTTTGTTCTGTAAACCTTCATCTAAAGTGAGAATAGCAGCACAATTGGAAGACCATGGTCAATGTAACTGAACTGTGCATGTAGATATTTTTGAAATGGTGTATCTTATGTATATTTTCACCAAAAAAAAAAAAAAAAGTCAAGAAGAGAGAGGGTTAACATGTCGTGGGGTTGTTAACCAATGTCATAAAACAATATGTGTAGTACTGTTTAATGAGAAACTATTTGTTCTGTAAACCTTCAGCTGAAGTACAATAAAAAAAAGAAATAATTATAACCCTGATATACGTGAATTTATTTAAAACACTTCTTGAACTAACATTTTTTACCTACTCTGTTGTCTGACTAAGGATAATGAGTTCCATGAGTTAACTCCCCAAGGAGCAAAGTGCAGTGTAACCTCATCGTACATACCCTTAACCTATGTAAGAACAAGTATTCATGCTCAACCAAGAGAAAAGGAAGAACAAGCAATAATCAATAAAATGATATAAGGCCATATCAGAGAATAAACACGTACTTCCAGGTTGAGTGTGAAATGGGGGATGGAAATGTGCTATTTCCATAGTAAACCTCAGTTCCCTGATTTCTTGTATGATTGTCTCGCCAGGGAAAGCGTGATTCTAGAATTTAAAGATTTGTATTTGTTCTTCAACATGGCACCCAAATTCAAGCCAAGTCCTTCCTCTGGTCCTCAATCAAAGACACAAGATTCAACCTCATGCTAGAGGAAAACCTGGCTGAGCTGGTCTTATGGCAAAGTGATGTGATGTCTCCAATGCAAAAAAAATTTGGAGTACACACAACTCTTATCCTCAGTGTTGAGTCCAAATCCCAACCATTATCACCAGCACCCCAAGTCATATGAAACTCCACAGTGGTGTCTCCTTCAACTTGAGACACGTTTCCTGGTTATAGTATTTCAGAATGTGACAGACACTAAATTAAATTAAATCTAACTTAATCAGCAAGTGTTTATTGACAAACCTACTATGTATCTAACTCTTTCATACAAAGAAATATGATATCTCGTACCTTCTAATTATAGTCCTCAAATTATAGTCCCTCAGAAAATAAACACCTATAGAACATCAGTTAATGAAACAGCATTATAAATAAGTCAAGAAGTAACAGTAAATTTGTAGAACAATTAGCAGTTAGAGTATAAAATAGGATACTCATTTATATAAACAAATATTTAAGTGCCTACTATATGTCAGGCACTGTACTAGCCATGGAGGAAAAAAAAAGACATGGGTCTGACCCTTACGGAGCTTACAATCTAGTGAAAGTGACAGACAGTAAGCAAGTAAACAACAAATAAATAATTATAAGGGTATTAATTATAAAGATGAAGAAAAGAAGAAGGTATTTGTTTTTCTTTTTCCCCCCTCTCTTGTCAGTCCCTGGTAACCACTTGGTCTCTACATACTTGCCTATTCTAAATATTTCATATAAGTAGGATCATACAATATTTGTCCCTTTGTAACTGACTTAACCCATCATAATGTTTTCAAGATAATATTCCACTGTACATACCACATTTTGTTTATCTATTCATCTGTTGATGGACATTTAGGCTATTTCTGCCTTTTGGCTGTTGTGAACAGTGCTGCAGTGAACACTGGTATACAAGTATCTGTTTGTGTTCCTGCCTTCAGTTCTACTGGGTATATACCTCGGAGTAGAATTGCTGAATCACATGGTAATCTTACGTTTAACTTTTTTTTTTTTTTAATATATTTTATTGTACTTCAGGTGAAAGCTTACAAGCAAATAGTTTCTCATGAAATAGTAGTACACATGTTGTTCTATGACATTGGTTAACAACCCGACAACGTATTAAGCCTCTAAATTCTCAACCCCTACGTTTAACTTTTTGAGGAACAGCTAAACTTTTCCACAGTGGCTGTACCATTTTAAAATCCCACCAATAATGGATAAGGGTTCCAGTTTGTTCACATCCCCACCAACACCTGATGTTTTATGTTTTCTTTTTTTCTCATAGCCATCCTAGTGGCGTGAAGTAATGTCTCATTGTGGTTTTGATTTGCATTTCCATAATAAATAAAAATGTGCTTGCTGACTATTTGTATTTGTTCTTTGGTGAAATGTCTATTCACGTCCTTTGCATATTTTTTAAAATTTTTATTGTTGTGCTTTAAGTGAAAGTTTACAATTCAGCTTAGTCTCTCACACAAAAATTTATACATGGATTGTTTTGTGACCCTACTTGCTCTCCCTATACTGTGACAGCACACTCTTCCTTTCCACCCAGGATTTCCCGAGTCCATTCAACCAACTCCTGACCTCTCTGCCTTCTCACCTCGCCTCTGGACAGGAGCAGCCCATTTAATCTCATGTATCTACTTGAGCTAAGAAGCCAACTCTTCACGAGTGTCATTTTATTTATCATTTTAGTCCAGTCTAATCTTTGGCTAAAGAGTTGGCCTCAGGAACGGTTTTAATTTTGGGCTAACAGAGAGCCTGGGACCACGTCTTCCAGGGTCTTTCCAGTCTCAATCAAACTATTAAGTCTGGTCTTTTTACTAGAATTTGAGTTCTGCACCCCACCTTTCTCCTGCTCCATCAGGGACTGTCTGTTGTGTTCCCTGTCAGAGCGGTCATTGTGGTAGCCTGGCACCATCTAGTTCTTCCTGTCTCAGGCTGATGCAGTCTCTGGTTTATGTGGCCCTTTCTGTCTCTTGGGCTAATGCTTTCCTTGTGTCCATGGTGCTCTTCATTCTCCTTTACTCCAGGTGAGTTGGGATCAATCAATGCATCTTAGATGGCCACTTGCTAGCTTTTAAGACCCCAGACGCCACTCACCAAAGTGGGATGCACAACATTTTCTTAAAAAACTTTGTTATGCCAATTAACCTAGATGTCCCCTGAAAGCATGGTCACCAGACCCCCGCCCCTGCTACTCTGCCCCTCGAAGTGTTTGGTTGTATTCAGGAAACTTCATAGCTTTCATTTAGTCCGGTTGTGCTGACTTCCCCTGTAGTGTGTGTTGTCTTTCTCTTCACCTAAGATAATTCTTGTCTAATTTCTAGTTAATGAATACCCCTCTCCCTCCCTCCCCACTCTGGTAATCATCAAAGAATGTTGTCTTCTGTGCTTAAACCTTTTCTTGGGTTCTTATAATAGTGGTCCTATACAATAGTTGTCCTTTTGCGACTAAGTTCACTCAGCATAATACCTGCCAGATTCCTCCGTGTTATGTTTCATGGATTCATTGTTGTTCTTTATCGTTGCATAGTATTCCATTGTGTAAATATACCATAATTTATCCATTCGTCCATCCAAGGACACCTAGGTTGTTTCCATCTTTTTACTATTGTGGACAATGCTGCAGTGAACATGGGTGTGCATATATCTATTTGTGTGACGGCTCTTAACTCTCTAGGCTATATTCCAGTAGTATTGCTGGATTGTATGGTACTTCTATTTCCAGCTTTTTAAGGGAGCACCAGATCGATTTTCAAAGTGGTTGTACCATTTTACATTCCCACCAACAGTGTGTAAGTGTTTCAGTCTCTCCACAACCTTTCCAACATTTATTATTTGGCGTTTTTTGGATTAATGCTAGCCTTGTTGGGGTGAGATGGTATCCCATTGTAGTTTTGATTTGCATTCCTCTAATGGCTAGTGAGCGTGAACATTTCTTCTTGTGTCTGTTAGCAGCCTGAATATCTTCTTTGGCGAAGTACCTGTTCATATACTTTGCCCATTTTTCAATTGGTTTTTTTGTCTTTTTGTTGTTGAGGTTTTGCAGTATCTTGTAGATTTTAGAGATTAGACGCTGATTGGACTTGTCGTAGCCAAAATTTTTTTCCCAGTCTGTAGGTTGTCTTTTGACTCTTTTGGCGAAGTCTTTTGATGAGCATAAGAGTCTGATTTTTTAGGAGCTCCCAGTTATCTAGTTTCTGTTTTGGTGTTTGTGCATTGTTACCTATGGTTTGTATTCTGTTTATGCCTTGTATTAGTGCTCCTAGCATTGTGCCTATTTTTTCTTCCATGATGTTTATCATTTTAGATTTTATATTTAGGTCTTTGATCCATTTTGAGTTTGTTTTTGTGCATGGTGAGTGGTATGGGTCTTGTTTCAGTTTTTTGCAGATGGATATCCAGTTCTGCCAGCACCATCTGTTAAAGAGACTGTCTTTTCCCCAATTGATGGACTTCGGGCCTTTGTCAAATATCAGCTGCTCATAGGTGGATGAAATTACGTCTGGATTCTCAATTCTGTTCCAATGGTCTATGTATCTGTCGTTGCACCAGTACCAGGCTGTTTTGACTACTATGACAGTATAATAGGTCTTAAAATCAGGTAGTGTGAGGCCTCCCACTTTGTTCTTCTTGAGTAATGCTTTACTTATCCGGGCCTCTTCCCTTTCCATGTGAAGTTGGTGATTTTTTTCTCCATCTCACTAAAAAATGCCAGTGGAATTTGGATCCAGATTGCATTGTATCTGTAGATCACTTTGGGTAGAACTGACATTTTCACATTGTTGAGTCTACCTATCCATGAGTAAGATATGTTTTTCCAGTTATGCAGGTCTCTTTTGGTTTATTGCAGTAGTGTCTTGTAGTTTTCGTTGTATAGGTCTTTTATGTCTCTGGTTAAATTTATTCCTAAGTATTTTATCTTCTTGGGTGCTATTGTAAATTGCATTGATTTGGTGAGTTCCTCTTCGAAGTTCTCTTTGTTGGTATAGAGGGTTCCAACTGATTTTTGTATGTTTATCTTGTTTCCTGATACTTTGCTGAAATCTTCTATTAGTTCCGGTAGTTTTCTTGTGGATTCTTTGGGGTTTTCTGTGTATAAGATCATATCAGTTGCAAATAGGGATACCTTTACTTCTTCCTTATCAGTTTGGATGCACTTTTTTTTCTAGCCTAATTGCTCTGGCTAGGACCTCCAGTACAATGTTGAATAAGAGTGGTGATAAAAGGCATCCCTGTCTGGTTCCCATTCTCAGGGGGAATGCTTTCAAACTCTTTCCGTTTAGGATGACTTTGGCCGTTGGCTTTGTATAAATGTCCCTAACTAGTTGAGGAATTTCCTTTGTATTCCTATTTTGCTAAGAGTTTTTACCATGAACAGGCATTGAACTTTGTCAAATGCCTTTTCTGTATTAATTGATAAGATCGTGTGGTTCTTGTCTTTTGTTTTATCTATGTGATAGATTAAACTGATTGTTTTTCTAATGTTGAACCATCCCTGCATACCTGGTATAAATCCCACTTGATCATGGTGAATTATGTTTTTGATATTTTGTTGAACACCATTGGCTAGAATTTTGTTGAGGATTTTTGCGTCTATGTTCATGAGGGATATTGGTCTATAATTTTCTCTTTTTTTGTGGTGTCTTTACCTGGTTTTGGTATCAGGGTTATGCTGGCCTCATAGAATGAGTTTGGGAGTATTCCACAGTTTTCTGTGCTCTGAAATACCTTTAGTAGTAGTGGTGTTAACTCTTCGCTGAAAGTTTGGTAGAATTCTCCAGTGAAACCGTCCAGGCCAGGGCTTTTTTTTGTTGGGAGTTTTTTAATTACCTTTTCAATCTCTTCTTTTGTTATAGGTTTGTTTAGTTGTTCTACCTCTGGTTGTGTTAGTTTAGGTAGGTAGTGAGTTTATAGAAATTTGTCCATCTCCTCGAGGTTTTCAAGTTTGTTACAGCTTTTCACAGTATTCTGTTATGATTCTTTTCATTTCAGTTGGCTGTGTGTGATATCACCCATCCCATTTCTTATTCGGGTTATTTGTTTCCTCTCCTGTTTTTCTTTTGCCAGCTTGGCTAGTGGTTTATCGATTTTGTTGATCTTTTCGAAGAACCAGCTTTTGGTTTTGTTAACTCTTTCAATTGTTTTTCTATTCTCTATTTCATTTAATTCTGCTCTAATTCTTATTCTTTCCTTTCTTCTGGCACCTGACGGCTTCTTTTGCTGCTCTCTTTCTACTTGTTCCAGTTGTAGGGTTAATGTTTTGATTTTGGCCCTTCTTTTTGGATGTGTGCATTTATTGCTATAAACTGACCTCTGAGCACTGCTTTTGCTGTGTCCCAAAGGTTCTGGTAGGCTGTATTTTAATTCTCATTTGATTCCATAAAGTTCTTTATTCCATCCTTAATTTCTTCTATAACCCAGTAGTTTTTTTAGTGTTGTTCAGTTTTCATGTGTTTGATTTTTTTTTTTCCCTTGCTTTTTCTGTTACTAATTTCTACTTTTATAGCTTTATGGTCAGAAAAGATGCTTTGTAATATTTCAATGCTTTGGATTCTGTAAAGGCTTGCTTTATGACCTAATATGTGGTCTATTCTGGAGAATGTTCCATGTGCATTGGAAAAGAAAGTATACTTGGCTGCTGTTGGGTGGAGTGTTCGGTATGTGTCCAAGAGATCAAGTTGGTTGATTGTAGCATTTAGCTCTTCCATGTCTTTGTTGAGCTTCTTTCTGGATGTTCTGTCCTTCACCAAAACTGGAGAGTGTTGAAGTCTCTTACTATTATTGTGGAGCTGTCTATCTCTCTTTTCAATGCTGTTAGAGTTTGTTTTATGTATTTTGGAGCCCTGTCATTGAGTGCATAAATATTTATTATAGTTATGTCCTCCTGGTGTACTGATCCTTTAAATCATTATATAGTGTCCTTCTTTACCATTTGTGGTGGATTTTACTTTAAAGTCTATTTTGTCAGAGATTAATATTGCCACTCTTGCTCTTTTTTGAATGTTGTTTGCTTGGTATATATTTTTCCATCCTTTGAGTTTTAGTTTGTTTGTGTTAAGTCTAAGGTGTGTCTCTTATAGGCAGCTATAGACAGATCATGTTTTTTATTCATTCTGCCCCTATCTGTCTCTTTATTGGTGCATTTTGTCCATTTACATTCAGCATAATTACTGATAGGTATGAGTTTAATGATGTCATTTTGATATCTTTTTTTGTGTTGCTGACAGTTTCTTTGCTCCATTTAATTTTCTGTGCTGAGTTGTTTTTCTTAAAGTATTTTCCTTTCATTGTTGTTGATTTTGCATTTGCTGAGTCTTTATATTTTTCTTGTTTTTTATTTTGATGTGTAGAATTGATAGTTTTCTTTGTGGTTACTTGCTGAAAGTGAAGAGGACTTGAAGCACTTACTGGTGAAGATCAAAATCCACAACCTTCAGTATAGGTTACAACTCAACATAAAGAAAACAAAAATCCTCACAATCAGACCAATAAGCAACATCATGATAAACAGAGAAAATATTGATGTTGTCAAGGATTTCATTTCACTTCAATCCACAGTCAACACCCATGGAAGTAGCAGTCAGGAAATCAAAAGACATATTGCATTGGGCAAATCTGCTGGAAAAGACCTCTTTAAAGTGTTGAAATGTAAAGATATCACCTTGAAGACTAAGGTGTGCCTGACCCAAGCTATGGTATTTTCAATTGCATCATATGCATGTGAAAGCTGGACAATGAATAAGGAAGACCGAAGAATAATTGATGCCTTTGAATAGTGGTGTTGGTGAAAAATATTGAATATACCATGGACTGCCAAAAGAAGGAACAAATCTGTCTTGGAAGAAGTACAACGAGAATGCTGCTTAGAAGGAAGGATGATGAGACTACGTCTTACATACTTTGGACATGTTGTCAGGAAGGATCAGTCCCTGGAGAAGGACATCATGCTTGGTAAAGTACAGGGTCAGCAAAAAAGAGGAGACCCTTGAGGGGATGGACTGACACAGTGGCTGCAACAATAGGCTCAAGCATAATGATTGTGAGCATGGCACTGTGTAGTGTTTCATTCTGTGGTGCCTAGGTTCAGTATAAGTTGGAACCGACTTGACGGCACCTAACAACAACAACATTTTTCTAAGTTTAAACCAGTCTTTTGTTTCTTTGTATTGCCTTGACTTTCTCTCCATATGAAAAATCTATGTCTACATTTTTAGTCTCTCTTTTTTGTTTTAATGTCATCATCTTTTACATATTGACATCTTTGTTTCCCTATTTTCAGTGTTTTAGCTTTGATTTATTTTTGTGGCTTCCCTATCTCACTTGATATCTGGTTGCTCTGTCCCGTGTTCTAGTCTTGGGTTGTTACCTGATGTTATTGATTTTCTAACCAGAGGACTCCTGTTAGTATTTCTTGTAATTTTCATTTGGTTTTTGCAGATTCCCTAAACTTCTGTTTATCTGGAAATGCCCTAATTTCACCATCACATTTGAGAGACAGTTTTGCTGGATATATAATTCTTGGCTGGCAATTTTTTTTTCCTTCAAGGCTTTATATATGTCATCCCATTGCCTTCTTGTCTGCATGGTTTCTGCTGAGTAGTCTGAGCTTATTCTTATTGACTCTCCTTTGCAGATGACTTTTCGTTTATCCCTAGCTGCTCTTAAAATTCTCTCTTTATCTTTGGTTTTGGCAAGTTTATTATAATATGTCTTGGTGACTTTCTTTTAGGATCTACCTTATGTGGGGTTTGATGAGCATCTTGGATAGATATCTTCTCATCTTTCATGATATCAGGGAAGTTTTCTGTCAACAAATCTTCAACAGTTTTCTCTGTATTTTCTGTTATCCACCCTGTTCTGGTACTGCAATCACTCGTATGTTATTCCTCTTGATAGAGTCCCACATAATTCTTAGAATTTCTTCATTTTAAAAATTCTTTTATCTGATTTTTCCTCAAATAAGTTGGTGTCAAGTGCTTTATCTTCAGTCTCACTAATTCTGACTTCTGCTGCCTCAATTCTGCTCCACTACTTCCTACTGAGTTGTCTAATTCTGAAATTTTATTGTTAATCTTCTGGATTTCTGATTGCTGTCTCTCTAAGGATTCTTGCAGCCTATTAAATTTGTCATTATACTCTTGAATAACCTTCTTAAGTTTCTCTACTGCTTTGTCTGTGTGTTTTTTGGTTTTTCTGTGTTTTGTTGGATTTCCTTCCTAATATCTTGAAAAGTTCTGTATACTACTCTTTTGTATTCTGCCTCCAGTAATTCCATGAAATTCTCTTCCTCCAGAAAATTTATTGATTCTTTATTTTGGGAGCTTGCTGAAGCCATCATGGTTTCCCTCTTTATGTGATTTGATATTGACTGTTGTCTCTGAGACATCAATAATTATTATAATTTATTTATTTTGTATTTGTTTACTGTGTCCTAGCCTCTTGTTTTGTTTTGTTTTGTTTTGATATATTTAGTTTGATTATTGGCACCTTTGAAGCTGTAATGTCACCAGGTGGTTAGATCTGTTACTAAGTATGTAAGCCCAAGAGTCTGTTAACTTTTCTTGTATGGTTTCAGCTCAGGTGTCCAGGTAGTGGGTCACTAAGCATGTGGTGCAGGCTCTCACCTACATTCCTAGACAGGTATGGGTGATTGGTGTAGGCCCAGGTATCTGGCTACAGCAGGGGGTCACATGCTGAGCAAGCAGGGGGCTGATGGTTGCCCTTAAGTGTCTGAAAGGAAGGTGTGTCCCTGTTCCCTAGAGTGAATAGGTAGATGGTTTTGCAGCCGGACTGGGAGCACCTGTCTTAGGCTAGGTTTTTCAGAGAAGCAAAACCAGTAAATTGTATAAATATATATATAGAGAGAGATTTATATCAAGGAAACAGCTCACACAACTGTAGAGGCTAGAACATCCCAAGTCCATGGATCAGGGTAGAGGCCTCTCCCGTCACACAGCCACAGAAGCTGGCAAGCCCAAGATCGGCAGGTCGGAGAGCGGGGCTCCCGCTCACAGACTGTGAAGGTTGACAAATTCCAAGATCGGCAGGCAAGACCAGAAAGTTTCTCCTGATTCACGTAGCTGCAGGGGCTGGTGAACCCAAGATTGGCAGGTCAGAGAGCAGGGCTCCACTCACAGGCTGTGAGGATCAATGAATCCCAAGTCCCAAGAACCCGAGATGAGACAACAGGAGGCAGCCACAGAATCCAGCAAGAGCAAAAAGCCAGAACATCTGCTTATATTCAGATGCGGGCAACACCCCTCAGGAGACGCCCTTTCACCTGACTGGCTACTCACAGTATATTCAGTCATGGGAGTGATCACATTATAACACTGAGAATCATGACCCAGCCAAGTTGACACAAAATCTTAATCATCACAGCACCCAATGCTGTTGGCTATAAGGACTGGGGGACACCACATATTCTTGGATCCCTGTCACAGGCTCCTGATGTGGGCAGGTAAGGAAACTGCTTAATGGGCAGAGCAGTGTCAGATGTCACAAACCTGCCACTTCACAGCTGAAACAGTTGAAGTTAGACTTCAGGTATATACCCTATTGTACTGTGGTAAGGAGGGCCTATGCTGTTGAAATGGGCCCACACAAGTCTATGCAGGGGTGAAAGGCATTCCAAGTCCGTGGACCCCTTATGCCTGTGCCTAGGCAAAGGAGCTGTGCCTACCCTGAGGTCCTGGCTTAGGTGAGCCGGCAGCTTATTTTTTCCCTATTTGTTAATTTGTTCCTTCTCAATGACCAGGAGAATGGCTCAGTGCATGGGAGGGGTCTTACTTCTGGCCCAGGGAACTCAGCAATCACTGAAGCTGGCCTGGGACCCAGTGTAGAGTGGGGAGGGAGGAGGTAAATGGGAGAGAGGTTTTTCCCAAACAGGTTTTTTTTTTTTTTTCATCCCCGTGGTAGGCCAGATGCAAGTACTTATCTTTAGCCGCTTGAGTTCTGCTTTTCACTGGATCTGGATGGCCAAGTAGGCTTTCTGCCACTGGGCCGCTCCTGATGTGGAAAACGCCTCCTGAGTGCCACTGCTCTTCTCACCACGCACAAGAGCTGATCCAGCCTGAAGGGCTCATGCTCTCCCTGAGTTCGGTCTGGCAACTCCTCGCTGCTTCCGAACCATCTCTCCCTACCCCCGCTGCTCAGTCTGATTCCTCAAATTTGTCTTCCAATCCATAAGCATCGGAAGTCCTTCCACTTCTTTAGTTCGTCTTTAATTTCTTTCAGTAATGTTTTAATAGTTTTCAGTGTACAAATATTTTACTTCCTTGGTGAAGTTTATTCCTAGGTATTTTATTCTATTAGATGCTGTTGTAAATGGAATTGTTCCATTAACTTACTTTTCATATTGTTCATTGCTGATGTGTAAAAACCCGTGGATTTTTGTCTGTTTGACCTTTTACCTGCTATTTTGCTGAATTCAGTTATTAGCTCTAGTAGTTTTCTTGTGGATTCTTTGAGGTTTTCTATATATAGGCTCATGTCATCTGCGAAAAGGGATAGTTTTACTTCTTCCTTCCTTATTTGGACACCTTTTAGTTATTTTTCTTGCCTAATTGCTCTGGCTAGAACTTCCAGCACAATGTTGAATAGCCATGGTGAGAGCGGACATCCTTGTCTTGTTCCTGATCTTCGTGTGAAAGCTCTCAATCTTTCTCCATTGAGTCTGATGTTAGCTGTGGGTTTTTCATAAATGCTCTTTATCATATTGAAAAATTTTCTTTCTAATCCTAACTAGTTGAGTGTTTTTATCATGAAAGTGAGTTGGATTTTGCAAATGCCTTCTCTGCATTAATTGAGATTATGTGGTTCTTTTCCTTTATTCTATTAATGTGGTGTATTACATTGATTAATTTTCTAACATTGAACCAACCTTGCATTCCTGGGATAAGCCCCACTTGGTCATGGTGTATAATCCTTTTAATATACTTTTGGATTCAGTTTGCTAGTATTTTGTTAAGGGTTTTTGCATCTATATTCATAAGGAATGTTGGTCTGTGTCTTTGTCTGGTTTTGATATCAGCCTCATAGAATGGGGCTCTGTGTTTAAATCCAAGCTCTGCTTCTACCTATAAGATTTTAGGCAAATCACTTTCTTATTTAAACCTCAGTTCCTCAACCATAAAAATACGGATAATAAAATTTACCTCATAGGGTGATTGTGAAGGCTTAATGAGATGATGTGTGTAAAAGTGCCTGCTATTAAATAAATGGTAGAAGCTTGCCCTTCCCTATCTCTAATTGCCAGATCGTTATGAAGGTCTTCCCCATTCCCAAGTCCCTGGTCCATTTGGTTCATCTAACTTTTTTTCCCCTGGTTTTCCAGTACTGTGTTAAGTAACTGTATAGTCTTCTCGTGGACTTTAGCCTTTCATTACTAGAAGATGTGTGGTGGAACAAGCAGTCATATAGCCCTGAATCTGAGTTAACAGCTCAACAACTTACTATGTCACCTTGGACCAGTTACTTCAGCTCTCAGATTTTGTTTCTTCATGTGTAAAATAGTGAACATACTGTCCCCCCCCCCCATAAGCTTATTGTGAGATCAATACCTGGTGCATAGTAGGTGCTAAACAATTATTGATTTCCTCCTTCCCTAATTATTCCCTGTGTTAGTTTCCTATTGCTGCTGTAACAAATTACCACAAGCTTAGTGAATTAAAACAACACAAATTTATTATCTTACAGTTCTGGGAGTCTGAAGTACAAAATAGTCTCATTTGGTGTTATGGATTGAATTGTGTGCCAGTGGCATATCTAGGGTATTGCATGGCCCTGGGTGTGTGACACCACTGAGCAGTTTCTAAAAACCCAGTAAGGCCCAATGTCGTTCCTCAAACATGGTAACGTGTTAATTAAAAGCTTAACAAGCTTTACTTGTATTTTTGAGCTAATATTATGGTAAAAGAGGGGTGTTAGATGTTTGGACAGGGTGCAATATCAGTGCTTGCCATAGGCACCATTTTCCGTAGATATGCTGCTGGCCATATACAAGGTTAATAGAAACTGCTCAGTGGCAACATGTGCCCAGGGCTGATGCAATACCTGCCACACCTGCCATAGCCTAGTTATGCCTCTGTATTGTCCCCTCAAAAGTTATGTTGAGGTTCTGACCCCTATACTTGTTAATATGGCTTTGTTTGGAAATAGGGGTATCATAGATTGAATTACTTCCCCCAAAAAATGCGTGTATCAATTTGGCTGGGCTATGATTCCCAGTATTGTGTGGTTGTCCTTCATTTTGTGATCGTAATTTTATGTTAAAGAGCATTAGGGTGGGATTGTATAATACCCTTACTAAGGTCACATCCCTGATCCAATGTAAAGGGAGTTTCCTTGGGATGTGGCCTGCACCACCTTTTATCTTACAAGAGATAAAAGGAAGGAGAAGCAAGCAGAGAATGTGGGAACCTCATACCAGCAAGAAAGCAGTGCCGGGAGCAGAGCATGCATCCTTTGAACCCGGGGTTCCTGCCCAGAGAAGCTCCTAGTCTGGGGGAAGATTCATGAGTAGGACCTTCCTCCAGAGCTGACAGAGAGAAAGACTCTCCCTGGAGCTGATGCCCTGAATTTGGACTGTAGCCTAGTAGACTGTGAGAAAATAAATTTCTCCTTGTTAAAGCCATCCACATGTGGTATTTCTGCTATAGCAGGACTCGATAACTAAGACAAGGGGTTTTCTTTTTTTGTGTTAATGAGTTCATACCAGAGCAAGGGGTGGGGGTAAACCTAATCACTTCTAAGTAGTATTTTATAAAAAGAGTAGAATAAATACAGACACACACAGAGGGAGATGCCATGCAAAGATGGAGGCAGATGTATCTACAAGTCCAGGAACACCAAGGATTTCCAGCAGCTACTAGAAGCTGAAAGAGACAAATAAAAAGATCTTCCTCTAAATTTGATGCCTTGAATTCAGACTTCAAGTGTCCAGAATTGTGAGAAAATAAATTTATGTTCATTAAAGCCACCCATTTGTGATATTTTTTAAGGCAGCACTAGCTAGTTAACTAAGACACAGCTAATACCAAGGTTTTGTCAGAACTATTTTCCTTCTGGAAGCTATAGGGAAGAATCCATTTCCTTACCTTTTCCAGCTTCTAGAGACTGCTAGAATTCCTTGGCTGATGACCTCCCGTCATCTTCAAAGCCAGCAATTGCATAATTCCAACCTCTGCTTCCAGAATCACATCTCCCTCTCAGATTCTGACTCTGTCTACCTCTTTCACTTTTCAGGACTTCTGTGATTGCACTGGGTCCACTCATATAACCTAGGATAATCTCCCTATCTCAACATTCTTAATTTAATCACATCTTCAAAGGCCATTTTGCCATGTGGTAACAATTACAGGTTCTGGGCATTAGGATGTTGACATCTATGGGGGAAGAAGTATTATTCTGCTTACCACTCCCTTTCCTTTTTTTCCTGATGTGCAAACATAAACTCAGCATCCCTGACCCTGAAATTGACTCTGTTCTATAATTGTCTTACCATCATGATACCAGCCTCACTTGGTCATTTAAATCTCAGACTCATAAACTCAAGGACCAGTGAGTCAGAATGAATTTAAAGAGTGTCTAATCCATCTCCGCTACAGATGAGGAAGAGGAAGCTGACCATAGAAGGCAAATACTTGTTAAAAAAACTAAATAGAGAGTTCTGGCAAAATGGCGCTCTAGGCAGAAGAACCACGCTGTCCCTCCACAGCAAAGATCCGAAAAACTAAGCCAAACAGAGAATACAACAATCCTGAAACCCTCAAACATCAAATGAAGAGATAAAGAACTCAGCCAAGCACCAAATGGAGTTAGAAAACTGACAGAGGACGGAGAGCGAGGAGAGATTCATGCAGAGGTCCCCTACCAGCTAATGCAGCACGGATCTGCCATCTTGGACTCCTATCGGAGACCAGCAAACAGGGGGTACAAGAAAGCAGCCTCACAGAGCTTCCAGCGGGTGACAAAACAACCAGTAATTTGCAATATACACTTTCCCACCCCCCACCCTTCTTCACGCGGACTCAGCTTCCTCTGCTTCCCGCGGCCACAGTCTCTTGACCAGGAAACAGCGGCTGCTTGGATTCCACACACCCGAATGGGTGGCTGTCTGAGTGCCATTTGTTGGCTGCTGGTGTTCCTTTTTTTCCTCTTCTTTTTATTTCTTCCTTGCCTCTCCCCACCTCCCCCTCCTTTTGCTGGAGTACCTCGCTCTGTGCACCATCTTTGCTTCTTCCTGAGGGACTGCAGAGCTCCAGTAATTTGTGATACACGCTTTCCCACTTTCTACCCTTTTTCGTCCACACTCAGCCCCCTCTGTTTCTCACGGACACAGTCTCTTGTCCAGAAACACCAGCCCACACTAGCTGGCTCTCTGAGTGCCATTTGTTGGCTGCTAGTGTTGCTTTTTTTTTCTGCTTCTTTTGATTTCTTACTTGCCTCTCGCCACCTCCCCCTCCCTTCGCTCAAGTACCTGGCTCTGTGTGCCATCTTTGATTCTTCCTGAGGGGCTGCGGAGCTCCATTCGAGTGTGCAGCTGCTTCCCGGTTTGGGCTGCCGCGCTAGTGGGATCCCAGGGCTTTTGTTCATTTGTTTGTTTTGAATTGTTTGTTTGTTTATTTTTCCTTTTCTTGAGTTGGGAGCCCTTTCTGGCCAGACTGAGCTGTGTGGCAGGGACAGTCCCCTTTGGCTTCCACAGAAATGCAGAGGGATCCCTGAGAGCATTTCTTTTTACGTTGGGTTTTTTTTTTTTTTTCTGTTTCTTTGGGGGCCTTTCTTCTTCTTTTTTTTAAATTTCTTTTGTTTTCTTTTTCCTCTTTTTCCCTTTTTGTCTTTCTTCATTGCTCAGTTTCTCATCTCTCTATATTTTCCTTCTCTTTCTGTTCCCTGAATACCTGGCGTTGTATACCTCTATGCCTTCCAGCCAGGCAGTACTTCAACACCTGAGAGCGACTTCACCAGACCTCATAGCTGCACTGGTGGGATCCCTGGGAACTTTGCAGTTCTTTAACCTTTCTGATTCTTATTTATTCATTCTTTTCTTTTCTTCCTCTTCCCCTTTCTGCTTTTCTCCATTTAATAGTCTCTCATCTCTCCACTCCAATGGCAAGTTCCCCTAGCATTCTTTTTTGTTCATTTGCATGTTTTCAGCTCCTGTTCCTCTCTCCTCTCTCCCATATCCATCTTAGCTCCACACATAACAATCTCCCCGATGCATCCTGCCAACCTGCACTGTGAACTTGACATCATACCAGCAAGCAGCACAAGCACGGCCTATTGGAAACTCCCCTGCACTGATTACTGACCTGCTCTGGTGGCTGTAGTAAGTGCCACAAACAACCATCCCAGTAACTCCTCTTCAGCTAGACCTGCCCTGACATACCGTATATGAGTGACTGACCCTACCAGTTGAAGAAGGAGGTGAAAAGTATTGTGCCCACACGTGAGCAAACAACAAAGAACACACAGTCTGCCTGCTCAGACATAGTCAAATTTTTTTTAAAAAAAGGGATGAAACAAACAAATCTATACTCAATAAATGAGAAAAATAACTACTGAATGCCCCGAAGAAAGCAGACAATAACAAAACATTCACAAAAACAGGACAGGAAGGTTCCAGTAGGCGTCCAAAATAAAACACCAGATGACTCTCCTCTGGAAGAAAATGCACTAGAACTACCTGATAGGGAATCCAAATCTCTAATACTCAGAATTCTCCAAGAACTGAGGCAAAAAGCTGACAAACATGAGGAAAAAATAGACAAATTCATGGACAATGCAGACAAAAAATTCGAAGAATTCAGGAAAATAATGCAGGAACAAAATGTCAAAATAAATTCACAACTAGAAATTATACAAAGACAACAATTAGAAATCCAAAAGGTAAACAACAAGATTTCAGAAATGGAAGATGTCGTAGAAGGGCTGAGAAGCAGATTTGGAATGGTGGAAGACAGGATCAGTGGAATTGAAGACAAACACTTGGATACAACTCTGTTTGAGGAAAACTCAGAAAAAAGAACAAAGAAAAATGAAGAGACCCTGAGAGTTATGTGGGATACAATCAAAAGCAAAAATCTGTGAGTGATTGGAATTCCAGAAAAGAGGGAGAAAACAGAAAACACAGAGAGGATCATTGAGGAACTTCTGACAGAAAAGTTCCCCAATATCATGAAAGATGAAAAGCTGGCCATCCAAGAAGCTCAACCAACCCCATATAGAGAGACCCCAAAAGAAAATCACCAAAGCATATCATATTCACACTCGCCAAAACCAAAGACAAACAAAGAATCCTGAGAGCAGCTCGTGAAAAACAAGAAGTCACATACAGAGGAGAAACAATAAGACTAAGCTCGGATTACTCGACAGAAACCATGCAGGCAAGAAGGCAATGGGATGACATATATAAAATCTTGAAAGAAAAAAATTGCCAGCCAAGAATAATATATCCTGCAAAACTCTCCTTCAAATTTGATGGTGAACTTAGATCATTTCCAGATAAACAGAAATTAAGGGAATATGTAAAAGTCAAACCAAACTTACAAGAATTATTAAAGGAAATTCTTCAATCTGAGGACAAATAGCTTCAGCTCAGAGGCAGAACCTAGGACGCAGGATGGTCCCAGCCAGATACCAATCTAGGAAATGAATTCTCGAGGACTATCCAAAACCAAAAGAAATACAACAGGGAATCAGAGCAGTTAATCAGTAAATGACAACAACATCAAAACAATAAAAGAGGGAATAAACGGCATAGGTATAGAACCTTGTAATGGAGAGGAAGGCAAGGCGATACCAAGTAATGGTAGACTGCTTCAAATTTAGAAAGATAAGGGTAAAATTTATGGTAACCACAAAGAAAGTTAACAAACATAATCATTAAAAAAAAAGAGGAAAAGTCTCAGCAAAACCAAACCTACAAAAAAAAACAGATGAAAAAAAATCCACAAACAAAAGTAACTCAGCACAAGAGAGTAAGAAGAACAAAGAAAACATCAGCACCACAAAAAAAGCACTACAAAATGACAGCAACAAACCCATATCTATCAATAATTACACTGAATGTAAATGAACTCAATGCACCCATAAAGAGACGGAGAGTGACAGAATGGATAAGAGTTGTCACTCGAATAGACATATGCACACCTATGTTCATGGCAGCATTGTTCACAATAGCAAAATGATGGAAACAACCTAGATGCCCGTCAACAGATGAATGGATAAACTATGGTACATACACACAGTGGAGTACTATGCAGCGAGAAAGAACAATGAATCTGTGAACCATCTCATAAGATGGATGAAACTGGAGGACATTATGCTGAGTGAAATAAGTCAATCACAAAAGGACAAATATTGTATGAGACCTCTGTTGTAAAAACCCATGAAAAAGTTCACACACAAAATGTAACCATCTTTGTTGGTTACCAGGGATGGGAGGGTTGTGGGGGGAAATACTAAATAGACAATAGATAAGTGGTATCTTGGGTGAAGTGTGAGACAGTTCACAATACAGGAGAAACTAGCACAACTTGTACAAGGAAAGGTCATGGAAGCCCCATAGAGAGATCCAACCTCCCTGAGGGACTGAATTGCTGGGCGGAGGGCTCTGGGGACCATGGTCTCGGGGAACATCTAGCTCAATTGGCATGACACAGCTTATGAAGACAACGCTGTACATTTTACCTTGGTGAGTAGTGTCTGGGGTCTTAAAAGCCTGTGTGTGGCCATCTAAGATACTCTACTGGTCTCATCCCTTCGGGAGCAAGGGAGAATGAAGAGAACAGGATACAAGGAAAAGATTAGTCTGAAGGACTAATTGTCCACAGCTACCAAAGCCTCCACCAGAGTGAGTCCAGTACAGCTAGATGGTGCCCGGCTACCACCACTGACTGCTCTGATCAGGATCACAACAGAGGGTTCTGGACAGAGCTGGAGAAGGATGTATAGCATAATTCTAACTCACAAAACAAAAAAAAGAAGACCAGATTTACTGGCTTAAAGGAGACTGGAGAAACCCCGAGAGTATGGCCCCCAGACACCCTTTTAGCTCAGTGGTGAAGTTACCTCCGAGGTTCACTGTTCAGCCTGGGAGTAGACAGTCCCGTAAAACCAAATGAGACTAACGAGGTACAGGAGTCCAGTGACAAGGGCCAGAAAGAAGATGGGGACAAGGAAGCTGGTGATTGGGAACCCAAGGTTGAGTAAGGATATTGTTGATGTGTTGTGAGATTGTTAACCATTGTCATAGGGCAACATTTGTAGTAACTGTTAAATGTGAAAGTGTTTTGTTCTGTAAGCCTTCATCTTAAGTGAGAATAACAGCACAATTGGAAGAGCGTAGTCAATGTCACTGAACTGTGCATGTAGAAATTTTTGAAATGGTGTATCTTTGGCTATGTGTATTTTCACCAAAAAAAAAAAAAAAAAAAAAAAGAGTTTGAGAAGTTAGAGGGTTGATATGCTGTGGGGTTGTTAACCAATGTCATAAAACAACATGTGTACTTCTGTTTCATGAGAAACTATTTGTTCTGTAAGCCTTCACCTGAAGTACAATTAAAAAAAAAAAAACCCTAAATAAAAATTGAATAAATAGTTCATGTTAGCTTGAGAGTTAGGATTTAAGTTTCTTGATATTCATGCCAGGGCTGTTACCACTACATTATGCTGCTTCATATACCTTATAATTTGTGTAAATTATTCATTTTCAGTGTTTGAATCTTTTCTTTCTTTTGTACCTCTTACAGGCAGGAATACTGGGCTTAGAGGTTAAGAAAAAAAAAAAGTAAGTTTGAGTTCCAACCACGGCATTTATCAGCTATATGACTTTGGACAAATCCAGATTGAGTCTCAGCTCTCTCATGTGTAAAATAGGAATATTAATATTTACCCTACCTTCCTCCAAGCCTTGCCATGAGAACCTCTCTCATAGGCTTACTGGATGCTTGCTAAATCATAAAGATATGTTAAAATGTAAGGAACTATTTTTATTCAAGTTGAGCCTCCCTCCTAACTAATCTCCTTAACTTTATTCTCTCCTCTTTATCCAGCCTGCCTGCCATCATCAGACTAATACACCTAGAATACTGTCTTGAGAATCTATAATGTCCCACTATTGCTCACTATTGTCTCACAGTACCAGATCGAAACTACACCCTTCCGTTTTCAGATTTTCCATAATCTCGTTCCAACCTACATAGCCAACGTTAGTTCTCACTATTGGCCAGAACACACCCTCTGAGTTAATCAGGAAAATGTCCTCGTTGCCGGCACATACCCTACTCATGCCTGCCTTGGAGCTTCTAATCTTGTTGTTTTGTTTTTTTCACTCAGAAAGTCTTTTATCCTCTCTGTCTGTCATTTCAATTCTGTTATGGAAGAATTGTGTCCCGCCAAAATATATGTTGAAATTCTAACCCCTGTACCTGTAAATATAACCCTGTTTAGAAATGGAGGACTTTTGTTGTGTTAATGAGGTCATACCTGAGTAGGATGTGTCCAAAACCTAATCCCTTCTGAGGTATAAAAAGAACAGAATAGACACAGAGACACGCACAGGGGGAAGACACCATATAAAGACAGACACATGTGGCAGATGCATCTATAAGCCCAGGAACTCCAGAGATTGCTGGCAGCTAGTAGAAGTGAAATAGACAAGGAAGGACCTCCCCCTCAAGCCATACCCTGAATTCAGACTTCTAGCCTACTGAAATGTGAGAAAATAAATGTCTATAAAGCCACCCACTCAGGATATTTCTATCGGCAGCACTAGGTAACTAAGACAAATTCTAATCAGTAAACTTTTAATGAAGGCTACTGTGAGGAAGGTGTCATGCTAACAAATCACTCTCATCTTTTCAGCGATTTCAAATCCCACCTCCTCTAGCAAAAAAGTCCTTGACTATTCCAGCCTAGAATGATACCTTCCTTTTCAGAAATCCTGTAGCGTTTCAAATCTCTAAGCACTCAGCTGCTAACTGAAAGCTTGGTGGTTCAAACCCACCAAGTGAATCTGTGGAAGAAAAACCTAACAATCTTCTCCTGTAAAGATTACTGTCAAGAAAACCCCATGGGGCAATTCTGCTTTGTCACATGGGGTCACTATGAGTCAGAATTGACTCAACGGCACCCAACAAAAACAACCACACATTTAAACTAATTTTTATGTGATCTAACATTCTTTTAATTTGTATAATGATTTTTTTTAAATTTTAGAGCCATATGGGATGACCGTTTCATCCAAACCCTCTTTTTAAATTAGAGGAATCTGAGATTCATTTATTCAATCAATATTATGGAGTACCTACTATGTGTCAGGCAGTATGACCAAGGAATCCAATGGTGAGCAAAGTAGATACCTCACTCTCCTTGTGATCTGAAGCAAAGTCTTTGGAACTCCCAAAGAGAAGGGATGAACATGTGCCAAGTAGAGGGTACAACATGTGCAGAGGCAGCGACAAGAAAGAGCAGTGGGGCTCATGAAAACCGCTTAGTCTGTCTACAGCATCAAATGCAAGGAGGAGAGTAAAAAGAGAGGAAGATGGTAAAGGTAAATTTGGGCCAATTTTTTAATCATAGCAGTGACAAAATCTTTATATTTTAGGCAAATAACTCTGAGGACAGTGTAGAAATTGGAGCAAAAGTTGACAAGTGGGTGCCCTGGGCTGACTAATGAATCAGTGTTCTTACAAACCAGTATTTTTTTGGTCATTATTTAATGGAGACAGAAAGTTATTTTCTTTTGATAAAAAGTATATTTGGAAATAAATTAATTTTTCCTAGTCTAAACAGAATCGACTTAAAAAAAAAAGTGGCAAAATAGTTCCTTCTCTTATATAGTCCTTTCTTTCAAGCCATTCTATTTTATGATTTTCTAAATTAAAATACTTTTTGGGACATATTAAAGGGTTTAACATTTAAGGAATAAAATATGTCACTCCTTCCAAATAGCACTACACAATGCATTTTTTTTGTTTTTAAATTTTCAGCAAAATGCCAACTTTCGGTTAATTACAACCACACATAATCTATGGGGTAAAAACCTTAACAAAATATATCTGCCTGACTAGGATTTCTTTTTTTTCTACTCCAAAACACTGCCTACTTAGGCATATGTGGTGGACCAAAACCCTTTGCCGTCGAGTCAATTCTGCCACATAGAGACCCTATAGGACAGAGTAGAATTGCCCCGTAGGGTTTCCAAGGAGCAGCTGGTAGATTCAAACCGCCAGCCTTTTGGTTAGCAGCCAGGCTCTTAACCACTGTGCCACGATGGCTCCATGTGGTAGACAGACTGCAAGGTGAACCCCAATGATTCTGCCTCCTGGTGTTCAGACCTTACAGTGCAGGCAGGACCTATGACTTGCTTTTAACCAACAAAATATGGCAAAGGTCATCACTCAAAAAGTGATTGCATTACATCACAGAAGATCTATCTTCACAGACTGGAGCTAGAGACTCTCCTTTTGGGTTTGATGAAGTAAGTGGCAAGGATTGCACAGAAGAAGGATAAAACCACAGAATCAAATGTATCCAGGGAGACACAAACTCAAAATGCCTTCAAGGACTAAGCAAGTAGGTAAATATGTGAAGTAGCCAGGGTAAGACATTGGGAATAGTGGGAACTGGGGTATAATGAAGGGCAGGACTCCTGCATAAAGACTTTCAAATTCACACACACACACACACATACACACACACACACACAAAAAAAAAAACACAACTGGCAGAAAACCTGTCTGCCTACCCAGTTCAGCTCCTTTTCTACCAATGTAGATTCCTGACTTAGAAAGTTTTGTTTTGAGGCTCTCCTCTGCTTGCTCCCTAATCTGAGAGTGCTTGGAGTACAAGGCTGTGTTTCATTCAATCTAGTATCCTTCACTGAATCTAGCATATTGTTTTTGCCCAATGAATATTTGTTAAAAATGTTGAAATGGAGAAGGAGCTTTATGGTATATACAGTAGAAAATGAATATTAACAATGCCATGTCTATTGCTCACTGGTTCCTATCTCAGAAGTTGCATGCCTAAAAGAGCTCATGCTTGAGCTAAAATGCCAATTCTGTGTGAGACTCGCCCCCAATTTTCCAAATTTGCATGCGGAGTGTAAATTATTTCTGTTATGTATAATGCTGTATTTTCTGTCTTCTGTCTACCCCTCCCTCCAAGCTTGACCTTTCTTCCTCCTGGATTTTTCTCTTCCAGTTTTTAGCATTGTAAAAAGAAATTTCTCAGTTGGTTTTTCCTTTTCTGTCCTCCCATCCTAGTTTGTCTTACTTTTTACCCTTTCCTTTTTCTCATTATAACTATGTTATTAAAAAAAAAGAAAAGGGAGGGGGGACAAAACAATCTCAATGAATTATATCCCCAGGAAATGTGATATTCTAGTTAGGAGAGGTTGTGCTTAACATTCCATTCCTTTAAATAGCATAGCCCTTCTTTGGTTGTTAATATTAGTTTAATAAATTTTCCACATTTAAGAAGTACTTTAAGCTAATTGTAATGTTTATTTATTTTTTTAATTGTACTTTATTAGATATTTACAGAAGAACCTTATAACAGGGGTAGACCAACATGGCAGTATAGCCAGAAGCACCTTGCCATACCTCTACAGAAAAGACTGGAAAAACTAAGTAAAACAGATACAAACATCAATCCTGGAGCCCTAAACATCAAATGAAGGGATAAAGAACTCAACCAAGTACCAGATGGAATAAGAAACTAACAGAGAACAAGGAAAGCTACAGTGTGGAGATCCCCTATCAGCTAATGTGGCATAGACTCGCCATCTTGGACCCCTCAGCCACCAAGAATGGCAGATAGGGAGTACTGGAAGGCAACTTCACGGAGCTTCCAGCAGGAGACAGAGCACCTGGTAACCAGGGATACACGCTTTCACGCTCCCATGCTTATTCCCTCTGTGCGGCCTCTGCTGCTTTTCAGCAGGCCACAGTTGCTAGGTATGAGAGAAGCCGGCTCCTTGCCACTCAGATTGGCCTCGCTCCTTCAGTGCCATTTTGTTGTTGTTGTTATTGTTGCTTTGGCTACTTTTTGTTTCTTCTCTCTCTCTCACTTCCTTCCTTTCCTTTATCCCACCCAGCAGGCATCTTTGCTCCTTCTTGATGGGCAAGCTGTGCCACTTGGCTGGGGAGCCACTTCCCCAGTCCATGCCACCATGCTGGTGGGCTCCCTTGGGACATTTTTTCCCTCAGTTTCTTGTCTCTCTGTACCTTCCTTCCTTTCCTTTCTCCTGACCTCCTTGCTGTGTGTGCCTTTATTTTGTTCTTTCTGTCTTTCTTTTTTTTTTTTTGATTTCTTGTCTCTTCTTTTCCTTTCTCCTGGCCACCTAGCTGCACGTGCCATCTCTACTCCTTCTTGCTGGGCTGTGCCACACCACCTGGCTAGAAAGCCACTGGCACATGGCATCCCTAGATCCGCACCACTCCACTAGTAGGCTTTCTCAGCACCATTTGTTTTGGTGGGGGGAGGCTTCTGTTTCTCTCTCTTCTTTCTTTTCTTTCACACACCCACTTAGCTCCACACGTCATATCTTCCCTCCTTCCCTCCTACCTATCTGCACTGCATGCTGAGCACTGCACCCTCGAGTGGCACAGGCACAGACCACTGGACCCCACTCTGCACTACTGTTTGGCCCCACCCTGTTGGCCCCAGTACGTGCCACAAACAACCCATCCCCACCCCTCCCCCTCTGCTGGACCTGACTTGCTGCACCATAGCTGAGCGACCAACCCTGCCCACCTGGACAAGGTGGTGAGAAGTATTGTGCCCACAGACAAGCAAACAACAAAGAATGCCCAGTCCACCTGCCCAGACATAACCAACTAAAACAAAAAAGCAGGATGAAACAAACAACTCTACAATCAATAAACAAAGAAAATAGTTCTTGAATGTCCCAAAGACAGCAGACAATATCAAAACATATAAACATACAGGACAGGATGGCTCCAGAAAGTCTCTAAAATAAAACACCAGATGACTTCCTAGTAGAAGAAAAGGCACTGGAACTACATGATGGGGAATTCAAAACTCTAATATTCAGGGTTGTCCGAAATGAAGGAAAATGCAGACAAATATAAGGAAAAAAATAGACAAAATCATAGAAAAGACAGACAAAATCATAGAAAAGACGGTCAAGACAATTGAAGAATTCAGGAAAATAATACAGGAACAAAATGTAAAAATAAACAAACAACTACAAATCATACAAAAACAGCAATTAGAAAGCCAAAAGATAAACAACAAGATTTTGAAATGGACAGTGCCATAGAAGGTTTAAGGAGCAAATATGAGACAGTGGAAGACAGGATCAGTAAAATTGAAGACAAATCTTTGGATACCTTTGTTTGAGGAAAAATAAGAGAAAAGAATGAAGAAAAATGAAGAAACCTTGAGAACGATGTGGGATACAATCAAAAGCAAAAATTTGCACATGATCAGAGTTCCATAACAGTGGGAGAAAATGGAAAACACACAGAGGATCATTGAAGATTTGCTGACAGAAAACTTATCTAATATCATGAAAGACAAAAAGTTGATACCAACCAGGAAGCTCAACAAACCCCATATAGGATAGACCCCAAAAGAAAATCACCAAGACATATCATAATCACACTCACAAAAAACAAAGAACCCTGACAGCAGCTCGAGAAAATCAGGAAGTCACATACAGAGGGGAAACAATAAGACTAAGCTCTGATTATTTGGCAGAAACCATGCAGGCAAGAAAGCAATGGGATGACATATATAAAACCTTGAAAGAAAAAAATTACCCCAAACAAGAATAATATATCCCACAAAACTTTCACTCAGATATGAAGGTGAAATTAGGACATTTCCAGATAAGCAGAAATTAAGGGAATATGTAAAAACCAAACCAAACCTGCAAGAATTATTAAAGGGAGTTCTTCAGTTAGAGAAGCAGCAACATCAGACAACAGCCTGAATCTAAGATGCAAGCCCACGTCAGTCAGATACTAGCCTAAGTAATGAACTCTCAAGGACAAAACAAAACTAAAAGACTTACAAGAGGGAACCAGAGAGGCCAGTCTGTAAATGACAAAAACATCAGAACAATAAAAGAGAGAATAAACCATGCAAGTACAGAACTTTCAAACAGAGAGGAAGTCAAGGTGATTTCAAGTAATAAAAGACTGGTTCACCGTTAGGAAGTTAGGGGTAAATTTCAAGGTAACCACAAAGAAAGTTAATAAATTAGTCATCAAAATAAAGAAGAAAAATATAAAGTCTCAGTAAACAGAAAATCTACAAAAATGAAAGAAATGAAAAAAAAAATCCACAAACAAAAGGCATTCTGCCCGGGAGAGTAAGAGGAACAAAGAAAACATCAGTACCACCAAAAAAAAAAAAAAAAAAAAAAAAGCACTACAATAT
The DNA here is from genome assembly GCA_030035585.1 of Dugong dugon. Taxonomy (NCBI): domain Eukaryota; kingdom Metazoa; phylum Chordata; class Mammalia; order Sirenia; family Dugongidae; genus Dugong; species Dugong dugon. Next base: position 40,157,614 of record CM057476.1, on the reverse strand, counting down.
GACAGCACTAAACTCACACCTATCAATAATCACACTGAATGTAAATGCCTTAAATGCACCCATAGACAGACAGTGACAGAATGGATTAAAAGATGGAACCCATCAATATGCTGTCTACAAGAGACACAGAAAAAAGATATAAATACATTAAAAAATCAAAGGATGGAAAAAAATATATCAAGGAAACACCAACCAAAAGAGAGCAGGAGTGGCAATACTAATCTCAGATAAAATAGACTTTAAAACAAAATCCACCATAAAAGACAAAGAAGGACATTACATAATGATTAAAAGGATAATCCACCATGAAGACATAACCATAATAAATATTTGATCACCCAATGACAGAGCTACAAAATACGTAAAACAAACTCTAACAGCACTGAAAAGAGAAATTGACAGCTCCACAATAATAGTAGAAGACTTTAACACACCTCTGTCAGTAAAGGACAGAACATTTAGAAAGAAACTCAATAAATATGCAGATCTAAAGGCCACAGTCAACGATATTGACCTCACAGACATATATAGAACACTTCAGCCAACAGCAGCAAAGTACACATTCTTTTCCAATGAACATGGAACATTTCCAAGAATAGGCCACATCTTAGGCCACAAAGCAACCCTCAGCAAAATCCAAAACACCGAGATAATATAAAGTATCTTCTCTGATCACACCATAAAAGTAGAAATTAATAACAGGAAGAACAAGGAAAAACAATCAAATATATGGAAACTGAATAACACCGTACTTAAAAACCACTGGGTAATAGAAGAAATCAAAGTTGGAATCAAAAAATTCCTAGAATCAAACAAGAATGAAAACACATCATACCAAAACCTTTGGGACTCAGCAAAGACAGTGCTCAGAGGCCAATTTATAGCATTAGATGCACACATCAAAAAAGAAGAAAGGGACAAAATCAAAACATTAGCTGCACAACACGAACAAATAGAAAGAGAACAGCAAAAGAAGCACACAGACAACAGAAGAAAGGAAATAATAAAGATTAGAGAAGAAATAAATGAAATAGAGAAAAGAAAGGATCAACAAAACCAAAAGTTAGTTCTTTGAAAGGATCAACAAAATCAACAAACTATTGTCCAAACTGACAAAAGAAAAACAGAGAGGATGCAAATAACCCAAATAAGAAATTAAATGGGGGACATTACAATAGACCCAACTGAAATAAAAAGGATCATAACAGAGTACTATGAAAAATTATATTCCAACAAATTTGAAAACCTAGAGGAAATGGAAAAAGTTCTAGAAACACATTATCTACCCAAACTAATACAAACTGAAGTTGAAAATCTGAACTGACCCATAACAAGAGAAGAGGTTGAAAAGGTAATAAATAAAAAACTCCCAACAACAACAACAACAACAACAACAAAAAGCCCTGGGCCAGATGGCTTCACTGGAGAATTCTACCAACCATTCAGAAAAGAGCTTACACCAGTACTACTCAAACTATTTCAGAACATAGAAAGGGAAGGGATACTTCTGAATTCATTCTATGAAGCCAGCATAATCTTGACACCAAACCCAGGCAAAGACACCTCAAAAAAAGAAAATTACAGAACAATATCTCTCATGAATATAGATGCAAAAATTCTCAACAAAATTCTAGCCAATAGAAATCAGCATCATATATAAAAAAAAATACACCAGAACCAAATGGTATTCATACCAGGTATTCAAGGATGGTTCAACATTAGAAAATCAATCAACGTAATCCACCACATAAATAAAAGAAAATGATGACATGATCATCTCAATCAGCACAGAAAAGGCATTTAACAAAGTCCAACATCCATTCCTGATAAAAACTTTAAATAAAATAGATATAGAAGGAAATTCCTCAACATAATAAAGGGTATCTATACAAAACAAACAGCCAACATCATTCTTTATGGAGAGAGGCTGAAAATATTCCCCATGAGAACAGGAACATGATAAGGATGCCATTTATCACCACTCCTGTTTAACACTGTGCTGGAATGCCTAGCTATAGCAATAAGGCAAGAAAAAGAGACAAAGGGCATCCAAACGGGTAAGAAAAAAGTAAAACTATCCCTATTTGTGGATGATATGATACTATACATAGAAAACACAAAAGACTACAAAAGAAAACTACTGGAAGGAGGGGACAGGAAAGGTGGTAATGGGGAACCCAAGGTTGAGAAGGGGAGAGTGTTGACATGTTGTGGTGTTGGCAACTAATGTCACAAAACAACATGTTTATTAATTGTTCAATGAGAAACTACTTTGCTCTATAAACTTTCATCTAAGGTACAACAGAAAAAGAAAGAAAGAAAGAAAATTACTAGAACTAATTGAAAGATTCAGCAGAGTACCAGGATACAACATAAACATACAAAAATTGGTTGAATTCCTATACACCAATAAGGAGAACTACAAAAGGAAATAAAAAAAACAATCTATTTGTAATAGCCCCTAAAAAAATAAAATACTTAGAAATAAATTTCAGCAAGGATGTAAAAGTCCTATGCAAAGAAAACTACAAAACACTACTGCAAGAAACCAGAAGAGACCTACATAAATGGAAAAAGATATCATGTGCATGGATAGGTAGAGTAAACATTGTGAAAATGTCAATCCTACCTAAAACAAGCTACAAATACAATGTAATCCTGATCAAATACTAACTGCATTCTTTAAAGAGATGGAAAAACGAATCATTAACTTTATATGGAAAGAGAAGAAACCCCAGATAAGTAAAGCACTATTGAAGAAGAATAAAGTAGGAGGACTCGCACTACCTGACCTCAGAACCTACCACACATCTATGTTCGTCAGAACAGCCTGGTACTGGCACAAAAACAGACACATTAACCAATGGAACAGAATTGAGGACCCAGATGTAAATCCATCCACCTACAGTCACTCGATCTTCAGCAAAGGCCCGAAGTCCATCAAATGAGGAAAAGACAGTCTTTTTAACAAAACTGTATGGCAAAACTGTATGTCCACCTGTAAAAAAATGAAACAGGACCCATAACTCACACCATACACAAAAACATTCAAAAGAGATCAAAGACCTAAATATAAAATCAAAAACTATAAAGATCATAGAAGAAAAAATAAGGTCAATGCTAGAGACCCTAATACACAGCATAAACAGGATACAAACAATAAATAACATACACAATCACCAGAAGATAAGCTAGATAACCAGGATCTTCTAAAAATTAAACACTTATGCTCATCAAAAGACTTCACCAAAAGAGTAAAAAGAGAACCTACAGACAGAGAAAAAAAATTGTGGCTACAACAAATCTGACAAAGGTCTAATCTCTAAAATCTACAGGAAAATCCAACACCTCTACAACAAAAAGACTAATAACCCAGTTAAAAAAAGGGCAAAGGATATGAACAGACACTTCACCAAAAAAGACATTCAGATGGCTAATAGACACATGAGGAAATGTTCCCTATCACTAGCTATTAGAGAAATGCAAATCAAAACCACAACGAGATACCATCTCACTCCCATATTACTGGCATGAATCAAAAGAAAAAAAAGAAAATAACAAATGTTGGAGAGGCTGCAGGGAGATTGGAATTCTTATGCACTGCTGGTGGGAAAGTAAATGGTACAACCATTTTGGAAAACGCTATGGCACTTCCTTAAAAAACTAGAAATAGAAATAGATTAGTCCAAAGGACTAATGGACCACAACTAACACAGCCTCCACTAGACTGAGACCAGCACAACTAGTTGGTGCCCGGCTACCACCACTGACTGCTCTGACTGGGATCACAATAGTAGATCCTGGAGAGACCTGGAGAAAAATGTAGAACAACAAAAAAAAAAACAACCAGATTTTCTGGTCTGACAGAGACTGGAGAAACGCCGAGAATATAGCTCCTGGACACCCTTTTAACTCAGAACTGAAGTCACTCCTGAGATTCACCCTTCAGCCAAAGTTTAGACAGGCCCATAAAACAAAATGAGACTAAATGGGCACACCAGCCCAGGGGCAAGGACTAGAAGTCAGTAGGGGACAGGAAAGCTGGTAGTGGGGAACCTAAGGTTGAGAAGGGGAGAGTGTTGACATGTTGTGGGGTTGGCAACCAATGTCACAAAACGTGTATTAATTTTTGAATGAGAAATTAATTTTCTCCGTTAAACCTTCATCTAAAGTATCATAAAAACAAGAACCTTATAACATATATGTAAATTTATGAAGCATAAAAATAAAATGAATACCTGTGAACCTATCTTTCAACTTCAAAACTTTGTTGTTAGGTGCCGTCAAGTTGATTCCACTTCAGCACGACCCTGCATACAACAGAACGAAACACTGCCCGGTCCTGCACCATCCTTACAATAGTTGCTATGCTTGAGCCCATAGTTCCAGCCACTGTGTCAGTCCATCTTGTTGAAGGTCTTCCTTTTTTTTTGCTGACTATCTACTTTACCAAGCATGTTATCTTCTCCAGGGACTGATCTCTCCTGATAACATTTCCAAAGTATGGGAGAAAAAAATCTCACCATCCTTGCTTCTAAGGAGCATTCTGGCTGTACTTCTCCCAAGACAGATTTGTTCATTCTTCCAGAGTCCATGGTATATTCAATATTCTTTGCCAGCACCATAATTCAAAGGCATCAATTCTTCTCTGGTCTCCTTATTCATCGTCCAGCTTTCACATGCATATGGGGCGATAGAAAATACCATGACTTGGGTCAGGCACACCTTAGTCTTCAAGGTAACGTCTTTGCTTTTTAACACTTTAAAGAGGTCTTTTGCAGAAGATTTGCCCAATACAGTGTGTCATTTTATTTCCTGACTGCTGCTTCCGTGGGCATGGATTGTGGATCCAAGTAAAATGAAATCCTTGACAACTTCAATATTTTCTCTGATTATCATGATTTTTCTTATTGGTCCAGTTGTGAGGAATTTTGTTTTCTTTATGTTGAGGTGCAGTCCATACTGAAGGCTGTAGTCTTTGATCTTCATCTGTATGCTAAGCAAATAATGAGGAAGACTCATTAACAACCTGTGATATGCAGATGACACATCCTTGTTTGCTGGAAGTGAAGAGGACTTGAAGCACTTCCTGATGAAGATCAAAGACTACTTAAGAACTGGAACATTAAAAATACTGTTGAAGCCTTTGTATTTTACTTAATATTTCTTTGATGCCTGCTGATTCTGCTTTAAGATTATTATTATGAGCATCAGTTATGACTAAAATACTATGAATGCACAATGTAATGATTTTGTTAAATAACAAAATGAGCCTCCGAGTTGTTTCTTGCATCTGTTAACTCTTCTCCTTCCCAGATGCCACTGCTGTAGTACAGGCCCTGAGGAGCTCTTGTATACCACAACATTTGTCACTGTCTCCATTTTCACCCAAGGTTGAACCGGTAGGGCAGCTATGGGCAGAAGGTCTTAGCATATAAGAGGCATAAAAATATTTCAATTAATCAGAAATGCAGTTCCAATTAACTCAGTTTTCATACAACTCCCAATAACTAGCAACATATGAATTGATTCTGTTTACATGTATTAGTTTCATATTGCTGCAGAACAAACTACTATAAACTTAGAATTTTAAAACAACACACATTATCTCTGTTTCCATGAGTTGAGAGTTTGGGCACAGCTTAGCTGCATTCTCTGCTCAATATCTCACACAGTTGCAATTAAGGTTTTGCCTGGGCTGTGTTCCCATACGGAGGCTCAACTAGGGAAGAATCTGCTTCCAAGCTCATTATGGTTGTTGGCAGAATTTATTTCCTTGTAGCTATATGGTCCTTTTTAACCTAAAGGCCCTGGCTTTTTACCGGCTGTCAATTAGAGGCTGCACCCAACTTCTGGAGGCTCTTTTAGGTATACAGCTTCTGACATAGGGAACAGTGAGTAATAGGCACAGATTTGTCAGTATTCATTTTCCAAAAGGGAAGAACATGCTTGGCATTGCTCAAGCTGGAAGAACTGAAGAAAAAATTCAAGCCTCGAGATACAATATTGAAGGATTCTATGGGAAAATATTGAACAACGCGGGAAGCATGAAAAGAAGATGGAAGGAATACACAGAGTCACTTTACCAAAAAGAATATGTCAACGTTCAATCATTTCAGGAGGTAGCATATGATCAGGAACCAACAGCATTGAAGGAAGAAGTCCAAGCTGCACTGAAGGCGTTAGTGGAAAAACGAAGCTCCAGGAATGGATGGACTATCAATTGAGATGTTTCAACAAACAGATGCAGTGCTGAAAGTGCTCACTTATCTACATCAAGAAATTTGGAAGACAGCTACCTGGCCAATCAACTGGAAGAGATCCATATTTATGCCTATTCCCAAGAAAGATGATACAACTGAATGTGGAAATTATCAAACAATATCATTAATATCACATGAAAGTAAAATTTTGATGAACATCATTCAAAAGCAGCTGCAGCAGTATATCAACAGGGAACTGCCAAAAGTTCAAGCTGGATTTAGAAGAGGACGTGGAACCAAAGATATAATTGCTGATGTCAAATGGATCCTGGCTGAAAGCAGAGAATACCAGAAAAATGTTCACCTGTGTTTTATTGACTGTGCAAAGGCCTTCAGCTGTGTGGATCATAACAAATTATGGATAACATTGCAAAGCATGGGAATTCCAGAACACTTAATTGTACTCATGAGGAACCTGTACATAGATCAAGAGTCAGTAATTTGAACAGAACAAGGGTATACTGCGTGGTTTAGAGTAAGGCAAGGTGTACATCAGGGTTGTATCTTTCACCATACTTATTCAACCTGTATGCTGAGCAAATAGTTCAAGAAGCTGGCCTATATGAAGAACAGTGCATCAGAATTGGAGAAAGACTCATTAACAACCTGTGTTATGCAGATGACACAACTTTGCCTGCTGAAAGTGAAGAGGACTTGAAGCACTTACTGATGAAGATCAAAGACCTCAGCCTTCAGTATGGATTACACCTCAACATAAAGAAAACAAAAATCCTCACAACTGGCCCTGTAAGCAACGTTATGATAAATGGAGAAAAGATCGAAGTTGCCAAGGATTTCATTTTACTTGGATCCACAATCAACACCCATGGAAGCAGCAGTAAAGAAATCAAAAGATGCATTGCATTGGGCAAATCTGCTGCAAAAGATCTCTTAAAGTGTTGAAAAGCAAAGATGTCACCTTGAAGACTAAGGTGTGCCTGACCCAAACCACGGTGTTTTCAATCACCTCATATGCATGTGGAAACCCTGGTGACATAGTAGTTAAGAGTTCAGCTGCTAACCAAAAGGTCAGCAGTTCAAATCCATCAGGCACTCCTTGGAAACCCTATGGGGCAGTTCTACTCTGTCCTGTAGGGTTGTTATGAGTTGGAATCGACTTGATGGCTATGGGTTTGGTTTTGGGATAGGCACGTGAAAGCTGGACAATGAATAAGGAAGACCAAAGAATTGACACTTTTGAATTTTGGTGTTGGAGAAGAATATTGAATATACTATGGACAGCCAGAAGAATGAACAAATCTGTCTTGGAAGAAGTACAACCAGAATGCTCCTTAGAAGCAAGGATGGCAAGACTACGTCTCACATACTTTGGACATGTTATCAGGAGGGATCAGTCCCTGGAGAAGGACATCATGCTTGGTAAAGTAGATGGTCAGTGAAAAAGTGGAAGACCCTCAATGAGATGAATTGACACAGTGGCTGCAACAGTGGGCTCAAGCACAACAACAATTCTGAGTATGGCACAGGACGGGGCAGTGTTTTTTTCTGTTGTACCTAGGATTGCTATGAGTCAGAACTGACCTGACTGAACCAAACAACAACAACAGCATAGCACAGAGCTCCTTCTTCATTTCAACATTTTTGACAAGTATTCACTGGATAAAAACAATATACTAGATTCAGTGAAAGATACCAGATTGAATGAGACACAATCCTGTTCTCCAAGCATTCTCAGATTAGGGAGAAAGAAGAGGAGCGCGTCAAAACAAAATTTTCTAAGTCAGGAATCTACATTGGTGGACAAGGAGCTGAATTGGGTAGGCAGACAAGTTTTCAGCCAGTTGTGTGTGTGTGTGTGTGTGTATGAATTTGAAAGTCTTTATTCAGGGATCCTGCCCTCCACTGTAGCCCAGTTCCCACTATTTCCAATGTTTTACCCTGGCTACTTCACACATTTACCTCCCTGCTTGGTCCTTTAAGGCATTTGAGTTTGTGTCCCCCCTGGTATAAACGGATACATTTGATTCTGTGATTTGATCATTCTTCTATCAAGTTCTTGCATAATAATGGCCAGAATGATGGTATTCCTGACTAGATCAAATAAGTCCTTTTCAAAATAACAGGTGCCACCTCCAGTTTTCTGTGCTTTCTCTTTGCTGAAAGCATGTTTGCATTTGTTCCCAGAGCTACACACTAGAATGAGAGTTTTAATGATTTTTCTAGAATAATCCCTAAATCCTTTTCTTGATCTGTGTGTTAGAGGATTATTTTTCTATCCATACACATCACTGGACTGGCCTCCTTGCTCCCCAATTAATTATTAGCTTGTCTACATTAAATTATACTTGCCATCTTCTGACAGAATCACAAAAGTCTCAAATCCTTTTCCATTGTTTTCACTGTTTATTGCTAGCTTGTTCTGCCTCCTATCAGCTAAATCAGCTTCAAACTGGCGGATTTGCTTTCCAATTCCTTCTCTCAAGTTTTTTTCTATATAGTAGAATACCTTTGTGAAGATTTCCTACAGAAAAAATTGTAAGATACACAGTTTTGAACCACCAAAACCCATTGCTGTCAAGTCAATTCTGACTCATAGCAACCCTGTAGGACAGAGTAGAACTGCCACATAAGCTTTCCCAGGCTATAATCTTTACAGGAGCAGACTGCTAGGTCTTTTCTCCTGTTAGTTTTGAACATTCAAGACAAAATCTGTGTAACCAAGCTTCCTAGAAAGAATAAAGACGTGAGAAATGTATTAGGTGAATTTGTACAGCCTCACAAGGGATAATAAAAATAATGAGTTGTAAGAGAGATGCATAAAAGGAAAGAATAACAAATAGTAGAAACAAAACATGTCCCTCAAAACATAATAAAGCAAAATCAAAATGAAACAAAAGAGCATAGGTGTTAATTTGAATCATAGAGCTCAAAGGTAGATGTGGAAGAAATAATGCATGGTTTGATTTTCAATTAAACGACTGGATTTCTATTCCAACCCTAATCCTACAAGATTGGCAAGCTTTCAGCCTCATTCATTCCTAGGGTGGTCCACCTCGAGATGTGTTAATGTTTAGGGGTCTTATATAAAGCCAAGGCATGAAATGGGGTGGACCCTTCTGGCTATCATCTACATAGACTGCAGAGACTCTGATCATGGGATGCCAGGACCCTTCAGGCCCACAGCTTTCCAGCTGTGTTGGGGTGTCAGGGTACTCTCACAGGGCTAGGACCCTGTCATGGTCTGAATTCCCTAGAGGAGCAAAAACAGTGAAGCGTATATATAAATATATATAGAGAGATTTACTTTAAGGAAAATTACTCACACAGTTGTGAGGAAATGGCTCATGCAGTTGTGGGGGCTGGCAAGTCCCAAACCCATGGGTCAAGTGACAGGCTGGAGGCATCTGCTGGCTCATGGGTTGCAGTGGCTGACAAACCCAAAATCTACAGGTCAGGCTGCAGGCCAGAGACTTCTGCAAGCTTATGTCCCAAGAACTGGAGGTCAGGCAAGAAGAGTATTGGGGGGGGGGGGGGGAAGGAGGGAGAAACAGAGAAAGAGAAAATATCCATTTATACACTGGAGACAGGCCACATCCCCAAGGAAACTCCCCTTTCAACTGACATCATATCATATCACATAGCTCACATCATATCACTAAAAGGAAGGTGATTACATAATGCATGCCAAATCACTGAGAATCATAGCCTAGCCAAGTTGACACATAACATTAACCATCACAGACCCTCTAGTGCTCATGGTCCTATGTCCCAAGGCACACCATATACCATGTAAGACCTCCCCCCACCACCCTGCAGTCTGAGGTAATGACAGAGAGGCCTCTGCCATTCCAAGATTCCCAGTCATCATTTCTGTCATCCAAACAGGAAAGTTTTCTTTTTGATTTTGGGAAGATCCTCTACTTCAGACCTCATAGTCCTCAGTGAATTAGCCTTTTTGAAACAAAATTCTGGAGATTTGATAGACATTTCTTCTTCCTGCATGTCACTAGCTTCCCTAAAGTAATGCAGCCCCTGCTGGAATTGAAAGAAACAATGTAGAAAAAGAATTAGAATCTCAAAACACTATTCAATTACATTTGATTAATATATACAGCATGAATGTTTGTGCTTTTCTAATTCCAGTGATCTAAGAGTTCCATTTAGTATTTTGTATGAATTTTTTCAATCAAGAATGAGAGGGTCTTATAGAAAAGGAATATATAATTAATAAACTTGGTAAGTTTTTTTTTTCCTAGCATCTACATTAAACTTTGTGAAGTGAGGATGGAGAGACTTCATCTCACATACTTTGGACATGTTATCAGAAGAGACATGTTCCTGGAGAAGGACATCATGCTTGGTAAAGTAGAGGGTCAGGGAAAAAGATGAAGATCCTCAATGAGATGATTGACACAGTGGCTACAACAATGGGCTCAAGCATAACAACAATTGTGAGGATGGCGAACGACTGGGCAGTGTTTCTTTCTGTGGTACACAGGGTTGCGATGAGCAAGCTGCAAGCGACTTGATGGCACCTAACAACAACACATTAAACTTTACACTGAGAACACATGAAGTAAAAATAGCTCTTGATCTTGGGTTACAAAACACAAAAATAAAACATAAAACAACACAAGATAATTATTGCATCTAAATTAGCCTCTTTTTAAAAAATACCTTTTTATTCTGACTTTAAAAAAAAACGGGGAATACAAGTTCTTGGTTAAAAACTTGAAAAACATAAAGTGAAATCTGGTGTAGTGACAGGCTCAGGAGACTTCCAAGATTCACTTTTCATCTTTCATCTCTGAAATTCCACCAGATTTATTCATGTGGTAGGAAACAGGTCTACTGTTGCTCTCAAGTTGCATGTCTTACAGTTTGTACTGCCAGAGAGGTGCTGATTGACCACTCCTGCCCTAAGGCCAAAAATACTGGAGAAAGAACTCATGAGCCCTGCTTTCCAGGCACCCAGTCTTGGGCCAGTCGGCTATCGCAAAGATGGCGAGGGTAGAGGATCATGTAAGAACTTTGCAGGATGGGCCCCAGGAAGGTTAGATTCCCAAAAGCAGGGTGAAAATTCTCACCACCACACACACTTATCCAACGAAAGTCCAGAACAGATTTATCGTTTATACACATAATTGTTGTCCAGCTAATAAGAACATTCACCTTTAATAAAAATAAATGTATCCTTTCATAAAACTAATAAATTAATATTATTTAGCAAAATTAATAAACTAATAAAAATTAAAAAATTATAATTTACTAATATGAAAAATTTAGTATACTGTAAACTTACTTAAATATTATTTAAAATTGCAACCAAGCTGACTTAATTTTTTTTTCAAACTCCTAAGGTTCAGATTTCTGAAGTGAAAACTAGCATATCCCAAAGGAGAGAAGAGTTAATATAGGTCCTCTTTGTCCAGAGAATAGAAATAAGAACCAGCTCTCAAGGCGTGTACATTTGCAAATGTTTAATTGAGGATGAATAGTCTGCAAATGTGATTTGTGACTTAGAATAAAAAGGAGCTAGCAAGGGAAGTATGTCCAGGGTAACAGGTTTTTGTTTGTCTGGAGTTTTTATTTATTGAGTTATTTGCTTACCAGAAGCAGAGAAAGTAACTAACCTCAGTTCAGAACTTACTCTGTGCCAGACATTGTGTCAGGAACTGAACATGTATTATTACTCAATTTTTCTGCAATCCTGAAATCAATAAATTATCCTTATTTTGCCCATGAATGTAATTTCCTCAAGTAACATAGCCAATAACTGGTAAAGCTGGGATTTAAATTCAGGCTAATCTGAATATAAAGTTCATCCTATTTCCAGCATACCCAGCAGGCAAGGTAGAATAATAAGATGACGGTCAGGGTTAGTGTTGGAAAATAATGTGGAGTCCTTAGTGCCACTGTAGGCAAATTTTGTAACTCTGAATACTTAAAACACAAAGTTGGTAAGTAGTACTTTAGCAACTTAGATTAATTTAAGAAAGTTAAAAGTATCACTTCTACTTTGTTGTTGTTTGGTGCCATTGAGTCGATTCCCACTCATAGCAATCCCATGTGACAGAGGAGAACTGCCCCATAGGGTTTTCTAGGCTGCAATCTTTATGGGAGCAGATCACCTGGTCTTTTTCCCATGGAGATGCCAACCTTTGCTTAGCAGCCGAGCTCTTAACCATTGCACCACCAGGGCTCCTTCTACTACCTACTGGAAAAAGGGAGACTTATTGCATGGAGGAAGAAATGAACATAGAAATAAGTAAAACAGAAAAGTGTAATAACTATTTATTTCCCTATTTCATAGTTCAGAAACTTCTGGTTCCTTTTTTTTTTTTTTTTTAAATGACGTTCAGAAGTGAGTTGAGATATAAGGAATTATGAGATCCCTAAAGGATATGCTTAAAATTTTTTATGGTGTAAATCACTGGTTTGGGTTAAACCAGAAGAATTCCTTACAGTCTGGGGTTTTAGTTTTTTTTACTGCTTAAAGCTACTTTAGGATACTTGAGTTTTTATTTTTAGATTCCTCAAATGGGTTTTAAAAGAAAGAGTTATATGAAAATATAAAATCATCATTATTGTTATCATTGCTCTCACTTAAAGTTTTTAAACTATACATATGAATAATTTATTACATGGAATTTAGTAGTCCTTGGCTCAGTTAACACTTTTTAAGGGTTTGTAATTATAAATGGTTTTAAGGAAAATATTTTATTATAACATTTTGATCATTTCTAACAGGAAAGAGTTAAGGATGCAGTATTTGATTCCCTAAGTTAAATAATCATTTCACCAAGTTCTACTGTTTTTTTTCCAGACAAAAATTAAAAAGTTCAAAACAGGATGACATAATGGAAATGTCAAATTTTCTGTTATAGTAATGTAAATTATCATGTATCTCTTCAGTGGCTCAGATACTATTAAAACACATCATATAATGTAAGAATTTGAGCACCATTCCAAGGATAGAGTTGTCCCTGGGAGGTTCAAACAGTTAATGAGCTCAGCTACTAACCAAAAGGTTGGAGGTTCTGGCCCACCCAGAGGCACCTCAGAAGAAAGGCCTGACAATCTAGTTCTGAAAAATCAGCCACTGAAAACCTTATGGAGTATAGTTCTACTCTGACACACATGGGGTCACTATGAGTCTGAGTCAACTCAGTGGCAACTGGTTTTTGTCTGAGAGTAGAATGATATTCTTGGAGCCACTCCTGTCCAGCTTAATCCATGGCCTTAACCCTTCTCGACCCCAGTTTCGTTGCATAAAAAGATGAAAACTAATCTTGTCTCCTACTTATATTTTAAAGTTATTAGGATGATTAGATGGGTTCAAGGACTATCTCACTCATCTCTGTGCCCTCTGGGTCTGGTCTATCCTGGGTATTCAATGAGTGCTTGAAGATTGCTCTGAGAGAGGAGACCCATTTGAGGAGTCTGGAGGTAAAAACCCAAGCATCTGTAAATCTCAAGTCCTCAACCTTCAAACACACCATTACATTTTTACTACCATCTGTAAACAGTGTTTGTATTTGTGTACTTTGTGTTAACAGCTATTGTTTCACAGAAGGATAAGGGGGAAAAATATCCAAGAACATACACATAAAACTCAATTTAAAGGTTTTAAAAAAGGTTAAAAATGAACTATTTTATTCATACTTTTTAATTTCAGAACAAAAACAAAATTATTCTGTAAAAATTATAAACAATTAAAATATACTTCAATTTCATATTAAAGCCACTTGAGGAATACAGGAAACCCTGGTGGCATAGTGGTTAAGTTCTACAGCTGCTAACCAAAAGGTGGCACTTTGAATCCACCAGGTGCTCCCTGGAAACTCTAGGGGCAGTTCTACTCTGCCCTATAAGGTTGCTATGAGTCAGAATTGACTTGATGACAAAGGTTTTTTTTTTTTTTTTTTTTTTTTTTTTTTTTTTAGGAATACAGGTAAAGAAAGGGATAGGAAAAAGAAAAAGAAGGAAATAAAGACCATCTTAGTACTTACCCTAGCCCAAAGAGGCCAAGATCTACCACATTTACTAAAATTGCTTTTTAAAATGCCTGTCTTTATATGTATACCAGTTGCTGTCAAGTTAACTTCAACTCATGGCAACCCCATGTATGTCAGAGTAGAGCTGTGCTCATAGGGTTTTCAGTGGCTGATTTTTGGGAAGTAGATCACCAGGCCGTTCTTCTGAGACACCTCTGAGTAGACTCAAACCTCCAACCTTTCAGTTAGCTGGTTAACCTTTTGTACTACCCAGGGAAATATGTATATATTGCCTGAAACTTACAAAATGGTAGTGGTGGTGGTGGTGGGGCTTTAAATTCCTCCCTTGGAAGGCTATGCATTCTTGAAATCACCCTTTTTCCTCATCTTCAATGGGGGAAGGGGAGACTTAACCTCATACTTTGGAAAGGAAATGGGCCCTGCCATTTTTTAGTTTGTAGAAAATCAATGAAAATTTCATGGAGTGGAGTATTGAGACAATCATCTTTGTGGCTGTTATAATTTGAATTGTGTCCCCCCGCAAAAATATGTGTCAACTTGGCTAGTCCATGATTCCCAGTATTGTGTGATTACAAATCGTCTACCATTTTATCACCTGATGTGATTTTCCTATGTGTTGTAAATCATACCTCTATGATGTTAATGAGGTGGGATTATGGGCAGTTACATTAATGAGGCAGGAGTCAATCTACAAGATTAGGTTGTGTTTTAAGTCAATTTCTTTTGAAATGTAAAAGAGAGAAGTGAGCAGAGAGACAGAGGGACCTTGTGCCATCAAGAAAGCAATGCTGAGAGCTGAGCTTGTCCTTTGGAGCTGAGGTTCCTGAGCTGAGAAGCTCCTAGCCCTGAGGAAGACTGATGACCTTCCTCCAGAACTGACAGAGAGAGACGTCCCCTAGATCTGGTGTCCAGAATTCGAAATTCTAGCCTCCTAAAATGAGAGAATAAACTTCTGTTTGTTAAAGCCTTCCACTGTGGTATTTCTGTTATAGCGGCACTGGATAACTAAGACAGTGGCTATCAAGCATATTGCTTTCAAAGACCCACTGGTATTTGCCTTATCACAACTACAGGCAACAATGGACCCCATATCCTAAAAGAAATTAAGCCAAAAATTGAACATCCTTATTTCTCTCTTAACCCATTCTCACCCTCCAGAATTGTTGTTATAAAACGTAGGTCTGTCCTATCACCCTTCTAAAAACTTCTTACAGTGTCACAATGCTTTCAGTATAATCATCATCTTCTTCTTCATTATCTTCATCATCTTCATTATCATCACAACCCAGACTCAGCTCGCCTTTCCAGCCTCTCCTCCTCATTACTAAAGCCCTACCCATACTGGACTCTTTCCCGTTCTCGTCCAAGCATGCTACTTACTTCAGTGCCTCTGTGCATTTGTCATTTCCATTACTCCTTTCTCCTAGAAAATGTCTACTCTTTCTTCAAAGACTAGGTTAACTGTTACCTTTGATCAATAACAGCTGTATTCTCAACCCCAGTTGCATTAGAATCACCTAAGGAGCTTTTGAAAAATGTTACTACAGCCATTGCCCTCCCCCTCCCCCCCTCCCCTCCACCAGTCTGATTTAATTGGTTGTTTGGAACATGTAGTCAGGGTTGAGAGCTGCTAATCTATACCTTTTTTAGACCTTTATCTTCTCTATGTAGAAGGAATCATGAGGTTCTAGAGCTGCTTCTACATGAAGGCATCGTAGTACTTAGCATAGCATATTATAGTTCTGGTTTACTATCTGCTCATGTGTTAGACCTAAGCTCTCCAGAGCCTAGGGTCTTATTTTTCTTTCTTTGAATCCCATATTAGAATCACCTGGAAAGCTTTTTCTCACAATAGACACTTAACCCCCAGAGTCTAGAATCATGAGAGATAGGTATGAGAGCAGAGGTGAGTGTAGAAGACGACTTTTAACTGTTTAAACAGGTTCTTAGGTAACTCTGATTGTCAGGCTCCAACACCCCACCCCAGCTAGTTCACTAAAGTCAAATGTGACTTCTTTCTATCTTCTGTCACTAAGTCCTATAATTTCTTCCTCTATTATGTTTCTCACTGCACTCCCATTTCCCCTTTTGCACGACTTAGTATGCTATAAGAATCATCTCTCTCAAGTGTTTTGCTCCTGTGACACTCCTTCTCAGAAACCTACAAAGGCTTCTAATTGCTTCTTAAGTCAAATTAAAACTAATCATAGACTTTGAGATTTTCCACTAATTTATCTAAAAGCCCTCTCTTCCCACTATCACTTGTTCATTGTTTCTTCAGCTCAGCAAAATACTGTCTTCCCTCTCCATATTCCATTCTTCCATGTGTAAGAAGTCTGATTTTACCTCCCTCCACCAAATCATGCCACTGTTTCCTTAACCAAGAAAACAAAACTAAATTAAGGAAAAAGAAAATATATATATAATGGCTCATGGCACTTTCTGTTATTCCTTTTCTGAAATACTTCCCCTCCCGCTACCTTAACTTAGGTTACTTCTATCACTTCCAGCAACCCCTCACCACTTATACAGTTGTTTTTCTGATCGTTGAGTATGTGCGTCTTTGTTATTTTTCTTAGTTTATTTTGTCTTTGATTTTGATATGTTCCTTTTTTGTTTGATGATGATGAAACAAACAAAAAAAAGATTTGGAATCAGAAGACTTTACTTGCTATTATCCTTAGTCCCTTCACCTTGGTGAGCATCATTTTTCATATCTATGAAATGGAGACAATCACAATAGCATTCACCGGCCTACCTGCATTCATTGCCTGAAGATCACTGGAGATAAAAATGCATGGAATGTGCTTAGTGAGCTCTAAAGTGCTTTACAAATGAAAGATAGTTATTATTGTTGCTATTATTTTCTGTCACCCAACTTTAGTAGTTCTGCATACAGATCTACACCAATGAAATGCTTACTCTAAAGCATTTTAAGCTGTTTTGCAATAAAGAGGATATAAAATTTTTATGTTCTACCTTCGTTATATTATTATTCTAATGGTATCTATTTAGTTTCATTCTTCTAACAAGTTACAAGTTATTTGTAAGTTCTTTACGTATCCTTCCTCAAATGAGTTTAAAAGTTGAAAGCTTGGACACGTGAAGCCACAGCAAGGCACCCCATCTCAACCAGGGACTCTTATCTCCCTAGGGTCTTTCTCAGCAGTAGTCCTGTTTCTGAAGCAACTTGAAAGCCCCAAATGAAAAAGTGCCACATGCAATAGCCAGCCTCCCACCCGCCTCATTCCTTTCGCTCTGCCTGAGCAAGTCACAATAATATTTGGAATTGGCAAAGCAACTTTTTTTCCAGGGAGTTCATAGCACTAAGACACTCCCTCATTAATGCACACAAGCACTCCTGTGGAGTAGGTGGGTTGCAAGCAATTTCAAATCCTTTTCTTCTGTACCTACCAAAGAGTCTTTGCTTTCAATAGCTCAAAAAAATGAGTGAACCATTTTGAATATAAGATTATGATTTTCCCATCACCCTCCATTAACACTATTAAGCAACCTTTGTCCTTTTTAAAATTGGTGCAGTCAAGCGTGAGCAGAGTTAAAAAGAACATAAAGACTGTCCTGGATAGTCTGCATGTGAGACCAGGCATTAGATACGATTTCCTTTGTCTGGCTTTGGAAAACTCCCATAGGACAAATAGGATTAAATGTGACACTTTTTTTTTCCTCTGGCAGCCTCTTAAGCCTCATCCCTTTTTACAAACTTTTATTCCCTCACATGGCCCTCTAGATCTCTGCTCTAGCTGCCATGGCAAATTTCCAAAAATTCCTCTCTCCTTCCCTCCTCTTCTGCCCCACCAAAGAAAGGATTAATCACCACCATAAAATTTTATGTAAGAGGGCAAAAAAGCCAGAAGTCGAATTACCAAATTTGAGGCATCCCTAGGCTCCCCTTTTTGGCATCCATGCTGAAGTCCCAGAGCCTTCACATTGGCCCCCTAGTTTTCTCCATGACAACAGATCTGGACCACACTCAGAGGAAGAGCAATATGGCATGTTCTGGACCTTTTCTGAATCCTCCATCACAGCTGCTTTGTCCTGGGTTCTACTCTGGTAAATAATGAATTTACTGATGGATACTTTAGAGCTCCCTAAATGGGAGAATAAAAGGGGAGAGGGAACTAGTATTTATCAAGTACCAACTATATGCCAAGGAGTCCCTAGATGGTGCAAATTGTTAATATGCTTCACTGCTAACCAGAAGGTTAGGGGTTCAATTCCACCAGAGGTGCCTCAGAGGAAGGGCCTGGCAATCTACTTCTAAAAAATCAGCCACTGAAAATCCTATGGAGCACAGTTCTACTCTGATACACATGAGGTCACCAAGAGTCAGAGTTGACTCAATAGCAACTGGTGGTTAGCTATATGCCAAGCACTGTCTTAGGTACAGTACATATATACTGCAAGATTATTTGTCAGGATATATATAAGGTAGATACTAACAACCATGTTTTGTTTTATATTCATCAAAATCCCAGTGGCTTAACACAACAAGGGTTTATTTCTCACTTACGATACGTATCCATTATGCCTCTGCTCCACATGGTCACACAGGCTCACAGTTGATGGAGGTGCTGCCATTTTGTAGCTGCACTATCTGGATCTGATGGCCATCTCAGTCACCACCAGAAGTCACCAGAAGAAGTCTGAAGAGTCATTGTATTAGTTTCCTAAACCAAAATCAACCCTGTTGCTGTCGAGTAGATTCTGACTCATGGTGACCCCATGTGTTACATAGTAGAACTGTTACATAAAGTTTTCTTGGCTATTAATCTTTACAGAAGCAAACTTACAGGCCTTTCTTCTATGGTGCTGCTGGGTGTGTTCGATCCGCTAACATTTAGATTAGTAGTCAAGTGCCAATAGTTTGTGCCATTCAGCTTTTCTAGGGCTGCTGTAACAAGGTACCATAAAATGGGTGGCTTTAAAGAACAGAAATCTATTGTCTCACTGTTCTGGAAGCCAGGAGTCCAAATTCAGGGCATTGACAGGGCCATGGTCTCTCTGTCTGCTCTAGTGGAAGATTCTTCCTTGTCTCTTGCATCTTCCGGCATTCCTTAGCTTGTAGATGCATCTTCACATGGCCATCTTTCCCCTGTGTGTCTTTCCTATTTTATAAGGACAGCACTCAGATTGAATTAGAACCCACCCTACCTTGGTATGAACTTGTGGTAATTTAACTGATAACATCTTCGCAGTCCCTGTTTCCAAATAAGGCCACATTCATAAGTATGGGGATTAGGACTTCAGCATATGTTTTAGAGGGGCACAACTCAATCCATAACAGTCACGCTGGGGTTTTCATTGCCTTAGCAAATGTACATTTAATTGGCTAGAATAGCCATATGGCCCCACCTAACACACTACAAGGGTACTGGGAAATGTGTGAAAGCAGATGGAATTTTGGTGAGTAAGTACTGTCTTGCCAGAGTAGCATAAATGGAAATGTTAATAGCTATACTTTTTTAAATACACATAACACATTTTTAATAAGTGCATAAAATCCCACTGTATGATGGTAACATAGCTGATTCATCTCAGTCTCTGTTTTGGACATTTGGTTAGTTTTCAATCAATTAACATTCTTTGAATCCTTATTATGTGCAAGGCTCTGTGTGGGGGTAGGGTGGGTAGAAGAAGTTTAGTGATTCAGAGGGGGAGTCAGACAGGTTCACAAATAAATGTAATTTTAATAAAAGGCAGGGTTTGAAGAATGAAACAAGAAAACTACCAAATGCTTTGGGACTCCAGAGGAAGCAGTCATTCCCTGCCAAGGAACTAGGAAATGACTTGTTGTTAGGTGCCGTCAAGTCGGTTCCGACTCATAGTGACCCTATGTACAACACAATGAAACACTGCCTGGTCCTGTGTCATCCTCTCAATCGTTGTGTGCTTTAGCCCATTGTTGCAGCCACTTTGTCAATCCATCTCCTCAAGGGTCTTCCTCTTTTTTGTTGACCATCTGCTTTACCACGCATTATGTCCTTCTCCAGGAGCTGATCCCTCCTGATAACATGTCCCAAGTATGTGAGACATAGTCTCGCCATCCTTGCTTCTAAGGAACATTCTGGTTATACTTCTTCCAAGACAGATTTGTTCATTCTTTTACCAGTCCATGGTGTATTCAATATTCTTCACCAACACCACAATGCAAAGGTGATAATTCTTCTTCCATCTTCCTAATTCATCATCCTTTCACATGCATATGAGGCGGCTGAAAACACCATGGCTTGAGTCAGGCACACCTTAGTCTTCAAGGTGACATCTTTGCTTTTCAACACTTTAAAGAGATCTTTTACAGCAGATTTGCCCAATGCAATGCATCTTTTGATTTATTGACTACTGCTTCCGTGTGTATTTGTGGATCCAGGTAAAACAAAATCCTTGACAACTTCAATATTTTCTCCGTTTATCATAATGTTGTTTATTGGACAAGTTGCAAGGATTTTTGTTTTCTTTTTGAAGTATAATCCATACTGAAGGTTGAGGTCTTTGATCTTCATCAGTAAGTGCTTCAAGTCCTCTTCACTTTCAGCAAGCAAAGTTGTGTCATCTGCATAACACAGGTTGTTAATGAGTCTTCATCCAATCCTGATGCCCCGTTCTTCTTCAGATAGTCCAGCTTTTCAGAAGATTTGCTCAGTATACAGATTGAATAAGTATGGTGAAAGGATACAACCTTGATGTATACGTTTCCTGACTTTAAACCATGTAGCATCCCTTTGTGCTATTCAAATGACTGCCTCTTGATCTATGTACAGGTTCCTCATGAGCACAATTAAGTGTTCTGGAATTCCCATGCTTTGCAATGTTATCCATAATTTGTTATGATCCACACAGCTGAATGCCTTTGCATAGTCAATAAAACACAGGTGAACGTCTTTCTGGTATTCTCTGCTTTCAGCCAGGATCCATTTAACATCAGCAATTATATCTTGGGTTCCACGTCCTCTTCTGAGTCCAGCTTGAATTTCTGGCAGTTCCGTGTCAATACACTGCTGCAGCCACTTTTGAATGATCTTCATCAAAATTTTACTTGCATGTGATATTAATGATACTGTTTGATAATTTCTGCATTTGGTTGGAAAGGACTTATGGGGATTTATACATTTCAATTTGGCTTTAAAGATTGAGTAGTATTTCCCAAGAGGTAAAGAAGGGGATAGGGGCCAAGCTACTTGGGCAGTAGAGCTCAGAAGGTGTTCAGGGGATAGGAGGCAGTCTGATGTGTAGCTTAGGCTGGGGTGCAGGAAGGGGAAGCAGGCAGGAGAGATGAGGCCAGAAAGTGTGTTGGATTCATACAAGAGAGTTGAGAAGGCTATGAGAGTTTGAATATTATGGGGATCCACCCATGGAGGGTCTCTAAGCACAGGGATGCATGATGGGAGCCATCCTCGACCCTCCTAGAGATGGTAGCCATGAGAGTATTAACTGGTGATTTTTTTTCTCTCTTTCTTCCTTGGGAAGTTTCTGGTCTTCATGAACATATTTGTTTTCCTTTTATCCTGTGGTAGTCTGCCTAAACACACATATCACAGAAACAAAGTTCCTATTTATCCAAAAAAGTCTGTAATCAGACATTCATGCTCACTCAGCTTTCTGGGTATTTCTTTTCTCCTCTTTCAAATAAACATTCTTGCAAAATATCGCAACTTTAGAATAAAGATCAGGGACTAGGAACACATGCTGTATTTTTGTTCTGTCATATTGAGTCATATCCTGTTATGACTAAAGGCCAGCTTACTACCTACTTGCTGTGTAACTTTTGCCAAGTTACTTAGCCTCTGTGTGCAATAGTTTCTTGATTTAGCAGGAAACAATACTTATTATTTGTCCCTTCATTGAACAATGTTGATTAAGGGTCTCCTATGAGCCAGGAAAGCAGCCCTGGTGGCACAGTGATTAAGTGCTTGGCTGGTAGCCAAAAGGTTGGCAATGCAAACCCACCAGTCACTCTACAGGAAAAAGATGTGGCAGTCTGATTCCATAAAGATTACAGGCTTAGAAACCCTATGGGGTAGTTCTACTCTCTCCTATAGGGTTGTTATGAGTCAGAATAGACTTGAAAGAAACAAGTTCTTGGATATGAGACAGGAAATGTACCAATCATATATGACCTTAGTGAAAGCATTTTATCCTCTTCCAAATAAAGGAGGGAGGGAAGGAGATAAATTAATATGAATTGAATAGCTACCGTGTACCAGGACGTCTGCTTGGGGCTTTACATGTGCTATGGCAATTGCTTCTAACATTACTCCCATGAGGCAGGTACATCACCTGTTCTACACGAAGAAACCAACGGGCACATAAGGCAACTTGTACAATAGCATTCAGCTGGTGAGTGGCAGAGCCAAGTTGTAAGATGTGCAAACAGTCTGATTCCAAGGCCCACACTGATTCTACTCCACCATGGTATAAGGTGCTGGTAGCAGAAACTTGTACTTGCTACACAGAGATCTTCTGAGTCCCTCAAAGCTATCACTAGGCCTGTTGGTATCCATTTGAAATAAAAGATTCAATTTTTGGTGCTTCTTGACATAATTTTCTGGCTCCATATTGGTAGTTTTGGGCTCCTGACTGCCTCCCCAACCTCTGGTACACCTCACCTACCCAACCAAACTTGCTGATTCCACTGGCATCTCCAGAAGCTTTCTCTGAATCACCATTTGGTCACTCCCTCTTAATTGTTCACATTACCCAAGTTCCCAGCCCTACGATAAGCAAGAAAAAGGGTAGCATTTTCTAAGACATATGTGTTTAGTGTTGCTGGCAGATTTGTAAACTTATTAGTGCCTCCACATAACATATAATGAAGATCAAATTATCCAAGAGTTTAAAATAGTGCCTGCTGCTATTGTGATGTTGAAAATGCTAAGGACTAAAATGTTTGCCTTTTTCTACGTATACAGCTCACTCCTGTTTTCTCTGAAATTTCCATTCTCAAAGGATCCAGAGGGTTAATGGGTTCGCTGGACTAATGAAGAAGCTCATCACACTCTTAGCTTTTAAAAATGTTGCCACCAAAGTTAGAAACAGTATCAGAAGCATAGTGACACATGCTAAGACATTTCCTGTCAAACTTCCTAGTAGGGGCCTGCAGTGGGAAGCAGGTCACTGAGACAGGAGGCTGGAAGGGGAATTGCACAAAGCTAAAGCTCAGATAACAGGGCCCTGTGTCTTGGTAAGACTAGAACTAAAAGTTGGCTTGAGGCTGATGCATAAGAAGAAGGGTGGTGTAAGCTGTTTAGCTTATCAATATCTGGTGCCATAAATAAATAAACATATGGATACATGCACTGTGGGGGCCTAGAGAGCAATATGAAACAGAAAAGGGGCAATCAAGGCACATGTATTAAGTGTCAGGAACGCTGGTAGCACAGTGGTTAAGTGTTCAGATGTTAACTAGAAGGACAGCAGTTTGAGTCCTCTAGCTGCTGCATGGGAGAAAGATGGGCAATCTGCTTCCATAAAGGTTACAGGCTTGGAAACTTTATGGGGCAGTTCTACTCTGTTCTATAGGGTCTCTATGAGTTGGAATCAACTTGATGGCAATGGGTTTGGTTTTCTTTTTTTTTTTTTTTTTGGAACAGTCCTGGGCAGCTCAAACGGTTAAGCACTCAACTAGTAACAAAAAGGTTGGTGGTTTGAACACACTCAGAGGCACCTCAGGAAAAAGGCCTGGCAATCTGCTTCTGAAAGTTCACAGTCTTGAAAACACATGGAGCAGTTCTATTCTGCACTCACGGGGTTTGGTTTTTCTGGTTTTATAAGACACTGTGCTGGCTTCTCAGAGTTTAACAAGCTCATCCCTGTCTTTAGAGATCTGAAAGTCTAGAGGTGGGGAGGCAGAAAAGAAAGGCAAAGGGTATGTCCTAGTTCCATAAGTGATGAAATGCTGCAGGCAGAGGGTGCTAAGGGTGCATGGGTTTAGGTGGGCACCTTCCACTGCTGGGTGGGTGGGAAAGTAGAGGAGAGCAGGAGAGGTTTCCAGGTGCAGTGGAGTTATAGGGGGTCTTGAAGAGTTAGCCAAACAGGAAGGCAAATGGCATCCCTAGCAGAAGGAATAGCATGAGTAATACCACAGAGGCAGGAGAGGGTGTGGTCCGTGAGTAGGTCTGTTACATTTGTGCTGCCACAGTAAGGAGGATGCAAGGGAACACATCTAGAGACTTCCTGGCAGGATAGCTGATGGAGACCTCACACGGCCCTGAAAACAAAGCTGAAAAAGCTAACTACTTTCAAGGAGAAAAATATGATCAGATCTCTATTTAAATAAAACAAATCAACAACTTATGTTGGCTGTAATTGAGTGGCTTGGAGAGTGAGATCCTGGAGCTTAGATCAGTGAGAATAGAGATTTCTAATTTTGAAATGTAAATTCTTGGTTCCCATCTCAGATCTACAGAATCAGAAACTCTGAGGGTGGGGCCCAGCAATCTGCGCTTTAACAAGACATCCAGGTGATGCTGATGCATGTTGCAGGTGTTTAAGAGGCCACTGCAGTAATCTAGGTGAACAAGGATCCAGGTGAATAATGAACTGAGGCAAGGATGGGAGTAATGGAGACAAGGCAACACATTAGAAAGCTATTTGGGTAGAATCTTTTTGTACCTCTCTCATAACATTTCCCACTCTATACTATGGCTATCAATGTCCCCATCCCCTCCATGGGGTTGTAAGACCCTTTGTATTTTGTGTCCCCACCCCTCCTCTATTAGATTGTCAGTGTCTTGGGGGCAGAGACCTCATTTTTCCCCCTACTCTCTTAGCCTCCTACATGGTCCTTTGAACACAAGTAGAACTCAAGTAAGGGTTAGATGTGCTATATTGCACATACTTTCCTGTCACAATTGGTCCTGGGACCCAGGGATGGGACTGAACCTGTAAGTGGCCTAAAGAATCCCCAGCTGTCAGGAGGGGAGATATAGGGACTGGGAGTTGCAGCTATGATCACAGCAATCCAAGACAGGCAGTAAGAGAGGGAGAGAAGAGAAGTTCAAGAGAAACGTGGAAAGAAAAGGGGAGGATGGAGAATGAAGAAGAATAGAGAAGAAATGGGGCAGGGAGGCAGGGAGAAGTCAGGAAGGAAGAAAAGAAGAAAGAAGAAAAAGGAATTCGGGGAAGGTAGAAGAATTTGAACATCAACTCCCCTTTCTCCTCCAATCCCAGCACCTCCAGCTCTGGCAGGAGTATTTCCTGTCCCTCGTAGTTTTGCTGTGGCATCCATGGTCCCAGTGGCCCCTCCTCATGCTTCCACCCCCACAGTGTATGTACTGTCTGGCCCTGGGATGCCCACTCAGGACACAGAACCTGGCCAGGAACCTGGGACTGGGGCACAGAGCCAGGCCTGGGAGGTGCAGTTTCCTCCCTTCCTACATTCTCTGCTTTATTATACACAGCATCCATAGTCCATGAAGCTGTTGTAACAGTGTTTTAGGAATACATTTTGTTTATGGTTAAGGACATGAGCTTGGAGTTCCTAGTTTATATTCTTGCTCAGCCATCTACTGGCACCAAGAATAGTGCCTAACAAGTGATGGTTCCTTGTGGAATGAATACATAAATAAATGAGTGAATGATGAACAGCTGAGTAAACTAAACCAAACTCATTGCCATTGAGTCCATTCCAATTTATGGCAACCCCATGTGTTACAGAGTAGAACTGAATCCATAGGGTTTTCTTGACTTAATCTGTACAGAAGCAGATCACCAGGCCTTTCTCCCACAGCACTGTTGGGTGAGTTTGAACTGCCAACCTTTAGGTTAGTAGCCAGATGCAAACTGTTTGTACCACCCAGAGACCTGAATGGCTGACTACTAGCTGTAAAACCTTGAGCAAGCTGATCATTCTGAGCTGTAGTTTCCTCACTTGTGAAATAGGGATAGTAATAGTACCTATCTCCCAGGATTGTTGGGAGAATCAACCACTATGTCAAGTGCTTATCCAGGGCCAGTTGCTCAGGTGAATGGAAATGGGCTCACTGCACCCACTACAGCAGTGCTTTCCAATGCAGCATGAGAACCACCTTTGTCAAAACCATCTGGGATAGGGGCTGAATCAAGAGATTTATTGGCCCTACTCCGGACCCACTAAAAGTGATCTTTAGGAGTGAAGCCTAGGACCTGCTTTTTTACAAGCTCCCCAAGTGATTGCCAACCACTATTAAAGCTTAAGAATGCTGTATTAAGGACTAATGGACCACAACTACCACCACCTCCACCAGACTGAGTCCAGTACAACCAGATGGGGCCCAGCTACCACCACTGACTGCTCTGACAGGGATCACAATAGAGGATCCTGGACAGAGCTGAGAAAAATGTAGAATAAAATTCTAACTCACAAAAAAAGGCCAGACTTACTGGCCTGACAGAGACTGAAGAAACCCTGAGAGTACTGTCCTTAGACATCCTTTTAGCTCTGTAATGAAGTCACTCCTGAGGTTCACCCATCAGCCAAAGATTAGACAGTCCCACAAAACAAAATGAGACTAAAGGGGCACACCAGCCCAGAGGCAGGGAGTAGAAGGCAGGAGGGGACAGGAAGCCTGGTAATAGGGAACCCAAGGTCGAGAAGGGAGAGTATTGACATGTTGTGGGGTTGTTAACCAATGTTATAAAACAATATGTGCACTAACTGTTTAGTGAGAAGCTAGTTTGTTCTGTGAATCTTCATCTAAAGCACAATAAGAAAAAGAAAAAGAAAAAAATGCTGTATAAAAGTTTTAGTTTACAAATTAGATATAGAGTCAACATGAATTTAGCCTTTCACAGTTGAGGGCATCAGAGGAGGCTTCAGGTGGACTCCGGTAGAGTAGAATTTATGATAAAATGAAAGACTGTAAGTTCTGTGACATAGTGACAAATGTATTATAACAGCTGGCACAAGAATTCCTCTTGGAGAGGGTCTTAGTTTCCTAATGCTGCTGTAACAGAAATACCACAAGTGAGTGGCTTTAAAGAACAGAAATTTATTTTCTCAAAGTTCTGAAGGCTACAAGTCCAAATCAGGGTCTCAGTCATGTCAATTCCTTACCTGTGGATAGCCCCCCAAGTGTTCCTTGATTTCTTGGCTTTAGATGATCCTGACATGGCATGTGTCTTCTCCAGTTTGTGCTTGCATCTGTGTCTAATATGCTTTTTTTATATTTCAGAAGAGATTAAATTTAGGATATACCCTACATTAATATGGCATCATTAGTATAATAAAGAAAACCCGATTTATAAACAGGATTACATTCACAGGTGCTTCTAGTAAGAGACAGCATACATGGAGACTAAAAGCAGTCTAGAGCCACACTGCCTGAGATCAAATACGAACCTCTACATTGAACACTGTAAAAATTTATTGAAAAAGATTGTAAAAAAATAATCTAAAAAAATGGAGGGATATACTATGTTCTTAGGTAGAAAGACTTAAGATTCAATGCAGTCCCAATCAAAATCCAAGCAAAGTGTCTCTGTATGTGAGTGTGTGTATTGGGGGGGGGGTATAAATTGATAAGCTGATTTTAAAATTTATAGGGAAATTCAAAGAGCTGAGAATAGACAAGGTGATCTTGAAGTCAAGGGTTATATAATTTTTTAAGTCTTCCCTACTAATTTTGATGCATTGATGGGTTGGAAATTTCTAGACTATGTAGATATGAGAAAAAGGAAGGGTATTATTCTGCTGGTGAGGAGGAAAAGAGAGGAAACTTTACAGAGAAGGTGACATTTGAGTCAATCATATCATGTATGGGAGCTCTCCAAGCAGTGGATGGCAAATGGGAGAGAGAGAGAGAGAAAATGAGAGCGAGGGAAAAGAAGAAGGAGGAGGCAGGACCAAAATGGTGGAGTAGTCAGACACTTCCTGTGAAAAGACAAGTGAATTGATTATATATGACAAAATAGAAGTCCTGAACATCAAAGGCAAAGTTGAGGAATCAGACTGAGTGACAGAGGGAGGGAGAGACAGTTCGGAAGCAGCGAAGAGTTGCTAGACCTGACTCAGTGGGAGCCAACACCCTTCAGGCCAGATTGGCTGGTGTGCACGGTGAGGCAAGCAGTGGCACTTGGGAGGCATTTTCCACATTGAGAGAGACCGAGTTACAGAGAGTCTACTCGAGCCTCCAGAATCAGTGAAAAGCGGCACTCAGTCAGCAAAAGATAAGTACATGTGTCTGACCTACCACGTGGGTCAAAAAACACCCCCTTTGGGAAAAACGTCCTTCCCATTTCCCTGCCCCCTCCCTGCTCTGCACCGGGTACCAGATTGGCTTCAATGATTGCCGAGTCCCCTGGGCCAGAAGTAGGTCCTCTCATGCACCCTGAGCTATCCTCCTGGACTTGGAGAGGGTACAAATTAACAAAGAGGAAGAAAATAATCTGTCAGCTCCTGTAAGCCAGGAATTCAGGATAGGCACAGCTCCTTTGCCTAGACACAGGCATAAGGGGTCCTTTCACACCTGCATAGACCTGTATGGGTCCATTCAACAGTGTAGACCCTCATTACCACAGTACAACAGGGTATATACCTGAAGCCTAACTTCAACTGTATCAGCTAAATGGTGAAGTGAAAGGTTCATGACATTTGACCCTGCTCTGCCCATTAAGCAGGGTCCTCACCTACCCACATTAGGTTTCTGAGGACTGGTGGCTCCACCCACACCACCTAGCCACCTGTGACAAAGGTCCAAGAATAAGTGGTGCCTCCCAGTCCTTATAGCCAACAGCATTGGGTGCCCAGAGTCCAGCTGCAAAACCTACATGCTCTAGGAAACAAGGAAATGCTTTCCTCCCAGACACTCAGGAACAGCCATCAGCCCCCTGCCTTGCTAAGCTTGTGACCCCCTACTGCAGCTAGATACCTGTGCCTACACCAATCACCCCTGCCCATCTAGACTGTAGGTGAGAGCCTGCACCACACACTTGGTAACTGACTACCCAGACACCTGAGCTGAATCCATACAAGAAAAGTAAACTGACTTCTAGGCTCACATATCTAGTAACAGATTTAATGACCTGGTGACAGGATGTTAGAGCTTCAGAGGCACCAATAATCAAACTAGCTCACACGAGCAGCGTATTTGGGCATATCATAACAACAACAACAACAAAAAAGCTAGGACACAGTAAGCAAACTTAAAATAAATAAATGTAATAACTTACTGATGGCTCAGAGACAACAGTCAATATCAAATCACATAAAGAACTCCCAAAATAAAGAATCAACAAATTTTCTGGAGGAAGAGAATTTCTTGGAATTACCAGAGGCAAAATACAAAAGATTAATATACAGAACTCTTTAAGTGATCAGGAAGGAGATCATGTAAAATGGAGAACAAGCAAGAAATACATAGACATAGCAATACAGGAACCTAAGAAGATTAGAGAAGACCACAATGCCAAATTTAATAGGCTTCAAGAATACCTAGAGAGACAGCAAACAGAAACCCAGAAGATTAACAATAAAATTTCAGAATTAGACAACTCAGTAGAAAGTCACAGAAGCAGAATTGAGGCAATGGAAGTCAGAATTAGTGAGATTGAAGATAAAACACTTGACACTAACTTATGTGAGGAAAAATCAGACAAAAGAATTTAAAAAAATGAGAACTCTAAGAATTATGTGGGACTCTACCAAGAGGAATAACCTACGAGTGACTGGAGTACGTGCACAGGAGCGGATAAGAGAAAACACAGAGAGAATTGTTAAAGATTTGCTGGCAAAAAACTTCCCTGATATGATTACAGATGAGAAGATTACTACCCAAGATGCTTATCAAACCCCACAGAAGGTATATCCTAAAAGAAAGTCAGCAAGACATATTATAATCAAACTTGTCAAAACCAAAGATAAACAGACAATTTTAAGGGCAGTTAGGAATAAACAAAAGACATCTATAGAGGAGAGTCAATAAGACTAAGCTCGGACTACTTAGCAGAAATCATGCAGGCAAGAAGGCAATGGGATGACATATATAAAGCCTTGAAGGAAAAAAATTGCCAGCCTAGAATTACATATCCAGCAAAAACTGTCTCTAAAATATAATGGCAAAATTAGGGCATTTCCAGATAAATAGAAGTTTAGGGAATTTGTAAAAATCAAACCAAAATTACAAGAAATACTAAAGGAAGTCCTCTGGTTAGAAAATCAGTAACATCAGATAACAACCCAAGACTAGAACACAAGACAGAACAACCAGATATCAACCCAGATAGGGAAGTCACAAAAATAAATTGAAGCTAAAACACTGAAAATAGGGAAACAGAGATGTGACTATGTAAAAGATGACAACATTAAAACAAAAAAGAGGGACTAAAAAATGTAGTCTTAGATCTTTCATATGGAGAGGAAGTCAAGGCAATATAAAGAAATAGAAGAGTGAGTTAAACTTATAAAAATAAAGGTAAATATTAAGGTAACTACAAAGGAAACTAACAATCCTACACATCAAAATAAAAAACAAGAAAGACATAAAGACTTAGCAAATAATAAATCAACAACAATGAAAAAGATGAAAAGAAAATACATAAAGAAAAACGACTCAGCACAGAAAATTAAGAGGAACAAAGAAACTGCCAACAACACACAAAAAAAGACATCAAAATGACAGCACTAAACTCATACCTATCAGTAATTATGCTGAATGTAAATGGACTAAATGCACCAATAAAGAGACACAGAGTGGCAGAATGGATAAAAAAAAATATGATCCGTCTATGCTGCCTACAAGAGACACACCTTACACTTAAAGACACAAACTAAAACGCAAAGCTGGAATAACTATATATCAAGCAAACAACATTCAAAAAAGAGCAGGAGTGGCAATAGTAATCTCTGACAAAATACTCTGTAAAGTAAAATCCACCACAAAGGATAAGGAAAGATATTATATAATGATTAAAGGGTCAATACACTAAGAGGACATAACTATAATAAATATTTACACTCCCAATGACAAGGCTCCAAAATACATAAAATAAACTCTCACAGCATCAAAAAGAGATAGACACCTCCACAATAATAGTAGGAGACTTCAACACACCATTTTCAGTGAAGGACAGAACATCCAGAAAGAAGCTCAATAAAGACACAGAAGATCTAAATGCCACAATCAACCAACTTGATCTCATAGACATATACGGAACACTCCACACAACAGCTGCCAAGTATACTTTCTTTTCCAGTGCACATGGAACATTCTCCAGATTAGACCACATATTAGGTCATAAAGCAAGCCTTAACAGAATCCAAGGCATTGAAATATTACAAAGCATCTTTTCTAATCGTAAAACCATAAAAGTAGAAATCTATAACAGAAAAAGCAAGGAAGAAAATCAAACACATGGAAACTGAACAACACCTTGCTCAAAAATTACCGGGTTATAGAAGAAATTAAGGATGGAATAAAGAAATTCACAGAATCAAATGAGACTGAAAACACATCCTTTGGGACACAGCAGAAGCAGTGCTCAGAGGTCAATTTATACCAATAAATGCACACATCCAAAAAGAAGAAAGGGCCAAAATCAAAATATTAACCTAAGAACTGGAGTAAGTAGAAAGAGAGCAGCAAAAGAAGCCCTCAGGGGCCAGAAGAAAGGAAATAATAAGAATTAGGGCAGAATTAAATGAAATAGAGAATAGGAAAACAATCAAAAGAGTTGACAAGATCAAAAGTTGGTTCTTTGAAAAGATCAATAAATTTGATAAACCATTGGCCAAACTGACAAAAGAAAAACAGAAGACGAAGCAAATAACCCATATAAGAAATGAGATGGGTGATATCACAACAGACCCAACTGAAATTAAAAGACTCATAACAGAATACTATGAACAACTGTACTCTAACAAATTTGAAAACCTCAAGGAAATGGACAGATTTCTAGAAACTCACTACCTACCTAAACTAACACAAACAGAGGTAGAACTAAATAAACCAATAACAAAAGAAGAGATTGAAAATGTAATTAAAAAACTCCCAACAAAAAAAGGAACTCTGGCTGTGATAGTTTCACTGGAGAATTCAACTAAACTTTCAGAGAAGAGTTAACACCATTACTACTAAAGGTGTTTCAGAGCATTGAAAAGGATGGAATACGCCTAAACTCATTCTAAGAAGCCAGCATAACCCTGATACCAAAACCACGTAAAGACACTACAAAAAAAGAAAATTACAGACCAATATCCTTCATAAACATTTACGCAAAAATCTGCAACCAAATTCTACCCAATAGAATTCAACAACATACCAAAAAAATAATTCACCATGACCAAGTGGAATTCATACCAGGTAGGCAGGGATGGTTCAACGGTAGAAAAACAATCAATGTAATCCATCACATGTATAAAACAAAAGACAAGAACTGGATAATCTTATTAATTGATGAGGAAAGGCATTTGACAAAGTCCAACACCCATTCAGGATAAAAACTCTCAACAAAATAGGAATAGAAGGGAAATTCCTCAATGTAATTAAGGGCATTTATACAAAGTCAACAACAACATCATCCTAAATGGAGTGCAAAAGCATTTCCCTTGAAAGTGGGAACCAGACAAGGATGCCCTTTATCACTACTCTTATTAAACATTGTGCTGGAGGTCCTAGCCAGAGCAATTAGACTAGAAAAAGAAATAAAGGGCATCCAAATTGGTAGGGAAGAAGTAAAAGTATCCCTATCAGCAGATGATATGATATTATACACAGAAAACTCCCAAAGAATACACAAGAAAACTACTAGAACTAACAGAATATTTCAGCAAAGTATCAGGACACAAGATAAACATACAAAAATCATTTGGAACCCTCTACACCAACAAAAAGAACTTCAAAGAGGAAATCCCAAATCAATACCATTTATAATAGTCCCCAAGAAGTTAAAATACTTAGGAATAAATCTAACCAGCGATATAAAAGACCTATACAAAGAAAACTACAAGACACTACTGCAAGAAACCAAAAGAGACCTACATAAGTGGAAAAACATAGCTTGCTCATAGATAGGAAGATTCAACATTGTGAAAATGTCAATTCTACCCAAAGCGATCTACAGTTATAATGTAATTCCAATCCAAATACCAACGGCATTTTTTAATGAGATGGAGAAACAAATCACTAACTTCATATGGAAGGGGAAGAGGCCTCAGATAAGCTAAGCATTACTCAAGAAGAACCAGCTGGGAGGCCTCACACTACCTCATTTTAGAACCTGTTTTACCGCTGTGGTAGTCAAAACAGTGGGATAGTTGTACAACAACACTTATATAGACCAGTGGAACAGAATTGAGAATCCAGATATAAATTCATCCACCTATAAGCAGCTGATATTTGACAAAGGCCCGAAGTTCATTAATTGAAAACAGTCTCTTTAACAACTGGTGCTGGCATAACTGGATATCCATCTGCATAAAACTGAAACAAGACCCATACCTCACACCATGCACAAAAACGAACTCAAAATGGATCAAGGACCTAAATATGAAATCTAAAATGACAAAGATCAAAGAAGAAAAAATAGGGACAATGCTAAGAACCCTAATACATGGCATAAACAAAATACAAACCATAAGTAACAATGCACAAACACCAGAAGTGAAACTAGATAACTGGGAGTTCCTAAAAATCAAACACGCTCATCAAAAGACTTCACCAAAAGAGTAAAAAGAGAACCTAAAGACTGGGAAAAAATGTTTGGCTATGACAAATTCAATCGGCATCTAATCTCTAAAATCTACAAGATACTGCAAAACCTCAACAACAAAAAGACAAATAACCAAATTAAAAAATGGGCAAAGGATATGAACAGGCATTACACCAAAGAAGACATTCAGGCTGCCAACGGACACATGGGGAAATGCTCATGATCATTAGCCATTAGAGAAATGCAAATCAAAACTACAATGAAATACCATCTCACCCCAACAAGGCTAGCATTATTCCAAAAAACACCAAATAATAAATGTTGGAGAGGTTGTGGAGAGACTGGAACACTTATATACTGTTGGTGGGAATGTAAAATGGTACAACCACTTTGGAAATCGATTTGATGCTTCCTTAAAGTTAGAAATAGATGTAAATAAATCCACCTATGGTCACCTGATCTTCAACAAGGGCCCAAAGTCCATCAAATGGGGAAAAGACAGTCTTTTTAACAAATGGTGCTGGCAAAACTGGATATCCATCTGCAGAAAAATGAAACAGGACCCATACCTCACACTATATACAAAAACTACTTCAAAATGGATCAAAGAGCTGAATATAAAGCCTAAAACTATAAAGTTCATAGAAGAAAAAATAGGACCAATACTTCAGGCCTTAATACATGGCATTAACAGGATACAAACCATAACCATCAACACACAAACCCCAATAGATAAGCTAGATAACTGGGATCTTCTAAAAATCAAACACCTATGCTCTTCAAAAGACTTCACCAAAAGAGTACAAAGAGAACCTACAGACTGGGAAAAAATTTTTGCACAGTGCAAGTCAGACAAAGGTCTAATCTCCGTAATCTACAAGAAAATCCAACACCTCTACAACAAAAAGACAAATAATCCTATTAAAAAACGGGCAAAGGAAATGAACAGACACTTCACCAAAGAAGACATTCAGATGGCCAACAGACACATGAAGAAATGCTCGCGATCACTAGCCATTAGAGAAATGCAAATTAAAACCACAATGAGATACCATCTCACCCTGGCATTACTGGCACGAATCCAAAACACTGGAAATAACAAATGTTGGAGGGGCTGCGGGGAGATCGTAACACTTATGCACTGCTGGTGGGAATGCAAAATGATACAACCATTTTGGAAAATGATATGGCGCTTCCTCAGAAAGCTAGAAATAGACATACCATTTGATCCAGCAATCCCACTCCTAGGAATATATCCTAGAGAAATAAGAGTCGTCACTCGAATAGACATATGCACACTTATGTTCATGGCAGCATTGTTCACAATAGCAAAACGATGGAAACAACCTAGATGCCCATCAACAGATGAATGGATAAACAAACTATGGTACATACACACAATGGAGTACTATGCAAATGAGAAAGAACAGCAATGAATCTGTGAAGCATCTCATAACATGGATGAAACTGGAGGACATTATGCTGAGTGAAATAAGTCAATCACAAAAGGACAAATATTGTATGAGACCTCTATTGTAAAAACCCATGAAAAAGTTCACACACAAAATGTAAGAATCTTTGTTGGTTACCAGGGATGGGAGGGGTGGGGGTGGGGGAATATTAAATAGACAACAGATAAGTGGTATCTTGGGTGAAGGGTGAGACAGTTCACAATACAGGAGAAACCAGCACAACTTGTACAAGGAAAGGTCATGGAAGCCCCATAGAGAGATCCAACCTCCCTGAGGGACTGAATTGCTGGGCAGAGGGCTCTGGGGACCATGGTCTTGGGGAACATATAGCTCAATTGGCATGACACAGCTTATAGAGACAATGTTCTACATTCTACCTTGTTGAGTAGTGTCTGGGGTCTTAAAAGCCTGTGTGTGGCCATCTAAGATACTCTAATGGTCTCATCCCTTCGGGAGCAAGGGAGAATGAAGAGACTAGGATACAAGGAAAAGATTAGTTCGAAGGACTAATTGTCCACAGCTACCAAGGCCTCCACCGGACTGAGTCCAGTACAGCTAGATGGTGCCCGGCTACCACCACTGACTGCTCTGACCAGGATCACAACAGAGGGTTCTGGACAGAGCTGGAGAAGGATGTAGAGCATAATTCTAACCCACAAAAAAAGACCAGATTTACTGGCCTAAAGGAGACTGGAGAAAACCCGAGAGTATGGCCCCCAGACACCCTTTTAGCTCAGTGGTGAAGTTACCTCTGAGGTTCACTGTTCAGCCTGGGAGTGGACAGCCCCATAAAACCAAATGAGACTAACGAGGTACAGGAGTCCAGTGACAAGGGCCAGAAGGCAGAAGGGGACAAGAAAGCTGGTGATAGGGAACCCAAGGTTGAGTAAGGATATTGTTGATGTGTTGTGAGATTGTTAACCATTGTCATAGGGCAACATTTGTAGTAACTGTTAAATGTGAAAGTGTTTTGTTCTGTAAGCCTTCATCTTAAGTGAGAATAACAGCACAATTGGAAGAGCGTAGTCAATGTCACTGAACTGTGCATGTAGAAATTTTTGAAATGGTGTATCTTTGGCTATGTGTATTTTCACCAAAAAAAAAAAAAAAAGAGTTTGAGAAGTTAGAGGGTTGATATGTTGTGGGGTTGTTAACCAATGTCATAAAACAACATGTGTACTTCTGTTTCATGAGAAACTATTTGTTCTGTAAGCCTTCACCTGAAGTACAATAAAAAAAAAAGCTAGAAATAGAAATACCATAGGATCTAGCAATCCCACTCCTAAGAATATATCCTAGAGAAATAAGAGCCATCACACGAATAGATATATGCACACTAATGTTCATTGCAGCACTGTTCACAATAGCAAAAAGTTGGAAACAACCTAGGTGCCCATCAACGGATGAATGGATAAATAAATTGTGGTATATTCACACTATGAAATACTACACAATGATAAAGAACAAAGATGAACACATGAAACATAACATGCAGGAATCTGGAGGGTATTATGCTGAGCAAATTTAATCTGTTGCAAAAGGACAAATGTTGTATAAGACCTCTATTATAAGAACTCAAGAAATGGTTTAAACACAGAAGAAAATATTCTTTGATGGTTATGATGGTGGGGAGAGATGGAGAGCAGTATTCACTAACTAGATAGTAGAAAAGAAGTATCATAGGTGAAGGGAAGGACAATAGACACTACAGGAGAAGTCAGCACAACTGGACTAAACCAAAAGCTATGAAGTTTCCTGAATACAACCAAACACTCAAGGGACAGAGTAGCAGGCACTGGTGTCTGGGGACCAGGGTTTCAGGGAACATCTAGGTCAATTGGCATAACAAAGTTTATTAAGAAAATGTTCTGCATCCCACTCTGGTATGTGGCGTCTGGGATCTTAAAAGCTAATGAGCAGCCATCTAAGGTGCATCAATTGATCCCAACCCACCTGGAGCAAAGGAGAATGAAGAACACTAAAGACACAAGGAAAATATTAGTCCAAGAGACAGAAATGGCCACGTAAACCAGAGACTTCATCAGACTGAGACCAGAAGAACTAGATGGTTCCCGGCTACCACCTGACTGCCCTGACAGGGAACACAACAGAGAGTCCCTGATGGAGCAGGAGAAAAGTGGGGTGCAGGACTCAATTCTAGTAAAAAGACCAGACTTATCGGTTTGACTGAGACTGGAGGGACCCTGGAATACATAGCACTTGCACTCTCTGTTAGCCCATAACTGAAACCATTCCTGAGGCCAACTTTTCAGACAAAGATTAGACTGGACTATGGGACATAGAATGATACCTGTGAAGAGTGTCGTTCTTGGCTCAAGTAGATACATGAGACTAAATGGGCAGCACTTGTCCAGAGGCAATATGAGAAGGCAGAGAGTGTCAAGAGCTGGTTAAATGGACAGGGGAAATACAGGGTGGAAGGGAGGAGTGCGCTGTCACAGTATAGGGAGAGCAACTAGGGTCATATAACAATGTGTGTATAAATTTTTGTGTAAGAAGCTAACTTGATTTGTAAACTTTCACTTAAAGCACAATTAAAAAAAAAAAAGGAGAAGAAGGAAAGGAAGGAAGGGAGAAAGGAAATATGGCTTTGGGAGAGCATTAAAAAAAGTGTGTGGATCAACAAAATTGACAAACCACTGGCCAGACTGACAAAAGAAAAACAGCAGAGGGCACAAATAACCCAAATAAGAAATGAAATGGGGGACATTACAACAGACCCAACTGAAATAAAAAGGATTATCATAGAATATTATGAAAAACTATATTCCAACAAATTTGAAAACCTAGAGGAAATGGATAAATTTCTAGAAACATACGGCCTACCCAAACTACAACAAAGTGATATTGAAAATCTGAACAGACCCATAACAAGAGAAGAGATTGAAAAGGTAATAAAAAAACTCCCAACCATAAAAAGCCCTGGCCCAGATCGCTTCACTGGAGAATTCTACAAAACATTTACAGAAGAGCTTGTACCAGTTCTACTCAAGCTATTTCAGAGCATAGAAGAGGAAGCAACACTTCCAAATTCATTCTATG
This sequence comes from Dugong dugon, assembly GCA_030035585.1. Classification (NCBI taxonomy): domain Eukaryota; kingdom Metazoa; phylum Chordata; class Mammalia; order Sirenia; family Dugongidae; genus Dugong; species Dugong dugon. The sequence continues at coordinate 40,119,196 of CM057476.1, read as the reverse complement.
AAGCCAGCATAACGCTGATACCAAAACCAGGCAAAGACATCACAAAAAAAGAAAATTACAGACCAATATCTCTCATGAATATAGATGCAAAAATTATGAACAAAATTCTATCCAATAGAATTCAGTATCATATAAAAAAAAAATACACCAAGACCAAGTAGGATTCATACCAGGTATGCAAGGATGGTTTAACATTAGAAAATCCATCAACGTAATCCACCACATAAATAAAAGGAAAGAAAAAAATCACATGATCATCTCAATTGACGCAGAAAAGGCATTTGACAAAGTCCAACACACATTCCTGATAAAAGCTCTCAATAAAATAGGTATAGAAGGGAAATTTCTCAGCATAATAAAGGGCATCTATGCAAAACCAACAGCCAACATCATTCTTAATGGAGAGAGGCTGAAAACATTCCCCTTGAAAACAGGAACAAGACAAGGATGCCCTTTATCACCACTCCTATTTAAAATTGTGCTGGAAGTTCTAGCTAGAGCAATAAGGCAAGAGAAAGAAATAAAGGGCATCCAAATTGGTAATGAAGAAGTTAAACTCTCCCTGTTTGCAGATGATATGATACTATACATAGAAAACCCTAAAGACTCCACGAGAAATCTACTGGAACTAATAGAAAGATTCAGCAGAGTAGCAGGATACAAGATAAATATTAAAAAATCAGTTGGATTCCTATACACCAGTAAAGAGAACGATGAAAAGGAGATCAGGAAATCAATACCATTTTCAATAGTCCCTAAAAAGATCAAATACTTAGGAATAAATCTGACCAGGGATGTAAAAGACCTATACAAAGAAAACTACAAAACACTGCTGCATGAAACCCAAAGGGATCTACATAAATGGAAAAACATACCATGCTCATGGATAGGCACAGTCAACATTGTGAAAATGTCAATTCTACCTAAAGCAATTTACAAATACAATGCAATCCCGATCCAAATACCAACAACATTCTTCTAAGAGATGGAAAAACTAATTATTAACTTTATATGGAAAGGGAAGAAACCCCGAATAAGTAAAGCACTACTGAAGAAGAAGAATAAAGTTGGAGGACTCACACTACCTGACTTGAGAACCTACTATACAGCTACATACTCAAAACAGCCTGGTACTGGTACAATGACAGACACATTGACCAACGGAACAGAATTGAGAACCCAGATGTAAATCCATCCACCTACGGTCACCTGATCTTTGACAAGGGCCCAAAGTCCATCAAATGGGGAAAAGACAGTCTTTTTAACAAATGGTGCTGGCAAAACTGGATACCCATTTGTAGAAAAATGAAACAGGACCCATACCTCACACCATACACAAAAACTACTTCAAAATGGATCAAAGACCTGAATATAAAGCCTCAAACTATAAAATTCATAGAAGAAAAAATAGGACCAACACTTCAGGCCTTAATACATGGCATTAACAGGATAGAAACCATAACCATCAACGCACAAACCCCAATAGATAAGCTAGATAACTGGGATCTTCTAAAAATCAAACACCTATGCTCTTCAAAAGACTTCACCAAAAGAGTAAAAGGAGAACCTCCAGACTGGGAAAAAATTTTTGGACAGTACAAGTCAGACAAAGGTCTAATCTCCATAATCTACAAGAAAATCCAACACCTCTACAACAAAAAGACAAACAATCCTATCAAAAAATGGGCAAAGGAAATGAACAGACACTCCACCAAGGAAGACATTCAAATGGCCAACAGACACATGAGGAAATGCTCGCGATCACTAGCCATTAGAGAAATGCAAACTAAAACCACAATTAGATACCAACTCACCCCGGCATTACTGGCATGAATCAAAAATACTGGAAATAACAAATGTTGGAGGGGCTGTGGGGAGATGGGAACTCTTATATACTGCTGGTGGGAATGCAAAATGATACAACCATTTTGGAAAATGATATGGCACTTCCTCAGAAATCTAGAAATAGACATACCATTCGATCCAGCAATCCCACTCCTAGGAATATATCCTAGAGAAATAAGAGTCATCACTCGAATAGACATATGCACACCTATGTTCATGGCAGCATTGTTCACAATAGCAAAATGATGGAAACAACCTCGATGTCCATCAACAAATGAATGGATACACAAACTATGGTACATACACACAATGGAGTACTATGCAACGAGAAAGAACAGCAATGAATCTGTGAAGCATCTCATAACATGGATGAAACTGGAGGACATTATGCTGAGTGAAATAAGTCAATCACAAAAGGACAAATATTGTATGAGACCTCTATTGTAAAAACCCATGAAAAAGTTCACACACAAAATGTAAGAATCTTTGTTGGTTACCAGGGATGGGGGGGGGGGGAACACTAAATAGGTAATAGATAAGTGGTAACTTGGGTGAGAGGTGAGATAGTACACAATACAGGGGAAACTAACACAACCTGCACAAGGAAAGGTCATGGAGGCCCTATAGACACATCCAAACCCCCCGAGGGACTGAGTTGTTGGACGGAGGGCTCTGGGGACCATGGTCTCGGGTAACATCTAGCTCAATTGGCATGACACTACTTATAAAGATAATCCTCTACATTCTACCTTGGTGAGTAGTGTCTGGGGTTTTAAAAGCCTATGAGCGGCCATCTAAGATACTCCACTGGTCTCATCCCTTCGGGAGCAAGGGAGAATGAAGAGAACAGGATTCAACAAAAAGATTAGTCCAAAGGACTAATTGTCCACAGCTACCAAGGCCTCCACCGGACTGAGTCCAGTACAGCTAGATGGTGCCCGGCTACCACCACTGACTGCTCTGACCAGGATCACAACAGAGGGTTCTGGACAGAGCTGGAGAAGGATGTAGAGCATAATTTTAACTCCCCCCCAAAAAAAAATAAATAAATAAAGACCAGATTTACTGGCCTAAAGAATACTGGAGAAGCCTCAAGAGTGTGGCCCCCGGACAGCCTTTCAGCTCAGAGGTGAAGTTACCTTCGAGGTTCGATGTTAAGCCTGGGAGTGGACAGCCCAGTAAAACTAAATGGGACTAACGAGGTACAGGAGTCTGGTGACAAGGGCCAGAAAGCAGAGGGGGAGTAGGAAACTGATGATAAGGAACACAAATTGAATAAGGACACTGTCGATGTATTGTGAGATTGTTGACCACTGCTATAGGGCAACATTTGTAGTAACTATTAAATGGGAGGCTGTTTTGTCCTGTAAGCCTTCATCTTGGGCGAGAATGGCAGCACAATTGGAAGAGCATAGTCAATATCACTTAAATGTGTAAGTAAAAAGTTTTGAAATGGTGTTAAAATAAAATAAAAAAAACAAAAAACAAAAAACAAACGAGACTAAAGAGGTACAGTAGTCCAGTGACAAGGGCCAGGAGACAGAAGGGGACAAGGAAGTCCCCTGGTGATAGGGAACACAAGGTGGAGTACGGATATTCTTGATGTGCTGTGAGATTGTTAACCATTGTCATAGGGCAACAAGTGCAGTAACTGTTAAATGAAAAACTATTTTGTTCTGTAAGCCTTCATCTTAAGTGAGAATAACAGCACAGTTGGAAGAGCGTAGTCAATGTCACTGAACTGTGAATGTAGAAATTTTTGAAACGGTGTATCTTTGGCTATCCGTATTTTCATCAAAAAAAAAAAAAAAAAGGTTGAGAATTTAGAGGCTTAATATGTTGTGGGGTTGTTAACCAATGTCATAGAACAACATGTGTACTACTATTTCATGAGAAACTATTTGCTCTGTAAGCTTTCACCTGAAGTTCAATAATATATATATATATAAAAAAAAGTGTGTGGGGGGAGCTGGTGTGACAGCATGGAATTTAGAAAGAGCACAGCATATTCCAAGGACTTTAAATTACTTAAGGTGGTGGGAGCTTTGGCCGAATGAGGAGGGTACGAGAGATGAGGTAGAAAATGCAGATGGACATCCAGGACATTAAAGGATTTGAATTTCATAGATAATTCAAGTTAAATTTGAGCTTTATCCCTATGAAAAAGTGCTAAAATCCATTAGTCATCAGGGAAATGCAAATTGAAACCAAAAAGAGATACTAGCTCACACCTACCAGAATGGCTTAAATGGAAAAGAAGAGGTATGAAACAACTGGAACTCTCATACATACAGTTGGTGGGAGTGTATACTGGTATACCCATTTTGAAAAACTATTTCACAATGTCTGTAAAGCTGAGCATACACATACTCTATGACTCACCATTTCCACTCCTAGATGTATACCCTGCAGAAAAAATGCACATTCACCAAAAGACATTTATAAAAATGTTCATAGCAACACTATTCATAGTAGCCAAACACTAAAACACACTAGAGTAGGTATTTCACTCTAGGGATTGCTATACAGCAATGAGCATTAGCAAATAGAATCACTCATAACAACATGGATAACGCTCAAACATAAGGTTTAGTGAAAAGAAGCCAGACACAAAGAAATACATATTATATAATTTCATTCATACAAAGTTTAAGAATAGGCAAAACTATTCTATGTTTTTAGAAGTCACAACAGGGCTTATGACTGGACAAGGGCTTAGTGACTGGACAAGAGCATAGTGGGGGTTTCTGGGGTTCTGGTAATGCTCTGTTTCTTGATCTGGGAATAGGTTATATGATTATGTGCCTTTTGTGAAAATTAATCCAGCTGAAACACTTATCATTTATATACTTTTCTATATGTATGTTGTATTTTAATAAGAAGTTAAAAAGTCAAAAAAGACAGTAAAACAAAAGAAAAACAAATAAACAACAACAACAACAAAATCCAGAATCCTCGGCCCCACTCAGGCATAAAACCAAAAACCAAATCTATTGCCGTTGAGTTGATTCCACCTCATAGTGACTCTATAGGACAGAGTGGAAATGCCCCATAGGGTTTCCAAGGCTGTAATCTTTACAGAAGCAAATTGTCACGTTTCTCCCACAGAGCAGCTAGTGGGTTCGAATTGCCGACCTCTTTGTTAGCAGCCAAGCGCTTAACCACTGCGCCACTGTAACTCCTTCACCCAGACATACTGAATTAAATCTCTGGGGGTAAGGCCATGTTGTAGCCAGTCTCCAAAATGGCTTCCTATGATTCTTACCTTCAGGTATCCAGTCTTGTGTAGTCACCTCACACATTGAAAAGCTGAACTGTGTAACTAATAGAACATTATGGAAAAGATGGGATATAAGTTCTGAATCTAGTCACAGAAGACATTTCATCTCCTATCTTCTTCTCTCTCCTGGATCATTCTCTCTGGGAAAAGCCAGCCACCCTATCATAAGGCAATAAAACAGGCTTGTAGGGAAATCCACATGGTGAGAAACTGAAGCCTTCTACCAATATCCAGCAGCAGCTTGCCAGCTATGTAAATGAGACATCTTGGAAGCAGATCCTCCAGTCCCAGTCAAGCTTGCAAAAGAATGTAGCTCCCACCTAGGTCTTGAGTGCACCCTCATCAGAGTCAATACCACTCAAATTCTTGACTCATAAAAATTGTGTGAGATAATATATATTTATTGTTGTTTGAAACTCTAAGTTTTGGGGTAATTTGTTAAGCAATAATAGATAACAAATACAGGCCAAGACATACATATTTTTAAAAGCCCCCTAGATATTGATGCACAACCAAGATAGAGAACCTTTAGCATAGTATTTTGCCTCTACCTTTGGTGTCATAGTTAACATTTTGTATTAGTAATATTCCTTGCTGGTCTTCACTGCTTGATTGTGAGCTCATTAACTGAAAGAACGATGTTTTGTTCATTTGGGTATCTTCAGTGCCCAGAAGAGCACCTGGCACAGAGTGAGTAGTCTGTAAATATTTGCTGAATTGATATAACCCTTCCAATAAACATAGAGTGTAGGACCTACCATTGTCACCAGCCAGCCAAACTGCTTCAAATTCAATGCATGTCTTAAAAGATCTACATCAAGTCAAAGACTGGACTAGTATTGGGGTTCCAAAGAAGAGGAGGACCAATCTCTGTAGCCAGGTTACTCAGTCAAGGAGGGAAGCCATCAGAGACACTAAGGGGAACATGCCATGTTTGATGGAGGAACCACAGACGAAGGGATCAGTTCAGCTTAGATGAACCTGAGACATTTCCAGGAATAAACAATGCTTGAGCCACGTCCCGAAGAGTAACTAGGCATTCACCAGGTGGACAAAGGAGGGAGAAGGCATTTAGGGAAGATAGCAGAGCCATGTGCATAAGCAGAATGATTTGAAACTACATGAATTATTGGAGGAGAGTGGTGGAAGGGAAAGACATGAGTACTGTGGTAAGGAGGTTGGATGTATCTTGTAAGTTAAGTCACAGAGGATTAAACAGAAAAGTCCTGGAGATCTATTTTCAAAAGACTACAGCTATTGACAACCCTATAGAGCACAGTTTACTCTGACACATGATTTAGGAAATAATATTGAAATCATTAATTTCCTCTCCTTGAGCATGGAGAATTTACCCAGCTGGAGCTGGGCTCCTAAGGACTCAAGGACTCACAGGGACACATCAACTGGGCCCTAAGATAAAGACAACAGCCAGGATAATCTTGGAAGCTGTCTTTTAGGGAAGAAATATATCTTTTAGGGAATCTTTCACATAAACCATTCAAACAGAAGAGAAAAGACTTTCCAGTCTTCTCTTTTTCTATTAACATTTAGTGAACAGAAAATTGTTGGACCAATGAAGACCCTCCTGACTGTAGTTACTGAAAACTGTACCAATGATTGTTAAGAAAGACAATTCAAAATGTAGGATCACAATTTCTGGCCAATCTGTGAGGAGGTGAAGCTTTCAATGGTTTTGCCCATTTGTGATGCTAATATACACTGATGTCTCTGTAACGTTCTTTAGACTCAGGCAGACATGGTTCTAGCAGCATGCTTGTCCATTTTCCCATTCTTGCCTATTCTGTAATATTCTTTGGACTTGGACAGACATGGCTGTGGTAGCATGGTTGTCCACTTCCTACTTTTGCCTTTTTGAATATATGCCAAAAAAAAAAAACCTTTCTTTCTGCTTTACTAAACTTTGAGATGTTTTTCCCCTACAACACACACATGAAATCGCCATGAGTTGGAATCAACTCAGAGGCAACTGGTTTGGTTAGTTTGTTTCTCTTAGTTTAGCATGACCCAGTTTTCACTTTTAGAAAGATCACTCTGGTTGCAGTGTGTAAAATGAATTATAAGGCAAAACCGAAGATCACAAGACAACTTGAAGAAAGTGCGGGTATTGCAATGATCCAGGTGGGAGAAGGTAAGGGCCTGACTGAGGCAAAGGAGATGGAGAGGCGGGGAAGGTATGAAGGAGATGCTCTTACTGGTAAGAAATAAAGTATGAAGACTAGAGTATGAAACTTCTACAACTTCTCCCATAAAAAGGTTGGGAGAAGGAGGGTGGATGATAGGTATATTACACAGGCAATGTTTTCTTTACATATCCCTGGTGGCACAGTGGTTAAAGTGCTTGGGCTGCCATTCGAACCCACCAGCTGCTCCACAAGAGAAAGATGTGGCAGTCTGCTTCTGTAAAGATTTACAGCCTTGGAAACTCTATGGAGCAGTTTTACTCTGTCCTATAGGGTCACTGTGAGTTGGAATCAACTGGGAGGCAATGGGTATGCTGTAATGCTTTCTTTTAAAATTTTCTCCTCAGAGCAGGGAAAAGACAGAAAAGAGAAAAGGAGAGAGGGGATGGGATTCATGAGGAAATGTGGTACTATGCTAATGTCACTTGGGAAATATAACCAGCCCACAATTTCCATCTATTATCTTAGGTAAAAATACATTCTTTAAAACCATGAGTGTGAAATAAACGAGCATATGAGACCATGTTGTCCAAAAGGCCTCAGCAGAATGTCTTCCTTAGACAGCAGCCTTCAGGTAACACTGCCAGCATTCTGCAGCCCCAGCAAGGATCTGTGCTTTTGTCACGGTAATTTGCAACGGGAAATAAAAAACTCCCGCTTATCTAAGAAATGCATCTGAAACTCCATGGCTGGCAGATGTTTAAGAGCATTGAACAGATGTCTGTCTGACGCACCAGAAGTCATATAAGTATATTGGAAAGTACATATGTATCAATCAGTTCCTGACTACTGTAGCAGAGAAAATATTCTAGCTCTGCATTTAGGGGCTTTGCACTTTTGCCTTCCTGACTTCTCTCCTGCAGAATATTGGTGGCTGCTCGGAAACTTCTGCTCACTAGAATTCGGAAGGGTCTTATTGACCCCATCTATTTTATTCTCTCTGAGCAAGACAGAACCCAGCTAAACAAGGACTTCTGGGTGGCTTCGGATGTTCTCTCATAGTCTCATAAGGCTTCTGTCTCCAGCTCTTACTCCTGGTGTTCATCCTGTATCTTGAATCGCCTTCCCACATTCTCTCTTTCTCTCTTAGGTCTCAGGGCACTTATTTTTTGCCTCTCAGCTCCATCCCTATCTAGCTCTTTCACACAGGACAGTTTGGTGGTCTTTAGATTCATTCTCAAATTAGCTTAATCCTACCTAGTCTCCTTTCTTTTTTGGCGGATGAATGACATCTACTTCCTCCAGAGAAGTGGGTCGTGTAGTGGAGGCCAGCTGGGTGCTGTAGAAAGAGTATGGTAAAAGATAAAATGAACGAAACCAAAACAAAACAAACAACAAAGCATGGCTTTGGGAATCAGGAAAATCTGGGTTTCTATCACAGTTCTTCCCCTCCCTACTTGGAGGACCCTGTGTGGGTCTCTTAATCTCTCTACACCTCTGTTTCTTCATGCAAAAAATGAGAGCAAAATCTCCCTTACAAAGGCAATCCATTCCAAGCAGCCAGGTAAGGAAGGCACAAGGGAAGCACCCAGCAAATGTTGGCTTCCTTCTCTGGGATACTTTACACACAAAATAATCCTATCGAAGAGCTGTCACTATCTATATTTTACATACAAGGAAACTGATTTTGAGAGATTAAATGAACTGCTGAAAATCATGCAGCTAGAGAGACCAGAATGTGCCCCAGGCCTGTTTGACCCCAAATCTGATGTTCCCTCTAGTCTCTTACACCTCATTCTATTATCCCTCACCTCTTCTCATTTCCCATCTTTCTCTACTGTTTCTATTCCTCAACCTATTATACACTGGGGAATGTGCCACTACTAACAACAAAATTACCGTGGCCCTGTTTACCATCTCTCTCCTTTTTTTCCAAACTTTTTTTTATTGTGCTTTAGATGGAAGTTTACAGTTCAAGTTAATTTCTCATACAAAAATTTATACACATATCGTTTTGTGACATTTGTTGCAATCCCCATAATGTGACAGCACACTTCCCCTTCCCACCCCTGGTTCTCTGTGTCCATTCAACCAGTTCCTGTCCCTTTCTGCCTTCTCATCTTGCCTCTGGGCAGGAGCTGCCCCTTTGGTGTTGTGTATCTGATTGACTTAAGAAGCACACTCCTCATGTGTATTATTTTTTGTTTTTTAGTCCTGTCTAATCTTTGTCTGAAGAGTGGGCTTTAGGAATGTTTTCAGTTCTGGGTTAACAGAGTCTCCTGGGGCCATAGTTTGGGGGTTCCTCCAGTCTCTGTCAGACCGTTAAGTGTGGCCTTTTTATGTGAATTTAAGTTCTGCTCCATACTTTTCTCCAGCTCTGTCCAGGACTCTCTGTTGTGTTCCCCACCAGGGCAGTCATTGGTGGTAGCTGGGCACCATCTAGTTCTTCTGCTCTCAGGCTGGCGGAGTCTCTGGTTTACGTGGACCTTTAGTCTCTTGGGCTAATATTTGCCTTGTGTCTGGTTTTCTTCATTCTTCTTTGTTCCAAGTGGGATGGGATGAATTAATGCATCTTAAATGGACGCTCACAAGCTTTTAAGACTCCAGATGCCACTCACCAAAGTGCCAAGCAGAACATTTTCTTAATAAACTCTGTTATGCCAATTGACCTAGATGCCCCCCAAAACTATGGTCCCCAGGCCCCAGCCCCAGCTAGTCTGTCCCTAAAAAAGTATTTGGATGTCTCCAGGAAACTTCTCAGCTTTTGCTTTGGTCCAGTTGTGCTCACTTCCCCTATATTGTGTGTTGTCCTTCCCTTTACCAAAGTTGATCCTTGTCTGCTATCTAGTTAATGAGTTCCCCTCCCCCTCCCTCCCCACCATGGTAACCATCAAAGAATGCTTTTTTCTGTGTTTAAACATTTTCTTGTGTTTTTATAGCAGTGGTTTCATACAATATTTGTCCTTTTGTGACTAAGTTCACTCAGCATAATGCCCTCCAGATTCATCCATGTTGTGAGATGTTTCGCAGATTCATCATTGTTCTTTATCATTGCATAGTACTCCATTGTGTGTATGTACCATAATTTGTTTATCCGTTTGTCTGTTGATGGGCACCTAGGTTGTTGCCACCTTTTTGCTGTTGTGAACAATCTGCAGTGAACATGGGTGTGCATATGTCTATTTTGTGAGAGCTCTTATTTCTCTAGGATATATTCCTAGGAGTGGGATTGCTGGATCATATGATACTTCTATTTCTTGCTTTTTAAGGACGTGCCATATTGTCTTCTAAAGTGATTGTACCATTTTACACTCCCACCGGCAGTACATAAGTACTCCAATCGCTCCACAACCTCTCCACCATTTATTATTGGTGTTTTTTGGATTAGTGGCAGCCTTGTTGGAGTGAGATGGTATCTCATTGTAGTTTGGATCTGCATTCTTTAAGGCTAATGATCATGAGTATTTCCTCAAGTGTCTGCTAGCTGCCTGAATGTCTTCTTTGGTGAAGTGTTTGTTCATATCGTTTGCCCATTTTTTAATTGGGTTATTTGTCTTTTTATTGTTAGGTTGTGCAGTATCTTGTAGATTTTAGAGATTAGATGCTGATTGGATTTGTCATAGCCAAACATTTTTTCCCAGTCTGTAGGTTGCCTTTTTACTCTTTTGGTGAAGTCTTTTGTTGAGCATAAGTGTATGATTTTTAGGAACTCCCAGTTATCTAGTTTCACTTCTGGCGTTTGTGCATTGTTATTTATGGTTTGTATTTTGTTTATGCCATGTATTAGGGTTCCCAGCATTGTCCCTATTTTTTCTTCCATGATCTTTATCATTTTAGATTTTATATTTAGGTCCTTCATCCATTTTGAGTTAGTTTTTGTGCATGGTGTGAGGTATGGGTCTTGTTTCAGTTTTATGCAGATGAATATTCAGTTATGCCAGCACTGTTCGTTAAAGAGACTGTCTTTTCCCAATTTAATGGGCTTTGGGCCTTTGTCAAATATCAACTGCTCATTGGTGAATAGACTTACATCTGGTTTATCAATTCTGTTCCATTGGTCTGTGTGTCTGTCGTTGTACCAGTATCAGGCTGTTTTGACTACCAAGGTGGTGTAATAGTTTCTAAAATCAGGTAGTGTGAGGCTTCCCACTTTATTTGTCTTCTTCAGTAATGCTTTACTTATCCAGGGCCTCTTCCCTTTCCATATGAAATTGGTGATTTTTTTCTCCATCTTGTTAAAAAATGCCATTGGAATTGGGATTGGGATTGCATTGTATCTGTAGATCACTTTGGGTAGAGTTGACATTTTCACAATGTTGAATCTTCTTATCCATGAGCATGGTATGTTCTTCCACTTATGTAAGCCTCTTTTGGTTTCTTGCAGTTGTGTTTTGTAGTTTTCTTTGTATAGGTTTTTACATCTCTGGTTGGATTTATTCCTAAGTACTTCATCTTCTTGGGGGCTATTGTAAATGGTGTTGATTTGATGATTTCCTTTTCAAAGTTCTCTTTGTTGGTGTAGAGGGATCCAAATGATTTTTGTATGTTTATCTTGTATCCTGACACTTTGCTGAAATCTTCTATTAGTTCCAGTAGTTTTCTTGTGAATTCTTTGGGGGTTTTCTGTGTATAAGATCATATCACCTGCTAATAGGGTTACTTTTACTTCCACCTTACCAATTTGGATGTCCTTTATTTCTTTATGTCCTTTATTTCTTTTTCTTGTCTTATTGCTCTGGCTAGAACCTCCAGCACAATACTGAATAAGAGTGGTGACAAAGGGCATCCTTGTCTGGTTCCTGGTCTCAAGGGGAATGCTTTCAGACTCTGTCCATTTAGAATGATGTTGGCTGTTGGCTTTGTATAAATGCCCTTAATTATGTTGACGAATTTCACTTCTATTCCTATTTTGCTGAGAGTTTTTAACATGAATCGCTGTTGGACTTTGTCAAATGCCTTTTCCGCATCAATTGATAAGATCATATGGTTATTATCTTTTGTTTTATTTATGTGATGGATTACACTGATTGATTTTCTAATGTTGAACCATCCCTGCATACCTGGTATGAATCCCACTCCTTTTTCCAAACTTTTCAAGTAATGAATTCTTTACACTCACTGTTGCCTTTCATAAACTTCTTGTTTCTTCACTCCTTGGCAATCCGACTTTTGCCTTCCCCTTTACTTTAAACCCTTGGATGGAAAAGTAGTCAACGATCTCTTGTCTTCCTCCACTGCTGGTGGAATTGGACCCTGAGCATCACAACACCCTCTTGGCCTTCTGCTCCAGTCTTGGCCTTTCGATGGCTATGATCTTTCCAAAGGAGATAGCCAGATCTTTCTTCTGAGGTGCCTCTGATTGAATCCAAACCTCCAATGTTTCAGTTAGTAGCTGAATACTTAACCTTTTGCACCACCCAGGGACTCCTGTTCCTGTATTTCTAACTACCCCTTCTTCGTCCCTTCTGGTTGCTCTTCTGCTTATTCCTTCTGAGCCAGTCTCTCAGCCTCTTTCTCGTGTACTCACAGCCCTGGTGATCTCATCCACTCCCATGGTGTCAGCTCTCATCTCCATGCTCACCTTTCCCAAATCTAGATCTCCACCTACAGCATCGCTCTTGGATTTATGTATGCATGTAAAGCGGCTTGAAAGCCAGCTCTGTTCAGACTCCTTGTGTCAACCCAAACTCAACACTATCAAAAGGAAACACTGAGTTCTGGCAAAATGGCACTCTAGGCAGAAGCACCATGACATCCCTCCACAGCAAAGATCTGAAAAACTAAGCCGAACAGAGATTACAATGATCCTGAAACCCTAAAACATCAAATGAAGAGATAAAGAACTAAGCCAAGCACCAAATGGAGTAAGAAAACTGACAGAGAACAGAGAGCAAGGAGAGATTCATGCAGAGGTCCCCTACCAGCTAACGCAGCGCGGATCTGCCATCTTGGACTCCTATCAGAGACCAGCAAACAGGGAGTATGAGAAAGCAGCCTCATGGAGCTTCCAGCAGGAGACAAAACAACCGGTAATTGGTGATATACGCTGTCCCACCCCCCACCCTTCTTCACCCTGACTCGGTCGCCTCTGCTTCTGACAGCCACAGTCTCTTGACTGGGAAACAGTGGCTGTTTGGATTCCACACACCCGAATGGGTGGCTCTCTGAGTGCCATTTGTTGGCTGCTGGTGTTGCTTTTTTTCCGCTTCTTTTTGTTTCTTCCTTGCCTCTCCCCATCTCCCCCTCCTTTCACTCAAGTACCTCGCTTCATGCACCATCTTTGTTTATTCTTGAGGGTCTTCAGAGCTCTGATAATTTGTGATATACACTTCCCAATCTCTACCCTTCTTCACCCACACTCGACCCCCTCTGCTTTCCACGGACACAGTCTCTTGTCCAGAAACACCAGCCCGCACTAGCTGGCTCTCTGAGTGCCATTTGTTGGCTGCTAGTGTTGCTTTTTTTTTTTTCTGCTTCATTCGATTTCTTACTTGCCTCTCGCCACCTCCCCCTCCCTTCGCTCAACTACCTGCCTCAGTGCACCATCTTTGTTTCTTCCTGAGGTGCTGCAGGGCTCTGTTCAAGTGTAGAGTTGCTTCAGGGTTTGGGCTGCCATGCTGGTGGGATCCCAGGGCTTTTGTTCCTTTGTTTGTTTTGAATTGTTTGTTTGTTTTCTTTTCCTTTTCTTGAATTGGGAGCCCTTTCTGGCCAGGCTGAGCTGCGTGGCAGGGAGACTCCCCTTCGGCTTCCACAGATGTGCATAGGGATCCCTGAGAGCATTTCTTTTCACGTTGTTTTTTTTATTTTTCTGTTTCTTTGGTGGCCTTTCTTGTTTGCTTGTTTTTTTAAACTTATTTTGTTTTCTTTTTGCTCTTTTTCCCTTTTTGTCTTTCTTCATTGCTCAGTTTCTTGTCTCTCTATATCTTCCTTCTCTTTCTGTTCCCTGAATACCTGGCATTGTATACCTCTACGCCTTCTAGCCAGGCTGTACTGCAACACATGAGAGTGACTTCCCCAGACCTCATAGCTGCACCGGTGGAATCCCTGGGAACTTTGTGGTTCTTTAACCTTTCTGATTCTTATTTATTCATTTTTTTCTTTTCTTCCTCCTCCTCTTTCTCTTTTTCTCCATTTCATAGTATCTCATCTCTCCACTCCAATGGCAAGCTCCTCTAGCATTCTTTTTTGTTTGTTTGTATGTTTTTGGCTCCTGTTCCTCTCTCCTCTCTCCCATATTCATCTTAGCTCCACAAATAATAATCTTCCCGCTGCATCCTGCCTACCTGCTCCATGAGCTTGACATCACACCAACAAGCAGCACAGGCACAGCGTACTGGAACCTACCCCACACTGATTACCGACCTGCTCTGCTGGCTATAGTAAGTGCCAAAAACAACCCGTCCCAGAAACGCCTCTTCAGCTAGACCTGCCCTGCTGTACCATATCTGAGTGACTGACCCTGCCAGTTGAAGAAGGAGACGAAAAGAATTGTGCCCACAGATGAGCAAACAACAAAGAACACACAGTATGCCTGCTCAGGCATAGTCAAATTTCTTTTTAAAAAAGAGACAAAACAAACAAATCTACAATCAATAAACGAGAAAAATAACTACTGAATGCCCGGAAGACAGCAGACCATAACAAAATATTTACAAAAATGGGACAGGATGGTTCCAGTAGGCATCCAAAATAAAACACCAGATGACTCTCCTCTGGAAGAAAATACACTAGTACTACCTGATAGGGAATTCAAATCTCTAATACTCAGAATTCTCCAAGAACTGAGGCAAAAAGCTGACAAACATGAGGAAAAAGAAAGACAAATTCATGGAAAATATGGACAAAAAATTGGAAGAATTCAAGAAAATAATGCAGGAACAAAATGCCAAAATAAATTCACAACTAGAAATTATACAAAGACAACAATTAGAAATCCAAAAGGTAAACAACAAGATTTCAGAAATGGAAGATGTCATAGAAGGGCTGAGAAGCAGATTTGGAATGGTGGAAGACAGGATCAGTGGAATTGAAGACAAACACTTGGGTACAACTCTGTTTGAGGAAAACTCAGAAAAAAGAACAAGGAAAAATGAAGAGACCCTGAGAGTTATGTGGGATACAATCAAAAGCAAAAATCTGTGAGTGATTGGAATTCCAGAAAAGAGGGAGAAAACAGAAAACACAGAGAGGATCATTGAGGAACTTCTGACAGAAAAGTTCCCCAATATCATGAAAGATGAAAAGCTGGCCATCCAAGACGCTCAACCAACCCCATATAGAGAGACCCCAAAAGAAAATCACCAAAGCATATCATACTCACACTCGCCAAAACCAAAGACAAACAAAGAATCCTGAGAGCAGCTCGTGAAAAACAAGAAGTCACATACAGAGGAGAAACAATAAGACTAAGCTCAGATTAGTCGGCAGAAACCATGCAGGTAAGAAGGCAATGGGATGACATATATAAAATCTTGAAAGAAAAACGTTGTCAGCCAAGAATAATATATCCTGCAAAACTTTCGTTCAAATTTTATGATGAAATTAGGTCATTTCCAGATAAATAGAAATTAAGGGAATATGTAAAAGTCAAACCAAACTTACAAGAATTATTAAAGGGAGTTCTTTGATCTGAGGAAAAACAGCTTCAGCTCACAGGCAGAACCTAGGATGCAGGATCGTACCAGCCAGATACCAATCTAGGAAATGAACTCTCGAGGACTATCTGAAACCAAAAGAAATACAACAGGGAATCAGAGCAGTTAATCAGTAAATGACAACCATATCAAAACAATAAAACAGGGAATAAACGGCATAGGTATAGAACCTTCTAATGGATAAGAAGGCAAAGCGATACCAAGTAATGGTAGACTGCTTCAAACTTAGAAAGATAAGGGTAAAATTTATGGTAACCACAAAGAAAGGTAACAAACATACTCATAAAAAAAAGAGGAAAAACATAAAGTGTCAGCAAAAACAAAACCTACAAAAACAAAAGAAATGAAAAAAAAGAATCCACAAACAAAAGTCACTCAGCACAAGAGAGTAAGAAGAACAAAGAAAACATAAGCACCACAAAAAAAAAGCACTACAAAATGACAGCAACAAACGGATATCTATCAATAATTACACTGAATGTAAATGGACTCAATGCACTCATAAAGAGACAGACAGTGACAGAATGGATAAGAAAACAGGATCCATCAATATGCTGTCTACAAGAGACACACCTTAGAAACAAAGATGTGAATTTATTAAAAGTCAAAGGTTGAAAAAAAATATATCAAGCTAACAACTACCAAAAAAGATCAGGAGTGGCAATTCTAATCTCAGATAAAATAGACTTTAAACGAAATCTACCATAAAAGACAAAGAAGGACACTATATAATGATTAAGGAGATGATGAATCATGAAGACATAACCATAATAAACATCTATGCATCCAATGACAGGGCTCCAAAGTACATAAAACAAACGCTAACAACACTGAAAAGAGAAATTGACAGTTCCACAATAATAGTAGTAGACTTCAACACACCACTCTCAGTAAAGGACAGAACAACTAAGAAGAAACTCAGCAAAGATACAAAAGACCTAAAGGGCACAATCAGCCAACTTGACCTCATAGATGTATATAGAACACGCCATCCAACTGTTGCAAAGTACACATTCTTTTCCAATGCACATAGAACGTTCTCCAGAATAGACCACATCTTAGGCCACAGAGCAATCCTCAACAAGATCCAGAATGTTGAGATAATTCAAAGTATCTTCTCTGACCACAATGCCATCAAGGTAGAAATTAACACTAGAAAGAGCAAGGAAAAAAAATCAACTACATGGAAACTGAATAATACCCTGCTTACACTTCACTGGGTAATAGAAGAAATCGGAGATGGAATCAAAAAATTGTAGAGTCAAATGAGAATGAAAACACATCATACCAAAACTTTGGGACACAGCAAAGGCAGTCCTCAGAGGACAATTTATAGCAATAGATGCACATATCAAAAAAGAAGAAAGGGACAAAATCACAACATTAACTGCGGAACTCAAACAAATAGAAAGAGAAAGGCAAAAAAAGCCCACAACCACTGGAAGAAAGGAAATAGTAAAGATCAGAGCAGAGATAAATGAAATAGAGAACACAAAAACAATAGAAAGAATCAACAAAACCAAAAGTTGGTTCTTTGAAAGAATCAACAAACTCGACACACCACTGGCCAGACTGACAAAAGAAAAACAGGAAAGGACACAAATAACCCAAATAAGAAATGAAATGGGGGACATTACAACAGACCCAATTGAAATAAAAAGGATCATAACAGAATAGTATGAAAAACTATACTCCAACAAATTTGAAAACCTACAGGAAATGGATAAATTTCTAGAAACACACAGCCTACCCAAACTACAACAAAGTGATGTTGAAAATCTGAAAAGACCCATAACAAGAGAAGAGATTGAAAAGGTAATAAAAAAAACTCTCAACCAAAAAAAAGCCCTGGCCCAGATGGCTTCACTGGAGAATTCTACAAAACATTTACAGAAGAGCTTGTACCAGTACTATTCAAGCTATTTCAGAGCATAGAACAGGAAACAACACTTCCAAATTCATTTTACGAAGCGAGCATAACACTGATACCAAAACCAGGCAAAGATGTCACAAAAAAAAGAAAATTACAGACCAATATCTTTCATGAATATAGATGCAAAAATTCTCAGCAAAATTCTAGCCAATAGAATTCAACATCATATCAAAAAAATTATACACCACTACCAAGTAGGATTCATACCAGGTATGCAAGGATGGTTCAACATTAGAAAATCAATCAACGTAATCCACCTCATAAATAAAAGGAAAGAAAACAATCACATGATCATCTCAATTGATGCAGAAAAGGCATTTGACAAAGCCCAACACCCATTCCTGATCAAAACTCTTAATAAAATAGGTATAGAATGGAAATTTCTCAAGATAATAAAGAGCATCTGTGCAAAACCAACGGCCAACATCATTCTTAATGGAGAGAGGCTGAAAACATTCCCCTTGAAAACAGGAACAAGACAAGGATGCCTTTTATTAACACTCCTATTTAACATTGTGCTGGAAGTTCTAGTTAGAGCAATAAGGCAAGAAAAAGAAATAAAGGGCATCCAAACTGGTAATGAAGAAGTTAAACTGTCCCTGTATGCAGATGCTATGATACTATACACAGAAAACCCTAAAGACTCCACAAGAAATCTACTGGAACTAATAGAAAGATTCAGCAGAGTAGCAGGATACAAGATAAACATTCAAAAATCAGTTGGATTCCTATACAGCAGTAAGGAGAACGATGAAAAGGAAATCAGGAAAACACTACCATTTTCAATAGCCCCTAAAAAGATCAAATACTTAGGAATAAATCTGACCAGGGATGTAAACGACTTATACAAGGAAAACTACAAAACACTACTGCATGAAACCCAAAGGGATCTACATAAGTGGAAAAACATACCATGCTCATGGATAGGCACAGTCAACACTGTGAAAATGACAATTCTACCCAAAGCAATTTACAAATACAATGGAATCCCGATCCAAATACCAACAGCATTCTTCAAAGAGATGGAAAAACTAATCATTCACTTTATATGGAAAGGGAAGAAGCCCCGAATAAGTAAAGCACGACTGAAGAGGAAGAATAAAGTTGGAGAACTCACACTACCTGACTTCATAACCTACTATACAGCTACAGTAGTCAAAACAGCCTGGTACTGGTACAACGACAAGATACATTGACCAATGGAACAGAACTGAGAAGCCAGATGTAAATCCATCCACCTACAGTCACCTGATCTTCGACAAGGGCCCAAAGTCCATCAGATGGGGAAAAGACAGTCTTTTTAACAAATGGTGCTGGCAAAACTGGATATCCATCTGCAGAAAAATGAAACAGGACCCATACCTCACACTATATACAAAAACTACTTCAAAATGGATCAAAGAGCTGAATATAAAGCCTAAAACTATAAAGTACATAGAAGAAAAAATAGGACCAACACTTCAGGCCTTAATACATGGCATTAACAGGATACAAACCATAACCATCAACACACAAACCCCAATAGATAAGCTAGATAACTGGGATCTTCTAAAAATCAAACACCTATGCTCTTCAAAAGACTTCACCAAAAGAGTACAAAGAGAACCTACAGACTGGGAAAAAATTTTTGGACATTACAAGTCAGACAAAGGTCTAATCTCCATAATCTACAAGAAAATCCAACACCTCTACAACAAAAAGACAAATAATCCTATTAAAAAACGGGCAAAGGAAATGAACAGACACTTCACCAAAGAAGACATTCAAGTGGCCAACAGACACATGAGGAAATGCTTGTGATCAATAGCCATTAGAGAAATGCAAATTAAAACCACAATGAGATACAATCTCACCCTGGCATTACTGGCATGAATCAAAAACACTGGAAATAACAAATGTTGGAGGGGCTGCGGGGAGATCGGAACACTTATGCACTGCTGGTGGGAATGCAAAATGATACAACCATTTTGGAAAATGATATGGCGCTTCCTTAGAAAGCTAAAAATAGACATACCATTCGATCCAGAATCTCACTCCTAGGAATATATCCTAGAGAAATAAGAGTCATCACTCGAATAGACATATGCACACTTATGTTCATGGCAACATTGTTCACAATAGCAAAACGATGGAAACAACCTAGATGCCCATCAACAGATGAATGGATAAACAAACTATGGTACATACACACAATGGAGTACTATGCAACGAGAAAGAACAACAATGAATCTGTGAAGCATCTCATAACATGGATGAAACTGGAGGACATTATGCTGAGTGAAATAAGTCAATCACAAAAGGACAAATATTGTATGAGACCTCTATTGTAAATACCCATGAAAAAGTTCACACACAAAATGTAACAATCTTTGTTGGTTACCAGGGATGGAGAGGGGGGAGAAATATTAAATAGACAGTAGATAAGTGGTATCTTGGGTGAAGGGTGAGACAGTACACAATACAGAAGAAACTAGCACAACTTGTACAAGGAAAGGTCATGGAAGCCCCATAGATAGATCCAAACTCCCTGAGGGACTGAATTGCTGGGCGGAGGGCTATGGGGACCATGGTCTCTGGGAACATCTAGCTCAATTGATATGACACAGCTTATAAAGACAATGCTCTACATTCTACCTTGGTGAGTAGTGCCTGGGGTCTTAAAAGCCTGTGAGCAGCCATCTTAGATACTCCACTGGTCTCATCCCTTTGGGAGCAAGGGAGAATGAAGAGAACAGGATACAAGGAAAAGATTAGTCTGAAGGACTAACTGTCCACAGCTACCATGGCCTCCACCGGACTGAGTCCAGTATAGCTAGATGGTGCCCGGCTACCACCACTGACTGCTCTGACCAGGATCACAACAGAGGGTTCTGGACAGAGCTGGAGAAGGATGTAGAGCATAATTCTAACCCACAAAAAAAAGACCAGATTTACTGGCCTAAAGGAGACTGGAGAAAACCTGAGAGTATGGCCCCCAGACACCCTTTTAGCTCAGTGGTGAAGTTACCTCCGAGGTTCACTGTTCAGCCTGGGAGTGGACAGCCCCGTAAAAGCAAATGAGACTAATGAGGTACAGGAGTCCAGTGACAAGGGCCAGAAAGCAGAAGGGGACAAGGAAGATGGTGATAGGGAACCCAAGGTTGAGTAAGGATATTGCTGATGTGTTGTGAGATTGTTAATCATTGTCATAGGGCAACATTTGTAGTAACTGTTAAATTTGAAACTATTTTGTTTTGTAGGCCTTCATCTTAAGTGAGAATAACAGCACAATTGGAAGAGCGTAGTCAATGTCACTGAACTGTGCATGTAGAAATTTTTGAAATGGTGTATCTTTGGCTATGTGTATTTTCACCAAAAAAAAAAAAAAGTGTTGAGAAGTTAGAGGGTTGATATGTTGTGGAGTTGTTAACCAATTTCATAAAACAACATGTGTACTTCTGTTTCATGAGAAACTATTTGTTCTGTAAGCCTTCACCTGAAGTATAATAAAAAAATCTAAAATTAAAAAAAAAAGGAAACACCATTTTCTGAGCACCAGATACTTGCTTTTCTTATTTCTGTTCATGATTCCGCCATCTTTCCAGGCATCAGGCTTGAAACCCACAGCCTCTCATACCTTAGTACCCTTATCCATTCAAAGAACTGTCCTGTGGCCAGTCTTCCTCACTGGTTCTCAGATGCATCTTCTTATCATCATCTTTCCTGGGCTATTGTAGTAGCCTCCTAACTGCTCTCTGTGCCTCTTTCCTCAAACCACCTCCCGTCACTCTTCATCCTGCCTCTAGTACAATCCTCCTTAAGCACAGAGGTGGGTACACCGTTCTCCTGCTCAGCATCCTTCAGTGGTTCTCCTTGCTCTGGGTCTCTGCCTTGACTCCCAAGGACCTCTTCACTCTGGTTCCCACCAGGCTTTCTCTGTAATTCCAACCTTCACCAGCTCCGCTCTGTAAGCAGATCAGGTAGCTCATCATGGTGTGGACATGCTCTGTGCATCACTGCTCCTGTGCCTTTGCCCTTTCCTTGTTCTCAGTCAGAAATGTACTCTCCATATCTATTATTTCATATTTTACCAAGTTTTCTTGGCCTGACACAATGCCACCTCCTTTATTAGGACTTTCTTGATTCTCCACTGGAAGAAATCTCTCCCTTCTCCAAATCACCTTAATATGTTATCTGTCCACTAATAGCACTTATCCCATTCTATGCGCAGGATCACCACAAACACACCTTGGAGGTCTTCAGGGTGCCATAAGCCAGGTCAGCTGGGAAAGGTAGTGGTGTTATCCCTGGGTCCTCCCTGCAGGGTCACTGCAAGCTGGCTGTCTCTCAACTGGATGATCCTGTCAGGTGGCCATCTCTGTACATCCCTACCTGTCTCCAGGTTCAGGTAACCATTCTCTTCCTGTACCTCACCAACCCTACAGATGGCAAGAAGCCCAGCAGTTCCTGGGCCCAGGGTCTGGCCCTATCCCTGTGGTTTCCCTATATCATGCCCATATCTTTGTAAATTGTCCCTCCATTACACTCTCCCCAGATTATTCTAACTTGAATGTGCCATCTGTTTCCTGCTGGGACCTTGACGAGTATGCCATGTTCACCCAGGCTCGACAATTGCCAATCAGCCTACTTCTTTTCAAAAATACTTATTGAAATCCTGATACATGTTAAGTTCTTAAAGGATACAATGGAGACACAGCCATTGCCTCAGCGGTGTTTGCAGGCATCATGAATGTGATAAGGCCCATCAGAGTATGATAAAGTCTGAGAGAGACAGCAGAATGCAGTGGTTGAGGGGCAGGGCTCTGGAATCAGATTGACTTGGCTTGATTCCTGGCATTGCCACTCACTAGCTCCTTGAACTTTGGCTAGTTCTTTAACCTCTCTAAGCCTCAGTTCCCTTATCTGCAAAGTGGATATGATAATAGTGGTTATTTCAAGGGGATATTATGAGAATGGAGCCCTGGTGGTGCAGTGGTTAAGAGTTAGAGGGAGCTATGGCTGCTAACCAAAAAGGTTGGCAGTTTGAATCCACCAGCCGTTCCTTGGAAACCCTATGGGGCAATTCTAGTCTGTCCTGTAGGGTCACTATGAGTTGGAATCAACTTGATGGCAAAGGGTTTTGGGTTTTTATTATGTGAATTATAATATCATAATTTCTGGGCACATCTTGACATATAAGAAACACTAAATACATGCTATATTTTAGGTAAACACTGGGTGCTATGGAACCAAAGGGGAAAATTAGCTAATCTAGCTAATGTTGTCAGGGATCCTAGGACTGGTTCTTTCTTGTTCCTAAAGGCCTTCACTGAAGGACTAGGTACCTTGGAAACTATCAGACCCAACTTCTCAGGGAGAGAACCTCACTGCAAAGAAGGATGCCATTGAGGACGCCAGGTGCAAATTTTCTCATACAATTTACCAAAGCATCAAGGTTAGAAAAGGTGATGCCCAAGGTAAATTTTGATGGAATTAGCCAAGTGAAGTGGGAAAGAAAGTATACTCAGGCAGAGGGAAGGGGCTTCCCTTCAAAGGTACGCAGGCATGAGTTAGCATGGTAAAAGGGAAACTTCAGGGGTTAGTTTGTAGAATCGGAGCACCTAATGCACTTAGCTGCTAACTGAAAGGTTGGAGGGTTGAGTCTACCCAGAGGCACCTCAGAAGAAAGGCTTGGTAATCTGAAAAATCAGCCATTTTAAACACTATGGAACACAGTTCTACTCTGACACACATGGGGTCCCCATGAGTCAGTCAGTGCCACAGCAACTGTCCCCCCAAACCCCCCCACACACAACGAGGGGCAGTGGCAGCGCTTATAGAAAGCTCAGGAGCTGCTGCCCTGGCCTGCCACATGGTGGTGAGTGCCTGAGCTCAGGGGGCTATGAGCATTTCTTCTGTGTTGACTGGTTTCTCTGTAACCCTTCTCCATACTATGAGGCTGATAGAGCTGGGATGACCTGATCTTCTTCACATTTCCTCCAAGGTATGAAGTGCTTAGGGTGCTTTCACAGGGAGACAACACAGTGGGAGATGGTAACTTAATCAGCTAAAATCACAGAGAAAACCACAAGAAACATAACTTGAAGACAAAAGGCTATTAGTGTTTTCCAAGTCCTTACCTCAATTTGTTTTCCTAGGGAGCATTTACCTTTTGTTCTTCCTCCCCCAGGTAGATGGTTTAAGATGCTTGACCATGTTTTCAAGATACGTGTGAATGTGGCGGAATTCACACTCACAGCTATTTTGGGATTTTCCCAAAGCCTGGCTTTACTTGTGGTGAGACCAATGGCTTTTTTTTTTTTTTTTTTTTTTTTTAGCTCTGTTCAGGAAAATGCTGGGTCAGCACAGGCAGCCCAGCTCTTAATTTTCCTAATACTTGGCCCTACAGAAATGGACATATGGCAATTCCTCAGACCCAAGGTGGCGATTCTCATTGACCAGTAACAGAGGGAGGGGAAAGCAAGGAGCATGATCCTTTCCCTTCTGACCCAGGAGACTGGTGTTGGTTAGGGAGTGACAAGAACTATAAAAGATCTGAGATTTTACTTGACTTGCATGGCAACAAGTTAGCGGGCCCGTGTCATGGATGCTAGCAGAAGACATGAGATTCCTGGATCAGAGGCAAAGGACTTCATTACTTGCAGCAGTAGCAGTAACCAGAATAGCAGCATTTGTGCTTGTTTCTGGTAAATTTGTGCTTATCTTTGGTAAATTCCAACAGGGCGATGTGCCTGCACAGGAAGTGGATTGTTTTACAGGAGAAGAAGTTTGAACTTAAGGAACTCAAGTCCTGGGGAACTGCCTACTCTTTGCTCCAAGGGAGACATTATCTTTATCATATTGAACAGTAAACAAATCTGCCCTTTGCTCCAAAAGGTGACACTCTTGCTTTCTTCCAAGGCTGTTTGCTATATAAATATCCTTGCAAAGACAGTCTGGAACACAGGCATCTAGTACCTCTGCTGGAAGACATGCAGAAACATGAGGGAAATATGGAGAATGGTCTTCCAATCTGAAGCTGAGTGGCCTTGTGGGTGGATGTCACTGGGAAAACCTGGCTGTAGGCCTAATTTAGGACCTGGACCATCATACATTTCCTAGGCTTTCCTTGAGTTTCTCCAAGAGAGGGGGTCACTTCTGAGATTTGTTTGAACTTTCTTCCTGTTTTGGCAATACATGGAGGGTCTGACTGGAATTTCTGTCCCCAGATGTGCTTTTGCTACCCATGTAACCTCAAGTAAACTGCTTGCTATCTCTCAGCTGTAGTTTCCTTATACTAGAGATCAAGATCCTGCCCTGCCACTGGCCAAGCTGAGACAACATGTGTTTTTCCAGAGTCTGGTAGTACTTTGGGATAGACTGTACCAAGGTGAGGCATTATGAGGGCTACTCTATTGCCCCCTCCTTCCTGAGAATCCTGAGACATGTAGAAAGGAAGTGGCCACTCACGCTCCTACCCTCCTAATGATGTTACCAAGTTCAATGAGATCATTTAAATGGCCATAGGTTTCAAAATCTGGGGTAAAATAGTCTGTATGGGTTTCAGGCCAGAGAATGAGTATGAAATCAGGAAACATGGGCTATCTGTCATGCCCTGTGACTGGTCGTCTGTGTTCTTATTTGTATAATATTTTTACCTTTCAATCACGTATACTATTACACGAAACCAATAGAGCCCATGTACTCACATCTGCCCATACATAAACCATGCATTGGGAATGACTCAACCATATATCCCTCTGAGGCCACAAAGACCACTCCCAGAGAAGGAATCCTCTTTGCACATCCTGTTTGGGTTCTGGCTCCATGTTTTGGAATGGACTTCCTTGTCGAAGTCTTAACCCAGAGAGGTGGATTGTCCGTGTTATATCTCCTCTGGGGGTCTGGGCTTTGGCTACAGCTGAGGTTGAGTAAGGTGAGACTTCCATGTGAGCTTCAGAGAGTTTTGTCAAGGGATCAGTAACAGAGAAGGTCTTGGAGGAAAACCAATATTGAAAGCTAAGCAGACATTCTAATCTACTTTCAACCTCAAGGGAAAAGACAGAAAGGAGTGAAACAGAAATCAACTAGTAAATCAGACTTGAAGTGAGATTCAAAGGTGAGGGTGGTAGAATGGAAGAAGTTAAGGCTTTGTAATACAGTAAACCCTGTGAAAGCTGGAACCTGTGTAAGGCAGAAACCTGTCAGAGAAGGAGAACTCCAATATTTTCCATTAATAGAGAGCTATAGAAAAGTGGTAAGACTGAACCCTGTCAAAGGTGGAAAACTTGCGAGACCCAGAAAAACAAGGCAGTCCTGCCAAGTTCTGGCTCTCACAAGTTTCACTGTAAATCAACTTGGCTAGGCTGAACTACATTTCCCAGAATTCCCTTCCTAGTAGTCAACTGTTTAGAGTGGGCTGACGGTGACCAACCGTCCTGGTTTGCCTGGGACTTGGGTTTTCCAGGATGCAAGATTTTTGTTGTTAAACCAGGACAGTTCCAGGCAAACCAGGATGGTTTGTCACCCTATGTGACCCTCAAAAGAAATTCTTGGGAGGTTGAAGGGTAGAAGGGAAGCAGCTGCCACTTTGTAGCTCACACATGTTGTTGATCTGCTGACTCCTTTCGCTGGCGTGAGGCAGCAGCTGGGCTGTAACTGCTCCACCTTACTCTGGACCCTCCTTCAGCTTCTCCAACTCCTAGGCCAAGTGTCTGTGTTTAGCCCTGTCACAAAGGGCCTCAACTTTTATAGAACATTCACAACACCCAAGGTCAGAGGCAACATGAACAGACACTGGTTTCAGTCCATCTTCATGGAGTTCCAGCTTGTACTTGAGGCTTCTGGCCTGCCCTTATCATCCATCTTTTGTTTCCTGCTCTGTGGACTTCAAACCTAAGCATCTGATACGAAAACAACAGCCTTACAGGGACTGCTTAACCAGCTCCCACAATTGCATATGGTCAAATCTCTGATGCAGTGGCCTGCATGTAGCTATGATATTGGAAGCTATGCCACTGGTGTTGCAAATATCAGCAGGATCACCCATGGCGGACAGGTTTCAGTGGAGCTTCTAGACTAAAAACAGACTAGGAAGGAAGCCCTGGTGATCTACTTCTGAAAACCAGTTGATGAAAACCTTATGATCACAACAAAATATTGCCCAACTCAACTTTCTTTGGACACCTCATCAGCTGGGATCTAGCACCGGAGGAGGACATTATGTTTGGTGAGGTAGAGGGCCAGCAAGGGTGACGGACACCCTTGGTGAGATGCATTGGCACGATAGCCATAACAATGGACTTGAACATGCCAGTGTTCACCAGCATGACAGAAGACTGGGCCACGTTTTGTTCTGTTGTACATAAGGTCACCATGAGTCAGAGGTGACTAGATGGCTACTCTCTTTCTCTCTCTCTCTATATATATATATACATATAATATATATTTCCTAATTGTGTATATAATCTAGTTCTGCTTCTCTGATTGAACTCTGACTAACACTGGCACTTAGTTTCAATAAACTATAATGTTTATTATCTGTATTATATATTCCTTATTGATAATGGAAATTGTTTTGGAGCCTACACTCAAGTATGAATGGGTTTGATATCCTGTGACTTCATAATACTTCAAATAAAAACAATACCTCACTGTGAAGGCCTAACTCAGAAAGAATGTGGAAAACTAACCAAACACCCTGTCCCACCTTATCATTGAGCTCCCCTTCTTTCTCACTTAATTCTGAGTAAATAGGTAGATATCAGCTGAAGTATCACTAGAATTAAAGACAAAAAACAAAACACAAAAGAAAAAAACACTAGTCAATCAGTCAGTCAACAAGTTTTTATTGAATAGCTACCATAAACGAGGCACTGTACCCAGTGCTGGGGGCACAGGTGTGAACAAAACAGACATTGTTCCTGCCCTCATGAAGCTTAGGGTCGAGCTGCTATGTCCACATGGGATTAACTATGGCAGGGCCAGAGCAGTTGCCTGTGGAGCACTGATGTCCCCAAGTACCACTCACTTGTCATCTCAATTGGAGGTGCATTTCTCTGGGTCATGTTTTGGCCCTAAGACATAGCATCTTTCACTACATAGCATACTGAACAGAAAGATCTTTTGAAAATTTCTGTCCCCACCCAGCACTTGACCTCTCTGCCTCTGGCCATCATAGGCATTTCCAAAGTCTTCTCATGACCTTTCTGAATTCCTCCCCTCTGGGCCCTTAGTGTGGGGATATGTGCCATTTAAACATGGCTTCACTATGGCTAACTTCAGCCTCTCAAACACCCGTGTGCGGAACACGGTGAAACGTGTCAGCGATGACGACTTGTTTTTCCAAAACCCACTGTTCCTTTACTAATTGACTCGTTTGCTTGAAACCCATTCTTGCTTGCCCAAAACTTCTTGTTATTCACCTAAAGCCCATTGTTCTGTGATTTGCTTCACTGCTTGCTGTACTGACTATAAATAAACTCCTGGGACTGAAGTGGGGGTCGACTCCTCTGAGTGACCCTCCTTGGCCCCACTTCTCTGTAAGAGTTGTGTTTGGCTACTGTCTTCACCACCCCGACAATTGTCGCCGCTCTGACACTTAGTGTTGTTTCTTTTGTTAAATTGGATAAATAAACTATATCTGTGCTGGTGCAGTCCATCACTGTGGTTCTCTGGTGTGCTCTTTTGAAAAAGAATTTCTTTAAGTGCTTTTATGGTTCAGAAGGAAATTCTAATTTGGGGATTCTCCTCCACTGTTAGTCTCGCTCCTGTCCCCCACTTTTATGGTGTTCTCTGGGGTGGGGGCAGAGGCTATTTTAAGCACTGCCCTCTGTTAGATTGGGCTGAGGGTCAGGATGACTGGAAGTCATTAACTAAGACACAGAGATTGGTCCAAGAAAATGCAAGATAATTATAATTATGTATATATGAACTTCTGGTAAAATAAGACATCAGTGCCCTAGTTTTAAAATTCTGTTGCAGTAGAATGTCTTATTTTGGCTTTCTGGCATCTATTACAATCATCTTAAGAGATGTATAAATACATGTAAATAAGATATTAAGATCACAAGATTGTTTTCCCATCTGGTTTGGTCCTGTAATTGTGTGGGAAGGGACAGTTCTTAGAATCTGGCTTTAGCACAAAAATACCTAATGATCACTCCAGCTTTTCAGCAGCCTGCAAGGGGCTTACTTCTGAAAGCAAATTTCAAAAATTAAGTTATGACATCTTTGCATTACACATTAACATTAGGTCAAATGCTTTTAAAGTTTGTTTGGAAGAATGTTTCCAATCCTGGTTAATTATTAGAATTATCTGGAGAGCTTCTAAAAATTCAAATTCTAGTACTCCGTTTCTAGAGATTCTGATGAAATAGGTCTGGAATGGGGGTTGAGAAGGTATGTTTTTCAAAAGTTGTAGAGATTCCTGCAACGATCACCCAAGTTTGAGAACCACTGGTTTAAATTGAAAGTCTTGCTGTTGTAAGTGTGGTCCCTGGACCGCAGCCTCAGCATCACATGGGAACTTGACAGAAGCACAGAATCTACATTTTAATAAGGTCCCTAGTTGATTCACATACTCCGTAAAGTTTGAGCAGTACTGATTTAGAACTTTATGGAGAAGTTGGGATACTAAGAGGATATAAAAGTCAGAGAGCAAGCCAGTGCTCCTATTTTATCAATGAAGAAACAGAGGGGATAACAAAAAGGCAGTGGTGATGCAGATACTAGAATAAAAATGCTCTGCCTCCTCAATCTTACCAAAAGATAAAACACAAAGTTGATTTTATTGGCATGCTGTTGCTGTAATAAATTGCTAATGATAGCCCTCATATTCATTGAGTGCATATGCAGAGCACATTAATACTATCCTTTTGGAGATTTACTCAATCAAGGTAACAGATGCAGCTCAAAGAAAGTCTTGGAGTACTAGGATATTGGGCCTGGAACCAGTGTTGGGTTCCAAGCTTTTCACTAACAGCTATGCGGTGCAGAGACAGTCACATGGACTCCCTGGACCTCAATTTCCTCATCTGTAAAACAAATGGGTTAAACTATATCTTATCAGATACTATGCTCCCATTTTGTAATAAACATTTGTAACATCCTCTTTGCCATTCTAAAATGAAAATCACATATATAGCTACCTATAGAGATAAATTTTTAAATCACTCTGGTGCCCTAACTATAACTGAAATGGAAAACTGAAGGGAAGCTAGGTTATAATAAAATAATATGCACTTCAGTATGAACATGCTTGGGCAGAACTACATGACAAGACATAAGGAAATGGTTTATTGCCCTTACTTAAAGTGAACAAGCTTAGATTTAAGAAAAGTAAGATCAGAAGCCATATCATAAATGGATAGAAAATGAGAAAGCAGAGGAATAGATGGACTGATGGATAAAAGCTAGTGTTATGATAAGTATTATCAAAGCAGATTTATTTGTATATGACAGGAGAAAGAGGAACATACCTTAATTTAAGTAGGGATAAGATATCAAGATAAATTATAGATTGTCAAAATTGAAGAAAATAAGGAAATGTGATATTCTTGCAAATCGACTAGGCCTTATTTACAAGCGCAGTGTCAAAATAATTACCTGTCTTACGATGTGGGAGTGATAAAATGTAGAAAACACATCTCTGATCTTGAAATCCCATTGCAGGTTAAAGCGTACGTTCTGTGTCTGAACGTCTGGCAGGACATTGGAAAGTCTTTTGGGACCCAGTAAACCCCTCCTTGTGTGGAGCTGTCTTGTGCATTTCAGGATATCCAGTGTCCCATCAATTAAACATCAGGAACACCCTCCAGTCATTGTGACAACCAACATTTCCTCCACAGATTTTCAGAAAGTCCACATGGAGAAACCATTAAATTGGATAACCCCCAAGATCCTTGCTGCACTAGCTTGCTTCAGTTCTATGATTCTAAGATCTCTGGGTCCTCACAGATAAAGTATATTGCTAGTGTTATTTAAAGTTTGGGAATTACTATTGTTGGATGCTAAAGGCCATTCCCATGACCTAGCCAGAACATGTTATGATACAAAAACATGTTATGGGACAAAATATAAGAAGATTTATATTTCTATATAATGACAAACCAAGCTCAAGTGGCTTACTTTTGAGAGTAAACCGCAACCTTCAAATAAACATTAATAAAAAAAAAAAAACCCAACAAACTACTTTTAGATTTTACCACTATAATTGTGTGAGCAACTATAGATCTCCAAGTGCAGTTTGGGGTGGGCATTCCTAAAGCCCCAAGGCTTGGAGATACTGAGCTGCTAGTTTGATTATGGTGGTTAAGAGCTTGGGCTCTGGAGTGAGACATCACTCAGTTTACATCCTAGCTCTGCTAGCTGTGTGGCTGTGGTCAATTTACTCAACCTCTATGAGTTTTCTAATTGGTAAAACTGGAATCAAATGCCTAATTTATGGGTGATTGTTAAGGATGAGAAAATGCCCATAAAGGGCCTATTACAATGCATAGTACTTAAGCAATGGAAGCTATTATTAATTTATATCTGATCTTTCTGTTTCCAAACTGTCCGCAAGAGGGCATGCAACACTAACCTGGAACTTGGAGAAAGCTGTTCAGTTTGTTACCAAACTACAATTTGTAAAAGATGCTGTAAAAATCCTAGGCATTGATATCTGAGAAAAAGAAGTTAGCTGACTTTCCATTTATTTTCCTCTTCGTCCTTGAATCTAAAATAAAAATTTTCAACTTCAAGACGGTTAGCTTAAATTAAAACAATTCTCACAGTTGTGTAGACAGTGTAACTTTGTGGCATTGAGAACATCACTGTAAACCAGTGGCATACCAAGGACAAAAATGGAGCTGCCCCAGGTGCAGGCAATAAGGGGATGCATTGTTCATAGAGAATTTGATAACAATAACAAAACTGAATAAAAGTCAGTTTGCTTTTAATATCACCATATGTCAGCAATTCTGAATAATGCCAGTGATAAAATACTCCTCCACAAAAAATTATTTTGTTGTTCAAAGTTCTAAATAATTTCTGAAGGTACTATAGTGTTTTAATAACATGTATATATACACACATATACATACATACATATGCTTCAAATTAGTAGATTTTATCACTTATCCATTAATATATTCTATCTGGAAGTTAAGGAGCCCTGGTGGTGCAATGATTAAGCACTCAACTGGTAACTGAAAGGTTAGCAGTTTGAACCCAACTAGTGGCTGTGTGGGTGAAAGACCTTGGCTTCCATGAAGACTGCAGCCAAGGAAACCGTATGAGGCAGTTCTATTCTGTTACGTGGCGTCAACATGAGTCAGAATTGACTCGACAGCACTCAGCAACAACAACATCTGGAAGTTAATTCAGAGAACTCCCAGTTGTACAGAAGCTCCTGCCCTGTGGACTCAGCTAGACGCATTTGTTTGAGCATAAGTTCCTTTCAGTTCAGAAAGATTATGAGCTTGGAGTTTGCTTCCTAAACAGCTCCTGTCTCCAAGCTGTAGATTCAAAATAAACAATAATAACAGTGATTATACAGATGAAGAAATACACCTCAAGTTTTTTCAGTTTTGTCATCATTCTATGTGTCCACTTGGAGTTTTCATTTGTGTTTAAAATTTAAAATAGTAAAATAGAGTGAGAACTGTGAAAGCTAATACTTTTTTATCAGTAAGTGCATGCATGAAATATTTTACTAATTTTGAATAAGATTTCCAAAATGAAATGTATTCTTCTTTTAAATTGTTTTGAAACTGTAGTCTGAATCAAGAAAATGATGATTATTACTAGTTATTACATGATTATTATTAAAAATAATTTTGTAGTATAAAGGAGAGGGTCTGTCAGTCTGTCGTGTTGTAGGGGCTTGTTTGTTGCTGTGATTCTGGAAGCTATGCCACCGGTATTCAAATACCAGCAGGGTCACCCATGGCTGACAGGTTTCAGCTGGGCTTTCAGACTAAGACAGACTAGGAAGAAGGACCCGGAGGTCTATTTCGAAAAAGAACTAGCCAGTGAAAACCTTACGAATAGCAGTGGAACATTGTCTGATATAGTGCCGGAAGATGAACCCCTCAGGTTGGAAGGCACTCACAATAAAAACAGTGGCAGCAACAATGGGCTCAAGCATAACAACAACTGTGAGGATGGCACAGGACCAGGCAGTGTTTCATTCTGTTGTACATAGGGTCGCCATCAGTTGGAGCCAGCTCCATGGCACCTAACAACAACAACACAAAGGAGAGGGTGGTCAATGGTTAACAGCTTGGCTGATAACTGAAAGGTTGACAGTTCAAACATACCCAGCTGCTCCATGTGAGAAAGACTTGTCGATCTACCCCCATAAAGATTACAGCCAAGAAAACCCTATGGGGTAGTTCCACTCTGTCACATGGGTCGCTGTGAGTTGAAAATTGACCAACAACAAAGGAAAGAGGGTGTGAAAAAATTATCAAATATGTTAGGTCAACCTCTGTCTTAAATCCCAAATAATTGCTTTCCATCTCCTTTTTGGGAAATGTACAGCTCCTGTCATTCAAAAAAGGAAGGAAGCTTTCCTAACTGGAAACTGGATCTTGTCTTAGATAAGCTTAGAAAGAAAAGTGTTGTGGTGTGAGAAGCAAAGACAAGGTGGGAGCGGAGATGGGGTCCCGCAGCCCAAGCAGAGCCTGCATTCTCTCTCCTTGCTCCCTCCAGTCTCTCCTTCCCTGCAGCTCACACCAGAAGAGTCAGCATTTGAATTTCCTAAACATCTCCATTCCAAGGCCAAGCTCATCCCAGTCCCTTGCCATCTTAGTCCCTTTCCTTAGGGAGGACCTATTTGAGAGGATCTTAGAGTACTCGACAAACAGCAATTTTGGTCTATGAGCTAAGGGATGGTCAGATCTCTGCTTCAGAGCTGGAGGGAGCAGGCTCAGAGGCCCATCAGTTGAAAGCCTTGCAGTGAGTATATTCTGGCTACAACCAAACTCGTGATATATATGTAGATATAGGTAGATATTGATATATACATAGATATATACATACATACTTAAATATATGAACCAGGGTTCTCTCTCTCTATATATATACATATATTTGGAAACCCTTGTGGCATAGTGATTAAGTGCTATAGCTAATAATGAAAAGGTTGGCAGTTCAAATCCACCAAACGCTCCTTGGAAACTATGTGGCAGTTCTTCTCTGTCCTATAGGATTGCTATGAGTCGGAATTGACTCAACAGCCACAGGTTTGGTTTTGGTTTATATGTATACATATATATAAAATCATTGTACCACCAGGGCTCTCTGTCTCTATATGGAGCCCTGGTGGTGCAATAGTTAAGCCCTTGACTGTTAACTGAAAAGTCAGTGGTTTAAACCCACTAGCCACTCTGCAGGAGAAAGGACCTGGTGATCTACTTTCATAAAGATTTCAGCCTAGGAAACCCTATAGGGCAGTTCTACTTTGTCTATAGGATTGCTATGATTCAGAATCAACTCAACTGCACATAATAACAAATATATATACATATATATATTATATAAAATTAACTCTAGGCTTATGCTTTAAGATGGTATAATTTCATTCCCCAGCCCCATGGAATCTGGTCAGTTATTACCTATCAAGAGAAACTGAATGTTAATGTCCCTCTGCTCTCTCATTTGGCTGGAAGCAAAACTACCATTTCCAAATAAGAAGACCTCAGCATTTTAAATAGTCAGTCAGGGCAGTGAAACTGGTCTGCATGATATTGTAATGATGGATACAGGATATTATGCATTTGTCAAAACCCATAAAACTATACAACACAATGCAATCTATGGACATTAGTTAATAATAGTATATCAATATTGGTTTACCAATTGTAACAAATGTACCACACAGATGCAAGTTATTAATAACAGAAAACAGGGAGGAGGGGGGTATATGGGAACTCTGTATTTTCTGTGCAATTTTTCTGTAAACATAAACTGCTCTGAAAAATTAAATGTATTAAAAAAAAAAGTCATGGTGCACATCTGCTCTCAACCCCCAGTGGTTTCCCATCTCACTGAGAATAAGATCCATATCCCTTCCCTCAGTCTACAGGGTCCCGCACTCCAGCCACATGGGCCCCTTGCTCTTTCTTCCACATGCCAAGCATGCTTCTGCCTCAGGGCCCTCGTACTTGCTATTTGTTCCTATGCATGGAATGCTCTTCTCTTAGATAATTGCACAGCTCCTTTTTTCATTTCATTCAGAACTTTGCTCAAATATCACTTACTGTAGCTACCATATCTAAAACAGCATATCCGTCTAACTCCAAATCACACTTTATTTTTGGTCATAACTTTCATGAGTACCCAGCATTATACTGTTGTTGTTGTTGTTGAGTGTTGTTGAGTGTATTCCAACTCAGAGCCACCCCATGTGATGGGGTAGAACTGCCCCATAGGGTTTTCTTGGTTATAACCTTTACAAAAGCAGATTGCCAGGTATTTCTCCTGTGGAGCCTCTGGGTGGGTTCTAACTGTTAACCTTTTGGTTAGCAGCTGAGCACTTAATTGTTGTGCACCAGGGCTCCTTGACATTATATTAGCCATTTATTTATCTTTTTATAACTTATTTCCATTATTAGAATGTAAACTCCCTAAGGGCAGGGTCTTGGTCTTATTCACTATTGTATGTATCCCAAGTGCCTAGAACAGTGCTGGCACACAGTAGATGCTCAGTAATAATAACTAAATAAACAATACCACCCAACAGATACATTGGTCAAATGGGTGAATGATGTAGCGCTGGGAGTAACTAAATGGTGAATCAGGATCCCTAAAGATCTTGAGAGGCTGTCACCCTGAGCAGAACTAATAAGATGAAGCTTAACAGGAGCACATGTAAAGAGTTGCACTTAGGTCAAAAGCACAAATAAGTACAGGATGAGCAAGAAATGGCTTAATAGCAGTAGCACCACTAGCAGAGACTTGGAAGCTACATGTCGGTAGAAAGTTCCCAATGGGATTGATGGGATTGCAGAAGCACATTTGTGATCTTAAGTTGCATTAGAAGAGTGAAGTGATGAGGCTGTACTTTGCAGGGACACAGTATGGGACAACCTGTCTGTTCTGGGCTTTACACTTCTTAAGTTAACAAAGGTCACTCAAGTACATTCTGAGGACAATGAACAGGATGGCAAAAGCATTCAAAACCATATTCTATAAGAAACAATAGAAGAATCTGGAATGTTTTGCCCATCAGTGGTAGACTTGAGAGACAGACATAACTGAATTCAAATCCTGATTCTGCTTTTTATTAGCTGCAGCACATGGCAAAATTCTTAATCTCAGTAGTCCTTAGTGGCATTATTGTAAAGGCTAGTGTTGTAAGAGGTAAAATTTAATTGCTTGATTTTGTAGTTAACACACAAATGGATCTTATCGTGTCCTCTAGAAAATTTAGAGTACCCATTTAAAAATATATATTCGATTTCTTTCACTGAAGTTGCCAGTTAAGTTGTTGTTTACCAGAGTCAAAATGGCATGTAAAATATTTAGCATTTAAGTTTAATGCCCAAAGTTTATAAATTTTTATCCATGGGTGAGTGTCCTAATTTAAGGCAACACATGTGATCAGAATTAAGACTAAATATAAACAGTGGAATATCATCATAGCAGCAGAAAAAAAAATTAAGATCAGAAACAGCCCAAAACAAATAACAACTTGTATGTCTCTTCTGCTGAATTCAAATCCATATATTATATATCCAGAATATCTATATCCACATTTCCCAAACTTTAAAAATGTGAAACAGGTGGATAGAATTGTTAAAATAAAACTGACTAACCTAGTTGGTGAAACTGGAATTTCTTGGCCCTCTCTTTCATCTTTCATACACATGAGAATTCATTCCTCTGCACAAGAATCCCTGGCAGGGCTGTGCATCTTAACACTATATTCCCCCTAAAGGACTCTACTTGGGGTGACCACACATCCTAGTTTTCCTAGGACAGTTCTGGTTTATGCTTGTTGTCCCAGTGTGATTATTCATAGCACCTCATTTAACTCTCAAAATTGTTTAGGTGACAAATTATATGGTCACCCTAACTCCCAGTTGTTACATCCTAATATTGTCTACTTTGTAGAAAACAAAAACTAGACTAAGCTGTCCAATCTTTTCATCAGCAAGTTGCCACTACCTTTCCCCTGACCCTCACAAAGGGTCCGTGCTATGAACTATGAACAGAGACTGGGGAAAATACATACCCAAGAGAAACAGCACGCTAATCTCAGGAGAAGGACCCTTATCAATCTACCCACTTCAGACACTGCAGTAACTCCACAAGGAATGGACTCCTGCGTACTCACTGGAGTGCAAATTAACTTTTTATCCCAAAAGTAAGACTCTTGAGTGATACAAGCTACAGGTTATTTAAAACTAAGGCTCTTCAAAATGAATTCAGCCAAGATGCAAGCACAGAATGCTAACCCAAGATTTCTGGATCAGAAACATACAGAGCAGAACTATTTTAGGTTATGGACAAACCTAGCAGAAGAGACATACAAGTTGTTATTTGTTTCGGGCTGCTTCTGAACTTTACATTCTTTTTTTGCTGCTATCATGATATTTCACTGTTCATTAGTTGAAAACGTATTATTTCTTACACTTACCAAACATATCCTTGTAACATTAACATGTACCCAGCTGTGTTGCTTCATGTCTTCACCACACCTTTACAGATTTTCTAGGGTTATGCTGATTTCAGATGAGACAACTAATTATATAAATGAAGTTTTAATAAAATTTCCCCATCACTTCTGGGCAACATGGTACTCTAGGCAGAAGCACCACACCGTCCCTCCACAGCGAAGATCAGAAAAACTAAGCCAAACAGAGAAAACAGCAATCCTGAAACCCTAAGCATCAAATGAAGAATAAAGAACTTAGCCGAGCACCAAATGGAATAAGAAACTGACAGAGAACAGAGAGTGAGGAGAGATATATGCAGAGGTACCCTATCAGCTAACACGGCACAGATCCACCATCTTGGACCCCCATCAGAGACGAGCTAACAGAGGGTATGAAAAAGCAGCTTCACAGAGCTTCCAGCAGGAGACAGAACAACCGGTAACCATTGATATATGCTTTCCCACCCCCCACCCTTCTTTACCCCCACTTGGCCTCCTCTGCTTTCCAAGGCCACTGTTGCTTGGCCAGGAAGCACCGGCTGCTTGGATTCCACCTGCCCACACTGGCCAACTCCCTGAATGCCATTTGTTGGCTGCTGGTGTCGCTTTTTTTCTGCTTCTTTTGATTTCTTCCTTACCTCTCACAACCTC
This sequence comes from Dugong dugon, assembly GCA_030035585.1. Lineage (NCBI taxonomy): Eukaryota > Metazoa > Chordata > Mammalia > Sirenia > Dugongidae > Dugong > Dugong dugon. The sequence continues at coordinate 40,081,068 of CM057476.1, read as the reverse complement.
CCCCTCCTTTCTCGCAAATATCTGGCTCCGTGCGCCATCTTTGCTTCTTCCTGAAAGGCTGAGAAACTCCACTCGAATGTGAAACTGCTTCCCAGTCCGTGTGGCCATGCTGGTGGGATTCTGGGGCTTTTTTGTTTCTTTGTTTTGAATTGTTTGTTTTGTTTTTCTTTTCTTGAATTGGGAGCCCGTTCTAGCCAAGCAGTACAGCGCGGCTTGGGACCCACCCCCTCAATTTGTGCAGACGCACAGCGGGATCCCTGAGAACATTTATTTTTTCGTGGTTTTTTTTTTCTGTTTTTTTTTTTTTTGGGTTTTCTTGTTCTTTTTTTTAAATTTGTTTTGTTCTTTTTCACCTTTTTGTCTTTCTTCATTACTCGGTTTCTCGTCTCTCTATACCTTCCTTCTCTTCCTGTTCCCTGAATACCTGGCCCTGAGTGACACCTCTATGCTTCCTAGCCAGGCTGTATTTCAACGCCTGGGAGCAACTTCCCCAGACCTCGTAGCTGCACCGGTGGGATCCCTGGGACCTTTAATTTTCTTTTTTCTTTCTAAGTTTTGTTTATTCATTTTTTTCTTTTATTTTTTTCTTCTTCTTCAACTTTTCATTTTTCTCCATTTCATAGTTTCTCATCTCTCCACTCCAATGGCAAGCTCCCCTAGCACTCTTTTTTGTTTGTTTATATGTTTTTGGCTCCTGTTCCTCTCTCCTCTCTCCCATACCCGTCTTAGCTCCACACATCACAATCTCCCCCCTCCATCCTGCCAACCTGCACCATAACACTACCAAACAGCACAGGCACAGCCTACTGGAACCTGCCCTGCACAGATTACCAGCCCGCCCTGGTGGCTGTAGTAAGTGCCACAAACAGCCCATCCCAGCAACTCCTCTTCAGCTAGACCTGCCCTGCTGTACCATACCTGACCCTGCCAATTGGAGAAGGAGGCAAAAAGTATTGTGCCCACAAGAAAGAACACACAACCCGCCTTCTCAGACATAGCCAAATAAAACAACAACAACAGAAAAAGGATGAAACAAACAAATCTACAATCAATAAACAAGAAAAATAACTACTGAATGCCCCAAAGACAGCAGACAATATCAAAACATATACAAAAACAGGACAGGATGGTTCTAGTAGGCATCCAAAATAAAACACCAGATGACTTTCCAGTAGAAGAAAAGGCACTCGAACTACCTGATCGGGAATTCAAATCTCTAACATTCAGAATTATCCAAGAGTTGAAGGAAAAAGTAGACAAAAATGAGGAAAAAATAGACAAATTCATCTAAGAGGGAGACAAATTCATGGAAAATACAGACAAAAAAATGGAAGAATTCAGGAAAATAATGCAGGAACAAAATGCCTAAATAAACTCACAACTAGAAATCATACAAAAACAACAATTAGAAATCCAAAAGATAAGCAACAAGATTTCAGAAATGGGCAGGGTCATAGTAGGGCTAAGGAGAAGATTTGAAACAGTGGAAGACCGGAACAGTGAAGTTGAAGACAAACACTTGGATACAACTCTGTTTGAGGAAAACTCAGAAAAAAGAATGAAGAAAAAAGAGAGATCCTGAGAATTATGTGGGATACAATCAAAAGCAAAAATTTACGAGTGATCGCAGTTCCAGAACAGGGGAAGAAAACAGAAAACACAGAGAGGATCATTGAACAACTGCTGACAGAAAACTTCCCCAATATCATGAAAGATGAAAAGCTGGCCATCCAAGAAGCTCAACGAATCCCATATAGGATAGACCCCAAAAGAAAATCACCAAGGCCTACCATAATCACACTCACCAAAACCAAAGACAAACAAAAAATCCTGAGAGCAGCTCAAGAAAAACAAAAAGTCACATACAGAGGAGAAACAATAAGTCTAAGCTCAGATTACTTGACAGAAACCATGCAGGCAAGAAGGCAATGGGATGACATATATAAAACCTTGAAAGAAAAAAATTACCAGCCAAGAATAATGTATCCTGCAAAACTCTCGTTCAAATATGATGGTGAAATTAGGACATTTTCAGATAAACAGAAATTAAGGGAATATGTAAGAACCAAACCAAACTTACAAGAATCATTAAAGGGAGTCCTTTGATCTGAGAACAAACAACTTCAGCTCAGAGGCTGAATCTAAGACACAGGATCATACCAGCCAGATAAATCTAGGAAATGAACTCTCAAGGACTACCCAAACCCAAAAGAAATACAATAGGGAATGAGAGCAGTTAATCTGTAAATGACAACAACATCAGAACAATAAAAGAGGGAACAAACGATGGAGGTATAGAGCCTTCTAATGGAGAGGAAGGCAAGGTGATACCAAGTAATAATACACTGCTTCAAACTTAGAAAGCTAAGGGCAAAATTCATGGTAACCACAAAGAAAGTTAACAAACCTGCTCCTAGAAATAAAGAGGAAAAGCATAAAGTCTCAGCAAAAATAAAACTTACAAAACCAAAAGAAATGAAAAAGAATCCACAAACAAAAGGAATTCAGCACAGGAGAGTAAGAGGAACAAAGAAAATGTCAGCACCACAAAAAAAAAAAAAAAAAAAAAAACAAACTACAAAATGACAGCAACAAACTCACATCTATCAATAATTACACTGAAAGTAAATGGCCTCAATGCACCCTTAAAGAGACAGAGAGTGACAGAATGGATTAAAAAAAACAGAATCCATTAATATGCTGTCTACAAGAGACACACCTTAGAAACAAAGATGTAAATTTATTAAAAATCAAAGGTTGAAAAAATATATATCAAGCAAACATCTGTGAAAAAAGAGCAGGAGTGGCAATACTAATCTCAGATAAAATAGACTTCAAAACAAAATCCACCATAAAAATTAGTCCAAAGGACTAATGGATCACTGTTACCAAGGCCTCCAACAGACTGAGTCCAGTGCAGCTAGATGGTTCCCGGCTACCACCACTGACTGCTCTGACCGAGATCACAATAGAGGGTCCTGGACAGAGCTGGAAAAGGATGTAGAACAGAATTCTAACACACACACAAAAAAAAAGACCAGATTTACTGGCCTGACAGACTGGAGAAACCCCGAGAGGATGGCCCTCGGACACCCTTTTAGCTCAGTGGTGAAGCCCCTCCTGAAGTTCACTGTTCAGCCAAGGATTGGACAGCCTCATAAGACAAAACAGGACTAATGAGACACAACAGTCCAGGGACAAGAACTAGAAGGCAAGAGGGGACAGGAAAGCTGGTGATAGGGAACCCAAGGTTGAGTAAGGACACTGTTGACATGTAGTGGGGTTCTTAACCATTGTCATAGGGCAATATGTATACTGTTTAATGAGAAACTATTTTCTTTTGTAAACCTTCATCTAAAGTGAGAATAGCAGCACCTTCATCTAAAGTGAGAATAGCAACACAACTGGAAGAAAGTAATTGACGTCACTGAATTGTACATGTAGAAATTTTTGAAATGGTGTATCTTTGGCTATGTGTATTTTCACCAAAAAAAAGGTCCTCCAAGGCCTAGAAGGGAGTGTGTTGACATGTCATAGGGTTGTTAACCAATGTCATAAAACAATATGTGTACTGACTGTTTAATGAGAAAATGTTTGTTCTATAAACCTTCACCTAAAGTACAATAAAAAAAAAATTCCCCATCAGTACTTTGGTACCCAGGTGTGATTCTTTCTTTTCTAGCATGTGTACTTTCCTATACCCAGCAGTGCATGTATTGGTCTAGGTGCCACCATGTGGCTGTCTTAGGAAAACCAAAGATGAGATTTCAAAAAAACCTGTCAGGTTCTGAATTTGGAGACTGATATTGGAAACGACAACTAAAACTAAGCTAAAAACTAGAGGAAATGGTCAATTTATCAAGATAAAGGCAAAAGTATCAGAAAACAAGAAATGCTCATTGCCTTGACTGCATTATTAACTAGCGTAACATGTTTTATTACAACCGTATCAGAAAGTAATATCATAACCGTTAGGAATTTGAACTCTTCTAGAAATGCGGCACACTTAATTTTTTTTTTTTACATTTGTGTAAGGTCAGGAAGTATAAAGCTTAGCCTGAGTCAGTACAAATGTTAACAGACTTTTTAAGAAGTGAGAGTACATCCACGTTAAGGAACAGTTTCTACCACCTCGGCAAAAGGCAAAAGCGTTTTACTATTGAGAATAGACTGCTCGCCCAGCGACCATGCACCTTCAGGGCTGCCAGTCCTCTCTTTATTATTACACACAATTTCCTTTCATTCATTCATTTTTACATAGTCAGTGTACCAGACACCTTATGTGCACCGCTTTAAGCTGCTTGGCCCCATCTCTTACTCCAGTAAAACTACTTTGCCCCTGCAGTAGGGACCATTTCCTCTAGGCTTTGACTCGATGGCAACAGGTTGATGGACTTTGAGCAGGGCAAACTGAGGGCACCTCGCCTGGGTGTTATATTGACCTAGTACTTACCAGTGCCTCTCTGATGAGTCTGATGAGTCTGCACAGATTGGACACCAGTCCAGGAAAGTTAACACCTTGGGTGGTTACCATTGACTGACTAGGGAACTGAAGCAGATGGAAAAATTCTTCCTCCTATCATATGAGAGGAGCCTTGGTGATGCAGTGGTTAAGAGTTTGGCTGCTAATCAAAAGGTTGGCTGTTAGAATCCACCAGCCGCTCCTCAGAAACCCTAATGGGGCAGTTCTACCCTGTCCTACAGGGTCGCTCTGAGTTGGAATCGACTCGGTCGGCAGCAATGGGTTTTTGTTATCTAAGAGGGCTTCCCTTAGTTTTGAATGTTAAGGATTTCTAATCAGGTTTAACAATAGCTCTCAACTCTGCTGATGATCAGGGTTTATATATTACAACCTGGGCCTCAGATAGGGAAGTAATGGACAGAAGATGGACATCTGTAGTGCTGACTAACAACAGAGACCACATGTGTAAGAGCTATTATAGAAAGGGTATTGTTGGTTCAGAATCTGACTTTCTGTCATGGTTATAAGGGAATACAGGGAGGGGGTTCCTTTGGGACAGATGGAAAAGGAACATGACAGTAGTTGAAGACATGAGAGAAGTTCCTGGTGTGACTTAAGGTAACTATTGAGCATTGGGCATTTTCATACCTTAGATTCAAAGGCCTCTTGAAAATGAATTACTTTGTTAATATCAAGTTATCCCCGTGAAGGCAGATTTGAGTTAACCAATACACCAGTTCCAGTTTTCTAATTATTTTAAATAACGGCACAGTGGTTAAGTGCTCAGCTGTTAACCAAAAAGATCAGTGGTTTGAACCCCCAGCCACTCCTCAGGAGAAAAGACCTGGTGATAAGCTTTTTTGAAGATTACAGCCTTGCAAACCATATGGGGCAGTTCTACTCTGTCCTATAGGGTCACTATGAGTCAGAATCAACTTGACAGCTGTAGGTTTTTGGTTGTTTTCTCATAATGTATGAACACTTAAAATCAGAAGTTTCTTTTGTGAGGAATTTGTTTTCTTAGAACCAGAACAACCGTAATGCAAAGATATGTAAACAGATTGTAAAATCCAGTTCTTCATTCGCACAAGCCACATTCCAAGTACTCAGTAGCCACATGTGGCTAGTGGTTACTATATTGGACAGTGCAGAAGATTTCCATTATCAATGAAATTTTTACTGGACAGTGCTGGTTTAGACCATACTCTCTGAAACATGGCTTAATATAGGCTAAGCATTAACCCTGTGCTAATTTGTATGTCTACCCTTAGCAGCTTCTTCTTCTTTTTTTTCTGGTAAAACTTTATTGAGATATTATTCACATATCATATAGTTTCACCTGCTTAAACTTTACAATTCAATGGTCTTTAGAGTATTCAAAGAGATGTGCAACCATCATCACAATTCATTTTAGAACAGTTTCATCACCTTAAAAAGAAATCCCATGCCCCTTAATTATCACTCCCTGTGCTATCATGTCCCCAAGCCCTACAGAACTATTAATCCACTTTCTGTCTCTGTAGATTTGCTTATTTTAAACATTTAGTATAAATGGAATCTTATAATACTTAGTCTTTTGTGACTGGCTTCTTTCACTTAGCATAATGTATCCAAGGTTCATCCATGTTGTAGCATCTTTCTTTTTTATACACAAATAATACTCCATTGTATAGATTTAGCACATTTTGTTTATCCATTCATCAATTGATGGACATTTGGGTTGCTTCCATCTTTTGGCTATTACTAATAATGCTGCTATAAACATTTGTGTACAAGTTTTTAGTATGAATATATGTTTTCATTTACCTTGGGTCTATACCTATGAGTGGAATTGCTGAGTTTAATACTGTTTAACCATTTGAGGAAATGTAGACTGCTTTCCAAGGTGGCTGCACCACTCTATCTTCCCACCAGCAGTGTATGAGGGTTCCATTTTCTGTACATCCTCATCAACACTTGTTACTATCTGATTTTTTTGTTATAGCTTGGAATTGACTTGACAGCACACAACAACAACGACAATGGATGTAAGGAGTCTTGGAATAGTGCAAATGGGTTAACCACTTGGCTACTTACTGAAAGGATGGCGGTTTGAACCCACCCAGAGGCATCTTGGGAAAGGGCCTGGGGATCTGCTTCTGAAAGATCACAGTCTTTGAAAATCCAATGGCACACAGTTCTACTCTGACATACATTGGGTTGCTATGAGTCAGAATCAACTTAACAGCAACTGGTTTGGTTTTTTGGTTTAGTGGATGTGAAGTGGTATCCCACTGTGGCTTTAATTTGTATTTCCCTGATGACTAATGATGCTGAGCATCTTTTCATATGATTATTGGTCATTTGTGCATCTTTCTTTGAGAAATGTTGATTCAGATCCTTTGCCCATTTTCTAAATTGGGTTTGTCTTTTTATTATCTAGTTGTAAAAATTCTTTATATAGTCTAGATACAAGTCTCCTTTCAGATATGTGATTTGCAAATATTTTGTCCCATTTGGTAGGTTCTATTTTCCTAGATAGTGTCCTTTGAAGTACAAAAGTTGTAAATCTTGATGAAGTCCAATTTATCTATTTTTTCTTTTGTTGCTCATGCTTTTGGTGTTATATCTCAGAATCCATTACCAAAATCCAAGACCATGAAGATTTATTTCTATGTTTTTTTCTAATAGTTTTTGTAGTTTTAGTTTTCACATTTAGGCCTATGATCCATTATTGAGTTAATTTTTGTATATAGTGTGAAGTAATACCAGAAAGATGTTTGTCTATGTTCTATTGACTATGCAAAAGCATTTGACTATGTGGATCATAACAAATTGTGGATAACATTGCAAAGAATGGGAATTCCAGAACACTTAATTGTGCTCATGAGGAACCTGTGTATAGACCAAGAGACAGTTGTTCAAACAGAAAAAGGGAATACTGCATGTTTTAAAATCAGGAAAGGTGTTGTGTCAGGTTTGTATCCTTTCACCATACTTATTAATCTGTATGCTGAGCAATAATCCAAGAAGCTGGACTATATGGAGATGAACATGGCATCAGGATTGGAGGAAGACTCATTAACAACCTGCATTATGCAGATGACACAACCTTGCTTGCTGAAAGTGAAGATGACTTGAAGCACTTACTGATGAAGATCAAAGACTACAACCTTCAATATGTATTACACCTCAACAAAAGAACACAAAAATCCTCACAACTGAACCAATAAGCAGCATCATGATAAATGGAGAAAATATTGATGTTGTCAAGGATTTCATTTTACTTGGATCCACAATCAACATCCATAGAAGTGGCAGTCAAGAAATCAAACGACTTATTACATTGGAAAGTCTGCTGCAAAAGACCTCTTTAAAGTGTTAAAAAGCAAAGATGTAACTTTGAGGGCTGTTATGGATTGAATTGTGTCCCTCAAAAATGTGTGTCAACTTGGCTAGGCCATGACTTCCAGTATTGTGTGATCTATTTTGTGATCTGATGTGATTATTCTATGTGTTGTAAATCCTAACCTATGATGTTAATGTGGCAGGATTAGAGGGAGTTATGTTAATGAGGCAGAACTCAATCTACAGGAGTAGGTTGTATCTTGAGTCAATCTCTTTTGAAATATAAAGGAGAGAATTGAGCAGAGGAGAGAGACCTCAAACCACCAAGAAAGAAGTACCAGGAGCAGAGCACATCCTTTGGACCCGGGGTCTCCACACTGAGCAGCTCCGATACCAGGGAAAGATTGATGACAAGGGCCTTCCCCCAGAACCGACAGAGAGAGAAAGACTTCCCCTGGAGCTGGAGCCTTGAATTCAGACTTCTAACCTCCTAAACTGTAAGAGAATAAACTTCTATTTGTTAAAGTCATCCACCTGTGGTATTTCTGTTATAGCAGCACTAGATAACTAAGGCAGAATTTGGTACCAATAGTGAGGTGCTACTCTAACAGATACTTAAAATGTGGGTGTGGACTTGAAACTGTGAAGGGATAAAGGCTGAAAGAGTTTTAAAGTGCCTAATAGTAAAAGCCTAGATTGTCTTGAAGGGATTGTTAGTGGAATTATGGACATCAAAGACAATCCTGGTGAGGGCTCAGAAGGAAGTGAGGAAAGCTGTAACAGTGGAGATGGCACAGACAGCAAGAAACAGCAGCAGAGAACCAGGAAACCAGCACCAGACAATGCGGGAGCCGACTCACGAAGCAAGAGACCTTATTGCCTTCACATAGGAGGCTTTCTGGTGGAGTGGCGTGCCTCTGGGCACTTATCGGTGGAGCTAGGCTTCCTACCCATGAAGCAAGAGAGCTGAGTGCCTTCCAGCTGAAGTTTCCTGGCAGAGTAGGGTGCCTCCATTGGGTACCTGCACTGAGAAGCTCCTAGACCAGGGGAAGATTGATGACAAGGGCCTTCTCCCAGAACCGACAGAGAAAGAAAGTCTTCTTTGAGAGCTGGCGCCCTTAATTCATATGTCTAGCCTCCTAAACTGTGAGAGGAAAAACTTCTGTTTGTTAAAACCATCCACTTGTGTTATTTCTGTTATAGCAGGACTAGATAACTAAGACACGAACTAAGGTTCACCTGACCCATGTCATGGTATTTTCTACCATCTCATGTGCATGCGAAAGCTGGATAATGAATAAGAAAGACTGAAGAAAAACTGATGTATATGAATAATGGTGTTGGTGAAGAATATTGAATATACCATTGACTGCCAGAAGAGTGGATAAATCTGTCTTTGAAGAAGTACAACCAGAATGGTCTTTAGAAGGGAGGATTGTGAGACTTTGTCTCATGTACTTTGGACATGTTATCAGGACAGACCAGTCCCAAGAGAAGGACACCATGCTTGATAAAGTAGAGGGTCAGCAAAAAAGAGGAAGATCCTCAATGAGATGAATTGACACAGTGGCTGCAACAATGGGTTCAAACATAGCGACAATTAAGGATGGTGCAGGACTAGGCAGTATTTTATTCTGTTGTACATAAGGTCGCTAAAAGTTGGACCAAACTTGATAACACCTAACAACAACAACAATTTAATAATACCATCTGGAGGTAGGAGGTTATTACTTTCTCATAACCTTATCTTTTGCAAGCTTTATAGAATCCTTTTTAGAGAAACAATTTAGAATAATTTGTCCACTTTTCAAGCCTTGCTATTGCAATCAAAATAAACAATCCATCCTTTTAGTGCACTTTTGATATAGATCAATTTATATCAAAGTTTCTCAGAGTAACTAATAAGAGTTCAGATCATAAGACAGGCACAAGAAGCAGTTTTTCTTGAAAGAGAAAATAACTGAGATTTTAAGACAGCCTCATGAAAAACAGTAACTGCCAGCCACTACTCTCTAGACCAGAGGCAAGTCCTCAGAACACGATGAGACAGAAAACCACATAAATTTACCTGTCTGTGAGGGAGGCCAGCTCAAAGACTAGGCTTATAGAATACCATGTAACATAAATAACCCAGTTTTCTTAAAACGTGCACAGCAATTCCTTGGTAAGATCGACCCAATTCAACAGAAAAACAGGTTCCCCAAAGAGGGAAAAAAGACAACACAAATGGGAGCTCATTTTCCCAAAGTGGAAAGAAAAGAGAGACAGAGCAGATGGGAACTCAGTTTCGCAAAGTGATCACTGAGGTTCAAAATTACTTCCAGTATATTCAGCTTATAGCATTTTTGAACATGAACCCCAAACCAGCAACCCAATAGGGGGAAATCCAGGCTCATTTAACATGGATGTTAAGAGTATGTTTAAACTTAGGTATCACAGAGTAAAAAAAATATTCCTAGCAGGGTTAGGAGCAGCTCCCCAGTTCAGTCTGTGGCTTTTTATTAGCTCAGATAATTCAGGGTGAAGTCCATTTAGGCTCAAGCAGTCCCTACAGTTATAACCTCTGGAGGTTTCTGAGGATTGTCAGGGTACTTGATCTTAAAGGTCATCTTAGAAACTGTCTTAATCTCTTCTGGAGAGTCCTTAGAGTAGTTAGGGAGCTCAGATAAAGTATTTTAGAGATGGGTAAAGGGAAGAAACTACCAGAAGGGCAGACGGAGGGACAGAGGTCATATTTAAAAGGTCAGCCAAAGAGGTGGTAGGGCTCTGGCTTTGTAACTCTTTAATTTGTTTAGCCTGTTTAGAAACTGTTTCTTGTAATGATGCAAATTTACTATCTTGATGTCTTTTAGAGGCCTCTAGAAAAAAACAAACCTGTTGCCATCGACTCGATTCCAACTCATAGCAACCCTATAGGACAGAGTAGAATTGCCCCATACAGTTTCCAAGGAGTGCCTGGTGGATTCGAACTGCTGACCTTTTTGTCAGCAGCTGTAGCACTTAACCATTCTGCCACCAGGGTTTCCTTTTGGATGCCTCTAGATACCAATTAAAATAGGATTCCCTTCGAACTTGTTTAACTTGGGACCCCTAATTTTCGAATTTTCTGTGCAGAAAAATGAGTTTGCCTAGGTCACATGAGCCCCATAACAGCTATTGATTCTCCAGATCGCCAGTGGTAAGTGTATGCCACTGAATGATGTGCAAAACAGTATGGGGGCCATAATGCTTAACAGTATAAGCTGCAGGAATCCCTGAAACAGCCCTACTGGACCTTTTTTTTTTTTTTTGCATTCCATAGAATTTATTCAAATTTCACCAATTATACATGCATTCATTTGTGTGTGTGTATGTGTTTGTGTGTGTAATTCTATGCAATTTTATTGCATATGTAATTTTGATTAGCCACTATCACAATCAAGATAATCACCTAAACCATCACCATAAGACTTCCTCATGTTATCCCTTATAGTTGCATCCACGTCCTCCCCATCCCAGTCCCTAACTCCTGGCAACCACAAATCCACTAATCCATTCTCCATCTCTATGATTATATTATTTCCCAATCGTTTCATAAATGGAATCATATAATGTGCATCCTTTTGAGATAGACTTTTTTACACTTAGCATAATTTCCTTCAGGTTCATCCAAGTCATTATGTGTATCAGTAGTTTTTCCTTTTTACTACTGATTAGCATTCAGATTTGCATGTACCACAGTTTGTTTATCCATTCACCCTTTGAAGGACATTTAGGTAGGTTCCAGGTTTTTGGCTATCATGAATAAAGCTGCTATAAAAATTCATATACAATTTCTGTGAAAAAATAAGTCTTCTGTTCTCTGGGATAAAAGCCCAAGAGTGCAATTTCTGGGTCATATGGTAATTCCATTTTTAGTTTTGAAAAGCTTATTTTACAGAGTGGTTGTACTATTTTACATTCTCGCTAACAATTTATTAGTAATCTATTTTTTCCAAATTCTAGCCAGTATTAGATGTTAGCACTACTTTTTCATTTTAACCATTTTGATGGGTATATAGTGATATTTAATTGTGGTTTTAATTTACATTTCTCTAATGACTAATGAAATTGAACATCTTTTCATGTTTCTTTGTTTTTTTATTGTTGTGCTTTACGTGAAAGTTCAACAAGTTACTCTCTCACACAAAAGCTTATACATACACTGTTATGTGACCCTAGTTGCTCTCCCTATACTGCGACAGCACACTCGTCCCTTCCACCCCGATGCCCCATGCCCACCCAACCAGCTCCTGACCCTCTGCCCTCCCACTCTACCCCTGGACTCGAGCCGCCCATTTAGTCTCATGTATCTACCTGAGCTAAGAAGCACACTCCTCACAAGTATCACCTTATGTCCCATAGTCCAGTCTAATCTTTGTCTGAAGAACTGGCCTCAGGAATGGTTTTAGTTTTGGGCCAACAGAGATTCTGGGGGCCATACTTTCTGGGGCTCCTCCAGTCTCAGTCAGACCATTAAGTCTGGTCTTTTTACTAGAATTTGAGTTCTGCACCCTACTTTTCTCCTGCTCTATCAGGGACTCTCTGTTGTGTTCCCTGTCAGAGCAGTCACTGGTTGTAGCCGGGCACCATCTAGTTCTTCTGGTGTCAGGTTGATGAAGTCTCTGGTTTATGTGACCCTTTCTGTCTCTTGGGCTAATACTTTCCTTGTGTCTTTGGTGTTCTTTATTCTCCTTTGCTCCAGGAGGGTTGGGACCAACTGATGCGTCTTAGATGGCTACTCACTAGCATTTAAGACCCCAGATGCCACTCATCAAAGTGAGATACACAACATTTTCTTAATAAACTTTATTATGCCATTGACTTAGATGTCCCCTGAAACCATGGTCCCCAGACCCCACCACCTCTACTCTGTCCCTCAAAGTATTTGGTTGTATTCAGGAAACTTCTTAGCTTTGGTTTAGTCCAGTTGTGCTGACTTCCCCTGTAGTATGTGCTGTCCTTCCCTTCACCTAAGAGACTTCTTGTCTACTATCTAGTTAGTGAATAACCCTCCCCCTCCTCCCCATCCTTTTTGTTGGTGTAGAGGAGTCCAACAGATTTTTGTACATTTATCTTGTTTTCTGATACTTTGCTGAAATGTTCTATTTGTTCCAGTAGTTTTCTTGTGGATTCTTTGGAGTTTTCTGTGTATAAGATCATATCATCTGCAAATAGAGAAAATTTTACCTCTTCCTTACCAATTTGGATGCCTTTCTTTCTTTTTCTAGCCTAATTTTTCTAGTTAGGACCTCCAGCACAATGTTGAATAAGAGTGGTGATAAAGGGCATCCTTGTCTCGTTCCCATTCTCAAGGGAAATGCTTTCAAACTCTCTCCATTTAGGATATTGTTGGCTGTTGTCTTTGTATAAATGCCCTTAATTATGTTGAGGAATTTCCCTTCTATTCCTATTTTATTGATACTTTTAATTGTGAATGAATGTTGGACTTTGTCAAATGCTTTTTCTGCATCAATTGATAAGATCATGTGGTTTTTGTCTTTTATTTTATTAATGTGGTGGATTGCACTGATTGTTTTTCTAATGTTGAACCATCCCTGCATACCTGGTATAAATCCTACCTGATCATGGTGAATTATTTTTTTGATATGTTGTCGAATTCTATTGGCTCGAATTTTGTTGAGGATTTTTGTGTCAATATTCATGAGGGATATTCGTCTGTAATTATCTTTTTTTGTAGTGTCTTTACCAGGTTTTGGTATCAGGGTTATGGCTGGCTTCATAGAATGAGTTTGGGAGTATTCCTTCATTTTCTATGCTCTGAAATACCTTTAGTAGTAGTGGTGTTAACTCTTCTCTGAAAGTTTGGTAGGATTCTCCAGTGAAACCAACCAGGCCAGGTATTTTTTCGTTGCTGTTGTTGGGAGTTTTTTAATTACCTTTTCAATCTCTTCTTTTGTTATAGGTTTATTTAGTTGTTCTACCTCTGTTTGTGTTAGTTTAGGTACTAGTGTGTTTCTAGATATTTGTCCATTTCCTCTAGGTTTCAAATTTGTTACAGTACAATTTTTCGTAGTATTCTGTCATGATTCTTTTAATTTCAGTTGGTTCTTGTCATGGATTGAATTATATCCCCCCAAAAGTTTGTGTATCAATTTGGCTGGGCCATGATTCCCAGTATTGTATGATAGTGTACCATTTTGTAACCTGACGTGATTTCCTTATGTGTTGTAAACTCCATCACTACGATCTAATAAGATGGATTAGTGGAAGTTAAACTGATGAGGTTTACAAGATTAGATAGTGTCTTAATTCAATCTCTTTTGAAATATAGAAGAGAGAAGCAAGCAGAGACACATGGGAAACTCATACCACCAAGAAAACAGTGCTGGGAGAGAGCGTGTCCTTTGTACCTGAAGTTCCTGTGCTGAGATGCTCCCAGACCAAGGAAAGACTGATGCTTCACAAGGTCCTTTCTCCAGAACCAACAGAGAAAGCCTACTCCTGGGGCTGATGCCCTGAATTTGGACTTGTAGTCTACTGGACTGTGAGAGAATAAATTTCTTTTTGTTAAAGCCATCCACTTGTGGTATTTCTGTTGTAGCTGCACTAGATGACTAAGGCAGGTCTGTTGTGATATCACCCATCTCATTTCTTATACAGGTTATTTGCTTCTTCTCCTGTTTTTCTATTGTCGGTTTGGCCAATGGTTTATTGATTTTGTTGATCTTTTCAAAGAACGAACTTATGGTGGTGTTAACTCTTTCAATTGTTTTTCTATTCTCTATTTCATTTAATTCTGCCCAAATTCTTATTATTTCCTTTCTTCTGGCCCCTGAGGGCTTCTTTTGCTGCTCTCTTTCTACTTGTTCCAGTTGTAGGGTTAATGTTTTGATTTTGGCCCTTTCTTCTTTTTGGATGTATGCATTTATTGCTATAAACTGACCTCTCAGCACTGCTTTTGTTGTATCCCAAAGGTTCTAGTAGGATGTGTTTTCATTCTCATTTGATTCTATGAATTTCTTTATTCAATCCTTAATTTCTTCTATAACCCAATAGTTTTTGAGCAAGATGTTGTTCACTTTCCATGAGTGTGCTTTTTTTCTTTCTTTTTCTGTTACTGATTTCTACTTTTATGGTTTTATGGTCAGAAAATATGCTTTGTAATATTTCAATGCTTTGGATTCTGTTAAGGCTTGCTTTATTGCCTAATATGTGGTCTATTCTGGAGAATGTTCCATGTACATTGGAAAAGAAAGTATACTTGGCTGCTGTTGGGTGGAGTGTTTGGTATATGTCCATGAGATCAAGTTGGTTGATTGTGGCATTTAGATCTTTTGTGTCTTTATTGAGCTTCTTTCTGGATGTTCTGTCCTTCACTGAAAATGGTGTGTTGAAGTCTCCTACTATTATTGTGGAGGTGTCTGTCTCTTTTTGATGCTGTGAGAGTTTATTTTATGTATTTTGGAGCCTTGTCATTGGGAGTGTAAATATTTATTATAGTTATGTCCTCTTAGGATATTGACCCTTTAATCATTATATAATATCTTTCCTTATCCTTTGTGGTGGATTTTACTTTACAGAGTATTTTGTCAGAGATTAATATTGCCACTCCTGCTCTTTTTTGAGTGTTGTTTGCTTGATATATGATATATTTTTTCCCATCCTTTGAGTTTTAGTTTGTTTGTGTCTTTAAGTGTAAGTTGTGTCTCTTGTAGGCAGCATGTAGATGAATCGTGTTTTTTATCCATTCTGCCACTGTCTGTCTTTTTATTGGTGCATTTAATCCATTTACATTCAGCGTAATTATTGATAGGTATGAGTGTAGTCCTGTCATTTTGATGTCTTTTTTTGGTGTTGTTGACTGTTTCTTTGTTCCCCTTCATTTTCTGTGCTGAGTTGTTTTTCTTTATGTATTTTCTTTTCAACTTTTTCATTGTTGCTGATTTCTTATTTGCAGAGTCTTTATATTTTCTTGTTTTTTTATTTTGATGTGTAGGATTTTTAGTTTCTTTTATGGTTACCTTAATATTTAACCCTATTTTTCTAAGTTTAAGCCACTTTTTTATTTCTTTATATTGCTTTGACTTTCTCTCCATATGAAAAATCTATGACCACATTTTTTAGTCCTTCTTTTTTGTTTTAGTATTGTCATCTTTTACATAGTGACATCTCTGTTTCCCTATTTTCAGTGTTTTAGCTTCAACTTATTTTTGTGACTTCCCAATCTGGGTTGATATCTGGTTGTTCTGTCCTGTGTTCTAGTCTTGGGTTTTTACCTGATGTTATTGATTTTCTAACTGGAGGACTATCTTTAGTATTTCTTGTAATTTTGGTTTGATTTTTACAAATTCCCTAAACTTCTGTTTATCCGGAAATGCCCTAATTTCACCATCATATTTGAAAGACAATTTGGTTGTACATATAATTCTTGGCTGGCAATTTTTTTCCTTCAAGGCTTTATATATGTCATCCCATTGCCTTCTTGCCTGCATGGTTTCTGCTGAGTGGTCTGAGCTTATTCTTATTGACTCTCCTTTGTAGATAACTTTTCATTTATCCCTAGCCGCTCTTAAAATTCTGTCTTTATCTTTGGCTTTGGCAAGTTTGATTATAATATATCTTGGTGACTTTCTTTTGGAATCTACCTTATGTGAGGTTCAATGAGCATCTTGAATAGATATCTTCTCATCTTTCATGATATCAGGAAGGTTTCTGCCAATAAATCTTCAATAATTCTCTCTGTATTTTCTGTCATTTCCCCTCCCCCTCCCTGTTCTTGTACTAATCACTCGTGGGTTATTCCTCTTGATAGAGTCCCACATAATTCTTAGAGTTTCTTCATTTTTTAAAATTCTTTTATCTGCTTTTTCCTCAAATGAGTTGCTGTCAAGTGCTGTATTTTCTATCTGACTAATTCTGGCTTCTGTTGCCTCAATTATGCTCCTATGACTTCCTATTGAGTTGTCTAATTCTGAAATTTTATTGTTATTAATCTTCTGGATTTCTGATTGCTGTCTCTCTAAGGATTCTTGCAGCCTATTAAATTTGTCATTATGCTCTTGAATAACCTTCTTAAGATCCTCTATTGTTTTGTCTGTGTGTTCCTTTAGCTTGTTCTGCGTTTTGACTGATCTCCTTCCTGATCTCTTGAAGAGTTCTATATATTAATCTTTTGTATTCTGCCTCCTGTAATTCCAAGAAATTCTCTTGCTCTGAAAAATTTCTTGATTCTTTATCTTGACAGCTTGCTGAAGCCATCATGGTCTGCCTGTTTATGTGATTTGATATAGACTGTTGTCTCTGAGCCATCAATAAGTTATTATAGTCATTTATTTTATGTTTCTTTACTGTGTCTTAGGTTCTTGTTTTGTTATGATATACCCAAATAGGCTGTATGCGTGAGCTAGTTTGATTATTGATGACTTTGGAGCTCTAAGGTCCTGTTACCAGGTAATTAGAGCTCTTATTATGTACGTGAGCCCACGAGTCTGTTTAATTCTCTTGTATGGATTCAGTTCAGGTGTCCAGGTAGTCACTCACCAAGTGTGTAGTGCAGGGTCTCACCTACAGTCCTAAACAGGCATGGGTGATTGGTGTAGGCACAGGTATCTAGTTGCAGTAGCGGGTCACGCACTGAGCAAGACAGGGGGCTGATGGCTGTTCCTGAGTGTCTGGGAGGAAAGCGTGTCCCTGATCACTAGAGCACATTGGTGGGTGGGTTTTGCAGCTGGACTATGAGCATCCAATGCTGTTGGCTGTAAGGACTAGGGGGCACCACTTATTCTTGGGCCCCTGCCATGGGTGGTTAGGAGGTATGGGTGAAGCCACCAGTCCTGAGCTCCCTGATGTGGGTAGGTGTGGACCCTGCTTAATGGACAGAGCAGTGTCAAAAGTCATGAACCTGCCACTTTACCATATAGCTGAAACCACTTAAGTTAGACTTCATGTATATACCCTGTTGTACTGTGGTAATGAGGGCCTACACTATTGAAATGGGCCCACACAGAAGTATGCAGAGGTTTCAGACATTCAAAATCTGTGGACCCCTTATGCCTGTGCCTAGGCAAAGGAGCTGTGCCTACCCTGAGTTCCTGGCTTAGGGGAGCCATCAGATTATTTTTTCCCTTTTTGTTAATTTGTTCCCTCTCCAAGGCTGGGAGAATGGCTGATGGATCCTACTTCCAGCTCAGGGGACTGGGCTTTCACTGAAGCCAGCCCACGACCCGGTGCAGAGTGGGGATGTGAGGAGGTAAATGGGAGTGAGGTTTTTCCAAAGGGGGTGTTTTTGATCTGCGCAGTAGGCCAGACCAAGTACTTATCTTTTGCTAATTAAGCACTGCTTTTCACTGGTTCTGGATGTCTGAGTAGACTCTGTTCCACTGGGTATCTCCCTAAGTGGAAAACACCTCCCGAGTGCCACTGCTTGCTTCACCATTCACTCGAACTAATCTGGCCAAAAGGAAGCTGGCTCCCACTGAGTATGGTCTGGCCACTCTTCGCTCCTTCCTTACTGTCTCTCCTCCCCCAGCCACTCAGTCCGATTCCTCAACTTTGCCTTTGATGATCAGGGCTTCTCGATTGTCATATACAATTGATTCACTTGTGTTTTCAGGTCTTTGTTGTAAGATGGACCACAGGAAGTGTCTGACTACTCTGTCATCTTGGCCTCCTTCTGCTTGATCTTTTGACTTGGCATTCCCCATCTTACTAAGTAACCTGCATGTGCAAATTTAAGGAAACACAAAAGTCTTAAGTGTCCCTAGAGAAACCAAAAAGGAGTTCATTTCTCCCATGATCAGAGAATGTTTTATCCCTGGTTTACCACTAGATGTCAGCTCTTTCAAACTTACGTCAAGAGCAGCTTCACCAAAATGTTCAGATCATGAACAGAAAAAAAAGTAAAAACAGAAAGCTAACAATAAATCTGTCAAAGCCATCTTTGCAATACAGCTGAGGCTCAGTTTGAGAGGGCTTACCTCAAGTGATTTTTGAGAGTTTGTGGAAAAGGATGAACACAAAGGGCTTGAGTTGGTGCTAGGCTCTGGTCCTCAACTTCTCAGGATTTGCCAAAGATAAAATGCCTTCAAATTCTGCTGAATACACCAAAGAAACATGTACTCTGTTTAAAATGAAGGTAAAAAGATTTATTGAGAGCAAAGGCAGTTTGAGTCAGGGACAAGTCAGATCTCACAAAGTAAAAACCAGCACTCCAAAATGGTGGAGTCACAGAGGTATATTTATGCGGTAAAATACAACATTCTGATTGGAAGTTGCAAGAGTAGATAAGCTGGAGGTGGGACAACTCCAAACAGGGGCTTTACAGTGATTGGTTAACTGAGTATATGTGGGTTAAGGGGATTGGGTACTCACATAATTGCGGAAGTAAGTGTTCACAAGGGGGTCACAAGATGATTGATAGGGGGCCAGGATCTGCTGGTTCCACTCAGCCAGCAGCACAAGGTCATACGTGTATGAAGAGGAAGAAGCCAATCTGCTGGTTCTACTCAGCCAGAAGCCTAAGGTCATATGTATATGAATGGAAAGAACTTAGTCTGCTGGTTCCACCCATCCAGAGGCCTGAGGCCATATGCATATGAGTGGGAAGAAGCCAGTCTGCTTGTTCAACCCAGCCAGAGGCCCAGGGCCATATGCATATGAAGAAGTCAAGGTTACATTCTCAGGAATACAGAAGAAGTCACAAAATGGAGTCAGGCCTACCTGAGCCAGCCTCCCTATATATGCCAGGCACCTCAGTTTTGGAATCCTTGCCCACTGGTCAGCCATATTGCTAAAAACAGAATTTATAGTTTTGTTTTTTACACTTAGAGCTTTAATTCACCTAGAGTTTATTTTTGTGGTTAGTGTGAGGTAGGGCTAAATTTTAATTCCTTAAATTTCAATTCAAACAGCATAGAAGGAAAGGTACAATGGACAAAGGCCACTAAATGGGTGAATATTATGCATTCTGGTGAGTTCAGCTGTAGGGGCAAAATAATACACAGAAAAGCAAATATCAAGTAACAAGCAGGCTGTCTTGGTAGCTCTGGTTAATGTATACTACCCGCTCCACTTATGAGAGGAATAATAAGAATTACAGAAATAAGATTGCTATGTGGTGCCAAAACTATCAAAAGAAGCCATACTTCTTTTAACAGTGATTTTTAGATATATAGTAAGTTGACAGACATTTCTGCAAGGTACTCTGGTATTCAGAGTGGTAAGAAAATGCCAAGAAAGTTCTCAGTGGGGACATAACAGGGAATTTTAGTTCCTAAACCCTTTCCGGGAGTGAGGCTGAGTGGCCAGAGGTAAAGGTTTAGGAACTAGATAAAAGCAACCTACAATCCTTGAACCCATAGTAATGAAATCTATGGCTGGCAGATAAGTAACTTTTCTGAGCTCAGTGTTCTCATCTACATATAGGGACAGTAACTCCTTCCAGGTCAAGGGTCATGGACAATGTCCTCTCCTGCTGCAAGCCCCATGGGAACATGGGCCTTGAATATCTATTTACCACACTGTCCCCTAGTTCATAAGAGAGCATATGAGGTCCTCAGTAAACATTTTTGAATAAAGAAATGAATGACAACAAATCAATGAATCTACGTCACAGAGTTATTGTGATGATTAGAGAAAAAGCAAACAGTAGGAGGCTTGATAAATGGTAGTGGCTGAAATATTAAACTACCTAGCATATAGCAGAAGTTAAATAAATAAATGGTACTATTATACTACTAGCAAAATACCTTAAAGTAGGAAAAATATTTTATAGGTAAAATTAAAACAAGTTTCTGTCAAGTGGATTCCAACTCATGATGACCCCCTGTGTGTCAGAGTAAAACTGTGTTCCACAGGATTTTCTTTTCTTTTTTTTCTTCTTCTTTTTTTATTGTGCTTTAGGTGAAAGTTTACAGTTCAAGTCAATTTCTCGTACAAGAATTTATACACGTATTGTTTTGTGACATTAGTGGCTGTCCCTACAAAGTGACAGCACACTCCCCCTTTCCACCCTGGGTTCCTTGTGTCCATAGAACCAGTTCCTGTCCCTTCCTTCCTTCTCATCCAGCCTCTGGATGGGAGCTGCCCATTTGGTCTCCTGTATCTAGTTGAACTAAGAAGCACGCTCCTCAAGTGTATTATTTTCTGTTTTATAGTCCAGTCTAATCTTTGTCTGAAGAGCAGGCTTCAGGAAAGGTTTCTGTTCTGGGTTATCAGAGCATCAGGGGGCCGTAGTTTTGGGGATTCCTCCTGTCTCTGTCAGACCATCAAGTCTGGTCAAGGCTATAAACTTTATGGAAGGAGCCTGGTGGTGCTGTTGTTAAGTGCTTGACTGCTAACCGAAAGGTTGGTGGTTTGAACCCATTAAGCCGCTGCACAAGAGAAAGATGTGGCAGTCTGCTTCCGTAAGGATTTACAGCCTTGGAAACCCTATGCAGCACTTCTAGTCTGTCCTGTAGGGTCACTGTGAATCAGAATTGACTTAACAGTAAAGTGTTTTTGGAATCTTTGCAAAAGCAGACTGGCACATCTTTCTCCCGTGGAGTGGCTGGTGGGTTTGAACCACTGACCTTTCTGCTAGCAGCCAAGTGCTTTAACCACTGTGCACCAGGGCTCCTTATGTAAAGGCCATAGCACATAGTAAATGTTCAGCAAACATTGGTTTACCCACCTTTCCTATCATAAACGTATGGTAACACACCACAAACACCAGTTGCTGTCAAGTTGATTTCAACTCATGGCAATGCCATGTGTGCAGAATAGAGCTGCACTCTGCATAGAGTTTTGATCTTTCAGAAGCACATTGCCAGGGCTTTCTTCCAAGGCATCTCTGGGTGGGCTTCAATGGCCAACCTTTAGGTTAGTACTGAGCACTTAACCTTTTGCACCACCATGGAACTTATATGGTAGCCACCATTTATTGACTACTGAGTACTAACTGTATACAGGAGTCCCTGGGTGGTGTAAACAATTAATTCACTTAGCTACTAACTGAGAGGTTGGAGTTTTGAGCCCATCCTGAGGCACCTTGGAAGTAAGGCTTGGCAATCCACTTCCAAAAAATCAGCCATTGATAACCTGATGGAGCACAGTTCTACTCTGACATACATGGGTCACCACGAGTGGGAAACAACTCAATGGTAACTGGTTTTTACCAGTAACTACATGTAAGGTCTGATGACACCTGCAGTTTAAGAGTCACTTAGGGAGCTTGTTAAACATTCTCAGTCTCTCAGACATTTAGTAGGTCTATGGCAGGGTCTAAGAAGCTCTGGTGGTGCAGTGGTTAAGTGCTGGGCTGCTAACCAAAAGGTCAGCAATTTGAACCCACCAGCCATTCTGTGGAAGAAAGATGTGGCAATCTGCTTCCATAAAGAGTTACAGCCTTGGAACCCTATGGCACTTCTACTCTGTCCTATAGGGTCACTATGAATGGCAGGGCCTGAGAATCTGCATGTTCCCCCATATCTTCTCAGGAAATTCCGAAGTAGATGTTTTGCACTCCATAGTTTAAGAAGCGCTGTCTACAGTCAATATTTATCTGCAAAAGCTGCCAAGGTAATCCCAGAGGGATGAAGACAATCAGGAGGAGGCTCTTATGCAAATATAGTTAAAGAACAGCCTATTGAAAGAAAGCAATCTGCACACCTTGAAGAAGCTTCATCCTGCATTTCATACCTGCCTTTCTAAAGGACTGGTGGAGCAGTGGCTAAGAGCTATGGCTGCTAACCAAAAGGTCAGCAGTTTGAATCCACCAGTTGCTCCTTGGAAACCCTATGGGGCAGTTCTACTCTGTCCCATAGGGTTGCTATGAGTCAGAATCAACTTGACGGCAACGGGTTTGGTTTCCTAGAGAAATGGTGGTGCAGTGGCTAAGAGCTACAACTGCTAACCAAAAGACCAGCAGTTCGAATCCACCAGCCATTCCTTGGAAACCCTATGCGGTGGTTCTACTGTGTCATATAGGGTTGCTATGAGTCAGAATCGACTCAACAGCAACGGCTTTGTTTTGTTTTTGTTTTTGTTTTTTTCTAGAGGATGATAGACGTCATCCTGGAATGAGAATGACAGCAGAATGCCTTTTACTAGAATCCATAAAAATGGTCAAAGGAAAGGCTTTGGCAAATCCTTCTAGAAACTGATTGAATCTCATTTCTCACAATTATAGGCATAGTTAATGCCCTAGGAATTAAATAGAAAGTGTCCACCTTAACCTTAGCCAATGTCCTGTTTTCTTTCTTTTAATAATTTAAATTTTGTTGAGAATACACAGCAAAACATATACTGATTCAACAGTTTCTACGTGTGCAATTCAGTGACATTGACTACATTCTTCTAGTTGTGCAACCATTCTCACCCTCCTTTTCTGAGCTGTTCTTCCACCATTAACATAAACTCACTGCCCCCTTAGGTTCCAATCTACTCTTCCGAGTTGCTGTTGTCAGTTTAATCCTATGTAGATAGTTCTTTAAAAAGCATAATGCTCGGAGGTGCAGCCAAGTTGGTGGAGTAGTCAGACACTTCTGGGGGTCCCTCTTACAACAAAGACCTGAAAAAACAAGTGAATCAATTATATATGACACTAGGGGCCCTTAACATCAAAGGCAAAGTTGAGGAATCGGACCGAGTGGCAGAGGGAGGGAGAGATAATTTGGAAGCAGTCAGGAGTTGCCAGACCTGACTGGCAGGAGCCAGAGCCCTTCAGTCTGGATCAGCTTGTGGTGCGTGGTGAGGCAGGCAAGCAGCAGTGATTGGGAGGCGTTTTCCACACCAGGAGAGAGCCAGTGGCAAAGGGTCTACTAGGTCATCCAGAACCAGTGAGAAGCAGCCCTGGACTGGTGAAAGATAAGTACTTGCCTCTGGCCTACCGCACAGATCAAAAACACCCCCCTTAGGGAAAAACCTTTCTCCCATTTACCTCCCTGCTCCCTGCTCTGCACTGGGTCCAGGACTAGCTTCAACAATTGCCAAGTCCCCTGGGCTGGAAGCAGGATCTCTCATGTGCCCTGAGCCATTCTCCCAGCCTTGGAGAAAGAACAAATTAACAAACTGGAGAAAAAATAACCTGCCGGCTCCCCTAAGCCAGGAACTCAGAGTAGGCACAGCTCCTTTGCCTAGGCACAGGCACAAGGGGTCCACAGACTTTGAGTGCATTTTCTCCTACATAGACTTGTGTGGACCCATTTCAACAGCATAGGCCCTCATTACCACAGTACCACAGGGCATATACCTGAAGTCTAACTTCAACTGTTTCAGCTGTGAAGTGGCAGGTTCCTGACATTTGACTCTGCTCTGCCCATTAAGCAAGGTCTTCACCTACCCACATCAGAGGCTGAGGACTGGTGGCTTCACCCACACCACCTAGCCACCTGCAACATGGGCCCAAGAATAAGTGGTGCCCTCCAGTCCTTACAGCCAACAGCACTGGATGCTCATAGTTCAGCTGCAAAACCTATCCACCTAAACGCCCTAGGGAACAAGGACACACTTTCCTCCCAGACACTTGGGGGTGGCCATTGGCCCCCTGCCTTGCTCAGCTTATGACCCCCTGCTGCAGCCGGATGCCTGTGCCTACACTAATCACCCATGCCTGTTTAGGACTGTAGGTGAGAGCCTGCACCATATACTTGGTGGTTGATTACCTGGACAACTGAGCTGAATCCATACAGGAGGAGTGCGTGGACTCCTGGGCTCACATAGTTAGAGGCAGGTCTGGCAACCTGGTGGCAGGACTTAGGAGCTTCAGGGGTGCTGGTGATCAGACTAGCTCACATGAGCAGCCTATCTGGGTGTATCAAAACAAGAAGTTAGGACACAGTAACCAAACATAAAATAAAGAAATATAATAACTTATTGATGGCTCAGAAACAACAGCCAATATCAAATCACATAAAGAGGCAGACCACAATGGCTTCAGTAAGCTCCCAAAATAAGGAACCTAGAAATTTTCCAGAGAAAGAAAATTTCTTGGAATTACCAGAGGCAGAATACAAAAGATTAATATATAGAACTCTTCAAGGGATCAGGAAGGAAATTAATCAAAACGCAGAACATGCAATAGAGGAACTTAAGAAAATTACAGAAGAGCATAATGACAAATTTAACAGCCTGCAAGAATCCATAGAGAGACAGCAATCAGAAATCCAGAAGATTAACAATAAAATTTCAGAATTAGACAACTCAATAGAAAGTCATAGGAGCAGAATTGAGGCAATGGAAGTCAGAACTAGTGAGAATGAAGATAAAGTACTTGACACCAACTTATGTGAGGAAAAATCAGATAAAAGGATTTAAAAAAATGAAGAAACCCTAAGAATTATGTGGGTCCTTATCAAGAGGAATAACCTACGAGTGATTGGAGTACCAGAATGGGGGGTTAACAGAAAATACAGAGAGAATTGTTGAAGATTTGTTGGCAGAAAACTTCCCTGATATCATAAAAGATGAGAAGATATCTATCCAAGATGCTTATTGAAACCCACATAAGGTAGATCCCAAAAGAACATCATCAAGACATATTATAATCAAACTTGCCAAAACCAAAGATAAAGAGAGAATTTTAAGAGTGGCTAGGGATAAACCAAAAGTCATCTATAAATGAGAGTCAGTAAGACTAAGCTTGGACTACTCGGCAGAAACCATGCAGGCAAGAAGGCAACGGGATGACATATAAAGAGCATAATGCTCAGAGCAGACATTTTTTACTAGTTAAGCTAAACTATTGTTTGATTTTAAGAAGACTGTAGGGAATATTTTTTGTTGAAGGTTTAAAGATTATCTCAGGGAAACAGTTTTAGGGGTTCATCCAGTCTCCATGGCTCCAGAAAGTCTGTGTCATGGATTGAATTGTGTCCCCTAGAAATATCTGTTAATTTGGCTAGGCCACGATGCACAGTATTGTGATTGTCCACCATTTTGTGATTTTCCTGTGTGTTGTAAATCCTATCAGTATGATGTTAGTGGATTAGCAGCAGTCGTGTTGATGAGAGCTACCAGATTGGATTGTGTCTTAAGCCAATCTCTTTTGAGATATAAAAGGGAGAGGCAAGTGGAGAGATGGGGAGACCTAATAGCACCAAGAAAGCAATGCTGGGAGCAAAGCGCATCCTTTGGACCTGGGGTTCCTGCCGGAGAAACTCCTAGTCTAGGGGAAGATTGATGAGAAGGACCTTCCTCCAGAGCCAACAGAGAGAGAAAACCTTCCTCTGGAGCTGATGCCTTGAATTTGTACTTCTGGTCTACTAGACTGCGAGAAAATTACTTTCTCTTTATTAAAGCCATCCACTTGTGGTATGTCTGTTACCACAGCACTAGATGATTAAGACAGTCTAGATTCCATGAGAAGTTGAAATTCTGTTCTACGTTCCCTCCGTTTTGGATAATACCTTTTTTCAGTTGTTAATTGTTGAGCCATAGCAGGTTTTGTGGTAGGAATTTTACAGGGCAAATTACGTATTTTATTTAATTGCATAATTTTATTTAATCCTCTTAGTAGTTATGGGAGGTAGGCATTGTTATCCTCATTTTATAGGTGGCAAAGCTACTGTTCAGAGAGGTTAAGTACATTGTCCATGGCCACACAGTTGACAAGTGCTGAGGCAGGGATTTGATTCAAAGACGGGCTGATTCCACATTCTTTCTATGTTATGACTGCCTGTGGGAGAATTCTGGGCTGCCTCAGGGAACAACATGGCTCACACAACAATGTTTCTCTGCCACTCACCACTGCTATCCTCTGGGGAATGCAATCTGGTAAAGTGGATGGACCTAGAATTCCAATCAATGCTTACTCCACAACTTACACTTGGAAAATAATAAACTTTTCCTCAGGTTCCTTCTGATTTACATCTCACATGGAGGACAAACACCGAGGCCTGTGTTCAGAATACGTGCTATTGCTTATCAAACTGCCAGCTTAGGAAGCTGTGAGGAAAAGCTGATGCGCTGCTGCCAAAACATGAGACAATGATGAAAATCATATCACAACAGAGAAACACAATGGCATCATGGAGGAGTCCAGAGTTGTTTTTGTTGGTTAGTTATTTTTTCAATCTTTTGTGTTATATAGTTCTTGTTTAAATAAAAAGAATACCATCTGTTACCTGCATTCAGTTCTATTAAAGCTTTATTTTTCCCCTCAAAAGAAGAAAATAGTGGTTATATAAATAGTGGTCAGATATATCAAAGCTTGGCTTTATTAGTCATTCTCCCACCATTTGTCTCTGTGTGATGATTAGCTCACACCTTCCCTTACATGTTTCTCAATTTCCCTTTTCTCCTGCATGAGCATAACAATGTAGAAGATGCCACTTGGATTCAAAGTCCCATCTTTCCAACAACAGATTCAGTTTAACAGAAATTTAAAATCCTAATGACCTTATATTTCCATGGAATTTTGTAGTTTACAGCTTAATTTAATAAACATTACCTGTTCCTTACCACAACTTTGTTTGGTCTACTAGGCAGGTATTGGTATCACTATTTTGCAGATAAGAAAAATAAGAGTGGAAAGTGAGAGTAGAAGTGACCATTCCAAGACTATATTACTAGTAGCATGTGTTATTATTATCTCCTGGATCTTCCTTGATAACCTGCTTTCAGCCAAAGGATATCAAGATTCATTCTTAGATTAAAAACATGTATGGGAATAAATGTTGTTCTTGAGTCGCTGGGTGTTCCAAATTGTTAACATGCTCAGCTGCTAACCAAAAGTTTGGTGGTTCGAGTCCCCTCACTGGTCCCTTGGAAGAGAGTCTTTGCAATCTACTTCTGAAAAATTAGCCACTGAAAACTCTACAGAGCTCAGTTCTACTCTGACATAAATGTGATCACCATGAGTAGGAACTGACTCAATGGCAACTGGATTTTAATCCAAATTGAATCAATCTATCTACCAATGATCAGTCTTGGAAGAGCTACATCCAGAATGCTCCTTAAAAGCAAGATGGTGAGACTTCATTTTACTTACTTTGGACAAGTCATTAGGAGGAACCAATCACTGGAGAAGGACATTATGCTTGGTAGACAATCAGTGAAAAAGAAGGAGACCTTCCATGAGATGGATTGACAGTGGCTGCATCAGTGGTCTCAGGCATGGCAGCAATTGTGAGGATGGTATAGGATAGGGCAATGGTTAGTTTTGTTACAAGATTGCTATGAGTTGGATCTTATTTGACAGTGCTGCAAAACAACAATTACAACCTACCAACGGCTAGATGCAGTGCAATGAATTACTTAATATAGCCCTTCTACTCACAGTCTTTGTGACTCACACAAGATGATTGAGTAGGACTATGCCCTAGTGGTGCAGTGGTTAAGAGTTTAACTGCTAACCAAAAGGTCGGCAATTCAAATCCACCAACTGCTCCTTGGAAATCCTATGGAACAGTTCTACTCTGTCCTGTAGGGTTGCTGTGAGTCAGAATTGACTCAATGGCAACAGGTTTTATGCAAATAAGGTGTATGGAAGCTGTGATGGTTGGGGTTATGTGTCAACTTGGCTAGGCTATGATTCCCAACATTGTATGGTTGTCCTCCATTTTGTCATCTGATGTAATTATCCTCCATTTTGTGATGTGTTGTGAATTCTAGCCTCTATGACTGTGGTTGTATTAATAAGGCAGGATTAGGGATGTATCTTGAGTTACCAACTTACTAGAGGGTGTGACTCAAGTCACCACCCTCACCCCAGTCACTACTCTTACTAAAGGGCACGACTCGAGTAGGGGTGTTTTCTTGAGGGTGTAGTCTGAATCAAATGTATATGAATGCTCTAGGGAAGTTCTCTTTCTCTCATTCTGGATCCTGCACCTGGTTTGTGATCCTCTGACCTCCAGTTCTTGGAGCTTGAGCCAGCAGTCTGCTGTCTGACCTGTTGATTCTGGGATTCTCCAGCTTCCACAGCACCTTGAGCCAGCAGCCTGTCATCTGACCTGATTCACCAGCTTTCATAGCCTTGTGAGTCCGCAGCCTGTCACTTGACCTGCCAGTTTGGGTTCTTCAGCCCCTGCACCCACATCAGTTGGAAGAAGCCTCTAGCCTGATGCTTGACCCAAGGATTTGCGACTTGCCAGCCTCCACAACTGTGTGAGCCATTTACTTGAGATTGATTCATGAGTTCTGTGAGACGTTGAAGCGAATTATGGAACCCATAGATGGGAGGGAGAGTACTGAGGTGATGGAGTGTGACAGCAGTTCGGAAAAGCTGGACACTTGGGACATCTTTAACCTCCACCTTATAGGAATCAGTTTTGTGATGATCTTTATAAAAGAAATTATTCATTCACTAGGATAGCTAATAACACTCTTATTAAAATTTCTGTCAAAGAATGAACTGTATTTGGTTCTTTAGGCAACAAAGGTAAGTAAATATCTTTGGGGACCCACAAGTAAGTTATTGACCTAAAATAAATCCTTTCCAGTGTGCAGTATATCAAAACTTGCTCACATTGCTTCCCCAATCTTACTTTGGAAGTAGTTTTCCGACCTTTTATGACTGATAACAGGCATGGTTACCTTTTATTTATTTGTTCCTTTAATTAACAGACATTTGTGAGTGCCATCTAAGTGTCTATCACTGTGTTAGGAGCTCTGAGATAGGAGAAGCCCCAAGATAAATAGGATATAGGCCTTTCCTTCTAAAAAGTAAATGGTTT
This sequence comes from Dugong dugon, assembly GCA_030035585.1. Taxonomy (NCBI): domain Eukaryota; kingdom Metazoa; phylum Chordata; class Mammalia; order Sirenia; family Dugongidae; genus Dugong; species Dugong dugon. The sequence goes on along the minus strand of CM057476.1, from coordinate 40,051,644 downwards.
ATAGAGAAACTAATATGGTCAGAAATATTACAAAGGAGAGAAAGAAGGGAATGAGGAAAGGAATTTCAAGCATGAACCAAGTAAACATATGACCATATTCAATTTTCAGAATTAAAATGTGACACGATGCATGAGGCTAATTTAAAAAAAATATATTTCACTGGTACAGTTGATGAAAGAATAACCTCTTACATCTCAGGATAGCAGACGTTCGTAAATTGAAAATAATGGAAAATAAATTTTCATTGCTTCTTAAAAGCAAAAACGTGAGGGATATATGTACACACACACACACCAGGTTATCTCTGAAAACAAGGATGAAATGTAAAAATGAATCAAGTGAGGGAGGAGCTGACTAAAAATGCAGCAGAAAAACCAGCAGAGAAGGAGTTCCTTCTTCCCTGGCGTTTAGCCATGTACATCTTCATTCCCCTGGATATAAGGCGTTCTAAAAACCAGATACTGGAGGCCAGCTTATGGGAGACATGTACCGGGCAATTCACTTACATTTGTAGACTGACTCTTCATTCTTTCCCTGTCCCTCATCTACCATATCTCAAAAAACAAAAACTAAATAAGTAATGGGAAAGAAAACATTGGCAGAGAAAAAAGCACTGTTCTGGAAGTCAACGAAAAATGATTTTAGTCCCCGATCTGCCAATAACTACCCATACGATCTTAGGTAAGTCCTTTAACATCTCTGAGCCTGTATGTTGGAGTTGACTTGAAGGCACCCAACCACAACAACAACATACATATACCATGTTGTTGTTAGGTGCCGTTGAGTAAATTCTGACTCTCAATAATCCCATGTGACAGAGTAGAACTTCCCCAAAGGGGTTTCCCAGGTTGTAACCTCCATGGGAGCAGATTGCCAGGTCTTTCTCCCATGGAGCTGCTGGGTGGGTTTAAACAGTCAACCTTTTGATTAACAGCTGACTGCTTAAACATTGAGCCACCAGGGCTTCTTCATATATATATATATATTATATATATATATAAATATATATATATGTTCGTGTGTATGTTTATATACATACGTTCATATATATAAATATAAAACCTGTTGCCATCGAGTCATAGCAACCTAGCCACTATACATGTATATATACATATGTATATAGAACAGAGTAGAACTATCCCATAGGATTTCCAAGGCTATAATCTTTATGGGAGCAGATTGCCAGTTCTAGCTCCCATGGAACTGCTGGGTAGGTTGGAACTGCCAACCTTTCAGTTAGCAGCAAAGCGCTTAACCACTCCCATCCCAATAATGAGCTGTTTTCTCACCTGTATTCTCATGTCCATTGTAACACTTCTCCACTATCTTGTAGTTATTTCTTCATCTTTCTCACCTTGTTAAAATGTGATCTCCTCAAGGGAAAGGACTGGGTTTTATTTTGTTTATCTTTGCAGTCTCAGAGTTGAGCATAGAGACTGAGTGGACATGGGTAGAGAAGAAATGGAAATGTTAAGGATAAACAGATCTTTTAACTTACTTAGGAGTGTAGTGATGCTGTTTACTAAGATAAACAAGCAGGAAAAATGGCAGAAAAGTTTGGGTTTTTTTGTTTGTTTTGTATGTATGCAGTTTAAATTGTCTGTGGAAACACCAAATGGAGCTGTTTTTCAGGTTGTTGAAAATGAGGATTTGGAACTAAGGAGAGAATGTGGGCTAGACATGTGGATTTGGGAATCATTGGCATGTAATTGTGATGGACGTTTAGAAAGAAATTAAACCTAAGATGGGCACCTAGAACAAGAAGAGAGAGTCTGTGATGGAAGCCCAGGAAGCACCAACATTTAAGGGGTAGACACGCAGAGAGCCCACAAAAGAAAAAAAATTGTCAAAGAAGTAGGAGGAAACCCAGAAAAAAGTAGTATCAGAGAAAAGAAAGTTTCAAGAAGGAAAGAAAAATGGGTGTCAACAGATTTATATTCTGCAGAATATAAAAGAAGTATAAGTACAGAGGAGTTCTTAGGTGGTGCAAACAGTAATGTGTTCGACTGCTGTAAGAAATGGTGGTTTGAATCCACTCAGAGATGTCTCAGAAGAAAGGCTTGGTGATCTATTTCCTAAAAGTTAGCCTTTGAAAACCCTGTGGAGCACAGTTCCACTCTGATACACCTGGAGTCGCCATAAGTTGGAGTCAAATCAAAGGCAACTGGTTAATGAATACAGAAAAAATAAGCCATCAGATTTATCAAGATGGAGGTCAGTGGTGAGTTTTGAGAGAACTATTTTAGTGGAAAGCTGGGTACAGGGGTCAGGATGGGAAATGTAGGAGTGGAGGCAATTAGCATGGACTACCCTTTCAAGAGGAAACCCTGGTGGCGTAGTGTTTAAGAGCTACAGCTGCTAACCAAAAGGTCAGCAGTTTGAATCCACCAGGCGCTCTTTGGAAACCCTATGGGGCAGTTCTACTCTGTCCTATAGCGTCGCTATAATCCACTCAATGGCAATGGGTAAGAAGTTGATTGTGAAGGGAGAGAAACAGAGTGGCAGTATGAACCACAGCTAGTGTTGCCAGATGAAATACAGGATACTCAGTTAAATTTGAATGTCAGATAAACAACAAATAATTTTATTCCTTGTTTATTTGGCATTCAAATTTAACTGGGTGTCCTGTGTTTTGTGTTTATTTGTTTGTTTTGATATTTAATGATAGAGACTTATGAGCAGCTCTGTAGATTGTGGGAAATGATCTTGAGGGGCAAGACTGAAAAAACTAGAGAGGGAATAAAATTGACAGAACATGATTCAGAAGGTGTGAGAAGCCATGGGATTAAAAAACAAATGAACAAAAAAGAAAGAAAAGAAAAACAGGCAGAAGAATTAAGTATGGGAAGGAACAAGGATCATGCTTCCTCTGGGGAGGAGGAAGGAATGGATGAAGATTCAGGTAAGTTTGGAACGGAAATCTTTAAAGGAGTTCACACAATATGGTTTGTGTTTCTCAGTAAGGAAGTAAGGTCTGCTGAAAAGGCATTGGGTAGAAGTAGATTGAAAACAAATGGCAGAGGTCTGAAAATACCAACATGGAGAAAGAATTAACCAGGGATACATAAAATGATTGCTCACAAGATTGAGAGCCCAGCTGAGGTCAGAGCTCATTAACATGTAGTGGAGCCCCTCAGCTCTGTCCCCCAAATTTCTGGGCTACACCATGGAGCAAAGTAGGGAGACAGTTATTGGTGAAGTGACTGTTGCAGTAGGTCATGCAAGTGAAGGAGTTAAGAGTGTTGAAGAGAATTGTTATGGACTAAATTGTGTCCCTCCCGCAATATGTGTTGGAATTCTAACCCTTATACCTGTGAATGTAATCCTGTTTGGAAATGGGGCTTTCTTTGTTATGTTAATTAGATCATACAAAAGTAGAGTGAGTTCTGAACCTAATCACTTCTGAGTTATAAAAAGAGCAGATTAGACACAGAAATAGGCACACACAGGGTAGATAGACCATGTGAGGATAGTCTACAAGCAAAGGAACCAAAGAACGCCCAGAGCTACCAATAAGGACTTTTAGCCTCCAGTACAATGAGAAAATAAATTTCTGTTTTTCAAGGCCACCCACTTGTGGTGTTTGTGTTATGGCAGCTCTAGGAAATTAAGTCACAAGGGTGACTGGAATTATTGACTGGGGAATGGGGGTTGGACAATGAAGGAAGCAAAGTTAAATAAGGCAAGTAGAGACATGCAATCTATCTGGGCAGAGCAGTGGCAGATTTAGCATGACTAAAAGTAGGGAAAGGAAACTATGGTCAGATGGTGGAAGTTCTGGATTTGAAAATTTCTGATATAGAAAAGATCTTACTGATGACAAAATTATACTGTGTAAAGTTTAAATTATGAATATATGCTTTAGCAATTTATATTGTAATTCCTACATATAATCCCATAAAATAAAACGGTAAAGTTCACAACAATAATTGCTATTACCAAGACTTTTGGTGACTTCTTGGTGATTTTAAGAATCCAATTATCCTCAAAAGTGTAGGCAATTATGTTTCCCTACTTGTCAGGGTCCCATTAAACTTTAATCACCAATCCAGGCCATTCCAGACCACTTAAGATGCTAAACCATAGCTCTGTGCCCATTATTTGGTGTCTATCACTCAAATGGCAAAACTTGCATTAATGCCCACTGTATTTACTAGGTCAAAATTTACATATCTTTTTTTATTGTGCTTTAGGTGAAAGGCTACAGAGCAAATTAGTTTCTCATTAAACGGTTAATACACAAATCATTTTGTGACATTGGTTGGCAGCCCTGCTATGTGTCAACCCTCTTCCCTTCTCCATCCGGATTCCCTGGTTCCATTTGTCCAGTTTTCCTGTCCCTTTCTGCCTTCTCATCTTTGATTTTGGGCTGGTGTGCCTGTTAGTCTCCTATACATGAATTCAACTATGAATTACATTCCTCACGCGTTAACGTTGGCCCCATAGACCTGTCTAATCTTTGACTGAAGGGTGAATCTCAGGAGGGACTTCAGTACTGAGTTAAAAGGATATCTGGGAGGCTGTGCAGTCGGGGTTTCTCTAGTCTCTGTCAGAGTAGCAAGCCTGGCTTTTGTTTTTGTTTTTTGTTTTTTTTTTTTTGGTATATTTGATTTTAGTCCTACATTTTTCTCCTGCTCTGTTCAGGCCCCTATTGTGATCCCTGCCACAGCAGTCAGTGATGGTAACCGGACTTCATCTAGTTGCTCTGGGCTCAGTCTGGTAGAGGTTATGGTCCATTAGTTAATCTTTCCTTGTGTCTTTGATGTTCTTCATTCCCCTTTGCTCCAGCTGGAATGGAACCAGTAGATGTATCTTAGATGGTGGCTTGCAGGCTTTTAAGACCCCGGACACTACTCACCACAGTCAAATGTAGAGCATTATTTTTTTTTTATAGACTATGTTATGCCACTTGAGCTGGATGTCTCCCGAGACCAAGGTCCCCAGCCCTTAGCCCAGTAGCTTAGTCTCTCAGGTCATTTGGATTTGTCTGTGAAGATTCTATGGCTTTGCCCTGATCAAGTTGTGCTGACTTCCCCAGTACTGTGTCCTGTCTTACCCCTCACCCAAGTTACCACTTACCTGCTATCTGGTTAGTGTTTTTCCCTCTCCACCCCTCCCTTCCCTGCTAACCATCAAAGATCATTTCTTTCTGTGTGTAAACATTTTCATGTGTTTTTGTAATAGTGGTCTCATACAGTATTTGTCATTTTGTGATTGACTTGTTTCATTCAGCATAATGCCCTCCAGATTCATTCACGTTGTGAGGTGTTTTGCAGATTCATCATTGTTCTTTATTGTTGTGTAGTATTCCATTGTGTATATGTACCATAATTTGTTTATCCATTCATCTGTTAATGGGCACTTAGGTTGTTTTCCTCCTTTTGCTGTTGTGAACAATGCTGCAATGAACATGGATGTCAGTATGTCTATTCATGTGAAGGTTCTTATTTCTCTAGGATATATTCCTAGGAGTGGGATTGCTAGATCCTATGGTATTTCTATTTTTAGCTTTTTAAGGAAGTGCCGTATCGTTTTCCAAAATGGTTGCATCATTTTGCATTCCCACCAGCAGTGCATAAGAGTTCCAATCCCCCTGCAACCTCTCCAGCAGTTGTTATTTTCTGTTTTTTTTTTTTTTTTTTTTTTTGGTTGTTGATCACGAGCATTTCCTTATATGTTTGTTAAAGCCACCTGAATGTCTTCTTTGGTGAAGTGTCTGTTCATATTCTTTGTCCATTTGTTAACTGCATTATTTGTCTGCTTATTATTGAGGTGTTGAAGTATTCTATAGATTTTAGAGATTAGGTCTTTTTCAGATATGTCGTAGTCAATTTTTTTTTCCCAGTCTGTAGGTTCTCTTTTTACTCTTTTGGTGAGTGTCTTAGGCTGGGTTCTCTACAGAAGCAAAACCAGTAAAGTGTATAAGTATATACAGAGAGAGAGATTTATGTCAAGGAAACAGCTCATGTGATTGTAGAGGCTAGAATGTCCCAAGTCCATGGATCAAGGTAGAGGACTCTCACAAGTCACACAGCTGCAGAAGCTGGCAAGCCCAAGATCAGCAGGTCAGAGAGCAGGGCTCCCGCTCACAGGCTATGCAGATCAACAAATCCCATGTTCAGCAGATAAGCTGACAGCTCGAGTCCCAAGAACCAGAGATGAGACGACAGGAGGCAGCTTCAGGATCCAGAGAGAGCAAACAGCCAGAACATCTGCTTATATTCAGATGCGGGCCACACCCCCAAGGAGACTCCCTTTCATCTGATTGACTACTCACAGTATATTCAATCATGAGAGTGATTACATTAAAACACTGAAAATCATGGCCCGGCCAAGTTGACACACAATCTTAACCATTTCAGTCCATCCCTTGTCAACTTGGCATCTGTACACATCTCCTTAAACCATACATAATCTCTGAATAAGGACAATTATAAAGTCAGATTTAAGCCTAACATGATACAACTAACACGCGTACAATCAAGAATGCCCTAGCCCCGTTTACAGCTTATATTTTATAAGTGAAGGAAACAAATGATGCACACATACAAAGTAGAAATACTAATAACAATTATAGTCCCCATTTCTGCAACTGGTCACATGGCTGCAACTGGTATTTAGAACTAGCTTCTTTCATCACCCATTCTGTATTCCCTTTGCCCTCAGCAAGCATCTCAGCTGGTTGTGATTCCCTGGTGGGGTTATCCAAACCTGCATTCCTGAAGGGTCCGAGTCATTAGTAGTCATGTTGGAATTAGGTTGCTGTAGTTTTCCATTTACTTTAATTATAGGACATGTTAGTATTAAGGGGTGCCCTAAAGAGTCTCTTGCATTCCAGGCATACTCTTCTTTACCTCCATTATGTAATGTCAGTCTGATTTCCTCTTGGTAATCAGGATCAATCACACAAGCCAGTGTGGTAACTCCCTTCTATGCCTGTTGATCCAGAGGCATAAGGAGTCCAAAGTGGCCAGGTGGTATTCTTAACTTCCAGTTCACAGGAATCAGTGATGTATCTCCAGGTGGGAGCATTCCTCCCTTTGGAACTAAGATATCTAGACCTGCAGAGCATAAAGTCGAGGGGACAGGAGGCAAAAATCTTGCAAGTGGGTCACTAGGGGTAATGGTTAGTTGTGCCACTCTCATTTCCACCCCTTGATTCCTAGACCCATGAATTCTGGCTATGGGAGAAACAACACCATATATTGGATGCTGGTTTAAAGCATATACAGCCCCCTGCAGAACATTGCCCCAAACCTGCAAGGTATTGTCACCTAGCTGGCACTGTAACTGTGTCTTTAGAAGGCCATTCCATCATTCTATCAAGCCACCTGCTTTATAATGATGGGGAACATGGTAAGACCAGTGAATTCCATGAGCATGGGCCCACTGCCGCACTTCATTTGCTGTGAAGTGAGTCCTTTGATCTGAGGCGATGCTGTGTGGGATACCATGGTATTCTGTAAGTCCATGGATAGTAGTTTTGGCAGAAGCATTGCGTGCAAGGAAGGCAAATCCATATCCAGAGTAAGTGTCTGTTCCAGTAAGGACAAAACGCTGCCCCTTCCATGATGGAAGTGGTCTAATGTAATCTACTTGCCATTAGGTTGCTGGATGATCACCTAGAGGGATGGTGCCATATCAGGGACTCAGGGTTGGTCTCTGCTGCTGGCAGATTAGGCACTCAGCAGAGGCTGTGGCCACGTCAGCCTTGGTGAGTGGAAGTCCATGCTGCTCAGCCCATGCATAACCTTCATCCCTGCCACCATGACCTCTTTGTTCATGAGCCTATTGAGCAATGATGGGAGTACCTGGGGAAAGAGGATGACTGCTTTCCACAGAACGCGTCATCCTATCCACTTGATTGTTAAAATCATCGTCTGCTGAGGTCACCCTTTGGTGAGCATTCACATGAGACACAAATATCTTCACTTCTTTGGCCTATTCGGAGAGGTGTATCTACATACCTCTTCCCCATAAATCCTTGTCTCCAATTTTCCAATCATGTTCCTTCCAAGTCCCTGACCATCCAGCCAAACCACTGGCCACAGCCCATGAATCAGTATACAATTACACTTCTGGAAATTTCTCCTTCCAGTCAAAGTGAACAACCAGGTGCACTGCTCAAAGTTCTGCCCATTGAGAGGATTTCCCTTCAACACTGTCCTTCAGGGAGTTCCCAGAAAAAGGCTATAGTGCTGACACAGTCCACTTTCGAGTGATGCCTGCGTATCACACAAAACCGTCTATAAACCAGGCACGAGTTTTCTCTTCCTCAGTCAGCTGATCATAAGGAACTCCCCATGAAGCCACAGGTGCAGACTGGGAGATGGAAGGTAATGTGACAGGAGTGGAGACCATGGGCATTTGGGCCCCTTCCTCATGCAACTTACTTGTGCCTTCAAGTCCTGCTCGGGCCCGATCTCGAATATACCACCTCCATTTAATGATGGAGTGCTGCTGTGCATGTCCAACTTTATGGTTCTGTGGGTCAAACAACACCTGGTTCATGATGGGCAGCTCAGGCCTCATGGAGATTTGGTGTCCCATGGTTAAGCGTTCAGTCTCTACAAAGGCCCAGTAACAAGCCAAAAGTTGCTTCTCGAAAGGAGAGCAGTTATCTGCAGAGGATGACAGAACTTTGCTCCAAATCCTAAGGGTCTGTGCTGTGATTCACCAATAGGGGCCCACCAAAGACTCCAAACAGCATCTCTATCTGCCACTGATCAGCTGGATCATATGGTCCAAGTAGCAAAGTGGCTTGCACAACAGCCTGAACCTGGTGCAGATCCTTCTCTTGTTCCGGATCCCACTCAAAACTAGCAGCTTTTTAGTCACTTGATAAATAGGCTGGAGTAGCACACCCAAATGAGGAATATGTTGCCTCCAAAATCCAAAGAGTCCCACTAGGTGTTGGGCCTCCTTTTTAGTTGTAGGAGCTGCAAGATGCAATAACTTATCCTTCACTTTAGAAGGAATGTCTCAACATGCCCCACACCACTGGACCCCTAGAAATTTCACTGAAGTGGAAGGTGCCTGAATTTTTGTGGGATTAATCTCCCACCCTCTAGTACGCAAATGTTTTACCAATAAGTCCAGAGTCATTGACACTTCTTCCTTACTAGGTCCAATCAGCATAATGTCATCAATGTAATGAGCCAGTGTGAAGTCCTGTGGAAGGGAAAGGGGATCAAGGTCCCTGCAGACTAAATTATGACATAGGGCTGGAGAGTTAATGTAGTTCTGAGGTAGGCAAGTGAAGGTGTATCGCTGGCCTTGCCAGCTGAAGGCAAACTGCTTCTGGTGGTCCTTTGAAACAGGTATGGAGAAAAAGGCATTAGCCAGATCAATAGCTGCATACCAGGTACCAGGAGATGTATTAATTTGTTCAAGCAGTGAAACTACATCTGGAACAGCAGCTGCAATTGGAGTCACCACCTGATTAAGTTTCAAATAATCTACTGTCATTCTCCAAGATCCATCTGTTTTTTGCACAGGCTAAATAGGCAAGTTGAATGGGGATGTGGTGTGAATCACCACCCCTGCATACTTCACGTCCTTAATGGTGGCAGTAATCTCTGCAATCCCTCCAGGAATGAGGTATTGCTTTTGGTTTACTGTTTTCCTAGGGAGGGGCAGTTCTAATGGATTCCACTTGGCTTTTCCTACCATAATAGCCCTTACTTTATTTGTCATGGATCCAATGTGGGGGTTCTTCCAGTTGCTGAGTATATCTATTCCAATTATGCATTCTGGAACTGGGAAAATCACCACAGGATGGGTTCAGGGACACACTGGACCTACTGTGAGACAGGCAAGGGCCAAGACTTCATCTATAACCTGACCTCCATATGCCCCCACTCTGACTGGTGGGCCACAGTGACTTTTTGGGTCTCCTGGAATTAGTGTCAGCTCAGAGCCAGTATCCAGTAATTCCCCCAAAAGTCTGATTATTTCCTTTTCCCCAATGAACAGTCACCCTCATAAAAGTCCGAAGATCCCTTTGGGGAAGGCTGGGAGAAAGATTAACAGTAAAAATTTTTGGCAGTGTATTGGAGTCCTTCCTCAAGAGGACCAAGCCTCCCCTTCATTCAAGGGGTTGTGGGTCTTTAAACTCGCTCAAATCTGGGAATTGATTGAGGGACCGTGACTCTTTGTTCTGGTGATTCGAGTTAGACTGCTGTTCACCTGACTAGAATTCATCCGTTTGTATAGATCAAGTAAATATTTAGTAGATTTCCTATCTATTTCACTCCTAGGGACACCATGACTAAGTAGTCAATGTCATAAGTCCATATGAGTCAGACTGTTCTGATTACAGCTTTGACTCCTCTGTCCATTACTGTAACCACACCCACCTTGTCTTTGTCGATTGAGTGCAGCCACTTGGCCCCTACTACCATGGGATCCAATCAGCCCCATTGTAGTTAAGTGTCTTAATTCAGTGAGGGGATTTCCCACGGTCAAATCTGACTTACATAAAACAGCAATCACAGCAGTCTTCAAGGATACTGGAGCTCCCTTCACAAATTTGTTCCTCACAGTTGTGGTAAAAAGTGTGTCCTCTGGACACTGCATGTGTGGGTCTGTGGGTCTAACTTGTTAAATCCACCCTAGCATGCCAATTTCTTCTACAGTATACCAAGGCAGGTCTGGTACTTCAGCTTGATTTAGTGTCGGCCACCTCATAATCCATGCTTCAGCAACCCAACCAAATAAACTGTTAGATCTTTTCCTAACTTCTTGAGCTGAAACATTGAATCAAGAATCTGTGCTTAGTGGACCCATATCAATAAACTCAGACTGATCCATCTTTATGTTCCTTGCACCATTATCCCACACCCTTAATAGCCATTCCCACACATATTCCCCAGGTTTCTGTCTGTACATATTAGAAAACTCAAGTAGTTCTTTTGGAGTGTAGCATACCTCCTCCTGGATCACACTTTATACTTCACCTTTTGGGGCTCCCTGGGACTTAAGCCTAGTTATAGGTCTAGAAGCCAGAATCGGTAGTGTGGAATTGTTTTGAGAACATTCAGCATTATCTTGTAAAGCATCTGCCTCAGGCAGTGCTCCAGGCAATGACTCAGGCAAGGGCTCTTAAGAAGCAGCTGGGCTAGGGCTAATCTCCTTAGATGGGAGTGGAGGGGCTAATGGTTTTTCTGGCAGTGTGGTTTAGCAGACATACATGAAGTAATCTCTTCAGATGGCACTGGTTCTGGTGGTAGGAATGATTCAACAGAATTTACAGTCTCAGTGTCCCCAGCTTCCTGATTAACTGCCCATCCCAAAGATCAGGATCCCATCTCTTCCCAGTCAATTCCCTTACCTTAACTTTCAGACACCTCTCGAGGTTTGCAATTGAGCTGGCATTATAATTCAGCCACTCTTACAATAGAACTCTAGGTTTAGTTTTCAGCAATTTTGGCTCTGTTACTACAAGAAATAAGGCTTTCTTTCAAGCACAAATGGAAGCCTTGAGGTCATATATGCAGCACTTGAGCCTTGACTCTGAAGCCCTGAGTGCATCTCTTTCCTTCACTAGTTTGTCTAGTGAAAGTAGGACAAAGCAACAAGCTTCCTTATACTTCTCATTCTGACAATGCTGTATAAAGATATCATACATGTTTTCACCCTGAGCCTCACCTTTCACCAATACCTGATGTATCAGTGGTGCTATTTTGTGTATTTGTATCGCCACCTCGCTCTATGGACTAGCCGTGACCTCTTTACTGCTGGAAGCAGAGTCATCAAAGTCGTTAAGACTAACCAGAGTTGAGAACCAATTTAGAAAGCTCATCCTTACAATTTTGTTTCTCTAGAACTACTCCTGGTACCAAATGTCTTAGGCTGGGTTCTCTAGAGAAGCAAAACCAGTAAAGTGTATAAATATATATATATAGAGAGAGATTTATATCAAGGAAACAGGTCACGCAACTGTAGAGGCTAGAATGTCCCAAGTCTGTGGATCAGGGTAGAGGCCTCTCCCAAGTCACGCAGCTGCAGAAGCTGGCAAGCCCAAAATCGGTAGGTCAGATAGCAGGGCTCCTGTTCACAGCCTGTGCAGATCGACGAATCCCAGGTTTGACAGATAAGCTGACAGCTCAAGTCCCAAGAACTGGAGATGAGACGACAGGAAGCAGCTGCAGGATCCAGAGAGAGCAAACAACCAGAACATCTGCTTATATTCAGATGCGGGCCACACCCCCAAGGAGACTGCCTTTCATCTGATTGACTACTCACAGTATATTCAATCATGGGAGTGATTACATTAAAACACTGAGAATCATGGCCTAGGCAAGTTGACACACAATCTTAACCATCACAGTGAGAAGAAGTATTTAGTTTTTAGAAAATCCCATTTATCTAGCTTATCTTCTGATGTTTGTGTATTGTTAATTATGGTTTGTATCCTGCTTATGCCTTATATTAGGGCCCCTAGTGTTGACCCTACGAAACCCTGGTGGCATAGTGGTTAAGAACTGTGGCTGCTAACCAAAAGGTCGACAGTTTGAATCCACCAGGTGCTACTTGGAAACCCTATTGGGCAGTTCTAATCTGTCCTATGGGAGCACCATGAGTCAGAATCGACTCCATGGCAACGGGTTTTAGTGTTGACCCTATTTTTTCTTCCTTGAATTTTATAGTTTTTGGTTTTATATTTAGCTCTTTGATTCATTTAGAATTAGTTTTTGCGTACGGTGTGAGGATGGACATCCAGTTTTGCCAGCATCATTTGCTAAAAAGACTGTCTTTTCCCCATTTAATGAATTTTGGGCCTTTGTCAAAGATCGGGTGGCCATAGGTAGATGGGTTTACCTTCAGGTTCTCTGTTCCGTTGGTCAGTGTCTCAGTCATTTTACCAGTACCAAGGGTGGTTTCACTACTATAGCTGTATAGTAGGTTTTGAGGTAAGGTAGTGTGAGGCCTATTACTTTGTTCTTTTTCAATAATGCTTTACTTATCCAGGGCCTCTTTCCTTTCCATACAAAGTTGATGATTAGTTTTTCCATCTCATAAAAAAATGCTATTGGTATTTGGATCAGGATTTCATTGTATTTTTAGATTGCTTTGGGTAGAATCGACATTTTCACAATGTTGAGCATACCTATCCATGAGTATGGTATGTTTTTCCATTTATGTAGGTATCTTTTGGTTCCTTGCAGTTGTGTTTTGTAGTTTTCTTTATATAGGTCCTTTACTAGGGTCCCTAGTTAGATTTATTCCTAAGTATTTTATTTTTTTAGGGGCTATTATAAATGGTATTCTGTTCCTGATTTCCTTTTCATAGTTCTCTTTATTGGTGTATAAGAATCTAACTGATTTTTGTATGTTTCTCTTGTATCCTGCTACTCTGCTGAATCTTTCTATTAGTTCTGGTAGTTTTCTTGTGGAGTCTTTTGGGTTCCGTATGTATAATACCATAAATCATCTGTGTATAGGGATAGTTTCACTTCTTCCTTACTAATTTGGATGCCCTTTATTTCTTTTCATGTCTTATTGCTGTAGCTAGGACTTCCAGCACAATGTTAAATATGAGTAGTGATAAAGGGCATCCTTGTTTTGTTCCCATTCTCAGGGGAAATGTTTTCAGCCTCTCTCCATTGACAATTATGTGCTTTTGGTTTTATACAGATGCCCTTTATTATGATGAGGAGTTTCCCTTCTATCTTATTGAGAGTTTTTATCAGGAATGTGTGTTGGACTTTATCAGAGGCCTTTTCTGGATCAATTGAGATGATCATGTGATTCTTTTGTTTTATTTTTTGCATTTTTTTACTTTATTTTATTGTGCTTTAGGTGAAATTTTACAGCTCATATTAATTTCTCATATAGAAAGTTATACACATATTGTTTTGTAACATTAGTTGCAATCCCCACAATGTAACAGCACACTCCCCCTTTCCACCTTGGGTTCCCTGTGCCCATCCAACCAGCTCCTGTTCTTTACTGTCTTCTCATCCTGCCTCCAGACAGAAGCTGCCCGTTTGATCTCGTGTAGCTGATTGAACTAAGAAGCACACTTCTCATAAGTTTTTTTTTTTTTTTCATAGTCCTGTCTAATCTTTGTCTGAAGAGCAGGCTTCAGGAATGGTTTCAGTTCTAGGTTAACAGAGCATCAGGGGGCCATAGTTTCAGGAGTTCCTCCGGTCTCTATCAGACCATTAAGTCTGGTCTTTTTACATGATTTTGAGTTCTGTTCCACACTTTTTTCCAGCTCTATCCAGAACTCTCTGTTGTGTTCCCTGTCAGGGTGGTCACTGGTGGTAGCCAGGCACCATATAGTTCTTCTGGTCTCAGGCTGGTGGAGTCTCTAGTTTATGTGATCCTTTAGTCTCTTGGGCTAATATTTTCCTTGTGTCTTTGGTTTTCTTCATTATCATTTGCTCCAAGTGGGAGGGATGAATTAATACATCTTAGATGGCCACTTGCAAGCTTTTAAGACCCAAGATGCCACTCACCAAAGTAGGACGCAGAACATTTTCTTAATAAACTTTATTGTACCAATTGACCTAGATGTTCCCCGAAACTGTGGTCCTCAGGCCCCAGCTACTCTGTCCCTCAAAGTGTTCAGATGCATCCAGGAAAATTCTTCACTTTTCCTTCTTTTGTTTTATTTATGTAGTAGTATTGATTGATTGATTTGCTAATGTTGAGCCATCCTTGTGTACCTGGTATGAATCCCAGTTGGTTGGGTGTATTATTTTTTATACGGTGCTGAATTCTATTGGCTAGAATTTTGTTGAGAATTTTTACATCTATGATTATGAAAGATACTGGTCTATAATTTTCTTTTTTTGTGGTGTCTTTGCCTGGTTTTGATATCAGGGTTATGGTGGCTTCATACAATGAATTTGAAAGTATCCCTTCCTTTTCTACGCTCTGAAATAGATTTTTCATCTTTCATGATAATAGGGAAGTTTTCTGTTAGCAAATCTTCAATGATCCTCTCTGTGTTTTCCATTTTCTCCCCCTCTTCTGGAACTCCAATCACATACAAATTTTTGCTCTTGATTGTATCCCACATAGTCTTAGGTTTTCTTCATTCTTTTCTCTGATTTTTCCTCAAACAAAGTGGCATCTATGGATTTGTCTTTAATTTTGCTGGTTCTGTCATCCGTTGTTTCAAATTTGCTCCTAAAATCTTCTATTGAATTGTCCATTTCTGAAATTTTGTTGTTAACCTTTTGTATTTCTAATAGCTGTTTTGGTATGATTTGTAATTTTTTATTTTTTTTTTTTTTTTTTTTTTTTTTTTTTTTTTTTTTTTTTTTTTTTTTTTTTTTTTTTTTTAATATATATTTTATTGTACTTCAGGTGAAAGCTTACAGAGCAAATAGTTTCTCATGAAATAGTAGTACACATGTTGTTTTTTGACATTGGTTAACAACCCCACAACGTATTAAGCCTCTAAATTCTCAACCTTTTTTTTTGATGAAAATTACAGATGGCCAAAGATACACCGTTTCAAAAATTTCTACATTCACAGTTCAGTGACATTGACTACGCTCTTCCAACTGTGCTGTTATTCTCACTTAAGATGAAGGCTTACAGAAAAAATAGTTTTTCATTTAACAATTACTACACATGTTGCCCTATGACAATGGTTAACAATCTCACAGCACATCAAGAATATCCTTACTCCACCTTGTATTCCCTATCACCAGGGGGCTTCCTTGTCCCCTTCTGTCTTCTGGACCTTGTCAGTGGACTATTGTACCTCTTTAGTCTCATTTGTTTGTTTATTTATTTATTTACTTATTTATTTTTATTTTATTTAAACACCATTTCAAAACTTTTTACTTACACATTTAAGTGATATTGACTATGCTCTTCCAATTGTGCTGCCATTCTCGCCCAAGATGAAGGCTTACAGGACAAAACAGCCTCCCATTTAATAGTTACTACAAATGTTGCCCTATAGCAGTGGTCAACAATCTCACAATACATCGACAGTGTCCTTATTCAATTTGTGTTCCTTATCATCAGTTTCCTACTCTCCCTCTGCCTTCTGGCCCTTGTCACCGGACTCCTGTACATCGTTAGTCCCATTTAGTTTTACTGGGGTGTCCATTCCCAGGCTTAACATCGAACCTTGAAGGTAACTTCCCCTCTGAGCTGAAAGGGTGTCTGGGGGCCACACTCTCGAGGTTTCTCTAGTATTCTTTAGGCCAGTATATCTGGTCTTCTTTTTTTTTTTTTTTTGGGAGTTAAAATTATACTCTACATCCTACTCCAGCTCTGCCCAGAACCCTCTGTTGTGATCCTGGTCAGAGGAGTCATTGGTGGTAGCCGGGCACCATCCAGCTGTACTGGGCTCAGTCCCGTGGAGTCCTTGGTAGCTGTGGACCATTAGTCCTTCGGACTAATCTTTTCCTTGTATCCTGTTCTCTTCGTTCTCCCTTGTTCCCGAAGGGATGAGATCAGTGGAGTATCTTAGATGGCCGCTCATAGGCTTTTAAGACCCCAGACACTACTCACCAAGGTAGAATGTAGAGCATTATCTTTATAAGTAGTGTCATGCCAATTGAGCTAGATGTTCCCCGAGATCATGGTCCCCAGAGCCCTCCGTCCAACAACTCAGTCCCTCGGGGGGTTTGGATGTGTCTATAGGGCCTCCATGACCTTTCCTTGTGCAGGTTGTGTTAGTTTCCCCTGTACTATGTACTATCTCATCTCTCACCCAAGTTACCACTTACCTATTACCTATTTAGTATTCCCCCCCCCTCCCATCCCTGGTAACCAACAAGGATTGTTACATTTTGCATGTGAATTTTTTCATGGGTTTTTACAATAGAGGTCTCATACAATATTTGTCCTTTTGTGATTGACTTATTTCACTCAGCATGATGTCCTCCAGTTTCCTCCATGTTATGAGATGGTTCACCGATTCATTGTTCTTTCTCATTGCATAGTACTCCATTGTGTGTATGTACCATAGTTTGTGTATCCATTCGTCTGTTGATGGACATCGAGGTTGTTTCCATCGTTTTGCTATTGTGAATAATGCTGCCATGAACATAGGTGTGCATATGTCTATTCGAGTGATGACTCTTATTTCTCTAGGATATATTCCTAGGAGTGGGATTGCTGGATCGAATGGTACGTCTATTTCTAGCTTTCTGAGGAAACGCCATATCATTTTCCAAAATGGCTGTATCATTTTGCATTCCCACCAGCAGTGTATAAGAGTTCCCGTCTCCCCGCAGCCCCTCCAACATTTGTTATTTCCAGTGTTTTTGATTCGTGCCAGTAATGCCGGGGTGAGATGATATCTCATTGTGGTTTTAATTTGCATTTCTCTAATGGCTAGTGATCGCGAGCATTTCCTCATGTGTCTGTTGGCCATTTGAATGTCTTCCTTGGTGAAGTGTCTGTTCATTTCCTTTGCCCATTTTTTGATAGGATTGGTTGTCTTTTTGTTGTAGAGGTGTTGGATTTTCTTGTAGATTATGGAGATTAGACCTTTGTCTGACTTGTACTGTCCAAAAAT
The DNA here is from genome assembly GCA_030035585.1 of Dugong dugon. Taxonomy (NCBI): domain Eukaryota; kingdom Metazoa; phylum Chordata; class Mammalia; order Sirenia; family Dugongidae; genus Dugong; species Dugong dugon. The sequence continues at coordinate 40,034,146 of CM057476.1, read as the reverse complement.
TTTTTCCCAGTCTGTAGGTTCTCTTTTAACTCTTTTGGTGAAATCTTTTGAAGAGCATAGATGTTTGATTTTTAGAAGATCCCAATTATCTAGTTTATCTGTTGGGTTTTTTGTGTTGATGTTTATGGTTTGTATCCTGTTAATGCCATGTATTAAGGTCTGAAGTGTTGGTCCTATTTTTTCTTCTATGAATTTTATAGTTTGAGGCTTTATATTCAGGTCTTTGATCCATTTTGAAGTAGTTTTTGTATATGGTGTGAGGTATGGGTCCTGTTTCATTTTTCTACAAATGGATATCCAGTTTTGCCAGCACCATTTGTTAAAAAGACTGTCTTTTCCCCATTTGATGTATTTTGGGCCCTTGTCAAAGATCAGGTGACCGTAGGTGGATGGATTTACATCTGAGTTCTCAATTCTGTTCCATTGGTCAATGTCTCTGTTGTTGTACCAGTACCAGGCTGTTTTGAGTACTGTAGCTGTATAGTAGGTTCTCAAGTCAGGTAGTGTGAGTCCTCCAACTTTATTCTTCTTCTTCAGTAGTGCTTTACTTATTCGGGGTTTCTTCCCTTTCCATATAAAGTTAATAATTAGTTTTTCCATCTCTTTGAAGAATGTTGTTGGTATTTGTATCGGAATTGCATTGTATTTGTAAATTGCTTTAGGTAGAATTGCCATTTTCACAATGTTGAGTCTGCCTATCCATGAGCATGGTATGTTTTTCCATTTATGTAGATCCCTTTGGGTTTCATGCAGCAGTGTTTTGTAGTTTTCTTTGTATAGGTCTTTTATATTCCTGGTCAGATTTATTCCTAAGTATTTTATCTTTTTAGGGGCTATTGAAAATGGTATTGATTTCCTGATCTCCTTTTCATCGTTCTCTTTACTGGTGTATAGGAATCCAACTGATTTTTGAATGTTTATCTTGTATCCTGCTACTCTGCTGAATCTTTCTATTAGTTCCAGTAAATTTCTCGTGGAGTCTTTAGGGTTTTCTATGTATAGTATCATATCATCTGCAAACAGGGAGAGTTTAACTTCTTCATTACCAATTTGGATGCCCTTTATTTCTTTCTCTTGCCTTACTGCTCTAGCGAGAACTTCCAGCACAATGTTAAATAGGAGTGGTGATAAAGGGCATCCTTGTCTTGTTCCTGTTTTCAGGGGGAATGTTTTCAGCCTTTCTCCATTAAGAATGATGTTGGCTGTTGGTTTTGCATAGATGCCCTTTATGATGTTGAGAAATTTCCCTTCTATACCTATTTTATTGAGAGCTTTTATCAGGAATGGGTGTTGGACTTTGTCAAATGCCTTTTCTGCATCAATTGAGATAATCATGTGATTTTTTTCTTTCCTTTTATTTATGTGGTGGATTACGTTGATGGATTTTCTAATGTTAAACCATCCTTGCATACCTGGTATGAATCCTACTTGGTCGTGGTGTATTATTTTTTTGATATGATACTGAATTCTATTGGCTAAAATTTTGTTCAGAATTTTTGCATCTATATTCATGAGAGATATTGGCCTGTAATTTTCTTTTTTTGTGATGTCTTTGCCTGGTTTTGGTATCAGCGTTATGCTGGCTTCATAGAATGAATTTGGAAGTGTTGCTTCCTCTTCTATGCTCTGAAATAACTTGAGTAGAACTGGTACGAGCTCTTCTGTAAATGTTTTGTAGAATTCTCCAGTGAAGCCATCTGGGCCAGGGCTTTTTTTGGTTGGGAGTTTTTTTATTACCTTTTCAATCTCTTCTCTTGTTATGGGTCTGTTCAGATTTTCAATATCACTTTGTTGTAGTTTGGGTAGGCCGTATGTTTCTAGAAATTTATCCATTTCCTCTAGGTTTTCAAATTTGTTGGAATATAGTTTTTCATAATATTCTGTTATAATCCTTTTTATTTCAGTTGGGTCTGTTGTAATGTCCCCCATTTCATTTCTTATTTGGGTTATTTGTGCCCTCTGCTGTTTTTCTTTTGTCAGTCTGGCCAGTGGTTTGTCGATTTTGTTGATTCTTTCAAAGAACCAACTTTTGGTTTTGTTGATTCTTTCTATTGTTTTTCTGTTCTCTATTTCATTGATTTCTGCTCTGATCTTTACTATTTCCTTTCTTCCAGTGGTTGTAGGCTTTTTTTGTTGTTCTCTTTCTATTTGTTTGAGTTCTGTAGTTAATGTTTTGATTTTGTCCCTTTCTTCTTTTTTGATATGTGCATCTATTGCTATAAATTGTCCTCTGAGGACTGCCTTTGCTGTGTCCCAAAGGTTTTGGTATGATGTGTTTTCATTTTCATTTGATTCTAGGAATTTTTTAATTCCATCTCTGATTTCTTCTATTACCCATTGATGTGTAAGCAGATTATTATTCAGTTTCCATGTGTTTGATTTTTTTTCCTTGCTCTTTCTAGTGTTAATTTCTACCTTGATGGCATTGTGGTCAGAGAAGATACTGTGAATTATCTCAGCATTTTGGATCTTGTTGAGGATTGCTCTGTGGCCTAAGATGTGGTCTATTCTGGAGAACGTTCCATGTGCATTGGAAAAGAATGTGTACTTTGCAGCGGTTGGATGGAGTGTTCTATATATGTCTATGAGGTCCAGTTGGCTGATTGTGTCCTTTAGGTCTTCTGTATCTTTGCTAAGTTTCTTTTTAGTTGTTCTGTCCTTTACTGAGAGTGGTGTGTTGAAGTCTCCTACTATTATTGTGGAACTGTCAATTTCTCTTTTCAGTGCTGTTAGAGTTTTTTTTATGTATTTTGGAGCCCTGTCATTGGGTGCATATATATTTATTATGGTTATGTCTTCATGATGGATCATCCCCTTAATCATTATATAGTGTCCTTCTTTGTCTTTTATGGTAGATTTTGTTTTAAAGTCTATTTTATCTGAGATTAGAATTGCCACTCCTGCTCTTTTTTGATAGTTGTTAGCTTGATATATTTTTTTCCAACCTTTGATTTTTAATAAATTGACATCTTTGTTTCTAAGATGTGTCTCTTGTAGACAGCAAATAGATGGATCCTGTTTTCTTATCCATTCTGCCACTCTCCGTCGCTTTATGGGTGCATTGAGTCCATTTACATTCAGTGTAATTATTGATAGATGTGAGTTTGTTGCTGTCATTTTGTAGTGCTTTTTTTTGTGATGCTGAAGTTTTCTTTGTTCTTCTTACTCTCTTGTGCTGAGTTCCTTTTGTTTGTGGATTTTGTGTTCATTTCTTTTGTTTTTGTAGGTTTTGTTTTTGTTGAGACTTTATGTTTTTCGTCTTTATTTTTATGAGTTGGTTTGTTAACTTTTTTTGTGGTTACCATGAATTTTACCCTTATCTTTATAATTTTGAAGCAGTCTACCGTTACTTGGTATCGCCTTGCCTTCTTCTCCTTTAGAAGGTTCTATACCTATGCCGTTTGTTCCCTCTTTCATTGTTTTGATGTTGTTGTCATCCTTTGATTGATTTCTCTGATTCCCTGTTGTATATCTTTTGTTTTTGAAAAGTCGTCTGTAGTTCAGTTCCTAGAATGGTATCTGGTTCATGTGAACCTGCATCCTAGGTCCTAGGTCCTGCCTGAGGGCTTAAGCTGTTTGTCCTCAGATCGAAGAACTCCCTTTAATAATTCTTGTAAGTTTGGTTTGACTTTTGCATATTCCTTTAGTTTCTGTTTATCTGGAAATGACCTAATTTCACCATCAAATCTGAATGAGAGTTTTGCAGGATATATTATTCTTGGCTGACAATTTTTTTCTTTCAAGATTTTATATATGTCATCCCATTGCCTTCTTGCCTGCATGGTTTCTGCTGAATAGTCTGAGCTTAGTCTTATTGTTTCTCCTCTGTATGTGACTTCTTGTTTTTCCCGAGCTGCTCTCAGGATTCTTTGTTTGTCTTTAGTTTTAGCGAGTGTGACTATGATATGTCTTGGTGATTTTCTTTTGGGGTCTATTCTATATGGGGTTCGTTGAGCTTCTTGGATGACCAGCTTTTCATCTTTCATGATATTGGGAAAGTTTTCTGTCAGCAGTTCCTCAATGATCCTCTCTGTGTTTTCTGTTTTCTTCCCCTGTTCTGGTATGCCAATCACTCGTAAGTTTTTGCTTTTAATTGTGTCCCACATAACTCTCAGGGTCTCTTCATTTTTCTTTGTTCTTTTTTCTGAGTTTTCCTGAAACAGAGTTGTATCCAAGTGTTTGTCTTCAGTTCCACTGATCCTGTCTTCCATGGTTTCAAATCTACTTCTCAGCCCTTCTATGACACCGTCCATTTCTGAAATCTTCTTGTTTATCTTTTGGATTTCTAATTGTTGTTTTTGTATAATTTCTAGTTGTGAATTTATTTTGGCATTTTGTTCTTGCATCATCTTCCTGAATTCTTCCAATTTTTTGTCTGTATTTTCCATAAATTTGTCTATTTTTTCCTCATGTTTGTCAGCTTTTTGCCTCAGTTCTTGGAAAATTCCGAGTATTAGTGATTTGAGTTCCGCATCAGGTACTTCTAGTGCATTTTCTTCCACAGGAGAGTTATCTGGTGTTTTAATTTGGACGCCTATTGGAGCCATCTTGTCTTGTTTTTGTAAATGTTTTGATATCGTTTGCTGTTTTCGGGGCATTCGGTAGATATTTCTCTCGTTTATTGATTGTAGATTTTTTTTTTTTTCTTTTCGTTCTTGTGGTACAGCTGGGCAGATCTATTTGAGGAGGAGCCACTGGGATGGGTTGCTTGTGGCACTCACCGCAGCCACCAGGACGGTCGGTAGTCAGTGCTGGGCAGGTTCCAATAGGGCGTGCCTGCACCGCTTGGTGATGTGATGTCTAGTGCACGGTGCAGGTAGGTAGGGTGCAGCGGGAAGATGGTTATGTGTGAAGCTAAGCTGGATATGGGAGAGAGGAGAGAGGAGGAGGAGCAAAAAGCGTACAAACATAAAAGAATGCTAGGGGAGTTTGTCGTTGGAATGTACAGATGAGAGACTATGGGATGGAGGAAACCAGAAGGGGGAAGAGAAAGAAAAGGAAAGAATGACCAAATGAAAATCAGAAAAGTTAAAAAACTGCAAAGTTCCCAGGGATCGCACTGATGCAGCTATGAGGTCTGGGGGAGTCGGTCTCAATTTTCACAGCTCAGCCTGGCCAGAAGGTACAGAGGCATACATCGCCTGGTATTCAGGGATCAGAAAGAGAAGGAAGAGATAGAGGGACAAGAAATTAAGCAATGAAGAAAGACAAAAGAGAAAAAGAGGTAAAAGATGACAAAACTAATCAAAAATGGAAGAAAAATAAAATTGAGAGAAAAAAAAAAAAAAAAAAAAGGGCAACACCAGCAGTCAGTGCCTACAAATGGGACCCAGAGAGCCCCCACTCAGGGGCGCGAATTCCAAGAAGCCGATAGTCTCGGGGTTAAGTGACCGTGGCCACGGGAAGCAGAGGGGCCAACGAACAAAGGCCCCAGGATCCCACCCGCGCGGGAGCCCAGACCTGGAAACAGCCACACGCCCGAACGCAGCCCTACAGCCCCGCAGGAGAGAGCAGAGACGGCCCTCGGAACCAGGCACCCAGGCAAAAGGAGGGGGAGGCGGCAAAAAAAAGTCCGCTAGGTGCCAGCAAACGGCTCCCAGAAAGCCCCCAGCCCGGGCGCGCGGAACCCAAGCACCGGCGCCCCCCCGCCCAGGGACCCCGGCCACGGAGAGCAGAGGGGTGAATGAACAAAGGCCCTGGGATCCCACCCACGCGGGAGCCCAGACCCAGAAACAGCCACACGCCCGCACGCAGCTCCACAGCCCCGCAGGAGAGAGCAGAGACAGCACCCGGACCCAGGCACCCAGGCAAAAGGGGGGGGAGGCGGCAGAAAAAGGTCCGCTAGGTGCCAGCAAACGGCTCCCAGAAAGCCCCCAGCCCGGGCGCGCGGAACCCAAGCACCGGCGCCCCCCCACCCAGGGACCCCGGCCACGGAAAGCAGAGGGGCGAACGAACAAAGGCCCTGGGATCCCACCCACGCGGGAGCCCAGACCCAGAAACAGCCACACGCCCGCACGCAGCCCTACAGCCCCGCAGGAGAGAGCAGAGACGGCACTCGGAACCAGGCACCCAGGCAAAAGGAGGGGGAGGCGGCAGAGAAAGGTTCGCTAGCTGCCAGCAAACGGCTCCCAGAAAGCCGCCAGCCCAGGCGCGCGGAATCCAAGCACCAGCACCCCCCAGCCCAGAGACCCTGGCCACGGAAAGCAGGGGATCCCCAGCTGAGGCGGAGAGGGGTGGGTGGTGGGAGAGCGCGCACCGCAGTTTACCGGTCGTTCTGTCTCCGACCAGATGCTCTGCAAGGCTGCTCTCCCGTTTGCTGGTCTCCGATAGGAATCCAAGATGGTGGATCCGCGCTGCGTTAGCTGGTAAGGAATCTCTGCCTGAGTCTCTCCTCGCTCTCCGTTCTCTTTTAGTATTCTCACTCCGTTTGGTGTTTGGCTGAGTTCTTTATCTCTTCATTTGGTGTTCTAGGGTTTCAGGATTGTTGATTCTCTGTTAGGCTTAGTTTTTCGGATCTTTGCTGTGGAGGGACGGCGTGGTGTTTCTGCCTAGAGCACCATCTTGCCCTGAACCTTCTGTAATTTTTTATTTATTCTGACATTTTGTCCTTGTATTATTTTCCTGAATTCTTCTATTGATTTGTCTGTGTTTTTCCTTAATTTTGGCTACATTTTGATTGTTTTTTCTGTGTTTTCCTTGATCTCTTTCCTACTCTCCTGGAAAGCCCTGAATATTAGACTTTTGAATTCCCTATCAGGTAGTTCTGTTGCCTTTTCTTCTTTCAGAAGGTCAACTGGTGCTCTATTCTGGTCACTTAATGGAGCTGTCTTGTCACTTTTTTTTATGTTTTGATATTGTCTGCTGTCTCTGAGACATTCAGGTATTATTTTCTGTATTTATTGACTGGAGGTTTGTTTGTTTTGCTCTGCTTTTTTGCCTTGTTTGCTTATGTCTGAGCAGGTGGGCTGGATGTGCTTTGTTGTTTGCTCATCTGTGGGCATGATAGTTCTCACCACCTTTTCCAGGTGTGCAGAGCCAGTCATTCAGCTATGTTGCAGCAGGGCAGGTCTAGCAAGGGGAAAAGGGGCAGTTTGGTAGGTTCATCTGCTGCATGAACCAGGGCAGGGGCTGGAGGGGGGCTGGTGGGAGGTGGGGGCCTGTGGCCCAGCCCAGGTCCCCTCGGGGCTATGGCTGGTAGCAAGAGGGTTCCAGAGCTGGTGGAGGAGGGTCTGGTTCTGGACTAGGTCCCCTCGGGGCCACAGATGGTGGCTTGGAGGGATACAGAGCTGACAGGGGAGGGTCTGGGGTGGTGGAGGAGAGAGGTACAAGGTGGGGGTGTGTGGCAAAGATTGGCAGAGGGGGCTAGATTGAAGAGGACAATAGGGTGGGTTGGTACTGTGGTTTCCAGCATTTGAGCTTGCTGGGATGGGCGGTTATCACTGCTCACCGGGGGGTGGTATTTGTAGGAGCATGCTCCTGTGGTTACCAGGTAGAAGAGCCTGGGGTCCTCCTTGAGTTGCAGCCAGCAAACGTGGCCTTGCTTAGTCCTTTGTGTGTCTGTGCCGTACCTCTATGTCCTATTGGGAAGTCTGTGGAGGTGCCTTTCTGCATGTGGGGTTGTTGGTTTTTTTCAAAGATGGCTACAATGAGTCGTGCCGTTTGGCAGGGAACCTCCATTCCATTTCTCTATTCTTCCCATTTTTGTATCAGTTTCTTCTTCTCCTCAGTAACTTCCAATCTAATACTTTAATCCCTTCATTTAATGTTCAGGTTTCCAGGATTGACATCGGTATCTGTTTTACTTGGTTTTTCAGGTCTTTGTTGCAGTGGAATGGCTTAGTGCCTCTGACTAGTCCGCCATCTTGGCTCTGACTCCTATTTCTTATTTTTAGATCTTAATTTTGAAAAATTTCAGACTACCGAAAAGTTGAAAGAATGGTACAAAAAAATCCTTGTACCCTTTAACTACATTAATCAATTGTCAATAATTTGCCATATTTTTCATTTTGTTCTCTCTATATATCTATATCTGTATTTATATATATACACACTTATATACATACATATATAATAAATATATATGTATATGCATTTTTCTGAACATTTGAAGGTAGGTTACAGACATCATGTCATTTCAACTTTAAATATTTCAGCATACATCTCTTGAGAAAAAGGACTTTTTCTTACATAACCACATAATTGTGGCCACATCTAAGATAGTAAACATTAATTCAATAATATCATCTAAAGTACAATCCATGTTCACATTCCCCAAAATGTCTTTTGCAATATTTTTTTCCTGATCTTGGATTTAATAAGGTTTTGTGCATTGCTTTTAGTTGTTATGCCCTTTTAGTCTCTTTTAATCTAGAATGATCCTCCTGCCTTTTTGTTTTCCATTATATTGAATTTTTAGATGAGGCTAGGCCAATTGTCTTGTAAAATATCCCACTTAGTGTGACCCAAGCCGTGGCATTTTCAATCACCTCACATGCATGTGAAAGCTGGACAATGAATAGGGAAGAACGAAGAATGGATGCTTTTGAATCATGGTGTTGGTGAAGAACATAGAATGTATCATGCACTTCTGGAAAAATAAACAAATCTGTCTTGGAAGAAGTACAGCCAGCATGCTCCTTAGAAGCAAGGATGATGAGACTTCGTCTCATGTACTTTGGACATTTTATCAGGAGAGATCAGTCCCTGGAGAAGGACATCATGATTGATAGAGGGTCAGCAAAAAAGAGGAAGACCCTCAACGAAATGGATTGACACAGTGGCTGCAACAATGACTCAAACATAACAATTGTGAGGATGGCGCAGGACTGTGCAGTGTTTCATTCTGTTGTACATAGGGTCGCTATGAGTCAGAACCTGTTTGAAGGCACCTAACAACAATAACAACCAATACAAGTTACACCTGTTTGGCAAGAGTCCTTCCCAGGTGATACTGTGTACCTCTCCTTGCATCCTGTTCAGGAGGCACCGAATGTCGGAGTGTCCCACCATTGATCACTTAGTTACAGTGATGATCAGCTGATCTCTCCATGGAAAAGGTACTTTTTCCTCTTTGTAATTACTTTAGTGATCTGTGGGGTGATATTGCGGATCCAAGTCAAGCCCAAGCCCACTGCTGTGGAGTCGATTCTGACTCATTTTGTGGATATGACCTCTAAATTGGCTGTCTCTGCAGGAAAAAAACTAGAAGAGAAAAGCTGAGTAGCAAGAGAAAGGGAAGGACAGTGGAGGAAAATCAAAGAAAGAGAAAGTAAATAGAGGAGAACAACAGGAATGGAAGTTGGGGGGGCATAGCCTATCAGGCAAATTAAAGGATTATAAATAAAATGATATATCACATTTAAAGTTATATATAAAGCTTCCCTTAAATAGTGTGAGGAAAGAGGAAATGAGAAGGTAAGGAGGTATGATGTAATATGTTAAGACCAGACACAGGTTGCTTCGCCACTTTATTGAACATAGGCCCTGATTTAAATTCAGTGACGATAACATAAACCCCAACTGTAATCACTTAATTAGCATTGTTGACATTCCCACCTAGTGAATTTCCCTACTTTTAATTATGCCTTTATTTTAGATTTGTCTCTATTTTAACTATATCCAATTATATGTCATTGCATATTCTTAGCTCATTTCAGTACGGCTATGAATAGAAAAGCACTTTGCCAGAAAAGTGTGGTAACTTTCCAAATATTCACTTTATTTTTCTTCTTAGTTGCCAGTGTATGTAGGGGAAGTTATGTCCGTATGTACATTTTCCCCAATATCTACAGGGTCACTGGGGCACAAATTATTTGACACTCCTCCTACTGATAGATGCAGTCTATGTTCACTCCCTTTGAAACTGAGTGGGCTTCTGTGGCTATTTGTACAATACAGTACAGTGGAAGTAGCTTTATGTGTAAGATGGAAGTGGCATTATGGGACACCTGAGTCTAGGTCATAAAATCGATACTACCTTTCCCTGCTTTCATCAAAACACTATAAAAATATCTACAATAGTATCTAAAGTCACTCAAGTTGGAGTTGAAGTGGAAGAAGAGGTCAGGGTGGAATATGTTAAGTAAATACAGGGCATCTCTTCAACAAATACACATTGAGCAGCTGTTGTTGTTAGGTGCCATCGAGTCAGTTCTGACTCATAGCGACACTATGCACAATGGAACGAAACACTGCCTGGTCCTGTGCCATCCTTACAATTGTTGCTATGCTTGAACCCATTGTTGCAGCCACTATGTCAATCCATCTCATTGAGGGGCTTTCTCTCTTTCACCGACCCTTTACTTTACCAAGCATGATGTCCTTCTCCAGGAACTGATCCCTCCTTATAACATGTCCAAAGTATGTAAGACATAGTCTCGCCATCCTTGCTTCTAAGGAGCATTCTGGTTGTACCTCTTCCAAGACAGATTTGTTTGTTCTTTTGGCAGTCCATGGTATATTCAATAGTATTCTCCAACACCACAATTCAAAGGCTTCAATTCTTGTTTGGTCTTCTTATTCATTGCCCCGCTTACGTGTGCATATGAGGCGACTGAAAATACCGTGGCTGGGGTCAGATGCACCTTAGTCCTCAAGGTGACAGTCTTGCTTTTCAACACTTTAAAGAGGTCTTTTGCAGCTGATTTGCCCAATTCAATTCATCTTTTGATTTCTTGACTGCTGCTTCCATGGGTGTTGATTGTGGATCCAAGTAAAATGAAATCCTTGACAACCTCAGTCTCCTCTCCGTTTATCATGATGTTGCTTATCAGTCTAGTTTTGAGGATTTTTGTTTTCTTTATGTTGAGGTGTAATCCATACTGAAAGCTGTGGTCTTTGATCTTCATCAGTAAGTGCTTCAAGTCCTCTTAACTTTCAGCAAGCAAGGTTGTGTCGTCTGCATAATGCAGGTTGTTAAAGAGCCTTCCTCCAATCCTGTTGCCTCGTTCTTCTTCATATAGTCCAGCTTCTCTGATTATTTGCTCAGCATACAGACTGAATAGGTACGGTGAAAAGATACAACCCTGATGCACACCTTTCCTGACTTTCAACCATGCAGTATCCCCTTGTTCTGTTGGAACGACTGCCTCTTGATGCATGTACAGATTCCTCATGAACACAATCAAGTGTTCCAGAATTCTTATTCTCCGCAATTCTATCCATAATTTGTTATGATCCACAAAGTTGAATGCCTTAGCATAGTCAATAAAACACAGGTAAACATCTTTCTGGTATTCTCTGCTTTCAGCCAGGACCCATCTGACATTAGCAATGATATCCCTGGTTCCACATCCTTTTCTAAATCTGGCTTGAATTTCTGGCAGTTCCCTGTCAATATACTGCTGCAGCCGCTTTTGAATGATCTTCAGTAAAATTTTGCTTGCATGTGATATTAATGATATTGTTCATTAATCTCCGCATTTGGTTGGATCGCCTTTCTTGGGAATGGGCATAAATATGGATCTCTACCAGTCAGTTGACCAGGTAGCTGTCTTCCAAATTTCTTGGCATAGATGAGTGAGCACTTCCAGCGCTGCATTCATTTTTTGAAACATCTCAGTTGGTATTCCATCAATTCCTGGAGCCTTGTTTTTCACCAATGCCTTCAGTGCAGCTTGGACTTCTTCCTCCGGTACCATCTGTTCCTGATCATATGTTACCTCCTGAAATGGTTGAAGGTCGACCAATTCTTTTTGGAATAGTGACTCTGTGTCTTCCATCTTCTTTTGATGTTTCCTGCATCTTTTAATATTTTCCCCATAGAATCCTTCAGTATTGCATCTTGAGGCTTGAATTTTTTCTTTAGTTCTTTCAGCTTGAGAAATGCTGAGCGCATTCTTCCCTTTTGGTTTTCTGTCTCCAGGTCTTTGCACATGTCATCATAATACTTTGTCTTCTGGAGCTGCCCTTTGAAATCTTCTGTTCAGCTCTTTTACTTTATTATTTTTTCCTTTTGCTTTAGCTACTCAACGTTTGAGAGCAAGTTTCAGAGTCTCTTCTGACATCCATCTAGGTCTTTTCTTTCTCTCCTGTCTTTTTGATGACCTCTTGCTTTCTTCATGTATGATGTCCTTGATGTCATTGCACAACTTGTCTGGTTTTCGGTCATTACTGTTCAATGCATCAAATGTATTCTTGAGATGGTTTCTAAATTCAGGTGTGGTATACTCAAGGTTGTACTTTGGCTCTCGTGGGCTTGTTCTAATTTTCTTCAGTTGCAACTTGAACTTGCATATGAGTAATTGATGGTCTGATCTGCAGTCAGTCTCTGGCCTTGTTCTGACTGATGATATTGAGCTTTTCTATCCTCTCTTTCCACGGATGTAGCAGATTTAATTCCTGTGTATTCCATCTGGTGAGGTCCACGTGTATAGTTGCCGTTTATGTTGGTGAAAAAGGTGTTTGCAATGAAGAAGTTGTTGGTCTTGCACAATTCTATCATGTGATCTCCAGCATTGTTTCTATCATCAATACCACATTTTCCAACTATGGATCCTTCTTTGTTTCCAACTTTCGCATTCCAATCACCAGTAATTATCAATGCATCCTGATTGCATGTTCCATCAATTTCAGACTGCAGAAGTTGGTAAAAATCTTCAATTTCTTCATCTTTGGCCTTAGTTGTTGGTGCGTACATTTGAATTAATAGCCATATTAACTGGTCTTCCTTGTAGGCATATGGATATTATCCTATCACTGACAGCGTTGTACTTCAGGTTAGATCTTGAAATGCTCTTTCTGACAGTGAATGTAAAGCCATTCTTGTTCAAGTTGTAATTCCCGGCATAGTAGACCATATGATTGTCATATCCAAAATGACCACAGTACCAGTTCATTTCAGCTCACTAATGCCTAGGATATTGATGTTTCTGTGTTCCATTTCATTTTTGGCGATTCCCAATTTTCCTAGATTCATGCTTCATGGATTCCCAGTTCCAATTATTAATGGATGTTTGCAGCTGTTTCTTCTCATTTTGAAAAATGCCACATCAGCAAATGAAGGCCCTGAAAGCTTGACTCCATTCATGTCATTAAGGTTGACTCTACTTTGAGCAGGCAGCTCTTCCGCAGTCGTCTTTTGAGTAACTTCCAACCTGAGGGGCTCATCTTCCGGCACTATATCAGACAGTGTTCTACTGCTATTCACTGGCTAATTTACTGCTATTCACTGGCTAATCTACTATTTTCAGTGGCTAATTCTTTTCAGAAGTAGACCACCAGGTCCTTCTTCCTAGTCTGTCTTAGTCTGGAAGCTCAGCTGAAACCTGTCTGCCATGAGTGACCCTTCTGGTGTTTGAATACTGGTGGCATAGCTTCCAGCATCACAGCAACACACAAATCCCCACAGTATGACAAACTGACGGATGTGTAGGGGTTGAGCGGCTACTAGGTAGCTATTACCTACCAACTAGGTGTTGGACATACAACAATCAAGAAGTAGTCCTTCCTCTCAAGGGCCTTACCATCTAGTGGAATGTTTTGGACACACTAAGAGTCAATTTCAATAGTTAGCAAGTTTAATCAGATACAGTAATTAAGGTGGGCTTGAGTCATTTGGAGCCCTAGTAACGCAGTGGTTAACAGTTACAGCAAGCTACGGCTGCTAACCAAAATGTCGGCAGTTCAAATCCACCAGTCAATCTTTAGAAATCCTATGAGGCAGTTCTACTCTGTCCTATAGGGTCACTATGAGTCGGAATAGACTCAACGGCAATAGTTTCAACAGAGTTTTTAAGTCACATGGGGTGGAAATGTACCATGGTGGTTAAGAGCATGGACTCTGCACCTGAGTGCTTGGGCCTGAATCCTAATTCCACCACTTGCTGCTATCTGACCTTGGGAAAGTTTATTAAGATGTCTGTTGCCTCAGTTTCCCCACAGGTAAAAGGAGAATAATTATCAAATGCAGAGAATGGTGGAAGGACTACATGAGACAATACATGTAAAGCACTCAGCAGAATATCTGGAACACAAAGTAAACACTCAGTAAATGTGAATTGTTATTATTATATGATGCTGCGGAGCCCATATAACGTGGAGCTCGTAGTTTCAGGGTAAATCAGGGAAGGCTTCTCAGAGGAACTAATATATGAAATGAGATCTGAAAGATGATAGGGGTTAGCAGGTAAAGGGACAGGGTATTGGGAGTAAAGAGAGTCTATACCAGGCAGAAAAAACACATAGATTCTTTAGAACAGTGCTTTCTCAAACTTTATTGTGCATACAAATCATTTAGGGGTCTCGTTAAAAATGCAGATTCTGTTTCAGTAGGTCTAGGGTGGAATATTTCTAACAAAGTGCCTATACCAATGCTGCTGGTCCCTCTTCCACACTTGACACTTCCACTGAATGGTAAGGTTCCAGGTGGGTGCAAAATCCCAGGAGGAAACAGTAAACTATGGATATCTAGGATAAAAATTGCAAGTGGGTGGGAATTGGGAACTGCTGGATAAGGTCAGAGTAGGAGAGATGAGATTTAAGATGCTGATCAGCTGATCACTGCCCAAGAGGCTAAATCACAAAGGGCCTTATGAGTTAAAAAATAAATAAAAAATTTAGAACACCACAAGGGCTTCAGCTACCTTGTGGAAAAATGGGTTGAAGGTGAAACCCACTGGGAGAGCAGACACCAATTAAAAGGTTTTTAACTGTTAACTAGGTGAGAAATGATGGTGGTCTGAACTAAGGTAGTGACCTAGGGGAGGGAGAGAAGCAGAATAATTTAAGAGATATTAGAGGATAGAATTGACAGATTGGTGATTGATTTGCTTAGGGGATGAAGGAGAGGAAGGATGCAGAATTAGGTTATCAGGCTTGCTTCAGTTGCCAACAGTTGAATACATAACAATAAAACACATGGAATGTAGCTGTTCATCAATAGCAAGCATAGGCAGTGTTGTCTTTATCTCAGATGCTTCTGTTATTTTTGGCAGTTGTAGAACTGCTTTCTTCAAACTACCTTTAATCTGCCAAATTTCTGCTCAAGGCTTACCAAGGAAACACAAAACCAGGAAAGTAAGTCTGTACTTTAAAGTTTGGCACTTACTCTGTTACTTTGTTCGCTAGCGCTTTGGGTGTATTGGTCTTCCTAAATTAGCTATCACTTTTTGAGGGTATGGACCATGTTTGCATCCCTCACAGTGCTGATGACCAACTAGGCACTTAATAAATGCTAGTTAACTGTTTGATTGAATAACATCTATATGGTTACGTACCAATGTCATCTGCTATCTCATAGAATGATGATAAAAATAAGAACAATTGTAGAGTGGTGTTTTACAAGCATTAGAAATGCCATCAATTTCTCTGGATTATCAGAATCTTCTGAGACACTTATTTCCAGGCACTTTAGACAACAATGTGTTTGACCATAGCTTCACTGAATTATTTTAATAGAATGGAAGCCTGTCCCATTACTGTTGAACTTGACTGCCACCTACTGTTCACATAGTAAAGTAATATTTTGGGCTGCCTCCACCTCCATTATTTACTGTTGAATTTTTGTTTTCCCCATAAAGCTTTCTGTTTTGAGTTTTTAACCACATTACATATAATTTTATAATAGTTCCTTGGTTTCATGGTAACAGTCTAGCATGATATTGACATTTTTCTCTTGTGGTCAAGAGTTTTTGGCTTTATGGAATATTAAATATTTTTTACTTAATGACACTATAGTCTTTTCATAACTTTTTTTTTGGAAAACTAAATGAAAAAGGTCATGGAATTACTGAAGAATTTTTGGCTACCGTAAATGTTATTAAATTGGACGTCTATCTTGGCCACACTTCGGTTTCTTCATTTCAAATGTTAACTTTTCTGTAAAGCTTTCCCTGATTCTTTAAGTTGTGTGTAAATTCTCCCTTCCACAATTACTGTTATAATGAATCAAACAAAGGAAGGAAGACAAAATTGCCAGTTCTTTGTTAAAAGCGTTATAAATTTTTCTCATTTTCCCTTCTCTTGGCTCATGTTTTTCTTTTGTAGACAAATAAGCTAAACTGGACTCTCAATTGTAACAATCTTGTAACGTGTTGTTTTTTTTTTTTTTTCCTTTTTTTAAGAAGGGAACATTTTGGAAGGACAGGGACAAAAGCAGCCAGGTGTTGGGTGATCTGATGAAGTCTGTGGCAATTCACTTTGTCTCTGAATAGTGTGAGACTTTAGCCAATTCACTGTACTTAGGTACTAGATAGTGAAGATTTCAAAGACTAAAGAAGTGACAGCAGACGAGGACTCACACTCTTGCATATTTTCTCTTTATTCCCTATTTTAGAATAAAACGGTCAATTCAAAACGGGGCGCGGATATCAAGCAACGAGAAATTATTTGAGTAAACTTTTGGCATAATTTAGATGTCTGGGAGTATTTCAGACAGGCTGTACTTAATGGGAAGGCTGTGTGGCGTGACCAATGAGGAGATTTAAGATGAAGTACCGGGTCCGCAACAATTTTACCTATCTGGCCTCTAGCAAGTCTCTTGAGTTTCCTCGCAGGATTGATCACTTCCTCTTTAGTACACCGCATATATGTCTGTCAAGGCCTCTCTCAGGCATTTGTGTGCTTTTCCCTTTTCTTGTTCAAGGTCACACAGCTGTGGGACGAAGCTCTCCCGGAATCTGTGGCGTCCGACCGACCCTGTGTTCCCTCCCTTATACTTCATGGTCACAATCAGTGATTCGATCCCATACTTGCTATCTCTTCATGGTGAAATGGATGAAATCTCCAGTTTAGGCAGCCCCACGCTCTGAAGAGTCCTGGAGGCGGGGGTGGGGTGGGGGGAGGGGTGAACTGCTCAAGTGAAAGGAGGCAGGACAGGGACGTCTTACTCTCGTTCCATCTTTCCGGGCCTTTTCTGCTAAGGAATATTTGGGAGAGGATGGAAGGGCGTAAAGGGAAAAAAAAAAATTTTCCTGGTAGGAACACAAATCTTCGGTTCCAACTGTGTTTCCGGAGGCATTTTCATCGGACCTAGCCGGGGATCGACTTCCGGCCCTGATATCGTTTTCTTCGCAGTTTCGGGCTCCGCTCCTTCCGCCCAGAATTGCTCTAGGGTTGTGCTGTGAGCAGCTACTTCCGCCAGGAGTACCTTGAGGCTTGGGCTTGGAAGTTGGTCGTAAGATTGTCTCCTCTTCCTCCTCTTAACCCGCCCACCCGAGGCTGCGCCCCCTAGGTGGCAGCGACGGCTGCTGGACCTGTCGCAGAGCGTTCTCTGTGGCCGAGTCCTGGGCCTGGAGCGGGAGGGACGCCCGGGCCTGGCCCAGCCCCAGCCCTCGTCTTCCCGCTGCTGGTAACGGTGGCCACAGGCTTCGCCGCGCCCCGGTCCCCGCCCCTCCGGCCTGCCCAGAGCCTGGTCATTCTCCTCAACCTTGCGGCAGTATAATCGCCTTGCACTTCCAGGACTCGCCACTTCCCGCTGCTGGGGTAACATGGAGTTTGCGGAGCTGATTAAGACGCCACGGGTGGACAATGTGGTGCTGCACCGGCCTTTCTATCCGGCCGTCGAGGGGACCCTGTGTCTGACGGGCCACCACCTGATCCTGTCCTCCAGACAGGACAACACAGAGGAGCTGTGGCTCCTGCATTCAAACATCGACGCCATCGATAAGCGGTGAGTGCCCATACCACCCCCTATTCCTCGGGAAACTAGGAGTCCTTAGGTGGACGCTTAAGGGAACGCTTCCCGGTATTTTCCTTGCATACCATCGCCCTACCAGCCGGGAAAACGTGCACTCTTTGGCCTAGATTCAGAACTTGAGTTTTAGAAAGCAGAAAAACACCTAAATGGGATCCTTGGTCTGTATTAAATCCGAATGGAATTTTTACGGTCATCACGTGATTGTCATCTTGATTATTATCCTTTTTGGTGCATAACACCATTTAAGTGGATTTTCAGCGTTGTTTTTGTTATTTCTTCTCCTTGCCCTTTCATATTCCTTGAATCGTTGTTAATTACCGTTCATGAAATTGTGATTAAGTGTGATTTAGGTAAAGTCTCTACCTACCTAAAGTCAAGGGGAAAACTCAAGAGAAATGAATACGTAGTTATCAGAGTGTCTAAATTCTGCACCCCCCCCCCAAATATATTTAGTTTATCACATTTCTTCTTTTTTCTTACTTTCCGGGTCATCAATTTAATACTTTTCATTAAAGGAGTTTATAATGTTTTCTATTCATCTTTGTTCAGTTCTGCTTTTGGAAAGAACAGGATTGGCTCTTTTGGAAAGAACAGGGTTGGCCTCTTAAGCAGAGGTATGAACTAGTTAATCTCTTCGTTTTTGCACTTCAGCGTTTGTCTTTCTGAGGCAGTGTATCAAAGTCATAATGTCATCTCAAAGTTATAATTCCATCCTCAGACGAAATCCTGTTTCCCCAATGCCCATGTCCTCTATCCAGGAGAAAGTAAATTGATTTATCTAATTTACACTAAAGTATAAGTGAATGGCAATGGTTTTTTCTGTTATTTCTCAAGAGAATTTGGATATTAAGAGGATTCCTAGAGAGGTTATGTTGGAAAACAAAATAATTTCTAATGATAGAATTTCAAACAGTATGGATGAAGGTGGATTTCTTTACTTATTTAGGTAGAGGGCTCTTACTACATTCCTCAAGTCACATTTTCCTGAGTAACAGTTTTCCATGGTTTCTTGTTGCCTGCAGAATGAAGTCTAAACTCCTTAGCCTGTCATTCACGACACTCCATCTTCTGGTCCTGACCTACTTTCGCCACTTAATTCTTGCCATTCCCTCCTTCTAGGAGGAAGGGAATGGCAAGAATTAAGTGGCTTTACTAGCCACTCCACTATTTTTTGTTGCTTGTACATGTCTAGCATTTTCTCATTTCCACATCTTACTGCCATTCCTTCTTTCTGAAGTGCTTTCTCCTCCTGTTCGTCAAATATTTATTGAATGTCTATGTTCCAGACATTTTGTGAAGCACTAGGAACACCGAGATGAATAAAATATAGTTCTTGTCTTTTAGGAGTTTATAGACTGGCATCCAATTGTACCCATCGTAGTCATTTTAACCAGTTCAGCTGCTACCATCTTTACAGATGCTTCTGTTAATTCCAAAACTGGAAGTAATTCCCTTGATCTTTAAAACCCTGTAGCTCTTTAATTATACCTTTCTCATAAATTTGTATTTTATGTTTACATGTATATAAATTCATATAAATATAATGTAAGTAACAAATATAAATATATGTAAATTTGTATAAATATGAATTTACATATAAATGTGCATTTTATATTTATCTATGTATATTAGCTTCTTGAAGCCAGGACTCACATCTAATTAATTTTTTTCATCTCCTTTAAAACTTCCAACTATGGCTTGGGTAGAGTGGGCACCAAAAAAACCAAACCGGTTGCTGTCGAGTTGATTCTGACTCATAGCAACTCTATACGTCAGAGTAGAACTGCCCCATAGGGTTTCCAAGGATCGCCTGGTGGATTTGAAGTGCCAGCCATTTGGTTAGCAGCCGTACTCTTAACCACTATGCCACCAAGGTTTCCAGAGTGGGCACATAGGAAATAAAAGAAGGAATGACCACAGCATGGCCACTGAGCCATAGAATAGAAATCAGCAGTCTCTCCATGACCTTCAACTCTCTTTTCTTTCTTACGTATCTTTTTTCTTGGTTGCTTTCCACTCGTTCATTTCATCATATTTATCTAGCATTCACTAGATGCTGGGCCTGGTAGATTATAAACAAATATGTAAGACATGGATCTTTTAATCTGTTAGGGGAGAAATAACAAACTATACACATTTATCTTTTTCTTGGGAAGCAACATTCTGTAATGGAAGAAGTGTGAGCTATGTGGTCAGGCCAGAGTTTGATGGTTGCTTTCAAGAAATATTTACTACCATGTCTCTCCTATGTGCTGAGCACTGTCTGGGCTCTGTGGATGCAATGGTCACTAAGATAAGGAGTTTACCCACTAGTGGGGGAGATGAATAATCAATAATTAACAACAAATAAATACGTGATGGTGTCATATAAATATATAAGTGCCAGGAAGGAAAATAAGTGAAGGTCAGAGGATAGAGAGTGCCAGGAAGTGGTATATTTAGAAAGGATTTCAGAGGAGGCAAGTGACATTTGAGCAGAGACCTGAGTGGAAGAAGGAAGCTAGCATTGTGAATATCTGGGGGAAGAGCATTTCAGCCAGAGGGGTCACCAAATGCAAAGACCCTAGCACATGAATATGCTTGATCTGGACAGAGAAGAGCAAAGAGACTGGGAGGCAGTGAGCAAGAGTTGGGGGGGAACAGGGGGAACAGGGCATGGCAAAAACTGGGTGGAGTGATAAGCAGGGGATAGATCATATCAAGAAAGCAGCAGTCAAGAAATCAAGCAACGTATTGCACTGGGCAAATCTGCTGCAAAAGATCTCTTTAAAGTGTTCAAAAGCAAAGACGTCACTTTGAGGATTAAGGTGTGCCTGGCCCAAGCCATGGTATTTTCAGTTGCCTCATATGCACGTGAGAGCTGGACAGTGAATAAGGAAGACCAAAGAATTGATGCATTTGAATTATGGCGTTGTTGAAGAATATTGAATATACCATGGACTGCCAGAAGAATGTACACATCTGTCTTGGAAGAAGTACAGCCAGAATGCTTCTTAAAGGGGAGGATGGTAAGACTTCGTCTTTCGTACGTTGGACATGTTATCTGGAGGGACCAGTCCTTGGAGAAGGACGTCATGCTTCGTAATGTAGAAGGTCAGTGAAAAAGAGGAAGACCCTGAACGAGATGGATTGGCACAAAGACTACAGCAGTGGGCTGAAACATAGCAACGATTGTGAGGATGGTGCAGGACCGGGCAGTGTTTTGTTCTGTTGTACGTAGGGTCGCTATGAGTTGGAACCGACTCAGTTGCACCGAACAACAACAGATCACATAGGGCCTTTTAGACCATTGTAGTGGCTTTCCTGGAAAGCCCTTGGAGGGTTGAGAGAAAGGAAGTAACATCTAATACACTTTTTAGAAGATGATTCTGGCTACTGGTAGAAAATGGATTGTTGGGGGGCAGGTTATTGTTCCTTCCTGAAACCTCAGAATGTGACCTTATTTGGAAATAGGGTCTTTGTAGATGTAATTAGTTAGGATGAGGTCATATTGAAGTAGGGTGAGCCCTAATCCAATACGATTGGTGTCCTTATAAGAGACATAGGCAGACACACGGGGAGAACGCTGTGGACCACAGAGACGGAGATTGTAGTGATGTGTCAACAAACCAAGGATTGTCGGCAGTACCATCAGCGGCAAAGAGAAAGACATGGAACAGATCCCCCTCTTCAGAGCCGTCAGAAAGACCATGGCTCTGTCAACACCTTGTTTTCTGACTTCTGGCCTCCAGAACTGTGAGAGAATTTCTGTTGTTTTAAGTCACCCAATTTGTGGTGGACTTTCATGGCAGCCCTAGGAAACTAATACAGGGGGGCAAGGGTTGAAACAGCAGGCTGGTTAGGAGACTGTTGAGGTAATTCAGATAAAATATGATGGCGACTCAGGTTAGAATGGAAACAACAGATGTGGTCAGAAGTATCAGATTTGGGATGTATTTTGAAGATAAAGCTGACATACCTTGTTGGAGAATTGTAAATGGAGTGTGAGAGAAAGAGAGGTATTAAGGATAACTCCTTTAGTTCTGCCTCTTATTAGGTGGGTGCCCTTGGGAAAGCTTTTTAACCTCTCTGAACATCAGTCGATCACATAAGAGGAAGATAATACTTTTCATCTTTAGTAGTAGCTTATATTTGTACAATGCTTTAAAAATCTGTATAATATTTTCTTATATATGGCATACATAATTTTATTTAATCCTTTTAGCATGTAAGGTTTCACACAAGTTTTATAATTATACCTTTTATTTCTTTTTAAAAAAATTTTTTTGGGCCTCAGATGCAGATAATTGAGTTAATCCTACTTAGTTGATGACTCATCACGTTCATGATTGATTCATTAAAAAATTTTTTCTTTTTTATTTTATTCTTTTTGGTTTCTAATTTCCACAATCCCTATAGACAGCCAAATTGTTTTCCTTGGATATATATATATTACAAAATTTATAGTACTGTTGTGGGAACATATGTGCACACGTGCCTACATGGGTTTAATTTATCTGACTGAGATTATACTGTAGATCTTGTTCTATTTTTTACCATTTTTACTCCATACTCATTTTGAAGACCTCTTCATATTGCCGTATGTACATCTATTACACTGCTTCTGACTGCAGCATAGAATCTAAAGTATCCAGAGTATCTACCACATTTTACTTATTTGACCCTTTAGATAACCTCCAACTCTGGTGAACATACTGGTTTGTGCCCCAGTATAATCTTGTGCAAGAGTTTCTCAAGATTGTGCCTAGGAATGGGGTTGAGCTGTAAAGTAACTGCATATCTAACTTCACAAAGTAATTCCAGTTTACTTTACAGAATGACTGCTCCAATTTGCTCTGCTACCGTGGTGTAGGAAGCCCATATATAGGTCCTGTTTCCCCATATTCTTACCAACACTTGGTATTACAGGCAGTCCTCAGATTATGAATTCCGTTCCTAAATCTGTATGTAAGTCAGGACAGTTAGATATGGTTCATATCTACGGTCAGTTAGTCAAATGTTTGCCTTAGTATATAGTATATAGTGAATGTTTCTATGCATAAAAAAGTAAACACTTTAAGATACACTAAAAAATTTTTACATAATAATACAGTAATGATAATTATGTTTTGATGAGTGTCACAAAGTAGCACCTGTTTGCTATTACGAACCATTGTATGTACTTTGAGTTTTTAATATAATAGGCTTTACAGAGGTTGGGTCATAACTATGGGTTGTACATAAGTTGCACATTCATAAACTGTGGACTGCCTGTATTGTCTTTCTAATTTTTGCCAGTATGATGATTTGTGACATAGTATGTCTTTGTTTTAATTTATATTTTTCTAATTATTGATGAGTTTAAGTATCTCTTTATATAAAACTGGAGCCCCAGTAGCGAAGTGGTTAAGAGCTTCCGCTGCTAACCAAAAGGTCAGCAGTTCGAATCCACCAGCCACTCCTTGGAAACCCTATAGGGAAATTCTTCTCTGCCCTATAGGGTCACTGGAGTCAGAATCGACCCATTGGCACTGGGCTTGGTTTTTGGTTTTGGTTATATAAAACCAGTTGCCATGGAGTCAGTTCTGACTGATGGCAGCCTCATCTGTGTCAAAGTAGAACTACGCTCCATAGGGTTTTCAATGACTGATTTTTCAGAAGTAGATTACCGGGACTTTCTTCCAAGGTGCATCTGGGTGGACTCAAACCTCCAACCTTTTGGTTGGCTACTGAGCTCGTTAACCAATTGCACCGTCCAGGGACTCCATCTCTTTATATACTTGTTAGCAATTCGTATTTTAAAGTTGTTATATACTTGCTGCAGTTCAGTTTTTAATTTTTCTCTTTCTCTGAATTGACTGTTAATTTCCTTGCCCTACTTTTAAAAGTTGGGTTTGTTATCTTATGTTGATTTGTAGGGTTTTCTTGTATACTCTAGGTAATAATTCTTCAGTTTAGATATTGTGTCTTCTCATAGCCGACCTCTCTTATTAGTTTAATAATTTTACCCAATTAAAAGATGGAACAATTGGAGAGCCTTAAAAACTTGCCCGAGATCACACAACCAAGATTCACTAGCAGGCTTCTAATTCTGAAGCCTTAATTTCTTTCTGTACTGCATGAGAAATAGTCAAATATAAGAACAGTGTAATTTGTTTTTTATTATCCCTTATGTGCCTTATCTAAGGTTAGTATTTGATGTGGTTCTTGAAATGCAAATAGTTTTCTTCATGTCTTCATTTTTTATTATGTAAAATATAACAAAACATTTGCCATTTCAGCCATTTTTACATGTATAATTCAGTGACATTAATTATATTCATCATGTTTTGCAACAATCACCACTATCCATTTCCAAATTTTTCATCACCCTTAACAGAAAGTCAGTACCACTTAAGCAATAACTTGCCCTTTCACCCTTAAACCTGCTCCTGGTAACCACTAATAAACTTTGGTGTCTATGCATTTGCATAGCCTAGATTATTTCATATGTAAGTGGGATCATACAATATTTGTCTTTTTGTTTCTTACTTCACTTAGCATAATGTTTTCAAAGTTCATCCATGTCATAGCATGTATCAGAACATTTCTCTTCATGGCTGAATAATACTCCTTTGTATGTATATACCACATTTTGTTTATCCGTAAACTGTTGATAGATGTTTGAATTGTTTCTACGTTTTGGCTATTGTGAATAGTGCTGAATTGAACATTGGTGTACAAGTTTGTTTGTGGCCCTGCTTTCAGGTCTTTTGGGTCAAATTGCTGTGTCATATGGTAATTTTAAGGAGCCTTGGTGGTGCAGTGGTTAAACGCTTTGCTACTAACCAAAAGGTTGGTGGTTCAAACACACATAGCTGCTCCGCAGGAGAAAGATCTGGCAGTTTGCTCCTACAAAGATTACAGCCCTGAAAATCCTGTGGGGCAGTTCTGCTCTGTCACATGGGGTTGCTATGAGTTGAAATTGACTCGATGGCACCTAGTAACAACAATAGTAATTTTATGTTTTAACTTTTCGAGGAACCACCAAACTGTTTTCTATAGGAGCTGCACCATTTTACAGTCTCACCAACAATGGATGAGGGTTCTAATTTCACCACCTTCTTACCAACACCTGTTGTTTTCCATTTTGTTGATAATGGCCATCCTAGTGGGGGTGATGGTGCAGTGGTTAAAGCACTCAACTGCTAACCCAAATGTCAGCAATTTGAACCCACCAGCCTCTCCACAGGAGAAAGATATGGCAGTCTGCTTCTGTAAAGATTACAGCCTTGGAAACCCTATGGGGGCGTTCTACCCTGTCCTGTAGGGTCACTTGAGTCAGAATCTACATGACAGCAAAGGTTTTTTTTTTTTTTTTTTGTGTTAGTGGGGGTGAGATGATATCTCATTGTGGATTTTATTTGCATTTCCCTAATGACTTTAAGCATCTTTTCATGTGTGTGTTGGTCATTTGTATATCCTCTTTGATGAAGTATCTATTCTGTATTCCTTTGCTCATTTTTATTTGGGTTGTTTGTTGTTTTGTTGCTGTGTTGTAGGAGTTCTTTGTATATTCTGGATATTAAACTCTTATCAGACACATGATTCTCAAATATTTTCTCTCATTCTGTGTATTGTCTCTTTACTTTCTTGGTAAAGTCCTTTGATGCACAAAAGTTTTTAATTTTGATAAAGACCAGTTGATCTATTTTGTCTTTTGTTGCTATGCTTTTAGTATCATACCTAAAAATCCGTTGTTGAAAACTAGATCCCGAAGCTTTACATGTATGTTTTCTTCTAAGAGTTTTTATGTTTTTAGTTCTTACATTTAGTTGACTCATTTTGAGTTAATTTTTTCATATGGTATAAAGATGGTGGCACGGAGGCAGACCTCCTCGTCTAACTTCACAAGGGGAAGGAGGAGGGAGAATCAAGATCATCAGCAGTGCAAGGCTGATGCCTATGAGGTGGAGGTCAAACATACCTCTGCCCTCCCATCTTTTTACCAATTTTGACACCAACCGTCCCTCCCACTGCACTTTCTGTTTCTCTGCTGTGTTCGATAATTCATTGCAATGGCCACACAGAACTCAAAGGCTGTACAGTTATGGGGTTTATTAGGGAAATAACAG
This sequence comes from Dugong dugon, assembly GCA_030035585.1. Classification (NCBI taxonomy): domain Eukaryota; kingdom Metazoa; phylum Chordata; class Mammalia; order Sirenia; family Dugongidae; genus Dugong; species Dugong dugon. Next base: position 40,008,418 of record CM057476.1, on the reverse strand, counting down.
GTTACAACTTGGGATCAGAATCAACAGGCTATAACTTGGGATTAGGATCAGGAATCATGTAGTCACAGTCTCCCTTCTTCAGTACAGGACAGCTCTGAGCTCCTCTCTTTCGTGCAGGGCTCCTCTCAGCTCCCTGAGGACAGGCTCCTTCTTGGCCCCCTCAGGACAGGCCTCCTCTCTTGGCCCTCAGCCCCTTGGCCTGGCCTCTGCCCTGCTTGGGGAAGTGTTACAAAACTCTTTGAGCTCTGCTGATAAGTGCTCAGAGGCACCCTACTCTGCCAGCAAGCCTCCTGCCCAAAGGTGCTCAGCTCTTGGTTCAGTGAGCCTATTTCTGCCAACAAGTGACTGGAGGCACCCCACTCCACCAGCAACCCTCTTGCCCGGAGACACTCAGCTTTCTTGCTCCATGGATTGGCACCCACTGTACCCACTTCACTCTGTGGGATGGGAAGCCCACTGCACTTTCTCGTGCCAGTCTCCTGGTTCTGCTGCTGTCATTTCTCTGCAACTGCTTCTCACCATCTTGCGTTGTCTCCAGTGTTATGGCTCTCTTTCTCTCTCTGCCCCTGGTTCTAGGAGCTTCTTAACACAGGGACCCTGGGTCCAAAGGACACTCTCCACTCCTGGCTCTTCTTTCTTGATGGTAGTGAGTTCTCCTCCTGCTCTGAGATTGGCTCTCTTTTTAAGCCTAGTGGGATGGCAAAACTGACCAATCCCCTTGTTAGGGTTCCATACACCTTATTTGTATGGTCCCAATGCCCCACAGGTTCTGTGCACCTTATTTGCATTATTAGCAATGCTGTCCAGTCCCCTTGGTGGCCACAAGCACCTTATTTGCATAGCCCTACCCACTCATTTTGTGGGAGTCACATGACCATGAAATGCTAGAAGGGCCATATTGAGTAATTCACTGCACCACATATGGTCTGAGGTATGGGTCTAGTTTTGTTCTTTTGCATGTGGAATACCAGTTGTCCCAGCGCCATTTATGGAACAGACTGTTCTTTCGCCATTGGATAGACTTAGCAACTGTGGTGATTAAGATTGTGTGTCAACTTGGCTGGGCCATGATTCTCCGTGTTTTATTGTAATCACTCCCATGATTGCATATACTGTGAGTAGCCAATCAGATGAAAGGGAGTCTCCTTGGGGGTGTGGCCCGCATTTGTATATAAGCAGATGTTCTGGCTTTGTGCTCTCTCTGGATCCTGTGGCGGCTTCCTGTCGTCTCATCTCCCGTTCTTGGGACTTGAGCTGTCAGCTTATCTGCCGAACCTGGGATTCGTCCATCTGCACAGCCTGTGAGTGGGACCCCTGCTCTCCGACCTTCCGATCTTGGGCTTGCCAGCTTCTACAGCTGTGTGACTTGGGAGAGGCCTCTACCCTGATCCACGGACTTGAGACATTCTAGCCTCTACAATCGCGTGAGCTGTTTCCTTGATATGATTTCTCTCTATATATGTATTTATACAGTTTACTGGTTTTGCTTCTCTAGAGAACCCAGTTTAAAACAGCAACTTTGTAAAAAATCAGTTGATCATCAATATATGGGTTTATTCTGAACTCCCAATTCTATTCCATTTACTATGTTTATCATTATACGAGTACCAGATTGTTTTGATTACTGTAGCTTTATAGTACATTTTGTTATTGGGAAATACCTCCTAGTTTGTTCTTTTTCTTTTTTTTTAATTTTATTTTATTGTTGTACTATAAGTGAAAGTTAACAATTCAAGTTAGTCTCTCATAAAAAAATTTATACATACATTGTTATGTGATCCTAATTGTTCTCCCTATACTATGATAACACACTTCTCTTTTCCACCCCTGATTTCCTGTGTCCATTCAACCAGCTCCTAACCCTCTCTGTCTTCTCATCTCACCTCCAGACAGGAGTTGCCCATTTTGTTTCATGTGTCTGCTTGAGCTAAGAAACACACTCTTCACGAGTATCATCTTATGTCCCATAGTCCAGTCTAATCTTTGTCTGAAGAGTTGGTCTCGGAAATTGTTTTAGTTCTGGGTTGACAGAGAGTCTGGGGACCATGCTTTCTGAGGTTCCTCCAGTCTCAGTCAGACCATTAAGTCTGGTCTTTTTACTAGAATTTGAGTTCTGCACCCTACTTTATTTCTGCTGCATCAGGGACTCTCTGTTGTGTTCCCTGTCAGGGCGGTCAGTGGTGGTAGCCGGGTACCATTTAGTTCTTCTGGTCTCAGGCTGATGCAGTCTCTGGTTTATGTGGCCCTTTCTGTCTCTTGGGCTAATACTTTCCTTGGGACTTTGGTGTTTTTCATTCTCTTTTACTCCAGGTAAGTTGGAACCAATTGATACATTTTAGATGGCCACTCACTAGCTCTTAAGACCCCAGTCACCACTCACCAAAGTAGGATGCAGAACATTTTCTTAATAAAATTTTGTTATGCCAGTTGACCTAGATGTCCCCTGAAAGCCTGGTTCCCAGACCCCTGCCCCTGCTACTCTGTCCCTCGAAGTGTTTGGTTGTATTCAGGAAACTTCTTAGCTTTGGTTTAGTCTAGTTGTGCTGACTTCCCCTGTAGTATGTGCTGTCCTTCCCTTCACCTAAGATAATTCTTGTCTACTCTCTAGTTAGTGAATAACCCTCTCCCTCCCTCCCCACCCTCGGAACCATCAAAGAATGTTTTCTTCTGTGTTTAAACCTTTTTTTCAGTTCTTATGATAGTGGTCTTATATGATATTTGTACTTTTGTGACTGATTAAATTCACTCAGCATAATGCTTTCCAGATTTCTCCATATTATAAGATGATTCACAGCTTCATCATTGTTCTTTGTCGTTGCGTAGTATTTCATCGTGTGAATGTACCGTAATTTGTTTATCCCTTCGTCCATTGATGGACACCTAAGTTGTTTCCATCTTTTTGTTGTTGTGAACAGTCCTGCAGTTAACATGGGTGTGCATATATCTATTCATGTAACAGCTGTTATTTTTCTAGGATATATTCCAAGGAGCGAGACTGGTAGATTGTATGGTACTTCTGTTTCTAGCTTTTTTGTTTGTTTACTGTTGTAGTTTAAGTGAAAGTTTACATTTCAAGTTAGTCTCTCATACAAAAATTTATACATACATTATGTGACCCTAATTGCTCTCCCTATACTGTGACAGCACACTCTTCCCTTCTACCTTTGATTTCCCATGTCCATTCAACCAGCTCCTAACCCTCTATGCCTTCTCATCTCACCTTCAGACAGAAGCTGCCTATTTAATCTCATGTGTCTACTTGAGCAAAGAAGCACACTCTTCATGAGTATCATTTTATGTCCCATAGTCCAGTCCGGTCTTTGTCTGAAGGGTTGGCCTTGGGAATTGTTTTAGTTCTGGGTTGACTAAGAGAGTCCAGGGACCATGCTTTCTGAGGTTCCTCCAGTCTCAGTGAGGCCATTAAATCTAGTCTTTTTACTAGAATTTGAGTTCTGCACCCCACCGTTCTCCTGCTTCATCAGGGACTCTCTGTTGTGTTCCCTGTCAGGGTGGTCATTGTGGTAGCCAGGCACCATCTAGTTCTTCTGGTCTCAGGCTGATGAAGTCTCTGGCTTATGTGGCCCTTTCTGTCTCTTGGGTTAATACTTTCCTTGTGTCTTTAGTGTTCTTCATTCTCCTTTACTCCAGGTGGTTGGGACAAATTGATGCATCTTATATGGCCCCTTGCTAGCTTTTAAGACCCCAGATGCCACTCACCAAAGTGAGATGCAGAACATTTTCTTAATAAACTTTGTTTATGCCAGTTGACCTAGATATCCCCTGAAAGTGCGGTTTCCAGACCCTGGCTCCTGCTACTCTGTCCCTCAAAGTGTTTGATTGTGTTCAGAAAACTTCTTAGCTTTGGTTTAGTCCAGTTGTGCTGACTTCCCCTGTAGTATGTGCTGTCCTTCCCTTCACCTAAGATAATTCTTGTCTACTATCTAGTTAGTGAATAACCCTCTTCCTCCCTCCCTACCCTTGTAACCATCAAAGAATGTTTTCTTCTGTGTTTAAACCTTTTTTTGAGTTCTTATGATAGTGGTCTTATATAATATTTATCTTTCTGTGACTGACTAAACTCACTCAGCATAATAGCTTCCAGATTCCTCCATGTTATGTTTCTGTATTATTTTCCTGAATTGGTATTTATTTATTCCTGAATTTTTCCATTTTCTTGTCTGTATTTTCCATGAATTTGTCTGCCTTTTCCATGAATTTGTCTATTTTCTCATCATTTTCATCTGCGTTTTGCTTCAACTCTTGGTTAGCTCTGAATATTAGAGATTTGAATTCCCTATCAGGTAGTTCTAGTGCCTTTTCTTCTACTGGAAAGTCATCTGGTGTTTTATTTTGGAAGCCTACTGGAACCATCCTGTCCTGTTTTTGTATATGTTTTGATATAGTTTGCTGTCTGCAGGATATTCAGTAGTTATTTTCCTTATTTATTGATTGTAGAGTTGTTTGTTTCATCCTGCTTTTTTGTTTTATTTGATTATGTCTGGTGGGCTGTGCATTCTTAGTTGTTTACTTGTCTGTAGGCACAATACTTTTTGCCTCCTCCAATGGGCAGGGTCAGTTGCTCAGGTATGGTACAACAGGGAAGGTCCAGCTGAAGGGGAGTTGCTGGGATGGATTGTTTGTGGTATGTACTAGGGCTGACAGGGTGGGCCAGGAATCAGTGCAGGGCAGGTTCCAGTAAGCTGTGCCTATGCTGCTTGGGGTTATGATGTTTAGAGCATGATGCAGGTAGGCAGGAAGGAGGGGGGAAATTGTGATTTGTGGAGCTAAAATGGGTATGGGAAAGATGAGAGAGAGGAGGGAGGAACAGAAGCCAAAAACATACAAACAAAAAAGAGCGCTAAGGGAGCTTGCCATTGGAGTGGAGAGATGAGACACTGAGAAATGGAGAAAAACAAAAAGAGAAAGGGTAAAAGAAAAAATGAATAAATAAAAATTAGAAAGAAAAAAAAAGCAAAGCTCCTAGGGATCCCACCGGTGCATCTGCGAGGACTGGGGAGGTTGCTCCCAAGCTGTGAAGTACAGCCTGGCTAGAAGGGGTAGAGGTGTCAAACAGCGCCAGGTATTCAGGAGACAGGAAGAGAAGGTAAGTATAGAGAGACGAGAAACTGAGAAATGAAGAAAGACAAAAAGGGAAAAAGAGATATAAGAAAACAAAACAAGGAAACAAGAAAAAAGAAATGCTCAAGGGATCCCACTGCATGTCTGCGCAGACTAAAGGAGTAGTTTCCAAGCCACATGGTACTGCTTGGCTAAAAGGGGCTCCCAAGCTGAGAAAAGGAAAGGAAAACAAACAAATCAAAACAGAGTGAATCAGAACAAACAAACAAAGAAAACAGCCCCAGGGATCCCACCAGTATGGCATCATAGGCCGGGAAGCAGTTTCACAGTCAAGCGGTGTTTCGCAGCCTTTCAGGAAGTAGCAAAGATGGTACACAGAGCCAGGTATTTGAGAGAAAGGAGGAGGAGGTGGTGAGAGGTAAGGAAGAAATCAAAAGAAGTAGAAAAAAAGCAACACCGGCAGTCAACAAATGGCACTTAGGGAGCTGCTAGTGCGGGCTGGTGGAATCCAAGCAGCACCGGGGTGAAGCTGGTGATTCCTGGCCAAGAGACTGTGGCTGCAGGAAGCAGAGGAGGCTGAGTGGCGGTGAAGAAGGGTGGGGGAAGGGAAAGCGTATATTGTTAGTTACCGGTTATTCTGTTTCCTGCTGGAAGCTCTGTGAAACTGCTTTCTCATATCCCCTGTTCACCAGTCTCCCATCGGAGTCCAAAATGGCGGATCTGTGCTGCGTTAGCTGATAGGGGACCTCTGCATGTATCTCTCTTCGCTCTCTGTTCTCTGTCAGTTTCTTATTCCATTCGGTGCTTGGCTGAGTTCTTTATCTGTTCATTTGATGCTTAGGGTTTCAGGATTGATGTCTATCTCTGTTTGACTTAGTTTTTCGTATCTTTGCTCTGGAGGGACAACGTGGTGCTTCTGTCTATAGCGCCATGTAGCCTGGAAGTCCCCTCTTATGCTTTTTAAAAAATATTTTTCTTGGCCTAATATTCTACAGGTAATAGTAACTGAGTATAAACATTGAGTGAATGAATGGAGAACAGTTTGTAGCTTTTTTGTTCTGACATAGAACAATTGTTCGTTATATTTTGTAGTACTAAATAAAGCCAACCAGACTCTCAAAACATAACAGTCACTTTACAAAACAAGTTGATACGACAAGAATAGATGATGTAGAAATTTGCGAAAGGATAACCGAGTATCTATGTCACCATTTTTTATGTTCTATTTTTTTAAGAGAGAATTGGTTACTGAGTCTTTCCTTTCCAGCTCAAGCAGAAGGAGAATGATTTTTAAAACATCTTTATTGAGATACAATTGGTGTAACTGTAAACCACACATATAGAAAGTGTACAACTTGGTATGTTTTGACATATGTGAAATCACCAGATCCAAGATAATGAACTTATTCATAACATCCAAAAGAAAAATCCTTAAGAAAAATTTATCAGCTTTTGATTAATCTTAAGACTTCTGTGTTTAGATAATACTCAGAAGTATTTGTGGAAAAGGATTGGGAGCAATCAATGGCAAAGCAAAAGAGAAAAATAAGAGCTATCAGCAAGCATAAACAGAACAAAACAACAATAAAAAGAACACAGAAATCCCAACTAAAGTATAATTAAATTTGTATGAAACCTACTGATACAAAATTTGTGATTAAATTTGGCATTTACTCTGAAGTTTTCTTTGATTCGGTGTAGATATTGCAAGTTAATAGTTTTTAAAAATTGAAAAAGAAATATGTATGTTTTAAATGAACTGTTATAAAGTTGGAAATAAGTAAAATATTTTATGTCTCACATTTTAATAATGCAGGTTTGACTTTCAGTTAGGCTAATTGGAGAGAAGAAAGTTAAATATAGTTGGGGATTACAACTTCATTCTCTTTTCAAAGAAATAATCATATATTTAAAGTCAGTAATGTTCCTAAGTATGATTTGTAATTTCTTACAGATTTGTGGGATCACTGGGTACTATCATCATAAAATGTAAAGATTTTCGAATTATTCAGTTGGATATTCCTGGAATGGAGGAATGTTTGAATATAGCCAGTTCCATTGAGGTAAGTATTTTGGAAACAGAATCTGATGAAATAATAAAAAGAAGCATTTTATATCTGACTCAGTGCAGCTCTTATATTTCTTTATTAGGTATTTGACCAGATTCTATGACTTACATACTGAAGACAAATGAAAGTCTGACCCTGATTCATTGTTATAAGAATGTAATGGAACTTTACTGACTTACAGAAATTTTTAGTGTTACTCATTTTATGTGAGTAACCCAACTTTGCTGTGTATTAGGAAATTCACATGAGTTCATTTTGGTCAAATAATAATGTTTCACTTGATTTTCTTTTGAGTATGTGTAAGTACTTATTTGGAAAAACCATTAGAGGAAGTAAAAAGGTTCTTGGGACAAATTTTAAAGTTTTGCTTGGTATTTCATGTTCATTGTACAAATTTTTATATTTTCTGTGTATCAGAGGTAGTTTGTAAACTTTTTTTTTCTGCCCCAGTCAGTTTAGTCAGATAAGATCTTATGTGGAATTTTAAACCAATAAAACAGAGACGGTTAGAATTGCTTTTATTCAGGTTACAGTGGGCATATACCGGGGGCGCTGAGAGGCCCCATCTGCCCTCGAAGGCTTCCTCAGAGACATTAAAAGCCACTAATGAGAGTTAATCAGGTACAGTGTTTACTTCCCTACCAGGTCAGCAACTAGAAACAGGATTTTTTTTTTTTCCTTAAATGTGCCAATATACCTTTTTGTAATAGGTGCAGAGTTTGACTCTTGATTTTACTACTTGCTGACTTGTGGCCGTGGGTAAAGTACTTAACCTCTCTGACCATTAGTTTCCTACTTTATAAAATGAGGATAATACCAAGTACCTGTACGATTTGTTGTAAGAATTATGTTACTTGATGTATGTACAACGCTTAGTATAATACTTGAGGGCCTCCTATCATTTATGTAGTGCAGTTTATGTTGAGGTCTTTTCTGTGTTACTTCTTTTATGAAGGAAATAATTGTTACCAATGGTGGTAGCCTTTGTTTTTATTAAATGAATTTCCATATGTTAGGTTTGCTTAAGATAGGATGTGTTTGCTTTATTTTTCTATAAACAATATTGAATATCATTTGAATTACAAATAATATAAATTTTACTTGGATAATTTAAATTTTAAATTGAAGAATTCTCACTATTTTTTCCCCATTTTTGCCAACTAATTTGGTATGCACTTACACAAATAAAAATTGACATTAGGCCAATTCCCAAAATGTGAAGATTACTCATATCCCTGCTTTCCCACTTCTGTGTTCTCTCTGACACCAGCCATCATGTGGTACTTTCTGTCTCTGACCCTAACCATCCAGAGTTAGGTCAGACCTTACAAGTTAGAAGTACTCTGTCTTTCAGATTGACTGCCTGCACAGCCCTTCTCTCTCCCTGAGCCACCCAGAGCTGTCTTCACAAGTTAGAAGGACTCTATCTTTCCAACTGCCAAATAAAGACACCTGCCCCTGCTGGCTCTCACTGCCCCTTGTAGGTTTGATAATTCACTAGAAAGACAGAACTCACAGAAAGGGCTGTACTCACTATAATAATTTTTTTTTAATAATATTTAACTGTACTTTCAGTGAAAGTTTACACAGCAGATTAGGTTCCCATTTAACAATTACTGCACGAATTGTTTAGTGACATTGGTTACATTTTTTTACAATGTGTCAACATTCTCATTATTTCCATTCTGGATATTTTGCTTTCAGTACCCTGATTTCCTTGTCCCCTTACCCTTTCATCTTTGCTTTAGAGTAATTGTTGACCATTTGGTCTCATATAGATAATTTTTTAAAGATGTGCAGTACTCACTGGTAATACTCTTTATTTTATGAGTCAAATCTGTTATTTTAGCTAAAAGGTGACCCCAGGGTAGTTTCAGTTCACAGTATGGAGTATCTTAGGGCGATAGTCTCAGGTAGTCTTCTAGTTTCAACCAGTCCAGTAAGTCTGGACTTTTTAAGTATTTTAGTTCTGTTCCACAATTTTCTCCCATTGTATGAGAATCTATCTAATGTTGCCTTGATCAGAATGGTCATTAGTGGTAGCCAGGTACCATCTGGTTCTTCTGGTCTCAGGGTAGATGAGGCCATGGTTCATGTAGACTGTTAGTCCTATGGACTAGTTTCTTCTCTGAGTCTTTGGTTTCCTTCTTTCTCTTTTGCTCCAGATGAGAAGAGACCGATAGTTGTATCTTAGATGGCTGCTTGCAGACTTTTAAGACCTCAGACACTACTCAAACTAGGATGTAGAACATAAACTTTATGTACTATGTTATACCAGTGGACCGAGTTGTTCCACGAGACTGTGACCCTAAGACTTCAAACCCAGAAAATCAATCCCACAAGGTGTTTGGTTATGGCTAAGAAGTCTCCATAACTGTGCCCCCTATGTGCTTTATTATATATATGTAAATATATGCGTATATACACACCTGTACATATCTATGCATACATACATATGTAACCACACATGTTTTTTGGTTATTGTTGCAAAATTATATATGTCCTAGCATTTACCAAACATGTCCTTTTTTTGTGGGTGTGTACTTCTTAGTGACATCATTTACCTGGGTCAGTGTGTGCACTTCACCCACCTTTGGTGTTACATTTTACATCACCAAAAATAACAAGTGTCTACTATCTAAAGAATGATTCCTCCTCCCCTACCTTATCCCTGGTAACCAATGAACATTGGTTTCTGTATATCTTTTTTTGTCTTTTTATTAGAGTGAAATCATACAATATTTGTCCCTTGGTGATTGATTTATTTCATTCAGCATAATGTCCTCCAGATTCATCCATGTTATGTTTCATATACTCTTCATTGTTTTTTTGTTGCTTAGTATTTGCATTGTATGTATGTACCACATTTTGTTTATCCATTCATCCATTAATGGGCACTTAGACTGGTTCCATCTTTTTGCTCTAGTTTCTCTTTATTGCCTTATTGCTCTGGCTAGGACTTCCCTATGACAGTTTTAATATAACCACAAAAGGGTACACATGAAGAGATGCACAGGGGAGGTCTGGGAGGGATTTTTGACATAGAGCTTCATGTCCCCAGTGATATACAATCCTTCAGTGTGTGTCATCAGTTCAGAAGCTTAAAGAAACTTCTGTGTCCAGGGCCCTTTATTATCTTCACTGCATAGTCATGCTTGGGGTCTCATTCCATAGTCATGATTAGTTGAATCAGTGAATATGCACGATTGATTGCATTATTCCCCCCTCACTTTCTGAAGTTGGCTGACCAGGTGTGGTCTTTGGGGCTCCCATTCATTTGCACGTTTAAGTGTTGGCTGGCCGTTTTAGAAAATTTGGAGAAATTCCAAGGGCTGTCTTTCAGGAATCAAAGGCAAAGGCGATAGGGGACGTCTACATCCTTTGGCATAACATAGTGCATAAAAATAATGTTCTACATCCTACTTTGGTGAGTAGCATCTGGGATCTTAAAAGTTTGTGTGCGGCTGTCTGAGATACAGCTAGTGGTCTCTTCTTGTCCAGAGTAAAAGAGTGAAGAAAAACAAAGACTCAAGGGAGCAGTTAGTCCAGAGGACCAGCGGACCACATGCACCACAGCCTACATGACCCTGAGACCAGAAGAACTAAATGGTGCCCAGCTACCACTACCAACTGTTCTGACTGGAATCACAATAGAGAGTCATGGACAGAGCAGGAGAAAAATATAGAAAAAATCAAATTCATAAAAAAAAGACCAGATTTACTGGCCTAATAGAGACTGGAGGAACCCCCAGTGCTATGGCTGTAAGACACCCCTCTGATTTGAAACTGCAGCCATTCCCGGAAACCACCTTCCAGCCAAGCAGTAGACCCGTCCAAACCAAACTGATTGCCATCGAGTTGATTCTGAATCACAGACATGTCTATAAAATAATAACACCCAAAAAGAACATGCTCCCTAGAACAAAAAATTATACAAGACCAAAAGTGCAACTTTTGCCTGAGAAGGCAGGAATGGGTCAGAAAACCAGATGAAGGGAAACGGGGAACCCAGGGCAGAAACGGGAAGAGTGTTGACACACTGTGGGGTTGCAACCAATGTCATGGAACACTTTGTGTACAATTTGTTGAATGGTAGACTAATTTGCTGTGTAAACTTTCATCTAAAACGCAATAAAATATTTAAAAAAAAAGACAAAAGACAAATTGAGTTCTTTATATCACAACACTCACATTTTAAATGATCTGATTTTAAATCACTACCACTAAATTATAGCAATTAACTGTATAATTTCCAGATAATTGCAGAGACACACTGATTTTTTTTTTCTGTTTTGTAATAACTGATTACAGGCAGTCCTCAGGTTACAAATGAGATCGTAATCGCCTTTAAGTCGAATTTGTAAGTCGGTAGCAGGTGCATATGGTTGTTATTTAGCCTAAATTTAGTGCAAGAAAAGGCTTGATTGATGCCTTTTCAGTGATTTAAAAGCTGCACGTGCAGCAAGTGAAGGTGTAAAGAATTTGTTGGGAGTAGAGCTTGGTTCAGTAGTTACAAAGTAAGGGCAAATTTACATAATATTAAAAGTTGTCAGTAAGTGGGATGTTCAGAACCTGAGGACTGCCTGTAAGCTGGGCTTTATGTCCAAAAAAAGCTATCAGCTTAGATATTAAAAGGGGGCAGAAAATCTTAAAAATCTGTAACTAGGATATTGTTTGTTTTTTTATTTTACTTTAGGTGAAAGTTTATGGAGCAGATCAGTTTCTCATTAAACAATTAATATACAAATTGTTTTCTGATATTTGCCCGCCCTGCAACGTGTTAACACTCTCCCCTTCTTAACCTCTGGTTCCCTATTTGTTTTTTGTTTTGTTTTTATTTTTTTATTTTATTTTAATATTTTATTGTACTTCAGGTGAAGGCTTACAGAACAAATAGTTTCTCATGAAACAGTAGTACACATGTTGTTTTATGACATTAGTTAACAACCCCAATACATATTAACCTTCTAACTTCTCAACCTTTTCTTTCTGTTGTTGTTGAAAATACACATAGCCAAAGATACACCATTTCAAAAATTTCTACGTACACAGTTCAGTGACACTGACTACGCTCTTCCAATTGTGCTGTTATTCTCACTTAAGATGAAGGCTTACAGAACAAAATAGTTTCTCATTTAACAGTTACTACAAATGTTGCCCTATGACAATGGTTAACGATCTCACAACACATCAACAATATCCTTACTCAACCTTGGGTTCCCTATCACCAGCTTCCTTGTCCCTTCTGCCTTCTAGCCCTTGTCATTGGACTCCTGTACCTCGTTTAGTCTCATTTGGTTTTACGGGGCTGTCCACTCCCAGGCTGAACAGTGAACCTCGGAGGTAACTTCACCACTGAGCTAAAAGGGTGTCTGGGGGCCATACTCTTGAGGTTTCTCCAGTTTCCTTTACACCGGTAAATCTGGTCTTTTTTTTTGTGAGTTAGAATTATGCTCTACATCCTTCTCCAGCTCTGTCCAGAACCCTCTGTTGTGATCCTGGTCAGAGCAGTCAGTGGTGGTAGCCAGGCATCATGTAGCTGTACTGGAATCAGTCCGGTGGAGGCCTTGGTAGCTGCGGACAATTAGTCCTTTGGACTAATCTTTTCCTTGTATCCTGTTCTCTTCATTCTCCCTTGCTCCCGAAGGGATGAGACCAGTGGAGTATCGTAGATGGCCACTCACAGGCTTTTAAGACCCCAGACACTACTCAACAAGGTAGAATGTACAGCATTGTCTTTATAAGCTGTGTCATGCCAATTGAGCTAGATGTTCCCCGAGACCATGGTCCCCAGAGCCCTCCGCCCAGCAATTCAGTCCCTCAGGGAATTTGGATGTGTCTATGGGGCTTCCATGACCTTTCCTTGTACAGGTTGTGCTAGTTACCCCTGTATTGTGTACTGTCTCATCCTTCACCCAAGATACCACTTATCTATTGCCTATTTAGTATTCCCCCCCCACCCCTCCCACCCTCCCATCCCTGGTAACCAACAAAGATTGTTACATTTTGTGTGTGAACTTTTCCATGGGTTTTTACAGTAGAGGTCTCATACAATATTTGTCCTTTTGTGATTGACTTATTTCACTCAGCATAATGTCCTCCAGTTTCACCCAAGTTATGAGATGCTTCACAGATTCATTGTTGTTCTTTCTCGTAGCATAGTACTCCATTGTGTGTATGTACCATAGTTTGTTTATCCATTCATCTGTTGATGGGCATCTAGGTTGTTTCCATCGTTTTGCTATTGTGAACAATGCTGCCATGAACATAGGTGTGCATATGTCTATTCAAGTAACGACTCTTATTTCTCTAGGATATATTCCAAGGAGTGGGATTGCTGGGTCAAGTGGTATATCTATTTCTAGCTTTCTGAGGAAGTGCCATATCATTTTCCAGAATGTTTGTATCATTTTGCATTCCCACCAGCAGTGCATAAGAGTTCCGATCTCCCCGCAGCCCCTCCAACATTTGTTATTTCCAGTGTTTTTGATTCATGCCAGTAATGCCAGGGTGAGATGGTATCTCATTGTGGTTTTAATTTGCATTTCTCTAATGGCTAGTGATCGTGAGCATTTCCTCATGTGTCTGTTGGCCATTTGAATGTCTTCTTTGGTGAAGTGTCTGTTCATTTCCTTTGCCCATTTTTTAATAGGATTATTTGTCTTTTTGTTGTAGAGGTGTTAGATTTACTTGTAGATTGTAGAGATTAGAGCTTTTTCTGACTTGTACTGTGCAAAAATTTTTTCCCAGTCTGTAGGTTCTCTTTTTACTCTTTTGGCGAAGTCTTTTAAAGAGCATAGGTGTTTGATTTTTAGAAGATCCCAGTTATCTAGCTTATCTTTTGGGTTTTGTGCGTTGATGGTTATGGTTTGTATCCTGTTAATGCCATGTGTTAAGGCCTGTAGTGTTGGTCCTATTTTTTATTCTATGAACTTTATAGTTTTAGGCTTTATATTCAGCTCTTTGATCCATTTTGAAGTAGTTTTAGTATACGGTGTGAGGTATGGGTCCTGTTTCATTTTTTTGCCAATGGATATGCAGTTTTGCCAGCACCATTTGTTAAAAAGACTGTCTTTTCCCCATCTGATGGACTTTGGGCCCTTGTCGAAGATCAGGTGACCATAGGTGGATGGATTTACATCTAGGTTATCAATTCTGTTCCATTGGTCAATGTATCTGTCATTGTACCAGTACCAAGCTGTTTTGACAACTGTAGCTCTATAGTAGGTCCTGAAGTCAGGTAGTATGAGTCCCCCAACTTTATTCTTCTTCAGTAGTGCCTTACTTATTCGGGGCTTCTTCGCTTTCCGTATAAAGTGAATGATTAGTTTTTCTGTCTCTTTGAAGAATGTTGTTGGTATTTGGATTGGGATTGCATTGTATTTGTAAATTGCTTTGGGTAGAATTGCCATTTTCACAATGTTGAGTCTGCCTATCAATGAGCATGGTATGTTTTTCCATTTATGTAGATCCCTTTGGGTTTCATGCAGTAGTGTTTTGTAGTTTTCTTTGTATAGGTCTTTTACATCCCTGGTCAGATTTATTCCTAAGTATTTGATCTTTTTATGGGCTATTGAAAATGGTATTGTTTTCCTGATTTCCTTTTCATCGTTCTCCTTACTGCTGTATAGGAATCCAACTGATTTTTGAATGTTGATCTTGTATCCTGCTACTCTGCTGAATCTTTCCATTAGTTCCAGTAGATTTCTCATGGAGTCTTTAGGGTTTTCTATATATAGTATCATATCATCTGCAAACAGGGACAGTTTAACTTGTTCATTACCAATTTGGATGCCCTTGATTTCTTTTTCTTGCCTTATTGCTGTAGCTAGAACTTCCAGCACAATGTTAAATAGGAGTGGTGATAAAGGGCATCCTTGTATTGTTCCTGTTTTCAAGGGGAATGTTTTCAGCCTCTCTCCATTAAGAATGATGTTGGCCATTGGTTTTGCATAGATGTTCTTTATTATGCTGAGAAATTTCCTTTCTATACCTATTTTATTGAGAACTTTTATCAGGAATGGGTGTTGGACTTTGTCAAATGCCTTTTCTGCGTCAATTGAGATGATCATGTGATTCTCTTCTTTCCTTTTATTTATGTGGTGGATTATGTTGATTGATTTTCTAATGTTGAACCATCCTTGCATACCTGGTATGAATCCTACTTGGTCGTGGTGTGTTATTTTTTTGATATGATGCTGAATTCTATTGGCTAGAATTTTGTTCAGAATTTTTACATCTATATTCATGAGAGATATTGGTGTAGTTTTCTTTTTTTGTGACATCTTTGCCTGGTTTTGGTATCAGCGTTATGTTGGCCTCATAGAATGAATTTGGAAGTGTTGCTTCCTCTTCTATGCTCTGAAATAGCTTGAGTAGTACTGGTACAAGCTCTTCTATAAATGTTTTGTAGAATTCTCCAGTGAAGCCATCTGGGCCAGGGCTTTTTTTGGTTCGGAGTTTTTTTTATTACCTTTTCAGTTTCTTTTCTTGTTATGGGTCTGTTCAGATTTTCAACATCACATTGTGGTAGTTTGGGTAGGTTGTGTGTTTGTGAAATTTATCCATTTCCTCTAGGTTTTCAAATTTGTTGAAGTATAGTTTTTCATAATATTCTGTTATAATGCTTTTTATTTCAGTTGGGTCTGTTGTAATGTCCCCCATTTCATTTCTTATTTGGTTTATTTGTGTCCTCTCTTGTTTTTCTTTTGTCAGTCTGGCCAGTGGTTTGTCGATTTTGTTGATTCTTTCAAAGAATCAACTTTTGGTTTTGTTGATTCTTTCTATTGTTTTTCTGTTGTCTATTTCATTTATTTCTGCTCTGATCTTTACTGTTTCCTTTCTTTCAGTGGTTGTGGGCTTTTTTTGCTGTTCTCTTTCCATTTGTTTGAGTTCTGTAGTTAATGTTTTGATTTTCTCCCTTCGTTTTTGTTATGTGCATCTATTGCTATAAATTGTCATCTGAGGACTGCCTTTGCTGTGTCCCAGAGGTTTTGGTATGATATGTTTTCATTCTTATTTGATTCTAGGAATTTTTTGATTCCATTTCTGATTTCTTCTATTACCCAGTGATGTGTAAGCAGGGTATTATTCAGTTTCCATGTAATTAATTGTTTTTCCTTGCTCTTTCGATTATCAATTTCTACTGTGATGGCATTATGGTCAGAGAAGATACTTTGAATTATCTCAACATTTTGGATCTTGTTGAGGATTGCTCTGTGGCCTAAGATGTCTATTTTCGTGAACATTCCATGTGCATTGGAAAAGAATGTGTACTTTGCAGCGGTTGGATGGAGTGTTCTATATATGTCTATGAGGTCAAGTTGGCTGATTGTGCCCTTTAGGTCTTCTGTATCTTTGCTGAGTTTCTTCTTAGTTGTTCTGTCCTTTGCTGAGTTTCTTCTTAGTTGTTCTATCCTTTACTGAGAGTGGTGTGTTGAAGTCTCCTACTATTATTGTGGAACTGTCAATTTCTCTTTTCAATGTTGTTAGAGTTTGTTTTATGTATTTTGGAGCCCTGTCATTGGATGTGTAGATGTTTATTATAGTTATGTCTTCATGATGGATCGTCCCCTTAATCATTATATAGTGTCCTTCTTTATTTTTTATGGTAGCTGTTGTTTTAAAGCCTATTTTATCTGAGATTAGAATTGCCACTCCTGCTCTTTTTTGGTAGTTGTTAGCTTGATATATTTTTTTCCAACCTTTGACTTTTAATAAATTCACATCTTTGTTTCTAAGGTGTGTCTCTTGTAGACAGCATATTGATGGATCCTGTTTTCTTATCCATTCTGTCAATGTCCATCTCTTTATGAGTGCATTGAGTCCATTTACATTCAGTGTAATTATTGATAGATGTGAGCTTGTTGCTGTCATTTTGTAGGACTTTTTTTTGTGGTGCTGGAGTTTTCTTTGTTCTTCCTACTCTCTTGTGCTGAGTTACTTTTGTTTGTGGATTTTTTTAAATCATTTCTTTTGTTTTTGCCAAGACTTTATGCTTTTCGTCTTTATTTTTATGAGTGGGTTTGTTAACTTTCTTTGTGGTTCCCGTGAATTTTACTCGTCTTTCTAAGTTTGAAGCAGTCTACCATTACTTGGTATCGCCTTGCCTTCCTCTCCATCAGAAGGTACTGCACCTATGCCATTTATTCCCTCTTTTATTGTTTTGATGTTGTTTTCATTTATTGCTTAACTGCTCTGATTCTCTGTTGTATTTCTTTTGGTTTTGGATAGTCCTCGAGAGTTCGTTTTGTAGCTTGCTATCCTGCTCGTACGATGCTGCATCCTAGGTTCTGCCTGTGAGCTGAAGCTGTTTGTCCTCTGATCCAAGAACTCCCTTTAATAATTCTTGTAAGTTTGGTTTCAGTTTTATATATTCCCTTAATGTCTGTTTATCTGGAAATGACCTAAGTTCCCCATCAAATTTGAATGAGAGTTTTGCAGGATATATTATTCTTGGCTGACAATTTTTTTTCTTTCAATATTTTATATATGTCATTCCACTGCCTTCTTGCCTGCATGGTTTCTACCGAATAATCTGAGCTTAGTCTTATTGTTTCTCCTCTGTATGTGACTTCTTGTTTTTCACGAGCTGCTCTCAGGATTCTTTGTTTGTCTTTGGTTTTGGTGAGTTTGAATATGATATGCCTTGGTGATATTCTTTTGGGGTCTCTCCTATATGGTGTTCGTTGAGCTTCTTGGATGGCCAGCTTTTCATCTTTCAAAATATTGGGGAAGTTTTCTGTTAGCAGTTCCTCAGTGATCCTCCCTGTGTTTTCTGTTTTCTCCCCCTGTTCTGGAATTCCAATCACTTGTAAATTTTTGCTTTTAATTGTGTCCCACATAACTCTCAGGGTCTTTTCATTTTTCTTTGTTCTTTTTTCTGAGTTTTCCTCAGAGTTATATCCAAGTGTTTGTCTTCACTTCCACTGATCTTGTCTTCCACCATTTCAAGTCTGCTTCCTAGCCCTTCTATGACATCATCCATTTCTGAAATCTTGTTGTTTATGTTTTGGATTTCTAATTGTTGTTTTTGTATAATTTCTAGTTGTGAATTTATTTTGGCATTTTGTTCCTGCATCATCTTCCTGAATTATTCCAATTTTTTGTCTGTAGTTTCCATGAATTTGTCTATTTTTTCCTCATGTTTGTCAGCTTTTTGCCTCAGTTCTTGGAGAATTCCGAGTATTAGAGATTTGAGTTCCCTATCAGGTATTTCTAGTGCCTTTTGTTCTACTGTAAAATCATCTGGTGTTTTATTTTGGGCGCCTATGGGAACCATCCTGTCCTGTTTTTGTAAATGTTTTGATATTGTCTGCTGTCTTCTGGGCATTCAGGAGTTATTTTTCTCGTTTGTTGATTGTTGATTTGTTTGTTTCGTCCCTTTTTTTAAAAAAAAAAATTGACTGTGTCTGAGGAGGCGGACTGTGTGTTCTTTGTTGTTTCCGCGTCTGTGCGCTGAATACTTTTTGCGTCCTTCTCCAACTGGCATGGTCAGTCACTCAGATATGGTACAGTAGGGCAGGTGTAGCTGAAGAGGAGTTACTGGGGTGGGTTGTTTGTGGCACTTACTACAGCCACCAGGGCATGTCGGTAATCAGTGCAGGGCAGGTTCCAGTAGGCTGTGCCTGTGCTGCTTGGTGGTGTAATGTCAAGCGCACGGTGTAGGTAAGCAGGATGCAGCGGGGAGATTGTTATGTGTGGAGCGGTTGTTTTGTCTCCTGCTGGACGCTCTGTGAGGCTGCTTTCTCGTACCCATTTGCTGGTCTCCGATAGGAGTCCAAGATGGTGGATCCGCACTGCGTTAGCTGGTAGGGGACCTCTGCTCGAATCTCTCCTCGCTGTCCGTTCTCTGTCATTTATCTCACTCCATTTGGTGCTTGGCTGAGTTCTTTATCTCTTGATTTGATGTTTTAGGGTTTCCGGATTGTTGTATTCTCTGGTCGCTTAGTTTTTTGGATCTTTGCTGTGGAGGGACGGCGTGGTGCTTCCGCCTAGACTGCCATTTTGCCGGAACTCCTCTTGTGTTGTTTTTAAAATGAGAATAGACAAATAGAGGAACAACTGTTGTACTAAGTAAATGACGTGACATTTGTCTTTCTGCCTTTGCTAAATTTTATTATTGTGATTTAGGTGAAAGTTTACATAGCAGATTAGTTTCTCATTAAACATTTATTAATGTCACCAGTTTTGTGACATTGGTTGCCAAGCCTGCGGTATGTCAGCACTGTCCCCTTTTCCACTCCGGTTTCCCTGTTTCCATTTGTATGGTTTCCTGTCCCTTCCTGCCTTCTCGTCTTTGCTTTTGGAATGGTGTGCCCATTAGTCTTGTGTATATGATAAACTATGAAGCACGTCCCTCATGTGTGTTACTGTTGGCCCTGTGGACCTGTCTAATCTTTGACTGAAGGGTGAACTTTAGGAGTGACTTCAGTACTAAGTTAAAAAGGTATCCAGGGGCCATACTCTCGGAGTTTCTCTCGTCTCTGTCAGACCAGCAAGCCTGGTTGTGTTTGTGTTTGTGTGTGTGTGAATTTGATTTTTGTTCTACTTTTTTCTCCCACTCTGTCTGGAACCCTCTATTGTAATCCCTGTCATAGCAGTTGGTGGTGGTAACTGGGCACCATCTAGTTGTTCTGGGCTCAGTCTGATGGAGGTGTGGTAGTTGTGGTCCATTAGCCCTTTGGACTAATCTTTGGTCTTCTTCATTCTCCTTTGCTCCAGCCGGGATGGGACCAGTAGATGTATCTTAGATGGCTACTTGCAGGCTTTTAAGACCCCAGTTGCTACACACCAGTGTAGAACATTTTTTTTATAGACGATGTTATGCCAGTTGAGCAGGATGTTCCCTGAGACCATAGTCCCCAGCCCTCAGCCCAGTAACTCGGTGTCTCAGGGGGTTTGGATGTGTCTGTGAAGCTTCTATGGCTTTGCCCTGATCAGGTTGTGCTGACTTCCCCAGTATTGTGTACTGTCTTACCCTTCATCCAAGTTACCACTTATCTACTACCTAGTTATTGTTTTTCCTTCCCCACCCCTCACTTCCCTCGTAACCATCAAAGATTGTTTCTTTCTGTGTGTAAACATTTTCATGTGTTTTTTTAATAGTGATCTCATACAGTATTTGTCCTTTTGTGATTGGCTTATTTCACTCAGCATAATCCCCTCCAGATTCGTCTATATTGTTAGATGTTTCGCAGATTCATCATTGTTCTTTATTGTTGCATAGTATTCCATTGTGTGTATGTACCATAATTTGTATATGCATTCATCTGTTAATGGGCATTTAGGTTGTTTCCATCTTTTTGCTATTGAAAATAATGCTGCAGTGAACACGGGTTGCATACGTCTGTTCGTGTGACAACTGTTATTTCTCTAGGATAGATTCCTAGGAGTGGGATTGCTGGATTGTATAGTATTTGTATTTCTAGCTTTTTAAGGAAACACTATATCATTTTCCAAAATGGTTGTACCATTTTGTATTCCCACCAGCAGTGCGTAAGAGTTCCAGTTACCCCACAATCTCTCCAACAGTTGTTATTTTGTTTTTTTGATTTGTGTCAGTAATGTTGGGATGAGATCGTATCTCATTGTAGTTTTGATTTGCATTTCTCTAATGACTAGTGATCATGAGCATTTCCTCATGTGTCTGTTAGCTGCCTGGATGTCTTTTTTGGTGAAGTGTCTGTTCATATCCTTTGCCAATTTTTTAATTGGATTAGTATTGCCGCTTCTCTTTTTTGGTTGCTTGATGTATTTTTTTCCATCCTTTGATATTTAATATATTTATGTTTTTTGTCTAAGGTGTGTCTCTTGTAGACAGCATATTGATGCGTCCTTTTTTTTTTATTATTGTACTTTAGATGAAGGTTTACAGAACAAATAGTTTCTTATTAAACAGTACACATGTTGTTTTATGACAATGGTTAACAACCCCACGACATGCCAACACTGTCCGTTCTCAATCTTGGGTTCCCTGTTACTGGCTTTCCTGTCCCCTCCTGCCTTCTAGTCCTTGTCCCTGGACTGTTGTGCCCCATTAGTCTCGTTTTGTTTTATGGGGCTGTCTAATCTTTGGCTGAATGGTGAACCTCGGGAGTGACTTCACCACTGAGCTAAAAGGGTGTCTGGGGGCCATACTCTCAGGGTTTCTCCAGTCTCTGTCAAGCCAGTAAATCTGGTCTTTTTTTGTGAGTTAGAATTTTGTTCTACATTTTTATCCAGCTCTTTCCAGGACCCTCTATTATGATCTCTGTGAGAGCAGTCAGTGGTGGCAGCCAGGCACCATCTAGTTGTACTGGACTCAGTCTGGTGGAGGCTGTGATAGTTGTGGTCCATTAGTCCTTTGCACTAATCTTTTCCTTGTATCTTGTTTTCTTCATTCTCCCTTGCTCCTGAAGGGGTGAGACCGGTGGAGTATCTTAGATGGCTGCTTACGGGCTTTTAAGACCCCAGACGTTACTTACTAAGGTAGAATGTAGAATATTTTCTTTCTAAACTGTGTTATGCCAGTTGAGTTAGACGTTCTCTGAGACCATGGTCCCCACAGCCCTCCGTGATGGGTCATTTTTTTAAAATTCATTTTGTCACACTGTCTTTATGGGTGCATTTAGGTCATTTACATTCATTATGATTATTGATAGGTATGAGTTTATTGCTGTCATTTTGTAGTGCTGTTTTTTTTGTGTGTGTGGTGCTGAGGTTTTCTTTGTTCCTTTTACTCTTCTGTGCTGAGTTCCTTTTGTTTGTGATTTTTTTTTTCATTTCTTTCATCATTGTAGATTTTGTGTTTATTAAAACTATGTTTTTCTTCCTTACTTTGATGAGTAGGTTTGTTAACTTTCTTTGTTGTTACCTTGAAATTTACCCGTATCTTCCTAAGATTGAGCCAGTCTTTTATAACTTTATATCGCCTTGCTTTCCTCTCTATTTTAAAGTTCTGTATCTGTATCTGTATCATGTATTCCCCCTTTTATTGTTCTGACGTTGTTGTCATTTACAGATTGACATCTCTAGTTCCTTATTTTAAATCTTTTAGTTTTGTTTTATCCTGGAGAGTTCGTTACCTAGGTCAGTATTTGACTGATATTAACCTGTGTCCTAGATTCCAGTTGTTGTCTGATGTTGTTAGTTCTCTAACCAAAGGACTCCCTTTATAATTCTTAGAAGTTTGGTTTGGTTTTTACAAATTCCCTTAATTTCTGTTTATCTGGAAATGTCCTAATTTCGCCATCATATTTGAGAGGGAGTTTTGCAGGCTATGTTATTCATGGTTGGCAGTTTATTTCTTTCAAGGTCTCACATATATATATCCTTCCACTGCCTTCTTGCCTGCATGGTTTCTGCTGAGTAATCAGAGCTAGATTTGCTTCTTCCCCTTTGTATGTGACTTTTCGTTTTTCTCGAGCTGCTTTTAGGATTCTTTTTGGCTTTGTTTTTGGTGAGTGTGATTATGATATGCCTTGGTGACTTTATTTTGGGGTCTGTTTTACGTAAGGTTCGTTGAGCTTCTTGGATACTCACTTTTTCTTCTTTCATGATATTAAGGAAGTTTTCTATCAGCAAATTTTCGATGATCCTCTCTGTGCTTTCCATTTCCACCCTGTGTTCTGGATCTCAGATTATGGCAAATTTTTCCTCTTGGTTGTATCCCACATAGTTCTTAAGGTTTTTTTTTTTTTTTTTTTTAATTCTTCTCTCTGATTTTTCCTCAAAAGTGGCATCCATATATTTGTGTTTAATTTCACTGATTTCTGTCCTCTGTGTTTCAGATTTGCTCCTAAAACCTTCTATTGTGTTGTCCATTTCTAAAATTTTGTGGTTTATCTTTTGGATTTCTAATTGCTGTTTTTGTATGATTTCTAATTGTTTTGTTTATTTTGACACTTTATTCTTGTATTATTTTCTTGAATTCTTCTATTGCTTTGTGTATTCCTTGATTTTGGCAGTTTTGGTTCATCTTGTCTGTGTTTTCCATGATTTTGTCTGTGTTTTCCTTGATCTCTTTCCTAATCTCTTGGAGAGCCCTGAATATTAGACTTTTGAATTCCCTGTTGGATAGTTCCAGTGACTTTTTTTTCTGTGGAAGGTCAGCTGGTGCTTTATTCTGGTCGCTTACTGTAGCCAAATTGTCCTTTTTTTTTTTTTTTTTTTTGGTATGTTTTGATATTGTCTGCTGTCTTTGAGACATTTAGGTATTGTTTATTTATTGATTGGAGGTTTGTTTGTCTTGTCCTGCTTTTTTTTTTTTTTGGTTATGTCTAGGTGAATGGGCAGGCGTGCTTTGTTTTTGTTGCTTGCTCGCCTGTGGACACAATAATTTTCACCATCTTGTCCTGGTGTGCAGGTCTGGTCGCTCAGCTATGGTGCACCAGAGTGATGGGGGTTGTAGGAGTATGCTCCTGTGGTTACCGGGTGAGAGGGTCTGCGCTCCTCCTTGAGTTGCAGCCAGCAAATGTGGTCTTACTTAGTCCTGTGTGTGTCCACACCATACCATTATCTCCTGTTGGGAATTCCATGGAAATGTCTTTTTGTGTGCATTGTTGTTGGCTGTATTCCAAGATGGCAATGCTGAGTCATGCTGTTTGATCAGGAAGCTCCACTCTGTATCTCTATTCCTTCTCTGTTTTCTATCAGTTTCTTCTCCTCAGTAACTTCCAATCTAATACTTTTTCCCTTCATTTAAGGTTAAGGGTTCTAGAATTGATGTTTATATCTGTTTTACTTGGTTTTTTAGGTTTTTGTTGCAGCAGGATGGCTTAGTGCATCTGACTAGTCTGCCATCTTGGCCCTGCCTCCTGCCTTTGCTAAATTTTACTGAAGGAATGAGAAGATGAGCTGAATTGTTTTTCATACCCATCTGTCATTTGGAAATAACACATAATACTGATTTGGCTTAGTTTGCTAACGTGAGCAAGAAACTCATCATAGCTTCTAGACTGCTAAATTGAAAAAATACTATTTGGGCAGCGTAATGCTACTGACCTTCTTCAGTTGAGTATGCATTTTTTTCCCTCAGTTGTACATTGGATTTTTACAGACCAGTCTACATTTTTCTTCTTGTCTCTTTTGTAACCAGTGGCTTGTAAGATGTCTGGCCTGGGTGTTAAGATGTTGTCTGTCGTGAAGCACAGTGGTGAAGAAATAGGGAAAGCATATTAGCCCGCTTGCTGATTGTGTTTACTTACCTTCAGTAGTATTTTACGCTAATCAGTTGGTTAATTAGCTGTATGCATTACATAAAGCACTTTAAAAACCAACTCATTATATAGAAGTTCTTGGGGCTGAAAAAAAGCTGTAGAATTATGAGACCATCCTCATAAATTCATGTCAGAAAAGCAAATACCCTTTTGAGTGTTTTTATAGCACGATGAATACAAATAGAAAACTTGGCTTCTGTCCTTTTCCTGGTATCCAGCCCCACTCCACTCCCCCGGCTTCTGCTACCTGTATGTATTTTGAAATGGTTTTAGGAGTAAATAAGTGAATTTTTCATATACAGGGGCAGATTATCCAATAGGCAAAGTAAGCACAGTGCTTACCTTGCTTACCAGATCATCTTTAGTGAGCAATTTCATATGGGTTTTACCACATCAAAGATATAGTGAAACCCATGTGAAATTTGAAATTGTTCACCACAGAGTAGTAAGCATAAGTAAGCCTGTTCTTACCTTGCTTATTGGGTCATCGCCACTGTCAGGGATTGTAAATTTGAAAAGAGGCTTTGATTCTGTAAGAAGATGCTGTGGGGCTGGGAGAGAGACTGATGCCAGTCGTACCTAGAAGCAGAATCTTTGTGGTGGTGAAGAAATGTGAAATTGTTCAGTACAGATGATCATGTTCAGTACAGCACCATGCTTACCTTGCCTATTGGATTATCTGCCCCTGTTCATATAGTGTGAGGAGCCATGGTGGCACAGTGGTTTAAACGCTCAGTCACTATCTGAAAGATTGGTGGTTCGAACCAACCAGGCATTACGTGGGAGAAAGATGTGGCAGTCTGCTTCCATAAAGATAACAGCCTTAGAAACCTTACGAGACAGTTTGGTATGTTCTGTCCTGTACTCTGTTCCTTTGAGTCGGAATCAACTCGCCAACAATGGATTTGGTCCCATAGCATAGTAAGGCTATTCTTTGTGATCAAGAATTCATATACCCAAATATATTCGGCTGCCACAAATAGAATCCCTTTGAAAGAATAATTGGCAAGTGCTCAGTTTTCTAAATTGTATCAGGAAAACTGATGAAGCCTTTTTCTGCATTGTCTAAACTACTTTTTGAAGTTGCAGTGCTTTCAGTTCTTTCAGCATTAAAGGGTTTAAAGGAAAAGACGTATCTCTACTGACATAAAATATAATCATGACAGGTTGAAATAAGAGTTCCTATTGCATGCCAGAGTAGTTGCTGCCTTGTACTTAAAATAATGCTTGTACTGACTGATGGCAGCTCTACCATTCCTACTTCTGTTTGATGTGATTGCAGCTGAAATCAATATAGATAAATGAGTAATGGATTATACAGCTATGCTTTTCCATATTTCCTGTTTTATAAACTTTGGGGGAAGTCTTCATGATATATAGACAGATAGAAAAATAACTTGAGATGGAGATTTTTGTTAAACTGCAGAACTACATGTCCAGTCTATCATTTAGTAAGTCATAGCTCCAGTCTTTTGTGAGCCTAATCCTACTGTGAACTACAGAGACCCATTGCTGTTGAGCTGATTCCAACTCATAGTGACCCTATAGGACAGAGTAGAACCGCCCCATGGGGTCTCCAAGGAGCGACTGTTGGATTCGAACTGTCGACCTTTTGGTTAGCAGCCTAGCTTTTAACCACTGTGCTATCCGTGCGCTGAACTACAGAGAAGTAGCTTCATTCTGAGAGTTTTAGTATACAGTACTTAGAGTTTTCCTTCCCACCCCATATTAGCATAATTTTAGCTTCATCTCAGGTGAGTATCTCCACAGTTAATGCAGTTTAAATTATGTGGTTTGATTTTGGTGCCCTTATTCCCAGCCATAGAAATGCTTTCCATAACGCCCCTGGCAGAAGGATGAATCTGCCAGGTGATGGAGGATGTTCTGTCTGTCTGCTCCTCCTGTCTAGTCAGGTTTTTCTGGTATTGTCTCCCAGAATCCAAGTGCTACAGATGAATATAGTCTCATTTTGGGACCATAGAATTATTGCCCTAGCTTGAAAATGGGTCAGTGTCATATAACAATATGATGATACATGACCATATGGTGTATCGCTACACAGAGGAAAGAAATGAACATTTATGGAGTTTCTGCATATGTAGACCACATAATAGCTAATTTTTTTTTAAGAGTTTATTATGTTCCAGGCAGTGTTATAATATATGTTATATATGTTATCTCTCTTAACTACCCAACAACCCTATGAGGTAGGAACTGTTATTTCCCTTATTTTATAATTGAGGAAATTGAGGCATAAAGCGATTAAATTTCTTAACCAGTATTACACAGTTAGGATTTAGAATTTGAGTCTGGCAGTCTTAAACTATATTACCCTTTTTATAGTTATAGCAGACACTAATTTTAAATCATTTGCATACATTTATATAGCTAATAAGTGGCTTTTGAACGAAGGCCTTACTGACTACCCCAAAACTGTTTATTCTCTGATCCCCAGAACTATTTGGATGTTTTTATTAGATGTTATTGTTTCAAGAAGGAGTCTTTTCATTTTTCTCCTAGCATAGGCATGCACCACATTTTTTCATTCTTTTGTTCATTCAGCAAACACTTACTGAATGCATGTTATGTGCCTGATATCTTTTTAGATGCTGGAAGCAAGGAAGTTCACTTCAAATAAGACTATAATTGTATCTGGTGATAAGTAAAATGTTACAGAAGTATACTGGGTGCCCGTCATTATTACAACATATTTGTTTAATACCAATTGGTCAGTTAAAAAGCATTTTGTTCATATGGTGGTATGTTCCTTTTCGCTTTACTTACTTTCTCTTTACCCCCTAGGCCTTGTCTACCCTGGACTCCATCACTCTGATGTACCCTTTCTTTTACCGGCCCATGTTTGAAGTGATAGAAGATGGCTGGCATTCCTTCCTTCCTGAGCAAGAGTTTGAACTTTACTCTTCAGCTGTGAGTTAGCTTTTGAAAACTATGGGTAATGAGAAATACCTAGCACCTTATTTTAGTTGTGAAAATGATCACTTTCTCTAGAAGAATAATAAGGCAAAGTTGACTTATCCATGCCTAAAAAAGTATATACTGGCTGTTAGTGCTGCAGCCTTTGTTACTTAGTGGATGGGGTTATCATAAGTTGGAATTGACTTAATGTTAACTGGTTTGGTTTGTTTAGGGTTTTTTTTTTTTGTTTTTTTTTGTTTTTTGATAATTTGTTCTCAATGCTGCTGCTCAAATGATTTTATTCCAATGGATTTACTAATTATTGAGTAATACTTTTTTCTTTTTCAATTTTGAAAAATGACATTGATATAACATTAAGGTCTGAGTAAAGATAGTCCTGGTATGTTATGAGTTAATTGTTTGGTGTTTTAAAAGTATGTCCATAGAAAAAGCTTTATGTGTAGTAATTAGGTTCTGAGACTGTCCAAAGCCCATTTAACCCACTGCGTACCTAAGACACTACTAAAGAACCATTTACCACATATGTTTCTATGGGATAATTTTTGTGTTTTTATAATTTGGGTTGCCAAGACCAGGTTACTAGAACCAGGTTTTGTTTCTCATCCTTCATCATTTTACTTCTTCCATCATACCTCTGTAAATGGGTACTGAAGGAATCAAGAAGTAATGACCAGGATACTGTGTGATTTAAAGAGCAAAGGTGCAGCAAAGTGAAAAAAGAAAGGGAATTTTACCTTCTTATATGTGGGGCATATTTTGAAGGGAAGTCTGAACTTGAAGGAAGCAAATGACAGAGTGAATTTCCTGTTTTAGGGACTTTGTCTTGAGGTCAGCCACAGTAGTGGCAGTAGTGGTACAGAAGAGCTAAAATTTCAAGACAAAACTCACTTTGTCTCTGATAGAAACAACAAGGTAAAGGATCCTGGGGCAGCCAGAGACACAGGAACCCCAGAAAGGAGAGAGCCAAAGAAGGGTGTCTTGGTTTCTTAGTACTACTATAACAGAAATACCACAAGTGGGTGGCTTTAACAAACAAAAATTTATTTTCTCACAGGTTAGGAGGCTAGAAGTCAGAATTCAGGGTGCTGGCTCTAGGGGGAGGCTCTCACTCCATCTACTCTGAGGGAAAATCCTTGTCTCAGCTCATCTAGCATTCTTCTCAGCATTCCTTGGAGATCTCCACGTAGCATTTATCTTTCCCCATTTGTACTTGCTTGCTTCTGTGCCTCGTCTGTTCCTTTTATTTCTCAAAAGTGATTGGCTTAAGACATGCGTCTTAGTTATCTAGTGCTGCAGAAATACCAGAAATGGGTGGCTTTAAGAAACAGACATTTATTTTCTCACAGTTTAGGAGGCCACAAGTCCGAATTCAGGGTGCCAGCTCAAGAGGAAGGCTTTCTTTCTCTGTTGGCTCTGGAGGAAGGTCCTTGTTTTTTCAGCTTCTGCTTCCTGGTTCCTTGGAGATATCCTTGTGTCTTGGCATCTGTCATACCCCATCTCATCCTCTGATCCCTTGTTTAATCTCTTTTATATCACAGAAGAGATCGACTCACTAACCCTGCCTCATTAACATAACAAAGACAACCCATTCCCAAATGAGATTATAACTACAGGCATAGAGGTCAGGATTTACAACACATATTTTGGGGGGACACAATTCAATCCCTGACAGCTACACAGATGTGGCTCCATTAATATAGCAAAGAAAACCCTATTCCCAAACGGGGTCGCATCTGCATGTATAGAGATTAGGATGCCAACACATTTTAGGGGGACACAGTTCAACCCATAACAAAGGGGAACCTCAAATTCTATATATAAAGTGCTCAAATCTCTGGCTGACTCTTGAACCATGTTTGCATGAGGCGGACTGAAAGCAGTCTGAACTAAGATCTGAGCTGCTGTGCACCAGAGGTGTTAATAGAGTTTACAGTTTAAGTCTAACCAAGTTAATTGTTTACTAAAACAACAAAAAACTTTAACACTCTTCAGAGGAGTATATCAGACAAAATAGACTTTAAGGCAGAAATCATAATGATATAGAAGGCTATTATATTACATCATAATAAAATATTTAGTTCACTAGAGGGTATAACATTCTTAAATGTACATGCCCTTGATAACATAGCTTTGGTATATAGAAAGCAAAAATACACAAAACTGAATAAATTGATAAATTTGTTATTTTGTGGGCAATTTAAAAACACCTGTGAGTAATTAAAACACACAAAAATAATCACAAGGTTCTTAACTATTTAAATAATGCAATTAACAACCAACTAGAAATTTATAATCCTATGCTCAACAATTTATAATATCCTTTTGTTATTATATTTAATCATGGACAGAACATTTAGGAAAATAAACTTATGTATTGAGCAAGTCTCAATAAATTTCGAAGAATTACTATCCCTAAGTGTAGGTAGGCGTTAGGAGGATAGACTTTGGACTGGGCTACCTGGTTTGAATCAAAGCTCCACCACTCACTGTGTGATCTAGGGCAAGTTAACATTTCTATCCCTTAGTTTCTTCATTTGTAATTTGTGGATGATAATAATAGCAACCTTATGGGGTTGCAATGAGGATTGAGTAAGTTTTTCCTTGGAAAGCCATGAGAACAGTACATGGCAAATTGTAAACTTACACTTGGTGAATAGTATAAACTTACTAGCCATATACTATTCTTATGGATTTTTATTATTTTATTTATTATTGCTGCTAGTTTTTTTTAATCATTATTTTCTGACCTCACAGTGATTAAGTTAGAATTCATTAACAAAAAGAACTTAAAAATAAACTCCATATATTTAGAAATTAAAAACATACTTCAGAAATGGAATCATAATGGAAATTAAGAAAAATACTTTGATCTGAATGAACAATTATGAAAATACTAAATGTCAAAACTTTTAGGATACAGTTAAAAACAGTGTTCAGAAAGGAATATGACATATTCATGATTACATATGTTTATATTATATGATATATTCAAATAACGTCTGAAAATTAATGAACCAAGCACCTAATCTAAGACACTAGAACAGAAGTATCAAAATAAAGATAATGTAAGTAGAAAGAAAAAAATAATAAAGATAACAGCAAGAGTTAATGAACAAGAAAACAGATGTGTAGTAGATCAGATAAAGCCAAACTGACCAACCTCTGGCGACACTAATTGAGAAATAAAAGAAGCAAGTAATATTCAGAATGAAAAGGGGGACACAACTACAGATTCAGAAGAAATAAAAATAATAATAATTAAATATTATGAACAACTTTATGCCACTTAATTTGAAAGCTTCAAAATAGACAAATTCTTAGAAAAATGTATCATCAAAATTGATTTAAAATTAAATAGAAAACCTGGGTAATCTTCTAGCCATTAAAGAATAATTGTCTCATAAAGAAAACATCAGGCTTAAGTGAGTTTTCCAAAAAAGTTCACCAAAACCCTCAGGAAACATAATTTCAATCTTACATAAGTTCTTTGAGGCATTATAAAAAGAGGAAATTTCTCTCCAGCTCATTCTCTGAGGTCAGTATAACCTTAAAAACCAAAACCATACAAATTTAAGAGAAGAATTACTGACCTTTCTTACTTGTGAACATAAATTGAGAAAATTCTAAACAACCAAATCCAGAAGTACATAAAAAAGATAATATTACTTAACCAAGTTGGGATTATCCCAGAAATGCAGAAGTGGCTTAGCATTAGAAGATCTGTGGATATAAGTTAGCATTTAACTGATTAAAGGGGAAAAAAAATAACAGATTAGAGGAGAAAAGAACATTTGATAAAATTAAATATTTATTTTTGATAAAAAACTCAGCATTAATGGATTAGAAGGGAACTTCTTTAATTTAATAAAGCATATCTACCAAAAATGTACAACAAATCTTATATCTATCATTCCTATTAAGATCAAGAGTAAGACAAGGATACTCATTATCATTAATCCTTTTCATCATTGTACTAAAGGTCGTAGCTAGCTCAGTAAGACAGAAGGAAAAATAAAAGGTATAAAGAAGTAAAATTGCCAATATTGATTATATGCTCATTTACATAGGAACTGAAAGAATTTTGAGATTTTAGGCATTTCTCTACACTAACCACAATTTTGGAGTGATACAGTTAAAATGCAACCAAAAAATATAAGGTTCCTGGGAATATAGCTAAGAAAAGATATTCAAGATGTTTATTCAGATATTTATAAGACTTCATAAAAAATAACTAAAGAAAGTTTAAGTAAATGGAGAGACACTATATTCATGGGTAGGGAGATTGAACATTGTAAAGTTGTTAATTTTCTTCCAGTTGATCTATAGAGTCAATGCAATCTTATTAAATTCCCTGTGGTTTTTCATGGAATTTGATAAAAGTTACATGGAAGAGCAAAGTGCCAAAAGGAGCTAAGGTACTCTTGAAGAACAAAAAGGGGAAGAAGGAACTTACCCTAGTAGCTATCAAGCTTACTTTAAAAGCTATTATAGCTACTACAAACAAACCAGTGGAACAGAATAGAGAGTCCTATACATATGGAAAGGAGCCGTGGTTGCACAGTGGTTAAATGCTCGGCTGCTAACGGAAAGGTCAGTGGTTCGTTCGAACTCACCAGCCACTCCACGGGAGGAAGATGTGGAAATCTGCTTCCATAAAGATTACAGCCTTCGAAATCCTTTGAGGGTAGCTTTACTCTGTTCTATAGGGTTGCTATGAGTTGCAGTCGACTTAATGGCAATGGGTTTGGTTTGGGGTTATACATACAGAAATATATATAAGATAGAAGTAACACTGCATATCAGTGAAAAATATATCATCGTTAGAGTAGGCAATCAATAAATAATACTTTATAATGAAAAAAATCAAGAAATAATAGTATATTATCTTATTTAGAATTTGAGGAGTAAACAAACAAAAAGCAAGAGTTGAAAGTGGTTGCCTCTGGGGAAAGGCAGTTGGGATGGTAAGCAGGAAACAGGGAACTATCTTCTTTTTTTGTAATGAAACTTTTAGAAACTATCTTGTTAAATTGTTAACACGAATAATTTTGAAAAGTGAAAATTAAATAAATTAAGAAAATATATTTTATAGAATTTTTTTTTTAATACTCTTCTTTTATGGTGCATCTAACTAACATACTTCAGTTGTCTTCCTAGTATTATACTACAACCCCTAGCCACCACTCATCTGTTGGTTTGTTGTATTGTGGTGGCTTGTGTGTTGCTGTGATGCTAGAAGTTAAGCCACCGGTATTTCAAATACCAGCAGGGTCACCCTTGGTAGACAGGTTTCAGACTAAAAGAGACTAGGAAGAAGGACCACGGGGTCTATTTCTGAAAAAATTGGCCAGTGAAAACCTCACGAATAGCAGTGGAACATGTCTGATATAGTGCCGGAAGATGAGCCCCTCAGGTTAAAAGGCACTGAAAATACAACTGAGGAAGAGCTGCTTCCTCAAAGTAGAATCGACCTTAATGACATAGACGGAGTAAAGTTTTTGGGCCTTCATTTGCTGATGTGGCATGACAGAAAATGAGAAGAAACAGCTGCAAATATCCTTTAATAATTGGAACATGGAATGTAGGAAGTATGAATCTAGGAAAATTGAAAGTCATCAAAAATGAAATGGAAGGCATAAACATCAATGTCCTAGGCATTAGTGAGCTGTGGAAAGAGACGACAGAAAAGCTCAATATCAGTCATAACAAGGCCAGGGGTGACTGTGGAACAGACCATCAATTGCTCATATACAAGGGCACGCTGAAGCAGAAGAAACCTAGAGCAAGTCCATGAGAACCAAAATACGACCTTGAGTATATCCCACCTGAATTTAGAGACCATCTCAAGAACAGATTTGACGTGTTAAACACTAACAACTGAAGGCCAGATAAGTTCTGGAATGACATCAAGGACATCATAGATGAAGAAAGCAAGAGGTCATTAGAAAGGAAAGAAAGAAAAGACCAAAATGGACGTTAGAAGAGAATCTGAAAGTTGCTCTTGAACATAGAGTAGCTAAAACAAACAGATGAAATAATGACATAAAAGAGCTGAACGGAAGATTTCAAAGGACAGCTTGAGAAGACAAGTAAAGTATTATAATGAAATGTGCAAAGACCTGGAGTTAGAAAACCAAAAGGAAAGAACACATTTGACGTTTCTCAAAGTGAAAAAAACTGAAGAAAAAATTCAAATCTTGAGTTGCAATATTGAAGGATTCTATGGGGAAAATACTAAACGATGCAGGAAGCATCAAAAGAAGGTGAAAGGAATACATAGACTCACTGTACCAAAAAGAACTGGTAAACATTCAGCCATTTCAGGAGGTAGCATACGATCAAGAACCGATGGTACTGAAGGAAGAAGTCCAAGCTGCACTGAAGGCATTGGTGAAAAACAAGCCTCCAGAAATTGATGGAATACCAATTGAGATGTTCCAACAAATGGATGGAGTGCTAGAGGCAGTCACTTATCTATGTCAAGAAATTTGGAAGACAGCTACCTGGAGAGCTGACTGGAAGAGATCCATGTTTGTGCCCATTCCAAAGAAAAGTGATCCAACAGAATGCGGAATTATCAAACACTATCATTGATACCGCACACAAGTAAAATTTTGCTGAAGATAATTAAAATGGTTGCAGCAGTACATCAACAGGGAGCTGCCAGAAATTCAGCCCGGATTCAGAAGAGGACATGGAACAAGGGATATCATTACTGATGTCAGATGGATCATGGCTGAAAGCAGAGAATACCAGAAAGATGTTTACCTGTGTTTTATTGACTGTGCAAAGGTATTTGACTGTGTGGATCATAACAAATTATGGATAACGTTACAAAGACTGGGAATTCCAGAACATTTAATTGTGCTCATGAGGACAGTTAATAAGGAAAACCAAAGAAGAATTGATGCCTTTGAATTATGGTGTTGGCAAAGAATATTGAATATACCATGGACTGCGAGAAGAATGAACACATCTGTCTCGGAAAAAGTACAGCCACAATGCTCCTTATAAGCAAGGATGGAGAGGCTTCGTCTCATGTACTTTCAACATGTTATCTGGAAGGACGAGTCCCTGGAGAAGGACATCGTGCTTGGTAAAGTAGAGGGTCAGTGAAAAAGAGGAAGATTCTCAATGAAATGGATTGACACAATGGCTGCTTCACTGGTCTCAAGCACAACAATGATTGTGAGGATGGCACAGGACTGGGCAGTGTTTTATTCTGTTGTACATAGGGCTGCTAAGAGTCAGAGCTGACTCGATGGCACCAAACAACAACCTGGCCAATATGTCAGGCCTCTTGATTTATAGGAACAAATTGAAATTTACGTATACATAATTTGATTTTTTTTTAATTGTAAGAAGTTTTTTTACCATCTTCATCTCATTTTCATTTTTAATACTTGAGATAAGTTACCATTTGAGAGATAGTTTTCCATCCTTAGCATACTGAGTTAGATTTCATTTACTCCTATAACTTTTCTTAGTAGTAAGTCATTTTTGTTTTAAGAAAGACGTTACCAATCTTACTATTATTTCTCTCCCTTTTAAATAACAGAAAGGAACAAAGAATTTGATGTAGGTAGTAGCTGTAGTCTGTGCTGGTGAAGCATTATCTGGAGGATTACAGTCTTCCTGTGATATGCTTTAACAGGACAATTAACAAACTAAATGGTACCTAAAAAAAAGTGAATGGTGTGATGCAGACCCTAGTAATCACAGCCCTTATAAGTATATTTATTATATCTAACTGGAGAGTAGGAGACTAATTAGAGGCAAAACTGTCTTTTCAGTATTTGATAGGGTGCCATGTAAAATAGGGAACTTGTCCTGTGTTGTCTGGAATCATGGTAAAAACCAAGAGGAAGTTAAAGAGCAGATTTTGCTCAGTATGAGGAAGTTACAGAGAAATTTTGGTCAATATGAGGAGGAACTTTCTATGAACTAGGGCTGCCCAGCAACGCAGAAAGCAGACCCTGAAGAATGGAACTCTTTCTCTCGAAGTATTTAAGCACTGTCATGTGCCACGTAATGTCTGTTTTGGCAATGTCTGACTGCATATATGTCCGTGGTCCCATGAGGTTATAATAGGGTTCAGAAATCTCGATTGGAGAATGGGATGTAGTGGATGTTAACTGGATGTGGAAAATGCAACAGCTTCCCACATGCAACACGTGTATCTCATGTCTCTTGTATACAAAGCAATTGTGCTGCCAGGCATATAATGGTGCTCCACAGTAAATTGTAGAGGGAGGTTATTTGCCCCAGCAAATAATATAGAGTTCCCACAACGTCCAAATCACATTAACATCCTATTTCACAGACCCTATCTTGGATGTTAAGTGACACATGACTATGTAGGCTAGAGAAATTCCTGAGAGATGGTTTCTCTATTGTGTGAAAGTCTTTAAAATCCTCTAAAATTTTTCAATTTATCTTGTGACATTGAAATACTTGTTTAGCCCTGAAGTATTTTGTGTTTTTCAGACCAGTGAATGGAGGCTAAGCTATATCAATAAGGAATTTGCTGTCTGCCTCTCTTACCCACCAATTGTCATAGTACCCAACTCCATTGATGATGAAGCTGTAAGAAAGGTAGCTACATTTCGACATGGAGGACGCTTCCCAGTACTAAGTTATTATCATAAAAAAAATGGAATGGTAAGTGTACACCACTACTGTTTGATCTACTGAGAGGCTTGGTTTGAGAACCTTTTCATTGAAGTGATTAGTCAAGTCTCTCCTGCTAGGACTTCCTTTATTTAAAGTTTGAGGAATAGGTGTAGGGTGTTTTCTGTGATCAGGAAAGGGGTTTGAATTATTTCGAACCAGTAAGCCATGACTGACAAAGTGAAACCGGAACAGACCTGAATTTTTACAATTTGAGTGATCCATAACAGTAACCGGAATGGGAAAAATTACGGGTCAAAGCCCTGGAATGGGAGGCTTGGAAGAGGCATAGCGAGCCCTTTCAGGAGCCTGATGTATGAGATTGAATTATCAGCAGGACTGTGGAGAGCGACACACATTCAAAGCAGCGTGGTTGGTCACCATCTTTGAGCGGGGCACTGCTGTTTCTGACTCTGCTTTAATCTAACAGGTAAGAGATTTGGTTGCTGTGCAGTGCATACGCTGCCCTTGTTTTCTAAGAGGGAGATTAAGTTTCTGGCAGGTCTTCGACCTGTAATTTTCCCGTTCGGGTTATCGTTTTGTTTCACTGAAATTTTCAA
Source organism: Dugong dugon (assembly GCA_030035585.1). Taxonomy (NCBI): domain Eukaryota; kingdom Metazoa; phylum Chordata; class Mammalia; order Sirenia; family Dugongidae; genus Dugong; species Dugong dugon. The sequence continues at coordinate 39,971,905 of CM057476.1, read as the reverse complement.
AATTCGAATCTCTTCTGGTTTCACTTCCTTGGCCATGACTGAACTGGGAAGAACGGGTTCAAAGCCCTGGATTGAGATATGACTCTGAATTCTTTCCACGATGCTGTTCAACCTTAGAAAAATGCAGATAGGTTTATCTTTAAGACACAGTACAAAGAGAACTAGTATTTATTTGATGCTTACAACATTCTTGAGGTAGAAAAATAAGAAATTTCTCTATCCATAATAATGTTAACAACACTTTACATCTTAGTTATCTAGTGCTGCTATAACAAATATCATAAATGGGTGGCTTTAACAAATTTATTTTCTTACAGTTTAGGAGGCCACAAGTTAGAATTCAGGGTGCTGGCTCTAGGGGAAGGCTTCTCTCTCTCTTGGCTCTGGAGGAAGGTCCTTGTCTCTTTCAGCTTCTTTTCCTGGACCATCTTCATGTGGGTTGGCATCTCTCTTCTCCTGTCTCTGCTTCTCTGGCTTGCTTGTCTTGTCTTTTATATCTCAAAAGAGATTGACTGAAGACACATGCTACACTAATCCTGCCTCATTCACATAACAAAGACAACCCATTCCCAAATGGGGTTGTAGCCACAGGCATAGTGGTTGGGATTTACAGCACACATTTTGGGGGGCACAGTTCAATCCATACCGTTTTATTTTAATGATTCTAACCAAATTTCCATGTGAACTGTGAATTGAGCAGACATTTTCAAAAGGGAGAAGCGTGACATGTCATTAGTTACAATTTAAATAAACCTGGAAGTCAGGAATTGAATAGGCACGTGATAGCTCTGTTATACTTTACTGTCTTTGTATGATATCTTAAAAAGGATATAGCAGAATATTTGTTTTCTAAATATTTTCTAAATTTGTTTCTCCCTTTTCATTTTCTCTTAGTAAACTCTACTTCTGATTTTGAGACCGATAAATTAGTTGAGGAGTTATAGCCATCTCCCATTTTCCTTTTACCCCTGGTTATAAGTAAAAAACATGGATATTGAAGATAAATCAATATTTAAAAATTTGTTAGGTTATCATCAGACTACCTGTCTTGCTTGCCCAGTAGTATTGTCCTTCAGTAGGATTTATTATAAAGCGTTTTAACAACTGATGTTAAATATAATGTTGCATCCATTTAAATGGTAAGTACTGTCTGAAAGAAGTTGGTTCAGAGTAATGCTATCCTGTGGTTGACCTTTCTTGGTCATGTTAAATTTTGAGGTAGTTTAGGTAACAGTATATGTTATAGGGTCTCGTGGAATAACCCTAAACCATTCACCAGGGAAGAGATCATTGTGGTCGATGATTATATTGATTTTTTGAGAAAAGTTTCAAAAGTAAACCTTTCAAAATACATAGCTGGTGGTCTTTGGAGACAGGTGGTCAAGTCCTGGAATATTGAAAAGGATAGAAGAGGGCAACTTTAGAATAAATAATAGACAAGCAAGTCTTGAAATATTGAAAATGCTTTCCAAAGCAAGAAGAATAGTGCATAGAGTTTTCTACTTCACCATCGGTGCCTTTTCTCTTTATAATTCTTGCTAAAACCTGCCAACCCTAGATATATGTAGTTGAAGTAAAGGTTTACTTGCTAATAGGCTATTATTGTCTTCATTACAGGGCCAGGTCTATTGGGTATTCAGTTCATTGACTAAATGAATTGCAATATTTGATACTATAATTTATTATGTGAAAGTATTTTGAGATTGTAGGAAGAAAAACTGTAAAATTACAAGACCTATTTTTATTTTACAGTTATTAACTATTGTCAATACGTGGAAACATTTCTTTGTTTTAGGATCAGATCCATCTCAAAAGTGTCACAGAATTGTTTTTGAGATACTTTTAATCCAGCTAATTCATCTCTGTTTTTAGAAACTTTAAAAGCATCTGATGTTGCATTTTAAACTGTATTATGTTTTTAGGTAATTATGAGAAGTGGTCAGCCACTCACTGGCACAAATGGGAGACGGTGCAAGGAAGATGAGAAGCTGATAAATGCTACCCTTCGGGCAGGAAAACGGGGCTACATCGTTGACACCCGATCGCTAAATGTGGCTCAGCAAGCTAGAGCCAAAGGAGGCGGCTTTGAACAAGAGGCTCATTATCCCCAGTGGAGGCGAATTCATAAGTCGATTGAGAGGTAAAAGATTCCGAAGCGAGTAACGGACTCTTACTTGAAGTTAATTAGAGTGGGTAGACCCTTGTTTTTGTTGTTGTTAGTTGCAGTGGATTCAGTCCCTGTATGCAGAGTAGAACTGCACTCCATAATATTTTCAAGGCTATGACGTTTTAGAAGCAGGTTGCCAGGCATTACTTTGAAGACACCTCTGGGTGGGTTTAATTGCCAACTTTTCAGTTAGTAGTATGACACTTAACCATTTGTGCCACCCAGGGAGACTCCTGTTGGGCCCTTAGTGGTTCAAAAATCATAAGTGTCTAAATGAACCTACACATTAACTCAGAGTAAAAGAATGGCTGGATATCCTCTCATTGTGTTTTTTATAAGTTAAACAAAAGACTTATCTAGGCTGCAGACAGGTGAGTATTATCAGATGCCATTCTTTCTCTAAATTTGCTCTGAAATCCTATCACCACAAGGTCTGCTCCAGTGTAGATGATGATGGTCAAACTTACTGAACAGATATGCTACATATAATTATATTTTTCTCAGTCAAAATACATTAGATATTTAAATATATTCATCTGTTCTCACACCCTGCTTCCTCCACCTCTGTTGTCGCTTGTTTACACTTTAAATTAATGGTTTGTAAGTGCTTCTGGGTGGTGGGAGTTGGAGTTTAAAAAAAAAAGCAAAATCAAAATGGGATCAGAGATGGCCTTGTACATCACTAATGATCCCAGAGTGTCTCGTGTTAGATCAATGCGGAAACGATGCCAAATGTAAGTGGTGCTATGTGTGTGACCTTTCACAAAGTGCAGTACTTTGGTCCTCTCTTCTAGTCAGGCAGTTCACCTATGTGAAATGAGATTAATTTCAAATGTGGTAGAGTTTATCATGACAGGCATTTTAAGCATCTTTGCAACTATTTTTAAATATTAGTTTTTCAATCCTCAGGTTACTATATAGCAAGATAAATATTTTTAACATAGTTTGAGCTACTTTTGCTGTTGGATGTATTGGAGGTTGAGTTTTTGGTTTTTTTCCTTTATCATTCTGTTTTCCTTTTTTTAAATTTTTTCCTTTATCTTTGTTTTTGAAAGGTATCACATTCTTCAGGAGAGCTTAATTAAACTTGTGGAAGCTTGCAGTGACCAAACACATAGCATGGACCGATGGCTTAGTAAATTGGAGACCTCAAACTGGCTGACTCACATCAAAGAGATTCTGACAACTGCCTGTTTGGCAGCTCAGTGTATCGACAGGTAAAGTGCATTTCAGCGTTCCTGAATGTCACATATATTGATAACTAGACTTTGCTTTTATCCAGACATATGTTTGCATATTATGTTAAGGGCCTATTCTATATCTTATGTTGAGATAATTTTATAAATTACAGGCATACCTCAGAGATGTTGCAGGTTTGGTTCCAGACTGCCGCAATAAAGCGAATATCGCAATAAAATGAGTCACGTGAATTTTTTGGTTTCAAGTGCACATAAAAGTTATGTTTATACTATAGTCTTGTTAAGTGTGCAATAGCATTATGTCTAAAAAAACAATGTACATGTCTTAATTAAAAAATATTTTATTTCTAAAAACTGCTAGCCATCATCTGAGCCTTCAGTGAGTCATAATCTTTTTGCTAGTGGGGGGCCTTGCCTCAGTGTTGATGACTGCTGACTGATCAGGGTGGTGGTTGCTGAAGGTTGGGGTGGCTGTGGCAATTTCTTACAATAAGACAACAATATAGTTTGCCGCATCAATTGACTCTTCCTTTTATGCAAGATTTCTCTGTAGCATGCGATGCTGGTTGATAGCATTTTACCCACAGTAGAATTTCTTTCAAAATTGGAGTCAGACTTCTCAAACCCTGCCGCTGCTTTATCAACTAAGTTTATGTAATATTCTAAATCCTTTGTTGTCATTTCATCAATGTTCATAGCATCTTCACCAGGATTAGACTCCATCTCAAGAAACCATTTTCTTTGCTCATCCATAAGAAGCAACTCCTCAGGCATTAAGTTTTATCATGAGATTGCAGCAATTCAGTCACATCTTCAGGCTCCACTTCTAATTCCAGTTCTCTTGCTGTTTCCACCACGGTTATTTCTTCCACTGAAGTCTTGATCCCCTCAAAGTCATCCATGAGGGTTGGAATCAACTTCTTCCAAACTCCTGTTCATGTTGATATTTTGACCTCCTCCCATGAATCATGAATGTTCTTAATGGCATCTGGAATGGTGAATCCTTTCTGGAAAGTTTTCAATTTACTTTGCCTAGATCCGTCAGAGGAATCACTGTCTATGGTAGCTACTGCCTTATGAAATGTATTTGTTAAATAATAAGACTTGAAAGTCAAGATTACTCCTTGATCCATGGACTGTAGAATCGATGTTGTGTTAGCAGACATGAAAACAACATTAATTTCCTTGTACGTCTCCATCAGAGCTCTTGGGTGACCAAGTGCAGTGTCAATGAGAGTAATATTTTGAAAGAAATCTTTTTTTTCTAAATAGTAGGTCTTAAACAGTGGGCTTAAGATATTCAGTAAACCATGTTGTAAACAGATGTACTGTCATCCAGGCTTTGTTGTTCCATTTATAGAGCACAGGCAGAGTAGATTTAGCATAATTCTTAAGGGCCCTAGGATTTTCGGAACGGTAGATGAGCGTTGGCTTCAACTTAAAGTTACCAGCTGCGTTAGCCCCTAACAAGAGAGTCAGCCAGTCCTTTGAAGCTTTGAAGCCCGGCATTGACTGCTTCTCTAGCTATGAAAGCCCTGGATGGCATCTTCTTCCAATATAAGGGTGTTTTGTCTTACATTGAAAATTTGTTGTTTAGTGTAGCCACCTTCATCTTAACTAGATCTTCTGGATAACTTGTTGCAGCTTCTATGTGAGCACTTGCTGCTTCACCTTACGCTTTTAAATTATGGAGATGGCATCTTTCCTTAAACCTCATGAACCAACCTCTGCTAGCTTCAGACTTTTCTTCTGCATCTTCCTCATCTCTTGCTGCCTTCATAGAATTGAGGAGAGTTAGGGCCTTGCTCTGGATTAGGCTTTGGCTTAAGGGAATGTTGTGGCTAGTTTGATCTTCTTTCCAGACCACTAAAACTTTCTCCATATCAACAATAAGGCTGTTTCATTTTCTTATCATTCGTGTGTTCACTGGAGTAGCACTTTTAATTTCCTTCAAGAACTTTTCTTTCGCATTCACAATCTGGCTGTCTGGCACTGGAGGCCTCGCTTTCGGCCTGTCTCAGCTTTCGACATGCCTTCTTCATTAAGATTAATCATTTCTAGCTTTTGATTTCAAGTGAGAGACATGTGATTCGTTCTTTCACTTGAACACTTAGAGGCCATTGTAGGGTTATTAATTGGCCTAATTTCAGTATTGCCTGTCTCAGGGAGTAGGGAGCTCCGAGGAAAGGGAAAGAGATGGGGCAACAGCTGGTCCGTGGAGCAGTCAGAACATATGCAACATTTATCGATTAAGTTCACTGTCTTATATGGGCACAGTTCGTGGTGCCCCAAAACAATTAACATCAAAGATCACTGATGACAGATCACCATAGCAGATATTATAATAATGAACAAGTTTGAAATACTGCCGAGAATTACCAAAATGTGACACAGAGACAGTAAGTTAGCACATGCTGTTGGAAAAATGGCACCGGTAGACTTGCTTGATGCAGGATTGTCACAAACCTTAAATTTGTAAAAAACACAGTATCTGTCAAGTGCAATGAAGGGAAGCACGATAAAACGTGGTATGCCTGTACTATATATAAGATAGTTAACACCATTGAGGTACAGATGGGGTATGTACATAAATTGTGGCATTTAATAGATAATGTTTGTTGAATGAATTCGAACCATGTATATATACATATTTTCTATGACAAATTTTTTAAATACTAAAGGACCTGTTTTTCCTATAAAATCCTTAAATTGTGAATGTATCAATTTTCCTTTTCCTAAACTGTAGAAAGGAATGAAAGTTTTCTTCTTATCTCAGAGGACCAAGTTTGCCTCCTTACTTTTGAAATATAAATGAAAGGAAAAAATGTAATCTTGTTACACGGTAAAATAATTTTTTCTAATCTTTCAAATATCTTATTACAAACTACTGTGCAGTTATATCTGGATCTCAAGTTGAGAAAACGTAATGCTAGTGATGTGAAGTATATGAAGTGATTTTAGTTTATTCACTCAGTTAAAGGTTGCTAATCCTTGAGACTTGAGGCAGAAGACTTGAACAGAGGCAGAAGGATTGGTATAAATTGTTGCAGAAGCTTAGAATGCCCTTTTTAAGAAGGGGATTCCCACTGAAACAATAGGTAGGTATAAGTATTGCCACCACATAGTTGGATGACAATTTTCTTCGAGACTTTAATTTGTTTTATTGATGCTTCCAAATTAGGAAAATATAAATGTAATTTTTCATGGTTAGAGAGAAATTGTTAATAGAGTGGGTTGCTTAACATCATGTGGTAAGTTAGTGACAGAGCCAAGAACAGGTTTGGTGTCAGGATTCCCAGGCATTCAGTGTTCTTTGTTTTAGGATGAAGCTTGGGTAGCTAATAAAATATAGGAATTAAAGACCAAGGTTCTGTGGCAGGGAAGTTAATGATAGAGAATGGGGAGATGTTAACATTAAGGGTTTCGTGTCTTTTTAACCTAAGTTTACCAGATTTCCTCTTATATGATCAATACAGAGGCTTCTGTTTTCTTATGGAATGTGAATTGTAATAGATGTTTATCACAATTTTATTATTGTTTAGATGTTCGGCCATAATAACCAGGTGATACAGATCAAGGCAACCCTAGGCACAGAATAGTATTTATTATCTTTACCTTTGTTTGGTTTCGGTTGATGATCTGAAAGAAACAGGGACTTCAAAACTCTTGTGAGGGTTGGGGGTTTTGTTTTGCCATTTTTGGGTTCCCTTTTCTGGTATGTATTAGCTTATTATTTGTACCTCCATTAAAATCTGTCCTTATAGCTAAGTACTCAAATGTAAAAGTAGGCCTTAAATTAATTGAATTATGTTCAGAATATCCCACAGGTAATTAAGAGATATGTATCCAGTATATATCAGAAGCCTTAAAATATTCGCTCGTACCTTTTAGCCTAGTAATTAGATTTTTATCCTAAGAACCACAGGTGAGCTTCAGAGAGTCTGTGATTTTCAAATAAAAAAGACCTGACTAATTCAGAAGAGAGCAAGCTAAGTACATCATCTATGGTGTAACAAAAATTGGCAGTAACCTAAATGTTTAACTATAGGATTAAGTAAATTATAGTTCATCACTTAATAGAATATTGTATTACCATTAAAACAATACTTCTAAAGATGACATAGAAACATGGGAAAATGTTTATAGAAAAGTAGAAATAATAAGAAATTACCTTTTATTATAGCCGTGTAAGTGTATATGTACATGGGAAAAGAATTGATGGTAGTATACGATCATGAAACTGTCATGTAAAGATGCTGAACTTATTTTTCTTTTTTCCAATATTTTCTTCAATATTGTTTCAATAAAAGGGAGAGAAGATGTAGCTAATTAGTTTTTGGTATTTCCTCTCATTCTCTTTAGAATAATGGGATACCAGAAATCTCATAGTTATTCTGAGATAGTGGGTATCATTGCTACTTTCTAGATTGACAGTTTTATGTTTGTGTTTTTTCATGTTTTTCAAAGTGTGGTTCAGGACTTGTTTCCCAGATTCATTACAGTTTCTGAAGGTGTCCTTAAAATCAGCTGATGGTGGAAAGGTAGAATCAAGGTCAGAGAGATACAGAAAAATAATTTTAAGTGTATGTTTCTAGGTTTGATGAGAAAAGGCTTTAATCAACTATTAATGCAGAAAAGGTAAAGCACCTGGAATGATAAAGTCTGTTTTTTGGTTTTATAAAGGGAGAGAAAATTCAGCTAAAAGGTTGTATAAGAATTGTTGTAGCTTGAAGGGGTTCTTGCCATGTGAAATGTGAGGCTCGTTATAGTTGTATCCACCCCCTGACTCCTCCCCCCTGAGAGAATATCATATGCCTTATTTATACTGTAAACCCTACTGGACAGAGCAGAATGCCTAAGACCCTGAAAACACTGTACTCAGTAAATGCTTATTATTAACAGAGTTCATTGACCATGTAGGGAGTATCACATTTGTACTCTGGATTTTCCTATCAGGGAAGGAGCATCAGTATTGATTCATGGAACAGAAGGAACTGATTCCACACTTCAAGTTACTTCCCTGGCCCAGATTATCTTGGAACCAAGAAGCAGGACCATCCGTGGTTTTGAGGCCCTGATAGAAAGAGAGTGGCTACAGGTGAGAAAGCTATTTAGTTCTCAGAGGAACTGCTCATAATTGATGTTAACATCCTGCTTATGGTAGCTGGCATAATGTGTGAAATTTTGATTGATTAAAAATTTTCAATTTTGTGTTTAATTTCTTGGAGGACAGTTAATCTGTCTTCCTCTCGATAAATATTTGTCATCTTTGCCACCTCTCACTTTCTGTACCACTCTTTGCCTATATTACTCATTTGGCACTTCATTCACTTAATGAACTCTTATGAGCTGCACTCTGTTACAAAAAGGGGAAATACAAACAAACATAAAATATACTTATTTTCCAGAAGCTTAGTCTTGATAGAGATAGAAGACATAAACAAATGGGGTGGGGTGGGGTGAGGGAGTTGTAAGTGTTTAAGTGTAAGGTGTGCACTTTAGCACCTTCTGCCTTTTGCTCAAGTTGCCCCATCCTATCCTTTTCCCCAAACAGGTAAAATCCTTCTCCTCTTAGTTATCTAGTGCTGCTATAACAGAAATACCCCAAGTGGGTAGCTTTAACAAACAGAATTTTATTTTCTCATAGTTGAAGAGGCTAGAAGCCTGAATTCAGGGTACTGACTCTAGGGGAAGGCTTTTCTCTCTGTGTCGGCTTGGAGGAAGGTCCTTGTCTTTCTGATCTTCTGCTCCTGGGTGATGTTCACGTGGCTTGGCATCTCTCTTCCCCCATCTCTGCTTCTTTTGCTGCTTGTTTAGTCTCTTTTATATTTCAAGAGACTGATTCAAGATACACGCTAATCCTGCCTTATTAACATAACAAACATAGCCTAATCCTGCCTCATTAACAGCAGTTACAACCTATGCACAAATAGGATTATAACCACAGGCAGAGGTTAGGATTTACAACACGTATCAAAATGGAAGATAATTACATCAGATCACAAAGTGGAGGACAACTACACAATACTTAGGAATCATGACCTAGTCAAGTTGATGCATATTTTTGGGTGACACAATTCAGTCTCCCTCTGGCCCCCAAAAATTCATGTCCTTGCCACATGTAAAACACATTCACCCCATTATATCATCCTCAAAGTCTTAAATTGATTCCAAGTCCAAAATCTCATCTTCTCAATTATCTAAATCAAATATGGGTGAGACTTTCAAATATGGGTAAAACTTTAGGCTTGTTTCATCCTGGGACAAAATTCCTCTTCATCTGTGAACCTTTGAAATCTAGAATACAAGTTAACTGTTTCCAAAGTACAATGGTGGAATAGGCACAAGGTAGACATTTCCATTACAGATGGAGAAACTGGAGGAAAAGAAGGGATAACGGGCACCAAGCAAGTACAAAACCCAGCAAAACAAATTACATTAGCTCTCAAGGTTTGGAAATAATCCTCTCTTTGAGACCATTTAGGCAATGGCCGTACCCTCCAGGCTCTGGGTGTTGACCATGCCCTCTGGATTCTAGGTGGACATCCCTCAGCCCTGGGCTTCAGTTCCACCTTCTAGGCCCACTGGTACAGTAACTTTGCTCCCTTGGCTTTGGGTAGCTCCATTCTCCCTCTCTATCTGAGTGACAGCGCCACTCCCTCAGCCCATGGCAGGCTCCATTCTTCTACCCCTTGGGCATGGTAGCCCCACCCCCTTGGCTTTGGACTGTAGCTCCATTGCCTTGGCACATCTTAACAGCAACCCCATACTCTGGAACCGAGTTGGCAAAGATCCGACTCTGAAACCTAGGAGGCTGTGGCCTCACCCTTTGAGATCCAGGAGACCATGTCCCCATCCCTTGAAACCGAGAAGGCCCGGCTTCCCATGCTCCTTCCAACAGTTCTGCTGATATCTGAGCTGCTCCAAGGGTGGTCCTTTTCTTTTTTTGGAGGACAACAAATGTAGCTCCTTTGGCCTGTTTCCTGCCTGTAGAATTCCAAGAGGCAGATGGTGTTCTTTCCTTTTGTTCTTTCTCTGTCCCCTTCAGTCTAAGCTGATGGGTTTTCTGCTGTGGTAGTTGGTTAGATCTATCAGTCAAAGGCTTAATATATTTAACAAAAGATTGTGTAGCCACATCCTTGGTGAGCATCCTAGGACATGTTACCTCAGTTTGTACAACAGGATTTTCTAAATCTTTTAAGTTCTATTTTCATTTTGCACAGTTTATTTATAAGTCTATCTCTTTCCTCTCGCATTTTAATGTAAGCAGCAAGGAGAAACCACACGGTCCCTTTAAGATCTAGCTTAGAAGTCACATCAGCCAGATGTTCAGGTTCATCACTTACAAGTTCTACCTTCCACTGAACTTTTTTTTTTTTTATTGTACTTCAGGTGAAGGCTTAAAGAGCAAATAGTTTCTCATGAAACCGTAGTACACATATTGTTTTATGACATTGGTTAACAACCCCACAACATGTCAACCCTCTAATTTCTCAACCTTTTTTTTTTTTTTTTTTTTTTTGGTAAAAATACACATAGCCAAAGATACACCATTTCAAAAATTTCTACATGCAAAGTTCAGTGACATTGACTATACTCTTCCAATTGTGCTGCTGTTCTCACTTAAGATGAAGGCTTATAGAACAAAATAGTTTCTCATTTAACAGTTACTACACATGTTGCCCTATGACAATGGTTAACAATCTCACAACACATCAACAATATCATTACTCAACCTTGGGTTCCCGATCACCAGCTTCCTTGTCCCCTTCTGCCTTCTGGCCCTTGTCACTGGACTACTGTAACTCATTAGTCCCATTTGGATTTACGGGGCTGTCCACTCCAGGCTGAACGGTGAACCTTGGAGATAACTTCACCACTGAGCTAAAAGGTGTCTGGGGGCCATACTCTCGGGGTTTGTCCAGTCTCCTTTAGACCAGTAAATCTGGTCTTTTTTTTTTATGAGTTAGAATTATGTTCTATATCCTTCTCCAGCTCTGTCCAGAACCCTCCGTTGTGATCCTGGTCAGAGCAGTTGGTGGTAGCCGGGCACCATATAGCTGTACTGGACTCAGTCCGGTGGAGGCCTTGGTAGCTGTGGACAGTTAGTCCTTCGGACTAATCTTTTCCTTGTATCCTGTTCTCTTCATTCTCCCTTGCTCCCAAAGGGATGAGACCAGTGGAGTATCTTAGATGGCCGCTCATAGGCTTTTAAGACCCCAGACACTACTCACCAAGGTAGAATGTAGAGCATTGTCTTTATAAGCTATGTCATGCCAGTTGAGTTAGATGTTCCCCGAGACCATGGTCCCTAGAGCCCTCCGCCCAGCAATTCAGTTCCTCAGGGAGTCTGGATGTGTCTATGGGGCTTCCATGACCTTTCCTTGTACAGGTTGTGCTAGTTTCCCCTGTATTGTGTGCTGTCTCACCCTTCACCCAAGATACCACTTATCACCTATTTAGTATTTCCCCCGACCCCTCTTATCCCTGCTAACCAACAAAGATTGTTACATTTTGTATGTGAACTTTTTCACGGGTTTTTACAATAGAGGTCTCATACAATATTTGTCCTTTTGTGATTGACTTATTTCACTCAGCATAATCTCCTCCAGTTTCATCCATGTTATGAGATGCTTCACAGTTTCATTGTTGTTCTTTCTCGTTGCATAGTACTCCATTGTGTGTATGTACCATAGTTTGTTTATCCATTCATCTGTTGATGGGCATCTAGGTTGTTTCCATCGTTTTGCTATTGTGAACAATGCTGCCATGAACATAGGTGTGCATATGTTTATTCGAGTGATGACTCTTACTTCTCTAGGATATATTCTTAGGAGTGGGATTGCTGGGTCAAATGGTATGTCTATCTCTAGCTTTCTGAGGAAGCGCCATATCATTTTGCAAAATGGTTGTAACATTTTGCATTCCCACCAGCAGTGCATAAGAGTTCCGATCTCCCCGCAGCCCCTCCAACATTTGTTATTTCCAGTGTTTTGGATTCGTGCCAGTAATGCCAGGGTGAGATGGTATCTCATTGTGGTTTTAATTTGCATTTCTCTAATGGCTAGTGATCACGAGCATTTCCTTATGTGTCCATTAGCCGCTTGAATGTTTTCTTTGTTGAAGTGTCTGTTCATTTCCTTTGCCCATTTTTAATTGGATTATTTGTCTTTTTGTTGTAGAGGTGTTGGATTTTCTTATAGATTATGGAGATTAGACCTTTGTCTGACTTGTACTGTACAAAAATTTTTTCCCAGTCTGTAGGTTCTCTTTTCACTCTTTTGGTGAAGTCTTTTGAAGAGCATAGGTGTTTGATTTTTAGATGATCCCAGTTATCTAGCTTATCTCTTGGGGCTTGTGCATTGGTGGTTATGGTTTGTATCCTGTTAATGCCATGTATTAAGGCCTGAAGTGTTGGTCCTATTTTTTCTTCTATGAACTTTATAGTTTTAGGCTTTATATTCAGGTCTTCGATCCATTTTGAAGTAGTTTTTGTATACGGCGTGAGGTATGGGACCTGCTTCATTTTTTGGCAGATGGATATCCAGTTTTGCCAGCACCATTTGTTAAAGACTGTCTTTTCCCCATTTGATGGGCTTTGGGCCCTTGTCAAAGATCAGGTGACCGTAGGTGGATGGATTTACATCTGGCTTCTCAGTTCTGTTCCATTGGTCAATGTATCTGTCGTTGTACCAGTACCAGGCTGTTTTGACTACTGTAGCTGTATAGTAGGTTCTGAAGTCAGGTAGTGTGAGTCTTCCAACTTTATTCTTCTTCCTCAGTAGTGCTTTACTTACTCGGGGCTTCTTCCCTTTGCATATAAAGTGAATGATTAGTTTTTCCATCTCTTTGAAGAATGTTGTTGCTATTTGGATCGGGATTGCATTGTATTTGTAAATTGCTTTGGGTAGAATTGTCATTTTCACAAAGTTCAGTGTGCCTATCCATGAGCATGGTATGTTTTTCCATTTATGAGATCCCTTTGGGTTTCTTGCAGTAGTGTTTTGTAGTTTTCTTTGTATAGATCATTTACATCGCTGGTCAGATTTATTCCTAAGTATTTTATCTTTTTAGGGGCTATTGAAAATGGTATTGTTTTCCTAATTTCCTTTTCATTGTTCTCCTTATTGGTGTATAGGAATCCAACTGATTTTTGAATGTTTATCTTGTATCCTGCTACTCTACTGAATCTTTCTATTAGTTCCAGTAGATTTCTTGTAGAGTCTTTAGGGTTTTCTGTGTATAGTATCATACCGTTTGCAAACAGGGACAGTTTCACTTGTTCATTACCAATTTGGATGCCCTTGATTTCTTTTTCTTGCCTTATTGCTGTAGCTAGAACTTCCAGCACAATGTTAAATAGGAGTGGTGATAAAGGGCATCCTTGTCTTGTTCCTGTTTTCAGGGGGAATGTTTTCAGCCTCTCTCCATTAAGCATGATGTTGGCCATTGGTTTTGCATAGATGCCCTTTATTATGTTGAGAAATTTCCCTTCTATACCTATTTTATTGAGAGTTTTTATCAGGAATGGGTGTTGGACTTTGTCAAATGCCTTTTCTGTGTCAATTGAGTTGATCATGTGATTCTTTTCTATCCTTTTATTTATGTGGTGGATTATGTTGATTGATTTTCTAATGTTGAACCATCCTTGCGTAGCTGGTATGAATCCTACTTGGTGATGGTGTATTATTTTTTTGATATGATGCTGAGTTCTATTGGCTAGAATTTTGTTCAGAATTTTTGCATCTATATTTATGAGAGATATTGGTCTGTAATTTTCTTTTTTTGTGACATCTTTGCCTGGTTTTGGTATCAGCGTTATGCTGGCCTCATAGAATGAATTTGGAAGTGTTGCTTCCTTTTCTATGCTCTGAAATAGCTTGAGTAGTACTGGTACAAGCTCTTCTGTAAATGTTTTGTAGAATTCTCCAGTGAAGCCATCTGGGCCAGGGCTTTTTTTGGTTGGGAGTTTTTTTTTATTACCTTTTCAATCTCTTCTCTTGTTAAGGGTCTGTTCAGATTTTCCACATCATGTTGTAGTTTGGGTAGGCCATGTGTTTCTAGAAATTTATCCATTTTCCTCTAGGCTTTCAAATTTGTTGGAGTATAGTTTTTCTTACTATTCTGTTATAATCGTTTTTATTTCATTTGGGTCTGTTGTAATGTCCCCCATTTCATTTCTTATTGGGTTATTTGTGTTCTCTGCTGTTTCCACCGAACTGTTGAAGATAATTCAGACAAGTTCTTTGCCACTGCATAGAAAGCATCCCCCTTCCTCCATTGTCCAATCACATGTTCATTTTCTTTTCAAGCCTCACTAGAAGCACATTTAATATCCCCATTTCTTCAACATTCTGTTGCTGGCACCGTGTGTCCCCGTCCCAAGTTTCAGGATCCCATTTCTTACCAATCAGTGCCCTCATTTTTACTTCCAACACCATTCAAGGAGTTCTGTTGGCATTGTAATTCAGTCAGTCTTATAGTAATACTCTGGGTTTGGTTTTTGGCAATATCAGCTCTGTTACTATAAGAAATAAGGCCTTTCAGGGCACAGATGGCAACTTTGGAGTCTTTTATGTGGTGCCTGAGCTGTGACTCTGAAGCCCTGAGCTTATCTCTTTCTTTTACCACTTTGTCTAGTGAAAGTAGGACCAACCAAACAGCTTCCATTTACTTCTCATTCTGACAGAATTGTAGAAAAGTATCAAACATGCGGTCACTCAGAGTCTTGCTTCTCACCAATACTTGATCTATTGGTGGTGATATTTTGTGTGTTAATACTGCCACCTCATGCCATGAATTAACAGCACCCTCTTTACTACTGGAGTCAGAGTCATCAGTGACTTTAAGACTAGTCAGACTTGAGAACCAATTTAGAAAATTCATCCTTACGATTTTGTTTCTCTAGAACCAATCATAGTACCAAATGTCTTAGGCTAGGTTCTCTAAAGAAGCAAAACCAGTGAAGCGTATATAAATACATATATATAGATACAGATATAGATATAGATACAGATATATAGATAGATATAGATATATATTAGAGAGAGATTTATCTCAAGGAAATTGCTCCCATGATTGTAGAGGCTGGGAAGTCCCAAGTCCATGGGTCAGGCGTCAGGTGGGAGGCTTCTCCTGATTCCTGTAGCTGCAGGGGCTGACGAACCCAAGATCGGCAGGCAGTATGGCAGGCCACTGGCTCAAGTCCCAAGAACCAGAGGTCAGATGATGACAAGCCAAATGTGGGTTCCAGAGCAAGTGAGTTAGCTTTGTCACATATATTGGATGCAGGCCACACCCCAAAGGAAACTCCCCTTTTAACGGATCTCACATCAGATCACAAAATGGAGGATGACTACATCATTATATAACTGCCAAACTACATCATTACGTGACTACCAAACCACTGAGAATCATGGCCCAGGTAAGTTTACACACAACCTTAAACATCACATCATCCTTTAAGATCCAGTTAAATATTGCTGCTTTCATGAAGTCTTTGAGACTTTAACCTCTTCCACAGAGAAAATTGATTCATTTTCTGTGTGCCCTGTTTCCTGAACTAGATCTAGAAAAGTGAATTATTTGAGATCAGGGAACCATGGCTTATTTATCTGTTTATCCCTAGGATACAACACAATGCTGGCATGTAACGCTGGATGACTACTACATTATGACTGTATAATGCTGGATGAAATCCTCCAAGTCAGAGATTAACTTCTGAATGTACATGCACCACGTAGCTTAGTAGATAATTGTGACTGAAAACAGAGGCTTGAGAGCAGAAGTATCTCTGGAGAAGAATCATTTCTACCTCTTATAGTTGATACTGAAATGTATTATGTGTTAATGCTGCTATGTCTATTGTTAGATTCCTAGATGGTGCAAATGGTTTTTACTTGACTGCTAACCTAAAGGTTGGTGGTTCGAACCTACCCCAGTGGTACCATTGAAGAAAGGGCCTGGCAGTCTGCTTCTGTTAAGAATACAGTCAAGACAAGGAGGGTGGAACTATTATACACTGCTGGTGGGAATGTAAAATGATACAACCACTATGGAAAACAATATGGCACTTCCTTAAAAAGCTAGAAATAGAAATACCATATGATCCAGCAGTCCTACTCAGGAATTTATCCTAGAGAAATAAGAGCCGTCACACGAATAGACATATGCACACCCATGTTCACTGCAACATTATTCATTATAGTAAAATGATGGAAACAACCTAAGTGCCCATCAGCAGATGAATGGATAAACAAGTTATGGTACATACACACAATGGATGAATCTTCAAAACATCTCACAACGTGGATGAATCTGGAGGGCATTATGAGTGAAGTAAGTCAGTCACAAAAGGACAAAGATTGTATAAGACGACTGTTATAAAAACTCAAAAAGGTTTACACACAGAAAAAAACATTCTTTGATGGTTATGAGAGAGGGGAGGGTTGGGGAGGGGAAATCACTAATTAGATAGTAGACAAGTGTTAACTTTGATGAAGGGAAAGACAACACACAATATAGGAGAAGTCAGCACAGCTTGACCAAGGCAAAGGCATAGAAGCTTCCTAGACACATCCAAACACCTTGAGGGACCGAGTTACTTGGGCTGCGGGCTGGGGACCATGGCCTCGGGGGATATCTACGTCAATTGGCATAACATAGCTCATAAAGAAAATGTTCTACATCCTACTTTGGTGAGTAGCGTGTGGGATCTTAAAAGCTTACGAGCAGCCATCTAAGATACATCTGTTGGTCCTATCCCGTCCGGTGCAAAGGAGAATGAAGAAGACAAAAGACACAAAAGTACTAGTCCAAAGGACTAATGGACTACATGAACCACAGCCTCCACCAGCCTGAGCCCAGAAGAATTAGATGGTGCCTGGCTACCACCACTGGTGGCTCTGACAGGGATCACAGTAGAGGGTCCTGGATGGAGTAGGACAAAAATGGAGAACAAAATTCAAATTCACAAAAAAAGATCAGACTTACTGGTCTGACAGAGACTGGAGGAACCTCCAAGACTATGGCTCCTGGACACCCTGCTAACTCAGAACTGAAGCTGCTTCTGAAATCTACCTTTCAGGCATAAGATTAAACAGGCTTTTTAAAGAAACAATAACATGAGTGAGGAATGTGCTTCTTAGTTCAATCAAGTATATGAGACTAAATGGGCAACACCTGCCCAAAAGCAAAGACAAGAAGGCACGAAGGGATGGGAAAACTGGATGAATGGACATGGGAAATCTGGGGTGTAAAGGGAAAGGGAGAGAGTATTGACACATTGTAGGGATTGCAAGAAATGTCACAAAACAATTTGTGTAAATTTTTGAACGAGAAACTAATTTGTGCTGTTAAAAAAAAATACAGCCAATAAAACTGCACAGAGCAGTTCTACTCTGTAACACGTTGGGTCACCATGAATCGGAATCAGCTCAACAGGAACTAACAACAGCATGTTTTATGTCTACCCTGCTTGACAACCGATCTTTATCTCTGTTTAAGGTAGACTGTCCTAAATATAGTTTCTTTATTTGGTGAGAATCTATTCAGCGGCATTCCTCATGATGCATAATCAGTAAACAAGTGAATATAATTTGTGTATGTAGGTATTACCATTTTAATGGGTATGAAAATTGCATTAGCCACTGGAAATTTTTCATAGGATTATCTGTGTCAGACAAAGTAGTATGAAGACCCAAAGACAAAGCAGGTCTGTGAAAAACCTATAAGGGTGTGATTTATGTAAGGTCAGTACTCAATTGCTGTGCAAGAAAGCTGACTGATTTTTCTTACGTTTGCTTTGGTCAGTAGATGGCAGACTCTTCAGTTCTTTTTGGGAGATGAGGGAAACTAAGCACATTTTATCTCTAAAAAGTTTTCATTTAGATTTCTTCATGACAATAAATTTTTTTCTTTATGTAATTAAAGATGTAATATCATATAAGGTGATAGCTATCCTTTGTTTTGTACCTGAGGAGCTTATGCTCTTTTAACTTGGTTCCAAATTTTATGGATCTGAAAAGATTTTATAAGTTTGTCATTACTGAAGTGCTTTGTTCTTCCATTTGATATTCCAAGGACAATTGCAGTTCCTATAATCACTGGTGGCACAGTGGTTAAGAACATGGCTGCTAACCAACAGGTCAGTAGTTTGAATCCATCGACCACTCCTTGGAAACACTGTGGGACAGTTCTGCTCTGTCCTCTGGGGTCGCTGTGAGTGAGAATCAACTCGATGGCAACAAGTTGGTTATGATCACATCTCAGCTACACAGTCATATTATTTGGAAATTGTGTCTGCTTCCTTAGGTGCTGAATTCATTTTAAACCAAAAACTTGCTAATCTAAATAGCAGCTACCCTAATCCCTAATTATATGATGCTCCTGTTAATAAGAGATTGAATGTAACTGAAAAATGTTAATAGAATATACTATAATGTGATCTCAATGTAGGACTTTTCTAGGGTATGATTGTCACATTTCTGTCTTTTTTTTTAGGCTGGTCACCCATTCCAACAGCGCTGTGCACAGTCAGCCTATTGTAACAGTAAGCAGAAGTGGGAGTCGCCTGTATTTCTTCTCTTCTTGGACTGTGTGTGGCAGATCCTTCGTCAGTTCCCTTGTTCTTTTGAATTTAATGAGCATTTTCTCATCATGCTCTTTGAGCATGTTTATGCCTCACAGTTTGGGACATTTCTGGGAAACAATGAAAGTGAAAGGTGGGTACACAGCCTATGTGGGGACATTTCCATTTTAGTTGTTTTGGTCACTTCCTAAAGGAGACTAAGATTTGGTTCTTCATTACTCTGGTTCTACATTAATGTTATTTATAAGAAGGTAGAGGTTACAGTTAAGTGTAAATTAAATTACATAAAGTATATTGCTATTATGCTAAGTGGGAGCATATTGTAGACTTTGTTCTATTAGATTAAAATCAGTTCATATATGATTAGAAAGCTTTGAGTAAATTGGGCGGCCATTTTAAGTGTTAATTTCCTTATACTGGATCATAGTATCTTGTATCTGGAAAAAACCTTAATATATAATCCAACTCTGGCTCCCTTCTCCCTTCCAGTCCAGTTTTATAGATTAGGAAAGTGAGATCCAGAGGAGTTAAATGACTACCCAGGGATACACAGCCAGTTGGTTGCCAAAAGTATGGCTTATAGTACAAATCTTCATACTTCCACTTTAGAGCTTTCTCTGTTAACATCGTAGAAACTGTCCTAAGATCCAGAGCAACAATCTCACTTCACAACCCAGACTCCATCAAGTTTTTAGGTCTGTTCAGAAGATTCACATCAGAATGATCTTTAAAGGTACTTAATTGATAATCTGGTTCTGAATTGGAAAAGGTACAGCAAGGTTGTATCCTTTCACCTTACTTATTAAATCTGTATGCTAGACAAATAATCCCAGAAGCTGCAGTTCATGAGGGAAGAACGTGGCATCAGGATTGGAGGAGGACTCATTAAGAGCCTGACATATGCAGATGGCGCAACCTTACTTGCCAAAAATGAAGACAATTTAAAGCACTTACTGATGGAGGTCAAAGACTACAGCCTTCGATACGAACGTGAAGAAAATGAAAATTCTCACAACAGGCCAATAAGCAACATCATGATAAATGAAGAAGAAACTGAAGTTGTTAGTGATTTCATTCTAGTTGGATCAACAGTCAACATACATGGAAACAGCAGTCAAAAAAATTAAATGACGTATTGCATTGGACAGATGTGCTACAAAAGTTCTTTAAAGTTTTAAAAACAAAGATGTCACTTTGTGGTGACTTAGGTACACCTGAGTCAAACCATGGTCTTTTCAGTTGCCTCATATGCATGCAAACGCTGGACAATGAAAAAGCAAGACAGAAGAATTGATGCATATGAACTGTGTTATTGGCAAAAAGTACTGAATATACCATGGACTACCATAAGAATGAACAAATCAGTCATAGAAGAAATACAACCAGAGTGCTCCCTAGAAGCGAGGATGGTGAGACTTCAGCTTGCTTACTTTGGACATGTCATAAGGAAGGACAAATCACTAGAAAAGGACATCATGATTGATAAAGTTAGTTAGTCAGCGAAAATGAGGGAAATCGTCAATGAGATGGATTGACACAATAGCCAAAACAATGGACTGAAACATACCAGTGATCATGAAGGTAGTGCAAGACTGGGCAACAATTCGTTCTGTTATACATAAGGTCACTGTGAGTTAGAGCTGACTCTATACCAACTCACAACAGCAGCTGATAACCTCATTTTTATAGACTCAGCAGACTTCTGAGTGAGAGGCAGGATTTGCTTTGTGGTTGGTTGATAGCTAGCGTCATTTAATAGCAAATTTAAACACTAAACAGTTTTTCACATATGAAATGAATGGAATTGTTGCATCTTTGCCAGTTTAAAATTCAAGCAGATAAAACAGTACATATTTTTTACTTAGAGCTGAATTCCAAAGTTTTCTACATTAGAGCTTTGTTTTCAGAAGTAGGAAAAAATATGGAACTATATGAGTACTGTAGAAAATTCCCAGTGATCATAGTTTTCTCATTGTGCTTTGGCTATAGCTACTGAAACCACACATTATTTGTATGGATCAGTTTGACTAGAAAGGTAATTTGATGAATGCATTTATAATTTATATTATTTATTCTTTACTCTCAAGGGTTTTTACTCTTAAATTTGTTCCTTAATAATAATATGTAGTTGGAACAGTATTGTTTTTAGGCATGTTCAGGCTGAAATGTCTTCTTATATTGGCATTATAAAATTAAACATTTGTAAAAACATTAGGGTGGTATGGTTTCCCCCTGGACTGTTTATTCATAGTCTAGATTTAAATGAATCTTTGAACCTTGTACCACATTTTTTTCAATTAATGAAATTTATTTTTGGTATCATTTTAAGTTGATTTTCTAGTAATGATTATACTCATTCATGAAAAAAATGTAAGAATTAGTACAAAAGTAATTTATGAGGGTGGCTGTCAGTACAGGCAGGACCCTGACTTAATGACTTTCATTATATAATCCAACATTATAAAATACAACCTCAAAGTTAAAGAGTCTAATATAGGGTTTGAAGGAAGTTACAAAAGGTGAAACACTATCTCTAGATTATTCAAGAGTATGTGAAGTTTCTTAGAAGCTACTAGTTCTCACCAGCATGGTGTTTGTGAGAAACACACACACAGAATTTTTTTATTATTATTTATTGTGCTTTAGGTGAAAGTTTACAGAGCAAGTTAGTTTCTCATTCAACAGTTTATACGCAAATTATTTTGTGACGTTGGTTGCAATCCCCACAACGTGTCAACAGTCTCCCTTTCTCACCCTGGGTTCCCCATTTCCATCTTGTCCATTTTTCTCCCTCTCTGTCCTGCATCCTCTGGTGTGATGCCTGTCAAAGCTATCGGTGGTAGCCGCGCACAGTCTATTTGTTCTGGTTTCAGGCTGGTGGAGGCTGTGGTGCTTGTGGTCTTTTAGTCCTTTAGACTAATATTTTCCTCGTGTCTTTGGTTTTTTTCATTCTCCTTTGCTCCAGATGGGATGGGACCAGTAGATGTATCTTAGATGGCTACTTGCAAGCTTTTAAGACCCCAGATGCTACTTACCGAAGATGGATGTAAAACATTTTCTTTGTGAGCTATGTTATCACAATTGACCTAGATGACCCCTGTGACCATGATCCCCAGCCCTCAGCCCCAGTAACTCAGTCCCTCAGGGTTTTGGGATGGAAACACAAAATTTTAAAGTCTACTTAAGAGACAACATTTTGAGAAGCACTTTTGTTAGAAACAGTATACAGCTATTAGCAAAATTAACAAAGGATAGCAGCATTCCTTTGGGTACTGCCATTTTCAACTATTCCCTGTTTGCAGAGACCCCTTGTACTAAAGGTAAGTATCTTTCTTTTTTTTTAATCTATTCTGCCAGTTTCTTTTGATTTGTGTGTTTAATCTGTTTGCACTTAATATAATTACTAATAAAGATTTACATCTGTCATTTTTCTGTTTTCTATATGTCATGTCTTTTTTTGTTCCCTGTCTTCCTTCTTTATGGCCTATTAGTGTATTAAATAGATATTTTCTAGTGTACCATTTTAATTCCCTGTTTTTTCCTTTACTATATCGTTTTAAGTTATTTTCTTAGTGGTTGCCTTGGTTATTACAGTAGCATCTAGTTTGGATTGCTACTAACTTAAATTCAATAGTATACAGAAACTTTGCCTCAGGGTAACTCCATTCTTTCCTCCCCCACTCTGTGCTATTAATGCCATATAAATGACATCTTTATACATTATAAACCAATCAGTAGTATTCTCATTGTTGCTTTATACAATTGTCTTTTAAATGAGATAAGAGAAGAAAGAGTTACAATTTATTTTTATTGTCCTTTACATTTATCTATGTACTTTCTTTTACTAGTGCTCTTTTTGAGTTACTACTTAGTATTTTTTTCATTTCAGCCTGAAGGACTGGACTCCCTTTAGTATTTCTTGTAGGTCAAGTCTCCTAGTGAAAAATTCTCTCAGTTTTTGTTTATCTGGGAATGTCTTAATTTCTTTTTGATTTTTCAATAGTTTTACTGGATGTAGATAGAATTCTTGATCAACAGTCATTCTTTCAGCACTTTGAATATGTCATCCCGCTGCCTTCTGGCCTCCATGGTTTCTGATGATGAATAAGCTACTATTCTTATTAAAGATTCTTTTTCTGTGATGAGTCATTTTTCTCTTGCTGCTTTCAAGATCTTTTTCTTTGCCTTTCAGTAGTTTGATTATGATATATTTAGGTGTGCGTCTCTTTGAGTTTATTCTACTTGGAGTTCTTTGAGTTTCTTGGATGTGTAGATTAATGTTTTTCATCAAATTTGGAAAGTTTTCAGACATTATTTCTTCAGATTTTTTTCTGTCTCTCTCTCCTCTCCTTCTGTAACTCCCATTATGCATATGTTGCTATATTTGATGGTGGCTCACAGGTTTATGAGACTCTTTGAGTTTTCTTCTTTCTTTTTTCTTTCTGTTCCTCAGATTGGGTAAAATCAGTTGGCATGTCTTTCAAGTTCATTGATTCTCCTGCCAGTCCAAATCTGCTGTTGAGCCCCTGAAGTGGATTTTCATTTTAGTTATTATACTTTTCCAATCCAGAATTTCTATTTTGGTCTTTTTTGTTTGTTTGTTTAAAACATTTCTGCCTCTTTATTGATAGTGTTTATTTGGTAAGACATCATTGTGATACTTTACTTTTTCTGACATGGTTTCCTTAGTTCTTTGAATATATTTATAATAGTTGATTTTAAGTCTTTGTCTGGTAAATCCAGTATATGCCCCCCTCAGGGACAGTTTCTATACGAAAGAGAATGCAGCATCAGGATTAGAGGAAGACTCATTAACAGTCTGCAGTATGCAGATGATACAACCTTGTTTGTTGAAAGCAAAGAGGACTTGAAGTACTTACTGATGAAAATCAAAGACTACAGCCTTCAGTATGGATTACACCTCAACATAAAGTAAAAATCCATATAACTGGACCAATAAGCAACATCATGATAAACAGAGAAAATATTGAGGTGGTCAAGAATTTAATTTTACTTGGATCCACAATCAATACCCATGGAAGTAGCAGTCAAGAAATCAAACGACATATTGCATTGAGCAGATCTGCTGCAAAAGACCTCTTTAAAGTGTTAAAAAGCAGAAATGTCACTTCAAGGACTAAGGTACACCTGACTCAAACCATGGTATTTTCAATTGTCTCATATGCATGCGAAAGCTGGATAATGCATAAGGAAGACCAAAGAATTGATGCCTTTGAATTGTGGTGTTGGCGAAGAATATTGAATATACCATAGATTGCCAGAAGAACAAATCTGTCTTGGAAGAAGTACAGCCAGAATTCTCCTTAGAAACAAGGATTTTGGACATGTTATCAGGAGGGACTAGTCCCTGGAGAACGACATCATGCTTGGTAAAGCAGAGGCTCAGTGAAAAAGAGGAAGACCCTCAATGAGATAGATTGACACAGTGGCTGCAACAATGGTCTCAAACAGCAACAATTGTGATGATGGCACAGGACTGGTTATTGTTTCATTTATTGTACATAGGGTCACTATGAGTCAGAACCAACTCCACGGCACCTAACAACAACAGGGGCAGTTTCTATTGACTGCTTTTTCCCCTGTGTTTGGGCCTTAAATCCCTGTTTGTGTGTCTTGTAATTTTTTTGAAAACTAATGTTTTAGATTGTGTGTGCGTGTGTGTGTGTGTGTGTGTAGTCGCAATTCTGGAAATTAGATTTCCCCCACCCTCCACGGGTTTGCGGTTGCTGCTGTGTTTTTGTTTTGTTTCTTTTTATTGCTATTTGTTTATTTAGTGATTTTCCTGCACTAATTGTGTAAAGCCTGTGTTCCCCATAGTGTGTGGCCACTGAAGTCTCTGCTCAGTTAGCTAGTTTAGTGGTTTGCCAAGGTTGGTCAGAGATTTCCTTAAATGCCTTGAGTCAATAAATTGTCCACCCTTCCCTGTATGTGTGTTGGAATATGCCTTCAACACTCAGATAGATTACAACTTGTTTTAGCCTTTCCTTGTTGCTGTGCAGGGCCGAGAGGTGAGAGATTGGGCCCTCTTAGGTCTTTCCTAGGCATGTGCACAGCCCTGCACATGTGCACACTCTTCTAGATTCCTAGGACTATGTCAGAGCTGTTCAAAGCCTCCAAGAACATCTCGTTCCCCATGTTTGTTTGTTTTTTTAATGTTCTTGGCCAAGTTCTTGTTTGCTCTATCTGATATGGTAACCTCAGGCAGCTATGATGTTAACCAATTTCTCTCCCTTGGAGAGAGCTCTTGAGTCTCTGCAAATGGGACTTTGCCAGGAAACTGCAAGACACCTCAGTTAGTGACAGTGCTGTGGAGATGGTACTTTTGGAGTAACTCCAGACCTGTTCTGCCTCTCTGGTGGCTGGAAGGCTGCTGGTTTTCAAAGATACTGTGAATCTGGGAAAGGAGGATAGAAATAGGCCAGGTTAAAATGCGAAAACCCTACCGTTGTTACCAAGGTTTAGCAGGTTTTGTTTGTTTTGATGAATGAATGTTCCTCAGATTGTTGCAAGCCTTGGGTTAATTTCCAGAGTTCTGAAAAAATTAATCTTGACAATTTTTGCCAGGGTTTTTGTTGCTTTTTGGAAGAGCGAATTTATGGAGGTCCTTACTCTGCCACTCCAGAAGTCCTGCTCCTAAATATAACATTTTAACTATGCTTTGATGTACTGTGGGTCCATTCCTTTTTCACTGTCATCACTCCCTTTCACATTCTCTCCAATGTACTTTAATGGAAAAAGTTCAAGATTTGAAATGAGAAGATTTGAGTTTGAATCTCCACTATGCCACTTACTAGACATGTGACTTCAGAGATTTAGCTTCTCTGAGGCTATGTGTGCTGATAGAAGATGCAAAACTTAATATCTCCCTCACAAAGATGTAGTGAGGATCAAACAATGTGTGAAAATTACTAGCATGTTACCTGTTACTTCATAGACATTCAAAAATATTAGTTTAATCATCTATTTCTCCTTAAATCTTCTATCACCAGCCTGGCCACAGTAGTCAAAAATGACCACTGATTACATTTTGACACAGAGCACAAAAGTACTTTGGCTAGCACATTCATTCTACTGAATGTGACAGCAAGTGAGTACTTTATGTTTGTATTATCTGATGCAAGGAAAAGAAAAGATAATTGAGCACTCAGGTAACCTTTACCAACTGGGAGTCAGCATGTAAGATTAAACTTACTTGCACTCACTTTCTTGGACACTAATACCACTAATACCAAGAGATATTAATAGATATTTCACCAAAAAAGGATTCTATGGCCAGATATATTTTTTAAATTGTGAACTAAACAGTTTTACCTATCAAAGAAACCTTGCTTTTTTTTTTGGAGATCAAAGGCTATATCCAAATAATTATCGCATAGGTAACCCTATTCCACTGTTTGCTAAAGCATGTTCTACTTAACACTGGACCTGTACTCTCAGGAGGAAGTGGGTATGGGGGAGGTAATTCCATAGTCAAGGAAGTTTGGGGAATGGAACATAATATAGTTTCTCTTAGAGGGTCACAATGCACATAAAATCATTAAAGGCTTTAAGACATCTTTTGATAAAGGAGTGTTTAATTCAGCATTTAAAGAAGTATATTTGACTATGGAATTCTTTTTTGTGTGACACCTATGAATGTCCCTCAGAACTAGTTTTTAATAAAGGCATTAAAAATACATTTTATTTCACATGCTTATTCCCACTTGGTAGTGCTGATTGGGAAGGATTCTGAAGCAGTGTCTAGGCTCAGCCAGAAAAAGTTTAGTGACTGACGAGCCATGGGCTTATGGGGCATAGCGCTGGGGGAGCAGTGGGTGCAATGCTTTCCTCCCCTTGCCATCCCTGGTTCCTGGGAACATAGTAACGGAAATGGGAAATCCTATCAATTAAATTCCAGCACTACATAGATTCTGTCATTATGTGGATTATTTTTATTGCTGGAATGGAAAGAATGCTCATAATTAACCTACATGCAGCCTATAAGTTATCAAGTAATTTCAGAGTGAAAGTAATTTTATAGTAAAACGTCATTAAAATTGAATGTATTATCTTTTTGGCTAATTTAGGTACCACAACTATTTTTCAGTTCTTATTAAAATTACTTTTTTCCTAAAATGTGTCAGTGCACTTTTTAGCTACTAGTTTATTCCACGATAACGAGTATTGTAACAGAGTTTCAGACTTACTATGAACACTGTTTACTGTATAATGTAGATTAAATCTGTGCTTAAATCAAGTTATGCATTTGTTTCTAATCTTTGACAGTCTTCATTCTATGTACATGTAATTTATTTTTCCTTAAATAAAAAAATTTTAACTTTTATTTGAGATTTGACTTAATCTTCATTTTTAAAATAATGTCTATAATTTTGTGATTTTATATTCTAGGCCTCTTAGAAACAAAAAAAGTTGGAAAGTTTCTTTTTTTAGCTATTTTAAAATAAAATCTCAGCTACATTATAGGACTTTCGTGTATAATAACATTCTCTCAGTTCAGGTTTAACACCTAACCTGAAATTACCAGGTTATGGTTTTATCCTTCTTGCCAGCTTTGGAAGCCGGTAAAACAATCTTTGTTGTTGTCCAGAGTTACAATGCTGATTGAATTTTCTGACAAATATTTTTACTTTACAACGCTTTGTTCTTCAACTAGAAATTTTGTGATCTACCTTTTAACATACAGAGAGAAGAAATTTCACTATTAAGACGAGCATTTAGCAGTAACACAAATTAACTGCTCTAATAACAATTTTCTTCCTTGATCAGATGTAAATTGAAGTTGCAGCAGAAAACGATGTCTCTGTGGTCCTGGGTCAATCAACCCAGTGAACTGAGTAAATTCACTAATCCTCTTTTTGAAGCCAACAATTTTGTCATCTGGCCCTCAGTTGCTCCACAGAGTCTTCAGCTATGGGAAGGTAAACTGTGCATCATTTTCAAACTATTTATTAATGTTCTTTTTACTGTCTGTGGGTATATGCTGTTCTTTATATTTGAATATGAGGAGGTGGGCCTCTCCCTGAGACCTGTGTGTAATTGTTTACATGTTGCTGTAAAAAAAATTAGCATAGTGCACTTACAAAAATACTTTGAGGGAAGAGGGCATAGTTGGCAGAGGTAGAAGGTGCACTTTATTTGCATAAAAACATGGTATAAAATACTGTTTAGTTTCTTTTTAATCATTTTGAAGGTAGAGAGTACATTTTTATTCATCTTTGTATTAAAGATCTTAAGTCCTACACACAAGAATGATGATATTTGGTAAATTTATCTGAATTATTATAAATGTCACTTATACTGTGTTCTAATACGCTGTGTTCTCCAGGGCTATTCATGTATGGAGATTTATTTGCCCGTTATGTTGGCAGATTGCTTTGCTTCCTGTTTGAAATTGAGTCTGTTTCTGTGTCTTCTTGGGATGTCATCTGTCACATCTCATTTGTCTTGGTATATCTACCTTTAAATGCTTCCTTTTACTTCAGTTTATGCTTCTAATCTTATCTGTTGAGGTATTCCCTAGTTAGGATTGTGGGAAAATGGGCTTAGATAGTCTCAGTGAGCTTTCATGCTTTAATTTGGTGAAGTAATTTTGGCTGCTCAGAACTTTGCTTGCTTTCTTAGTTGTTGTAGACAGTCACAAGTGGAGGATAAACAACCTCTTAAATGAGAGATTACAGCTCTTATTTAAGACTCCTGGGATAATTTACCTAAAAGCCACTGCCACATTTAACAACTGAAATGAGAGTACATAGCTACTTGAGAGAAATCCAAATTTGAAAGTTGGAGGGCCTGCCCAAAGGATAATTCAACTAGCTTTTATCAAACCTTACTGAGAGTTTAGGAATTAAGTGATAGAATGAAATCTTTATTGTTACATGAATGAATTCCGATCACCCCACTAAGAACAGTTTTTGTGTTTAGTTCCTCTTTAACTTATAGCGGGAAGAAATCCTACATTAGGTAAAATCTTTTTCTGGTTGATATGTGTATTATATAGAAGCCCTGGTGGTACAACAGTTAAGTACTTGTGCAGGCTGGCAGTTCAGGCCCACCCAGTGTCTCTGTGGAAGAAAGACCA
Source organism: Dugong dugon (assembly GCA_030035585.1). Lineage (NCBI taxonomy): Eukaryota > Metazoa > Chordata > Mammalia > Sirenia > Dugongidae > Dugong > Dugong dugon. Next base: position 39,942,851 of record CM057476.1, on the reverse strand, counting down.
GTTATCTGCTCCCATAAAGATTACAGCCAAGAAAACCCCATGGGGCAGTTCTGTTCAGTCACATGGGGCCACTATGAGTTAGAATTGACTCAATAGCACCTAACAACATATGTATTATATAATGAGGGTACTCTTTGGCCTTAAAACATCTCTCAGCTGTTTACATTTACATCGTAGTTAACCATTAATATTAAATAATTCCTGTATTGAAGAATATGTTTTTAAAAATAAAAAAACCAAAGTCCGTTGCCATCAAGTTAGTTTGGACTCACAGCGACCCTATAGGACAGAATAGAACTGCCCTATTAGGGTTTCCAAGCTGTAAATCTTTACGGAAGCAGACTTCCACCTGTTTCTCCCGTGGAGCAGCTGGTAGGTTCCAATGCTGACCTTTCATTTAGCAGCTGAGCACTTAAGCACTGTGCCACCAGGGCGCCCTGTTTTCAAAAATACTCTCATATAATAGACAAACCAACACAGGCCAATTAATCAATCATTAAGCTATGTTTCTATTTACCCTCTGGTAGAGACTAACGTTAGGGTATATATAGAAGGACTTATTAGGGCTGGGACAGTTTGGTTTATAGGACGTGTTTTAACGAATCATAAAACCTTTGTGAACTTGCCAGCTACTGACATGTTGCAGCATAGTAAGTTTGAGTATCTCCTTACTGAAATAACTTGAAGCCATTATTTTGGGGATGATACAGTTAACATAGGTCTAGGTAAAGGAGAAAATGTCTCCGTTTCGTTCATAATCAAATGATATTATTATTACTATTATTTGGAGAAAGAATCAATTGCCTGCAGAACTGAAAAACTGTTTCTCAAGTGACAGAGCACACAAGCAAGCAAGCTGAAGTTTAGGATTATAAATTACAGTTTATTTGGTTCTGCTTTTACTGTAATTCACTTTTCCAGTGAAGATAATTTCACACATTCTCTTACAGGTTTGGGTAAAGTTCTATAACTTAAAAAAAAAAAAAAAATTTATAATGTAAAACTGGAAAGTTTGATGCAAATTATCAGCTGCTTTTTCTGAATATAAGGTATAAAAACACAGAACGGGATTTTAATCTATTTGGTAATTTTTTAGGTTTTTTTTTTTAAGAATTAACGAGCGTGTACACAGACATAGTGTCTCTGGAATACTGTATTAATTGCACTCTTTCAGGATATTAAGATTCCTGTATATTTTAGAGTATAGTAAAACATATCTGAGTTGTAAGTAAAAAATAATGTATAATGCATGGAATTAGATATTATCCACAAGTATAATGTTAAGCCATGGTATACCTCTTTCTCCTGTCTCTTTCCATTTCCCGGATTCATTAGGCATTTTCCTACGTTGGAACAGATCCTCCAAGTATTTGGATGAAGCTCATGAAGAAATGGTTAACATCATTGAATATAACAAGGAATTACAAGCAAAAGTAAATATCCTTAGGAGGCAGTTGGCAGAACTGGAAACAGGGGATGGGATGAAGGAGAGCCCCTAGAAGATCCTCCCCACACACACACACACTCTTCAGAGAGCCCTCCTGGACCTGTATTCCACCTGTCTCTCCTTTGCCCTTCAGTTCACTTTTACACAACAGCCTTGAACTTAGGGCTTAAGATGTGGGAACCCTCTACTGTAATGGATTCCTTGATACTTTATTATATTAATGAAACTTACTGTAATTACTCATGTTTCATGTGGCCTGTTAGGCCTCTTCACTTAGGGAGAAGGAAGGAGGTGCTAGTCATTTTATTTTATGTGAAATAGGTGACTTATTTAATGACATTTGTGTTATACACCATTTCATAAGTTTTTATCTCTGCGTACACTTTCCAAACAGTGCTCCAAAACAGTCAAGGATATGGTTAATCTTTTTAGGAAATATTTATTGATTTTAAAAAAAGGATTGGACTTTTAAGCACCCTGGGTATAGAAATATTTTTCAAAACTGAAACAGTTAATAAACCAAGGAATTTTATGTTTAACATGCCATTTCCAATATTATCTTTGCCACATGAGATAGCCATTCTCTTTAAAATAGTTTTGGACCAGTGAAGCTGAATTGATTCTCATTCTAGTTTGTCAAGAAAGGAAAATCTAAATGCTTATTCTAGATAAATTACTTTTGTAGGGGTAACAGGTATAGTCCTCTTATATTTACATTAAGAATAATTAAATTTAGTTTAACAGTAGACACTAAAAGTATGTGCAATATGGAGTTAAGGTAGGAATTTGTTACTGATATGGTATTGTTACTATCGAATTGGTTTTTTAGGTCTTTAACCATATATATTAAATGTGTGTTAAATGCTGCATGTAAAATTAAGCCATCATTTAGAATAGGTGTTAGTTTGTTATAAAATTAGCTTCAAACAAAATATGGTTTTCTTAAATGAGAGATGCACTGTCCTTGTCTGAAGTTCTGTGTGTGTTACTGTGTTTTGTTTATTTTTAATTATGCTAAGAGTTTACTAAGGTTAAAAATTCCATGTTGGCTTAAGCCTTTTGCAAATTTATCTTGATGCCACTGATGTCCATTATGTATTAGACAAATATAGTTTAAGGGGAGGGGGAGGTTTATGAATATGATGCAGCTCTGTGTTTTAAATTTCAAGAACAGATTTGAAATGTTTCATTATTATAGAAACAGTAAAGGCTGTGTTTATGCTATACTAGTTTGTTATGCCTATAACTCAAAAAGTTTGTGGTTCAGTATTTTCCACATAGGTTTCTGTTTTATCACACTGTTCATTTTAGCAAATACTATCAATTCTACTTTTCCTTTAAAAGGATAATTGAAGATTAATTTTTAACACCATTTCCACATAATCTATATATAACTGTTTCAGTGTATAAAACACCAAAACTGAACCTTGTTTTCAAGCTATATATTGAGCTAAAAATATAATTTTAAAAACTAACCTTTAGCAAAATCCATGGCCTTAGAAACTGGCAAATACTTTCCATCTTCAGTTGCCCAAGCATCATCTTTTTCTGCTTCCTCAGACTTACAGCAAAAGGCTAGGTAACATTCCATAGTCAAATTCTCTTTTGGTAAGTTTGTGTGCTTTCTTCTCTAAGCTCAGTTTTATTCTCAGTTTATTTTCCTGCCTGAGTTATGAATCATAAAGCCCTCATTAGAAGGCTTACACAAGGAGCATAAGCAATGATATAACTTTCTATAGAGATTTCTGTATTAGGTTAAATAACTATATTACTTAAAAGAGGAAACACTCTAGCTTCTTTGTGGCCCCTCAGAATTGCTTGTCGCATCTATTTATGCAGTTGGCCTTTTTGCTTTTCCTATTTTGTCTCAAGACTAGATATGAAGAAGCTTTTTTCTTCTCAGTTAATGGACCCATAAGGAAAATCATGTAGAGATTTTTAAGTGATTCTTTGGAAGTGACTCCCACTGATTAGATTGATTGGCCCTAGGGCTCCCATAGTTGGGAACTTTGAAGGGAGTTTCTGATAGACTTGGTCATGGAGAAACTGTTTAACATCAGTTTATACCTGTATTTCTGATGGACATTTTATGTGAGAGCCAGAGTAAAATAGTAGCATATTTAAATTTCTTTTTTCTTTCTCTAAGAGACAGATCTCTTAAGCTGTTTTGACAAGTTTGCATTTTAGTGTGAATTTATAGTTAGAGAATATCCAAACCCCAGAACTATTTAGAAGTAGTAAAAGCAACTTTGGTATCAATCAGTGCACTTTCAAAATGATCATTTAATGCAAATATTAGGGCTTTCACAAATGTGAAGAACTCTGTCATAAACAAGTACACTATCAATATAATTTGGAAGAGGGTTTTGGTAATACTATTAAGTTACCACTCCCTTGCACGAGAATAAATAAAATGGATAAACTCAGGAGAAGGTACTTGCTAAACAGTAAATTCGGAGAACTGTTTTTGATAAATGTGGCTTTAAGAACTTTATTAAAGAGAATGGTGGCAATAATAGTAAGCAAGAGATTGCCCCATAGGAACCAGTAATAATCAAGTGAGATAATTAAGTTCATTTATGTTAGACATCATGTTAGGTATCTTCTGAATTCATTTGATACTGAAGGCTGGTTTACATGGGATGCAAAAAGTAGGCCCCACAAGAATATTTTTTAAAATGTAAAGAATTGCTACAATCTTCTATCAAGATCACAAGGATCCTTAGATTTAAATTGAGGGCCAAGTTCTTCCTGTTCTAATCTTGTGTACCTCCCTCTACCTTTGCCTTTCTACTTCCTTGCCTTTCATATAAGTCCTAAATCTTAAAAAATGTTTTTCGTTTTTGCCAAGAGAAAGAAGCCTCTGTTGACTTTGAGTCCTTGGTTGCCTTTTTAATTAATAAATAAGTTTTACAAATCAGAAGAATGTAGTTGGTTGATTGTGTAAAAAAATTTTTAACTTCTTTTGTGGCACAACTTTTCAGTAATTATTTGCATAGTGAAAATTTGTCATTTTCATTTTACTAAATGGGAAGAAAACAAGCAGAAATTGTACAATCTAATAGCAAGTTTGAACAGTCTGTTAGATTTTAAAATTATTTTTGGAAAATTTTGGAAGACAATTGACATTCATTTAAGACCCCATGTGGGGGAGTTTAAAACTTGTGTTTGATCTCTGAGGCCTGATTAACAGAGGTGGGATCTCACTGTTTTTCGTTTTAAGGGATAAAATTCAGTGGGATTTTAGTGTTTGATTCACTCAGTATGTTTGGTTTATGTTAAATTTTAAAAAAATTAGTATCATGGAAAAGATGAGACCAATAGTTTAGTCTCTTGAAGTGATAAAATAGAAAGGACATTTTGCTGCATTTTAAAAGTCTGCTTAAATACGTAACTGTTGTAATTATCTGGTTTCGTAAATATTTTAATTGTCAGTCTTAAGTAGGCCGTCAGATTAGCTTATTATCAGACCTTAACCTGAGGCAGAATTTTGGTGGTTGCCCACTGAGTCTTCCAAATTGAATGAATGAGCATTCTTTATCAGAAAGGTATTTCCTGGACAAAAAATGGTTAATATTTAGAATAGTTGATCCCCTCCTGTAGAACCTTTTAAATTTACCAGAGAATAAAGTGATTAGTACATCTGATACAGGTTTATGCTATACCTCAAGACAACATAGATTAGTTATTTCTTATTCTTTAATATGGGTCAGATCTTTTCTTTTCCCTCCAGAGCTGGTATGCTAAGTTATTTATTATGAGATAGTGTTTTTATGTAATTCATTGTCTTAACAAAAAACATTAAAAGACTAATTTCTCCAGTAATATTTATTCTAAGATGATATGAAATGCCTATTTTCTGTTTTCTAGTTTTTATTTTCTTTAATAAAACTTCTTCTGCATTTACTGAGTCTTTTTAATCCAGTATCTACAGCGTCTTCTTCCTTTGAACCATAGCCTGGAAAAGATCCTCTGAAACTACAGGACTAGATTTTTAAAAGTTTGAACTTGTTATCTAAATTCCCTTTTCAGAAACCTAAAGGCCTATCTTTTGAACTGCATGCCTAATTACAGTTTGTGCTTAATTTAGTGGACGATAATGGGACTCATTGTAGACACTACATTGTCCTGAAAAGTAACTCCTGATGAAAGTTTACTGGCTTCTCAGCCATTGTGTTCACTTATCTGCAAGTCTAAGGATTAACTATATTTGTCATTTGCAATAAAATTGAGTTGTGCAACACTGCCTTGTGTCTGTCTGAGCAAGAAATTTGCTTCACTCTTAAAATGCACATATCTTTGGAGAGGTGGATTATTCTACACAAATACTCTGTGAATTCTATTGGTTAGAATCCCTATAGATCTATTACCATCTACACTAAAAATGTACTTGCACAACTTAGTTAAAAAAGAAGAATGTGTTTCATCAATAGCCGGGTATTTGGATTGTTCTCTTGATATATTTGAATGTGACTCTTGGATTCAGGTGCACTATACAAAATTATACAAAATTGCACTGTATGACAAATGTGTCTATAATGTATGCTTTGCTAAGACCTCAAGAGTGCTTAATGTACAGGCTTCTACATTGTGAACCTGTCTGTATATACCTGTCTTAGGGAAAAATTCTGAACTTTTGTTAAGTCTGAATATTATTTATAATGTTCACTAAGTGTTAAGTTCACTTATGTTCTAAAATTAGAATCATTCACCTTGAGCTTGCTGCTTGTCAAGCTTGGTTTTACTGAATCAAGAAACTGTCTTGTTGAATGTGGTACTGTTATCTTAGTTTGTGATATTTGTGTATGGTGTTTTCCCTCTGCCTCAGAGGACTGTTGCACAGATACTAGTGTTAAATTTCTGTAGACAGTGGTAATAAAGTTTGAATATATTCAAATCCTGATAAAGTAAATCTGTAGGCTGGATTTTTTTTTTAATTTGTGAAGGGTCGACAATATCTCAATTACAACTGCTATATTTTTTGTACTTTATATTTTGAAAAATTCATATCTGCAAACAGAAAGTTACAAAACAGTACATTGACTTTCCATATACCCTTCATTTAGATTGAATGATTGTTAACATTTTTTCACATTTACTTTAACTCTTTGTATGGGTATGTGTTTTTACTATTATTATTGTGCTGAAACATTTGAGAGTAAGCTGCAGACATCATAACCCTTTCCCCTACATACCTCACAAGTGTTCCCTAAGAATAATAGTATTTACTGTACTGTTACTACCCACTCACTAATAGTATGTGTTGATACAAATTCATGATAGAGAAGGGAAGGCTCTTTCTTAGAGTAGAATGCCATTCTTGCTTTGTAGAAAGAATGATGAAATTAGAAAATGACAATCATCACAATAATAATTGATTTATCATCATCAGTGGGTGCTAAAACTTGAGCAGGTAAAAGTTTGTGAAGAACAGAATGTTTACATAGTCAAAGTATCTTCCTACAAAATACTTATTAATTACAAGCAGGAAAATAGTAACTTTACAGTGAAGGAATCTGATAAATATCACTTTATCCAAGCAGAAGTTAACCTCACTAATAGTGGGACATAATATGTGCCTTCTAATCTGATCCACTGAAAAAGGCATCACTTTTGTAGGATTTTTACCAAAAACAAACAAAAAACCTGAATCTAATTATGAGGGAGCATCAGACAAACTTAAATTGAGGCATATTTTACAAAATAATGTCTATAATCTAAAAACTACTAAATTCATGGAAGAAAAGGAACGACTGAAACCTTTTTGTAAGTTTGAAGTTATTTCAAAATAAAACGTAAAAGCAAATCATGGGTAGCAAGCAGCATCCATACAAAGCTAAAAAAGTAAAAGAATCAAAATATTTCAGCTGATGAAAATTACAACCTAATAAATGAAGCAGAAGAAAAGTAATACATTCCAAAAGGAACACTTTTAAACAAAACTTTCAGATATGAAAAAACACCTCAAATGATAAATTACAAAACTCAGAACAGAAATAGATGCCCCCCCCCCCCCCCCCACTAAAAAAAAAGGTGCAGGTAGGAAATTAGTTGAATGAACTCAGGAAAGAAATTGCTGAACAAAGAGAAAGTCATATTAAAGACTAAATTACAAGATGTCCAAAGGGGAATAGTTTCAACTGAAATTTATTAAAGGGCACTGTGATGGTTAGGGTTGTGTGTCAACTTGGCTGGGTCATTCTCCTCTGTGGTTTGGCAGTTATGATGTAGTTTTGCAGCTTTTTAGTGATGTAATCGCCTCCATAACGAGATCTGCTATAATGTGATCACCTCCATGATGAGATCTGTTGTGAGCAGCCAGTCACTTGAAAGGGAGTTCCTTTAGGGGTGTGATCTGCATCCGATATAGGTGGGCTTTCTGGCAAGGCTTGCTGGCTTTCACTCGCTCTGGATCCTGCAGCTGGTTTCTGTTTATCTGACCTCCAGTTCTTGGGACTTCAGCTAGCAGCTTACCTGCTGTCTTAGCGGCTGATGTTAGATTCGCCAGCACCTGTGGCTACATGAATCAGCGGAAGCCTCCAGCTTGACCCACGGACTTGGGACTTTACAGCTTCTTCAACTGCATGAGCCATTTCCTTGATATAAATCTCTATATATATATCGAAAAGCCAAGAGATTGAAAATAATGAGCAAAAAAGATCAGAGAGAAAGTGATACAGAGGACACAAAGAAGAGCCATCATATGAATAATTGGAGTCCCTTAAGAAGAAAAATGAAATAATGGAACAGAACTAATATTTAAACCTATAATCCAAGAAAAGTTTCCAAAAAGAAGATGTGAGTGGAATTGGACCCAGATTGGTCAACCCTAGAAAAACTATTAGACTTTATAGTCTAAGACATATCCTAGTAAAACTATTGGACTTTAAAGACGAAGAGGGAAAAAATCCCCAGGGCCTCTAGGCAAAACAGATGAAGTCACTTAAATTCAGGTTGCTATTAAAGTTTTCAACAACAACATACAAATTAAGACAATAGAACAGCATTTTCAAGGAATACAAGGAAAGAAATTATGAGCCAAGGATTTTATATTTAGCCAACCTGTACCTTAAGAATCAAAGATATTGAAAAAGATTTTAAACATGCAACAACTCAGGGAATCCTGTGATCAAGTGTGGTTCCTGAGGAATTTGTGAAAGGACTAGTTTCATCTAATTAAGAGGTGACTGGAGAAATTTCAGCAAAAGGGCTGATGGTTAGCCCTAAATGTGTTTTAAACGTAGATGGAAGACTAAACCAAAGATAGAGACATGAGACGAAGAATAGTAGGTAGATACTATGTATTTTGACAATTTAGAAATAATGCAATTTTTAAAATAAGAGAAAAAGGAGAAAGAATAAGCGCATTGATTGCCATATAACTAATAGGTGGGATTCAAAGGTATTTAAACCTAACAAATCATTGTAGAAGGCTTAAGGAAGAAAGGGTCTATGGACATTATAAACAATATTACAAAGATAAATCTATAAAAAATGCAACTCTTACACCCAAAGAAATTTTTAAAACCACAAAACAGGCAACATAAATACAGTAAATATATATGACATATATATAACAATTTATATTTAGCATATAAATATAACTGTATACATAGTAAGGAGCCCTTGTGGCACAGTGGTTAAGAGTTTAGACTGCTAACCAAAAGGTCAGCAGTTCGAATCCACTAGCTGCTCCTTGGAAATCCTGTGGAGCAGTTCTACCCTGTCCTATAGGGTGGCTATAAGTCAGAATCAACTTGACGGCAATGGATCTTGGTTTTTTATACATAAGAAAATAATGACAGTTGAAACCAAACATCAGTCATATCAATAAATGTGAATGGACTTAATTCATCTATTTTAAGAAAAGATCTTCAACTTGGTTTGTAAAGCAAAACCCAATATGCTATATACAAGAGACAGAACTAAAAGTAACTCAGGTTAAAAATAAAGGGATGGTGCACTAGTCAGGGTTCAATAAGAAGCAGACTGAGAGAGAACACCAGGGTTTGTTATAGGGATTTTACCTTACACAACTGTGGTAGCTAGTTACACAGTTTTTGTAAGGCTGTTTCCACATTTGATACTAGGAGCTTACAGTCCACAGGTCACGCAGTAGCAAAGGGAAGATAAAGTTGGGAAGATCAAGGACAAGCTGGAACTCACAAAGAGACAAAAATTTATGTCAGTTATTGTTGCTATTGACCTTAATGGTAGGAGTGTTCTACAGAACGGGGTCCTTTGTTGTGGAGGTAAACACACACACACACCTGGCCCAGGAATTGGAGAAGCTGAAGGAGGATCCAAGGAAAGATAGAGCAGTTGCAGACACAGCTGCTGAATCTCACCAAGAGGTGAGCCAGCAGATGAGCAACAATGTAGTAATTGAGCTACAAATGACGGCTGTTTCTTACTTACACCCTCCCAAGAGAATCTCACTTGTGGTCCATCCTAAGAAAGCCTACAGGAAAGGTAATTCTGGGAAATGTAGCTCAGCTTGTCCAACTTGACACATTACAAAAACACAATAAATGGGAAAAATATATACCAGGTGTCATGGATTGAATTGTGTATCCCAAAAATATCTGTCAACTTGGCTGGGTCATGATTCCCAATATTGAATGATTGATTTCACTATGTGTTATAAATCCTATCACTATGATGTAATAAAATGGATTAGCAGCAGTTATATTGATGAAATATACAAGATTAGATAGTGTCTTAAGCCAATCTCTTTTGAGATATAAAAGAGAGAAGCAAGTACAGAGACATGGGGACCTCATACCACCAAGAAAGCAGTGGCAGGAGCAGAGTGCGTGTCCTTTGCTCCCAGAACAAGGGAAGACTGATGAGAAAGACCTTCCTCCAGAGCTGACAGAGACAGACGACAGACTTCCTCTGGAGCTGATGCCCTGAATTTGGACTTCTAACCTACTAGACTGTGAGAGAATAAATTTCTCTTTTGTTGAAGCTGTCCGCTTGTGGTATTTCTGTTTAGCAGCACTAGATGACTAAAACATAAGGTAAATGGAACATGCCAAGTGTGTTCTTCCCTGTTGATATAATGCTGCAGCCACTTTTGAATGATCTTCAGCAAAATTTTACTTGTGTGTGGTATTAATGATATTGTTCAGTAATTTCCACATCCAGTTGGATCACCTTTCTTTGGAATAGGCATAAATATGGATCTCTTCCAGTCATTAACCAGGTAGCTGTCTTCCAAATTTCTCTACATAGATGAGAGATCATTTCCAGCGCTGCATCCGTTTGTTGAAACATCTCGGTATTCTGTTAATTCCTGGAGCCTTGTTTTTTGCCAATGCCTTCAATGCAGCTTGGACTTCTTCCTTCAGTACCATAGATTCCTGATCATATGCTACCTCCTGAAATGGTTGAACATCGACCAGTTCTTTTTGGTATAGTGACTCTGTGTATTCATTCTATCTTCTTTTGATGCTTCCTGCATTGTTTAATATTTTCCCTGTAGAATCCTTCAGTATTGCAACTCAAGGCTTGAATTTTTTCTTCAGTTTTTTCATCTTGAGAAATGCTGAGCATGTTCTTCCCTTTTGATTTTCTATCTCCAGGTCTTTGCAGATGTCATTATAATACTTCACTTTATCTTTCGAGCCATGCTTTGAAATCTTCTGTTCAGCTCTTTTACTTCATAATTTCTTCCTTTTGCTTTAGCTACTTGACGTTCAAGAGCAAGTTTCAGAGTCTCTTCTGACATCCATTTAGGTCTTTTCTTTCTCTCCTGTCTTTTTAATGACCTCTTTCTTTCTTCATGTATGATGTCCTTGTTGTCATTCCACAACTCGTCTGGTCTTCAGTCATTAGTGGTCAGTGCGTCAAATCTGTTCTTGAGATGGTCTCTAAATTCAGGGGATATACATCGTGCTTTGGTTCTCATGGACTTGTTCTAATTTTGTTCAGTTGCAACTTGAAATTGCATATGGGAAATTGATGGTCTGATCCGCAGTCGGCCCCGGCCTTGTTCTGACTGATGATATTGAGCTTTTCCATCATCTCTTTCCACAGATGTAGTTGATTTGATTCCTGTATATGCCACCTGGTGAGGTCCACATGTGTAGTTGCTGTTTATGTTGTTCAAAAAAAGGTATTTGCAATGAAGAAGTCATTGGTCTTGCAAAATCCTATCATGTGATCTCTGACATCATTTCTGTCACCCAGACCATATTTTCCAACTGCCAATCCTTTTATGTTTCCAACTTTTGCATTCCAATCACCAGTAATTATCAATGCATCCTGATTGTATGTTCCATCCATTTCGGACTGCAGAAGCTGGTAAAAATCTTCAATTTCTTCATCTTTGGCCTTAGTGGTTGGTGTGTAAATTTGAATAATAGTCGCATTAACTGGTCTTCCTTGTAGGCATATGGATATTATCTCATCACTGACAGCATAGTACTTCAGGATAGATCTTGAAATGTTCTTTTTAACGATGAATGCAACGCAATTCCTCTTCCAATCGTCATTCCCAGCATTGTAGACCATATGATTGATTCAAATGGCCAATACCAGTCCATTTCAGCTCACTAATGCCTAGGATATTGATGTTTATGCATTCAATTTCATTTTTGACGATTTCCAATTTTCCTAGATTCATACTTTGTACATTTCACCTTCTGATTATTAATAGATTTTTTCAGCTGAGTCTTCTCATTTTGAGTCATGCCACATTAGCAAATGAAGTTCCCGAAAGCTTGACTCCATCCATCATTAAGGTCGACTCTACTTTGAGGAGGCAGCTCTTCCCCAGTCGTCTTTTGAGTGCCTTCCAACCTTAGGGGCTCATCTTCCAACACTGTATCAGTGTTCCACTGCTATTCACAAGATTTTCACAGGCTAATTCTTTTCAGAAGTAGACGGCCAGGTCCTTCTTCCTAGTCTTGGTCTGGAAGCTCAGCTGAAACCTGTCCACCATGGGTGACCCTGCTGGTATTTGAATACCGGTGGCATAGCTTCCAGCATCACAGCAACACACAAGCTCCCACAGTACGACAAACTGACAGACACTTGGGGATAGTAGAATATATGCTTTTTCAATTCAAAATAGCCAATATCAGTCCATTTCAGCTCACTAATGCACAGGATATAGATCATCAAGCATTTCGTTTCATTTAACAACTTCCAATTTTCCTTGATTCATACTTCATACACTCCACTTTCGAGTTACTAACAGATGTTTGCAACTATTTATCTCATTCTAAGTCATGCGACATCAGCAAATGAAGGTCCCAAAAGCTTTATTCCATCCACATCATTAAGGTCAACTCTACTTTGAGGAGCCAGCTCTTCTCTAGTAGTATTTTGAGTGCCTTCCAACCTGAGAGGCTCATCTTCTAGCACTATATCAGACAATTTTCCACTGCTAGCATAAGGTTTTCATTGGCTAATTTTTTCAGAAGTAGATCACCAGGACCTTCTTCCTAGTATGCCTTAGTTGGGAAGGTTTGCTGAAATCAGTCCACCATCAGTTTTTGAAATACAAGTGAATTAAACGATGCAGGAGGGATCAAAACCAGATGGAAGGAATACACAGTCACTATATCAAAAAGAACTGGTCGACGTTCAACCATTTCAGAAGGTAGCATATGAACAAGAACCTATGGTACTGAAGGAAGAAGTCCAAGCTGCGCTGAAGGCATTGGCAAAAAACAAGGCTCCAGAAATTAACAGAATACCAACTGAGATGTTGGAACAAATGGATGTAGTGCTAGAGGGACTTATTCGTCTATGCCAAGAAATTTGGAAGACAGCTACCTGACCAATCGACTGGAAGAGATCCATATTTATGCCCATTCCAAAGAAAGGTAATCCAACAGAATGCAGAAATTATTGAACAATATCATTAATATCACATGCAAATAAAATTTTGCTGAAGATCATTCAAAAGCGGTTGAAGCAGTATATTGACAGGGAACTGCCAAATTCAAGCCAGATTCAGAAGAGGATGTGGAATAATGGATATCATTGCTGATGTCAAATGGATCTTGGCTGAAGGCAGAGAATACCAGAAAGATGTTTACCTGTGTTTTATTGACTACACAAAGGTATTTGACTATGTGGACCATAACAAATTATGAATAACATTGGTAAGATTGGGACTTCCAGAACACTTACTTGTGATCCTGTGAAACCTGTATATCGAACAAGTGACAGTCATTCAAATAGAACAAGGGGATTCTGTGTGGTTTAAAATCAGGAAAGTGTAGGTCAGGGCTGTATCCTTTTACCATACTTATTCAATTCAATCTGTATACTAAGCGAATAATCCAAGAAGCTGGACTATATGAAGAAGAACGTGGCATCAGGATTGGAGGAAGACTCATTAACAACCTGTGATATGCAGGTGACACAACCTTGCTTGCTAAAGTGAAGAACCTTGTAGCACTTACTGATGAAGATTAAAGACTACAGCCTTCAGTATGGATTGCACCTCAACGTGGAGAAAACAAAAATCCTCACAACTGGACCAGTAAGCAACATCATGATAAATGGAGAAAATATTGAAGCTGTCAAGGATTTCATTTACTTGGATCCACAATCAGTGCCCATGGAAGCAACAGTTAAGAAATCAAACACCATATCGTACTGGGCAAATCTGTGCAAAAGACCTCTTTAAAGTGTTAAAAAGCAAAGATGTCATTTTAAGAAGTAAGCTGCACCTGACCCATGCCATGGTATTTTCAATGGCCTCATATGGGTGCAAAAGCTGGACAATGAATAAGGAAAACCAAAGAATTGATGCCTTTGAATTGTGGTGTTGGCAAAGAATGTTAGATATACCATGGACTCCCAGAAGAATGAACAAATCTGTCTTGGAAGAAGTACAGCCAGAACACTCCTTAGAAGCGAGGATGGCAAGAATTCATCTCACTTACTTTGGACATGTTATCAACAGGGACCAGTCCCTGGAGGACATCATGCTCAGTAAAGTAGAGGGTCAGTGAAAAAGACGAGGCATAGGTGAGTGAGCACCTCCAGCACTGCATACATTGAAACATGTCAGCTGGTATTCTGTCAATTCCTGGAGCTTTGCTTTTTCCCAATACCTTCAGTGCAGCTTGGAGTTCTTCCTTCAGTACCATTGGTTCTTAATCATATGATACCTTCTGAAATGGTTAAATGTTGACAAATTCTAGATAAGTAATATGACTTATGTATTAATTCATTCAACTTTGCACAAATGCAATTTGATCAAATAGCAAACATTTTTCTAAATAAATTTTTTACCATTACAATAACAAACTTACCAGGAAACTTTTACACTTTATTCATTTAAAACAGTAATAATAGGAGGCAGGGCCTGTTGTCCCTCTTACAACTAAGACCAAAAAAAAAAAAACAAGCGAATTCAATTACATATGACAATCCAGGCGCCCTGATTATTAAAGACAAAGGTGAGGTGTTGACTGAATCTGGGGGTGGGGTGGGGGGGGAGGAGAGACAGTTCAGAAGTAGCGAAGAAGTGCCAGTCATGAGGTTGCCAGCACCTTGCTGTCTGGGTCTGCCGGCATAAGTGGGTTAGGCGAGCAGTAGTGTTTGGGCTACATTTCATCACGTGTGGTCCGGCGGCAGAGAGTCTACACAAGCCTCCAGACCTGGTAGAAGTGGTGCTGGACCTGCGAAAGTTAAGTGCAAGCTTCTAACCTACTAGGCAGGGTCAAAATAACCCCTCCCCCTCTGGGACTTTCACAGTGGAGAAGTGCCTCTTTCCCCTCACCCACTCCCCACTCCCCTCTGCTCGCCACAAGTCCAGCAGTATTCAACAACTGCCAAACTCCCTAAGCCTAATGCAGTGGTATCCAAGCCCAAACCAGACTCAAGGCTTTAAAAAAAAGACTCCAAGCCCCCTAAGCTGAGAACTCAAGAGGACTATCTGCGCCCAAACCAGTTTCGCAGTTTTAAAAAATCACCACGCCCCCTAAGCCGGGAACTCAGGGCAGGTACTGCCCCTTTGCCTAGGCACTGGCATAAGGGGTCCACAGACTTGTAGCGCCTTTCACCTCTGCCTAGACCTGTATGGGCCGATTCAACACCGCCTGCCTTATTAACATAAAACAACCAGGCATACACCTGACGTCTGTTTTCAACAGACGTGTGACATTTCACACCACCCTGCGCATTAAACAGGGACCTCACCCACCTACATCAGGGGTCTGAGGGCTAGCGGTATCATCTACTCCATCTAGCAGACCCCGACAGGGATCTGAGAATAATTGGTGCCTCCCAGTCCCTCCAGCCAACAGTACGGGGTGCCCAAGGACGGCTGCAAAACCCACCCCCTTATGTGTTCTAGGTGACAGGGACACGCCCTCCACGCAGGCATTCAGGGGCAGCCATCAGACCCCTGCCTTGCTCAGCACATACAACTTTCTGATGGTTCCCTGTTTTGGATCATGATCTTGCTATAGAATCTTTGATCAAAAATGCTCAGTAAATGGTCATTGGGTACCATCTGGTTTTTAAGATCCCAGGCAGTATGCAAACTAGAAAGTTGAATAGAAACAATAATATTAGGCCAATTGTCTAGAATAACCAATGAAACCATGACCCTAAGGTCTTTGAACCAAGGAAACAAATCTTACAAGGTGTTTGTCAATACATAAACAGCACCAGTAATGGCTTTTCATGAGCCTCAGCAGCAACTACATTCTGCAAAACTTCAGTTTGCACATTAATATAAATATAGCAACACTTATCTATTAAGGCACAAACTGTTCCTTGAGAGAACTAATAGGAAATCTAATGCTGTTCTATTTTTGTAAAATCATAGGTCAAACTTCAGACACTTATCTAGTTATGATAGTTATAACTTTGCTAAGTTTATCAACAGGGACTTCTAATTCAAGAGTTACAATATCTAAACCCACTAGATAATTTAGGAGAAAGGAAAATAATTTCTTATATCCAGAAAGTAGGACCTTAAAACATCAGCAATATTCCCACGTAAAAACCCACAATTTCCTTTAGTTTACTCAGTCTTACATAGTTAATTTCTGTTCATTTAGGAAATAATATTGGAGTTATTATTCTCTCTCTTTGAGCATAGAGAACGTGACCGAGCTGGAGCTGGGCTCACAAGGACTCACAAGGACACATCAACTGGGTCCTTGAGGTATAAAGACAATAGCTAAAATAATCTTGGAAAATATCTTTATGGGAAATTTTCACATAAAGCTAATCAAACAGAACAAAAAAGACTTTCCACTCTTTTTCTATTAGCATTTAGTGAATAGAAATTTGTTGGACCAAGGAAGACCCTCCTGACTGTCGTTACTGAAACCTGTACCAATGATTGTTAAGAAAGACAATTCAAAATGTAGGATCATGGTTTCTAGCCAATCTGAAAAGGTTAAGCTTTCCATGGTTTTGCCAGTTTGTAATGTTAACATACACTGAAGGCTCTATAACTGTTCTTTGGACTCAGGCAGACATTGCTGTGGCAACATGATTTTCCACTTTCCCATTCTCGCCTAATCTGTAATATTCTTCGGACTTGGGCAGACATGGCTGTGGCAGCATGCTTGTCCATTTTTCCCACTTTTATCTGTTCTGTGATATTTCCCTGGACTTGGGCAGACATGGCTCTGGCAGTGTGGTTGTCTGTTTCCCACTTTTGTCTTTTTGAATATATGCCAAATAAAACTTTTCTTTTTGCTTTATTCAACTTTGTGATGTTTTCCCCTACAACCTTGTTCTACGTGCTTCTGGGTCAGCCGCAGTCTGTGAACCCATCAGCTTCTGCATAAGAGTTCTGGAAACCTTGATTGAGTTTAGTCAGTCTTTTTTGCAAGTCTAATATAGTCCATCTTTTTGTTGACATTTTGGTCAAACGTTTTCAACAAATTAGCAAAGTAAAAACTTATCTGCAGATGACAAAACAATATGGCCACAATTAATTTATAAACATAACTCTTAATAGTGAAAGACCTGATAGAAGTTAATTACAAGAATAATGTAAAGGTCAAATAAAATCAGTTAAAAAAAACTTTAGATAAAAAATATTTCTAAATATAACCATTAACTGTATTTTTAAAGAACTCCAGATATAATACATAATAATCTTGAGACAAAATACCATATAGTCAGGATATACTAAGAGTATATTAAGATTATCAAATCTCTAAATACCTGAATAGTAATAAAAAACAAAAAAACTTCACAGGTAAATGATGTGAATTCCCCAATCAAACCATTGGCTTTGATGATGCTAGATTAAAAAAAAATAAATTTGTGACCAAGTTAACAATAAAGAAATAATAATAAAATTATGACATAATATTATGTGATTATTGTCTAATATTAGGCAAAAACATAAGAGCAAATACTAACCTATAAAGTTTAACCCAAAGAGTATCAGGCACTTCTCTTGATTTTGACAACACATTCTATATAGTTTATAACATGTTAAATAAACCCTTTTTATAAAAAATATTTGTGGCTTTCTATGAAGTTTTAGAGTTGTCAGGAGTTTATCGTAAGTTACCATGAAACAATACATAAGTTATTTAACCAAAGACCTTAAAGATAAAAACCTTAGCTTTTTTTTTTTTTTTTTTTCCCTAAAGCTATGTGGCTTGGTTTTTGACTCTGGAATCTTTTTCTAATGAGAGACCAAAACTTTGCCTTCGAGGCAGATTACACAAAGAATAAATTAACCCTTCAACTCAGAAATCAAAGAAAATTTTGTTATTTTAACAGCAAGAAACCTAATTCTTTGTTTTATATGCTACTTAACATTAAACCTCCTAAAAATCTCATAAATTAAACCATTAAACTTTAGTCAGACACATAAAACTTTCGATCATTATCATATAAATTTCTTTTTAACAAACTTTTTAAACGTCTTTTTTGCATACCTCTTACAGCGCATCCCTTTAAATGGCAAAAAATGAACTCACTCATTAGCAGACCTAAATATATATAAATATAACTTGGTCACAAATTTTTTTTTTTTTTAATCTAGCATCATCAAAGCCAATGGTTTGATTGGGGAATTCACATCATTTACCTATAAAGGTTTTTTTTTTTTTTTAAATTACTATTCAGGTATTTAGAGATTTTGATAATCCTAATATAGTCTTAGTATATATATCCTGACTATATGGTATTTTGTCTCAAGATTATTATATATTATATCTGAAGTTCTTTAAAAATACAGTTAATGGTTATATTTAGAAATATTTTCTAAAGTTTTTTTAACTGATTTTATTTGGCCTTTACATTATGCTTGTAATTAATTTCTATCAGGTCTTTCACTATTAAGATTTATGTTTATAAATTAATTGTGGCCATATTAAGTTTTGTGATCTGCAGATGAGTTTTTACTTTGCTGATTTTTTGATCCATATGTATCAACTATATATATATATATATGTCCTTTCTCTTGTGGCATAAAAAGCAAAAGTATATAAGCTTAAATTATGATAAATCTCTGTTAACTCAATTTAATATTATTAAGTTACCTGAAAGGTCTTTGAAATTATCTTAAGCCTGTATACCATAAAGCATAACTGTTGTTGAAAGAAAGTCTATTTAAACATTCTAAGTTTTCATTCAACTTTTACTATTTCCCTTATTTTTCCCATCTAATTTTAGCCCTTAACTGACTTTGGAAATCACAAAGGCTCTGTTCAATTGACCAGTTCATTGACATGAATATAACCTTAAATCTCTAGCTACTGTTGAAAATATTTTTCCAGGCCATTTCAGGTGTTTCACTGTGATTTCCATTTTTTGGCTTCTTAGTAATTGATATCCAACCAATTTCTGATAACTGTAGCAAAGCAGCAATTTGTCTTATCTTTTTTTTTTTTTTTTTTTTTGGTCTTAAAGGAAGTCTCCACCTAGGTAGAAGGGGTCTTTCAAAAGCTTCCCTGGAGCAACTGACCTTGGTGACTGGGGGCTGAGGAGGCTTGATCTTACCCCATCCTACCTACCTTTTAACTCATGGTAGAAGACAAGATTAGGTCACTCCAATTCTTTTACATATGTTTAAGTTGACCTAGGCATTTTAAAGGGCAAGAGATAACTTATTTCTTTCCCTTTACTATTCTGGAACTGCTACCTTTACTTTAAGACAAAATTATTCCTTTTTCCTTAAATAAAACGCATTTCATATAATATGTAGCTTAAGTTACTTAGAAAGGTTTTGCTTTTAAGATTGACATAGTATAGAACATAAAGATCTTACTGTACTTTTCAAATAGACCAATTTTATCAAAGTTTCTTTAAGTAGCTACTAACAGTCTAAATCATAAGACAGACACAAGACACAGTTGTTCTGGACGAGGAAAGAACTGAGATTCTAAGACAGTCTTATAAAATGAACAATTGTCAGCCATAGCCACCAATCTAATACAAGACAGAAATAGGCACAATGGTCTAGACCAGAAGCAAGCTCTCAGAACAAAAGGAGACAGAAAGACCACAGAAACTCACCACACAAAATAAGGATATGGGGATTCTAGTTTCTTAAAGTGTATATAGCAATTTTTGGTAAGATTGAGTCAATTCAATGGAAAAAACAGGTTCTAGATAAAACTTATTAACTTGCCAGAGCTGCAGATGGAGGAATATTAGACCTTTTGACAAAAGCTGAGCATCAAGCAAAATTTCCCTAAAGAGGAAAAGACAACACAAATCAAAGCTCATTTTCCCAAAGTGGTCACTGAAATTCCAAATTACTTCTAGTATACTCAGTTTATAGTGGTTTTAAATATGAAACCCAAACCAGTGTCTCCATAGCAGGGGGAAAATCTAGGCTCATTTATCAAAGATCTTAGACTGTAAGGCTTGAGTTTTGGGTTTCCTTGTTTTCGAACTTAACACATTCTGCTGGCTAGAGACCCAGTCTCTTAATTTAGGCCTTAAATATACTAGTTCCTCTGATTGGATAGTACTGATGATTTTAATTTCAACATTGTGATTCTTTACTAAGAAACTATATCATAAAACAGGTACAGAACGATTTTTCCCTTAAATTTCATAACACAGGTCAGAAGCTGCCATCTCCCCCTGAGATTTGGCAAAACAGAGCACTATTTTCCAGGTTTTCTCTGAGCCACAGAAAGAAACCTAGTGAGGAATGCCTCTGGGTTTGGACAGTGTTTTGCTTAGACCATGTGTACCTGCGCTGCATGAGAGTTGGCTTGCAGGTGGCAGGCAGCCTAATGCTCTATCCTGTCTTGTGACCAACTTATCCTGTCACGGGAATCTTTAACACTTGTGACGAGTGCTGGCGACCACCCTAATGGTTTTTACTGTCAACCCATGCCCCAATTTTTGCCATTTTATAGTGACCCAAAGCTCTTTGAAAATAGAATTACCTCTTCAATGTTCCAAACGCTGGAATCCAGACCTAAACTGCAGTTCACCAAAAGAGTTACTAAATGTCACTCTTAACCAAACAGTTCAAACAAAAATCTAAGAAAGATTCTCCTTAATCAACTAACTGGTTTTTCAAACAAATATGCCAAACAAAACTTAAGAAAACATGAGAAAGAGAACAACAAAAGAATAAGCAAAGGAGACTTGTGGGCAAAATGGTGCTCTAGGCAGAAGCACCACGCCATCCCTACACAGCAAACATCTGAAAAACTAAGCCCAACAGAGAATACTACAATCCTGAAACCCCAAAACATCAAATGAAGAGATAAAGAACTCAGCCAAGCACCAAATGGAGTGAGAAAACAGAGAACGGAGAGTGAGGAGAGATTCATGCAGAGGTTCCCTACTAGCTAACGCAGTGCAGATCTGCCATCTTGGACTCCTATCGGAGACCAGCAAACAGGGGGTATGAAAAAGCAGCCTCAGAATGTCCAGCAGAGACAAAACAACCGGTAATTTGTGATATACGCTTTCCCACCCCGAACACTTCTTCACCCCGACTCGGCCTCCTCTGCTTCCGTGGCCACAATCTCTTGACCGGGAAACACTGGCTGCTTGGATTACACACACCCGAACAGGCCGGCTTTCTGAGTGCCATTTGTTGACTGCTAGTGTTGCTTTTTTCCGCTTCTTTTGATTTCTTCCTTACCTCTCACCACCTCCCCCTCATTCACTCACATACCTGGCTCTGTGCACCAACTTTGCTTCTTCCTGAGGGACTGCAGAGCTCCAGTAATTTGTGATATACACTTTCCCACTACCTACCCTTCTTCAGCCACACTGGGCCCCCTCTGCTTCCTGCAGACACAGTATCTTTTTCGAGAAAAACCAGCCCACACTAGCTGGCTCTCTGAGTGTCATTTGTTGGCTGCTGGTGTTGCTTTTTTCTGCTTCTTTTGATTTCTTCCTTACCTCTCACCACCTCCCCCTCCTTTCGCTCAAATACCGGGCTCTGTGTGCCATCTTTGCTTCTTCCTGAGGGGCTGTGAAGCTCCATTCGAGTGTGGAGCTACTGCCCAGTCTGGGCTGCTGAGCAGATGGGACCCCGGGGCTTTTGTTTATTTGTTTGTTTTGAATTGCTTGTTTTTTTTTCTTTTCCTTTTGTTGAGCTGGGAGCCCTTTCTGGCCAGGCGGTGCTGCGTGGCAAGGAGACTTCCCACTCGGCTTGCACAGACATGCAGAAAGATCCCTGAGAGCATTTCTTTTTTCATTGGTTTTTTTTTTCTTTCTGTTTTTTGGGAGGCCCTTCTTGTTTTTTTTTTAAATTTGTTTTGGTTTCTTTTCCCTCTTTTTCCCTTTTTGTCTTTCTTCATTGCTCAGTTTCTCATCTCTCTATATCTTCCTTCTCTTTCTGTTCCCTGAATACCTGACATTGTATACCACTATGCCTTCTAGCCAGGCTGTACTGCAACACCTGAGAGCGATTCCCCAGACCTCATAGCTGCACTGGTGGGATCCCTGGGAACTTAGCAGTTCTTAACCTTTCAGATTTTTATTTATTTATTCTTTTCTTTTCTTCCTCTTAACCTTTTTGCTTTTCTCCATTTCACAGTCTCTTATCTCTACACTCCAACGGTAAGCTCCCCTAGCATTCTTTTTTCTTTGTATGTTTTTGGATCCTGTTCCTCTCTCCTCTCTCCCATATCCATCTTAGCTCCACACGTAACAATCCCCGCACTGCATCCTGCCTACCTGCACCATGTGCTTGACATCACACCACCAAGCAACACAGGCATGGCCTACTGGAACCAGCCCTATACTGATTACTGACCCACTCTGGTGGCTGTAGTAATTGCCACAAACAACCCATCCCAGTAATTCCTCTTCAGCTAGACCTTCCCTGCCATACCATATCTGAGTGACTGACCATGTCAATAGGAGAAGGAGGCGAAAAGTATTGTGCCCACAGATCAGCAAACAACAAAGAACACACAGTCCGCCTGCTAAGACATAGTCAAAATTAAAACAAAAAAAGGGACAAAACAAACAAATCTACAATCAATAAATGAGAAAAATAACTACTGAATTCCCTGAAGACAGCAGACAATATCAAAACATTTACAAAAACAGGACAGGATGGTTCCAGTAGGCATCCAAAATAAAACACAAGATGACTCTCCAGTGGAAGAAAATGCAGTAGAACTACCTGATAGGGAATTCAAATCTCTAATACTCAGAATTCTCCAAGAGCTGAGGTAAAAAGCTGACAAACATAAGGAAAAAATAGACAAATTCATGGAAAATACAGACAAAAAATTGGAAGAATTCAGGAAAATAATGCAGGAACAAAATGCCAAAATAAATTCACAACTAGAAATTATACAAAGACAACAAATAGAAATCCAAAAGACAAACAACAAGATTTCAGGAATGGACGCTGTCATAGAAGGGCTGAGAAGCAGATTTGAAACGGTGGAAGACAGGATCAGTGGAATTGAAGACAAACACTTGGATACAACTCTGTTTCAGGAAAACTCAGAAAAAAGAACAAAGAAAAATGAAGAGACCCTGAGAGTTATGTGGGACACAATCAAAAGCAAAAATTTTTGAGTGATTGGAATTCCAGAACAAGGGGAGAAAACAGAAAACACAGAGAGGATCATTGAAGAACTGCTTACAGAAAAGTTCCCCAATATCATGAAAGATGAAAAGCTGGCCATCCAAGAAGCTCAACGAACACCATACATGAGAGACCCCAAAAGAAAATCACCAAGGCATGTCATAATCACACTCGCCAAAACCAAAGACAGACAAAGAATCCTGAGAGCAGCTCATGAAAAACAAGAAGTCACATACACAGGAGAAACAATAAGACTAAGCTCAGATTATTCAGCAGAAACCATACAGGCAAGAAGGCAATGGGATGACATATATAAAATCTTGAAAGAAAAAAATTGCCAGCCAAGAATAATATATCCTGCAAAACTCTCACTTAAATTTGATGGTGAAATTAGGTCATTTCCAGATAAACAGAAATTAAGGGAATATGTAAAAGTCAAACCAAACTTACAAGAATTATTAAAGGGAGTTTCTTCGATCTGAGGACAAACAGCTTCAGCTCACTGGCAGAATCTAGGACACAGAATCGTACCTGCCAGATACGCATATAGGAAATGAACTCTCGAGGACTATCAAAAACCAAATGAAATACAACAGGGAACCAGAGCAGTCAATCAGTAAATGACAACAACATCAAAACAATAAAAGAGGGAATAAACGGCATAGGTATAGAACCTTCTAAGGGAGATGAAGGCAATGCGATACCAAGTAATGGTAGACTGCTTTAAATTTAGAAAGATAAGGGTAAAATTCATGATAACCACAAAGAAAGTTAACAAACATACTCATAAAAAAAAAGAGGAAAAACATAAAGTCTCGGCAAAAATAAAACCTACAAAAACAAAAGAAATAAAAAAAAATCTACAAACAAAAGTAAGTCAGCACAAAAGACTAAGAAGAACAAAGAAAACTTCACCACCAGAAAAAAAAGCACTAAAAAATGACAATGAATGTAAATGGACTCAATGCACCCATAAAGAGATGGAGAGTCACAGAGTGGCTAAGAAAACAGGATCCATCCATATGCAGTCTACAAGAGACACATCTTAGAAACAAAGATGTGAATTTCTTAAAAGTCAAAGGTTGGAAAAACATATATCAAGCTAACAACTACCAAAAAAGAGCAGGAGTGGCAATACTAATCTCAGATAAAATAGACTTTAAAACAAAATCTACCATAAAAGACAAAGAAGGACACTATATAATGATTCAGGGGACGATCCATCATGAACACATCACCATAATAAACATCTGCGCACCCAATGACAGGGCTCCAAAATACATAAAACAAACTCTAACAACACTGAAAAGAGAAATTGACAGTTCCACAATAATAGTAGAAGACTTCAACACAGCACTCTCAGTAAAGGACAGAACAACTAAGAAGAAACTCAACAAAGATACAGAAGACCTAAAGGACATAATCAGCCAACTTGACCTCATAAACATATATAGAACACTCCATCCAACTGCTGCAAAGTACACATTCTTTTCCAATGCACGTGGAACATTCTCCAGAATAGACCACATCTTAGGCCACAGAGCAATCCTCAACAAGATCCAAAACGTAGAGATAATTCAAAGTATCTTCTCTGACCACAACGCCATCAAGGTAGAAATTAACAATAGAAAGAGCAAGGAAAAAAAATTAATTACATGGAAACTGAATAATACCCTGCTTACACATTTCTGGGTAATATAAGAAATCAGAGATGGAATAAAAAAATTCCTAGAATCAAATGAGAATGAAAACACATCATACCAAAACCTTTGGGACACAGCAAAGGCAGTCCTCAGAGGACAACTTATAGCAATAGATGCACATATCAAAAAAGAAGAAAGGGACAAAATCAAAACATTAACTACGGAACTCAAACAAATAGAAAGAGAACAGCAAAAGAAAGCCCACAACCACTGGAAGAAAGGAAATAGTAAAGATCAGAGCAGAAATAAATGAAATAGAGAACAGAAAAACAACAGAAAGAACCAACAAAACCAAAAGTTGGTTCTTTGAAAGAATCAACAAAATCGACAAACCACTGGCCAGACTGACAAAAGAAAAACAGGAGAGGACACAAATAACCCAAATAAGAAATGAAATGGGGGACATTACAACAGACCCAAACGAAATAAAAAGGATTATAACAGAATAGTATGAAAAACTATACTCCAACAAATTTGAAAACCTACAGGAAATGGATAAATTTCTAGAAACACATGGCCTACCCAAACTACCACAATGTGACATTGAAAATCTGAACAGACCCATAACAAGAGAAGAGATTGAAAAGGTAATAAAAAAAACTCCCAACCAAAAAAACCCTGGCCGAGATGGCTTCACTGGAGAATCCTACAAAACATTTACAGAAGAGCTTGTACCAGTTCTACTCAAGCTATTTCAGAGCATAGAAGAGAAAGCAACACTTCCAAACTCATTCTATGAAGCCAGCATAATGCTGATACCAAAACCAGGCAAGGACTTCACAAAAAAAGAAAATTACAGACCAATATCTCTCATGAATATAGATACAAAAATTCTGAACAAAATTCTAGCCAATAGAACTCAGCATCATATCAAAAAAATAATACACCACGACCAAGTAGGATTCATACCAGGTATGCAAGGATGGTTCAACATTAGAAAATCAATCAACGTAATCCACCACATAAATAAAAGGATAGAAAAGAATCACATGATCATGTCAATTGACGCAGAAAAGGCATTTGACAAAGTCCAACACCCATTCCTGATAAAAACTCTCAATAAAATAGGTATAGAAGGGAAATTTCTCAACATGATGAAGGGCATCTTTAGAAAACCAGCGGCCAACATCATTCTTAATAGAGAGAGGCTGAAAACATTCCCCTTGAAAACAGGAACAAGACAAGGATGCCCTTTATCACCACTCCTATTTAACATTGTGCTGGAAGTTCTAGCTAGAGCAATAAGGCAAGAAAAAGAAATCAAGGGCATCCAAATTGGTAATGAAGAAGTTAAACTGTCCCTGTTTGCAGATACTATGATACTATACATAGAAAACCCTAAAGACTCCACGAGAAATCTACTGGAACTAATAGAAAGATTCAGCAGAGTAGCAGGATACAAGATAAACATTCAAAAATCAGTTGGATTCCTATACAGCAGTAAGGAGAACGATGAAAAGGAAATCAGGAAAACAACACCATTTTCAATAGCCCCTAAAAAGGTCAAATACTTAGGAATAAGTCTGACCAGGGATGTAAAAGACCTATACAAAGAAAACTACAAACCACTACTGCATGAAATCCAAAGGGATCTATATAAATGGAAGAACATACCATGCTCCTGGATAGGCAGACTCAACATTGTGAAAATGACAATTCTACCCAAAGCAATTTACAAATACAACGCAATCCCAATCCAAATACCAACAATAGTCTTCAAAGAGATGGAAAAACTAATCATTCACTTTATATGCAAAGGGAAGAAGCCCCGAATAAGTAAAGCACTGCTGAAGAAGAAGAATAAAGTTGGAGGACTCACACTATCTGACCTCAGAACCTGCTATACAGCCACGGTAGTCAAAACAGCCTGGTACTGGTACAACGACAGATACATTGACCAATGGAACAGAACTGAGAAGCCAGATGGAAATCCATCCACTTACGGTCACCTGATCTTCGACAAGGGCCCAAAGTCCATCAAATGGGGAAAAGACAGTCTTTTGAACAAATGGTGCTGGCAAAACTGGATATTCATCTGCCAAAAAATGAAACAGGTCCCATACCTCACACCGTATACAAAAACTACTTCAAAATGGATCGAAGAGCTGAATATAAAGCCTAAAACTATAAAGTTCATAGAAGAAAAAATAGGATCAACACTTCAGGCCTTAATACACGGCATTAAGAGGATACAAACCATAACCATCAACGTACAAACCCCAACAGATAAGCTAGATAACTGGGATCTTCTAAAAATCAAACACCTATGCTCTTCAAAAGACTTCACCAAAAGAGTAAAAAGAGAACCTACAGACTGGGAAAAAATTTTTGGACAGTACAAGTCAGACAAACATCTAATCTCCATAATCTACAAGAAAATCTAACACCTCTACAACAAAAAGACAAATAATCCTATTAAAAAATGGGCAAAGGAAATGAACAGACACTTCACCAAAGAAGACATTCAAATGGCCAACAGACACATGAGGAATTGCTCGCGATGACTAGCCATTAGAGAATTGCAAATTAAAACCACAATGAGATACCATCTCACCCCGGCATTACTGGCACGAATCCAAAACACTGGAAATAGAAAATGTTGGAGGGGCTGCGGGGAGATCGGAACTCTTATGCACTGCTGGTGGGAATGCAAAATGATACAACCATTTTCCAAAATCATATGGCGCTTCCTCAGAAAGCTAGAAATAGACATCCCATTCGATCCACCAATTCCACTCCTAGGAATATTTCCTAGAGAAATAAGAGTCGTCACTCAAATAGACACATGCACACCTATGTTCATGGCAGCATTGTTCACAATAGCAAAACGATGGAAACAACCTAGATGCCCATCAACAGATGAATGGATAAACAAAGTATGGTACATACACACAATGGAGTACTATGCAACGAGAAAGAACAACAATGAATCTGTGAAGCATCTCATAACATGGATGAAACTGGAGGACATTATGCTGAGTGAAATAAGTCAATCACAAAAGGACAAATATTGTAGGAGACCTCTATTGTAAAAAGCCATGAAAAAGTTCACACACAAAATGTAACAATCTTTGTTGGTTACCAGGGATGGGAGGGGTGGGGGGGAAATACTAAATAGGCAGTAGATAAGTGGTATCTTGGGTGAAGGGTGAGACAGTACACAATACAGGGGTAACTAGCACAACCTGTACAAGGAAAGGTCATGGAAGTCCCATAGACACATCCAAACTCCCTGAGGGACTGAATTGCTGGGCAAAGGCTGTGGGGACCATGGTCTTGGGGAACATCTAGCTCAATTGGCATAACACAGCTTATAAAGACAATGCTCTACATTCTACCTTGGTGACTAGTGTCTGGGGTCTTAAAAGCCTGTGAGCGGCCATCTAATATACTCCACTGGTCTCATCCTTTTGGGAGCAAGGGAGAATGAAGAGACCAGGATACAACGAAAAGATTAGTCCAAAGGACTAATGGACCACAGCTACCAAGGCCTCCACTGGACTGAGTCTAGTACAGCTAGATGGTGCCCGGCTACCACCACTGACTGCTCTGACCAGGATCACAACGGAGGGTTCTGGACAGAGCTGGAGAAGGACGTAGAACATAATTCTAACTCACAAAAAAAAAAGAAAAAAGTCCAGATTTACTGGTCTAAAGGAGACTGGAGAAACCTCGAGAGTATGGCCCCCAGACACCCTTTTAGCTCAGTGGTAAAGTTACCTCCGAGGTTCACTGTTCAGCCTGGGAGTGGACAGCCCCGTAAAACCAAATGAGACTAACGAGGTACAGGAATCCAGTGACAAGGGCCAGAAGGCAGAAGGGGTCAAGGAAGCTGGTGATAGGGAACCCAAGGTTGAGTAAGGATATTGATGTGTTGTGAGATTGTTAACCATTGTCATAGGGCAACATTTGTAGTAACTGTTAAATGAGAAACTATTTTGTTCTGTAAGCCTTCATCTTAAGTGAGAATAACAGCACAATTGGAAGAACATAGTCAATGTCACTGAACTGTGTATGTAGAAATTTTTGAAACGGTGTATCTTTGGCTATGTGTATTTTCACCAAAAAATAAATAAAAGGGTTGAGAATTTAGAGGGTTAATATGTTGTGGGGTTGTTAACCAATGTCGTAAACAACATGTGTACTACTGTTTCATGAGAAACTATTTGTTCTGTAAGCCTTCACCTGAAGTACAATAAAATATATATATAAAAAAAAATCTAAATGCATGCAGCAAAATTTTTCACTTAACAAAAATGACTAAAAATCTTCCTAACTAAATGTAAATAAGTAAAATTTCACTTGGGAGAAATTGGCTTTGTAGAAATCATGACCACAAAAGGAAATTCACAAGAGGAAAAATTATATTTAAATCTTAAATGAGAAAAAAAAAAAAAAACCTGATTGATGAATCAAATCTTCATTATAAAATTTAATGGAAAGTGGTCAAGTCGAAATAAAGTTTAGTAAAGTACAAATGAAAAGGAGGGACATGAAATTATTTATAGAAAATTGATTGCAGATTTAAATAGACTTAAGAAAAAACTTTTATTTCTATGCAATTAGATAATATAAATATACTTATAGCCATAAATTCCTAAATAATGAATGTCAAAAGATTATGTTTTTGTTTAAGAGACCGGCATGTGTCAAGAAGAATGAATAGCACATGCGTATCTATGCTTTCATTTTAAGATCCCAGTGTTTTAATCTAAAATACTACAGGAGAGGCTTGTTTTTGTGTAAAGACTACTAGGATTGCCTGGACAAGGACTTGTAACAAGAAGGACTAATAGAATTAAGGCCCAGGAAGGTTGTAAGTTACATCCCAAGCCACAACTTCTCCTCTGAGTTATAAAAAATGGTTGAAATGCTTTGTTATGTATATTCCACCACAATAAAAAATTTTAAAATTAAAAATAAGTAAATAAATAAAGCACCAAGGCTCCCCTTCCAGTTGCAGGACTAAGTGGTCTAGGACTACATTGTCCCGTGCAGTAGTCACTAGTCACATGTGGCTATTGAGCACTTGTAATGTGGCTAGTCAAAATTCAGATGTGCTGTAAGTGTAAAACACATATTGATTTTGAAGATACAGTAATAATAATAATAATGTGAAATATCTCATTAATAATTTTATATTGATTGCATGTTAAATTGTTAATATTTTAGATATGTTGGATTAAATAAAACAGGTTATTAAAGTTAATTGCAGCTTTTTCTATTTTTTAAAATGTGACTGGTAGAAAATTTTTAATTACCTATGTGGCTTATATTTGTGGCTTGCATTATATTTCTGCAGGTCAACACTGACCTAGAAGTTTCCAGCACAGAGTCAATGTAGGCTATGGGCACCCTCACCTTCTTGCACTTATAAAAAGCCAGTTCAAGGCCTCAGGATTGCTTAGACCTTTGCAGTTTTATACCTTCTGGCCCAGGGATAAAAGCAATGCTGGCAATGTCTAAAAGAAAATTGTCCAAACCTGGTTCAAACCTCCTTCTAGAAAGAAATGAACATTTCTGAAAAAAAAATCCTTAATTATTTGATTAAGACATGCTCTTAATCCAAGATGGTGGCTTAGTCACAGGCACCATAACATCACCCTGCACCAAAGACCAAAAAAAGCAAGCAAAACAGATGCAGATAACAATCCTGGAACCCTGAACATCAAAAAGGAAGTCTAAGAAGTGAACTGAACAATGACTGGAAGGAGAAACTGAATGAATGCAGTGAACAAGAAGTAACTGATTAGGTAATAATATTGAAATCATTATTCCCTGTCCTTGAGCATACAGAAAGGGACCCAGCTGGAGCTGGGCTCACAAGGACTCACAAGGACACATCAGCTGGGCCCTGAGGTAAAGACAATAGCTAGGATAATCTTGGAAATTATCTGTTAGGGAAGAAAATATCTTTTAGGGAAACTTTCACATATGCCAATCAAACAGAACACAAAAGACTTTCCACATCTTTTTCTATCATCTTT
Organism: Dugong dugon; assembly: GCA_030035585.1. Lineage (NCBI taxonomy): Eukaryota > Metazoa > Chordata > Mammalia > Sirenia > Dugongidae > Dugong > Dugong dugon. Next base: position 39,911,735 of record CM057476.1, on the reverse strand, counting down.
TAATGGATAGAAAATTATTGAACCAATGAAGACCCTCCTGACTGTCATTACTGAAACCTGTACCAATGATTGTTAAGAAAGACGATTCAAAATGTAGAATCACACTTTCTAGCCAATCTGTGAAAAGGTGAAGCTTTCAATGATTTTGCCCATTTGTGATGTTAATATATACTGAAGACTCTGTAATACTTTCCTTGGACTCGAGCAGACATGGCTGTGGCAGCATGCTTGTCCGTTTTCCCATTTTTGTCTGTTCTGTAATATTTCCTTGGATTCAGGCAGACATGGCTCTGGCAGCATGCTTGTCTGATTTCTCACTTTTGCCTTCTTGAGTATATGCTGAATAAAACTTCCTTTTTGCTTTACTAAACTTTGTGATGTTTTTTCCCTACAACAGTTAATGGCGGAGTGGTCAAGGATTTCTGAAACTATGAATCCAGTCAACCTCGAGGAGACCTGGACTGCAGAGGAGAAGCCACCAACAAGAGAGGTCCTATCTTCTGGATGCAAGTGTTCAAACTCCATGTCCCTTTGACACCAATGGGGTGAGCGTTCTTGGAAAACGAGCCTTTGCTTATTCTTTTTTTTTAATTGTACTTCAGGTGAAGGCTTACAGAACAAATAGTTTCTCATGAAACAGTAGTACACATGTTGTTTACGACATTGGTTAACAACCCCACAACATATTAACCCTCTAAATTCTCAACCCTTTTATTTATTTTTTGGTGAAAATACACATAGCCAAAGATACACCGTTTCAAAAATTTCTACATACACAGTTCAGTGACATTGACTATGTTCTTCCAATTGTGCTGTTATTCTCACTTAAGATGAAGGCTTACAGAACAAAATAGTTTCTCATTTAACAGTTACTACAAATGTTGCCCTATGACAATGGTTAACAATCTCACAACACATCAATATCCTTACTCAACCTTGGGTTCCCTATCACCAGCTTCCTTGACCCCTTCTGCCTTCTGGCCCTTGTCACTGGATTCCTGTACCTCGTTAGTCTCATTTGGTTTTACGGGGCTGTCCACTCCCAGGCTGAACAGTGAACCTCGGAGGTAACTTTACCACTGAGCTAAAAGGGTGTCTGGGGGCCATACTCTCGAGGTTTCTCCAGTCTCCTTTAGACCAGTAAATCTGGACTTTTTTCTTTTTTTTTTGTGAGTTAGAATTATGTTCTACATCCTTCTCCAGCTCTGTCCAGAACCCTCCGTTGTGATCCTGGTCAGAGCAGTCAGTGGTGGTAGCCGGGCACCATCTAGCTGTACTAGACTCAGTCCAGTGGAGGCCTTGGTAGCTGTGGTCCATTAGTCCTTTGGACTAATCTTTTCGTTGTATCCTGGTCTCTTCATTCTCCCTTGCTCCCAAAAGGATGAGACCAGTGGAGTATATTAGATGGCCGCTCACAGGCTTTTAAGACCCCAGACACTAGTCACCAAGGTAGAATGTAGAGCATTGTCTTTATAAGCTGTGTTATGCCAATTGAGCTAGATGTTCCCCAAGACCATGGTCCCCACAGCCTTTGCCCAGCAATTCAGTCCCTCAGGGAGTTTGGATGTGTCTATGGGACTTCCATGACCTTTCCTTGTACAGGTTGTGCTAGTTACCCCTGTATTATGTACTGTCTCACCCTTCACCCAAGATACCACTTATCTACTGCCTATTTAGTATTTCCCCCCCACCCCTCCCATCCCTGGTAACCAACAAAGATTGTTACATTTTGTGTGTGAACTTTTTCATGGCTTTTTACAATAGAGGTCTCCTACAATATTTGTCCTTTTGTGATTGACTTATTTCACTCAGCATAATGTCCTCCAGTTTCATCCATGTTACGAGATGCTTCACAGATTCATTGTTGTTCTTTCTCGTTGCATAGTACTCCATTGTGTGTATGTACCATACTTTGTTTATCCATTCATCTGTTGATGGGCATCTAGGTTGTTTCCATCGTTTTGCTATTGTGAACAATGCTGCCATGAATATAGGTGTGCATATGTCTATTCGAGTGACGACTCTTATTTCTCTAGGAAATATTCCTAGGAGTGGAATTGGTGGATCGAATGGGATGTCTATTTCTAGCTTTCTGAGGAAGCGCCATATGATTTTGGAAAATGGTTGTATCATTTTGCATTCCCACCAGCAGTGCATAAGAGTTCCGATCTCCCCGCAGCCCCTCCAACATTTTCTATTTCCAGTGTTTTGGATTCGTGCCAGTAATGCCGGGGTGAGATGGTATCTCATTGTGGTTTTAATTTGAAATTCTCTAATGACTAGTCATCGCGAGCAATTCCTCATGTGTCTGTTGGCCATTTGAATGTCTTCTTTGGTGAAGTGTCTGTTCATTTCCTTTGCCCATTTTTTAATAGGATTATTTGTCTTTTTGTTGTAGAGGTGTTAGATTTTCTTGTAGATTATGGAGATTAGATGTTTGTCTGACTTGTACTGTCCAAAAATTTTTTCCCAGTCTGTAGGTTCTCTTTTTACTCTTTTGGTGAAGTCTTTTGAAGAGCATAGGTGTTTGATTTTTAGAAGATCCCAGTTATCTAGCTTATCTGTTGGGGTTTGTACGTTGATGGTTATGGTTTGTATCCTCTTAATGCCGTGTATTAAGGCCTGAAGTGTTGATCCTATTTTTTCTTCTATGAACTTTATAGTTTTAGGCTTTATATTCAGCTCTTCGATCCATTTTGAAGTAGTTTTTGTATACGGCGTGAGGTATGGGACCTGTTTCATTTTTTGGCAGATGAATATCCAGTTTTGCCAGCACCATTTGTTCAAAAGACTGTCTTTTCCCCATTTGATGGACTTTGGGCCCTTGTCGAAGATCAGGTGACCGTAAGTGGATGGATTTCCATCTGGCTTCTCAGTTCTGTTCCATTGGTCAATGTATCTGTCGTTGTACCAGTACCAGGCTGTTTTGACTACCGTGGCTGTATAGCAGGTTCTGAGGTCAGATAGTGTGAGTCCTCCAACTTTATTCTTCTTCTTCAGCAGTGCTTTACTTATTCGGGGCTTCTTCCCTTTGCATATAAAGTGAATGATTAGTTTTTCCATCTCTTTGAAGACTATTGTTGGTATTTGGATTGGGATTGCGTTGTATTTGTAAATTGCTTTGGGTAGAATTGTCATTTTCACAATGTTGAGTCTGCCTATCCAGGAGCATGGTATGTTCTTCCATTTATATAGATCCCTTTGGATTTCATGCAGTAGTGGTTTGTAGTTTTCTTTGTATAGGTCTTTTACATCCCTGGTCAGACTTATTCCTAAGTATTTGACCTTTTTAGGGGCTATTGAAAATGGTGTTGTTTTCCTGATTTCCTTTTCATCGTTCTCCTTACTGCTGTATAGGAATCCAACTGATTTTTGAATGTTTATCTTGTATCCTGCTACTCTGCTGAATCTTTCTATTAGTTCCAGTAGATTTCTCGTGGAGTCTTTAGGGTTTTCTATGTATAGTATCATAGTATCTGCAAACAGGGACAGTTTAACTTCTTCATTACCAATTTGGATGCCCTTGATTTCTTTTTCTTGCCTTATTGCTCTAGCTAGAACTTCCAGCACAATGTTAAATAGGAGTGGTGATAAAGGGCATCCTTGTCTTGTTCCTGTTTTCAAGGGGAATGTTTTCAGCCTCTCTCTATTAAGAATGATGTTGGCCGCTGGTTTTCTAAAGATGCCCTTCATCATGTTGAGAAATTTCCCTTCTATACCTATTTTATTGAGAGTTTTTATCAGGAATGGGTGTTGGACTTTGTCAAATGCCTTTTCTGCGTCAATTGACATGATCATGTGATTCTTTTCTATCCTTTTATTTATGTGGTGGATTACGTTGATTGATTTTCTAATGTTGAACCATCCTTGCATACCTGGTATGAATCCTACTTGGTCATGGTGTATTTTTTTTTTTATATGATGCTGAGTTCTATTGGCTAGAATTTTGTTCAGAATTTTTGCATCTATATTCATGAGAGATATTGGTCTGTAATTTTCTTTTTTTGTGACGTCTTTGCCTGGTTTTGGTATCAGCATTATGCTGGCTTCATAGAATGAGTTTGGAAGTGTTGCTTTCTCTTCTATGCTCTGAAATAGCTTGAGTAGAACTGGTACAAGCTCTTCTGTAAATGTTTTGTAGAATTCTCCAGTGAAGCCATCTGGGCCCTGGCTTTTTTTGGTTGGGAGTTTTTTTATTACCTTTTTAATCTCTTCTTTGTTATGGGTCTGTTCAGATTTTCAACATCACGTTGTTGTAGTTTGGGTAGGCTGTGTGTTTCTAGAAATTTATCCATTTCCTGTAGGTTTTCAAATTTGTTGGAGTATATTTTTTCATACTATTCTGTTATAATCCTTTTTATTTCAGTTGGGTCTGTTGTAATGTCCCCCGTTTCATTTCTTATTTGGTTTATTTGTGTCCTCTCCTGTTTTTCTTTTGTCAGTCTGGCCAGTGGTTTGTCGATTTTGTTGATTCTTTCAGAGAATCAACTTTTGGTTTTGTTGATTCTTTCTATTGTTTTTCTGTTGTCTATTTCATTTATCTCCACTCTGATCTTTAGTATTTCCTTTCTTCCAGTGGTTGTGGGCCTTTTTTCTGTTCTCTTTCTATTTGTTTGAGTTCTGTAGTTAATGTTTTGATTTTGTCCCTTTCTTCTTTTTTGATATGTGCATCTATTGCTATAAGTTGTCCTCTGAGGACTGCCTTTGCTGTGTCCCAAAGGTTTTGGTATGATGTGTTTTCATTCTCATTTGATTCTAGGAATGTTTTTATTCCATCTCTGATTTCTTATATTACCCAGAAATGTGTAAGCAGGGTATTATTCAGTTTCCATGTAATTAAGTTTTTTTCCTTGCTCTTTCTATTGTTAATTTCTACCTTGATGGCGTTGTGGTCAGAGAAGATACTTTGAATTATCTCAACGTTTTGGATCTTGTTGAGGATTGCTCTGTGGCCTAAGATGTGGTCTATTCTGGAGAATGTTCCACGTGCATTGGAAAAGAATGTGTACTTTGCAGCAGTTGGATGGAGTGTTCTATATATGTTTATGAGGTCAAGTTGGCTGATTATGTCCTTTAGGTCTTCTGTATCTTTGTTGAGTTTCTTCTTAGTTGTTCTGTCCTTTACTGAGAGTGCTGTGTTGAAGTCTTCTACTATTATTGTGGAACTGTCATTTTCTCTTTTCAGTGTTGTTAGAGTTTGTTTTATGTATTTTGGAGCCCTGTCATTGGGTGCGTAGATGTTTATTATGGTGATGTGTTCATGATGGATCGTCCCCTGAATCATTATATAGTGTCCTTCTTTGTCTTTTATGGTAGATTTTGTTTTAAAGTCTATTTTATCTGAGATTATATTATATATTATATGTTTGGTTTGACTTTTACATATTCCCTTAGTTTCTGTTTATCTGGAAATGACCTAATTTCACCATCAAATTTGAACGACTGTTTTGCAGGATATATTATTCTTGGCTGACAATTTTTTTCTTTCAAGATTTTATATATGTCATCTCAATTGCCTTCTTGCCTGCATGGTTTCTGCCGAATAATGTGAGCTTAGTCTTATTGTTTCTCGTCTGTATGTGACTTCTTGTTTTTCAAGAGTTGCTCTGAAGATTCTTTGTTTGTCTTTGGTTTTTGTGAGTGTGAATATGATATGCCTTGGTGATTTTCTTTTGGGGTCTCTTCTATATGGGGTTTGTTGAGCTTCTTGGATGGCCAGCTTTTAATCTTTCATGATATTGGGGAACTTTTCTGTCAGAAGTTCCTCAATGATCCTCTCTGTGTTTTCTGTTTTCTCCCTCTTTTCTGGAATTCCAATCACTCACAGATTTTTGCTTTTTATTGTATCCCACATAACTCTCAGGGTCTCTTCATTTTTCTTTGTTCTTTTTTCTGTGTTTTCCTGAAACAGAGTTGTATCCAAGTGTTTGTCTTCAATTCCACTGATCCTGTCTTCCACCATTCCAAATCTGCTTCTCAGCCCTTCTATGACATCTTCCATTTCTGAAATCTTGTTGTTACCTTTTGGATTTCTAATTTTTGTCTTTGTATAATTTCTAGTTGTGAATTTATTTTCGCATTTTGTTCCCGCATCATCTTCCTGAATTATTCCAATTTTTTTCTGTATTTTCCATGAATTTGTCTATTTTTTTCTCATGTTTGTCAGCTTTTTCCCTCAGCTCTTGGAGAATTCTGAGTATTAGAGATTCGAATTCCCTATCAGGTAGTTCAAGTGCATTTTCTTCCACAGGAGAGTCATCTGGTATTTTAATTTAGATGCCTACTGGAACCATCCTGTCCTGTTTTTGTAAATGTTTTGATATTGTTTGCTGTGTTTGGGGCATTCAGTAGTTATTTCCTTCGTTTATTGATTGTAGATTTGTTTGTTTCATCCCTTTTAAAAAAAAAATTTGACTGTGTCTGAGCAGGCGGACTGCGTGCTCTTTGTTGTTTGCTGGTCTGTGCACTCAATACTTTTCACCTCCTTCTCCAACTGGCAGGGTCAGTCACTCAGATATGGTACGGCAGGGCAGGTCTAGCTGAAGAGGAGCCACTGGGATGGGTTGTTTGTGGCACTCACTACAGCCATGAGGGAAGGTCAGTAATTAGTGCTGGGCAGGTTCCAGTAGGCCGTGCCAGCACTGCTTAGTGGTGTGATGTCAAGCGCACGGTGCAGGTAGGATGCAGTAGGGAGATGGTTATGTGTGGAGCTAAGCTGATTATGGGAGAGAAGAGAGAGGAACAGGAGCCAAAAAACATACATACAAACAAAAAAGAATGCTAGGGGAGCTTGCCGTTGGAATAGAGAGATGAGAGACTATGAAATGGAGAAAAACAGAAAGAGGAAGAGGAAGAAAAGAAAAGAATGAACAAATAAAAATCAGAAAGGTTAAAGAACTGCAAAGTTCCCAGGGATCCCACCGATGCAGCTATGAGGTCTGGGGAAGTCGCTCTCTGGTGTCGCAGCACAGCCTGGCCAGAAGGCGCAGAGGCATACAACGCCTGGTATTCAGGGATCGGAAAGAGAAGGAAGAGACAAGAAACTGAGTAATGAAGAAAGACGAAAAGGGAAAAAGAGGGAAAAGAAAAAAAAAGAAAAGAAAAAAAAACAAGAAAGTCCCCGCCAGAAAAAACAGGAAAAAAAAAAAAGAAAATCCAACAAAAAAAGAAATGTCCTCGGTGATCCCTCCGCACGTCTGTGGAAGCCGAAGAGGAGTTCCTTGCCCCGCAGCTCTGGCTGGCCAGAAAGGGCTCCCAACTCAAGAAAAGGAAAAGAAAACAAACAAACAATTCAAAACGAACAAATGAACAAAAGCCCCGGGATCCCACCAGTGCAGTAGCCCAGACCGGGATGCAGCTCCATACTCGAATGGAGCTCCGCAGCCCCTCAGGAAAAAGCAAAGATGGCACACGGAGCCAGGCACTTGAGTGAAAGGAGGGGGAGGTGGCGAGAGGTAAGTGAGAAATCAAAAGAAGCAGAAAAAAAAAAAAAAAAGCAACACTAGCAGCCAACAAATGGCACCCAGAGAGCCACCTGCTTGGGTGTGTGGAATCCAAGCAGCCGGCGCCTCCTGGTCAAGAGACTGTGGCCATGGGAAGCAGAGGAAGAAACAAACAAAAGCCCTGGGATCCCACCAGCGTGGCATCCCAAACTGGGAAGCAGCTGCACACTCGAATGGAGCCCCGCAGCCCCTCAGGAAGGAGCAAAGATGGCGTTCAGAGCCAGGCACTAGAGCAAAAGGAGGGAGAGGCAGCGAGAGGCAAGTGAGAAATCAAAAGAAGCAGAAAAAAAAGCAACACTAGCAGCCAAAAAATGTCACCCAGAGAGCCGCCCACTTGGGTGTGTGGAATCCAAGCAGCAATGCTTCACAGTCAAGAGACTGTGTCCGCAGGAAGCAGAGGAGGCTGAGCTGGGGCAAAGAGGGGTGGGGGGTGGGAAAGCGCAAATTACTGGCTGTTTAGTCTCCCGCTGGACACTCCATGAGGCTGCTTTCTCATACCCCCGTTTGCTGGTCTCTGATAGGAGTCCAAGATGGAGGATCCATCCTGCATTAGCTGGTAGGGGACCTCTGCATGAATCTCTCCTCGCTCTGCATTCTCTGTCAGTATTCTCACTCCATTTGGTGCTTGGCTGAGTTCTTTATGTCTTCATTTGATGTTTTAGGGTTTCAGGATTGTTGTATTCTCTGTTCAGCTTAGTTTTTCGGATCTTTGCTGTGGAGGGACGGCGTGGTGCTTCTGCCTAGAGCGCCATTTTGCCGGAACTCTGCATTTAAAATTTTTAAAAAATAATTTTAACTTTTTATTTTAGGATAATTTTAGACTTACAGAGAATTGCAAAAAATAGTAGAAAGTACCCCTATATGCTTCACCTAATGTTAATATCTTACATAACCATAGTAAAATGATTGAAACTAAGAAAGTAAGTAACATTTGTACAATACTATGAACTAAAGTACAAACTTTTTTCAGATTTCACAATTTTTCCACTACTGTTCTTTTTCTGATTGAGACTCCCATCCAGGATCCCACAATAGCTGTCATGTCTTCTTATCTCCTTTAATCTGTGACAGTTCCTCCGTCTTTCCACGTCTTTGTTAAGAATATACACAGCAAAACATATATCAGTTCAACCATTTCTACATGTACAATTCAGGGACATTGATTACATTCTTTGAGTTGTGAGACCAATTTCACCTTCCTTTTCTGGGTTGTTCTCCCCCGTTAACATAAACTCACTGTCTCCTACAGTTCTTATCTAATCTTTTGAATTGCTGTTGTCAGTTTGATCCCATATAGATAGATCTTAAAAGAGCACAATGCTCAAGCCATACATTCTTTACTAGTTAAGCTAAGCTATTATTGGATTTTAAGGAGACTTTGGGGGATATTTTTGGTCTAAGGTTTAAAAATTATCTCAGGGCAATATTTTCAAGGGTTCATCCAGCCTCTGCAGCTCCAGAAAGTCTGCAGTCCATAAAAATTTGAAATTCTGTTCTTCATTCTCCCATTTTTGATCAGGATTCTTCTATAGAATCTTTGATCAAAATGTTCAGTAATGGTACCTAGGCACCATCCAGTTCTGGTCTCATGGCAAAGGAGGCAGTTGTTCATGGAGGCAATTAGCCACATACCCGTTTCCTCCTTCTATTCCTGACTCTCCTCTTCCTCTGTTTCTCTAGGTGAATAGAGACCAATTGTTGAGACTTACATGACCGACTCAACCTTTTAAGACCCCAGGAACTACACAACAAACTAGGAGGTAGAACAGAAGCACTAAACAAAGTATTAGGCCAATTAACTGGAATGTGCCATGAAACCATGACCCTAAATTTTCAGATCAAGGAACCAAGTCCCAACACATTGTTTGGTTGTTCATAAGCAGTCTCACCAGCTACTCTTTTTTTTTGTTGTTGTAAATGACCTTGAGACTTTTGAAGAGTACTGGTCAGTTATTTTGTAGACTGTCCCTCAATTTGGATTTGTCTGGTGCTTTCTCATGACTAGATGGAGGTTACGCATTATTGAGAATACCACAGAGGTCATTAGCTCTTCCCAGTGCATTATATCAAGTGCTACGTGATGTCACCCTGTCTTATTACTAGTGATGTTAACCTCAATCACTTGGTTAAGGTGGTGACTGTAAATTTTTTCCACTGTAAAGTTACTATTTCCCCCTTTGTTGTTAACAAACATCTATTTTGGGAGTGTGATCTTGATACTATGCAAATATCCTGTTTCTCCTTAAACTTTTACCTACTAATTTTAGCATCTATCTGTGGGGTTTGCCTGCAGAAATCATTGCTGTCGTGTTCTAATGGTGATTTTCTATTTACCCATCCTTTCCACATTTATTAATTGGAATTTTTCTGTAATAAAGAGTTGTCCCTTCTGCTCCATTTATTTATCTATGTAAGTATGGATTTTGGTGTTGTTAGTTGCCATCGAGATGGAATGACTCATGCCAACACCGTGAACTATGGAACAAAACACTACTCAGTCCTGCAGCATCCCCATAATCAGTTGCAGATCAAACTGTTACGATCCATAGGGTCTTCATTGGCTGATTTTTGGAAGCAGATCACCAGGCCTTTCTTCCTAGTCTGTCAGTCTGTCAGTTCCTCTGAAACCTTTTCAGCATCATAGCAAAAGCAAGCCTCCACTGACAGACAGCTGGTGGCTGTACATGAGGTGTATTGGCCTGGAATTGAACCCTGGTCTCCCTCATGAAAGGGGAGTATTCTACCACTGAATCTCCAATGCCTTCATCAAAACTCTACCATGACTCCAACTCATGGAGACCCCATGTGTACCAAGTAGAATTGTGCTACATAGGGTTTGCAAGGCCTTTCTTTTGAGGTACCTCTGGACAGACTCAAACCTACAACCTTTTGGTTAGCAGCTGAGTGCATTAACCATTTGCACCACCCAGGGACTCCCCTTGAAAGGCTAAAAGTCTGTAATTAAGTTTTCAATGCCTCCTTACCCCACACACTCTTGGAGTTCCTGGAACCACATAACTGTAGTCATTTTATTTTATTTTATTGTTGTTCTTTAAGTGAAGTTTATAATTCAACTTAGTCTCTCATACAAACACTCATACCTACATTGTTATATGACCCTAATTGCTCTCCCTATACTGTGACAGCACACTCCTCCCTTCTATCCCTGATTTCCCATGTCCATTAAACCAGCTCCTGACCATTTCTGCCTTCTCATCTAACCTCCAGACAGGAGCTGCCCATTTAGTCTCATCTATCTACTTGATCTAAGAAGCACACTCTTCACAAGTATCATTTTATGTCCCATAGTCCAGTCTAATCTTTGTCTGAAGAGCTGGCCTCAGGAAAGGTTTCAGTGCTAGGTTGACAGAGAGTTCAGGGGTCATACTTTCTGGGGTTCCTCCAGTCTCAGTCAGACCATTAAGTCTGGTCTTTTTATTAGAATTTGAGTTCTGCACCCCACTTTTCTCCCACTCCATCAGGGACTCTCTGTTGTGTTCCCTGTCAGAATGGTCATTGGTGGTAGCTGGGCACCATCTACTTCTTCCAGTCTCAAGCTGATGCAGTCTCCGGTTTATGTGGCCCTTTCTGTCTCTTGGGCTAATACTTTCTTTGGGACTTTGGTGTTCTTCATTCTCCTTTACTCCAGGTGAGTTGGGACCAATTGAGACCTAGATGTCCCCTGAAAGCATGGTCCCCAGACCTCCGCCCCTGCTACTCGGTGTTTGGTTATATTCAGGAAACTTCTTAGCTTTGGTTTAGTCTAGTTGTGCTGACTTCCCCTGTAGGGTGTGTTGTCTTTCCCTTCATCTAAGATAATACTTATCTACTATCTAGTTAGTGAATAACCCTCTCCCTCCCTCCCCACTCTTGTAATCATCAAAGAATGTTTTCTTCTGTGCTTAAACCTTTTCTTGGGTTCTTATGATAGTGGTCCTATACAATAGTTGTCCTTTTGCGACTAAGTTCACTCAGCATAATGCCTTCCAGATTCCTCCATGTTATGTTTCACGGATTCATCGTTGTTCTTTAACGTTGTATAGTATTCCATTGTGTGAATATACCTTAATTTGTTTATCCATTCATCTGCTGATGGGCACCTATGTTGTTTCCATCTTTTTACTATCGTGAACAGTGCTGCAATGAATATGGGTGTGCATATATCTATTCGTGTGATGGCTCTTATTTCTCTAAGATATATTTCAAGGAGCCGGATTGCTGGACCCTATGTTACTTCTATTTCTAGCTTTTTAAGGAAGCACCAAATCAATTTCCAAAGTGGTTGTACCATTTTACATCCCCACCAACAGTGTATAAGTGTTTCAGTCTCTCCACAACCTCTCCAACATTTATTATTTTGTGTTTTTTGGAATAAAGTTAGCCTTGTTGGGGTGAGATGGTATCTCATTGTAGTTTTGATTTGCATTTCTCTAATGGCTACCAATCGTGAGCATTTCCTCTTGTGTTGGTTAGCTGCCTGAATGTTGTCTTTGGTGAAATGCCTGTTCATATCCTTTGCTTATTTTTTTTAATCTAAATTTTTTTTGCCCCTTTTTTAAATTTGGTTGTCTTTTTGTTGTTGAGGTTTTGCAGTATCTTGTAGATTTTAGAGATTAGACACTGATCAGATTTGTCATAGCCAAAATTTTTTTTCCCAGTCTGTAGGTTGTCTTTCTACTCTTTTGGTGAAGTCTTCTGTTGAGCATAAGTGTTTGATTTTTAGGAGCTCCCAGTTTTCTAGTTTTTCTTCTGGTGTTTGTACATTGTTACTTATGGTTCGTATTCTGTTTATGCCATATATTAGGGCTCCTAGCATTGTCCCTACTTTTTCTTCCATGATCTTTATTTTTTTTGATTTTTTATTTAGGTCTTTGATCTATTTTGAGTTAGTTTTTGTGCATGGGGTGAGATATGTGTCCTGTTTCAGTTTTTTGCAGAGGGATATCCAGTTATGCCAACACCATTTGTTAAAGAGACTGTCTTTTCCCCAGTTAATGGACTTTGGGCCTTTGTCAAATATCAGCTGCTCATAGGTGGTTGAATTTATGTCTGGATTCTCAATTCTGTTCCATTGGTCTATGTATCTGTTGTTTTACAAGTACCAGACTGTTTTGACTACCGTGGCAGTATAATGGGTTCTGAAATCACGTAGCGTGAGGCCTCCAACTTTGTTCTTCTTCTTGAGTAATGCTTTACTTATCTGGGGCCTCTTCCCTTTCCATATGAAGTTGGTGATTTGTTTCTCCATCTCATTAAAAAATGCAGTTGGAATTTGGATCCAGATTGCATTGTATCTGTAGATTGCTTTGGGTAGAATTGACATTTTCACAGTGTTGAATCTTCCTATCCATGAGCAAGGTACGTTTTTCCACTTATGCAGGTCTCTTTTGGTTTCTTGCAGTAGTGTCTTATAGTTTTCATTGTGTAGGTCTTTTACATCTCTGGTTAGATTTATTCCTAAGTATTTTATTGTTTGGGGGGGCTGTTGTAAATGGCATTGATTTCGTGATTTCCTCATGGAAGTTCTCTTTGTTGGTGTAGAGGAATCCAACTGATTTTTGCATGTTTATCTTGTATCCTGATACTTTGCTGAAATCTTCTGTTAGTTCCAGTAGTTTTCTTGTGGATTCTTTGGGGTTTTCTGTGTATAAGATCATATCATCTGCAAACAGAGACGCTTTTACTTCTTCCCTACCAACCTGGATGCCTTTTCTTTTTCTAGCCTAATTGCTCTAGATAGGACCTCCAGCATAATGTCTAATAAGACGATGATAAAGGGTATCCTTGTGTGCTTCCTGTTCTCAAGGGGAAAGCTTTCTAACTCTCTCCATTTAGGATGATATTGGCTGTTAGCTTTCTATAAATGCCCTTAATTATGTTGAGGAATTTTGCTTCTATTCCTATTTTGTTGAGAGTTTTTATCAGGAATGAGTGTTGGACTTTGTCAAATGCCTTTTATGCATCGATTGATAAGATTATGTCATTCTTGTCTTTTGTTTTATTGATGTAATGGATTACATTGATTGTTTTTCTAATGTTCAACCATCCTTGCATAACTGGTATAAATCCCACTTGATCATGATGAATTATTTTTTTGATATGTTGCTGAATTCTATTGGCTAGAATTTTGTTGAGGATTTTTGTGTCAATGTTCATGAGGGATATTGGTCTATAATTTTCTTTTTATGTGGTGTTTTTACCTGGTTTTGGTATCAGGGTTATGCTGGCTTTGTAGAATGAATTCTGGAGTATTCCATCCTTTTCTATGCTTTGAAATACCTTTAGTAGTAGTGGTGTTAACTCTTCTCTGAAAGTTTGGTAGAATTCTCCAGTGAAACTATCCAGGACAGGTTGTTTTTTTGTTTTTGTTTTTGTCATTGGTAGTTTTTTAGTTACCTCTTCAGTCTCTTTTTTTGTTATAGGTTTATTTAGTTGTTCTACCTCTGTTTGTGTTAATTTAGGTAGGTAGTGAGTTTCTAGAAATTTGTCCATTTCCTCTAGGTTTTCAAATTTGTTAGAGTACAATTGTTCATAGTACTCTGTTATGATTCTTTTAATTTCAGTTGGGTCTGTTGTGATATCACCCATCTCATTTCTTATATGGGTTATTTGCTTCCTCTCCTGTTTTTTTTTGGTCAGCTTGGCAAATGGTTTATCAATTTTGTTGATCTTTTCAAAGAACCTACTTTTGGTCTTGTTAACTCTTTCAATTATTTTTCTATTCTCTATTTTATTTAATTCTGGTCTAATTATTTCCTTTCTTCTGGCATCTGAGGGCTTCTTTTGCTGCTCTCTTTCCACTTATTCCAGTTGTAGGGTTAATGTTTTGATTTTGGCCCTCCCTTCTGTTTGGATGTGTGCATTTATTGCTATAAACTGACCTCTAAGCACTGCTTTTGTTGTCTCCCAAAGGTTCTAGTAGGATGTGTTTTCATTCTCGTTTGAGTCTATGAATTTCTTTATTTCATCCTTAACTTCTTCTATTACATAGTAGTTTTTGAACAAGGTGTTGTTCAGTTTCCATGTATTCTTTTTTGTTTTTTCCTTGCTTTTTCTGTTATTGATTTCTACTTTTATGGCTTTATGGTCAGAAAAGATGCTTTGTAATATTTTGATGCTCTGGATTTTGTTAAGTCTTGCTTTATGGCCTAATATGTGGTCTATTTTGGAGAATGTCCCATGTGCATTGGAAAAGAAAGTATACTTGGCTGCTGGTGGGTGGAGTGTTTGGTATATGTCTATGAGATCAAGTTGGTTGATTGTAGCATTTAGATCTACCGTGTTGTAATTGAGCTTCTTTCTGGATGTTCTCTCCTTCACCGAAAGTGGTGTGTTGAAGTCTCCTATTATTGTGGAGCTGGTTATCTCTCTTTTCAAAGCTGCCAGAGATTGTTTTATGTATTTTAGAGCTCTGTCATTGGGTGGGCAAATATTTATTATAGTTATGTCCTACTGGTGTATTGATCATTTTATCATTATCTAGTGTCCTTCTTTATCCTTTGTTGTGGATTTTACTTTAAAGTCTATTTTGTCAGAGATTAATTTTGTCACTCCTGCTCCTTTTTGAGTGTTGTTTTCTTGATATATTTTTTCCATCCTTTGAGCTTTAGTTTGTTTGTGTCTTTAAGTCTAAGGTGTGTCTCTTGTAGGCAACATATAGACAGATTGTGTTTTTTAATCCATTCTGCCACTCTCTGTCTCTTTATTGGTGCATTTAGTCCATTTACATTCAGTGTAATTATTGATGGGTATGAGTTTAGTGCTGTCATTTTGATGTCTTTTTTTGTGTGATGTTGACAGTTTCTTTGTTCCACTTAATTTTCTGTGCTGAGTTGTTTTTTTTTATGTATTTTCTTTTCATATTTTTAATTATTGTTGATTTTGTATTTGCTGAGTCTTTATATTTTTCTAGTTTTTTATTTTGACTTGTAGGATCGTTAGTTTCCTTTGTGGTTACCTTAATATTTACCCCTATTTTTCTAAGTTTAAACCAGTCTTTTATTTCTTTATATCGCCTTGACTTCCTCTCTATATGAAAAATGTATGTTTATATTTTTTAGTCCCTATTTTTGTTTTAATGTTATCTTTCACATATTGATGTCTCTGTTTCCCTTTTTTCAGTGTTTTAGCTTTGATTTATTTTTGTGACTTTCCTATCTGGGTTGATATCTGTTTGCTCTGTCCTGTGTTCTAGCTTTGATTTGTTATCTCATGTTATTGATTTTCTAACCAGAGGACTCCCTTTAGTATTTCTTGTAACTTTGGTTTGGTTTTTACAAATTCCCTATACTTCTGTTGCTCTGGAAAGGCCCTAATTTTACCATCATAGTTGAGAGACAGTTATGCTGGATATATAATTCATGGCTGGTAATTTTTTTCCTTCAAGGCTTTATATATGTTATCCCATTGCCTTCTTGCCTGCATGGTTTCTGTTGAGTTGTTTGAGCTTTGTCTTACTGGCTCTCCTTTGTGGATGACTTTTTGTTTATCCCTAGTCGCTCTTAAAATTCTCTCTTTATCTTTGAAATAGCAAGTTTGATTATAATATGTCTTGGTGACCTTCTTTTGGGATCTACTTTATGTGGGGTTCGTTGAGCTTCTTGGTTAGGTATCTTCTCATCTTTCATGATATCAGGGAATTTTTCTGCCAACAAATCTTCAACAATTCTCTCTGTATTTTCTGTTAACCCCCACTGTTCTGGTACTCCAATCACTTGTAGGTTATTCCTCTTGATAGAGTCCCACATAATTCTTAGGGTTTCTTCATTTTATCTGATTTTTCCTCAAATATGGTGTCAAATGCTTTATCTTCAATCTCAGTAAGTCTGACTTCCATCGCCTCAATTCTATACCTATGACTTTCTATCGAATAGTCTAATTCTGAAATTTTATTGTTAATCTTCTGGATTTCTGATTGCTGTCTCTCTATGGATTCTTGCAGCCTGTTAAATATGTTATTATGCTCTTCTCTAATCTTTTTAAGTTCCTCTATTGCTAGTTCTGTGTTTTGCTCAATTTCCTTCCTGATCTCTTGAAGAGTTCTGTATGTTAATCTTTTGTATTCTGCCTCTGGTAATTCCAAGAAATTCTTTTCCTCTGGAAAATTTGTTGATTCTTTATTTTGGGAGCTTGCTGAAACCATCATGGTCTGCCTCTTTATGTGATTTGATATTGGTTGTTGTCTCTGAGCCATCAATAAATTATTATATTTATTTATTTTATGTTTGCTTACTGTGTCCTAGCTTCTTGTTGTGTTTTGTTTTGATATGCCCAAATAGGCTGCTCATGTGAGCTAGCCCAATCACCAGTGCCCCTGAAGTTCCTACATCCTGGAGGTCAGGTGGCCAGACCTGCCACTAAGTATGTGAGCCCAGGAGTCTGCCTACTCTTCCTGTATGGATTTAGCTCATGTGTCCAGGTATTCGGCCACCAACTGTGTGTTGCAGGCTCTCACCTACAGCCCTAGACAGACATGAGTGATTGGTGTAGGCAAAGGCATCTAGCTGCAGCAGGGGGTCACATGCTGAGCAAGGCAGGGGGCCTATGGTTGCCCCCAAGTGTCCAGGAGGAAAGCGTGTCCCTGTTCCCTAGAGCACATAAGTGGGTGGTTTTCGCAGCCAGACTATGAGCACCCAATGCTGTTGGCTTTAAGGACTTGGAGGCACCACTTATTCTTGGGCCCCTGTTGCAGGTGGCTAAGTGGTGTGGGTCAAGCCACGAGTCCTCAGGCCCCTATTGTAGGTAGGTGAAGACCCCGCTTAATGGGCAGAGCATTGTAAAATGTCATAAACTTGCCACTTCACGGTTGAAACAGCTGAAGTTAGACTTCAGGTATATACCCTGTTGTACTGTGACAATGAGGACCTACCCTGTTGAAATGGGCCCACACAATTCTCTGCAGGGGGAAAGGCACTCAAAGTCTGTGGACCCCTTATGCCTGTGCCTAGGCAAAGGCTCTATGCCTACCTTGAGTTCCTGGCTTATGAGAGCCAACAGATTATTTTTTCCCCCTGTTTGTTAGTTTGTTCCCTCTCCAAGTCTGGGAGAATGGCTCAGGGCACATGATGGGTCCTACTTCTGCCGCAGGGTACTTGGCAATCACTGAATCTGTCCCAGACCCAGTGCAGAGCAGGGAGTGGGTAGGTAAATGGGAGAGAGGTTTTTCCCAAAGGGGTATGTTTTTGATCCATGTGGTAGGCCGGATGCAAGTACTTATCTTTCACCAATCAAGGGCTGCTTCTCACTGATTCTGGATAGCTGAGTAGACTCTCTGCAGCTAGGTCTCTCCCAATGCGGAAAACGTCTCCCAAGTGCTGCTGCTTGCCTCACCACACATCAGGAGCTGATCTGGCCTGAAGAGCTCAGGCTCCTGCCTGGTCAGGTCTGGCAACTCCTCGCTGCTCCTGAACCATCTCTCCTTCCCCCTGCCACTCAGTCTGATTCCTCAACTTTGTCTTTGATGTTCTGGGCTCCTAGATTGTCATATATAATCTATTCACTGGTTTTTTCAGGACTTTGTTGTAAGAAGAAACACAGGAGGTGTCTGACTACTCCGGTATCTTGGCCCTGCCTCCAGCAACTCTGTAGTCAATTTGAGTGCATTAATAAAGGTCTCCAGAAGAGAGATGTTGGAGTCCTCTTCTGCACTGATTAGATAACACTTTTCAGAGTTGACAAATTCAAGTACACGAGAGGAAGATGGATTTTTAGGGATCATGTCACATGAGAAAAAGTTGAAGAAGTAGGACCTAGCTAGCCTGTAAAACAGAAGGTTAAACCTGTTTTGTAAAATCACAGATTCTTAATGCTAAAAGAGACCTTACAGCAGTGTTTCTCAAGCTCTAATGTGTAAACTAATCACCCAGGAATCTTCTACAGATTCTAATTCACTAGATCTGTGGGAGAACTGCTTTGTCTGGGATCACATGTTGAGTATCAGGGCTTTAGGGTAGACCAGTGGTTCTCAATGTTGTTAGCACATTGGAATTACTTCAAGAACTTAAAAACAATATTGAAGCCTGGCCTCCACACCCTTCCTCCCCACTTCTGATTTAATTAGTCTGGAGTGCAAGCTGGACATTGGAAGAGGGTTGTCTTGGTTAAGATTGTGTCTCAACTTGGATGGGCCATGATTCCATGATTCCATGTTTATGTTTATATGTTATCACTACCATGATTGAATATACTGTGAGTAGCCAATCAGATGAGACGGAGTTTCCTTGGGGGTGTGGCCTGCATCTGAATATAAGCAGACCTTCTGGCTGTTTGCTCTCTCTGGATCCTGCAGTTGCCTCCTGTCATTTCACCTCCGGTTCTTGGGACTTGAGCTGTCAGCTTATCTGCTGAACTTGGGACTAGTTGATCTTCACAGCCTGTGAGTGGAGCCCTGCTTTCTGACCTGCCAATCTTGGGTTCACCAACCACTGCAGCTACATGAATCAGGAGAAATCTTGCAGTCTTCCCTGCTGATCTTGGGCTCGCCAGCTTCTGCAACTGTGTGAATTGGGAGAGGCCTCTACCCTGTTCCACGGACTTAGGAGGTTCTAGCCTCTACAATTGAGTGAGCTATTTCCTTGATATAAATCTTTCTCTATATATATTTATACACTTTACCAATTTTGCTTCTCTAGAGAACCCAGCCTAAGACATTTGGTACTGAGAGTCATTCTAGAGAAACAAAATAGTAAGGATGAGTTTTCTAAATTTGTTCTGAAGTCTGGTTAGTCTTAAAGATGCTGATGACTCTGCTTCCAGCAGTAAAGAGGGCACAGCTAGTCCATGGTGTGAGGTGGTGATACAAATATGCAAAAATCACCATCAGTAGATCAGGTATTGGTGAAAGACGAGGCTCAGGGTGAACACATATGTGATATCTTTCTACAGCTTTGTCAAAATGAGAAGTATAAGGAAGCTGGTTGCTTTGTCCTGCTTTCGCTAGACAAACTGGTGAAAGAAAGAGATGCGTTCAGGGCTTCAGAGTCAAAGCTCAAGTGCTGCAGAAATGTCCTCAAGGCTTCCGCTTGTGCTTTGAAAGAAAGCCTTATTTCTTGTAGTAACAGAGCTGAAAACCAAACCCAGAGTCTTATTATAAGAGTGGCTGAATTACAACACCAGCTCAATTGCCAACATAAAGAGGTGTCTGAAGTTAAAGTAAGGGCATTGATTGGGAAGAAATGGGATCCTGAAACTTGGGATGGGGACATATGGGCAGATAATCAGGAAGCTGGGGACACTAAGACTGTAAATTCCATTGAATCACTTCTGCCAGCAGAACCAATCCCATCTGAAGAGATTACCTTATGTTTGTCTGCTAAACTACCATGCCCAGAAAAAACATTAACCCCTCCACTCCCATCTAATGAGATTAGCCCTAGCCCAGCTGTCTCTAAAGAGCCCATGCCTGAGTCATTGCCTGGGACATCGCCTGAGGCAGATGCTTTACAAGATAATGCTGAATGTTCTCAAAACAATTCCACACTACTGATTCTGGCTTCTAGACCTATAACTAGGCTTAAGTCCCAGGGAGCCCCAAAAGGTGAAGTATAAAGTGTGACCCAGGAGGAGGTATGCTACACTCCAAAAGAACTACTTGAGTTTTCTAATATGTACAGACAGAAACCTGGGGAATATGTGTGGGAATGGCTATTAAGGGTGTGGGATAATGGTGCAAGGAACATAAAGATGGATCAGTCTGAGTTTATTGATATGGGTCCACTAAGCACAGATTCTTGATTCAATGTTTCAGCTCAAGAAGTTAGGAAAAGATCTAACAGTTTATTTGGTTGGGTTGCTGAAGCATGGATTATGAGGTGGCCTACACTAAATCAAGCTGAAGTACCAGAGCCTGCCTTGGTATACTTTAGAAGAAGGCTTAGGGAAATTGGCATGCTAGAGTGGATTTAATAAGTGAGACCAACAGACCTACACATATAGTGCCCAGAGGACACACCTTTTACCACAACTGTGAGGAACAAATTTGTGAAGGGAGCTCCAGCATACTTGAAGACTGCTGTGATTGCTATTTTATGTAACTCAGATTTGACAGTGGGAAATGCCCTAACTGAATTAAGACACCTAACTACAATGGGGCTGATTGGATCCCCTGGTAGTAGGGGCCAAGTGGCTGTACTCAATCGACAAGGACAAGGTGGGCGTGGTTGCAGTAATGGACAGAGGAGTCAAAGCTGTAATCAGAATAGTCTGACTTGTATGGACTCAGGGCATTGACTACTTAATCATGGTGTCCCTAGGAGTGAAATAAATAGGAAATCTACTAAATATTTACTTGATCTATACAAACAGATGAATTGTATGTCAGGTGAGCAGTAGTCTAACTCAAATTGCCAGAAGAGAGTCACACACGGTCCAGTCCCTCAATCAATTCCCAAATTTGAGCGAGTTTGAAGACCCACAACCACTTGAATGAAGGGGAGGCCTAGTCCTCTTGAGGAAGGACTCCAATACACTGCCAAAAATTTTTACCGTTAATATTTCTCCCAGTCTTCCTCAAAGGGATCTACAGCCTTTTATGAGAGTGCCTGTTCATTGGAGGAAAAGGAAATAACCAGACTTTTCGGGGATTAGTGGATACTGGCTCTGAACTGACACTAATTCCAGGAGACCCAAAACATCACTGGGGCCCACCAGTCAGAGTGGGGGCATACAAAGGTCAGTTTATTAATGGAGTCTTGGTTCATGTCCATCTCACAGTTGGTCCAGTGAGTCCCCAAACTCATCCTGTAGTGATTTCCCCAGTTCCATAATGCAAAATTGGAATAGATATACTCAGCAACTGGCAGAACCCCCACATTGGATCCCTGACGAATAGAAAGGGCTATTATGGTAGGAAAAGCCAAGTGGAAGCCATTAAAACTGCCTCTACCTAGGAAAATAGTAAACCAAAAACAATACTGCATTTTGGGAGGGACTGCAGAGATTACTGATACCATGAAGGACTTGAAGGATGCAGGGGTGGTGATTCACACCACATCCCCATTCAACTTGCCTATTTAGCCTGTGCAAAAAACAGATGGATCTTGGAGAATGACAGTAGATTATTTGAAACTTAATCAGGTGGTGACTCCAACTGCAGCTGCTGTTTCCAGAGGTAGTTTCACTGCTTGAGCAAATTAATACATCTCCTGGTACCTGGTATGCAGCTATTGGTCTGGCTAATGCCTTTTTCTCCATACCTGTTTCAAAGGACCACCAGAAGCAGTTTGCCTTCAGCTGGCAAAGCCAGAAATACACCTTCACTTGCCTACCTCAGAGCTACATCAACTCTCTAGCCCTATGTCACAATTTAGTCCCCAGGAAACTTGATCTCCTTTCCCTTCCAGAAGATGTCATACCGGTCCAGTACATTGATGGCATTATGCTGATTGGACCTAGTAAGGAAGAAGTGTCAATGACTCTGGACTTATTGGTAAAACTTTTGCATGCTAGAGGGTGGGAAATTAATCCCACAAAAATTCAGGCACCTTCCACTTCAGTGAAATTTCTAGAGGTACTCTGACGTGGGGCCTGTTGAAACATTCCTTCTAAAGTTAAAGATAAGTTATTGCATCTGGCTGCTCCCACATCTAAAAAGGAGGCACAACATCTAGTGGGCCTCTTTGGATTTTGGAGACAACATACTCCTCATTTGGGTGTGCTACTCTCGCCTATTTATCAAGTGACTTGAAAATCTGCTAGTTTTGTGTGGGGACCAGAACAAGCGAAGGCTCTGCAACAGGTTCAGGCTGCTGTGCAAGCTGCTCTGCCACTTGGACCATATGAACCAGCTGATATAATGGTGCTTGAAGTGTCAGTGGCAGGGATGCTGTTTGGCATCTTTGGCAGGCCCCTATTGGTGAATCACAGCGCAGACCCTTAAGATTTGGAGCAAAGCTCTGTCATCCTCTGCAGATAACTATTCTCCTTTTGAGAAACAACTTTTGGCTTGTTACTGGGCCTTAGTAGACACAGAACCCTTAACCATGAGACACCAATTGACCATGCAGCCTAAGCTGCTCATCATGAACTGGCTGTTGCCTGACCCACAGAGTCATAAGTTTGGACGTGCACAGCAGCACTCCATCATTAAATGGAAATGGTGTATACGAGATTGGGCCCAACCAGGACCTGAAGGCACAAGTAAGTTGCATGAGGAAGTGGCCAAATTGTCCATGGTCTCCACTCCTGTCACATTACCTTCCATCTTCCAGTCTGCACCTATGGCCTCATGGGGAGTTCCTTATGATCAGTTGACTGAAGAAGCAAAAACTCTTGCCTGTTTTACAGATGGTTCTGCACGATATTCAGGCACCACTGAGAAGTGGACAGCAGCAGCACTACAGCCCCTTTCTGGGACCTCCCTGAAGGATAGTGGTGGAGGGAAATCCTCTCAAAAGGTAGAACTTTGAGCAGTGAACCTGGTTGTTTACTTTTCTTGGAAGGAGAAATGGTCGGATGTGTGATTATATACTGATTCATGGGCCAATGGTTTAGCTGGATGGTCTGGGACTTGGAAGGAACATGATTGGAAAATTGGAGACGAGGATTTATGGGGAAGAGGTGTATGGATAGACCTCTCTGAATGGGCCAAAGAAGTGAAAATATTTTCGTCTCTTGTGAATGCTAACCAAAGGGTGACCTCAGTAGAGGAGGATTTTAACTATCAAGTGGATAGGATGATCCATTCAATGGAAACCAGTCATCCTCTTTCCCCAGCTACTCCCATACTTGCTCAATGGGATCATGAACAAAGTGGTCATGATGGCAGGGATGGAGGTCATGCATGGGCTCAGCAGCATGGACTTCCACTCACCAAGGCTGACTTGGCTACAGCCACTGCTGAGTGCCCAATCTGCCAGCAGCAGAGACCAACACTGAGTTCCTGATATGGCACCATCCCTTGAGGCGATCAGCTGGTAACCTGGTGGAAAGTTGATTACATTGGACTACTTGCATCATGGAAAGGGCAGCGTTTTGTCCTTACCGGAATAGACACTTACTCTGGATATGGATTTGCCTTCCCTGCATGCAATGCTTCTGCCAAAACTACCATCCATGGACTTACAGAATGCCTTATCCACCATCATGGTATCCCACACAGCATTGCCTTAGATCAAGGGACTCACTTCACAGCAAATGAAGTGCAGCAGTGGGCCCATGCTCATGGAATTCACTGGTCTTACTACATTCCCCATCATCCTGAAGCAGCTGGCTTGATAGAACGATAGAATGGCCTTCTAAAGACACAATTACAGCACCAGCTAGGTGGCAATACCTTGCAGGGTTGGGGCAATGTTCTCCAGGAGGCAGTATATACTCTAAACTAGTGCCCAATATATGGTGCTATTTCTCCTATAGCCAGGATTCATGGGTCCAGGAATCAAGGAGTGGAGGTGGGAGTGGCACCACTCACTATTACCCCTAGTGATCCACTTGCAAGATTTTTGCTTTCTATCCCTGTGACCTTATGCTCTGCAGGTCTAGAGGTCTTAGTTCCAAAGGGAGGAATGCTCCCACCTGGAGACACATCACTGATTCCATTGAACTGGAAGCTAAGAATGCTACCTGGCCACTTTGGGCTTCTTACGCCTCTGGATCAACAGGCAAAGAAGGAAGTTACCACACTGGCTGGTGTGATTGATCCTGATTACCAAGAGGAAATTGGATTGATATTAATAATGGAGGTAAAGAAGAGTATGTCTGGAATGCAGGAGATTCCTTAGGGTGTCTCTTAGTACTACCATGCCCTGTGATTAAAGTCAATGGAAAACTACAGCAACCTAATTCCAACATGACTACTAATGACCCAGACCCTTCAGAAATGAAGGTTTGGATCACCCCACCAGGCAAAGAACTACACCCAGCCGAGGTAATTGCTGAGGGCAAAGGGAATATGGAATGGGTGGTGGAAGAAGGTAGTTCTGAATATGTTATGGCCATGTGACCAGTTGCAGAAACAGGGACTGTAATTGTTATGAGTATTTCTACTTTGGATGTGTGCATCAAGTATGTTTGTTTCCTTCACTTATAAAATGTAAGATGGAAACAGGGCTAGTGCATTTTAGATTGTACGTGTGTTAGTTGTATCATGTTAGGTGCAAGTCTGACTTTCTAATTGTCTTTATTCAGAGATTATGTATGGTTTAAGGAGACGTGTACATATGCCAAGTTGACATACGGTGGACTGTGATGGTTAAGATTGTGTGTCAACTTGGCTGGGCCATGATTCTCAGTGTTTGTATGTGATCACTCCCATGAGGGAATATACTGTGAGTAGTCAATCAGATGAAAGGGAGTCTCCTTGAGGGTGTGGCCTGCATCTGAATATAAGCAGGTGTTCTGGCTGTTTGGTCTCTCTGGATCCTGCAGTTGCCCTCTGTCGTTTCACCTCTGGTTCTTGGGACTTGAGCTGTCAGCTTATCTTCCAAACTTGGGATTTGTCGATATTTACAGCCTATGAGTGGAGCCCTGCTTTCTGACTTGCCGATCTTGGGTTCACCAGCCCCTGTAGCTACGTGAATCAGGAGAAACCTTGTAGTCTTGCCTGCCTATCTTGGAGTTCATCAACCTTCACAGCCTGTGAGCAGGATCCTGCTCTCCAACCTGCTGATCTTGGGCTTGCCAGCTTCTGGGGCTGCGTGAATTGGGAGAGGCTCTACCCTGGACCACGGAGTTGGGACGTTCTAGCCTCTACAACTGAGTTTGCTGTTTCCTTGATCTAACTCTCTCTGCATATATTTATACGCTTTACTAATTTTGCTTCTCTAGAGAACCCAGCCTAAGACAAGTGTTGTCTTAGTTATTTAGTGCCACTATAACAGAGATACCACAAGTGGATGGCTTTAAGAAGCAGAAATTTACTTTCTCACAGTTTAGGAGGCTAGAAGTGTGAATTCAGGGCACCAGCTCCAGGGAAAACCTCTCTCTGTTGGCTCTGGAGGAAGGTCCTTGTCATCAATCTGCCCCTGGGTCTAGGAGTTTCTCAGCACAGGGACCCCGAGTCCAAAGGATGCACTCCTTTCCTGGCGCTTCTTTCTTTGTGGTAGAAGGTCCCTCTCTCTCTGCTGGTTTCTTTCTTCTTTTCTCTCTTGTAAGATAAAAGATGCAGGCCACACTTCAGGGAAACTCCCCTTACATCAGATCAGGGCTGTGACTGGAGTCAGAGTGTTGCATCCCACCATAATCCTCATTAACATGACCTAATCCTGCCTCATTAACATAACCAACAGCTCATTCCCAAATGGGACTAAAATCACAGGAATTATTATTGTTAGGTGCCATCAAGTTGGTTCCAACTCATCGCGACCCTATGCACAACGGTACAAAACACTGCCCGGTCCTCCACCATCCTCACAATCATTACTGTTTGAGTCCATTGTTGCAGCCACTCTTTCAACCCATTTCAACAAGGGTCTTCCTTTTTTTCACTGACCCTCTATTTTAGCAAGCATGATGTCCTTCTCCGGGGACTGGTCCCTCTTGATAATATGTCCAAAGTATGTGAGACAAAGTCTCCTCATCCTCTTTTCTAAGGAGCATTCTGGCTGTATTTCTTGCAAGACAGATTTGTTCATTCTTCTGGCAGTCCATGATACATTCAGTATTCTTCGCCAACACCATAATTCAAAGGCATCGATTCTTCATTATACTTTGTCTAGCTTTCACATGCATATGTGGTGATTGAAAATACCATGGCTTGGGTCAGGCGCACCTCAGTCCTCAGTGACATCCTTGCTTTTCAACACTTTAAAGAGGTCTTTTGAAGCACATTTACCCAATGCAATGTGTCTTTTGATTTCTTAACTGCTGCTGTGGATCCAAGTAAAATGAAATCCTTGACAATTCAATCTTTTCTCCATTTATCATGGTGCTGTTTATTTGTCCAGTTGTGAAGATTTTTGTTTTCTTTATGTTGAGGTGCAATCCATAATGACGACTGTAGTCATTGATCTTCATCAGTAAGTGCTTCAAGTCCTCTTCATTTTCAGCAAGCAAGGTTGTGTCATCTGCATATTGCAGGTTGTTAATAAGCCTTCCTCCAATTCTAGTGCCCCATTTTTCTTCATATAGTCCAGTTCCTCAGATTATTTGCTCAGCATAGATTAAGCATGATGAAAAGATATAACTGTGACACACACCTTTCCTGATTTTAAACCACGCAGTATCCCCTTGTTCTGTTCTAACGACTGCCTCTTGGTCTGTGTTCAGATTCCACATGGGCACAATTAAGTGTTCTGGAGTTCCCATTCTTGGCAATGTTCTCTATAATTTCTTATGATCTACACAATTGAATTTCTTTGCATAGTCAAGAAAATATCTTTCTGGTATTCTCTGCTTTCAGCAAAGATGCATCTGACATCAGCAATGCTGCCCCTCGTTCCTTGTCCTCTTCTGAATCTGGCTTGAATTTCTGGGAGTTCCTGTTGATGTACTGCTGCAACCACTTTTTGAATGATCGTCAGCAAATTTTACTTTGTGTGATATTAATGATACTGTTTGATAATTATTTCCGCACTCTGTTGGGCCACCTTTCTTTGGAATGGGCATGTATATGGATCTCTTCTAGTCGGTTGGCGAGGTAGCCGTCTTTCAAATTTCTTGGCATCATCGAGTGAGTGGCCTCCAGCTTTGCATCCATTTGTTGAAACATCTCAATTGGTATTCTGTCAGTTCCTGGAGCCTTGTTTTTCGACAATGCCTTCAGTGCAGATTAGACTTCTTCCTTCAGTACCATAGGTTCTTGATCATATGCTACCTCCTGAAATGGTTGAATGTCAACCAATTCTTTTCGGGACAGTGACTCTGTGTATTCCTTCTATCTTCTTTTGATGCTTCCTGTGTTGCTCAATTTTTTGTCCATAGATTCCTTCTTATTGTAACTAGAGGCTTGAATTTTTTCTTCAGCTCTTTTAGCTTGAGAAATGCTGAACGTGCTTTCCTTTGGTTTTCTAACTCCAGGTAATTGCACATTTCATTACAATATTTTGTTTCCTCCAGTCACCTTTTGAAATCTTCTGTTCAGCTCACCACAGGCGTAGAGGCTAGGATTTATAACACGTCACAAAATTGAGGATAATCAGATCACAAAATGGAGGACAACCATACTGGGAGTCATGGCCTAGCCAAATAGCCACATATTTTTTGGGGACACAATTCAATCCACGACAAGGGTCAATCACTCCTCAGGTGATATCAATAGGCAGTGAAGTTTGAGAAACACTACTGTAGACTTGTGCTTCTCAAACTCTAGCACGCATTAGACCTGGAGGGTTTGTTAATTAAAACACAGATAGCCGGGCACACCCCCAGAGGTTCTGATTCAGTAGGTCGTGGGTGGGGCCTGAGAATTTACGTTTCTAACAAGTTCCCAGGGGATACTGACTCCCTGGTCCATGGCCTTGCAGGTGATCTAATTTCCCAGCCATTTTTCCCAGCTGAGAAACAACATTAAGTAACTAGCTCACACCCTCTTGATACTAGATTTCTAGCTTTGCCGGTCCTGGACTATTTTCTTAGCAAATCCTTCCCGCTGTCCCTTCTGCCTCACGCCTTCCTGCCCCATGGTAACTGAGGAGTTATTTAACACAAGCACAAAGCTCTTCTTTGTACCTCCAGAGGAGCAGACTTCCGCTTAGTGAAAGGCTCTTCAGAGTTACCCCCCACCCCCGACGGTGCCCACTCGAGGACTGGAGGATGACCACTGCTGATGGAGATGATTCGCGCGTGGGATTCTAACGACCCTCTCGCATTCCTCGGATTATCCATCAAGTCCATCTGAGGAAGAGGCAAGTGTGAGGGGTGGGCGAGCAAGGAGCGCGGCACAGGTGGCTGCAAACAAGCCAAGGACCTGCAGATGGACGGTTGTCATGGCAATCGGAGCCCTCTGCTCCTTGACCTAGAGCTGACACTGGGCCGGCTTTCGCCGAAACAGAGGATTGGTGCGCTGGGGGGCGGGTTTGGGCTATGAGAAGATAAAATTGCCCCACGACTTGTGCGCGAGATAGTTTTTTTCTACTCGCTGTGGTCTGACTGCTGGCCACGTGTGGCACCAAGACTCCAACGCCGCATTCGCAGCATCTCCGAGCGGCTGCTTGGGAAGGTCAGTCTGAGAGGTAGCTGAACGTTTCGCTGCGGCAGTTTTGGGTAGCTAAGCCGTTTTCGGAGCAGAAGCCCAAGTCGTGGAGCCCCCTCGTCCAGGGCTGGCGGGCGTTAGCGCGACCAGGGCGCGGCGCCGCAGACTCTGCGCTCCTGGGCGGGAGTTCGTGTCCTCAGCCGGCTCCATGGAGCTAGCAAGGTCATCGCGGGGGTCCGGCGGTGAAGGGCCCAGGAGCAGCTGGGGTTGGGAGGGCGAGATACCCGGCTTCCTTCTACTTTTCTGAAGTCCCCTTTCCCCCCTCCCCCCCCCCCCCAAGCTGGGGAATAGTTGCGAGTAAGGCTCTTCTCATACAACCGGTTTAGCCAGTTGTCCAGGAAGCCATCTTCTGGGGAGGGTGGGATGCTACACGCTTTCCACAGGGAATCAACTGAGTCAGGAGACGCATGTGCGGTTCCGGGCCTTGCGTCTTCTAGTGGCCCTTGCCCTGGGTGATCGGGTGGGCTCTCTCCAGGCAGGTGTGGACGGGAGGAAGGGGACGCCGTCACCGCAGAAAAGCCCACCCCAGACATGCCCTGCTCACGGCAGAGTGCAGACCTCCCTCCGACACCCTCTGATTCACCTTTAGAGCTTCGAGGGTTTTCTTTTTTTCTTCTTCTCACACTTTCTGGCTTTCTGATCATTCCCACGTAAAGAATCAGCTTGGCCTCTTCCCTGAGAGCCCAGATTTCCCAGCTCAGACATTGTGACCGTTAAAAAAAAGACCTTACGTTGATTGAGCCCTTGCATTGAGTAAACAGCTTGCTAAGTGTTTCTCACACATTGATTGTTATTAATCCTCTCAACAATCTAATATGGTGGTACTGTTATTGTCCCCTCTATAAAACTGAGGAAACGACGTTTGTAGAGATAATTTACCCAAGCTCATACAGTGCGGAAGTGGTGGAGTCTGGCTTAGAACCCACCAAGCTGGTCCCATGCTCTCTTCCTGGGGAGAGGAGAGGAAGAGCAGCACTGGGTGGCTGCTGGGAAGGTACCCCCTATGCAACCATAGGTGTGTTTACTTTTTGTCTTCTGTTAGGTACCTAGTAGTATCTCTTCTCTTAAAGGAGGCATCTGTGGTGGTGGAAAGAAAAAGCTTAGGAGTCAAAAGACCTGATTTCCTCTGCCTTCTTGGTAATTAATGTCTATCTGACTTTGGGCAGGTCACTTCATCCTGCAAAATGGGGGAAACAGCCCACATTTCAGGGTTCCTGTGAAGATTAATATAAAGAGTTTAGAAAAGCATCTGCTTTGTCAACGCTCAATAGTTATGATGTGCCTAATTCTTCCTTTGGTCGTTACTATTAAGAGGACAAATTTATTATCATTTTAATGAACCAGAAGATTTAAAGCTGAGATTGCCTGGCAGATGTATCTTGTTAATGTTATTGGTCTTTAAAGAAGAATACTACTAAATAAGTGGGAGAACCCAGGGGAAATAACGGTGGGCATGGTCAGCAGTGTCAGGTGTGTTTAGAAGTGGGGAGAGGGGCACTGGGGCCACAGAATTTGTCAAGTAGGCAACTGCTGACCTTTTGTGTGAACAGTTTTAGTGGAGTGCAGAGAAGCTCCACTTTGAGAGTGAAGGAATAAAGGAATGGGGGAATTAAGAACACTCCTGGAGACCCCTGAGACTGGAAGGAAAAACATAAAGGCAGTAGGAGAACAATAGGCTTAAATAGGTTTATAAGCTAAGGGAAAAGACCCAGTGGAACAAGGGCTTGGGAATTTGGATGGAACTGGGATTTGGTAAGCTAATTTATCTACCTAAATTGACCCTCTAATAGACTGATTTGTCGAGATTAACATTAGTCTAAATTAATTTGCTAATTTTTCTGGACTAAAATGTCAAGTCTCTGGGGACAGCATTGATCTCCAGTGGGTGAATTTTCTAGCTCCTCAGCAATATATGTATATACAGATAATTCCTTGTGGCTGGGTACTTTCAGTTTCATAGTTAATGTGTTGAGGGCATCTTAAACGGTGTCTTTATTTACTGTCTCTATGGCTGAGAATGATTAGAGCTAGAAATTTTGGGAGATCTAGTGACTCAAGACCATTAAGGGAAACTGATAGTACATCCTTAGGAAAAGGTCTATTACATTGGCCTTCAATATTTCAAATAGGAGTTTCCTTTAATATTTCTGAAACAGAATGATCTATCTTCAGAGCAATCACAGTTGAATTATGGTTTGTTTGTTTGTTTTTCTGCGAAACTGAGTAATTTTTTTCTGAGAACGGGGTCATTGTATTTTTTGTGGTGTAGACAAGCCTCTGATATTGTTTAGTTTCTCCTTATTATCTGCCTCTCAGACACGGTATTTGGTGAATACTAACATGCACTGCTAGGAATTGCTCAGCAGAACTCAAAGTTTTATAGGAAAGGCAGATATATTGCCTCTTGGCACCTAAAACCAACATGTTCAAAAGCAAATTCACTCATCTTCTCACCTGACATGCTTCTCCAAGAAGCCCATTTATCCAGCAGCACAAATTAGAGACATCACTATTATCTTTGACTCTCACTAACCCGCCTACATCCAAACAATCACCAGAGCCTGTTAGTTGAGTTCTGAATCTGTACCTCCATCATCCCTTCACTTCCTGATGTCACTGCTGTCTTCTGCTGTTCTTAGTGCAGATAAGTGTATATGCTGGAAGATGGGAAGAAGCTGTATAATGACCACCCTAGAGAGGCCTGTGTTGGGGAGGTGCTCCGCTATTTATGGAGGAGAGTCTGTTGATTTCTTTCTTTTTCATCCCTTGCAATTAAAGTAAACAAGAAGAGAAAGTCTCCTGGACTATCATTTGATCCTTAATTAGCAGGGACTGGAAATCTTCTTTGATGGTTTCTCTATAGAATTTAATTAAGTAGCTTGGCAAAGCAAGTTTTACTTTAGAACAGTTGTTCTCAAAGTATGGTGTGGGGAACTCTCGGAGAGAGAAGGCCTTGAGACCCTTTCATAGGGTCCGTGAGATCAAAACTATTTTTAAAATATGCTAAGATGTTATTTGCCTTTTTGACACTTTTTCTCACAACTGTACGGTGGAGTTTTCCAGAGACTCCATGACTTGTGATGAACTTTCCCTCTAATGGCTACTGAAATGTGTGCATATACATTCTTGTGTTTATAGAATCTTCTAAGGTCATAGGTTTAGGGCGTAAATATGTACATCTTCAGAGATTAACTCTGTTTATTGTTAGCATTATCTGTGTACTTACTAGGTACTTTAAGTTGTACATGCTTTCATCTCTGTAATCTCATTTTCCTTTAATAAATCATTACTTTGAAATCCAAAAGTTTTCCTTCTACCTACCTGGAAAAATGACAAAAAATATGTATGCTTTGTTGTCTTGATATGAAGCCTTTTCTAAAATTTTAAGGGGTATTTAAAAAAATATTTTAGAATTTAATAATTTTATTCTAAAATCAAAGGATATTAATTTTTACGTATAATATTTCAGAATAGATTATTGGCTTAAACGGGATATATTAGAAGACTTGCTTTCCCAACTCACTGCTGCACCATCTACATACATCTATAGATGGAAAGGATGAAATGACATTATCAGAGAGTTCTGTGACTCAAAAAGGGAGGAATTTACTCCAAAGAAATGGATAAAACTAAATAAGAAATAAAAATATAATGAAAGCTTTCCTCAGCTTTGTAGATGTTAGATCTACCTTATACCTTATATAACATATATAGATGTTATAGATTTACCTTCTATGTCTCATGCCACAGAACCTTTTTAAATAGTATTATGGTAACATTGCCACATCATTTTGAGATGAACAATTCAGAGTCCTCTAGAGAAAACTGAACATCTTATGTGTAGATATGATAAGCTCTTAAAAAGCCAAAAACTGTTACAGCCTTTCAAACTAGAAATAAAATAGCTACTGATGCATCTAACAGGATGTTATCAAACTGCATTGACTAGAGAAACACACAGTAAAGGCTTGTTCAGATGAAAAAGTGTTGAAAGAAATCATGGTACTGCACTTTGCAATAATACAGTAACTTCTTGAATTGAAAATTTAGCTGCAAACATGAAGACTAAGTTAGTATCCTGATTGTAGAAGTACAGTTTTTCCTACAAATGGAAACACAGTCATGGTTGGACTCGTCATTTTACTTGTATTTGTCTGGTATTTGCACCAAATCAACCACTGAAGAATATCTTATTTTAGTGAATGCTTGGCAGCAAACACAAGTGGCTCCAAAATATTCAAAGTGTTGAATAATTTTTTTTTTTTTCAAATTTCATGGTTTATTCTGAAACAGTTGTGCTGGATTTGCAATGATGATACAAAAGCAATGCAGGGTAGAACTGTTGGTGCCTTCGTACAAATCAAGGCAGTGGTACCTAACTCTACTAGTAGTCATTGCCACACACTCACAGTTTAAAAAAAAAAAGTTAGCTTTATTTAACAATGTCCTTGATGGTTAATTTTATGAAATCTTGACCCATGAGTACACATCTTTTTAGTGTGCTGTGTGGAGAATGGGAGTGCCTGTAAAGCCCTTCTGCTACGTACTGAAGTATGATGGCTGTCTTCAGGTAGAGCACTTGGGTGAATGTTTGAGTTATGAGCTGAACTGGTCACTTTTTTAATGAAACACCATTTTTACTTGAAAGGATGACTGCTAGACAAACTATGGTTGTTCATACTTGGGTGTTTAGCAGACATTTTCTCAAAAATGAACAAGAGGAGTCCATCACTTCAAGTAAATAACTAATGGTATTTGTTGCCAGTTGTATCTGTCACTGTGAGCTTGACAGCTTCCTAATACTTAGAAATTTTCTGCTGAGGTCAGTGTTGATATTAATCAATATGACTTTTTGATGTTGTATAGTGAAGCGTGTTAATATTCAGAAGATCTGCATAACTCACCGAACCAATATTTTCAGAAAGACCAACGCATAAAGTTATAAAATCATGCAGGGGTAAAAGAGGTATTCAAAGCACAAGATAGACCAGTGGGTTTTAATCTAACAGGGTACAAAAGTTTCCTTGATATGGGTTCAGATTCTATACTGCAACTCACCTTTGAGGAACTACCCTTGCTGAGTGTTGGAGTAGGTGAATATCCAGAGCTATCTGAGAAGACTTAAAATATCTTCCTTCTTCCCACCACTTCTCTGTGTGACTTTGGTTTTTCTTCATATGATTCAAAGCAGCAACAAACTGATAGATTGCAGAAACAGATATGAGATCTCAGCTGTTGTCTATTAAGGCAAATGTCAAAGAGATATACAAAATGTTAAACAATGGCATTCTTCTCATTGAATATTGTTATGGAAAATATAGTTATGCTCATAAAATATGTTTATGTTAACATGTCTTTTGTTTTTAAATGAATTAATAATATGTTATAAATAATATTTCTCAGTTTTGATTTATAATAAAGTAGATATTGATAGATATAACCCACATAAACAAAAGCTCTTTGGAGTCCTCAATTTTTAAGAAAGGGGTCCTGAGACTAAAAGTCTGAGAACTGCTGACTTAAGAGTATTACATTTGATTTGGCAGTAGCAAGATGATAATCTTGAAATGGAAAAGCTACAAGCTGTAGATAGCTGGAGTTTTTTTTTTTTTTGCCTTTTTCTTTTTAAATATCCATGCATTGTTAGTCAAAGCCATTTAGTAATAGAGGCTATAGTCCTGCTTGGTGGAGGGCTCTGTAGGGATTGTGGCTGCCAGGGTTAAATGTGGTGGCACAGTAAAGCACTCAGCCATTTGTGATTTATCCAAAAAAAAAAAAAAAAAACCCAAACCTGTTGCTGTTGAGTTGATTCCGACTCATAGTGACCCTATAGGACAGAGAAGAACTGCCCCATAGGATTTCCCAGGGGCCGCTGGCGGATTTAAACTGCCAACCTTTCGGTTAGCAACCGACCGCCTAAACACATCAAATGTTAGCCGTTCATGACAGGGGAATAAGAAGAACGAACTCAATTATAAATTACCTACATTGTTAAACTAAAACACTTTATATTCAATTAAATATTTGCTGGGTGCCTACTTCATGCTATTCTTTGTTGGGGAAAGAGAAGATGAGTAGAGTTGTACCTATTTTGTATCTATCATCAGGGTTTGACTTTTCCCTTACACTAGTATCTTCAATCTGAAAAAAGAAAAAAACAAAACAAAAAATTTTTTAGCTACTGGCCATTTATTATGTTGCTTTTGGGAATTGTCCATGAGTTTCAAATGTTCTGGTAAATCTAGTCATTTCTTGGCTTGATCCTCAATATTCCCTTGAACTTATTGAAATAGATGACTATAAGAATAAAAGTTCTTCCCTGGTCTTAAGGGGCCAACAGTGGCCAAAAGGATGATTTTCCCAGACGAGTTGTCTGAGGGATGCTGGTGTAGAAGCTCAGGCTTTTCCTGTAACGTGACCCATCCTGTACATCTCCCTTCCAACCCTGGCCTGGCATAGTGAAGCCAGAAAGACACTGACAGGAGGATTCTCTTCTACTGGCTTGTTTTGAAATGTTAAACCAAAAAAAAAGCAAACCCATTGCCATCAAGTCAATTCCGACTCATAGCAACCTTATAGGACAGAGTAGAACTGCCTCATAGGGTCTCCAAGGAGCACGTGGTAGATTTGGACTGCTGACATTTTGGTTAACAGCTGTAGTTCTTAACCACTATGCCGATGCCCCTGGTGCTTTGTAGTACTGCCTCTGGTGCTGGAGACTGGGCTGGGAGTGGTGACAGTGCACCTGGTGGGCGGAACCATTGATCAGCAGAGGCCCCAGGGGCTCCACCTGCCTTATTTTGGTGTACTAGAGAATAAAAACCCCATGACCCATAAAGGGTGTTAAAGCACACCTTTTTAGAGGCCTGTATTTTCTTTTGTTTTCTCTAATTTGGGCTTTGATGTGATTAGGGAATGTACCTCTGGCATTTTAACTTAGAGATACTGTTGTTTACTCAAGGCACTGAGTTAAGTACAAGGAAGTTCAGATTTTTAACTGGAAATGCCTTATCTGGGGCCTGTTCACTTTTTCTCCTTTTATAATGCAAAATATAACTTAGTTGAGATCTTAAATCTGTTATCTCTTTGTGAGGTGGGTGAGGCACGAGAATTGGCTTTGAAGGTTAATCTACCAGTTGGGTTACAAGAATCTTAAAATTGATGAGAAGGAGAAAGTAATCACCCAGGACTGGCCACAGGGCTGTGTAGAGTGGTAGGGCCTGTCTTTAGAGGGAGTGGGGAAGTTTGTGTCAGAATCAGCAAAGCAAACTGGGTGTCTCTGATTTACTTTTTGTGAGATGCTTGCCTGGGTGTTGGCTGCAGAATGGGGAAGAAGTCCTATATATGTGTCTGGTCTCCAGCCATATGTCATTGGACCTTCTTGACCTCTGGATGGCAGAATTGATTTCATGGTAAATCAGTGGTAAAGCTGATAACCAAGAGAAGCTAAAACCAAACCAAACCTGTTGCCAACTCCAACTCATGGTGACTACATGTGTTACAAAGTAGAATTGCTCATAGGGTTTTCTTGGCTGTAATCTTTATGGAAGCAGATTGCCAGGCCTTTCTTCTGAAGCACCACTGAGTAGGTTTGAACCATCAACCTTTAGGTTAGTGGTCAAACGCAAACCATTTGCACTACCCAGGGACCTAAAAAGATAAGCTATGCTTAAATATGTGTAATCTTTGAAGAAAATGTGAAAATGAATTAACATTGAATACAGGATCCTTCCTAGAGAGATGACAATAAAATAAAAATTATTCACAACTTACTAAATTTTGCTAGTGGCCTTTTTATCTTAACCATCTGCTTTCCAGTGTGGCTCATACTAAAAATAATCTGAGGGTTAGCACAAGGCACTCTGGTGGCACAGTTGTTAAAGCACTCGGCTGCCAGCCAGAAGGTAGGCAATTTAAACTCACCAGCTGCTCCAAGGAAGAAGGATGTGGTAGTCTACTTCTGTAGAGATAACAGCCTTGGAAACCCTATGGGGCAGTTCTACTCTGCCCTACAGGGTCGCTATGAATCTGAATTGACTCCATGGCAAAGGGTTGATGAAATACCAGCCAGATCAGGGTGTAGCCGACAGGGCTGCCAATCACCCATTATCTCAGCAACAACTCAGAGGCCAAGTAAATGAAATATTTCTACATTTTTCATTTTGCAACAAATATGTAGCATACATGGTAGGACAGTCCCCAGTCCTGTGACAGCCATTTGCATTGGGCACAGAGCTGTGTGTTATTAATCTGAGACCTACTTACACCCTCAGATGGTGTGTGGACAAATTGATAACAGTTATTGTCAAGATTTAAAATCTTGGTGCTTGTAGTGATTATGGCTGTCTATACAGACTGATCTTTGTTGTTATGTTAAATCTCAATTGGTATGTCAGCACTATTTGATTTCAATTCTAAATTTCTGTTTGGCCTTTGTTTGCATGGACTTTATGTGAGCAACATTTTATCCCTCTATCACAGTGCCTGGCTCATGGTAGGCCCTTGACTAGCTATCTGTTGACATACTCAGCAG
This sequence comes from Dugong dugon, assembly GCA_030035585.1. Classification (NCBI taxonomy): domain Eukaryota; kingdom Metazoa; phylum Chordata; class Mammalia; order Sirenia; family Dugongidae; genus Dugong; species Dugong dugon. The sequence goes on along the minus strand of CM057476.1, from coordinate 39,874,573 downwards.
TCTCTTTGCTTTGGTTCATGGATCCAAAAATATGGCTTTGCTCATTAGCTAACAATCTTAGTGCAGTATTAATTTCTGTGGAAGAGTTTGGTTTTTGAGGGGCTAGAAGAATAAACAGTTATGTAACTCTGCTCCATTTTTTTAATTTAATTTTTTAAAATAATATTTAATTCTTGTTGAGAATATACACAGCAAAACTCTCTCCTATTCAACAGATTCAAGACATAATAATCAGTGATATTGGTTACATTCTTCACATGTATCAACGTTCTCATTATTTCTGTTCTGGTTGTTTCACTCCCATTGACTTAAACTCCATTCTGCTCCTTTTTTTATTTACAGAGTATTTGAAAGAAAATGCCAATTATTAGGACTTTGAGTCAGGTTGGCTGCATGTTGCCGAACCCAGTGTGTGGCTGTCGGATGTGTGTGGTACCTATCAGGTTTCTGGGCTTCTCCCCTCGGCAAATCCCAGCAGATGCCAAGTTCTACTCTATCTCTTTCTCTGAGACAGACCATCCGCGTGTCTTAATCACAGGTGGGTTTTTTCCTTTTTCCGTATTTGTGGCATGATTCTTATTTTCTGTACTGGTTATGTGTGACTGTGCATTCTTTTTGGAATGTCTCATATGCCATCAGACCCTCCTTATAATGCTTGTCACTGTTATATATAATTCAGGAAAAATGTGTTTGACTAGATTACATCCAGATTGTGTATTTATAAACTATGAAAAACATAGCAGAATGAGGTATTTAATAATCTACATTTTTTAAAATTAGAACAATTAACATTTATTAATCAGAAAGAAACAACTTTTCCAGTGTTTGTTTTCTCCAAAATATTACAAATCCAAAATCCTTATTTAATCACTATATTGTCAGCACTTCATTTCCTTACCATAATTTTTTATTGTCTGAAAGGACCTGGAAACCTGAGGACCAAAAAATTGCTTTGGAACTAGGCTCCCCTTCCATGGTAGGATAGGCCTGGGGAGTTGACGGTTCATGGATAGGTAGTGTGAAGGGACTAGAACATTGATTCTAGAGTCAGACAGATCTTTTCTTGGCCAAATTCCTCTACCTAAATTCAGTACCATTCACTGTGAACATTTACTGCAGGCTTGTGTGTTGGAGGTCTGAGATGAGTTTCTGCCTGTCCAGCGGGACTCGCCACCACCTGTCTCATCATCACAGACTCACTCCTCAGTACTCATCACCTTGCTTACACATAACTCCTGGTTCTGTACCCTCCTTCCTCCAGGCCTCACTCTAGCACTCGATAATTACTCCAGCATACCCAAGTTGGCCTCTGAGTTGACTGACACGTTTTATTTCCCTCTTCCTTCTCACCAGATTTTCTTCCCTTGTTACACATCATTATCCTTCTTACTTTCCTCACAGTTTCTTTGTGTTTCACTGCCTCCTTCTCGTCTCTCACTGTAAATGGTTTTCAAGGTTGGTCATTTTCCCCTCTCATTCACTCACATTGTTGTCTGTGTGTATGTGTGTTTTATTCTCTTGCAACCTCCACTAATGGAGCATCTTCCAGAATTAAATACTAGTTTTGGTGGTTTTTGTTTTAGTCCTATGTTAACAGATACCTACAGGTAATCCCACTTTCTGTATCTTCCTGCCTCAGTCAATTGTTCCTAAATGAAACTGACTGTTGTACTCTTTCCAAATGTGCTGTTGGCTCCCTAGCTCTCCCATTTCTGTCAGTGGCATTGTTCAGCCTCCAAATTGGAGAGCTATAATATTTATTTTTAATTTTCTTAGTGATTCCTTGTCTGTTCAGTTACCTGCCCTTTTTTCAAATGACTTCTTGGTTTGTCCCACCCTCTCTCTCTTTTCATGTCCCAGTCCAGTTCTAATGGAGGATGGGTTTCTGGATAGTTACCTGGTACTGCCCTAACGAAGGAGCCCTGGTAGTGCAGTGGTTAAGTGCTTGGCTGCCAATTGAAAGGTGCATCGTTCAAGCTCACCAGCAGCTTGACAGGAGAAAGATGTGGCAGTCTGCTTCTGTAAAGATTACAGCCATGGAAACCCTGTGGAGCAGTTCTACTTTGTCCTTATAGAGTTGCTATGAGTTGGAATCGACTCGATGGTGATGGGTTTTGTTTTTTTTTTTCCTTACTGCCTCAACAAAAACATCACAAGTGAATAGCTTTAAAGAACAGAAATTTATTTCCTCACAGTTCCAGAGGCTAGAAGTCTGAATTCAAGACATGACTGTAAGGGAAGGTCCTTCTTTGTCTTTTTCAGTTTCTAGTAGCTGACGGCAATCTTTGGTGTTCTTTGGCTTATAGACTGTTCCTCAAATGGTCTATTCCCCCTGTGTGTGTGTCTATCTGCATCTGTTTTCCTTTTTGTAGGATACTACCCAGAAGTGATTAGGTTTAAGACCCACTCTAATCCGGCACGGCCTCATTAATATAGCAAAAGAAAACCCCTATTTCTGAACAGGGTCATATTTATGGGTACAGGGGTTAGTACAGCAACATCTTTTTAGGGGACACAGTTCAATCCATTAATATGAATCCATTTTTTGGCATTGAATATTTTGGCATCTGTAGTAGACAGACAATGCTTCAGAATACTGAAGGCTGTATGTGAATTCTGACCCAAAGAGCGATTTTCTCTTCCAGTGTCCTTGCTTACCCTCTTCTTCTCTGCCCTTCCATGCTGGAGACAGTCTTGTCTCTGAAGTCTGTATTGACTTCTATACTAGCTTGAAGGAGGTAATTTAATGTTCTAAGTGCCGTGATATGTTGCTTGGAAGTGTAAGAGTAAGCAGTAAGTACATCAGTCAACCTAGGATTTTACCTAACTAGCTAAGAACGAAAAATAGCCTAATTCAATTATTACATTCTGGGAATAATTAAAATTGGTTAAGATTTGGATTAAAGTTTCACTTTTTTCTTCTTCACTTAGGGGGTCTTGGCCAGCTTGGAGTGGGGCTTGCTAACTTTTTGAGGTAAGAGCTCTAAACTTGGAAATTTAAAATCCAAGTTTTAAGTATGTGAAGCTTGTCTTTGGCCTCTTTTAACCATATCTTCTCTCTCTCCTTGTCCCTTACTATTTTTAAGATGTCGTATCTAAATGGCTTTTAAAAATACATTTCATTTTTGTCTTCTTATGTCAAAGACATGTCACAGGTCCTTGATTTTATGTCTCCCGTCCTAGTTCTTTGCTCTGTCTCTTTTCTAACTTAGGTAAAGTGAAACATGTATCGAAATGAATCCTTGTGTAGGTTTTGTTTGCAAGTAGAGGAAAGTGCATGTAGAAATTGGAAAGGAACAGTGTGAGATTTGGAGAGAGTTTGATGAAAGGGTAAAAGGGTAAGAAGAGAAAGGAAAGAGAAAAATGAGGAAGGAGAGGTAAAAACTCTAGAAGTAATGGGAAGAAACTGGTGACAAATATAGGGGTGACAAATAGGGTGAGAATAGAAATAGAAGACAGGGACGTGGGTAGAGAATGAAAGGCTTGAGAGTGGCAAGAACTAAAGGTGTGCGTGCTGGGGAAGACAGAGAAGGTTGGAGGAGCGGTATGAAAAGGAGGGATTTGGAGACTGATAGAAAATTAATAATTCCTATTTAAATGATTGTTTTCATAGGACCAGTTGTATCCTAAATGTTGCCAACTGGTGTGTTTTGATTTTTTCTTTAGGAAACGATTTGGAAAGGACAATGTGATCTTGTCTGATATAAGGAAACCCCCCAACCACATCTTCCATAGTGGTAGGAGATCAATTTGCATTGCTTTTATTTTTAATTTTCAGAATGCACTTAGAAAGGCTGATCATCAGTGTGTGCAACAGCTTATGATCAGGTTTGTGAATTAAAGAGAAACTATTGAGGTCCAGCTGTGTTGCTTATTTTTGCCCTTTTCAGTTCTGTAAAATCTCTACAGTAATACTACTGACACAAGAACATTCTTTTGAACCTGAAGTCAAGTTTTAGAATAATGTCCAAAAATTTGATTCTTGTCCTTTTGAGTTTTTAGTTAACTTATTGGCTCAGAGAAAAAATAAAAATCAAGGGCTTCTATAATGAGGAAAAGGATCTTTAAGCATTTAGAGATATTTGAGCCTTGTATTTCAATGTAAAAGGAGCTCTGGTGGCACAAACAATTAAGCATTTGGTTGCTAACTGAAAGGTTGGCAGTTCAAACCCACCCAGCAGCTCCACGGGAAAAAGACCTGGTGATCTCCTCCCATAAATATAACAGCCAAGAAAACCCTATGGGGCAGTTCTACTCTGTCACATAGGGTCACTATGAGTCAAAATCAACTTGACAGCACCTAATAACAACAACAATTTCAATGTAGAATTGCTATTAAACACACAAAAAATCTCAAACTTTTATAGTCAAGTTTTCTGTGGCCTCAAAAACATTTTTATAATATCTCCTAGTTCTGTCTTGTTCATTGTAAGCTTTTGCTACTTTCTATGGGGAAAATTGCTATGTGACAAAATTAGCTCACATCTAATGTAACTGGGTATGTTTTATGGTTCTTCTATATCAAGGGATGTGTGTGTGTGTGTGTGTGTGTGTGTGTGTGTGTGTGTAACTTGATTTCTCTATTCCTTTTAAAATATGTAACTTTTAAGTAGAATTAAATACCTCTGTATATATACCAGTTATCACCCAGTTGATTCATAACTGTGCTCCGAGGGGTTTTTAGTGTTGGCATTAATAGCACTGACTCTGGGGCTGGCTCTGGCTGTGGCTGCCTGGGATGTGATTTCAGTTCTTCCACTTGCTCTCTGTTTGGTCTTGGCGAATTACTTAACATCCCTGTGCCTCAGTTTCCTCATCAGTAAAATGGATCTATCTTAAAGGCTGTGTGAGAGTTAAATACACATAAAGTCTTAGAACCGTGCCTGGCATGGTTAAGTACTATATAAATGTTAGCTATTACTAACTATAAGGAGCCCTAAGTGGTGCAATGGTTAGGTGCCTGGCTGCTAACAGAAAGCTTGGTGTTTTGAACCCACCTAGTGGCTCTGCAGGAGAAAGACCTGGTGATCTCCTTCTGTAAAGATTACAGCCCAAGAAAACCCTATAGGGCAATTCTACTCTGTCACATGGAGTCACTATGAGTCAGAATTGACTCGACGGCACCCAACAACAGCAACATTACTAACTATACAGTAGCTGTGGTGTGTTACTCTTCTTTAAGGAAATGTGCTGCCAAGTGTCCAAGTGGTTTTGGTTTCAAACTGATGTTAGGAATTTACAAGTTAAAGAGGGGGAAAGGTCCATTTAGCTTTCAAACTCCAAACTTTTTCATTTCTGTGGTTCAATATTGTGCTCTTCATAGGCCCATTCATTTATTCCGATATTCTGGATTACAAGAATCTTCGCGAGATAGTGGTAAACAACCGAATCACCTGGTTGTTTCATTATAGCGCTTTGCTCAGTGCCGCAGGAGAAGCAAACGTATCTTTGGCGAGAGCTGTGAATATAACTGGTAAGCGTCTGGATGTTGTCCAGTATGATCTATTGGCCAACTTTTCTAGTTCTCTGGTAAGAAAATATTTTTCAGGTTATGATAATGTATGTTCATTTCAGGACTGCATCATGTTCTGGATGTTGCAGCAGAACACAATTTGCGATTGTTTGTGCCTAGCACAATTGGAGCCTTTGGACCTACTTCTCCCCGGAACCCAACCCCCGATCTCTGTATTCAGAGACCCAGGACCATCTATGGTGTGTCCAAGGTCCACGCGGAGCTCATGGGAGAAGTAAGCATTGCTTGTTGGCAAGACTGGTTGAATAAACCCTGGGCAAAATGATTCAGTGTTTCTTTTTGCATTCTTGTTGTCTCAAATACCTGCTAAACTCATCCTTGGGGGTACTTTCCCCCTCCTCCAACCCTAGGCCACAGAGATATTCATTCAACTCATTGTGTTTGCCAAGGGTCAGGTGCCTGTAGCTCCTGAAGAACTCCTCATCTCTCAGCTGTGGCGGGGGCTGCCTTTTCACAAGCAGATAGTAATAACTCATAACACTTCCTAAATCAGGTGCCCCTGGAATGGCACCCCCTCCTTCACTTGCTGTCAGTCTTTGTACTGCACCATCCTTTCAGGCTCCCAAGCTCAAAATACTGTTATTGATGGTTAATGCCCCTGGGTGGTGCAAACTGTTTGTGCATGACTACTAACCTAAAGGTTAGCAGTTTGAACCCACTCAGTGGCGCTGCAGAAGAAAGGCCTGGTGATCTGCTTCCATAAAGACTACAGCCAAGAAAACCCTATGAAGCAGTCCTACTCTGTAACACATGGGCTCGCCATAGGCAGAATCATCTCGACAGTAACAGGTCTGGTTTTTTAATGGTTATTTTTAAACCTTTTATTATGGAAAAACTTTGGACATCTATTTGGTTTTATTTGATTTTTTAATACTTTTTGTCCTGAAAACTCTATTGAGATTTTTAGTCAATGTCTGACCTTTCAAATGATGTTTCATAGATGTTGCTCTCTTGTCTTCCACTGTTGTCCCCTCTACTCTTTCTAATGCTGCATTGCAGAAACATGCTCATAGAGAATTATTTAGTAAAATGAGTAGTGCATCCCTTCCAAAGAAAGGTTGGAAACCACTACTGTAGGCTGATATATTATTTACAGTGCTGATGGAAAAAATGTATCACTGAAACAGTGATTCTTTGAAGAGAAAACCCCAAGAGCTGTTTATTAAAATTAGTGACTCTTAGAAATTCTAAAGTCTTCATTTTCTTTAGGAGCATTTTAATATAACTGCAGGGAAAGATATTTCAGAAAAAGGCTCTTTCTTTGCATTATTATATCTGATTAAAAAGATTATTTTTAAAATAAGTTTTATCTTTTTCATAGTACTATTTTCATCGATATGGGTTAGATTTTCGATGCCTGAGATATCCTGGAATCATTTCAGCCAACTCTCAACCTGGAGGAGGAACAACTGGTAAATGTTCTTTTTTTTTTTCTTCTGTATATAATAAAATAGGCCTTTTCATTCCTAGGAAGTCTTTTTCATGGTGAATGAATCTGCTCTCTTTTACCCATGTCTTGGCCAGAAACTTCAAATCCTCTCCAGGACATGCATCTGAGATGCTCACTGAACCCTACTGACTTAAATTTGCTAAGGGCAACAGATGTCTGTGTTTGCACATCCAGCGAGATTTGCCAAGCACGATGTTGAAATCACACATATAATATTTGAGAACAAATTTACTAGTAATTTAGGAAGACACCAAACAAGAAGCAGCCTCTTGTCTTTGATACAGCCTTTGTTTCTTATTACAAAGATGTGTTATTAAAATGATCTCTATTCACTGTACACTATAAAGGAAAATAAACATTTTTTTTTTTTTATTCAACATGCATTATATTCAATAAATCCTGTACCAGGGGTCCTGAGATACAATATAAAAAATACTTAACAAAATCTGAGGGATTTTAAAGGAAGCTTTGGTTTTGATTACTTTTTAAAAGCTTATACCTTAATAAAGTAGTTCTCAAAGTGTGGTCTGGGGATCCCTGAGACCCTTTCAAGGAATCCAAGAGGATTCTTAATCCAAAGGTTTTGTTCATTATTTTGGTGTAAAAAACCCACAGGCAGAATTTTCTTTCAGACTATGCAGTCCAGATTTTCCATGATGCCACAAAGAACGGCAAATTTGAGTGCAACCTGAAACCCAACACGAGACTCCCAATGATGTATATTGATGACTGCCTCAGGGCCACCCTGGAAGTCATGGAGGCCCCAGCAGAGTGTCTCTGTATGAGAACGTACAACATCAATGCTGTGAGCTTCACCCCCAGGGATCTGGCCCAAGAGGTTCTCAAGCATGTGCCGGAATTCCAGATCACATACAACGTGGATTCTGTTCTACAGGCCATAGGTTGGTACATCATTGCAGACTGCCTGAAAACCCAAATTAAGCTTTGGCCTTCACTGTGAGTCCTTTGAGGGTATAAATGGTGACAGGATAAGTAGAACACAGCTCTTTCTCCAGAATGTGTTAAGGCCCGTGGAAAGCGTGGGTGAGCATGGGACCCACCCTTCCCTGAAATGAGCCAAAGCCAGCAGATGCTCTGATTTTGCAGAATGATGTCTAAAGTGGGTGAGATTATTTCATTCCAAATAAACAGTTTGTTAGCCTTTCACCCTCTTTATAGCTTAAACACAGGACAAGCAGAAATGGAAGCAATTGGGGTAATATGAAAACATTTCTGGGTTTTCAAATACTGAGATTCTGCCACTTTATGACCTTGAGCACTTTTCTGAGTATATTTCCTAATCTATAAAATAAGAGCCCTACCTTACAAGATTGTATGAGATTTTAATAATTTGTGAAAATTCACAGTGTCTAGCAGTAGATGTGTAATACATTTTTTTAATCTAAGAAGACCATTATATGCACATAACAGCTGCTCTGTTCTACTCAGGGAATTTCCTTTTTGGTACTTTGATAAACCTTTATATAAAATGTTCTAGACCTTTTTGTAAATCTACAGCCCGGCTAACTTAAGTTTGTTGTTATTACTGTTAGTTGCCATCGAGTCTATTCCAACTCATGGCGACCCCATGTGTGCAGAATAGAACTGCCCCGTAGGGTTTTCAAGACTGTAATCATTCAGAAGCAGATTGCCAAGCCTGTCTTTCGAGACACCTGTGGGTGGGTTTGAACTGCCAATCTTTAGACTAGTGGTTGAGCGCTTAACTGTTTGTGCCACCAAGAGACTCCTCTAACTTAAGCTACTCTTCCATATCTTTTCCTAGCGGATAGCTGGCCAGTGAACTTTGATGACAGCAATGCTCGGAAGGACTGGGGGTGGAAACACAATTTTGATCTTCCAGAATTGGTGACGAAGATGTTGAACTTCCATAGTTCTGACACCAGGGTTGCCCAAGCTAAATGAAGTCACCAAAAGGAAGAACACCTGTATCCTGGACAGCTGTCAAGGGAAAACTATAAAATTAATTATGTTGTAGACCCCAAGGAACCTAAATTATTTGAACTTGAAGGACTAATTGTACTTAACTTTGGCAGCACATAATGAACTGCTAAATGGAAAATGTAGTTGGCATTAAGCATTTTAAAAATGCTTTAAGTTTGGTGGTAGGACTTTGAAATCTTTGCTATTTGCCTAATCTTACACAAATATACATATAACAGAATGAAGACAATAGTTTCCATTTCTTTATTAAGATGAAGTTACCATTTTTTGGGAAGATGAAAGTATGTGACATTTGTATTTAATTAAATTTAATTAAATGTGACTCCTAACTCCATTATTCTCTTGACTGGAGACCAAAGATTACATTTTAAAGAATTTCAAAGATAATATCCTAATTTAAAAGTATCCCATCAAAACATAAAAAAACCTTGATATGTTAATCCCATGTTCATAATGTTCAAAAAACTTTAATACTTCTTACCTCAAGATTTATAACTTCTTATTTTTCTGTATGAAAATCTGTAGGAAATTGAGAATAACAAGGATGACCTAACTATTAAAGGGTAGCACCTCTATTATTCTTATTGCCCTCATTTTAGTGAGATAAATGGTAACTCCACACTACCACCACCAGTTGCTGACTCGGACTCATGGTGACCCTATGTGTGTCAGAGCAGAACTATGTTCCATAGGGTTTTCAATGGCTGATTTTTTGGAAGTAGATCACCACGACTTTCTTCCAAGATACCTCTGGGTGGATGCTAACCTCCAGCCTTTATGTTAGCAGCTGAGCATGTTAAGCATTTGCACCACCTAGGAGCTCCTAAGTGGTAAATACCAGGAGTGTAATTCCCTTCCCTGTGTTTCTGGGCTCCACCTCTTCAGACTGACAATAAATAGGGGATGGGAGTCTCTAAGTGCCACAGGTAATTCTAATCCAGCTAGAACCCACTCGACGAATTCCAAACCCTGTTTTCTGAAGAGTTCTTTCTTGTTACAGCCTTTTCAATTACTCTTAGACTGAGCCTTCAAAAGAACTACTCTAAACTCTCTGATGCAATTACTGTGTAAGTATATAGAGATGAGCTTTTTCCAGCTACCTCAGTATGTCTACATGTGAAATCACTAGAAAGTGAATTTTGCAATTCCACAGATTAATCACAGATATATTTGACAATAGCTGTCAAGGGTTATAAAACATTTATATTACGATCTTAAAACAAAATGTTATGCATCTGGAACTTTTGACTGTTAGGTACAAATATGATTTTTTTGGAAGACATAACTGGGTTTAAGATCTATTTAACTGGAGAACTTTTAGATAATTGAATTTTTTGTCTAATAGTTACATTAATATAGGTTTTTTCATACATAATTAAACTTGCATTTGAACATTCATTTTCTAAAACCAAACAACTAGTAATGAGGTCTTTTTTCTTTATAGCTATGTTGAGATATGTTTCATACACTGTAAAATTGTTTCATTTACACCTGTAAAAAGTTGAATTGGAAAAAGTTGTGTGATAGATATATTTACAGCAACAACAACAACAAAAGAGCAGCTGCTGAGTCTGCTTATGTCCAGCCAATAACTTCTTGGAATTTGGTTTCTTGGTTTGGAGGTTTCGGGTCATGGTTTCATGGGACATCCCAGCTAATTGGCCTAATATGTTTAGTGCTTCTGTTCTACCTCCTAGTTTGAAGCATAGTGCCTGGGGTCTCAAAAGCTTGCAAGCGGCCATCCAGGGTACAACAATTGGTCTCTATTCATCTGGAACAACAGAGGAAGAAGGAGAGTTAGGAATAGGGAAAGGATATGGAATGTGCGGCTAATTGCCTTCATGAACAACTGCCCCCTTTGCCATGAGACCGGAAGAACTGAATATTGCCTGGCTACTAAACATTCTGATCAAAGATTCTGTAAAAGAATCCTGATCAAAAGGTGAAAATACAGAGCAGAATTTCAAATTCTCATGGAATCCAGATTTTCTGGAGCCGTGGAGGCTGGATGAACTCCTGAAACTATTTCCCTGAGATAATCTTTAGACCTTAAACCCAAAATATCCCCTGAAGTCTTCTTAAACCCAAATAATAGTTTTGCTTAACTACTAAAGCATGTAAGAACATTGTCCTCTTTTAAGAACTGTCTATATGGGATCAAATTGACAACAGCAACTTGAAAGATTAGATAGGAAACTTAGGGGGCAGTGAGTTTATGTTAATGGGGGAGGAACAACTCAGAAAAGGAGGGTGAGAATGGTTGCACAACTCAGACTGTAATCAGTGTCACTTAATTGTGCATGCAGAAATTGCTGAATTGGTGTATTCTCAACAATAAAAAATAAATTATTAAAAAATCACCCATTTATAGCTTGTAGTTCAGTAGTTTTTAGTATATTCAGAGTTGTGCAAACAGCACCACAATCTAATGTTAGAAACCCCATACCCATTAGCAGACCGTCTCCATTTCCTTCTACCCACTGCCCTAGGCAATCACTAATCTACTTTTTGTATCTGCGAATTTGCCTATTTATATATTTCACGGAGCCCTGGTGGTGTGGTGGTTAAGAACTTGGCTGCTAACGAAAACGTTGGCAGTTCAAATTCACCAGCCTGCTCCTTGGAAACTCTACGGGGCAGTTCTACTCTGTCCTATAGGGTTGCTATGGGTCGGAATCGACTTGAAGGCAAGAGGTTTTGTTTTTGTTTTTTCTTTTTTGGACATTTCATGTAAATGGAATCATACAACATACAGGCTTTTGTGACCAACTTCTTTCACTTAGCATAATGTCTTCACGGTTTATTCATGTTATAGCATGTATCAGTATGTCAATCTTTTTTATTGGTGAATAATATTCGATTATATGGATATCCTACATTTTGTTTATCCCTTCATAAGTTTATTTATGTTTAGGTTGTTTGCCCTTTTTGAATAATGCTGCTGTGAACATTTGTGTAGTTAATTGGATTTTGAAGCTAGTTTACGTATTGTTTATAGTTTGATAAATAGTTGCTAGTGCTCTTAATTTATTCAAAATTATCTTGAAAGAACAAGAAATTGTTTCTTCCATGAGAAGGGAAGAAGCAACGGAATTGAGTGACCCTTTTCTTTATCTCTTAAACCCTAGTCTAAGTATTTCTACTAGGATACTTGGATGACCTGTAATTGGAGGATTTGTTTCTAGAGTGGCTTTCTTTAATCTTTCTAAATCTATAAATGTACCTCTGTGAGAACCTGAAAGAACAGTAAAAAGAATAATAAATGCTTCAGATGATATGGATGGTTCTTATTCACTGATGTCTTTGCACCCTAATTAAGACTAAAATTAGGGTCGCCCTTCTAGCTAAACAGTATCTGGTGCACATCTTGGGATCTCAGGAGATGACTCAATGTTTTACTATAGAAAGCTCTCCTTTCTGTCGGGAGAAGAGGTTTTCTCTAGTTAATTCAGAAATGATATGGAGAGTTGCTTATAAGGAGAAAATGTGTGTTTAATTACAAAGCATTTTTAAATAAAAGAATACAAATGTGACTTTCCTTTGATGTATTTCGTCTTGAAGATTTACACAGGCTACCAATCTGGGTATTAGTTCTGTTAACCTGTTTTGTATGTGGCATTGCTGTGATATGCTTTTGTGTTGCTCCACAAAACACAACCTAATGGCTAGCATTAAGGCATAGTGTTTAAAACCACAAAACAGACTTGGGCAATGACTAGTATTGTACTGCAGTGGACGCTTACCATGGTAGGTAGTGAATTGCTAATAGTATTTTTTAACTTACATAGGCATAGGCCAAATTGCCAATTTGTTTTTGTATTTTATGATAACAGCATGAGTTTTTTTTTTAAACCCTTTAAAATTTTTCATTAAAAAATATACATCTGTTGAATCTGTGAAGCAGCTCACAACATGGATGAATCTGGAAGGCATTATGCAGAGTGAAATAAGTCAATCACAAAAGGACAAATATTGTATGAGACCACTACTATAAAAACTCATGAAAAGGTTTACAAAGAAAAAGAAACAATCTTTGATGATTCCGGGGGTGGGGGGATGGGGATGGAAAAACTAAATAGACAATAGATAAGTAGTAACTTTGGTGAAGGTACAACAGTACACAATACTGGGGAAGCCAGCACAACTTGTCCAAGGCAAGGTCATGGAAGCTCCATAGACACATCCAAACTCCCTAAGGGACTGAATTACTGGGCTAAGGGCTGTGGGGATCATGGCCTCAGAGAACATCTAGCTCAATTGGCATAACATAATTCATAAAGAAAATGTTCTACATTCTACTTCAGTGAGTAGTATCTGGGGTCTTAAAAGCTTGTGAGTGGCCATCTGAGATACTCCACTGGTCTTACACCATCTGGAGCAAGGGAGAGTGAAGAAAACCAAAGACAGAAGGGAAAGATTTGTCCAAAGGACTAATGGACCACAACTACCACAGCCCTCACCAGAATGAGTCCAGAACAACTAGATGGTTCTCGGCTACCACCACTGACTGCTCTGACCGGGATCACAACAGCGGGTCCCAGACAGAGCTGGAGAGGAAAGTAGAACAAAATTCTAACTCACAAAAAAAGGCCAGACTTACTGGCCTGACAAGAGACTGGAGAAACTGCAAGAGTATGGACCCTGGACACCCTTTTAACTCAGTAATGAAGTCACTCCTGAGGTTCACCCTTCATCCAAAGATTAGGCCAATTAAAAAAAAAAAAAAAAGAATAAAGGCACACACCATCCCAGGGGCAAGGACTAGAAGGCAAGAGGGAGCTGGAAAGCTGGTAAATAGGGAACCCAAGAGCCAGAAGGAAGAGTGTTGACATGTTGTGGGATTGGTAAAAAATGCACAAAACAATATGTGTAAAATTGTTTAATGAGAAGCAAGTTTTGTTCTGTAAACCTTCATCTAAAGTACAATAAAATAGGACTTCCGGCAAAATAGCTCTCTAGGCAGAAGCACCACGCAGTCCCTCCACAGCAAAGATCAAAAAAACTAAGCAGAACAGAGAAAACAACAATCCTGAAACCCTAAAACATCAAAGAAGAGATATAGAACTCAGCCAAGCACCAAATGAAATGAGAAAACAGAACAGAGAGCAAGGAGAGATTCTTGCAGAGGCCCCCATCAGCTAACGCAACACGGATCTGCCATCTTGGACTCCCATTGGAGACCAGCAAACAGGGTAAGAGAAAGCAGCTTCGCGGAGCTTCCAGCGGGAGACAAAACAACCAGTAATTTGCAATATATGCTTTCCCAACCCCCACTTTTCTTCACCCCCACTCAGCCTTCTCTGCTTCCCGTGGCCACAATCTCTTGTCTGGGAAGCACCGGCAGCTTGGATTCCACACACCCAAATGGGCCGGCTCTCTGAGTGCCATTTGTTGGCTGCTGGTGTTGCTTTTTTATGCTTCTTTTGATTTCTTCCTTACCTCTCACCACCTCCCCTTCCTTTCGCTCAAATACCTGACTCCGTGCGCCATCTTTGCTTCTTCCGGAGGGACTGCAGAGCTCCGGTAATTTGTGATATACGCTTTCCCACCCCCTACCCTTCTTCACCCACACTCGGCCTCCTCTGCTTCCCGCGGACACAGTCTCTTGTCCGGGAAACACCAGCTGCTTGGATTCCACCAGCCCTCACTAGCTGGCTCTCTGTGTGCCATTTGTTGGCTTCTGGTGTTGCTTTTTTTCCGCTTCTTTTGATTTCTTCCTTACCTCTCACCACCTCCCCCTCCTTTCGCTCAAATACCTGGCTCCATGCGCCATGTTTGCTTCTTCCTGAGGGGCTGCGGAGCTCCATTCAAGTGTGGAGCTGCTTTGTGGTCTGGACTGCCGCGCTGGTGGGATCCTGGGGCTTTTATTTGTTTGTTTGTTTTCTTTTCCTTTTCTTGAGTTGGGATGCCGTTCTGGCCAGGCGGTGCAGCGTGTTTTGGAAACTACCTCCTTGGTTTGCACAGACATGCAGAGGGATCCCAGAGGGCATTTCTTTTTTCATTGGTTTTTTCTTTTCTTCTTTTTTTTCTGTTTTTTTTTTTGGGGGGGGGTTCTTTTTTTTTAAGTTGCTTTGTTTTCTTTTCCCTCTTTTTCCCTTTTTGTCCTTCTTCATTACTCAGTTTTTTCATCTCTCTATATCTTCCTTCTCTTTCTGTTCCCTGAATACCTGGTGTTGTATATCTCTATGCCTTCTAGCCAGGCTGTACTGCAACACCTAAGAACAACTTCCGCATACCTCATAGCTGCATGGGTGGGATCCCTGGGAACTTTGCTGTTCTTTAACCTTTCTGATTTTTATTTATTCATTCTTTTCTTTTTTTTCTTACTCTTCCCCTTTTTTGTTTTTCTCCATTTCATAGTCTCTCTTCTCTCCACTCCAACGGCAAGCTCCCCTAGCATTCTTTTTTGTTTGTATGTTTTTGGCTCCTGTTCCTCTCTCCTCTCTCCCATATCCATCTTAGCTCCACACATAACTATCTCCCCACTACATTCTGCCTACCTGCACAATGCGCTTAAAATCACACCACCAAGCAGCACAGGCACAGCCTACTGGAACCTGCCCTGCACTGATTACCAACCTGCCCTGGTGGCTGTAGTAAGTGCCACAAACAACCTGTCCCAGTAACTCCTCTTCAGCTAGACCTGCCCTGCCGTACCATATCTGAGTGACCGACCCTGCCAATTGGAGAAGAAGGTGAAAAGTGCCCACAGAAGAACAAACAACAAAGAACACACAGCCTGCCTGCTGAGACATAGCCGAATTAAAAAAAAAGGGATCAAACAAACAAATCTACAATCATTAAAAGAGAAAAATAACTACTGAATGCCCCGAAAACAGCAGACAATATCAAAACATTTACAAACACAGGACAGGATGGTTCCAGTAGGCATCCAAAATAAAACACAAGATGACTCTCCTGTGGAAGAAAATGCAGTAGAACTACCTGGTAGGGAATTCAAATCTCTAATACTCAGAATTCTCCAAGAACTGAGGCAAAAGCTGACAAAAATGAGGAAAAAATAGACAAACACATTGAAAATACAGACAAAAAATTGGAAGAATTCAGGAAAATAATGCAGGAACAAAATGCCAACATAAATTCACAACTAGAAATTATACAAAGACAACAATTAGAAATCCAAAAGAAAAAAACAAGATTTCAGAAATGGATGATGTCATAGAAGGGCTGAGAAGCAGATTTGAAATGGTGAAAGACAGGATCAGTGGACTTGAAGACACACACTTGGATACAACTCTGTTTCAGGAAAACTCAGAAAAAATAACAAAGAAAAATGAAGAGACCCTGAGAGTTATGTGGGACACAGTCAAAAGCAAAAATTTTCGAGTGATTGGGATTCCAGAACAGGGGCAGAAAACAGAAAACACAGAGAGGATCATTGAGGAACAGCTGACAGAAAACTTCCCCAATATCATGAAACATGAAAAGCTGGACATCCAAGAAGCCCAACGAACCCCATATAGGAGAGACCCCCAAAAGAAAATCACCAAGGCATATCATAATCACACTCACCAAAACCAAAGGCAAGCAAAGAATCCTGAGAGCAACTCTTGAAAAACAAGAAGTCACGTACAGAGGAGAAACAATAAGACTAAGCTCAGATTATTCAGCAGAAACCATGCAGGCAAGAAGGCAATGGGATGACATATATAAAATCTTGAAAGAAAAAAATTGCCAGCCAAGAATAATATATCCTGCAAAACTCTCATTCAACTATGATGATGAAATTAGGTCATTTCCAGATAAACAGAAATTAAGGGAATATGTAAAAGTCAAACCAACTTACAGGAATTATTAAAGGGAGTTGTTCGATCTGAGAACAAACATCTTCAGCTCACAGGCAGAATCTAGGATGCAGGATTGTACCAGCCAGATACCAATCTAGAAAATGAACTCTCGAGGACTATCCAAAACCAAACGAAATACAACAGGGAATCAGAGCAGTTAATCAGTAAATGACAACAAATTCAAAACAACAAAAGATGGACTAAACGGCATAGGTATAGAACTGTCTAATGGAGAGGAAGGCAAGGCGATACCAAGTAATGGTAGACTGCTTCAAACTTAGAAAGATAAGGGTAAAATTCATGATAACCACAAAGAAAGTTAACAAACATACTCATAAAAAAAACAGGAAAAACATAACGTGTCAGCAAAAACAAAACCTACAAAAACAAAAGAAATGAAAAAAAAAAATCCACAAACAAAAGTAACTCAGCACAAGACAGTAAGAAGAACAAAGAAAACATCAGCACCACAAAAAAAAAAAAAAAAAAGCACCACAAAATTACGGCAACAAACCCACATCTATCAATAATTACACTGAATGTAAATGGACTCAATGCACCCATAAAGAGACAGAGAGTGACAGATTGGCTAAGAAAACAGGATCCATCAATATGCTGTCTACAAGAGACACACCTTAGAAACAAAGATGTGAATTTGTTAAAAGTCAAAGGTAGGAAAAAAATATATCCAGCTAACAACTACCAAAAAAGAGCAGGAGTGGCAATACTAATCTCAGATAAAATAGATTTTAAAACAAAATCCACCTTAACAGACAAAGAAGGACACTATATAATGATTCAGGGGACGATCCATCATGAAGACATAACTATAATAAACATCTATGCACGCAATGACAGGGCTCCAAAATACATAAAACAAACTCTAACAACACAGAAAAGAGAAATCGACAGTTCCACAATAATAGTAGGAGACTTCAACACACCACTGTCAGTAAAGGACAGAACAACTAAGAAGAAACTCAGCAAAGATACAGAGACCTAAAGGGCACAATCAGCCAACTTGACCTCATAGACATATATAGAAGACTCCATCCAACTGCTGCAAAGTACACATTCTTTTCCAATGCACATGCAACGTTCTCCAGAATAGACCACATCTTAGGCCACAGAGCAATCCTCAACAGGATCCAAAACGTGTAGATAATTCAAAATATCTTCTCTGACCACAATGCCATCAAGGTAGAAATTAACAACAGAAAGAGCAAGGAAAAACAATCAATTACATGGAAACTGAATAACACCCTGCTTACACATCACTGGGTAATAGAAGAAATCAGAGATGGAATAAAAAATTTCCTAGAATCAAACGACAGTGAAAACACATCATACCAAAACCTTTAGGACACAGCAAAAGCAGTCCTCAGAGGACAATTTATAGCAATAGATGCACATATCAAAAAAGAAGAAAATGATAAAATCAAAACATTAGCTACAGAACTCAAACAAATAGAAAGAGAACAGCAAAAAAAGCCCACAACCACCGGAAGAAAGGAAATAGTAAAGATCAGAGCAGAAATAAATGAGATAGAGAACAGAAAAACAATAGAAAGAAACAACAAAACCAAAAGTTGGTTCTTTGAAAGAATCGACAAAATCGACAAACCACTGAATAGACTTACAAAAGAAAAACAGGAGAGGACGCAAATAACCCAAACAAGAAATGAAATGGGAGACATTACAACAGACCCAACTGAAATAAAAAGGATTATAACAGAATATCATGAAAAACTATACTCCAACATATTTGAAAACCTAGAGGAAATGGATAAATTTCTAGAAACACACTACCCACCCCAACTACAACAAAGTGATGTTGAAAATCTGAACAAACCCATAACTAGAGAAGAGATTGAAAAGGTAATAAAAAAAAATCCCAACAAAAAACAGCCCTGGCCCAGATGGCTTCACTGGAGAATTCTCCAAAACATTTACAGAAGAGATTGTACCACTTCTACTCAAGCTATTTCAGAGCACAGAAGAGGAAGCAACACTACCAAATTCATTCTATGAAGCCAGCGTAATGCTGATACCAAAAACCAGGCAAAGATGTCACAAAAAAGAAAATTACAGACCAATATCTCTCATGAATACAGATGCAAATTTCTTAACAAAATTCTAGCCTATAGAATTCAGCATCATATCAAAAAAATAATACACCACCACCAAGTAGGATTCATACCAGTTATGCAAGGATGGTTCAACGTCAGAAAATCCATCAATGTAATCCACCACATAAATAAAAGGAAAGAAAAAAATTACATGATCATCTCAATTGATGCAGAAAAGGCATTTGACAAAGTCCAACACCCATTCCTGATAAAAACTCTCAATAAAATAGGTATAGAAGGGAAATTTCTCAACATAATAAAGGGCATCTATGCAAAACCAATGGCCAACATCATTCTTAATGGAGAGAGGCTGAAAACATTCCCCTTGAAAACAGGAACAAGACAAGGATGCCCTTCATCACCACTCCTATTTAACATTGTGCTGGTAGTTCTAGCTAGAGCAATAAGGCAAGAAAAATAAAGGACATCCAAATTGGTAATGAAGAAGTTAAACTGTCCCTGTTTGCAGGTGATATGGTACTGTATATAGAAAACCCTAAAGACTCCATGAGAAATCTACTGGAACTTATAGAAAGATTCAGCAGAGTAGCAGGATACAAGATAAACATACAAAAATCAGTTGGATTCCTATACACCAATAAGAAGAACAATGAAAAGGAAATCAGGAAAACAGTACCATTTTCAATAGCCCTTAAAAAGATAAAGTAATTAGGAATAAATCTAACCAGGGAAGTACTACAAAACACTACTGCATGAAACCCAAAGGGATCTACATAAATGGAAAACCATACCATGCTCATGGATAGGCAGACTCAACATTGTGAAAATGACAATTCTACCCAAAGCAATTTGCAAATACAACGCAATCCTGATCCAAATAGCAACAACATTCTTCAAAGAGATGGAAAAACTAATCATTCATTTTATATGGAAAGGGAAGAGGCCCCGAATAAGTAAAGCACTACTGAAGAAGAAGAATAAAGTTGGAGGACTCACACTACCTGACTTCAGAACCTACTATACAGCTACAGTAGTCAAAACAGCCTGGTACTGGTACAACAACAGATACATTGACCAATGGAACAGAATTGAGAACCCAGATGTAAATCCATCCACCTATGGTCACCTGATCTTTGACAAGGGCCCAAAGTCCATCAAATGGGGAAAAGACAGTCTTTTTAACAAATGGTGCTGGCAAAACTGGATATCCATCTGCCAAAAAATGAAACAGGACCCATACCTCACACCGTATACAGAAACTACTTCAAAATGGATCAAAGACCTGAATATAAAGCCTAAAACTATAAAGTTCATAGAAGAAAAAATAGGACCAACACTTCAGGCGTTAATACATGGCATTAACAGGATACAAACCATAAACATCAACACACAAAACCCAACAGATAAGCTAGATAACTGGGATCTTCGAAAAATCAAACACCTATGCTCTTCAAAAGACTTCACCAAAAGAGTGAAAAGAGAACCTACAGACTGGGGAAATCTTTTTGGACAGTACAAGTCAGACAAAGGTCTAATCTCCACAATCTACAAGAAAATCCAACACCTCTGCAACAAAAAGACAAATAATCCCATTAAAAAATGGGCAAAGGAAATGAACAGACACTTCACCAAAGAAGACATTCAAATGGCCAACAGACACATGAGGAAATGCTTGCGATCACTAGCCATTAGAGAAAGGCAAATTAAAACCACAATGAGATACCATCTCACCCCGGCATTACTGGCACGAATCCAAAACACTGGAAATAACAAATGTTGGAGGGGCTCCAGAGAGATCAGAACTCTTAATGCACTGCTGGTGGGAATGCAAAATGATACAACCATTTTGGAAAATGATATGGCGCTTCCTCAGAAAGCTAGAAATAGACATACGATTCGAAACAGCAATCCCACTCCTAGGAATATACCCTAGAGAAATAAGAGTCGTCACTCGAATAGACATATGCACACCTATGTTCATGGCAGCATTGTTCACAATAGCAAAACGATGGAAACAACCTAGATGCCCATCAACATATGAGTGGATAAACAAACCATGGTACATACACACAAAGGAGTGCTATGCAACGAGAAAGATCAATGATGAATCTGTGAAGCATCTCATAACATGGATGAAACTGGAGGACATTATGCTGAGTGAAATAAGTCAATCACAAAAGGACAAATATTGTATGAGACCTCTATTGTAAAAAGCCATGAAAAAGTTCACACACAAAATGTAACAATCTTTTTTGGTTACCAGGGATGGGAGGGGTGGGGTGGGAAATACTAAATAGGCAGTAGATAAGTGGTAACTTGGGTGAAGGGTGAGACAGCACACAATACAGGGGAAACCAGCACAATTTGTACAAGGAAAGGTCATGGAAGCTCCATAGACACATCCAAACTCCCTTAGGGACTGAATTGCTGGGAAGAGGGCTGTTGGGATCATCGTCTCTGGGAACATCTAGATCAGTTTGCATAGCACAGTTTACAAAGACAATGTTCTACATTCTATGTTGGTGAGTAGCGTCTGAGGTCTTAAAAGCCTGTAAGCAGCCATCTAAGATACTCCACTGGTCTCATCCCTTCGGGAGCAAGGGAGAATGAAGGGAACAGGAGACAAGGAAAAAATTAGTCTGAAGTACTGATTGTCCACAGCTACCAAAGCCTCCACCGGACTGAGTCCAGTACAGCTAGATGTTGCCCGGCTACCACCACTGACTGCTCTGATCAGGATCACAACAGAGGGTTCTGGACAGAGCTGGAGAAGGATGTAGAACATAATTCTAACTCATAAAAAGAAGAGCAGATTTACTGGCTTAAAGGAGACTGGAGAAAACCCAAGAGTATGGCCCCCAGACACCCTTTTAGCTCAGTGGTGAAGTCATCTCCAAGGTTCATCGTTCAGCCTGGGAGTGGACAGCCCCATAAAACAAAATGGGACTAAAGAGGCACAGCAGTTCAGGGACAAGGACCAGAAGGCAGAAGGGGACAGGGAGGCTGGTGATAGGGAACCCAAGGTTGAGTAAAGATAGAGTTGATGTGTTATGAGGTTGTTAACCATTGTCATAGGGCAACATGTGAACTAACTGTTAAATGAGGTACTATTTTGTTCTGTAAGCCTTCATCTAAAGTGAGAATAGCAGCACAATTGGAAGAGCATAGTCAATGTCACTGAACTGTGCATGCAGAAATTTTTGAAATGGTGTATCTTTGGCTATGTATAATTTCACAAAAAAAAAAAATAAATAAATAAATAAAGGTCGAGAAGAGAGAGTGTTGATATGTTGTGGAGTTGTTAACCAATGTCACAAAACAATATGTGTACTACTGTTTCATGAGAAACTATTTGTTCTGTAAGCCTTCACCTGAAGTACAATAAAAATAAAATTAAAAAAAAAAGAAACAACAGGATACACAGCAAAAAATAAATCATACTCAAACTGCAGAAAACCAAAGAAAAAGAGAAAATACTGAATGAAGACTGAGGAGAGGAAACATCTTACCTGTAGAGAGACAAGGATAAGAAATACATTATAAACTATATGTCTTAGTTATCTAGTGATGCTATAACAGAAATACCACAAGTGAATCGTTTTAACAATAAGAAATTTATTCTGTCACAGTCTAGGAGGCTAGAAGTCCTAATTCAGGGCTCCAGCTCCAGGAAAAGGCTTTCTCTTTATATTGACTCTGGGGGAAGTTCCTTGTCATCAATCTTCATCTGACCAGGAGCTTCTCAGCACAGGGACCCCAGGTCCAAAGATGACGCTGTTTCTGGCATTTCTTTCTTGGTGGTGATGATGTCCCCCATCTCTCTGCTCGCTTCTTTCTTTTATATCTCAAAAAAAGATTGACTCAAGATACAACTTAATCTTCTAGATGAGTCCTGCATCATTAACATAACTGCCTCTAATCCTGCCTTATTAATTTTATAGACATAGGATTTACAACATATAGGAAAATCATATCAAATGACAAAATGATGCACAATCACACAATACTGGGAATCATGGCCTAGCCAAATTGACACACATTTTTGTAGAATGCAATTGAATCCATAACAAAGTATAATCAAAAAGAGATAAAATTTTAAAGCATTGCAAGAAAAATATCCCACCAACCTAAACTATATATCTAGTGCAGTTATTTTCAAAAGTAAAGAAAAATAAAGATATCCTCAGATAAACACAAACTGAGTTATTCATAATCAAGATACAAGCCCTACTAAAAATGTTAAAAGAAATTTTTCAGATTGAAGGCAATTATATAGGTCAGAAATTCAGACGTACATAAAAGAAGAACGTTGAAGAAGGCATAAAAGAAGGCAAAATAGAACTTTTATATTTCTTATTCTTAATTGATTGAAATGATAACTGTTTGGGTGATCACAGCATATGGCTAAGTGAAATCAATGGGAACATAGTCATTCATTGAAGGGGAGAGAAGAGGTACCTGCACTAAACATAAAGCTGTTTAGTGTTATTTCAAAGTATAATTAAATTAGATTAAAATTTATATTGTAAACTCTAAAAAAAAGTACAATAAAAAAATTAAAAATATACATTTGTGTTAAGAATTCAAATGATTAAGATGTATAATGAAAAAAATTAAATCTTCCCCTCTGTCTCAGTCATCTGGTGGTGCTATAACAGAAATACCCCAAGTGGGTGGTTTTAACAAAAAAATTTATTTTCTCACAGTTTAAGAGGCTAGAAGTCTGAATTCAGGGTGCCAGCTCTAGGGGAAGTCTTTCTCTCTCTATTGGCTCTGGAGGAAGGTCCTTGTCTCTTGAGCTTCTGTTCCTTGACCCCTTGGTGATCGTCATGTATCATGGCATCTACCTTTCCTCGTCTCTGCTTTGCTTCTCCATGCCTACTCTGCTCTTTTTATATCTCAAAGGTGATCAACTTAAAACACACCCTACACTGATATGACCTCTTAACATAAAGAAAACCCATTTCCAAATGGGATCATAACCACAGATATAAGGGTTAGGATTTACAACACATATTTTTGGAGGACACAATTTAATCCATAGCAATTTCTAAACCCAATTAGTAACTGATGTTAAGACTGTAGTATGCGTCTTAAATTTTTTTCCCTGTGGTCATACGACAAAATATTAGATGGTCAAACTTTTTTCTTTTTTTAACTATAAAAGTAGTTCTAAGACAATATTGCCAAAAGTTTTGGAAAAGAGTCACTTACAATTTTTGCCTCCTAACACAGTAGCCATTTTTTTTAATATTCTCTTCCAGTCTTATATATGCATTACAAGTAACCTAAATGTAGTTTTAATATTTAGCATTTTTAAATGGCTGCATAATAATCCATTGAATGGAATATCAATTATGTAATCATGTCACTACTTAATCACTATGCTTAGAATCCCAGAAGTGTGATTATCAAAGGATATAAACATACGTTTGCCTCTTAAGTATACATAATCATGTTCCTTTTCAGAAAGAGTTGAATTAATTTATGATGAAACTCTGCTTTACTACCACCACCCCTCTCTTGGTACACATTTATTTACCACGATATGGTTTATGTTTGTATGAAAGTCGTCTTTTTCAGAAGGTTTTAGGAATATAAAATGCAAATATTTTTTGCTAGAGAATCTTAACATTCTAGTTGAAAGAGTTTTGAACTAGTGTAAAAGGATACTAGATCTAGGACTAATCTGATGATTAAAAAACAAAAGAGCAAAAAAAAACCCCAACCTGTTGCCTTTGAGTTAAGTCCGACTCACAGTGACCCTATAGGACAGAATAGAACTGCCCTGCTCCAAAGGGTTTCCAAGGAGCAGCTGATGGATTCCAACTGCTGACCTTTTGGTTAGCAGCCAATAATTGCCTCTGAATCAGTGAATTGGTTCCATAGGCCACCCATCCTGATTTCTTATTTTTAAATTTACACTTTATTAAGATAGATTTGGATAGTTGCTTTTAAAAAATGGAATCGTGTCAATTTTTAGGGTTTTATTACCACATTTGCTTGAATATAAGATGACTAAATAGAATAGGCAATCTCTTCTATTCTAATGTGAATATCCCCCCAAAACTTTTCCACCCAACTTAAATATACAAACTTTTAGGGTTGTAAATGAAATGGTAAAATATGCACCTTTAGTATTTAGTTATGTGTTTCAAATTTGTTAAACCAAGAAATGAGCTTGCTTCCTTTACACTCACATTTCATTAATGTTACTCAAACTTCAAATTCCCTTTTGATGATGGAACCACATTTGGAGTCACCTTTAAGAGCTCAGCTGTTAACCAAAAGGTCAGCAGTTTGAATCCACCAGCTGCTCCTTGGAAATCCAATGGGGCAGTTCTACTCTGTCCTGTAGGGTCGTTATGAGTCGGAAATGACTCAAAGGCAACAGGTTTGGCTTTGGTTTGAACAATTCAAGAGCAAATTACCTTTTCTTCTTTCTAAATTGGTTGATATGCAGCATTTTTTAATTCCATGTGTGGTGCTGTCAATGGAAATTTTATCTCAAACCATAAGCACCTATGTGCACAATATTGGGGAAGTTGTCTTTCAGAGTCTATCCTGTGATTGCCAAATCATCACTTACAGTCTTGCTTTCAGTGATTTTTAAAATACTTGTTTACAATGACATCCAACACTTGGAAATGTGCCTTTATAATCCTAAAGAATGTTAATAAACATGTTAATTTGGCCCTTTAAGACATAATTTACCCAAAATTAGCATCACTTAAAGTTGTTTGAGGCTAATACTGTGTTTCCACAAGCAATATTTTGTTCAGGTTATTGACAGCACTTGGGGTATTATAAAGACTTGTGTGTCTCAGGGTATTATAAAGGTGAATCTCTCTAAAGGATACTTTTGGAAGAAAACTTTGCCTTATATTGGGGCATATGTGACATATTCTCTATTGATACGTTTGAACACCATAAGAAAAAAATATTCCCAACTTTCTTGATTTGTCAAAGAAAAAATGTTTTACAATTTCATTTTGGGAGGCAGGGTCAAGACAGTGGAGTAGTCAGATGCTTCCAGTGGTCCCTCTTATAACAAAGACCCGAAAAAACATGTGAATCGATTATATGTGACAATCTAGAGCCCTGAATATCAAAGGCAAAGTTGAAGAATCGGACTGAGTGGCAGGAGGAGGGAGAGACAGTTCGGAAGCAGTGAGGAGTTGCCAGACCTGACCGGCAGGAGCCAGAACCCTTCAGGCCAGACCACCTTGTGTGTGCAGAGAGGCAAGCAGTGGTGCTCAGGAGGCATTTTACACATCAGGAGAGACCCAGCGGTAAAGAGTATATTCAGGCTTCCAAAATAAGTGAGAAGCAGTGCTCAATTGGCAAAAGATAAGTACTTGCGTCTGGTGTACAGTGCAGATCACAAACCCCCCCCTTTAGGAAAAACTTCTTTCCCATTTACCTCCCTGCTCCCTGCTCTGCACCTGTCTGGGCTGGCTTCAGCAATTGTTGAGTTCCCTGGGTCAGAAGTAGGTCCTGTTAGGCGCCCTGAGCCATTCTCCTGGCCTTAGAGAGGGAACTAATTAATAACCAGGGGAAAAAATAATCTGTTGGCTCCCCTAAGCCAGGAACTTAGGGTAGGCACAGCTCCTTTGCCTGGGCAAAGGCATAAGGGGTCCATGGACTTTGAGTGCCTTTCACCCCTGCATAGACTTGTGTGGGCCCATTTCGACAGCATAGGCCCTCATTACCACAATACAACAGGGTATATACCTGAAGTCTAACTTCAACTCTTTTAGCTGTGAAGTGGCAGGTTTGTGACATTTGACACTGCTCTGCCAATTAAGCAGGGTCTTCACCTACCCACATCAGAGGCTGAGGTCTGGTGGCTCCACCCATGCCACCAAGCCACCTGCGATGGGTCCAAGAATAAGTGATGCT
The DNA here is from genome assembly GCA_030035585.1 of Dugong dugon. Classification (NCBI taxonomy): domain Eukaryota; kingdom Metazoa; phylum Chordata; class Mammalia; order Sirenia; family Dugongidae; genus Dugong; species Dugong dugon. The sequence goes on along the minus strand of CM057476.1, from coordinate 39,847,828 downwards.
CACAGTCCAGCTGCAAAACCCACCCACCCACCTACGTGCTGCAGGGAACAGGGAGACACTTTCCTCCCAAACACTCAGGGGCAGCCATCAACCCCCTGCCTTGCCAGCATGTGACCTCCCTACTGCAGCCAGATGCCTGTGCCTACACCAATCACCCATGCGAGTCTAGGACTGTAGGTGGGAGCATGCACCACACACTTGGGGACCAACTACCTGGACACCTGAGCTGAATCCATCCAAGAAAAGTTAACAGACTCGTATGCTCACATACATAGTAACAGATCTAACCTCCTGGTGACAGGTCATTAGAGCTTCCAAGGCACCAATAATCAAACTATCTCATACGAGAAGCCTATTTGGGCATAGCAAAACAAAACAAAATAAGAATCTAAGACTAAGTAAGCAAACATAAAATAAATATAATAACTTATTGATGGCTCAGCGACAATAGTCAATATCAAATCACAAAAAGAGACAGACCATGATGGCTTCAGCAAGCTCCCAAAATAGCGAATCAAGAAATTTTCCAAAGGAAGAGGAGTTCTTGGAATTACCAGAGGCAGAATACAAAAGATGAATACACAGAACTCTTCAACATATCAGGAAGGAGATAAGGCAAAATGCAGATGAAGCTAAGGAACACCCGTACAAAGCAATAGAGGATCTGAAGAATATTAAAAGAGCATAATGACAAATTTAATAGCCTGCAAGAATCCACAGAGAAACAGCAATCAGAAATCCAGAAGATAAACAATAAAATTTCAGAATTAAGCAACTCAATAGAAAGTCATAGGAAAAGAACTGAGGCAATGGAAGTCCAAATTAGTGAGATTGAAGATAAAGCACTTGACACCAACTTATTTGAGGAAAAATCAGACAAAAGAACTTTAAAAAATGAAGGAACTCTAAGAATTATATGGGACTATCATATATATGGGAATACCCTACGAGTGATTGGAGTACCAGTAACGGGGGGATAACAGAAAATTCAGAGAGAATTGTTGAAGATTTGTTGGCAGAAAACTTCCCTGATATCATGAAAGTTGAGAAGATATCTATCTAAGATATTCATCAAAACCCACATAAGGTAGATCCCAAAAGAAAGTCACTAAGACATATTATAATCAAACTTGCTGAAACCAAAAATAAAGAGAGAATTTTTAAGAGAGGCTAGGGATAAACAAAAAGTCTTCTACAAAGGAGAGTCAATAAGACTAAGCTAGGACTACTCAGCATAAAACTTGCAGGCAAGAAGGCAATGGGATAGCATATATAAAACCCTGAAGGAAAACAATTGCCAGCCAAGAATTATATATCCAGCAAAACTGTCTCTCAAATATGATGGTGAAATTAGGGCATTTCCAGATAAACAGAAGTTTAGGGAATTTGCAAAAACCAAACCAAAATTACAAGAAATACTAAAGGTAGTCCTCTGGTTACAAAATAACATCAGATAACAATCCAAGACTAGAACACAGGACAGAGCAACGAGATATCAACCCAAATAGGGAACTCATAAAAATAAATCAAAGCTAAAACACTGAAAATAGGGAAACAGAGATGTCAATCTGTAAAAGATGACAAAATTGAAACAAAAAAGAAGGACTAAAAAATGCAGACATAGATTTTTCATATGGAGAGGAAGTTAAGGCAATATAAAGAAATAAAAGACTTCTTTAAACTTAGAAAAATAGGGGTAAATATGAAGGTAACCACAAAGGAAACTAACAATTTTACACATCAAAATAAAAAACAAGAAAATATAAAGACTCAGCAAATACAAAATCAACAACAATAAAAAAGATGAAAAAAATACATAAAGGAAAACAACTCAGCACAGAAAATTAAGTGGAACAAAGAAACTGTCAACGATACACAAAAAAAGAGATCAAAATGACAGCACTAGACTCATACCTATCAGTAATTACGCTGAATGTAAATGGACTAAATACACCAATAAAGAGACAGAGAGTGGCAGAATGGATTAAAAAAACACGATCCGTGTATATGCTGCCTAAAAGCGACATACCTTAGACTTAAAGACAGAAAGAAATGAAAACTCAAAGGATGGAAGAAAATATATCAAGCAAACAACATTCAAAAAAGAGCAAGAGTGGCAATATTAATCTCTGACAAAATAAACTTTAAAGTAAAATCCACCACAAAGGATAAGGACAGACACTAGATAATGATTAAAGGATCAATACACCAGGAGGACATAACTATAATAAATATTCACATACCCAAGACAGGGCTCCAAAATACATAAAACAAACTATAACAGCATTGAAAAGAGAGATAGACAGCTCCATAATAATAGTAGGAGACTTCAACACACCACTTTCGGTGAAGGAGAGAACATCTAGAAAGAAGCTCGATAAAGACACAAAAGATCCAAATGCTACAATACACCAACTTGATCTCGTAGACGTATACCACACACTCGACCCAACAGCAGCCAAGTATACTTTCTTTTCCAATGCAAATGGAACATTCCACATATTAGGTCGTAAAGCAAGCCTTAACAAAATCCAAAGCATTGAAATATTACAAAGCATCTCTTCTGACCATAAAGCCATAAAAGTAGAAATCAATAATGGAAAAAGCAAGGAAAAAAAAATCAAACACATGGAAACTGAATAACACCTTGCTCAAAAACTACTAGGTTATAGAAGAAATCAAGGATGAAATGAATAAATTCATAGAATCAAACAACAATGAAAACATATCCTACCAGAACCTTTGGGACACAGCAAAAGCAGTGCTCAGAGGTCAGTTTATAGCAATAAATGCACGTAGCCAAAAAGAAGAAAGGGCCAAAATCAAAACATTAACACTACAACTGGAACAAGTAGAAAGAGAGCAGCAAAGGAATCCCTCAGGATCCAGAAGAAAAGAAATAATAAGAATTAGAGTGGAATTAAGTGAAATAGAGAATAGAAAAACAATTGAAAGAGTTAACAAGTCCAAAAGCTGGTTCTTTGAAAAGATCTATAAAATTAATAAACCTTTGGCCAAACTGACAAAAGAAAAACAAGAGAGGAAGCAAATAACCCATATAAGAAATGAGATGGGTGATATCACAACAGACCCAACTGAAATTAAAAGAATCATAACAGATTACTATGAAAAATTGTACTCTAACAAATTTGAAAACCTAGAGGAAATTGACAAATTTCTAGAAACTCACTACCTACCTAAACTAACACAAACAGAGGTAGAACAACTAAATAAACCAATAACAAGAGATTGAAAAGTTAATTAAAAAACTCCCAACAACAACAACAAAAAACCCTGGCCCAGACGTCTTCACTGGAGAATTCTACCAAATTTTCAGAGAAGAATTAACAACTACTACTACTAAAGGTATTTCAGAGCATAGAAAAGGATGGAATACTCCCAAAATCATTCTATGAAGTCAGCATAGCCCTGATACCAAAGCCAGGTAAAGACACCTCAGAAAAAGAAAATTACAGACCAGTATCCCTCATGAACATTGACACAAAAATCCTCCAACAAAATTCTAGCCAGTAGAATTCACCAACACATAGAAAAAAATTCACCATGATCAAGTGGAGACTTCTATTTGCAGATGATATGATCTTATACCCAGAAAACCCCAAAGAATCCACAAGTAAACTACTGAAACTAACAGAAGATTTCAGCAAAGTATCAGGATACAAGATAAACGTACAAAAATCATTGGATTCCTTTACACCAACAAAGAGAACTTTGAAGAGGAAATCACCAGATCAATACCAGGTATGCACGGACGGGTAAACATTAGAAAAACAATCAATGTAATCCATCACATTAATAAAACAAGAGAAGAACCATACGATCTTATCAATCAATGCAGAAAAGGCATATGACAAAGTCCAACATCCATTCATGATTAAAAAGTCTAAACAAAATAGGAATAGTAAGGAAATTCCTCAACATAATTAAGGGCATTTATACAAAGCCCACAGCCAACATCAGCCTAAATGTAGAGAGTTTAAAAGCATTCCCCTTGATAACGGGAAACAGACAAGGATGCCCTTCATTGCCACTCTTATTCAACATTGTGCTGAAGGTCCTAGCCAGAGCAATTAGGCTAGAAAAAGAAATAAAGATCATCCAGATTTGTAGGAAAGAAGTCAAAGTATCTCTATTTGCAGATGATATGATCTTATACACAGAAAACCCCAAAGAATCCACAAGAAAACTACTGAAACTAACAGAAGATTTCAACAAAGTATCAGGATACAAGATAAACATACAAAAATCATTGGATTCCTTTACACCAACAAAGAGAACTTTGAAGAGGAGATCACCAAATCAATACCATTTACAGTAGCCCCCAGGAAGATAAAATATTTTGGAATAAATCTAACCAGAGATGTAAAAGACCTATACAATGAAAACTACAAGACACTACTGCAAGAAACCAAAACTGCATAAGTGGAAAAACATACCTTGCTCATGGATAGGGAGAATCAACGCTGTGAAAATGTCAATTCTACCCAAAGCAGTCTACAGATACAATGCAATCTGGATCCAAATTCCAACAGCAGTTTTTAATGAGATGGAGAAACAAATCACCAACTTCATATGGGAAGGGAAGAGGCCCCAGATAAGTAAAGCATTACTCAAGAAGAAGAACAAAGTGGGAAGTCTCGCACTACCTGATTTTAGAACCTATTATACTGCCACTATAGTCAAAACAGCCTGGTACTGGTATAACAACAGATATATAGACCAGTGGAACAGAATTGAGAATCCAAACATAAATTCATTCACCTATGAGCGGCTGACATTTGAAAAAGGCCCAAAGTCCATTGATTGGGGAAAAGACAGTCTCTTTAACAAAGGGTGCTGGCGTAACTGGATATCTCTCCGCAAAAAACTGAAACAAGACCCATAACTCACACCATGCACAAAAACTAACTCAAAATGGATGAAAGACCTAAATACAAAATCTAAAACAATAAAGATCATGGAAGAAAAAATAGGGACAGTGCTAGGAGCCCTAATACATGGCATAAACAGAATATGAATCATAAATAACAATGCACAAGAACCAGAAGAGAGACTAGAGAACTGGGAGCTCCTAAAAATCAAGCACTTATGCTCATCAAAAGACTTCACCAAGAGAGTCAAAAGACAACCTACAGACTGGGAAAAAATTTTGGCTAGGACAAATCCGAGTCGCGTCTAATCTCTAAAATCTACAAGATACTGCAAAACCTCAACAATGAAAAGACAAATAACCCAATTAAAAAATGAGCAAAGGATATGAACAGGCACTTCACCAAAGAAGACATTCAAGCGGCTAACAGACACATGAAGAAATGCTCACGATCATTAATCATTAGCGAAATGCAAATCAAAACTACAATGAGATACCATGTCACCCCAACAAGGCTAGCATTATTCCAAAAAACACAAAATAATAAATGTTGGAGAGGTTGTGGAGAGACTGGAACACTTATACACTGTTGGTCGGAATGCATAATGGTACAACCACTTTGTAAATCTATTTGGCACTTCCTTAAAAAGCTAGAAATAGAAGTACCATATGATCCAGCAATCCCGCTCCTTGGAATATATCCTAGAGAAATAAGAGCTGCCACACGAATAGATAATATGTACACCCATGTTCATTGCAGGACTCCTCATGATAGCCAAAAGATGGAAACAACCTAGGTGCCTTTTAACGGACAAATGGGTAAAGAAATTATGGTATATTCACACAATGGAATACTACGCAATGATAAAGAACAAAGATGAATCCGTGAAGCGTCTTATAACATGGAGGAATCTGGAAGGCATTATACTGAGTGAATTTAGTCAGTCACAAAAGGACAAGTATTGTATAAGACCACTATTATAAGAACTCAAGAAAAGGTTTAAACACAGAAGACAACATTCTTTGATGGTTACAAGGGTGGGGAGGGATGGAAAGTGTTATTCACTAACTAGATAGTAGACAAGAATTATCTTAGGTGAAGGGAAGGACAGCACACACTACAGGGGAAGTTAGCACAATGGACTAAACCAAAGCTAAGAAGTTTCCTGATTACAACCAAACACTTTGACGGACCAAGTAGCAGGGGTGGAGGTCTGGGGACCAAGTTTTCAGGGGACATCTAGGTCAATTGGCATGACAAAGTTTATTAAGAAAATGCTCTGCATCCTACTTTGGTGAGTGGTGTCTGGGGTCTTAAAAGCTAGCGAGCGGCCATCTAAGATGCATCAACTGGTCCCAACCCACCTGGAGAAAAGCAGAATGAAGAACACCAAAGTCCCAAAGAAAGTATTAGCCCAAGAGACAGAAAGGGCCACATAAACCGGAGACTGCATCAGCTTGAGACTGGAAGAAGTAGATGGTGCCCGGCTACCACCAATGACCACCCTGACCAGGAACACAACAGAGAGCCCCTGATGGAACAGGAGAAATTTGGGGTGCAGAACTCAAATTCTAGAAAAAGACCAGACTTAATGGTCTGACTAAGACTGGAGATACTCCAGAAAGCATGGCCCCTGAACTCTGTCAACCCAGAACTAAAACCATTCCTGAAGCCAACTCTTCAGACAAAGATTAGACTGGAGTATGGGACATAAAATGATACTCGTGAAGAGTGTGCTTCTTAGATCAAGTAGATACATGAGACTAAATGGGCAGCTCCTGTCCAGAGGTTAGATGAGAAGGCAGAAAGGGTCAGGAGCTGGTTGAATGGACACAGGAAATCAGGGGTGGAAAGGAGGAGTGTGTTGTCACAGTACAGGGAGAGCTACTAGGGTCACATAACAATATATGTATAAGTTTTTTTATGAGAGACTAACTTGAATTGTAAACTTTCACTTAAAGTGCAACAATAAAATTTAAAAAAAGTTGAATTAGCAAAAATTGTGTGATACATATGTTTACTACAACAACCAGTAAACAGACTAGCTGCTGAGGCTGCTTACGTGCAACCATATACCTCATGGGATTTGGTTCCTTGGTTTAGAGATTTAGCCTGATGGTTTCATGGGATATCCCAGTTAATTGGCTAACGACATGTTTAATGGCTCTGCTCTACCTCTTACTTCATTGTGTAGTGCCTGGGGTCTTAAAAATCTTGCAAGTGGAAATCCAAGGCACAATTGTTCTCTTTTCATCTGGAGCAGCAGAGGAAGAAGGAGAGTCAGGAATAGAAGGAAGAAATGGAAAGTTTGCCTAATTGCCTCCATGATCAACTTCCTCCTTTGTCATGAAACCAGAAGAACTGGATGGCTCCTGGCTATTATTACTGGACATTTTGATCAAAGATTCTGTAGAAGATTCCTGATCAAAAGAGGGAAAATGCAGAACAGAATTTCAAATTCTCATAGAATCCAGATTTTCTGGAGCCATAGATGCTCAATGAACCCCTGAAACTATTGCCCAGAGATAATTTTTAAACCTTAAACCAAAAATATCCCCGAAGTCTTAAAACTATAGTTTAGCTTAATTGGTAAAGAATATCTGCCTTGAGCATTGTGCTCTTTTAAGATCTATCTATAAGGAATTAAACTGACAACAATTCAAAAGACTAGATAGGAAACTTAGGGGGAAGTGAATTTATGTTAATGGGGGGAGCAACTCAAAAAGAGGGTGAAAATGGTTGCACAAGCAGAAGAATGACTCAATGTGACTGAATTTTACATGTAGAAATTGTTGAATTGGTGTATGTTCTGCTGTGTATATTCTCAACAACAAAAAAATAAATGATTTTTAAAAATTTTAAAAAAATTCATTTTGCCCAGTTCTTTCTTTAAATTGTTAAGTGGAATTCTCATGCACCATCAACCATATAAAATACATATTCTGTGAAATTTAAATATGATCTGTAATTTTAATTGTGTGAAGGAATTAACCAGAATAAGCCCCTACATCCACCCCTGAAGATGTATTTCCCCAATTTTTTCATATTCAAGGCACCCAGAAAATATATCATTAAATCGAGATATAATTATTTGGAACACACACAATTTATTGTTTTATGTTCCACTAAGAAAGAAAAAAAACTTTTCGATTAAACACACATGGAGCCCTGGTGCTGTAGTGGTTAAGACTTCAGGCTGCTAACCAAAAGGTCAGCAGTTTGAATCCATCAGTCATTCCTTGGAAACCATATGGGGCAGTTCTACTCTGTCCTATGGGGTCGCTATGAGTAGGAATCAATGGCAACAAGTTGTTTTTTTTTTTAATGTTTTCTCAATACATGGAATTTTCATTTTCTGTCTTATTGAAGGCCTCCTTTATTATGCATAGATCATAAATCATGTGTGCATCCATCAAGAGGGAAATAGAGAGATACATGTTGTGGTATACCTAAAAATTTGTGTCTGACTTATCTGAATCACTTTTAGATTCAGTTATTAATGTCTCTTTTTTTCCACCCAGTATTATTCTCTGTGCCAATAAAAGTTTTGATAACGTGTCTTAAAAATTCATAAAAAGTAAAAATCATTGGCACTGGGCTCTAAAGCCAGTTTTAAAATTATGTTGTTAGTCAACTTTTGACCCCTGTTTCAGAAATGTTGCAAAATATATGTGATTCACCCAAAACTTACAACTCTTTGATTCCTGGGGGTTAAAAAAAAGGGTCAGTCATTTCTTCCAGCCTCTGACACCCATCCTGCAGGTTTGGGCTGGTGCTTTTGATTGCGCCTGTATAGGCAACGCCAACACTATTAGGATTGCCTCTGGTCAACAGCGAATGTTAAGATACATCCTGATTTCAGCGATGTTAAAATATGGGAGATAATGAGAGTCTTAGAATAGAGAGCTAGGTGTGCTTGTGTTTGTACCCAAGGAGGCCAAGGACAGCCTCTAGTCCTGCTCTGGCAGGCTGGTTTGAGGGCTGAAGAGATCAAGGGGCAAGCTCTGCAATAGATGGCTACTGTTGGGTTAACAACTTGCCTTTGACATTGCCCGGTGGGTTAACAGATAAACTGAATGCTAGAGGAATTGTTTAGGATGATAGCAAAATGCCAGGATGGGTAAAACTTATGGAGAAGACAAAATGAGATGTGAGCTACCGGGAGAGGATTTTGGTGAGAAAAGCAGATTGTCCAATAAAGGGTTAAGTGTTGCTGTATTTACCAATGTGATTCATCCCTTTTGTTCCATACAATCTTAGGTAAATTTTCTATTTTCTATTAATGATGTTGGAACTGTTTATAGGGACACCATGAAGGGCTACAGTGGCCTCTAGGTGGGTAGTGTTGGGAGGCTGCTGGTGGGAGGCCTGCCACATGCTAAAAAAAGGTTAAAAAATAGTAAGAGGCTGAAATAAGAAAAGAGCTTTCATTATTTCGTTGTTTATTATTTTCCTTATTTCTAGCATAATTTGTTCATGATAACAGTGGTAATTCTACCAATACTTCTTCTAGATGATCAACATGAAACTAGAAATCTTTGAAAAACAAAAGCATATACATATATACTGTGTAGTTGTTTTTCAATATTAGCTATCCACCATGGAAGTCAAGATTTCATTTTAAGTATCTATTGACCTTTTAAAAAAATTTTATTTTTATTTTTTTAAATTTATGCACTTGATAAAATTTAAGCAGCATGAATGGGTAAATACAGTGAAAAAAGTATGTCCCTCAGTTTCCCTCTCCTGAGGCAACCATAATTGGTTGCATATTTACATATAACATATGTAAATATGCATATGCAACCAATCATGTACGTGTATATATATATATACATACATGTATATATATAAAACCAAACTCATTGCTGTCGAGTGGATTGTGACTCATAGGGACCCTATAGAACAGAGAAGAACTGCCCCATGGGTTTCCAAGGAGTGACTGGTGGATTCGAATTGCTGACCTACTGATTAGCAGCTGAACTCTTAACCACTGCACCACCAGGGCTCCATGTATATATGTATATACCAAAAAAAAAAAAAAATCAAACCCATTGTGTCAATTCCGACTCATAGCAACCCTATAGGAAGGAGTAGAACTGCCCCAGAGGGTTTCCAAGGAGCAGCTGGTGGATTCAAACTGCTGACCTTTTGGTTAGCAGCAAAGCTCTTAACCACTGTGCTACTAGGGTGTTATATATATATATATATATATATATATATATATACATACACACACACACACATATATATGTGTACATATATATGTATGTATTTGTTTTTAAAGCATAGATGATAAGATACTCTTCCCACTGTTCTGTACCATGCCTTTTTCATTTAACAACCTAGGGGACTTTTCAATATCAGTTCATTTGGATCTACCTCATTTATTTTAAAAGCTGCAGAATTTTTCATTGTATGGATGCACAATAATGTATTTAACTGATTCCCTAATGATAGACATTTAGACTCTTTCCAATCTTACTATTGCAAACAATACTGCAAAGAACACGATTGCAAATATAGTAAACTTTTATGGGCTGAAACATTAAGAATGATTTTCTGGAGATTGTGAAGAACAGAGTTGCTCTGTAGTCAGACTCCTGGAGCCGTGAAGGCTGAACAAACCCCTGAAACTATTGCCCTGAGACAATCTTTAAACTTTTATTTCATTATTACTATGACTTAAAGAATTGACGTTCATTGTTTATGTCCTATTATCAATTAATAAGGCAAAATAATCCTCTTATATTGTTTCCATTCTAAAATTCTCATTCTACTAAAGGAATAATCCAGACAACAGAACGACAGAGTAACTGTTTGCCAATCTATTCACAAAATCATAAATGTTGTTGGATTGGTACAAATTATCACTGAGAATGCAAGTGAAGGCTTGAAAAAAGGGAGGAAACCTATGCTCCTAACAGACTTTTAAAAGTCCAGTTACTGTTCATAAACACTCATTTATACAGCAAAGAGTCAGTTCTGTTGGCTCAGTTTAACATTTTAAATGTTATCTCAAGTTTTTCTTTGATTATGTATACATATTTGAACATGGGCCTATCTGAGATGCTAGAAACTTACATTTCTTCCAAACAGCTACAAAAATGTGATACGATTTGTGGAAAAGATTTTCACCTGGGAGAGACATTAATTTTGGTTGTAGTTTTGCCCCAAGTTGTGTAATCTTGACCAACTCATTTCACTTCTTGATTCTCCATTTCCTCATGGGTGGAAAACAGTGTGCGTCTGGCTCTGTAGGGCTGCTTTTTTTCTGCTCCCAAAATCTGTGATTTTAATCAGTGAATTAGTAATATACTCATACTTCAAATTTTTTAAAAATGTAACATGTAAATTATGAAGCATAATAATAAGACAAACTGCTCTAAACTCATTACTGTCCTCGGGGAATGAGCATTCTTGCTACCATCCGCATTGCTTCTCTGCTCAGCCACCTTTTTTTCTTGTCCTGTTTTGTTTATTAGAGGTGGACATCACAGCATATTTCTTCACAACACTGGTAAGACATTAATGTCCTAATGGAAGATGATTCAATGTTTCCATTCTTTTTTCCTTCCTTTAAATAAACTCTTGTCAAAATACCTGGATTTTAAAGATGCTTTCCTTAAAACTATTCAGCACATCCACATTGAAGCAAAATTATTTGGTTGTCTTGCCGAGAAATATGTAATGATTAATTTATGAATTTCCATTCTGTGAAATAGGTGGAGCATTATGTTGGAACAGTTTGAAAATTTCTAGTTTTCTCCTTAGGTTATGTAGTTGTTTTGGGAGAAAAAAACATTTGCTAAATATATACCATATGTTTTGAAACTAATTTTGCACTGTTTACTGAATTCTGGAAATGAACTGCTATGCTGACATATTTATTCAGTCCTGAAATAGATGATGGGTGTCTATTTGAAGGTGAGAAACGATTTTTAAGAATCTTTCTGTTTTAATAAAAGATTAAAAAACTATCTTTGTTAATACTGAATTTTGGTGAATCTAATAGTTGTATAATTGTATGGAAACTCTTTTCAACACTTTTGTTCAGTAAAGACAAAATTCTCTGGAAAGACTCATTCGTGCTAGTGAACAATGTTTTTTTTTATTTTATCTTTTAATACTCACTTTAGTAAGTATTATTTACATATATATGGAGTCTGTGGTTCATGTGGTCCTTTAGTCCTTTGGGCTAACATTTTCCTTGTGACTTTGCTTTTTTCATTCTCCTTTGCTCCGGATAGGATGGGACCAATAGACGTCACTTGTAAGCTTTTAAGACTCCAGACACTACTCACCAATGTGGGATGCAGAACATTTTCTTTATGAACTTCAACTGACCTAGATATCCCCCAAAACTATGGTCCCCAGCCCACAACCCCAGCTACTCGGTTCCTCAAAGGGTTTGAATGTGTCTAGGAAACTTGTATGCTTTTGCTTTGGTCCAGTTGTGCTGACTTCCCCTATATTGTGTGTTGTCTTTCCCTTCACTAAAGTCGACACTTGTCTACTATCTACTCAGTGATCCACCGCCCTCCCATCCTCGTAACTATTAAAGAATCTTTTTCTGCGTGGAAATCTCTTCTTGAGTTGGTATAATAGTGGTCTCATACAATATTTGTCTTTTTGTGATTGACCTATTTCACTCAGCATAATGCCCTCCAGATTCATCCATGTTGTGAGATGTTTTATGGATTCATCATTGTTCTTTATATTTGTGTAGTATTCCATTATGTGTATGTATGTGCAATTTGTTTATACATTCATCTGTTGATGGACATTTATGTTGTGTCCATCTCAGTTCTGTTCCATTGATCTATGTGTCTGTTGTTGTACCAGTACCAGACTGTTTTGACTACCGCGGCTGTATAGTAGTTCTAAAATCAGGTAGCGTGAAGCTTCCCACTTTGTTCTTCTTCTACAGTAATGCTTTACTTACCCGGGGCCTCTTCCCTTTGCATGTAAAGTTGGTGATTTGTTTCTCCATCTCATTAAAGAATGCTGTTGAAATTTAGATCGAGATTGCATTATATCTGTAGATCACTTGGGTAGGATTCACATTTTCACAATGTTGAGTCTTCCTATCCATGACCTTGGTATGTTTTTCCATGTAAGTATGTCTCTTTTAATAGTTTTCTTTGTATAGGTCTTTATATCCCTGGTTAGATTTATTCCTAAGTACTTTATCTTCTTGGGGGCTATTGTAAATGGTATAGATTTGGTAATTTCCTTTTCTAAGTTCTCTTCGTTAGTGTAGAGGAATCCAACTGATTTTTGTATGTTAATCTTGTATCTTGCTACTTTGCTGTAATCCTCTATTTCAGTAGCTTTCTTGTGAATTCTTTGGGGTTTTCTGTGTATAAGATCATTTCATCTGTGAATAGGGACAGTTTTATCTCTTCCTTACCAATGTGGATGCTCTTTATTTCTTTTTCTTGCCTTATTGCTCTAGCTAGGACTTCCAGCATGATGGTGAATAAGAGTGGTGATAAAAGGCATCCTTGTCTGGTTCCTATTTTCAAGGGGAATGCTTTCAGTGGCTCTCTGTTTAGAATGATGTTGGCTGTTGTTTTTGTATAAATGTCCTTTATTATGTCGAGAAATTTCCCTCCTATTCCTATTTTTCTCAGAGTTTTTATCAGAAATGGGTGTTGGACTTCGTCAAATGCCTTTTCTGCATCGATTGATAAGATCATGTCGTTCTTTTCTTTTGTTTTATTTATGAAGTGGTATAGTGTGATTAATTACTTTTGTATGTGGCACTTCTAGCCATGGTCTTGTAACTCCCACTCAGGTGATTGTGTGGTAGGGTAATTGTGGCCTACCAAGAGGATTGGTCAGTTTTGCCTTAAAAGAGGGCCAATTCCAGAGGAGAGCGGAGGATCCTACCACCACCAAGGAAGAACAGCCAGGAGTAGAGAGCACATCCTTTGAACCTGGGATCCCTATGCTGAGAAGCTCCTGGAAGCAGGAGACTGAGAGAGAGAGAGGGCAAGCTGTAACCCTGAAGACTGTGAGAAGCAGTGGCAGGAGAGACCCGGCAGCAGGAGACGGGTTGGTGGACTTCCCTGCCCATAGAAAGAGAGAGCTACTCTGCCTTTGGGCAAAGACTGAATGCCAGGGAGAGGTGTGCCTGCGAGCACAGCTGGGGAGAGGCTGTTGTGATGGAAGAACTGTATCCTGAGTGTTCTTGAGCCTGAATTGTACTGTTACTTCCCTAATAAACCCCACTATTGTGAATATAGTCTGTGAGTTCTGTGTGGCCATTGCAATGAATTATTGAACCCAGTACAGATTGCTGTGGGAGGGACAGTTGGTGTCAGAATTGGAAGAGATGGCAGACAGAGGAGGCATGTCTGACCTCCACCTCATAGGAATCAGCCCTGGGCTGTTGATCTTGGTTCTCCTTCCCCTTTGTGGGGAGCCATTTTTACAATTGGGTTACATTGATTGATTTTCTAATGTTGAACCTTCCCTGCACACCAGGTATGAATCCCAATTAGTCATGATGTATTATTATTTTTTTTTTGATATGCTGTTGAATTCTGCTGGCTAGAATTTTGTTGAGGATTTCTGCATCTGTGTTCATGAGGGATATTGGTCTACGGTTTTCTTTCTTAGTGATCTCTTTGCCTGGCTTTGGTATCAAGGTTATGCTGGCTTCATTGAATGAGTTCGGGAATATTCCCTCCTTTTCTTTGTTCTGAAATATCTTGCGTAGTATTGGTGTTAGCGCTTCTCTGAAAGTTTGGTAGAATTCTACAGTGAAGCCGTCCAGGCTAGAGCTTTTTTGTTGTTGTTGTTTGGAGGTTTCTTTCTTTTTTTTTTTTTTTAAATTACTTTTACAATCTCTTCTTTTGTCTGTTTAGTTTTTCTACCCCTGTGTGTTTGTTTAGGTAGGTAAGGTGTTTCTAGGAATTTCTCCCTTTCCTCTAGGTTTTTAAATTTGTTGGAGTACAATTTTTAATAGTATTCTGTTATGATCCTTTTCATTTCAGTTGGGTCTGTTGTGATATCACCCGTCTCATGTCTTATTTGGGTAATTTGCTTCCTTTCATATTTTTCTCTTGTCATTATGACCAATGGTTTGTCTATTTTGTTGATCTTTTCAAAGAACCAACTTTTGGTCTTGTTGATTCTTTCAATTGTTTTTCTATTTAATTTATTTCTGCTCTAATCTTTATTATTCCATTTCTTCTGGTGCCTGCGGGCTTCTTTTACTGCTCTCATTTTATTTTTTTTGAGTCATAGGGCTAATGTTTTGATTTTGGCCCTCCTTCTTTTTTGACTTGTGCGTTTATTGCTAGAAATTGACCTCTAAGCCCTGCTTTTGCTGTGTCCCAAAGGTTTTGGTAAGATGTATTTTCATTCTCATTTGAGTCTATGATTTTTTGTATTCCATTTATCTGTCATCTAGTGCTGCTGTAACAGAAGTACCACAAGTGGATGGCTTCAACAAAGAGAAGTTTATTCTCTCACAGGCCAGTAGGCTACAAGTCCAAATTCAGGGCATCAGCTCCAAGAGAAGAGTTTCTCTTTCTGTCAGCTCTGGAGGAATATCCTTGTGATGCATCAGTCTTCCCTTGGTCTGGGAGCGTCGCAGTGCAGGAACCTCAGGTCCACGAGGATGCGCTCTGCTCCCAGCATTGCTTTCTTGGTGGTGCGAGGTTCCCCAATTCTCTGCTTGCTTCCCTTTCCTTTTATCTCTTGTAAGGTAAAAGGTGGTGCAGGCCACACCATAGGGAAACTCCCGTTATATTGGATCAGGGATGTGACCTGTGTAAGCGTGGTGTTACAATCCCACCCTAATCCTCTTTAACATAAAATTACAATCACAAAATGGAGGCCAACCACACAATTCTGGGAATCATGGCCCAGCCAAATTGATACACACATTTTTGGGGGGACATAATTCAATCCATGACATTCCAGCTTTTGCCCCCCCCCCAAATCACATCGTTGCAACATGGAAAACATATTCACCCCATCATATCATAGCAAAAGTCTTAACTCCAAGTCCAAAATCCAAAAATTCCTCTTCATCTGTGAAATCTAGAATACAAGTTATCTGTTTCCAAAGGTACAATGGCATAACAGGCACAAGCCAGGCATTTCCATTACCAGTGGGAGAAATTAGAGGAAAAGAAGGGATAACAGGCACCAAGCAAGTCAGCAGAACAGATTACATTAGCCCTCAAAGCTTTGAAAATAATCCTCTGTTTTCTGAGACAGTTTACACAATGGCCCTGCCCTCCAGACTCTAGGTATTGGCCACACTTTCCAGATTCTGAGTGGAGGCCCCTCAGCCCTGGGCTTCAGTTCTGCCTTCCAGGCCCACTGGGACAGCAACTCTGCTCCCTCAACTTTAGGCACACCATTCTCCCAGTCCACCTGAGTGGCAACTCCACCCTTAGAAGCACCAGAGGCCATGGCTCTACCCTTTGAAACCCCTGAGATCATGGCCATACCTTTTGAGGCTGAGGTATCTCAGCTTCTTGTGTTCCTTGTCTCTTCAGCTTCTGCTTCCTGTGGCCTCTTGGCCCTCAGGCCTCAAGCCCACATCTTACTTGCTGGGGCAAGTGTTCCAAAGCTCTGTAGCTCCACCAGTAAATGCCCAGAGGCACCCCACTCCGCCAGAAAGCCTCGTGCACACAGGCACTCAGCTCTCTCTCTCCGTGGGTTGGCTCCAGTGCCATCTCACACTGGTCTCCAGGTTCTGCTGCAGTTGGTTCTCTGCCACTGCTGTTCCTGTATCCAGTCACAGTTAAAAGATCACTTCCACATTTTAGGTATCTGTTAGAGCAGCACCCCACTCTCAGTACCAAATTCTGTCTTAGTCATCTTATGCTGCTCTAACAGAAATACCACAAGTGGATGGCTTTAACAAAGAGAAATTTATTCTGTCCAAGTCCAGTAGGCTACAAGTCCAAATTCAGGGCATCAGCTCCAAGGGAATGCTTCAAGTCCAAATTCAGGGCATCAGCTCCCAGGGAAAGCTTTATCTGTTTGCTCTGGAGGAAGGTCCATGTCATCAATATTCCCTTGGTCTGGGAGCTTCTCTGCACAGGAACCTCATGTCCAAAGGACGCGCTCTGTTCCCGGCGCTGTTTTCTTGGTGCTATGAGGTTCCCCAACTCTCTGCTTGTTTCCCTTTCCTTTTAACTCTTGCGAGATAAAACGTTGTGCAGGCCACACCCCAGGAAACTCCCTTTACATTGGATCAGGGATGTGACCTGGATGAGGGTGGTGTTACAATCTCAGCCTAATCCTCTTTAACGTAAAATTACAATCACAAAATAGAGGACAACCATACAACACTGGGAATCATGGCCTAGTCAAATTGATACACACATTTTTGGGGGGACATAATTCAATCCATGACACCATCCTTGATTTCTTCTATTATCCAGTAGTTTTTAAACAAGGTGTTGTTCAGTTTCCATGTATTTGATTTTTCTTTCTTTGCTGTTTCTGTTATTTATTTCTACTTTTATGGCATTATGATCAGAGAAGATGCTTTGTTGTCACAGCAAGCAGCGGAGACAGTAACCATGCCACAACTCTTACAGAGAAGTGGGGACAGGAGGGTCACTCTGAGAAGTTGACCCTGGCTTCAGTCCCAGAAGTTTATTTTATAGTCAGTACAGCAAACAGTGAAGCAAATAAAGAACAAATGGGCTTTGGGTGAGTAACAATAAGTTTCGGGCAAGCGAGAAGGAATTCAGGTAAACAAGCCAATCAGTAACAGGGCAATAGGTTTGGGAAAACAAGTAGTGCCTAATCTCATTCTTATCGCTGACAAGTCTCCAACATGTCGTATACAGCATAGAGGCCTGTGGGGGCTGCAGTTGTCAATAGTGCAGCCATGTTTAAATGGCATATATCCCACACTTTGTATTATTTTGATGTTTTGGATTTTGTTAAGGCTTGCTTTGTGGCCTAAAATGTGGTCTATTCTGGAGAACATTCCATGTGTGTTGGAAAAGAATGTATACTTCGCTGCTGCTGGGTGGAGTGTTCTGTAGATGTCTAAGAGGTAGAGTTGGTCGATTGTGGCATTTAGATCTTTTATGTCTTTACTGAGTTTCTTTTGAGATGTTCTGTCCTTCGCCGAAAGTGGTGTGTTGAAGTTTCCTACTATTATTGTGGAACTGTCTGTTTCTCTTTTCAATGCCATTGGAGTTTGTTTTATGTATTTTGGAGCCCTGTCATTGGGTGGGTATATATTTTTTATGATTATGTCCTCCTGATATATTGACCTTTTAATCATTATATAGTGTTCTTCCTTATCTTTTATGGTGGATTTTGCTTTAAAGTCTATTTTATTGGAGATTAATATTACCACTACTGCTATTTTTGATTATTATTTGTTTGGTATATTTTTTCCAACCTTTGAGTTTTAGTTTGTTTATGTCTTTGTGCCTAAGGTGTGTCTCTTCTATGCAACATATAGATAGATTTTTTTTTTATTAGTCATTCTGTCACTCTCCGTCCCTTTACTGGTGTATTTAGGCTATTTACAGTCAGTGTAATTATTGATAGCTATGAGTTTACTGCTGTCATTTTTTTTGTGGTGTTGACTGATGGTTTCTTTGTTCTGCTTAATTTTCTGTGCTGAGTTTTTTTTGTTTATGTATTTTCTTTTCATCTTTCATTATTTTTGATTTTGTGTTTGCTGAGTCTTTATGTTTTTCTTCTTTTTTATTTTGATGGGTAGGTTTGTTAGCTTTTTTTGTGATTACCTCGAAATTTACCTTTATTTTTCTACATTAAACCAGTCTTTTATTTCTTGATCTTACCTTGACTTCTTCTCCATATGGAAGTTCTATGACTACACCAATTATTCTTTCTTTTTTGTTTTGACTTTGTTGTCATTTACATATTGATGTCTCTGGTTCCTATTTTCAATCTTTTAGCTTTGTTTTGTTTTGGTGAATTTCCTATCTGGATTGTTATCTGGTTGATCTGTCATGTCTTCTAGTCTTGGATTGTTGTCTGATGTAGTAGTTCTCTCGCCATAGGACTCCCTTTACTATTTCTTGTAATTTTTTTCCTGATTTTTACATATTCCCTTAATTTCTGTTTATCTGGAAATAACCTAATTTCACCATCGTATCTGAGAGACAATTTTGGATATATAATTCTTGGCTGGTAGTTTTTTTTCCTTCAAGGCTTTATATATGTCATCCCATTGCCTTCTTGCCTGCATGGTTTCTGATAAGTGATCAGAGTTTAGCCTTACTGGTTCTCCTTTGTGGGTGACTTTTCATTTATCCCTAGCTGTTCTCAGGATTCTTTGTCTTTGGTTTTGGCAAGTTTGATTATGCTATGTCTTGGTGACTTTCTTTTGGGGTCTATCTTGTATGAGGTTCGTCAAGCTTCTTGAATAGATATCTTCTCATCTTTCATGATATTAGGCAAGTTTTATTCCAGAAATCTTTGACAATTTTAACTGTTTTCCGTTGTTCCCCCCCATCCTGGTACTTCAATCACTTGTAGGTTTTCTGTCTTGATAGTATCCCACATAATTCTTAGGCTTTCTTAATTTTTCTTTATTTTTTTTTTCTGATTTTTCCTCAAACAAATTGGTGTCAAGGGATTTATCTTCAATTTCACTAATTCTGACTTTCACTGTCTCAGTTCTGCTCCTATGACCTTCTATTGAGTTGTCTAATTCTAAAGTTTTATTGTAATCTATTAGATTTCTCACTGTGTTTTCGCACGGTTTCTAGCAGCCTATTTATTCTGTCATTTTGTTCTTGTATTATTTTCCTAAATTCTTCTATTGTTTTGTCTGTGTGTTCTTTGCTTTGATCTGTGTTTTGCATGATCTCCTTCTTGACATCTTGGAGAGCTCTGTATATTAGCCTTTTGAATTCTTTATCGGGTAGTTCCATTGCCTTATCTTCCTCCAGAAGGTTTTCTGATTCTTTAATTTGGTCACTTGCTGGAGTCACCTTGTCCTGTTTCTTAATGTGATTTGATGTTGACTGTTGTCTCTGAGGCATCAATAAGTTATTATATTTATTGTATTTTTGTTTACTGCATTCTGAATTTTTGTTTTGTTTCTTTTTGATATGTCAAAGTAGGCTGGGCATGTGTGCTACTCTGGTTGTTAATCTGACATCATTGAAGCTCTCACCTACTCTCTCTAGGTAGTTGGAGCAGCTAGTAGGTGTGTGAGCCCCAGAATCTGTTCACTGTTTTTGTGGGGGTGTTAAAGATGTAGGCAGTGTTTTTGGTGAGGTGATGAATCTGTCCTGCTGGTCACCTGGTTGAGGGTGGAGGGCATGTTCTCCCTGGTTTCTGGGTTGGGTGTTGTGTGTGCTCCATCGCTGACCAGTTGGTCAGGGTGCAAGTGCCCAGGTTGTTGTTGGTCACTGACTATGTGGGATGCAGAGATTCTCACTTATACTCCTTGATGAGCAGGGCTGCGTGGGAGTATTTGGAGAAGGCACAAGTCTCCAGTTGCTGTGGTGGCTGATGTGTGGAGCAAAGCAGGGAGCTGTCAGCTGCCCCAAAGTACCCAGATGGAGGGCATGCCCCTGTCCACTAAAGCACGTAGTGGGAGGGGTAGTGCAGCTGGTCCTTGGGCAACTGGTGTCACTGGCTGGAGGGATTGGGGGGTGCTACTAATTCTCAGGCCCCTGTTGTGGGTGGCTAGATGGAGTGGATGGTACTGCTGGACCTCAGGTCCCTGGTGTGGATGGGTGAGGACCCTTCTTGGGGGACGGGGAGGTGTTGAATGTCACAAATCTTCAGCTCCCACTTGGCTGTTGCAGGCGAAAATGGGCTTCAAGTGGATGCTCTGTCCAGTTGCCCTGATGAGGGCGTGCCATGCCAGGTCAGCCAACAAAGCACTAGTGCGGGTGACCAGCAGGGGTGAAGGGCACTACAAGTCCATGGACCCCCTACATCAGTGGCTGGGCAAAGTGGCAGGTGTCTCTGGACCAAGCTATGAGTTCCCGGCTTAGGAGGTGTGGTGGTGGTGGTGAATGCTGCTGGATTGGTGCTGGAGCAGAGAGGGAGATGGATGAGGAGAAGTGCTCCTCAGCCATGGAGCTCTGGCGGGGAAGGGGTTATGGTGTGAGCATGGTGGTTGGGAGCTTGCACTTAACTTTTGCAGATCTGGTGTCGCTCCTGTTTGGTTCTGGAGGTGCATGCAGATTCACTGCTGCTTGACTGCACCAGATAGGGTGAGTTTTGGCTTGAGATGTTGCCTCTCTCCTCAACTTGTGTGCACTGTGCAGATTCAGCCAGCAGGATGCTGGTGGTCCCGTGATACTAATTCCCCGTTTCCACTGTTTTTGAATTGTATATCCTTCCACGTGTCACTCAGTCTGTTTCTTCAGCTTTGTCTTTGATGATTAAGGTTCCTAGATTGTTGTATAGATCCAATTCACTTGTTTTTTTTGGGTCTTTGTTGCAAAAGGTACAACATGAAGTGTCTTACTCTTCCACTATCTTCGCCCTGCCTCCCATTTTAATTTTGATGGACATTTGGATTCTTTCCAGTTTTGGGCTATTATGAATAGGAGTCCTATGAGCCTTCTTTTGAATGTCTTCTGGTGAATAGAAGTTTGCGTTTCTGTTAGGTATAGACCTGGGGTCTATAGCACATACTGGGTCATAGTTTATGTTTGGCTTCAGTATATCCTACCTAACAGTTTTTTTAGAAGCAGTGCATGCGTCTTTCAGTTGCTCTGTATCATTGTCAACATTTAGTATTGTCAGTTTTTTTATTTCAGCCATTCTAGTGAATAGGTAGTGATATCTTATTGTGAGGTTTTTTTTTTTGTTTGTTTGTTTATTGTGCTAAAATATCTACAGCATAAAATTTGTCATTTTACCAATTTTCAAGCTTATAATCCAGTGGCATTAATTACTGCACAATGCTGTGTAACCATCACCAGTATTTGTTTCCAAAAATTTTAATCATCCCAAACAGAAACTCTTAACCATTAAACTATAATTCCCCATTCCCTCTTCCCCACAGCCTGTGGTAATCACTAATCTACTTTCTGTCCTTATGCATTTGTCTATTTTAGATATTTCATATAAATGTGATCGTATAATATTTGTCCCTAGCTTATTTCACTTAGCACAATGTTTCCAAGGTTCATCTACGTTCTCATTAGAGTTTTTATTTCTTTCTTTGTTTACTTTCTATTGAGATATATAGGTGCACAAATCTTATAGTCACAGCTTGGTTAAAAGGAGCTTAACGTATTTTTGCATACAAATATACCATACCCATAGAATCTATTTTAAAATAGATCTTATCCTGGATCATTAAACAAACCTTAACAAATTAAAAAGAATTGAAACCGTATAGAGTGTGTTATTCCACAACAGTGGAATCAAACTAGAAATCACTAACAGAAAGATAACAGTAAAATTTCAAAACACATGAAATTATCCCACTTATAAATAATCCACGTGTCAAAGAGGAGATCTCAAGAGAAATAATTTAAAAAAAATTGTAATGAATGAAAATACAACATATCAAAACATATTAGCACTCAGCTAATGCAATGCTGAGAGGGAAATTTATAGAACTAAATATGTGCATTAGAAAAGAGGAAATGTTTCAAATCAGTAATCTAAAGTTCCACTTCAGCTGCTATTTAGCAAAGGCCCAAAGTCTGTTCAATGAGGAAAGGACAGTCTCTTTATCAAAAGGTGCTGGCATAACTGGATATTCAACTGCAGAAAAATGAAACAGGACCCATACCTCACACCATGCACAAAAACTAACTCAAGATGAATCAAAGAGCTAAATATAAAATCTAAAATGATAAAGATCATGGAAGAAAAGATAAGGACAATGCTAGGAGCCCTAATACATGACATAAATAGTATACAAACCATAACTAAAAATGCACAAACACCAGAAGAGAAACTAGATAACTGGGAGCTCCTAAAAATCAAACACTTATGCTCATCAAAAGACTTCACCAAAAGAGTAAAAGGACAACCTACAGAGTGGGAAAAAAATTTGGCTATAACATAACTGATAGGTATCTAATCTTTAAAATTTACAAGATACTGCAACACCTCAACTACAAAAAGACAAATAACTCAATTAAAAAATGGACAAATGATATGAACAGACACTTCACCAAAGAAGACATTCAGATGGCTAACAGACACATGAGAAAATGCTCATAATCATTAACCATTACAGCAATGCACAAAACTACAGTGAGATACCATCTCACCCCAACAAGCCCACCACTACTTCAAAAAGCACAAAATAATAAATGCTGGAGAGGTTGTGGAGAGATTGGAAATCTTATGCACTGCTGGTGGGAATGTAAAATGATACAACAGCTTTGGAAAATGATTTGGCACTTCCTTAAAAAGCTAGAAATAGAAGTACCATATGATCCAGCAAGCCAGCACACTCCTAGGAATATATCATAGAGGAATAAGAGAAGTCACATGAATAGATATATGCACACCCAAGTTCACTGCAGCATTGTTCACAATAGCAAAAAATGGAAACAACTTAGGTGTCCATCAACATACCAACAGATAAACAAATTATAGTACATACACACAATGGAATACTATGCAATGATAAAGAACAATGATGAATCCTCAAAACATCTCACAACCTGAATGAATCTGGAGGGCTTTATGTTGAGTGAAACTAGTCAGTCACAAAAGGATAAATATTGTATTATTATAAGAACTTAAGAAAATGTTTAAACACAGAAAAAAGCATTATTTGATGGTTAAGACAGTAGAGAAGGGGGGGAGGGGAATTCAATAACTAGATAGTAGACAAGGATCGACTTCGTTGAAAGGAGGGACAATACACAATACAGGGGAAGTCAGCACAACTGGACCAAAGCAAAAACTAAGAAGTTTCCTGGACATATCCAAACACTTTGAAGGATAGAGTAGCTGCATCTGGGGTCTGGGGACCATAGTTTTGGGGTACATATAGGTCGACTGGCATAACAAAGTTTATTAAGAAAATGTTCTGTGTCTCACTTTGGTGAATGGCGTCTGGGGTCTCAAAAGTTTTTGAAAGGCTATCTAAGATGCATCAATTGAGCCCATCCCACTTGGAGCAAAGAAGAATGAAGAAAACCAAAGACACAAGGAAACTATTAACCCAAGAGACTAAAGGACCACATAAACCAGAGACTCCACCAGCCTGAGACCAGAATTAGATGATGCCCAGGTACCACCAGTGACCACCCTGACAGGCAACACAACAGAGAGTCCCGGACGAGCAGGAGAAAAGTGTGGAGCAAAATTCAAAGTCAAGTGAAAAGACTAGACTTAATGGTCTGACAGAGACTGGAGGAACCCCAGAAACTATGGCCTTCGGATGCTCTGTTAACCCAGAACTGAAACCATTCCTGAAGCCCACTCTTCAGAGAAAAATTAGAACTATAAAACAAAAAAATAATACACGTGAGGAGTGTGCGTCTTAGTTTAATCAGATACACAAGACCAAATGGGCATCTTCTGTCCAGAGACAGGATGAGAAGGCAGGAAGGGACAGGAAGTGGTTGAATAGACACAGGGAACCCGAGATGGAAAGGGGGAGTGTGTTGTCACATTGTGGGCATTGCAACTAATGTCACAAAACAATATGTGTATAAATTTTTGTATGAGAAATTAACTTGAGCTGTAAACTTTCACCTAAAGCACAATAAAAAAATAAAGTTCCACTTCAAGTACCTAAAAAAAGCAAAATAAACCCAAGTCAGCAGAAGAAAGAATAAATATAAGAGCAGAAATCAATAGCATTTAAAAGAGAAAAGCATTAGAGAAAATAAAAAGCTGATTATCTGAAAAGATAATAAAATTGACAAACCTCTAGCAAGACTAACAAAGAGAAATGAAACTAATGATCAATATGAGAAATGAAACAGGGTATGCTACTACATACCCTGACAACATGAAAAGGATAGTAAAGAAATACTACAAACAACTCAGATGAAATAGACCAATTTCTTGAGAAACACAAACTACCACCTCACCCAATATAGAATAAATAATTTGAATAGTCTTATAACTATTAATGAAATTAAACCCATAATTTTAGAACTTCTGTAAAATAAATCTCCAGGCCCAGATGGTTTTACTGGAGAATTGTACCAAACATTTTAAGAATTAACACCAATTATCCAAAATTTCTTCCAAAGAATGGAAGAAGAAGGAATACTTCCCAATTCATTTTATGAAGTTAGTTATTACCCCGATACCCAAACCAGACAAAGATAGTACAAAGAAATAAAATCACAGACCAATATCCTCCCTGAATATAGATGCAAAAATTCTTAACAAAATATTAGAATTCAGCAATGTATAAAAAGAATTATATACACTGTGATCAAATGGAGTTTATTACAGGGATGAAAAACTTTCAATATTAAAGATCAATCAATGTAATTCACCATATTAAGAGGTTAGAATCTTACCAACCAATGCAACAGAGAGGAATTTCCTCAATTTCATAAAGAGCATTTAGAAAAAAACTACAGCTAACTTTATACTTAATGGTAAAAAATAAAATAAAACAAACAAAAACTCAGAATTCTTTCCCTCTAAGATTGGGAACAAGGCAAGGATACTCACTCTTACCATTCTTATTCAGCATAGAGGTAGAAGTTCTAGCCAGTGCAAAAAGGGAAGAAAATGAAATACAGATCAGAAAGGAAGAAAAAAAAAAAAAACTGTCCCTATTTGCAGATGACATGATTTTCTACACAGAAATTCTCAAGGAATCTACATAAAACTACTATAACTAGCAAGTGAGTTTACCAAGGTCACAGGATAAATATATAAAATCAAGTATATTTCTATATATTAGCAACGAACATGTGGACATCTAAGTTAAAAATGCAATACCATTTACAATTCTCAAAAAAGTTTTTAGAAGTAAATCTGAGAAAACATGTACTGGACTTGTATGCTGAAAACTACAAAATGGTGATGAAAGCAAAGAAGATCCAAATAAGTGAAGAAACATACCGTGTCCATAGATCAGAAGAGTCTACAATGTAAACATGTCAGTTCTTCCCAAATTTTCAGGTTTAACCCAATTCCTATGAAAATGCCAGAAAGAAAATTTGCAGATATAGACAGGATTATTCTAAAATTTGTATGGAAAGACATAGAAACAAGAATAGCTAAAATTATTTTGAAAAAGAATACAGTGGGAGGAATCAGTCTACCCAATTTTAAGATTTACTCTATAGCTACAGTCATCAAGATTGGGTGAAACTGACAGAGGAATAGAAACATAGATCAATGCAACAGAACAGAGAACCCAGATATAGACCCAAACATATATTCCTAAAACATTTTTTACACAAGTGCAAGAGTAATTCAATGGACGAAAATTACCCTTTTCAACAAATGGCACTGGAGCAACTGGGCATCCATAGACAAAAAAATGAACCTTGAACTAAGTCTCACATCTCATACAAAATATTAACTCATAATGGATCATGGACTTAAATATAGAACATGAAACTATAAAATTTTATATAAAAAAAAGGAGAAAATCTTCAGGATCTAAGACTAGGCAGAGTGCTTAGACTTGTGATGGTTAAGATTGTGTGTCTACTTGGCTGGGCCATGATTCTCAGTGTTTATATGTGATCAATCCCATGATTGAATATACTGTGAGTAGCCAATCAGACGAAAAGGAGTTTCCTTGGGGACGTGGCTTGCATCTGAATATAAGCAGATATTCTGGCTGTTTGCTCACTCTGGATCCTGCGGCTTCCTCCTGTCATTTCACCTCTAGTTATTGGGACTTGAGCTGTCAGCTTATCTGCTGCACTTGGAATTTGTCAATCTTCCCAGTCTGCTAGAGGAGCCCTGCTCTCTGATGTGCTGATCTTGGGTTAACCAGCCCCTGCAGCTATGTGAATCAGAAGAAACCTTGCAGTCTTTCCTGCCGATCTTGGAATTCGTCAACCTTCACAGCCTGTGAACAGGAGCACTGTCCTCTGACCTGCCGATCTTGGGCTTGCCAGCTTCTGCAGCTCTCAAATTGGGACAGGCCCCTACCCTGACCCACAGACTTGGGACATTCTAGCCTCTACAATCTCATGCACTGTTTTCTTGATATAAATCTCTCTATATATGTATTTAGACACTTACATGGTTTTGCTTCTCTAGAAAACCCAGCCTAAGACATTTGGTACCAAGAGTGGTTCTAGAGAAACAAAATTGTAAGGGTGACTTTTCTAACTTGGTTCTCAAGCCTGGTTAATCTTAAAGACGTTGATGACTCTGCTTCCAGCAGTAAAGAGGGCACTGCTAGTCCATGGCTTGACGTGGCTATACAAATATGCAAAATATCACCACCATTAGATCAGGTATTGGTGAAAGGCGAGGCTCAGGGTGAACACATGTGTGATATCTTTCTACAGCTTTGTCAGAATGAGAAGTATAAGAAAGCTGGTTGCTTTGTCCTACTTTCACTAGACAAACTGGTGAAAGAAAGAGATGCCTTCAGGGCTTCAGAGTCAAAGCTCAAGTGCTGCAGAAATATCCTCAAGGCTTCCACTTGTGCTTTGAAAGAAAACCTTATTTCTTGTAGTAACAGAGCTGAAAATCAAACCCAGAGTCTTACTGTAAGAGTGGCTGAATTACAACACCAGCTCAATTGCCAACATCGAGGGGTGTCTGAAGTTAAAGTAAGGGCATTGATTGAGAAGAAATGGGATCCTGAAACTTGGGATGGGGACATATGGGCAGATAATCAGGAAGCTGGGGACACTGAGCCTGTAAATTCTGTTGAATCACGCCTGCCAGCAGAACCAGTCTCATCTGAAGAGATTACTTCATGTTTATCTGCTAAACCACCCTGCCCAGAAAAACCATTAGCCCCTCCACTCCCATCTAATGATATTAACCCTAGCCCAGCTGTCTCTAAAGAGCCCTTGCCTGAGTCATTGCCTGGGACATCGCCTGAGGCAGATGCTTTACAAGACAATGCTGAATGTTCTCAAAACAATTCCACACTACCGATTCTGGCTTCTAGACCTATAACTAGGCTTAAGTCCCAGGGAGCCCCAAAAGGTGAAGTACAAAATGTGACACAGGAGGAGGTATGCTACCCTCCAAAAGAACTACCTGACTTTTCTAATATGTACAAACAGAAACCTGGGGAATATGTGTAGGAATGGCTATTAAGGGTATGGGATAATGGTGCAAGGAACATAAAGATAGATCAGTTTGAGTTTATTGATATGGGTCCACTAAGCACAGATTGTTCATTCAATGTTTCAGCTCACGAAGTTAGGAAAGGATCTAATAGTTTATTTGGTTGGGTTGCTGAAGCATGGATTATGAGGTGGCCTACACTAAATCAAGTTGAAGTACCAGACCTGCCTTGGTATACTGTAGAAGAAGGTATCCAAAGGCTTAGAGAAATTGGTGTACTAGAATGGATTTATCAAGTTAGACTCACACCCACACATGGAGTGCCCAGAGGACACACCTTTTACCACAACTGTGAGGAACAAATTCATGAAGGGAACTCTGGCATCCTTGAAGACTACTGTGATTGCTATTTTATGTAACTCAGATTTGACAGTGGGAACTGCCCTAACTGAATTAAGATACTTAACTACAATGAGACTGACTAGACCCCATGGTAGTCGGGTCCAAGTGGCTGCACTCAGTCGACAAAGACAAGGTGGGCATGGTTACAATAACAGACAGAGGAGTCAAAGCTGTAATCAGAACAGTCTGACTCGTATGGACTAATGGCATTGGCTACTTAATCATGGTGTCCAGAGGAGTGAAATAGATAAGAAATCTACTAAATATTTACTTGATCTGTACAAACAGATGAATTCTACATCAGGTGAACAGCAGTCTAACTAGAATCACCAGAAAAGAGTAATGGTCCCTCAATCAATTTCCAAATTTGAGTGAGCTTGAAGACCCACAACCCCTTGAATGAAGAGGAGGCCGGGTCCCCTTGAGAAAGGACTCCATTACACTGCCAAAAATTTTTACTGTTAATCTTTCTCCCAGCCTTCCTAAAAGGGATCTACAGACTTCCATGAGAGTGGATGCTAATTGGGGAAAAGGAAATAAGCAGACTTTTGGGGGATTACTGGATACTGGCTCTGAAATGACACTAATTCTAGAAGACCCAAACATCACTGTGGCCTACCAGTCAGAGTGGGGGCATAAGGAGGTCAGGTTATTAATGGAGTCTTGGCTCGTGTCCATCTCACAGTAGGTCCACGGGGTCCCCCAATGCATCCTGTAGTGACTTTCCCAGTTTCAGAATGCATAATTGGAATAGATATACTCAGCAACTGGCAGAACCCCCACATTGGATCCCTGACAAATAGAGTAATGACTATTATGGTAGGAAAAGTCAAGTGGAAGCCATTAGAACTGCCCCTACTATAGAAAATAGTAAACCAAAAGCAAAACCACACTCCTGGAGGGATGGCAGAGATTATTGCCACTATTAAGGACATGAAGTATGCAGGGGTGGTGATTCCCACCACATCCCCATTCAACTCGCCTATTTAGCCTGTGCAAAAAACAGATGGATCTTGGAGAATGACAGTAGATTATTTGAAATTTAATCAGGTGGTGAGTCCAATTGCAGTGCTGTTCCGCATGTAGTTTCACTGCTTGAGCAAATTAATATATCTCCTGGTACCTGGTATGCAGCTATTGGTCTGGCTAATGCCTTTTCCTCAATACCTGTATCAAAAGACCACCAGAAGTAGTTTGCCCTCAGCTGGCAAGGCCAGCAATACACCTTCACTTGCTTACCTCAGAGATACATCAACTCTCCAGCCCTACATCATAATGTAGTCTGCAGAGAACTTGATCTCCTTTCCCTTCCACAAGACATCACATTGGTACATTACACCAATGACATTATGCTGATTGGACCTAGTAAGGAAGAAGTGTCAATGACTCTGGACTTATTGGTAAAACATTTGCCTGCTAGATGGTGGGAAATTAATCCCACAAAAATTCAGGCACCTTCCACTTCAGTGGAATTTCTAGAGGTACAGTGGTGTGGGGCCTGTCGAGACATTCCTTCTAGAGTTAAAGATAAGTTATTGCATCTGGATGCTCCCAGAACTAAAAAGGAGGCACAACATCTAGTGGGCCTCTTTGGATTTTGGAGGCAATATATTCCTCATTTGGTGTGCTATCCTGGCCTATTTACCAAGTGACTTGAAAAGCCGCTAGTTTTGTGTGGGGACCAGAACAAGAGAAGGCTCTACAACAGGTTCAGGCTGCTGTGGAAGCTGCTTTGCCACTTGGACCATATGATCCAGCTGATCCAATGGTGCTTGAAGTGTACGTGGCTGATAGAGACGCTGTTTGGTGTCTTTGGCAGGCCCCTATCGGTTAATCACAGCACAGACCCTTAGGATTTGGAGCAAAGCTCTGCCATCCTCTGCAGATAACTACTATCCTTTTGAGAAACAATTTTGGCTTGCTACTGGGTCTTAGTAGAGACTGAACGCTTAACCATGAGACACCAAGTCACCATGAGGCCTGAGCTGCCCATCATGAACCGGATGTTGTCTGACCCACAGAGTCATAAAGTTGGACCTGCACAGCAGGTGCATTGTAAAATGCAAGTGGTATATATGAAATCAGGCCCGAGCAGGACCCGAAGGCATAAGCAAGTTGCATGAGGAAGTGGCCGAAATGCCCATGGTCTCCACTCCTGTCACATTACCTTCCATCTCCCAGTCTGCACCTATGGCCTCATGAGGAGTTCCTTATGATCAGTTGACTGAAGAAGAGAAAACTCATGCCGGGCTTACAGATGGTTCTGCACGATATGGAGGCACCACTTGAAAGTGGACAGCAGCAGCACTACAGCCCCATTCTGGGACCTCCCTGAAGGACAGCAGTGAAGGGAAATCCTCTCAATGGGCAGAACTTCGAGCAGTGCACCTGGTTGTTCACTTTGCGTGGAAGGAGAAATGGCCGGATGTGCGATTATATACTGATTCATGGGCTGTGGCTAATGGTTTGGCTGGATGGTCAGGGACTTGGAGGGAACATGATTGGAGAATTTGAGACAAGGATTTATGGGGTAGAGTTATGTGTATACACCTCTCTGAATTGGCCAAAGAAGTTAAGATATTTGTGTCCCATATTAATGCTTACCAAAAGGTGACTTCAGCAGAGGATTTTAACAATCAAGTGGATAGGATGACGTGTTCTGTGGAAACAAGTCATTCTGTTTCCCTAGCTACTTCCATCATTGCTCAATGGGCTCATGAACAAAGTGTCCATGATGGCAGGGATGGAGGTTATACATGGGCCCAGTAGCATGGACTTCCACTCACCAAGGCTGACTTGACTACAGCCACTGCTGAGTGCCCAATCTACCAGCAGCAGAGAACAACACTGAGTTACTGATAAGGCACCATCCCTCGAGGTGATCAGCCAGCAACCTGGTGGCAAGTTGATTACATTGGACCACTGCCATTCATGGAAAGGGTAGAGTTTTGTCCTTACTGGAATAGACACTTACTCTGGATATGGATTTGCCCTCCCTGCATGCAATGCTTCTGCCGAAACTACCACCCATGGACTTACAGAATGCCTTATCCACCTCATGGTATCCCACACAGCATTTCCTCAGATCAAGGGACTCAATTCACAGAAAAAGAAGTGTGGCAGTGGGCCCATGCCCATGGAATTCACTGGTCTTACCATGTTCCCCATAATCCTGAAGCAGCTGGCTTGATAGAACGATGGAATGGCCTTCTAAAGACACAATCATGGCACCAGCTAGGTGGCAATACCTTGTAGGGTTGGGGCAATGTTCTCCAGGAGGCTGTATATACTCTAAACCAGTGCCCAATATATGATGCTATTTCTCCTATAGCCAGGATTCATGGGTCCAGGAATCAAGGGGTGGAAATGGGAATGGCACCTAGTGACCCACTTGCAAGATTTTAACTTCCTATCCCTGTGACTTTATGCTCTGCAGGTCTAGAGGTCTTAGTTCCAAAGGGAGGTATGTGCCCACCTGGAGACACATCACTGATTCCATTGAACTGGAAGCTAAGAATGCCACCTGGCCACTTTGGGCTCCTCATGCCTCTGGATCAACAGGCAAAGAAGGGAGTTACCACACTGGCTGGTGTGATTGATCCTGATTACCAAGAGGAAATTGGATTGACATTACATAATGGAGGTAAAGAAGAGTATGTCTGGAATGCAGGAGATTCCTTAGGGTGTCTCTTAGTACTACCATGCCCTGTGATTAAAGTCAATGGAAAACTACAGCAACCTAATTCCGTGATGACTACTAATGACCCAGACCCTTCAGGAATGAAGGTTTGGGTCACCCCACCAGGCAAAGAACCACGACCAGCTGCAGTGCTTGCTGAGGGCAAAGGGAATATGCAATGAATGGTGGAAGAAGGTAGTTCTAAATACCATTTACAGGCCACGTGACCAGTTGCAGAAACAGGGACAGTAATTGTTATGAGTATTTTTGCTTTGTACTTGTGCATCAAATATTTTTATTTCCTTCACTTATAAAATATATGATGCAAACAGGGCTAGTGTGTTTTCGATTGTACATGTGTTAGTTGTATCCTGTTAGGTACAAGTATGTCCTTCTAATTATTTTCATTCAGAGATTATATATGGTTTAAGGAGATGTGTACATGTGCCAAGTTGCCAAGGGGTAGACTGTGATGGTTAAGATTGTGTGTCTACTTGGCTGGGCCATGATTCTCAGTGTTTATAAATGATCACTCCCAAGATTGAATATACTGTGAGTAGTCAATCAGATGAAAGGGAGTTTCCTTGGGGGTGTGGCCTGCATCTGAATGTAAGAAGACGTTCTGGATATTTGATCTCTCTGCATCCTGTGGCTGTCCCCTGTCATTTCACCTCCAGTTCTTGGGACTTGAGCTGTCAGCTTATCTGCCGTACTTGGGATTTGTGGATCTTCACAGTATATGAGTGGAGCCCTGGTCCTTTACCTGCTGATCTTGTGTTCACCATTCCCTGCAGCTACATGAATCAGGAGAAACCTTGCTGTCCTGCCTGCCGATTTTGGATTTCGTCCACTCTCACAGCCTGTGAGCAGGAGCCCTGCTCTCTGACTTGTCAATCTTGGGCTCACCAGCTTCTGTGGCTCCGTGAAGTGGGAGATGCCGCTACCCTGATCCACAGACTTGGGATGTTCTATTTGCTACAATTGCATGAGCTGTTTCGTTGATATAAATCTCTCTCTCTATATATTTATACTCTTTACTGGTTTTGATTCTCTATAGAACCCAGCCTAAGACAGACTTCATGCCAAAAGTACGATCTAAAAAGAAAATTGGTAAGTTGGACTTAATCAAAATTTAAAACTTTTGCTTTTCAAAAGACTCTATTATAAAGATGAAGAGACACTCTAGAGGCAGAGAAAATAATTACAAGCCACATATCTTACAAAGGACTAATATCCAGAATATATAAGGACAGCTTAAGCAATCCAAGTAGAAAGTGGGCAAAAGACATGAAGATACATTTCACCAAAGAAGACATGTAGTCAGAAAAGAAGGACATGGAGAGAAGTTCCACATCATTAGCCATTAAGGAAATGCAAATCAAAACCACATCTATCAGAATGGCTAAAATAAAAAATAGTAATAACACCAAATGCTGGCAAGGACAGGGAGAAACTGGATCACTCATAAACATAGCTGGTGGAAATGTATAATAGTACAGCCACTCTGAAAAACAGTTTGAGAGTTTCTTAAAAAATTAAACATGCAACTACCATGTGACCCAGAAGTTGCACACTTGGGCATTTACCCCGGAGAAATGAAAGCTCATGCTCACACAAAAATCTGTACACAAATGTTTGTAATATTTTTATTTGTAATATCCAAAAACTAGAAACAACCTGGATGTCCTTCAATGGGTGAATGTTTAAACAAACTGTGGTACATCCATACCACAGAATACTAGTCATTAATAAAAAGTGATGAATTATTGAGGTATACAATAACTTGGATACATTACCAGAGAATTATGCTAAGTGAAAAAAGCCAATCCCAAAAGGTTACATAGTGTATTATTTCATTTATGGTACATTCTTGAATTGATAAAATTTTAGGAATGGAGAGCAGATTAGTGGTTGCCAGAGGTTAGAGAAGGAGAATGGAGTGGAGGGTAGAGGATGAGTGGGAGGAAAGTGGGTCTGGCTATTAAAGGGCAACATGTGATATCCTTGTGGTGATGGATACGTTCTATATATTGACCATATCAATGTCATTATCTTGGCTTTGATATTTTACTATAGTTTTGCAAAATGGTAATGTATTTAATTTCCTCATGATGCTGTAACAAATTATCAAAACCTGGGTGACTTAAAACAACAGAAATTATCTCACAGTTCTGAAGTCCAAAATCAGGTGTTGTCAGGACCATGCTCTCTGAAGGCTCTAGGGGAGAATCATGTCTTTCACTTAGTTTGTGCTATTGCTGGTAATGTTTAGTGTTCCTTGGCTTGTAGATGCTACTTCTGCCATCACATGTCATTCTCCTTGTGTCTCTATCTATGTCTCTTCTCTTCTTGTAAGAGCACTAGTCATATTGGATTAGGGACCACCCTGGTGACCTCACCTTAACTTGATTACGTCTGCAAAATCCTATTTCTCAAAAGGGTCACATTCACAGGTACCAAGGATTGGGATCTCAACATATCTTTTGGGGGAACACAATTCAACCTGTAACAGTTATCACTGGGGAAAACTGGCTAAATGGTACAGAGGTTTTCTCAGTACTGTCATTAGAAATTGCACATGAATCTTCAATTATCTAAAAATAAAAAGTTTATATAAAAAAACTCAGGTAATAGTCATGTGCTTAATTACCTTTTTGTGATCATTTGCTTAATTGCTCTCTACCAACCTTATCTCTCCTCCCCTTATCAGCCTTCTCTGACACCACCCCAGCAGGGTGGTTGGGGCGCCTCCTTAAACCTCACAAGAATGGAAATCTAAGCATGCTAGTGTGGGTATGAGTGAGTTTACAGTTTTTTCTGTGGTGTTTGGCTACAGTAGAGTGGTTATTTTCTAGTATTTTTCTGTCTTGCTAGGCTGCCTATTTTCTGGTTCTTTGGCTAGAGAGAGCAGACTTTCTTTGGGACTTTTTTTGTCTATGCTCATTGATATTTCCAGGTTGCTGACTTCTCCAGCACACAATCTGGGAAAGAAAACCCAGACAACCCACCATTGTGTTTTTCTTTAAGTCCTAAGATCCCTAGCCAGTCTTCCACCTCCTTCCCACCTTCCAGCCTTCTTATATTTATATATAAAATTCTGGATTTTTAGTTGTACTTAGTGCAATGAATAGGGAAAGGTAAGTCTACTTCATCTTCCTGGAGATCTTGGATTGCTTTTTAAAA
Source organism: Dugong dugon (assembly GCA_030035585.1). Classification (NCBI taxonomy): domain Eukaryota; kingdom Metazoa; phylum Chordata; class Mammalia; order Sirenia; family Dugongidae; genus Dugong; species Dugong dugon. Next base: position 39,812,521 of record CM057476.1, on the reverse strand, counting down.
ATTAAAAATCCACCTTGTCTTAAGCTGGCTTCTCTAGAGAAGCAAAATCAGTTAAGTGTATAAATATAATGTATAGACAGATTTATATCAAGAAAATGTCTCACAAGGTTGCAGAGACTGGAACGTCCCAAGTTGGTGGGTCAGGCTGGAGGCTTCTCCTGATTCACATAGCTGCAGGGACTAAGATCTGCAGGTAAGACAATAAAGCTATTGCTCACAGGCTGTGAAGATGAACAGATCCCAAGATCAGCAGGCAAGACCGCAGGTAAGATGCTAGCTCAAGTCCCAAGAACTAGAGGTCAGACAAACAGGAACCAGCTGCAGGATCCAGAGCAAACAAAAGCCACAGCCTTGCCAGAATGTCCACTTATATTTGATGCAGGCCACACGCCCAAGGAAACTCCCTTTCACCCGACTGGCTGCTCAGAGCAGATCCCATCATGGAGGTGATCGCAACATCATACGACTGCCAAACCACTGAAAATCATGGCCCAGCCAAGTTGACACACAATCTTAACCATTTCAGTCCATCCCTTGTCAACTTGGCATCTGTACACATCTCCTTAAACCATACATAATCTCTGAATAAGGACAATTATAAAGTCATATTTACGCCTAACATGATACAACTAACACACATACAACCAAAAATGTACTAGCCCTGTTTACATCTTATATTTTATAAGTGAAGAATACAAAAATATTTGATGTGCACGTACAAAGTAGAAATACTCATAACAATTAGTCCTTATTTCTGCAACCGGTCACGTGGACATAACTGGTATTTAGAACTACCTTCTTCCACTACCCATTCCGTATTCCCTTTGCCCTCAGCAAGCACCTCAGCTGGCTGTGGTTCTTTGCCTGGTGGGGTGACCCAAACCTTCATTCCTGAAGGGTCTAGGCCATTAGTATTCATGTCAGAATTGATTGCTGTAGTTTTCCATTGACTTTAATCACAGGGCATGGTATAGTACTAAGAGACACCCTAAGGTATCTCCTGCATTCCACGCATACTCATCTTTACTTCCATTATGTAATGTCAATCCGATTTCCTCTTGGTAATCAGGATCAATCACACCAGCTAGTACGGTAATTCCCTTCTTTGCCTTTTGATCCAGAGGCATGAGGAGCCCAAAGTGGCCAGGTGGCATTCTTAGCTTCCAATTCAATGGAATCAGTGATGTATCTCCAGGTGGGAGCATTCCTCCCTTTGGAACTAAGACCTCTAGACATGCAAAGCACAAGCTCACAGGGACAGGAAGCAAAAATCTTGCAAGTGGGTCACTAGGGGTAATAGTGAGTGATGCCATTCCCATTTCCACCCCTCGATGCCTGGACCCATGAATACTGGCCATAGGAGAAACAGCACCATATATTGGATGTTGGTTTAGAGCATATGCAGCCTCCTGGAGAACATTGCCCCAAACCTGCAGGGTATTTCTATCTAGCTGGTATTGTAATTGAGTCTTTAGAAGGCCATTCCGTCATCCTATCAAACCAGCTGCTTCAGGATGGTGGGAAAAATGGTAAGACCAGTGAATTCTATGAACTTGGGTCTATGGTTGCAGTTCATTTGCTGTGAAATAAGTCCCTTGATCTGAGGCAATGCTGTGTGGGATAACATGACAGTGGATAAGGTATTCTGTAAGTCCACGGATGGTAGTTTTGGCAGAAGAATTGCGTACAGGCAAGGCAAATCTATATGCAGAGTAAGTGTCTATTTGAGTAAGAACAAAATGCTGCTTTTCCCATGATGGAATTGGTTCAGTGTAATCAACTTGCCATCAGGTTGCTGGCTGATCACCTCAAGGGATGATGCCATACCATATCGGGGACTCAGTGTTGGTCTCTGCTGCTGGCAGATTAGGCACTCAGCAATGGCTGTAGCCAAGTCGGCCTTGGTGAGTAGAAGTCCATTTTGCTGAGCCCATGCATAACTGCATCCCTGCCACCATGGCCACTTTGTTCATGAGCCCATTGAGCAATGACAGGAGTAGCTCGGTAAAGAGGATGACTGGCTTTCACAGAATGCACCATTCTATCCACTTAACTGTTAAAATCCTCTTCTGCTGAGGTCATCCTTTGGTGAGCATTAATATGGGACACAAATATCTTCACTTCTTTGGCCCATTCAGAGATGTCTATCCACATAACTCTACCCCATATCTCCTTGTCTCCAACTTTCCAATCACGTTCCTTCCAGGTCCCAGACCATCCAGGCATACCATTGGCCACAGCTTAAGTTGACACACAGTCTTAACCATCACACACCTCCCCTCTGCTATGACATGTACTAATGCATAATTGAAAACAACAATAAAATAATAGGAAGCGGCAAGACCTAGCTATAGGTGGGTGTATAAAAACCACATCTAAATATAAAGACACAAATAAGTTCACAGTAATAGGATACACACACACATACACAAACTCTTAGAGTTAAAAAAGCCATTCAACAGGGTTGCAAGATACAAGATCAATATACAAAAATGTATTTTATTTCTATACATTCACAATGAATAATAAAAAAACAAATATACATTACAATGGCATCAAATAACATCTATCTACAATAGCATCAAAAAGAACAAATCACTTAAAAAGAAAAATCATGCAATCATCTCCATTTATACAGTAAAGCATTTGACAAAATTCAATATCCATTTTTTAAAATAAAAATTCTCAATAATTTAGAAACAGATAGAAACTTTCTCAACCTAATAAAGGGCATGTCCAAGAAGTAGTAGCTAACATCACACTTAATGTTGAAAGACTGAAAGCTTTCCCCCCTAGGATCAGGAACAAGACAACAATATTCACTTTCACCACTTTTATTCACATCGTACTGGAGTTGTAGCCAGTATAATAAAGCAAGAAAAAGAAATTAAAGATATACAGATTGGAAAAGAAGAAGTTAAATTGTCTTTATTAGCAGAGAACATTATAGTCTACATAAAAAATTGTATGGAAAGTACACAAAATCTACTAAACTAGTAAGTGATTTTAGCAAGTATACAGGAATGACAGTAATCAAGCCACCTTGCTGGTCACTCTGCTTCTAGTTTCACCTTCCTCTAATAAATGCTTTGCACTGATAAGCATATTAAGTCTGTTTATGCCACATCCCTGATCAGAATTCTTCAGTACCTTCTTATAGCATGCAGAATAAAATTGAATCTCCTTCACATGGCTTATGAGACTCTATTTTTCAGCTCCTGTTCCCGCTGAGCTTTAATTTCCTCCCACTAGCTCCCTTGCATTAGTCTAAAGTAATGCTGACCAATTTATGGTTCTCCAAACATTCCCTGTTCTTTTCCTGAGAACCTTTATACTTAATCTCTCTACTTTCTGAGAAATCTTTTCAGGACATTGCCATTCCTACTTCTACTGTGAGTCTCAGCTCACTCTTCTAGGTAAATGTTTCACTGATTTTCCAAAGCATTAAATAATTAATTCACTCATTAATTTATCCATGAATGGGTGTAGCTCAGTGTGATCATTAAGATTCTGTATAAACTTGGCTGAGCCATAATTCTCAGTAGTTTGGCAGTTACTATGTTGTTTGGCAACTGTATAATGATGTGATCACCTCTATGATGAGATGCAATCGCCTCCATGATGGGATCTGCTGTGAGTAGCCAATCAGTTGAAAGGGACTTTCCTTGGCGGTGTGGCCTGCATCCAATATAAGTGGACTTTATGGCAAGCCTCAGGGGCTTTTGCTCGCACTGGATCCTGCACCTGGCTCCTGTTCCTCTCATCTATTCTTGGGACTTGAGCTAGCAGCTTACCTGTGGGCTTGCCTGCTGATCTTTGGATTCATCAGTCTTCACACTCTGTGAGCCAGAGCCCCACTGTCTGACTTGCTGATCTTGAGTTTGCCAGCCCCTGCAGCTACATGAATCAGGAGAAGCCTCTATCCTGACCCACTTTCTAGCCTCTACAAACACGTGAGCCATTTCCTTAATATACATCTCTATCTCTATATATTTATATGCTTTACTGGTTTTGCTTTTCTAGAGAACCCAGCCTAAGACAATCAGTTTATTATATTCTTGGACTGTTTCAGTCTGCTTCCCCTGTGTCTTAGTCATCTAGTGCTGCTATAACAGAAATACCATGAGTGGATGGTTAACAAAGAGAAGTTTATTCTCCCACAGTCCAGTGGGCTACAAGTCCAAATTCAGGGCATCAGCTCCAGGGGAATGCTTTCTCTCTCTGTCGGCTCAGGAGGAAGGTCCATGTTATCAATCTTACCTTGGTCTGGGAGCTTCTCTGCGCAGGAACCTCAGGTGTAAAGGACAGGCTCTGCTTCCGACACTGCTTTCTTGGTGGTATGAAGTTCCTATGTGTCTCTGCTCGCTTCTGTCTTTTATATCTCAAAACAGATTGGCTTAAGACACTATCCAATCTTGTATACCTTATCAGTATAACTGCCACTAATCCATCTTATTACATCACAGTGTTAGAGTTTATAACACATAAGGAAATCACATCAGATCATAAAATGGTACATAATCATATAATACCGGGAATCATGACCCAGCCAAGTTGACAGACATTTTTGGGGGACACAGTTCAATCCATGATACCCTGCCTCCACCATATCACACATGGGATCATGATGTCAGTATGGGATTATTAGGTTCTTTATCAAACAATCGGTCAGAAGTTCAAATCCACCAGCTGATCCCTGGAAACTCTATGGGACAGTTCTACACTGTCTTATGGGGTAGCTATGAGTCAGAGTCGACTTGACAGCAATGAGTTTTGGGTTTTTTATCAAACACTCAGGTATATCACAGAATGGGAGTACCGTGTGGTTGAAACCCTTTCTATCTTAATTGTTCTTTTGGCAAAGGCCTCTGCTGGACTCTAGAGATCCTATAGTGAAAAAGAAACAGATCCTTTCCTAAATTACTAAGACTCTATTGGGAAGAAATAAAGTATGATTATTAAGTTTATATACTTTTTTTTATTGTTGTAATTAAATGAAGTTTACGTTTCAAGTTAGTCTCCCATCAAATTTTTTTTTTTACGTACATTGTTATGAGACCCCATCAGCTCACCCCATTCTGCGACAGCACACTCCTCCCCTCCACCCCTGATTCACCATGAACATTCAAACAGCTCCTAACTCTCTCTGCCTTCCCATCTCACCTCTGGACAGAAGCTGCCCCTTTGGTCTCTTGTACCTACTTGACTAAGAGGCACATTCTTCATGAGTATCACTTTATGTCCCACAGTCCAGTCCAATCCCTGTCTGAAGAGTTGGTCTTGGAAATTGTTTTAGTTCTGGGGTGATAGAGAATCCAGGGGGCCATGCTTTCTGGGGCACCTCCAGTCTCAGTCAGACCATTAAGTCTGATCTTTTTACTAGAATTTGAGTTCTGCATCTCATCATTCTACTGCTCCATCAGGGACCCTCTGTTGTGTTCCCAGTCAGGACATTCACTGGTGGTAGCCAGGCACCATCTAGTTCTTCTGGTCTCAGACTGATGAAGTCTCTGGTTTATGTGGCCCATTCTGTCTCTTGGGCTAATACTTTCCTTGTGTCTTTGGTGTTCTTCGTTCTCCTTTACTCCAAGTGGTTGGGATGAATTGATGCATCGTAGATGGTTGCTTGCAAGTTTTTAAGACCCCAGGCGCCACTCACCAAAGTAGGATGCAGAACATTTTCTTAATAAGCTTTGTTATGCCAATTGACATAGATGTCCCCTGAAAGCATGGTCCCCAGACCCCGCATCCCTGCTACTCTGTCTCTCAAAGTATTTGATTGTATTCAGGAAACTTCTTAGCTTTGATTTAGTCCAGTTGTGCTGGCTTCCCCTGTAGTGTGTGCTGTCCTTCAGTACACCTAAGATGATTCTTATCTACTATCTAGTTGGTGAATAACCCTCACCCTCCCTCCCCAGCCCCGTAACCATCAAAGAATGTTTTCTTCTGTGTTTAAACCTTTTCTTGAGTTCTTATAATAGTGGTCTTTTACAGTATTTGTCCTCTCTTCTGGTGCTTGTGCATTGTTACTTACGGTTCGCATTGTGTTTATGGCATGTATTAGGGCTCCTAGCATTGTCCCTATTTTTTCTTCCATGATCTTTATTGTTTTCGATTTTATATTTGTCTTTGATCCATTTTGAGTTAGTTTTTGTACATGGTGAGAGATATGGGTCTTGTTTCAGTTTTTTGCAGGTGGATATCCAGTTATGCCAACACCGTTTGTTAAAGAGACTATCTTTTCCCCAATTAATGGACTTTGGGCCTTTGTCAAATATTAGCTGCTCATAGGTGGATGAGCTTATATCTGGATTCTCAACTCTGTTCCATTGGTCTATGGATCTGTTGTTGTACCAGTACCAGGCTGTCTTGACTACTGTGACAGTAAAATAGGTCCTAAAATCAGGTAGTGTAAGGCCTCCCACTTTGTTCTTCTTGAGTAATGTTTTATTTATTCGGGACCTCTTGCCTTTCCCTATGAAGTTGGTGATTTGTTTCTCCATCTCATTAAAAAAGGCTGGTGGAATTTGGATGGGGATTGCATTGTACTTGTAGATTGCTTTGGGAAGAATTGACATTTGCACTACGTTGAGTCTACCTATCAATGAGCAAGGTATATTTTTCCACTTATGCAGGTCTCTTTTTGTTTCTTGCAGTAGTGTCTTGTAGTTTTCTCTGTATAGATCTTTTACGTCTCTGGTTAGATTTATTCCTAAGTATTTTATCCTCTTCGGGGCTACTGTAAATGGTACTGATTTGGTGATTTCCTCTTCAAGGTTCTCTTTGTTGGTGTAAAGGAATCCAGTTGATTTTTGTACGTTTATCTTGTATCCTGAAACTTTGCTGAAATCTTCTATTAGTTCCAGGAGTTTTCTTGTGGATTCTTTGGGGTTTTCTATGTATAAGATCATATCATCTGCAAATACAGATAAACTATGACTTCTTCCCTACCTATTTGGATGCTCTTTATCTCTTTTTCTAGCCTAATTGCTCTGGCTAGGACCTCCGGCACAATGTTGACATCCTTGTCTGGTTCCTGTTCTCAAGGGGAATGCTTTCAAAGTCTCTGCATTTAGGATGATGTTGGCTATTAGTTTTGTATAAATGCCCTTAATTATATTGAGGAATTTCCCTTCTATTACTATTTTATTGAGAGTTTTTATTATGAATGGGTGTTGGACTTTGTCGAATGCCTTTTCTGCATTGATTGATAAGATTATGTGCTTCTTGTCTTTTGTTTTATTTCTGTGATGGATTACATTGATTGTTTTTCTAATGTTGAACCATCCCTGCATACCTGGTATAAACCCCACTTGGTCATGGTGAATTATTTTTTTGATATGTTGCTGGATTCTATTGCCTAAATTTTGTTGAGGATTTTTGCATCAATGTTCATGAGGGATATCTGTCTGTAATTTTCTTTTCTTGTAGTATCTTTACCTGGTTTTGGTATCAGGGTTATGCTGGCTTCATAGAATGAGTTTGGGAGTATTCCATCCTTTTCTATGCTCTGAAATACCTTTAGTAAAAGTGGTGTTATCTCTTCTGTGAAAGTTTGGTAGCATTCTCCAGTGAAGCCATCCGGGCCAGGGTATTTTTGTTGTTGTTGTTGTTGTTGGCAGTTTTTTAATAATCTTTTCAATCTCTTCTTTTGTTACGGGTTTATTTAGTTGTTCTACCTCTGTTTGTGTTACTTTAGGTAGGTAGTGAGTTTCTAGAAATTTGTCCATTTCCTCTAGGTTTTCAAATTTGTTAGAGTACAATTGTTCATAGTAATCTGTTGTGATTGTTTTAATTTCAGTTGGGTCTGTTGTGATATCACCCATCTCATTTCTTATATGGGTTATCTGCTTCCTCTCCTGTTTTTCTTTTGTCAGTTTGGCCAATGGTTTACCAATTTTGTTGATCTTTTCAAAGAACCAGCTTTTGGTCTTGTTAACTCTTTCAATTGTTTTTCTATTCTCTATTTCATTTAATTCTGCTCTAATTCTTATTATTTCCTTCCTCCTGGCGCCTGTCGGTTTCTTTTGCTGCTTTCTTTCTACTTGTTCCAGTTGTAGGGTTGATGCTTTGATTATGACCCTTTCTGTTTTTTTGGATGTGTGCATTTATTGCTATAAACTGACCTCTGAGCACTTCTTTTGCTGTGTCCCAAAGGTTCTGGTAGGATGTTTTCATTCTTGTTTGATTCTATGAATTTCTTTATTCCATCCTTAATTTCTTCCATAATCCAGCAGTTTTTGAGCAAAGTGTTGTTCAGTTTCCATGTGTTTGATTTTTTCTCCTTGCTTTTTGTGTTGTTGATTTCTACTTTAATGGCTTTAAGGTCAGAGAAGATGCTTTGTAATATTTCAATGTTTTGGATTTTGTTAAGTCTTGCTTTATGGCCTAATATGTGGTCTGTTCTGGAGTATGTCCTATGTGCATTAGAAAAGAAAGTATACTTGGCTCCTGTTGGGTGCAGTGTTTGGTATATGTCTATGAGATCACGTTGGTTGATTGTAGCATTTAGCTCTTCCATGTCTTTGTTGAGCTTCTTTCTGGATGATCTGTCCTTCACCAAAAGTGGCATGTTGAAGTCTCCTACTACTATTGTGGAGCTGTTTATCTCTCTCTTCAGAGCTGTTAGAGTTCGTTTTATTTATTTTGGAGCCCTATTGTTGGGTTTGTAAATATTTATTATAGTTATGTCCTCCTGGTGTATTGACCCTTTAATCATTATATAGTGTTCTTCCTTATCCTTTGTGGTGGATTTTACTTTAAATTCTATTTTATCAGAGATTAATACTGCCACTCCTGCTCTTTTTTGAGTGTTGTTTGCTTGATATATTTTTTCCCATCCTTTGGAGTTTTAGCCTTTTCGTGTCTTTAAGTCTAAGGTGCATCTCTTTAGGCAGCATATGGATGGATCATGCCTTTTTATCCGATCTGCCACTCTCCAGCTCTTTATTGGTTCATTAAGTCCGTTTACATTCAGCATAATTATTGATAGGTATGAGTTTATTGCTGTCATCCTGATATCTCTTTTTGTGTGTTGTTCACAGTTTCTTTGTTCTCCTCAGTTTTCTGTGCTGAGTCGTTTTTCTTCATGTATTTTTTTTTCTTCTTTTTCTTTGTTGTAGATTTTGTGTTTAATGGGTCTTAATTTATTTCTACTTTTTTATTTTGATCTGTAGGGTTGTTAGATTCCTTTGTGGTTTCCTTAATATTTACCCTTATTTTTCTAAGTTTATACCGGTATTTTATTACTTTATATTGCCTTAACTTCCCCTCTATATGAAAAATCAATGTCTGCATTTTTGAGTCCCTCTTTCTTGTTTTAATGTTGTCCTTTTTAAATATTGATATCTGTTTCCCTATTTTCAATGTTTTAGCTTTGATGTATTTTTTATATCCATATCTGAGTCAATATCTGGTCGCTCTGTCCTGTGTTCTAGTCTTGCATTGTTATCTGGTGTTATTGATTATCTAACCGTAGGACTCCCTTTAGTATTTCTTGTAATTTTGATTTGGTTTTTGCAAATTCCCTCAACTTCTGTTTGTCTGGAAATGTCCTAATTTCACAGTCATATTTGAGCAACAGTTTTGCTGGATATATAATCCTTGGCTGGCAGTTATTTTCCTTCAAGACTTTATATATGTCATCCCATTGCCTTCTAGCCTGCATGGTTTCTGCTGAGTAGTCCGAGGTTATTCTAATTGACTCTCCTTTGTAGATGACTTTTAATTTATCCCTAGCCTCTCTTAAAATTCTCTCTTTATCTTTGTTTTTGGTAAATTTGATTATAATATGTTTTGGTGACTTTCTTTTGGGATCTACCTTATGTGAAGTTCGATGAGCATCGTGGATAGATATCTTCTCATCTTTCATGATAACAGGGAAGTTTTCTGTCAACAAATCTTCAACAATTTTCTCTGTATTTTCTGTTATCACCCCCTGTTCTGGTACTCCAATCACTCGTAGGTTATTTCTCTTGGTAGAGTCCCACATGACTCTTAGAGTTTCTTCATTCATTTTATGTGATTTTTCCTCAAATAAGTTGGTGTCAAGAGCTGTATCTTCATTGTCACTAATTCTAAATTCTATGCCCTCAATTCTGCTCCTATGACTTTCTATTGAGTTATCTAATTCTGAAATTTTATTGTTAATCTTCTGGATTTCTGATTGCTGTCTCTCTATGGATTCTTACAGCCTATTAAATTTGTCATTATGTTCTTGAATAACTTTTTTAATTTCTGCCACTACTTTGTCTGTATGTTCCCTGGATGTTTCCGCATTATGTAGAATTTCCTTTGTAATTTCTAGAAGAGTTCTGTATATTAATCTTTTGTATTCTGCCTCTGGTAATTCCAAGAAGTTCTCTTCCTCCAAAGAATTTATTGATTCTTTGTTTGGGGAGCTTGCTGAAGCCATCATGGACTGCCTCTTTATGTGATTTGATATTGACTGTTGTCTCTGAGCCATCAATAATTTATTATAATTTTATTTTGTATTTGCTTAGTGAGACCTAGCTTCTTGTTTTGTTTTGATATGCCCAAATAGGCTGCTCGTGTGCACTAGTTTGATTTTTGACACCTTTGAATCTCTAATGTCTTGTCACCAGATCGTTAGTTCTGTAACTAAGTATGTGCACACAGGGTCTGTTAAATTTTCCTATATGGGTTCAGCTCAGGTGTCCAGGCAGTCGGTCACCAAGTGTGTGATGCAGGCTCTCACCCCCTGTCCTAGAGAGGCATGGGTGATTGGTGCAGGGATTGGACTCTGGCTGTGGTAGGGGATCACACTCTGAGCCAGGCAGGGGCTGACGGCTGCCCCTGAGTGTCTGAAAAGAAAGCATGTCCCTATTCTCTAGGATGAGTAGGTAGGTGAGTTTTGCAGCCAGACTATAGCACTGTAAAGATTCGAGGGCACCACTTTTTCTTGGACTCCTGTAGCAGGTGACTAAGAGCTTTAGGTGATACCAGCAGTCCTCTAGCCCCTGTTGCAGATTGATAAAAGTGCCTACTTAAGGGGCAGGGCTGTTTTGAGGGTCACAAATCTGCCAGTTCATAGCTGAAGCAGTTGAAGTTAAACTTCAGATGTTTGCCCTGTTGTACTGCGGTAGTGAGGGCTGACGCTGTTGAGATGGGTCCCCACAAGTCTATACAGGGGTGTAAGGCACTCGGAGTCTGTGGACCCCTGATACCTGTGCCTAGCAAAGGAGCTGTGCCAACCCTGTGTTCCTGGCTTACGGGAGCCAGTAGCTTATTTTTTCCATCTCCAAGGCCAGGAGAATGGGTCAGGGTGCCTTTTGGGATCTACTTCCAGCCCAGCAGACTCCAGGTGCAGAGGGTGGAGAGAAGAGATAAAAGGGAGAGAGGTTTTTCCCAAATGGGCTTTTTTTTTTTTTTAATCCCTGCAAAAGGCCGCACGCATGTACTTATCTTAGCCACTTGGGAGCTGCTTTTCACTGGTTCAGAGTGTTCAAGCAGAATCTCTGCTGCAGGGTCTCTCTCAGTGTGGAAACTGCTTCCCAAGCGTGTGCACAGCACAGCTGCTTGCATGCTTTACTGCCAACTGGCTTGACTGCAGAGCTGCAGTTTTCCTGCCCCAGCTCTGGTGCTCTTCACTTCTTCCTAACCGTCTCCCTCTCCCCCGCCCCATAACTCAGTCCGGTTCCTCAACTTTGTCTTGTTGAGAGCCCCTAGATATTCATATATAATCAAATCACTTGTTTTTCCAGGTCTTTGTTGTAAGAGGGATATAGGAAGCGTCTAACTACTCCGCCATCTTGGCAACCTGTTGTTTTTCCTCTTATTTTTATGCTATAAAATGACAAAACCAAACCCATTGCCGTGAAGTTGATTCCAACTCATAAAGAATCTATAGGACAGAGTATAACTGCCCCACAGGGTTTCACAGTAGTGGCTGGTGGATTCAAACTGCTGACCTTCTGGCTAACAGCTGTAGCTCTTAACCATTATAGCACCAAGGCTTCTATTTTTATGCTGTTGTTGTTGCTGTTAGGTGCCATCAAGTCGATTCCTACTCATAGCAACCCCATGCACAACAGAATGAAACACTCTCGGTCCTGCACCGTCCTCACAATCGTTGTTATGCTTGAGCCCGTTATTGCAGCCACTGTGTCAATCCATCTCGCTGAGGGTCTTCCTCTTTTTCGCTGACCCTCTACCTTACCAAGCATGATGTCCTTCTCCAGGGACTGAGCTCTCTTCATAACATGTCCAAAGTATGTGAGACGTCGTCTCATCATCCTTGCTTCTAAGGAGCATTCTGGTTGTACCTCCTCCAAGACAGATTTGTTCTTTCTTTTGGCAGTCCATGGTATATTCAGTATTCTTTGCCAACCCCACAATTCAAAGGCATCAATTCCTCTTTGGTCTTCCCTATTCATTGTCCAGCTTTCACATGCATATGATATGATTGAAAATACCATGGCTTGGGTCAGGCACACCTTAGACTTCAAGGTGACATCTTGGCTTTTCAACACTTTAAGGAGAGGTCTTTTGCAGCAGATTTGCCCAATGCAATGCATCGTTTGATTTTCTGACTGCTGCTTCCGTGGGTGATGATAGTGGATCCAAGCAAAATTAAGTCCTTGACAACTTCAATCTTTTCTCCTTTTATCATGATGTTGCTTATTGGTCCAGTCGTGAGGATTTTTGTTTTCTTTATGTTGAGGTGTAATCCATACTGAAGGTTGTGGTCTTTGATCTTCATCAGTAAGTGCTTCAAGTCCTCTTCACTTTCAGCAGGCAAGTTTGTGCCATCTGGGTATTGAAGGTTATTAGTCTTCCTCCAATCCTGATGCCCTTTTTTCTTCATATTGTCTAGTTTCTCTGATTATTTGCTCAGCATACAGATTAAATAGGTATTGTGAAAGGATACAACCTTGACGCACACTTTTCCTGACTTTAAACTATGCAATATCCCCTTGTTCTTTTTGAATGACTGCCTCTTGATCCATGTATAGATTCCTCCTGAGCACAGCTAAGTGTTCTGGAATTCCCATTCTTCTCAATGTTGTCCATAATTTGTTACGATCCACACAGTCGAATACCTTAGCATAGTCAATAAAACACAGGTAAACATCTTTCTGGTATTCTCCGCTTTCAGCCAGGATCCATCTAACGTTAGCAATGATATCCCTGGTTCCACGTCCTCTTCTAAATCTGGCTTGTATTTCTGGCAGTTTCCTGTAGATATACTGCTGCAGCTACTTTTGAATGATCTTCAGCAAAATTTTGCTTGCATGTGATGTTGATGATATTGTTCCATAGTTTCCACATTCAGTTGGATCACCTTTCTTGGGAATAAGCATAAATATGGATCTCTTTCAGTCAGATGGCCAGGTAGCTGTCTTCTAAATTCCTTGCCTTAGAAGAATGAGCACTTCCAGGGCTGCATCCGATTGTTGAAACATCTCAATTGGTATTCCATCAATTTCCAGAGCCTTGTTTTTCACCAATGCCTTCAGTGCAGCTTGGGCTTCTTCCTCCAGTACCATCAGTTCCTGATCATATGTTACCTTCTGAAATGGTTGAACGTTGACCAAGTCTTTTTGGCATAGTGACTCTGTGTATTCCTTCCATCTTCTTTTGATGTTTCCTGCATCTTTTAATATTTTCCCCATAGAATCCTTCAGTATTGCATCTTGAGGCTTGAATTTTTTCTTTAGTTCTTTCAACTTCAGAAATTCTGAGCGCGTTCTTCCCTTTTAGTTTTCTGTCTCCAGGTCTTCGCACGTGTCATCATGATACTTTAGTTTGTCTTCTGGAGCTTCCCTTTGAAATCTTCTGTTCAGCTCTTTTACGTCATCATTTTTTTCTTTTTGCTTTAGCTACTCGACGTTGAAGAGCAAGTTTCAGAGTCTCTTCTGACATCCATTTAGGTCTTTTCTTTCTCTCCTGTCTTTTTGATGACCTCTTGCTTTCTTCGTGTATGATGTCCTTGATGTCATTCCACAACTCATCTTGTCTTTGGTAATTAGTGTTCAACGTGTCAAATCTATTCTTGAGATGGTCTCTAACTTCAGGTGTGATATACTCAAGGTCGTACTTCGGCTCTCTTGGACTTATTCTAATTTTCTTCAGTTTCAACTTGAACTTGCATATGAGTAACTGATAATTTGATTCACAGTCAGCCCCTGGCCTTGTTCTGACTGATGATATTGAGCTTTTCTATTATCTCTTTCCACAGATGTAGTAGATTTGATTCCTGTGTATTCCATCTGGCGAGGTCCACGTATATAGTCGCTGTTTATGTTGTTCAAAAAAAAGGTATTTGCAATGAAGTTGTTGGTCTTGAAAAATTCTATCATGAGATATCTGGAATCATTTTTATTACCAAGGCCATATTTTCCAGCTACCGATCCTTCTTTGTTTCCAACTTTTGCATTCCAATCACCAGTAATTATCAGTGCGGTCTGATTGCATGCAGAAGTTGGTAAAAATCTTCAATTTCTTCATCTTTGGTCTTAGTGGTTGGTGCATTCATTTGAATAATAGTCATATTAACTGGTCTTCCTTGTCGGTGTATGGATATTATCCTATCATTGACAGCCTTGAACTTCAGGATAGATCTTGAAATGTTCTTTTTGATGATGAATGCAACACTTTTCCCATTCAGGTTGTCATTCCTGGCATAGTAGACCATATGATTGTCTGATTGAAAATGACCGATACTGGTCAATTTCAGCTCACTAATGCCTAGGATATCAATGTTTATGCATTCCATCTCATTTTTTGATGATTGCCAATTTTCCTAGATTCATACTTTGTACATTCCAGGTTCCGATTATTAATGGATGTTTGCAGCTGTTTCTTCTCATTTTGAATCATGCCACATCAGCAAATGAAGGTCCCAAAAGCTTGACTCCATCCACATCATTAAGGTTGACTCTACCTTGAGGAGGCAGCTCTTCCCCAGTCGTCTTTTGAGTGCCTTCCAACCTTAGGGGCTCATCTTCTGGCACTATATCAGACAATGTTCTGCTGTTATTCATAAGGTTTTCATGCTATTCATAAAGCTCCTATTTTAATGCTGTAGAGAGGCTATATCTTGAGGTCATTGTCTTAGGCTGAGTTCTCTAGAGAAGTAAAACCAATTAAGTGCATAAATATATACATATAGAGAGGGATTTATATCAAGGAAATGCCTCATGCGGTTGTAGAGGCAGTAACGTCCCAAGCCCATAGGTCAGGAGAGTCTTTTCCTGATACACGTAGCTACAGGGGCTGGCGAACCATAGATTGGCAGGTCAGAGATCACGGCTGTTGCTTATAGGCTGCAATTATTGACAAATCCCAAGATCAGCAGGTAAGACAACAGGTAAGCTGCTAGCTCAAGTCCCAAGAACAAGAGGTCAGATGAACAGGAGCCAGCTGTAAGATCCACAACCAGCCAAAGCCCAAAAGCCTTGCTAGAAAGTCCACTTATACTGAATGCAGGGCACACCCCAAAGGAAACTCCCTTTCACTTGAGCAGCTACTCACAACAGATCCCATCGTGGAGGTGATCACATTATATTAAATCTCACCATGGAAGTGATCACATCATGAGACTGCCAAACCACTGAGAATCATGCCCAGCCAAGTTGACACACAACCTTAAGCATCAGAGTCCACCCCTTGTCAGCTTGGCACCTGTACATATCTCCTTCAACCTTACATAATCTCTGAACAAAGATAATTATGAAGTCATACTTGCGCCTAACACAATACCACCAATACGTACAATCGAAAATGCACTAGCCCTGTTTACATCTTGTATTTTATAAGTGAAGAAAACAAAAATATTTAATGCACACTTGCAAAGCAGGAATACTCATAACAATTACAGTCCTCGTTTCTGCATCTGGTCACATGGTTATAACTGGTATTTAGAACTACTTTCTTTCACCGCTCATTCCATATTCCCTTTGCTGTCAGCTGATTGTGGTTCTTTGCCTGGTGGGGTGACCCAAACCTTCATTGCTGAAGGGTTTAGGCCATTAGTAGTCATGTCGGAATTGTGTTGCTGTAGTTTTCCCTAGACTTTAATCACAGGGCATGGTAATACTAAGAGACACCCTAAGGGATCTCCTACATTCCAGACATACTCTTTTTTACTTCCATTATGTAATATCAATCCGATTTCCTCTTGGTAATCAGGATCAGTCATACCAGACAAACTCCGTTCTTTGCCTGTTGATTCAGAAGCATAAGGAGCTCAAAGTGGCCAGGTGACATCCTTAGCTTCCAGTTCAATGGAATCATTGGTGTTTTTCCAGATAGGAGCATTCCTCCCTTTGGAAATAAGACCTCTAGACCCACAGAGAACAAGGTCACAAGGACAGGAAGAAAAAACAGTGTGAGTGGGTCACTAGGGATAATAGCGAGTGGAGCCACTCCCATTTCCACTTCTTGATTCCTGGACCCATGAATCCTGGCTATAGGAGAAACAGCACCGTATGTTGGATGCTGGTTAAGAACAGATACAGCCTCCTGGAGAACACTGTTCCAATCCTGCAAGGTATTGCCACCTAGCTGGTGCTCTAACTGAGTCTTTAGAAGGCCATTCTATTGTTCTACCAAACCAGCTGTTTCAGGATGGTGGGAAACATGGTAAAACCAGTGAACTCCATGAGCATGGAGACATTGCTGCACTTCATTTGCTGTGAAGTGAGTCCCTTGATTTGAGACGATGCTGTGTGGGATACCATGGCAGTGATTAAGGCATTCTGTAGGTCCATGGATGGTAGTTTTGGCAGAAGCATTGCATACAGGCAAGGCAAATCTATATGCAGAGTAAGTGTCTATTTGAGTAAGAACAAAATGCTTCCCTTTCCATAATGGAAGTGGTCCAGTGTTATCAACTTGCCACCAGGTTGCTGGCTGATCACCTCAAGGGATGGTGCCATATCAGGGACTCAGTGTTGGTCTCTGCTGCTGGCAGATTGGGCACTCAGCAGTGGCTGTAGACAAGTTGGCCTTGGTGAGTGGAAGTCCATGTTGTTCAGCCCATGCATAACGGCATCCTTGCCACCACGGCCACTTTGTTCATGAGCCCATTGAGCAATGACAACAGTAGCTGTGTAAGAGGATGACTAGTTTCCAAAGAACGTGTCATCTTATCTACTTAACTGTTAAAATCCTTTTCTGAGGAGGTCACCCTTAGTGAACATTCATGGGGGACACAAATATCTTCACTTCTTTGTCCCATTCAGAGAGGTCTGTCCACATGCCTCTTCCCCATACCTTCTTGTCATCAATTGCAATCATGTTCCTTCCAAGTCCCTGACCATCCAGACAAACCATTGACCATAGCCCATGAGTCAGTACACAATCGCACATCTGGATATTTCCCCTCCCAAGCAACGTGAACTACCAGGTGCACTGCTCGAAGTTCCGTCCATTGAGTGGATTTCCCTTCACTACTCTCCTTCAGGGAGGCCCAGAAAGAGGCTGTAATGCTATGGCTGTCCACTTTTGAGTAGTGCCTGCATATCGCACAGAACCATCTGTAAACCAGTCATAAATTTTCTCTTCCTCAGTCAACTGATCATAAGGAACTCTCCATGAGGCCATAGGTTCAGACTGGGAGATGGAAGGTAATGTGATAGGAGTGGAGACCATGGACATCTGGGCCACTTCCTCATGCAACTTACCTGTGCCTTCAGGTTGTGCTTGGGCCTGATCTTGTTAATACCGCTTCCATTTAATGATGGAGTGCTGCTGTCCACATTCAACTTTTTGACTCTGTGGGTCAGACAATATCCAGTTCATGATGGACAGCTCAGGCTGCTTAGTGACTTGGTGTCCCAAGGTTAAGCATTCAGTCTGTATGAAGGCCCAATAACAAGCCAAAGTCTATTTCTTAAAAAGACAGTAGTTACCTGTAGAGGATGGCAGGCTTTGCTCCAAAATCCTAAGGGTGTGCACTGTAATTCACGAATAGAGGCCTGCCAAAGACTCCAAACAGCGTCTCTGTCTGCCACTGACACTTTATGCATCATTGGATCAGCTGGATCATGTGACCCAATGGGCACAGCCACTTGCATGGCAGCCTGAACTTGTTGCAGAGCCTTCTCTTGTTCTGGGCCCCACTCAAAACTAGCAGTTTTTTGACTCACTTGATAAATAGGCTGGAGCAGCACATCCAAATGAGGAATATGTTGCCTTCAAAATCCAAAGAGGCCCGCTAGGTATTGCGCCTCCTTTTTAGTTGTGGGAGGAGCCAAATATAATAAGTTATCCTTTACTTTAGAAGGAATATCTCAACATGCCCCACACCACTGGACCTCTAGAAATTTCACTGAATTGGAAGGTGCCCGAATTTTTGTTGGATTAATTTCCCACCCTCTGGCACGCAAATGTTTTACCAATAAGTCCAGAGTCATCGACACTTTTTCCTTACTAGGTCCAATCAGCATAATGTCATCAGTGCTATGGATCAGTATCACATCTTGTAGAAGGGAAAGGCAATCAAGGTCCCTGTGGCCTAAATTACAATATAGAGCGGGAGAGTTAATGTAGCCCTGAGGTAGGAAACTGGAGGTGTATTTCTGGCTGAAGGCAAACTGCTTCTGATTTTCGTTTGAAACAGGTATGCAGATAAAGGCATTAGCCAGATCAATAGCTGCATACCAGCTACCAGGAGATGTATTAATTTGCTCAAGCAATGAAACCACGTCTGGAACATCAGCTGCAATTAGAGCCACCTGGTAGAGTTTTCAATAATCCACTGTCATTCTCCAAGATCCATCTGTGTTTTGCACAGGGCAAACAGGCAATTTAAATGGGGATGTGGTGAGAATCATCACCCCTACATCCTTCATGTCCTTGATGGTGGTGGTAATCTATGCAGTCCATCTAGGAATGTGATATTGCTTTTGGTTTACTATTTTCCTAGGTAGGGGCAGTTCTAGTGGCTTCCACTTGGCTTTTCCTACCATAATAGCCCTTACTCCATTTTTAAGGGATCCAATATGGAGGTTCTGCCAGTTGCTAAGTATGTCTATTCCAATTATGCATTCTGGAACTGGGGAAATCACTACATGTTGGGTTCAGGGACCCACTGGACCTACCATGAGACAGACATGAACTAATACTCCATTAATAACCTCACCTCCATATGCACCTACTCTGACTGGTTGGTTACAGTGACGTTTTGGGTCTCCTGGAATTAGTGTCAGTTCAGAGCCAGTATCCAGTAATCTTCAAGAAGTCTGATTATTACCTTTTCCCCAATGAACAGTCACTCTTGTAAAAGGCCATAGATCCCTTTGGGGAAGGCTGGGAGAAAGATTAACAATAAAAATTTTTGGCAGTGTAGTGAGGCCCTTTCTCAAGGGGACCCATCCTCCCCTTCACTCAAGGGATTGTGGGTCTTTAAGCTTGCTCAAATCTGGGAATTGATTGAGGGGCGGTGACTCCCTGTTCACTTGGCCTAGAATTCTTCCACTTGTACAAATCAAGTAAATATTTTATATTTCCTATCTATTTCACTCCTAGAGACACTATGGGAGACTATGACTAAGTTCCCAACACCATAAGTCTATATGAGTCAGACTATTCTGATTACTGCTTTGACTCTGCTGTTCAGTACAGTAACCACAGTCACCATGTTGTTGTCGACTGAGTGCTGACACTTGGCCCTTACTATCGTGGGGTCCAATCAGCCCCATTGTAGTTAGCTGTCTTAATTCACTTAGGGTAATTCCCACTGTCAAATCTGATTTACATGAAATAACAATCACAGCAGTCTTCAAGGATGCTGGAGCTCTCTTCCTATATTTGTTCCTCACTGTTGTGGAAAAAGGTGTGTCCTCTGGGCCCTCCACGTGTGAGTCTGTGGGTCTAACTGATAAATCTACTTTAGCATTGCCAATTTCTCTAAGCCTTTGGATACCTTCTTCTACAGTATACCAAGGCAGGTCTGGTACTTCAACTTGATTTAGTATAGGCTATCACATAATCCATGCTTCAGTGACCCAAAGAAATAAACTATTAGATCCTTTCCTAACTTCTTGAGCTGAAACATTGAAGAATCTGTGCTTAATGGGCCATATCAATAAATTCAGACTGATCTATCTTTATGTTCCTTGTACTATTATCCCACTCCCTTAATAGACTTTCCCTCACATATTCCCCAGTTTTCTGTTTGTACATATTAGAAAAGTCTAGCAGTTCTTTTGGAGCATAGTGTACCTCCTCTTGTGTCACACTTTGTACTTCACCTTTTGGGGCTTGCTGGGACTTAAGTCTAGTTACAGGTCTAGAGGAACCCTGCTGGTGTAGTGGTTAAGAGCTCGGCTGCTAGCCAGAAGGTTGGCAGTTCAAATCTACCAGCTGTATAAATATATATATATATATAGAGAGAGAGAGAGAGAGACAGAGAGATATCAAAGAAATGGCTCATGTGGTTGTAGAGGTTGGAACATCTGAAGTCCGTGGGTCAGGATAGAGCTTCTCCTGCTTCGTATAGCCAGGGGCTGGCAAATCCAAGATAGGCAGGTCAGAGATCAGGGCTCTTGCTCACAGGCTGCAAAGATTGATGAATCCCAAGATTAGCAGGCAAAACTGCAGGTAAGCTGTTAGCTCAAGTCCTAAGAACCAGAGGTCAGAGGAACAGGAGCCAGCTGCAGAATCCAGAGTGAGCAAAAACCCACGAGCCTTGCCAGAATGTCCACTTATATTTGATGCATGCCACACCCCCAAGGAAACTCCCTCTTAACTTATTGGCTACTCATAGCAGATCTCATCATGGAGGAGATCACATTATATCAAATCTCATCATGGAAGTGACTGTGACCTTAATACTCCCCAGCACATGTTTTCTCCTTTTCAGAATGGGCAACTGAGGGCTTGACATAACCAACGCCATAATGAACCTATAAGCTTTTTTTCTTTTTTCTTTGCCTTCTCCCTTTTCACATACCTTCGTTAATGGCTTTGTTTGCACCTACCTTTGTTAATGACTCTGTTTTATGACTTAGGATCCCCTATAGGAAGATTACAGCCCAGAAGTCAGAGACGTATATCTTTAGCCTGATAAGGAAATGTCCGGTCCCCTATCTCTTTAGTATGATAAATAGTCTCTTGTAATTATTTTGGAGTGAATAACAACACTTCTAACCTTTGTAAAAATCATATATAAGCTCTGATGTAAAAATGCCTTTGGGGACTCCCTAAGGACAGCCTGTGCTGCTGTAGGATCCACGGTGGTGTACACTTCCTAAATTAAAATTTTTCTTTCTCTTTCTGACTTGAAGTGTGTTTCATTGGCTCGACTGCTTCAGGGCACGGACCCTATTTGGATAACATGATCACATCATATAACTGCCAAACCACTGAGAATCATGTGATTGACACACAACCTTAACCCTCACAGTCATATTAATGACTGTGTCCTTTTTTGCTCTTTAAGAAGGTGTAAAAGGGGTGTGTGTGGCTGAGAAGGTTGTGTTATGTGTGTTGATGAGTTTTGTTAATCAACTAAAATACTTGTATTTCTGTAATACAGTTGAGACCATTCTCAGTTATCCACCGTGGGACAAAGGACTTGATTTGACCTTTGTCTCAGGTTCCTGAAAATAACCTTAGGATTTGCCAGAAATCAAGTTTCCTTTGTTTTCAAAGATAACCAGGCAACACTTAAATGTGTGCAAATGAGTGAGTGCTACACACCACTCCTGGCAACAAACCCCAGGAAGGGAGGGTGTATGATGAAATTAATCAAGCATATTCATTGATTCAATCAATCATGACTATGCAATGATGCCCCATCATAAATATGCAGTGAAGCCAATACAGGCCAGGAACTTTGAGCTTCCTTTGGGCTTCCTAGATTGGTGAGCACATCTTTGCATGGGAGAGGGTGGCACATCCCTGGGGGCAATGTAGGCCCTGTGCTGTGTCCTCTCCCATACCTTGCCTGGTATGTGTCTTTGTGTGTATCCTTTCTGGTTACAATAAATGGGCAACTTTAAGTATAGGTAGTTTCTGTGAATATCGTGAGCTGTTCTAGAGAAATAACAAACCCACAGGGGCAATGCACCAGCAGGGGCTGGTGAAACCCAGCTCTGGGTGGCTGGTGGTCAGAAAGGGGCTGCACAGGCAACTGTAAGGACAGAGAATCCTAACTTGTGAAGACCCAGCTCTGTGTGCCTAGATGACAGACAGGGGTTTCCTTGTGTGTTTTGACCTTGCTTAGAGTGGCTAGAGATGAGGTGACCTGTCCCTGAGCAACCTGGGATGAGGATATGCCATGTGGGTGGCTGGAGATGAGGAAAGGGATGGGAGAGGACAAGGACTAGATGCAATACCAGGTGGAAATAGGATTCATGCTGATCCTTACCATGCAGTTAGCAATAAAGGTGGGATCTGCCCATCTTGTCCCTTTTGTGCAAATCTACCCCCTAGTTTTTTCAGTGAAACAGAAAACCCATTGCTGTGGAGTGGATTCTGACTCATAGTGACCTATTAGACACAGTAGAACTGCCCAATAGGGTTTCTAAGGCTGTAATCTTTACGAAAGCAGACTGCATCATCTTTCTCCTGTGGAGCGGCTGGTGGATTCTAACCACCAATCTTTCAGTTAGCAGCTGAGTGCCTTAACCACTGTGCCATCAGGGCTTCTTGAAATAGAAGGTACCTTGGTTAAAGTTATAAAATTAATATGGTGATTGAAGTTATACAAGGAGCAATAGTGACAGAGAAATACAACTGTGCACAGGCTTTGGTTTTTCAAGGAAAGAATTATTTTTTTTTTTTTTCTCCTAAAGCAGTGGTTCTCATGCTTTTGGGAACAACCTTCAGACCGTAAAGTAGGACTTTCTCATTTTCTCACACAGGCTCTTTCCCAAAGTGTATCTTGCTCATCTTAATCTCATTTTGGCATCCACTTCTCAAAGGACTGAGACTCATCTGGGCCCTTCTTCCAAAGATCATTGAATTGCCATTGCTTGCACATCTGTCTCCTCACTGGACTGTAAGCTCTGATGGCTGAATATATTCAGTCCCACTCAAAACACATTAATTTGCTACTTAACTATGTGCCAGGAAAACAAGCATGTTATATGAAAAATGTGTAAAACAGTATTTGTTTTAGAGGATTGTTGTGAGTGTTATGGAATTGAATTGTGTCCCCCCCCCCCCCCCCCCCCAAATATCTATTGAAGTCCTGGTGCCTGTACCTGTGGATGGGATCAGGTTTGGAAATAGGGATTTTCTTTTGTTATGTTAATGAGGTCATTACCAGAGTAGGATGGATCTTTAACCTAATCACTTCTGAGTTATAAAAAGAGTAGAATAGACAGAGACACACACACTGAGGAAGAGACCATGTGAAGATGGAGGAAGATGAATCTACTAGCCCAAAAACACAAAATGTCTCTCGCAGCTACTAGAAGCTAAACGAGAAAAAGAAGGACCTACCCCTAGAACTATGCTCAGAGTTCGGACTTCTAGCCCTGCAAACCGTGAGGAAATATATTTCTCTTCTTTAAAGCCACTCACTGTGGTATTTTTTGTTACGACAGCACTAGGCCCCTAAGATAGTGTGAAAGAAATGAAATGGTATGTGTGAAAGCCTGCATAGGGCGTAGAATGTATTAGATGCACATAAGTATTAGTTATTTTGAAGTCTGAATGGGATGGCTCCCCAGCTCCTCAAGCAATCTGGTAAAACTCTGAGGGCAGCATTCAAGAGTCATATTTTACTTTTGCCTCTCAGGGAATCTGATACAGCCAGGATGATAAGGATACACTCAGAGCTCTGGGAGGGCCCCAGTCCCCCCTCCCCCCTAGGCCAGACGTGGCAGAGGCTGGATGCCCTTCTTTCTGCTTAGCCTCTGCAACAGCTTGCTGGGCTCTCATCCATGCAACTACCCGCCCCCTGGAACTAGTCAATCCGGTTAAGAGCTCACAGAGCACTTTTATCCTTGGTGATGTACTGATATTCTGTCCACCTAAACTGCTTGGGAACAGCTGACTTCTCTGTAGGAATCATGAACAAGATCTGTAGGAGTAAATCCCTTAAAAATGTAGAGAAACTGCATCCCCATCTCTCATAAATGCCAGTATAGTACAAAGCCTGCGCTGTAGATCTTAATGAGGAAGCCATGTGTAGGTAAACGTGGGCAGGAGGTGGGGGAGGTGATGGAGGTTTGGGAGAGAATGGTGTGAAGGGAAGAGAACATCCAGGAAAAGGATAAAGTGCCCAGGTAAAGCCAGACAGACTAGTCCCCAGAATCTGTGACCTGTGCAACAGGCTCTCAAAGAGACATCTGGGAAAGGTAGAGCTTCTGTTAATACCCTTATAAATGGCTTATGGCAATCAGAGGGGAGGAGGAATTTGTCCTTGCCAGCAAAATGCTCACGGACTAAAATTAAACACTGAGGTGAAAAGAAAGATGGCAAGTACTATCTCTCAGAGATAGTCAATGGAACAAAGAAAGGATGCCAGATCCCAAAATCATGGAGTCAAGTGCTAGCTATGCATTTTGAGGAGCCTTGACCACTGTCTTAGTCATCTAGTGCTACTCTAACAGAAATACCACAAGTGGATGGTTTTAACAAAGAGAAATTTATTCCCTCACAGTCCAGTAGGCTACAAGCCCAAATTCAGGGCATCAGCTCCAGGAGAAGGCTTTCTTTCTCTGTTGGCTCTGAAGGAAGGTCCTTGTGATGCATCAGTCTTCCTTTGGTCTGGGAGCATCTCAGCGCAGGAACCTCAATTCCAAAGGGCGTGCTCTGCTCCCAGCACTTCTTTCTTGGTGGTGTGAGGTTCCCATGTGTCTCTGCTCACTTCTGTCTTTTATATCTCAAAAGAGATTGGATTAAGACACTATCCATTCTTGTAAACCTCGTCAGTATAACCTCATCACAGTGATAGAATTTACAACACATAAGGAGATCACATATAACCTCATCATAGTGATAGAGTTTACAACACATAAGGAAATCACATCAGATTACACAACCATACGATACTGGGAATCATGACCCAGCCAAGTTGACAGATATTTTTTTGGGACACAATTCAATCCATGACAACCAACTGGCCAGGGAAGAATCCATCAGGAGACCAAAAACATGGTTTATGACAGGCTTTAGGGATAATAAATTCCCTGGGTGGTGCAAACTGTCAACATGCTCGGCTGCTAACTGAAAGTTTGGAGGTTTGAGTCCACCCAGAAGTGCCTCAGAAGAAAGGTCTGGTAATCTTTGAGTTGGTGAAAAACAGTTGCTGGGTGGGACTTCGTGACTTTGTCAAGATCGGTACAGGAAACCTAAGGAGTAGACCTGGAGGAGTTGGGGGCCAGTCAGGAGGAGTCTAGGAGAGGTAAAAAGGAGTCTTTGGAATTATAGGAAGGAAGGGAGAGAAGCTCAAGGAGCAGACTAGAAGAGAGAAGTAGCCCTGGGGGCTTAACATCAAGTAGACTTCCAGGTTCTCCCAGTCTGTGTTGTAGAAAAAGTTCCCAGGTGGGCTGAGAGCTTGGAAAAGCAAGGCTGTGCCTAAGTGAAGTAAGGGTGGTGGTAAAATGTCCATCCTAACCTGAGCCTAGGAAATTAGTGCTGAGGTGCCGGTCACAGAATCCTAGTCTCTTTGGAGGCTCTTACACAAATTGATTATGTGGCCTTTGCTTTCAGGAACTTGTTACAGAAGACCTGACCCTATAGAGCTCAGGGGCTTTCAAGGATGGGTTCTCTCATTCTCACATGTAACCCTATAGGCAAAAGGGACATGAACCCCCATTTGTCATCTTCAGAGCTTCTTGAAACCCTTGATATTCAGACTTAAGAGGTTCCTTAAGTAGTTCATCCAGCCCAGCATTTTTCTCTGAATCTGTAATAGCAGGTGTTCAATGATTATATGGTGGATTGAATTGAATAGGAAGAATAAGGAATGTTCTTTGAAAGATTAAGCATAGCCTTGAAAAGGGGTTAGGAATATTCCTGCAACGTCACATTATGGCCAACAGAATTCTGCAGCCAGAGACTGAATTACAGTCTGAGTCCCATCATTCATGACCTAAATGACCCGGCCAGTTGCTTAACCTTCCAGAGCCCCTTTTCATCATCTGTAAACCCTCATGGTCCCTGGCATTGAAGTTGGCATCCAATAAATGCTGATTGAATAGAGGAACAAAAATAATATTGTCAAGTGTGACACAAATGTTAGCATTATGTGATAATTAATCAGGGATGCATCAAAAGTAAGTAGACATCTGTAAAATCAGAGTAACATTTGGTGATCAAAAATCAGGTGGGCACAAGTAACTCAAAGTTATATAAAAGTCTCCAAGTCAGTAGGGTTACCCACCTTCGAATGACAATGCAGACATCATTCAAGTACCTGCCTATGTTTTTGCCAGCTCTGCTTTTGCAACCATCAGTAATAACTGCACATCCTTGTCTCCATCTTGTGTTCTTTTGAGAATGAAGCAAATCCGAGTCTCCTGAGTCTAGACAGGCACTCACAGTAACAGTTTCTAGGGATAGGGTTTAGATATAGAATATTTCACAGAATAAAAGGAATCCCTCATCCAGTATAATGTCCAGGACTTTATAAATGCTAAACGCAAACTAAACACAGTGATTCATGAGACATAAGGAGAGATTATTTATCCATGTTCTAGAACCTCTCTGTTTTTGGCTACCAGTATGGATACTCCTAACTATACATCAGGCTACTTTCCTGGTTCATAGCTGTGTTAGTTACCTATTGCTGTACAACAAATTGCCACAAATTTACTGGCTTAATCCAACACATATTTATTATCTTGTAGTTTCTGTGGGTCAGGAGTCCAGGTACAGTTTAGCTGGATTCTCAGCTTAAGCTGTAATAAAGGTGTTGTCTAGGGCTAGGTTCTCATCTGGAGGCTTGATCACGGAAGAATCTGCTTCTAAGCTTGCTCAGGTTGAAGGCAGGATTCATTTCCTTGTGTTTGTAAGATTAAGGACCCTGGCTTCTTGCATGTTGTTGGCTGGAGGCTGCCCTCAACTTACAGAAACCACTCTCAGCTCCTAGAAACTTTCTGCTATTGCTTGCCATGTAGGCTTTCCCTACTTGGCCACTTATTTCATCAAGCCAGCAAGGAGAGTCCTAGGGTGAGTCTGTTATCAGTATGGAGTCTTACACAACATAACCTCGTTAAGGAAGTAAATCCTATCACCATTTCTATATTCTACTGGTTAGAAGCAAGGTCCTGCCTATATCCAAGGCAGGGACAAATTATGCTATAAGCAAGGTACTCACAGGCTTACCTGTGCTTACTTACTAATCTGTAGGGCACATTTTCACCTGTTTTTCACCACATCAAAGATCACCAGACCTTTCTTCTGAGGCACCTCTGGGTGGACTCAACCTTTCATTTAGCAGCCGAGCATGTTAACCGTTTGTACCACCCAGGGAATTTGTTATCCCCAAAGCCTTTCATAAACCATGTTTTTGGTCTCCTGATGGATTCTTCCCTGGTCAGGTGGTCAAGGATACCTCAAAATGCATAGCTAACACTTGACTCCATCATTTTGGGATCTGGCATCCTTTCTTTATTCCATTGACTATTTCTGAGAGATAGTACTTCCCATCTTTCTTTTCACTTCAGTGTTTAATTTTAGTCCTACACTTCTTCTTATTCCCACCCCCATTCTTCCAGAGACGCAGAGGCCTTTTCCCAGCTTCTCAAGTTATAGCCTGCTCCTACCCAAGACTGTAAATAGCCTTTTCCTCTGATCCTGTCTGTGTGTCAACCAGGTTGCAGAGAGATCTAAGACCTAAACACACAGCGACAAGCTGTTGTTGTTAGGTTCTGTTGAGTTGATTTTTGACTCATAGCAACCTAATGTGACTGAGTAGAATGGCCACATAGGGTTTTCTAGGCTGTACTCTTTACAGGAGCAGATTCCCAGGTCTTTCTCCTGCAAAGCTGCATGGGTGGATTCGAACCACCAACCCTTCAGTTAGTAGCTGAGTGCTTAACCACTGTGCCACCAGGGCTCCTTGACTGCACACTAGATGCAGTGGTGTCACTAAGGTTGGTGTTACCCTGTGTGGTAACTCATGGAGCACCCCCCCAGGGGTGGGCGAGGCTGGCCAGCAAACCACCCCTTCCCCATGGGCAGAGCAGCCTGGCCCTGTCCTATCCCTGTGCAGGGCTGAGCACTAGGCCAAGCAGCCTCATCCCTCCTGGCCCATCTCTCTGGCTTCCTGCAGTTCCTCCCCTCTCCCATTGGCCAAGGTGGAAACCCTCCTCTCCACTCAATGACGGACACCACGGCCCGGCTGCTCCACCCTGACTGGTGGGTGACGGGGGGGTGACAAATCACCGAACTGGGTGACAGGTGACATCAACCCTAGTGATGCCACTACCTTGGTGGCCCCTCCCCTGGTGGTGCCGGCCCACCTACTGCCACTGCTGCTGCAGCCACAGACCCTGCAGTCATTTTGATGTAGCCCCCTCTGACAGTGTTAGGGGGTGTTATCTGCATGTGCGCCCCCCCCCCCCCAGTGACACCACGGACTAGATGGTTACATTTTTCAGGGGAGAGGGTTCTAGCTTTTATCAGATTCTCAAAAGGTCTTCTTCAATACCAGAAGATAAAGTATCATGGTGTTAGGAGATCTTTACCTGTACATTTAAAACAAAATACAGACAGCTCAAGTTTAGAGGTATGAAACTTGCCATCTTCCTCCCACCCTCTCTGCTCAGGGTAACAGGCCTGAAAGCCAGACAGTTCTCTGCAGCCAGAACTATCATCATGCCAAGGCTGGGTTGTGTGGCAGTGGCTGGAGAAGTTTCCAGGCCTCACTTATCAACCTTCTCTGACCTTGGACTCAGACCTTGTGAGCTGATAGCATCCTTCCCTCTTGCCAGAGTCAATATTGCAGTGGGGCCTGGGAAGCTGGCAGCCGCTCTCTACTGATGGAGGTTGAGTGCCACGCTGTCACTAAGGCAGGCAGGTGTGTTCAGCCTTCATTCTGACAGAGCCTTTGGCTTCTTCTCCCTCATCTTCTCTCTTCCCAGGGACCTGCCTGTGGTTATTTGGAGCAGTAGATCTAAGAGCAGAATCTCTTCTTTGCCTATGGTTCTCTATGATATTTTTGTCAAACAGACCCACTGCTCAAATTTTAGTCCCACAGGCATCTCTTCTCACTGGAAGGAACCCTTGCAGCGGCCATGTACTTCCAGAAACCAAACATGTGCAGGTACACAGAGTCAGCACCTGGGGAGGAGGCTTTGGACTTGTGGTTGGAAAATGTCCCTGGACAGTGACAGGGGAAGGCCACCAGGAAGAAGTGATAGAGATAAACTAAGCAGCTGCAGGGTCTGGCATCAGGAATTCTATATGATGTCAAGGCCACAAAGGCCTCCATCTCTGTGTGGACAGAGCTTGAAAAGATATGTCATAATGTGGAGAGTCACAAGGATTCACATGCCAGGTTTCCCACCACACCCATCAGAAGAAAGAGACAATGTCTGAATATGGTTCACATACACATAAAGGTTTGAGAAGCATTGCTTTCCTAGATAATAATTTAGTGGCTTATGAAAAAGCATGGTCTAGTGGGAAAAGTGTGGCCAAATTTCAAATCCTGACTCCACCACTCTAACTGCAAGTTTCTAAATCCCTCTGAGCCTCCGTTTCCTCACTTGTAAAATGAGGACAATTACAGGACCGACTTGATAGAACAGGGAAAGGATTAAATAGGAAAATGTATGCAAAGTGCCTGGTACATAGTAGGTCCTTAAAAAATAAAAACCAAACCAGTTGCCATCGAGTGGATTTCAACTCATGACGACTCCATGTGTGTCAGAGTAGAACTGACACACACGATCTATAGGGTTTTCAGTGGCTGATTTGCCAGAAGTAGATCACCAGGCCTTTCTTTCGAAGTGCCTCTGGGTGGATGTGGACTTGAAGCACCAACCTTTTGGTTAGCAGACAATTGCTTAGCCATCTGAGCCACCCAGGGACTCCTACTCAGGGACTAGTGGGTGCTTGAAAGATGAGGATTGTCTTTCTCTAGCTTCCTTCCTGGCTGACTCTCTAGTGGTAGGGCTTAGGAATCAATGTTTTTAGAAGCTCCCAGGTAATGCTAATTCAAGGCCAGGTGACATACATTACATGATTTATAGTACTTAACACCTAGAATTACACCCAGATAGTGCCCTTGTGAGGCAGGGATGAGACTGACTAGTGTTGGAAGGCAAAAATCCCTCCAGTGGGAAAAGGAGGAATTTCTCCCTGTGACAGTGAGCAATGGCCAAGCCCCTCAGAAACATGGTAGAGGGTTGGGTTTATGATGCCAGTGGTGTGTTCTCAGCCAAGGTACAGCCCCAACATCAACGACAGGCTCATAGAGAGGAAAGGCAAGTGAAGTGAAGCTGGCATTTTTAGATTAGCCTTTAAGAGCTTGGCTAGAAAAGGAAAGATATTTGACATAGTAGTTTCTCAAAGGGATTTTTAAGAAAGGAGAGAACTGAGATTGTATGACACGGGGGATAACTAGCATTTATTTAGTACCTAACTTTTTCTTTTGCAGATTTGCTTGTTTTATTATTATTATTTTTACTTTCTTGGGAAACTGTATAGTACAACACACAAAGATAAAAGTGCATATAACAGAAGTGTACAGTTTAACAAATAATTATAAACCACACTCTCGTGTAGCCACCAATTGCCTAAGGAGCAGAAACTTGCCAACAGCTATAAGCAACTATGGAGCACCGACTCCTTTGCAGAAGGCTGCATATATGCGTTGTTTACATGAATCTTTACACTGATCCTATGAAGTAGGAATTATTGTCTCTATTTTACATATGAGGAAATCGAGGTTCATGCAGGTCAAATGCCTGCCCTAGGGTCACACAGGTCCCTGGGTGGCACAAACGTTTGCACTTGAACTATTAACCTAAGGATTGGCAGTTTGAACCCACCCAGTGACAATGATACTGCAGAAGAAAATTCTAGGGATCTGCTTTTATAAAGATTACAGCCAAGAAAACCCTATGGAGTACTTCTACTCTGTAACACATGGAGTTATCATGAGTCAGAAGTGACTTGACAGCAACGAGTTTTTTTTTTTTTTCCTTTTTTTGGTTAGGGTCACACAGCTAGTAAGCTGCAGAGCCAGAATTCAAACCTACGTGTGTCTGATTGCAGAGTGTGTGCTGTCCACAGGATGTGCTAATAATGGTGCTTATGGGGCGAGAGCTCTGGAAGGGGAGGGAGAGCAAATAACTGGGAGGGCCAAGCCCCAGAGGAGAGGGCAGGGGAAGAATGGACTTGGGAGCGTAGGTTAACTCTCCTGAGGAGGGAAGCAAGAGAGGAGAGACAAAGGAGCCAGTTACTTGGATGTAAAGATGAAAGGCTTTCTGAAGGTCTGGCTCCTCACCATCTACTTCTCCTCTTTCCCTCTCCACTCCAGGAAGACTCAGTGTTTCAACTAAAGATTAGAAGACAGTGCCCTGGAATTTTCCTGTTAAACAAAGTGGAACTTGGCAGACAGAGCTGGAGACTTGCCAAATTAGAGAATGTACCTGAAGATGATGAACAGCCAAGCAGGAAGATGGATGCACTCTCAGAGGGAATGCTCCAGCAAAGCTTGCTCTGCCACCCACAGGCCCACCTCAAGTTCATGGGACTGTTTCCAGGGGAAAATACTCTACTGTGCTGGTTTGAAGGCTCATGCTAGGTTTCAAGTGAGATAAGACAGAAAACAAGTTATTGTTCGATGATGGATCAAGGCAAACCCTGTCAGAAAGAGATAGCATTCTGAGGAGGTCATGTGGCCATTATGTAACCTTTGAAATGAGACTTTTCTGCTTTCCATAAACAGCTTGGAATTTCTGAGACCTGTTTATATAGAATTAGAAATTCTAATAAAGATACAGTGGCCAAGTGTCACACCAACCCTTGCCCTCCATCTGCCCAGTTCCCATACCCTCTATACCAAAAAAAACCAAACCCATTGCCGTTGAGTCGATTCTGACTCATAGTGACCCTATAGGACAGAGTAAAGCTCCTCCACAGGGTTTCCAAGGAAAGGCTTGTGGATTCAAACTGCTGACCTTTTGGTTAGCAGCTGTAGCTTGATGTATCTCTTAACCACTGTACCACCAGGACTCTACATCCTCCGTAGATAATCTTTATTCTTAGTTTCTTATGCAGAGCTTTTAAAATGCACATCAAAGCAAATTAAATACTAGATTCTTATTCCCTCCCTTAACTAAACAAAAGTAACCTATTACACATATTGTTCTGTACCTTGCTTTTTAAACCACACAATACCTTACAGACCTTTCTAGATCAGTAAAAGTCTCATTTAATATATGAAAAAACTGAGTCCCAGAGAGGGAAAGGCTTTTCCCAAGATCACATGGTTGTTGAAATTGAAGTAGGCCTCCAGACAGGTCTCCAACTCCCACACCAGAGCTTTTTCTAGCATACTACTTTTTCCTGACATTATTTCTTTTACCTTAAAATTAATATAGATCATAAGCCCATGGCCTAAATATATAATTCTATAAGTAGTGAAAATTATGAAATTTTAAAAGCAGTTTCCACCTCAGAACTGTACCCCCTTTCACTACTTACACATACATACAACAATTATGTTGGCTGTAAGTAGCCATAAATCCACACATAATTGACTGAACGAATCCCTTATAATTTATGTGCATTTCATACATTGTATCAGATATCGAAGCCTAAGCTTTCCTTAATTCAATGTAGAGGGGAAGTTTGCTCAGTAAGTTCTACAATTGAATGTATTAGAAAAATTTTA
This sequence comes from Dugong dugon, assembly GCA_030035585.1. Lineage (NCBI taxonomy): Eukaryota > Metazoa > Chordata > Mammalia > Sirenia > Dugongidae > Dugong > Dugong dugon. The sequence goes on along the minus strand of CM057476.1, from coordinate 39,779,745 downwards.
AATTATTGTCCCAGTATCCCTTTTCTGGGGGAATGTCCTTTCCTGTTTCAAGGAGGGGATACCTTCATAGTGCCTTACCCCCTGCCATGTGACCCTGGTCTAGTCAGTTCTAGTGTCCAATACCCTTGGCAATAGTGGTATCCAATGACCCAAGTAAAGCCAAATGGGGTTCTTTCTTGGAATTGGTATGTGGACAATGGAAGAAAAAAACTGTTTGCCAGACTTGCTAATTAAGAAAATGTCAGGTTGGGGTGCTGGAGGCCCCTTTCCCTGACAAATGGAGAGAAACAGTCCTCAAAATGGAACCAAACAGGCAGAAGTGAGAGATGGATGAAGACGGAGAGGTCTGGACACTCTAAGGAGGGCCTTTCCTGCCCCTAAGGCCTTATTCCTGAGCCAGCTTTCAATCTTATGAACTATCTAGTATCTTTCCCAGGCTTCTTTTTGCTCAAGCTGGTTTGAGTTAAGAGAGAGTTCTGATCATATTATATGGCAAGCACATTTTCTCTTCTTAAACCTCATTTTATGCAGGTATTTGTAAAAGGGCCATGTCCTCTAAGCCCACTCTCTTCTCAGGGCCTTTTATTTTTCCTCAAAGATGTCTCTGTAGCCAGCTCATCACCTCAGCATTCCAAATCAACAGTCAGTTAGACTCTGCCCTACCCCAGACCAGTTTCACACCTCTTGGCCTCACTTCCAAGAGTGGAAGGTGAAAGCCTTTAGCCTCACTCATGTAGGAGAGAAGCATCATTATATTAACGAGGAAACAAGAAAATCATTTACATTTGACTGAGGAATGTTCCAGAGCAGGGCTGAGACTGGGTGAGGTGAGTGAGGCTCTTCCTTCGGGCACAGAATTTAAGGGGGTGCCAAAAACACTCAGTAATCAAGATAAATAATATTTAAGTGTAGTATTTTAAATAAATCAGAAGTAATGTAAAAATCCACAGTGAATAAAATATCAAAATTTAGCAAAGACAGGATCTGACCCTGCACTTGCATACTCACCTCACTCTTACCTCACCCTAATCCTGGCCCTGTTGGATCCTGCCTTTAGTTAAAATTTTAATATTTTGTTCAAAATAGTTTTGTGGCATTAATTTTTATTTTTTTAAATACTGCATTAAAATATTATTCATCTTGATTGAATCAGTAATCAAAAACCTCCCAATAAAAAAAGTGTCTTGGACCAGATGGCTTCATTGGGGAATTATACCAAACATTTAAAGACAAATTGACACCAAACCTGTTCAAACTCTTCCAAAATGTAGAGGAGGAAGGAGTTCTCCCTAATTCTGTGAAGCCAGCATTACCCTGACACCAAAGCCAGACAAAGGCACCACAAGAAAAGAAAACTACAGACCAATATCTCTTATCAATATAGATGTAAAAATTCTCAACAAAATATAAGCAGATAGAATTCAACTAGCATATTAAAAGAATTACATACCATGACCAAGTGGGATTTATTCTAGGAGTGCAAGGATGGTTCCAAAGGTCTGGCTCCTCACCATCTGCTCTCCTCAAAGAACAGCTGGTGGATTTGCCGCTCTCTTAACCACTTCCACCACCCACTGCCCTCAAGTTGATTCTAACTTATAGCGACCCCATAGGATTTCTGAGGCTGTAAATCTCTACAGAATCAGACTGCCACTTCTTTCTCTTGCTAAGCTGCTGGTAGTTTTGAACTGCCAACCTTTCGGTTAGCAGTGATCGCTTTAACCATTGCACCACCAGGGCTCCCTTAGCCACTTAGGGAGATAGAAATCAAAACCACAGTAAGATACCACTTCACTCCCACTAGGATGGCTACAATTAAAAAACAAAACAGAACAGAAAACAGCAAATGTGGGCCAGGATGTGGAGAAATTGGAACCCTTATCCATTGCTGGTGGGAATGCAAAATGGTACAGCCTCTGTGGAAAACAATTTGGTGGTTCCTCAAAAAATTAAACATAGAACCACCATACAAAAAAAAAAAGTTGCCGTCAAGTTGATTCCAGCTCATAGCAACCCTATAGGACAGAGTAGAACTGCCCCATAGGGTTTCCAAGGAGTGGCTGGTAGATTCAAACTGCTGATCTTTTTGGTTAGCAGCCAAGCTCTTAAAACACTACCCCACCAGGGCCAGCAATTCCACTCTTAGGTATATATTCAGGAGACTTGAAAGCAGTGACAAAAACAAACATATGTATACCAATGTTCATTTGCAGCATTATTCACAATAGCCAAAATGTAGAAACAACCCAAATGTTCATCCACAGATGAGTGGATAAACAAGATGTAGTACATACATACAATGGAATGTTACTCAACTATAAAGAGAAATGAAGTCCTGATATCTGCTACTACATGAATGAACCTTGAAAACATTATGCTAAGTGAAATAAGTCAACCACAAAAGGATAAATATTGTGTGATCTCACTTATATGAAATAATAAGAATAGACAAGTGTATAGAGACAAAAGTTTATTAGTGTTCACAAGAGGTGAAAGGGAGAAGAAAAAGGGAATCATTGTTTAGGAAGCAGTGATTTTCTGTTCATGATGATGGGAAATTTGGCAATGATTAAAGGTAATCATGTTATACAACATGATTAATGTAATTGACATCACTAAATTGTATACCTGAAAAGTGTTGAATTAGTCAATGTTGTGTTGTGTATATTCTTACAACAATTTAAAAAATATTATTCATCTTGATTACTGAGATTTTTTTGTGCCTCCTAAAATTTTGCACATGAGGCAAGTACCTCACTTACGTCAACTAGTGTCAACTCTGCTTGAGAGACAGGTAGCTAGCCAAGAGTCTCTAGATTCACACAATCATCTTCACCACACTGGGGTAGCTCTTTTAAGAGTAGGTGGGACAAGGCAGAAGAAGCCCTTTGCTTCTGTCAGTGAGGCAACTGACAAGTGTCCATTAAACTACTCATCAAGACCCTGATCAGTAGTGTGCTGGTAAATGTTCAAAAACCAGCTCTTGGGGTGGGAGGAGCCCTGCTCTGTAGTGTTCACAGATTTCAAGGGTGTAAGTACTTCCTCCATGGCTAATTTCAAGCCATAAACATCATGTTACTGAAAGTGAAGTTGGGAAGAGATGGGTAATAGGCAATGAGCAGACCCAAGTGTCAATGGAAAAACCTGAGGCTACTGGTGGAGAAGAGCAGAACCTCCTCAAGCAGAATTATCATTTGGCTTTGAAATTGCAATGTGTCAGTCAATGATTAACCAGGAAAACATATTTACAGTAGAGGAAATTCAATGCAGGGAATTGGTTACACAGGTGATGGTGGGGCTAAGAGGACAACTGAGGACTAGAAGAAGCAGATAGGCTGAGAAAGAGAGGGAAGAGGTGTTGTTGGTGTAACCAGAGCCCAGGGGCTAAGGTCAACTGGCTGGGGAACCTGAAGCCACTGCAGGCTTGTATACCAGTAGCTGAAAATGCAGAGGAGATGTAGTCGCTGCTGGAACTGCTGCCCAAGGCAGAAAGGAAGGGGGGGAACACTTGGCTTCTCTTTTCCTCTCAACTTTCATTCCCTGACTAGTGCCTCCCATTGGGCAGCTGAAAGGTGATAAAGGAGTCTATAGGCTGCAGAGCCCCCCTTTCCCCTTAAAATAACTCCCCATCTCCCTTAATATAACTATCAGTTTCTGTTGAATCAGTTCTGACTCATGGCGACCCCATGTGTGTCAGAGTAGAACTGTGCTCCATAGGGTTTTCAATGGCTGATTTTTTAGAAGTAGATTTCCAGGTCTCCTTACCAAGGCATCTCTGGGTGGACTTGAGCTTCCAAACTTCTGGTTAGCAGCCAAATGTGTTAACCATTTGCACCACTCAAGGACTCCCTCCCTTCATAGAGAGGGATATAATGTTTCCCTTGCTCTGGAATATTCCATAGTAAATGTAAATGATTTTCTGGTTTCCTCATTGGTAGATGATGCTTCTCTCCTACATGATCATCACCAGTGGATTTTAGTTACCTAATGCTCTTGGGTCAGGAGGCTGGGAGGTAACGAACTGGTCCAGGGTGGGGGCAGAGTATAGCCGACTATTGATTTGGAATGCTGAGGTGATGGGCTGGCTGCAGAAAAGTCTTTGAGAAAAGATATAAGGCCCTGAGGAGAGAGGGAGTTTACAGGACATGGTCCTACTACAAATACCTGCAGAAAAAGAGGTTTCAAAGAGCAAAGGAGGGGGAGGGGGAGGATAGAATCTGAAGGGAACCAGGTCCAGGACTGGCACGTTCAGGGACTGGATAAGGAGACATTGCTCTAATATCACAGGTACTCATTGCAAAAGCAATGGATACAGACTTCCTTTGCCATATTCCTGAGAGCATTGCTTGATGACTGGACTATCTAGGAAAGGAAGTTTTTTTGTTCTTGTTTTTGTTTTGGCTTAAAGTGGCTGAGGGCTTTACATTTAAGTTTGAAACTTATACAATTGCTATCCAGCAGAGAACTTTTCCAATGAAGGCAATCTACAGTTAATGTGCTTAGATTTCTTAACAGTATACAGTATAGAGATGATATTAAAAATATTTAATAACTTTAAATGTCAGCCTGCAATACTAGTATTGCAAAAGAAGGTTGGAAATCATATCAAGACTTGTACATTCATTTACGTAGAAATTGTGAAATGGGAGTGGTTAAATGGGAAAAAAATTTTGTGATTAGAGATTTGGCCTAAGCAAGCAATATTCCAGTAGATCTCAAAATTTCTTTAGCTTGATGACTGGGAGGGTGTAAGGGAGCACGCCTACATTCATATATAGGTTTGATTGTGCATATTTCTACATACATAATTGTAGGTGCAGCATGTATATTAATATAGACAGTAGAGCACACAAGCAACAAAGTCATGGAAACTTCTTAGGCATAACCAAACACCCAGTGGGATGAAGTTCCTAGGCTTGAAGGTGAAGACCATAGACTCAGGGGACATCTATGTCAATTGGCACAACATAGTTCACAAAGACAATGTTCTGCATCCTACTTTGGAGAGTAGCTACTGGGGTCTTAAAAGCTTGCAAGTGGCCATCTAAGATACAACTATTAGTCTCTTCCTGTTTGGAGCAAAGGAGAGTGCAGAAAACCAAAGGCTCAAGGGAGAAATTAGTCGAAAGGACTAATGGACCATACGAACCACAGCCTGCAAGACTCTGAGACCAGAAGAACTAGATGGTGCCTGCCTACCACTACCAACCACTCTCAGTGGGATCACAACAGAAGGTCAGAAGACAGAGCAGGAGAAAAATGTATAACAAAGACTTAAATTCACAAAAAAGACCAGACTTATTGGTCTGACAGAGACTGGAGGAACCCCTGAGACTATGGCTGTAAGACAACCTTCTGATCTGGAGCTGAAGCCATTTCTGCAGGCCACCTTTTAGCTAAACAATAGGCAGGCCAGTAAAACAAACAATAACACCCGGGAGGAGTGTGTTCCTTAGAACAGTCAATTATACAAGATCAAAAGGACCACCTTTGTCCAAAAGCAAAGATGAGAAGGCAGGAAGGGGTAGAAAATTCGGACAAAAGAAATGGGGAACCCAGGCAGAAATGGGGAGAGTGCTGATACATTGTGGGGAATGCAACCAATGTCATGGAACACTTTATGTACAAACTATCAAATAGGAAGTTAATTTGCTCTGTGGACTTTGATCTAAAGCACAATAATTTTTTAAAAATTTTCTTTAGCTTTATAAGGAAGAATATTTTAGTTATTAAAGCTGATAGATTATTTGGATAATTAATAAAATTATTAAACTTACAAATCTAATTATGGGAAATAAGAAAGAGAAGCATAAGATATAGAAATGAAGAAACAATGAAGATACATATCACGTGAAATATCAATTCCAAGAGAAATACTATTAATTTGCTAACAAACTACATACAAATGCATTTATTTGATGATAAAAGTTAAAAAAATAATGAACTTTTAAGTTCTTTCAGTGTACTGAATTCTGAAAGTTGGCTGATTGATGTTTACAAAGCCCTGTGTATTGCACATGGACATAAGTAAATGATATGTCAAAAGACATTTTTATGACTTGATTGATAATAGAAATATTGAATAAATAGAAATATCAAACAATATCTACCTCCCGTCTGTCAGTTTTGTCATACTGTGGTGGCTTGTGTGCTGCTGTGATGCTGGAAGTTATGCCACCAGTATTTCAAATACCCGCAGGGTTACCCATGATGGACAGGGTTCAGCGGAGCTTCCAGACTGAGAGTAGGAAGAAATGCCTGGCAATCTACTTCCAAAAATTAGACATGAAAACTTTATGGCTCACGACAGAACATTGTCTGACATAGTGTTGGAAGGTACTACACAATAGCCGCAACAATGGACTCAAATATACCAACTACCATGAAAATAATGCAGGACAAGGTAACATTTTGTTCTGTTACACACAAGGTCGCCATGAGTTGGAGTCGATTAGATGACAACAACAAAAATCAAGCAATATTATAAGGCCTAAGAAATTTTTTAGTGAAATTGCTGTTAATTTAGTAGAAGCCAAGAGAAGATTCAGCACCAAAAACTAAATTGTTGACACTAAGATAAATTTTTCTTATTAAGACAAGAAGTCAACTACTAAATACCAACCTAATGGGAAAATTGTTTAAAGAGTTTGTTATTATTCCTTAAGTCAAATTATGTCTCAGTCCTCATTCATTACTAGTGGGTACAGCCACTATGGAAAATAGTTTGGCAGTTTCTCATAAAGCATAACATAGCTTTAGAACAGAGCTACCATATGACCCAGCAATCCTAATCCTTGGTATATACTCAGAAGGGTAAACAGGAATAGAAACAGAAACCTGTATACCAGTATTTTCACAATAGCCCTAAGGTAGAAAAAACCTAAAAGTCCATCAACAGATGAATGGATAAACAAAATGTGGTACATATATACAATGGAATATTACTCAGCCATAAAGAGAAATTAAGTCCTAACACATGCTACAGCATGGATGAATCCTAAAAACGTTGTTGTTGTTAGGTGCCGTTGAGTAAGTTCTGGCTCATAGTAACCCTATGTACAACAGAAGAAAACACTGCCCGGTCCTGCGCCATCCTCCCAATTGTTGTTACGCTTAAACCCATTGTTGCAGCCACTGTTGTCAATCCATCTCATTGAGGGGCTTTCTCTCTTTCACCGACCCTTTACTTTACCAAGCATGATGTCCTTCTCCAGGAACTGATCCCTCCTTATAACATGTCCAAAGTATGTGAGACTTAGTCTCTCCATCCTTGCTTCTAACGAGCATTCTGGTCGTACTTCTTCCAAGACAGATTTGTTCGTTCTTTTGGCAGTTCATGGTATATTCAATATTCTTCTCCAACACCACAACTGAAAGGCGTCAATTCTTCTTTGGCCTTCCTTGTTCATCATCCAGCTTTCGCATGCATATGAGGCGATTGAAAACACCATGGCTTGAGTCAGGCGGGCTTTTCAACACTTTAAAGAGGTATTTTGCAGCAGATTTGCCCAATACAATGTGTCTTTTGATTTCTTGACTGCTGCTTCCATGGGTGTTGATTGTTAATCCAAGTAAAATGAAATCCTTGTCAACTTCAATCGTTTCTCCTTTTATCATGACATTGCTTATTGATCCAGTTGTGAGGATTTTTGTTTTCTTTATGTTGAAGTGTAATCCTTACTGAAGGCTTTGGTCTTTGATCTTCATCAGTAAGTTCTTCAAGTCCTCTTCACTTTCAGCAAGCAAGTTTGTGTCATCTGCATATAGCAGGTTGTTAATGAGTCTTCCTCCAGTCCTGATGCCTCATTCTTCTTCATATAGTCCAGCTTCTTGGATTATTCACTCAGCGTACAGATTGAACAGGTATGGGGAAAGGATACAACCCTGACACACACATTTCCTGACTTTAAACCATGCAGTATCCCCTTGTTCTGTTAGAATGACTGCCTCTTGATTGATGTATAGGTTCCTCATGAGCACAATTAAGTTCTCTGAAATTTCCATTCTTCATAATGTTATCCAGTCAGTCACAAAAGGACAAATATTGTATAATCTCACTTATATGAAATGTCTAGAATAGGCAAATGTATAGAGACAAAAATTTCTTAGTGGTTACTAGAGGCAGTAGGGAGGAGGAAAGGAGGAGTCATTGTTTAAGATGCATTGAATGTTTCTTTATGGTGATGGAAAACTTGGCAATGGATACTGGTGATGGTTACACAACGTGGTTAATGTAATTGGTGTCACTGAATTGTACATGTAAAAAGTGCTGAATTCACAAATGTCGTGTTACATAAATTGCTTACAAAAAAATATGGTACAGGAAAGAATATCATTTAGCAGATGACAGTCAAAAAAATTACATCAAATATTTCTTTTTTTAATCGTACTTCAGATGGTTTACAGAGCAAAGTAGCTTCTCATTAAACAGTTAGCACACATATTGTTTTATGACATTGGTTAACAACCCCACGGCATGTCAATACTCTCTCTTCTCGACCTTAGGTTTCCTGTTACCAGCTTTCCTGTCCTCTCCTGCCTTCTAGTCCTTGCCCCTGAGCTGGTGTGCCCCTTTAGTCTCATTTTGTTTTATGCGCATGTCTAATCATTGGCTGAAGGGTGAACCTCAGGAGTGACTTCATTACTGAGCTAAAAGTGTGTCCAGGGGCCATACTCTTGGAGTTTCTTCAGTCTCTGTCAGGCCAGTAAGTCTGGTCTTTTTTTGTGAGTTAGAAATGTGTTCTACACGTTTCTCCAGCTCTGTCCTGGACCCTCTATTGTGAGCCCTGTCAAAGCAGTCAGTGGTGGTAGCTGGGCGCCATCTAGTTGTACTGGACTCGGTCTGGTGGAGGCCATGGTAGTTGTGGTCCATTAGTCCTTTAGACTAACCTTTCCCTTGTATCTTTAGTTTTCTTCATTCTCCCTTGCTCCAGAAGAGGTGAGACCAGTGAAGTATCTTAGATGGCTGCTCACAGGGTTTTTTTTTTTTTTTTTTTTTAATATATATTTTATTGTACTTCAGGTGAAAGCTTACAGAGCAAATAGTTTCTCATGAAATAGTAGTACACATGTTGTTTTTTGACATTGGTTAACAACCCCACAACGTATTAAGCCTCTAAATTCTCAACCTTTTTTTTTGATGAAAATTACAGATGGCCAAAGATACACCGTTTCAAAAATTTCTACATTCACAGTTCAGTGACATTGACTACGCTCTTCCAACTGTGCTGTTATTCTCACTTAAGATGAAGGCTTACAGAAAAAATAGTTTTTCATTTAACAGTTACTACACATGTTGCCCTATGACAATGGTTAACAATCTCACAGCACATCAAGAATATCCTTACTCCACCTTGTGTTCCCTATCACCAGGGGGCTTCCTTGTCCCCTTCTGTCTTCTGGACCTTGTCAGTGGACTATTGTACCTCTTTAGTCTCATTTGTTTATTTATTTATTTATTTATTTATTTATTTATTTATTTTTATTTTATTTAAACACCATTTCAAAACTTTTTACTTACACATTTAAGTGATATTGACTATGCTCTTCCAATTGTGCTGCCATTCTCGCCCAAGATGAAGGCTTACAGGACAAAACAGCCTCCCATTTAATAGTTACTACAAATGTTGCCCTATAGCAGTGGTCAACAATCTCACAATACATCGACAGTGTCCTTATTCAATTTGTGTTCCTTATCATCAGTTTCCTACTCTCCCTCTGCCTTCTGGCCCTTGTCACCGGACTCCTGTACATCGTTAGTCCCATTTAGTTTTACTGGGGTGTCCATTCCCAGGCTTAACATCAAACCTTGAAGGTAACTTCCCCTCTGAGCTGAAAGGGTGTCTGGGGGCCACACTCTCGAGGTTTCTCTAGTATTCTTTAGGCCAGTATATCTGGTCTTCTTTTTTTTTTTTTTTTTTTTGGGAGTTAAAATTATACTCTACATCCTACTCCAGCTCTGCCCAGAACCCTCTGTTGTGATCCTGGTCAGAGGAGTCATTGGTGGTAGCCGGGCACCATCCAGCTGTACTGGGCTCAGTCCCGTGGAGGCCTTGGTAGCTGTGGACCATTAGTCCTTCAGACTAATCTTTTCCTTGTATCCTGTTCTCTTCGTTCTCCCTTGTTCCCGAAGGGATGAGATCAGTGGAGTATCTTAGATGGCCGCTCATAGGCTTTTAAGACCCCAGACACTACTCACCAAGGTAGAATGTAGAGCATTATCTTTATAAGTAGTGTCATGCCAATTGAGCTATATGTTCCCCGAGATCATGGTCCCCAGAGCCCTCCGTCCAACAACTCAGTCCCTCGGGGGTTTGGATGTGTCTATAGGGCCTCCATGACCTTTCCTTGTGCAGGTTGTGTTAGTTTCCCCTGTACTATGTACTATCTCATCTCTCACCCAAGTTACCACTTACCTAGTACCTATTTAGTATTCCCCCCCCCACCTCCCATCCCTGGTAACCAACAAGGATTGTTACATTTTGCATGTGAATTTTTTCATGGGTTTTTACAATAGAGGTCTCATACAATATTTGTCCTTTTGTGATTGACTTATTTCACTCAGCATGATGTCCTCCAGTTTCATCCATGTTATGAGATGGTTCACCGATTCATTGTTCTTTCTCGTTGCATAGTACTCCATTGTGTGTATGTACCATAGTTTGTGTATCCATTCGTCTGTTGATGGACATCGAGGTTGTTTCCATCGTTTTGCTATTGTGAATAATGCTGCCATGAACATAGGTGTGCATATGTCTATTCGAGTGATGACTCTTATTTCTCTAGGATATATTCCTAGGAGTGGGATTGCTGGATCGAATGGTACGTCTATTTCTAGCTTTCTGAGGAAACGCCATATCATTTTCCAAAATGGCTGTATCATTTTGCATTCCCACCAGCAGTGTATAAGAGTTCCCGTCTCCCCGCAGCCCCTCCAACATTTGTTATTTCCAGTGTTTTTGATTCGTGCCAGTAATGCCGGGGTGAGATGGTATCTCATTGTGGTTTTAATTTGCATTTCTCTAATGGCTAGTGATCGCGAGCATTTCCTCATGTGTCTGTTGGCCATTTGAATGTCTTCCTTGGTGAAGTGTCTGTTCATTTCCTTTGCCCATTTTTTGATAGGATTGGTTGTCTTTTTGTTGTAGAGGTGTTGGATTTTCTTGTAGATTATGGAGATTAGACCTTTGTCTGACTTGTACTGTCCAAAAATTTTTTCCCAGTCTGTAGGTTCTCTTTTAACTCTTTTGGTGAAATCTTTTGAAGAGCATAGATGTTTGATTTTTAGAAGATCCCAATTATCTAGTTTATCTGTTGGGTTTTTTGTGTTGATGTTTATGGTTTGTATCCTGTTAATGCCATGTATTAAGGTCTGAAGTGTTGATCCTATTTTTTCTTCTATGAATTTTATAGTTTGAGGCTTTATATTCAGGTCTTTGATCCATTTTGAAGTAGTTTTTGTATATGGTGTGAGGTATGGGTCCTGTTTCATTTTTCTACAAATGGATATCCAGTTTTGCCAGCACCATTTGTTAAAAAGACTGTCTTTTCCCCATTTGATGTATTTTGGGCCCTTGTCAAAAATCAGGTGAACGTAGGTGGACGGATTTACATCTGAGTTCTCAATTCTGTTCCATTGGTCAATGTCTCTGTTGTACCAGTACCAGGCTGTTTTGAGTACTGTAGCTATATAGTAGGTTCTCAAGTCAGGTAGTGTGAGTCCTCCAACTTTATTCTTCTTCTTCAGTAGTGCTTTACTTATTCGGGGTTTCTTCCCTTTCCATATAAAGTTAATAATTAGTTTTTCCATCTCTTTGAAGAATGTTGTTGGTATTTGTATCGGGATTGCATTGTATTTGTAGATTGCTTTAGGTAGAATTGCCATTTTCACAATGTTGAGTCTGCCTATCCATGAGCATGGTATGTTTTTCCATTTATGTAGATCCCTTTGGGTTTCATGCAGCAGTGTTTTGTAGTTTTCTTTGTATAGGTCTTTTATATTCCTGGTCAGATTTATTCCTAAGTATTTTATCTTTTTAGGGGCTATTGAAAATGGTATTTATTTCCTGATCTCCTTTTCATCGTTCTCTTTACTGGTGTATAGGAATCCAACTGATTTTTGAATGTTTATCTTGTATCCTGCTACTCTGCTGAATCTTTCTATTACTTCCAGTAAATTTCTCGTGGAGTCTTTAGGGTTTTCTATGTATAGTATCATATCATCTGCAAACAGGGAGAGTTTAACTTCTTCATTACCAATTTGGATGCCCTTTATTTCTTTCTCTTGCCTTACTGCTCTAGCTAGAACTTCCAGCACAATGTTAAATAGGAGTGGTGATAAAGGGCATCCTTGTCTTGTTCCTGTTTTCAGGGGGAATGTTTTCAGCCTTTCTCCATTAAGAATGATGTTGGCTGTTGGTTTTGCATAGATGCCCTTTATTATGTTGAGAAATTTCCCTTCTATACCTATTTTATTGAGAGCTTTTATCAGGAATGGGTGTTGGACTTTGTCAAATGCCTTTTCTGCATCAATTGAGATAATCATGTGATTTTTTTCTTTCCTTTTATTTATGTGGTGGATTACGTTGATGGATTTTCTAATGTTAAACCATCCTTGCATACCTGGTATGAATCCTACTTGGTCGTGGTGTATTATTTTTTTGATATGATACTGAATTCTATTGGCTAGAATTTTGTTCAGAATTTTTGCATCTATATTCATGAGAGATATTGGTCTGTAATTTTCTTTTTTTGTGATGTGTTTGCCTGGTTTTGGTATCAGCGTTATGCTGGCTTCATAGAATGAATTTGGAAGTGTTGCTTCCTCTTCTATGCTCTGAAATAACTTGAGTAGAACTGGTACGAGCTCTTCTGTAAATGTTTTGTAGAATTCTCCAGTGAAGCCATCTGGGCCAGGGCTTTTTTTGGTTGGGAGTTTTTTTATTACCTTTTCAATCTCTTCTCTTGTTATGGGTCTGTTCAGATTTTCAATATCACTTTGTTGTAGTTTGGGTAGGCCATATGTTTCTAGAAATTTATCCATTTCCTCTAGGTTTTCAAATTTGTTGGAATATAGTTTTTCATAATATTCTGTTATAATCCTTTTTATTTCAGTTGGGTCTGTTGTTATGTCCCCCATTTCATTTCTTATTTGGGTTATTTGTGCCCTCTGCTGTTTTTCTTTTGTCAGTCTGGCCAGTGGTTTGTCGATTTTGTTGATTCTTTCAAAGAACCAACTTTTGGTTTTGTTGATTCTTTCTATTGTTTTTCTGTTCTCTATTTCATTTATTTCTGCTCTGATCTTTACTATTTCCTTTCTTCTGGTGGTTGTGGGCTTTTTTGCTGTTCTCTTTCTATTTGTTTGAGTTCTGTAGTTAATGTTTTGATTTTTTCCCTTTCTTCTTTTTTGATATGTGCATCTATTGCTATAAATTGTCCTCTGAGGACTGCCTTTGATGTGTCCCAAAGGTTTTGGTATGATGTGTTTTCATTCTCATTTGACTCTAGGAATTTTTTGATTCCATCTCTGATTTGTTCCATTACCCAGTGATGTGTAAGCAGGGTATTATTCAGTTTCTATGCAGTTGATTTTTTTTTCCTTGCTCTTTCTATTGTTAATTTCTACCTTGATGGAATTGTGGTCAGAGAAGATACTTTGAATTATCTCAACATTTTGGATCTTGTTGAGGATTGCTCTGTGGCCTAAGATGTGGTCTATTTTGGAGAATGTTCCATGTGCATTGGAAAAGAATGTGTACTTTGCAGCAGTTGGATAGAGTGTTCTATATATGTCTATGAGGTAAAGTTGGCTGATTGTGCCCTTTAGGTCTTCTGTGTCTTTGCTGAGTTTCTTCTTTGTTGTTATGTACTTTACCGAGAGTGGTGTGTTGAAGTCTCCTACTGTTATTGTGGGACTGTCAGTTTCTCTTTTCAGTGTTGTTAGAGTTTGTTTTATGTTTTTTGGTGCCCTGTCATTGGGTGTGTAGATGTTTATTATGGTTATGTCTTCATGGTGGATCATCCCCTTAATCATTATATAGTGTCCTCATTTGTTTTTTATGGTAGATTTCATTTTAAAGTCTATTTTATCTGAGATTAGAATTGCCACTCCTGCTCTTTTTTGGTAGTTGTTAGCTGGATATATTTTTTTCCAACCTTTGACTTTTAATAAATTCACATCTTTGTTTCTAAGGTGTGTCTCTTGTAGACAGCATATTGATGGATCCTGTTTTCTTATCCAGTCTGTCACTCTCTGTCTCTTTATGGGTGCATTGAGTCCATTTACATTCAGTGTGATTATTAATAGATGTGAGTTTGTTGCTGTCATTTTGTGGTGCTTTTTTTTGTGGTGGTGAAATTTTCTTCATTCTTCTTACTCTCTTGTGCTGAGTTACTTTTGTTTGTGGATTTTTTTTTCATTTATTTTGTTTTCATAAGTTTTGTTTTTGCTGAGACTTTATGTTTTTCCTCTTTTTTTATGAGTATGTTTTGTTAATTTTCTTTGGGGTTACCATGAATTTTATCCTTATCTTTCTAAGTTTGAAGCAGTCTACCATTACTTGGTATCGCCTTGCCTTCCTCTCCATTAGAAGGTTCTATACCTATGCTGTTTATTCCCTCTTTCATAGTTTTGATGTTGGTGTCATCCATCAATTAACTGCTCTGATTCCCTGTTGTATTTCTTTTGGTTTTGGATAGTCCTCGAGAGTTCATTTACTAGTTTGGTATCTGGCTCATATGATTCTGCGTTGTAGGTTCTGCCTGTGAGCTGAAGCTGTTTGTCCTCAGATCGAAGAACTCACTTTAATAATTCTTGTAAGTATGGTTTGACTTTTACATATTCCCTTAATGTCTGTTTATCTGGAAATGACCTAAGTTCACCATCAAATCTGAATGAGAGTTTTGCAGGTTATATTATTCTTGGCTGACAACTTTTTCTTTCAAGATTTCATATATGTCATCCCATTGCCTTCTTGCCTGCATGGTTTCTGCCAAATAATCTGAACTTAGTCTTATTGTTTCTCCTCTGTATGTGACTTATTGTTTTTCACAAGCTGCTCTCAGGATTCTTTGTTTGTCTTTGGTTTTGGCAAGTGTGAATATGATATGCCTTGGTGATTTACTTTTGGGGTCTCTTCTATATGGGGTTCGTTGAGCTTCTTGGATGGCCAGCTTTTCATCTTTCACGATATTGGGGAAGTTTTCTGTCAGCAGTTCCTCAATGATCCTTTCTGTGTTTTCTGTTTTCTCCCCCTGTTCTGGAATGCCACTCACTCGCAGATTTTTGCGTTTGATTGTGTCCCACATAACTCTCAGGGTCTCTTCATTTTTCTTTGTCATTTTTTCTGAGTTTTCCTGAAACAGAGTTGTTTCCAAGTCTTTGTCTTCAGTTTCACTGATCCTGTCTTTCAGTGTTTCAAATCTGCTTCTCAGCCCTTCTATGACACCGTCCATTTCTGAAATCTTGTTTTTTATCTTTTGGATTTCCAATTGTTGTCTTTGTATAATTTGTAGTTGTGGATTTATGTTGACATTTTATTCCTGCATTATTTTCCTGAATTCTTCCAATTTTTTGTCTGTATTTTCCATGAATTTGTCTATTTTTTCTTCATGTTTGTCAGCTTTTTGCCTCAGGTCTTGAAGAATTCTGAGTATTAGAGATTTGAATTCCCTATCAGGTAGTTCTAGTGCATTTTCTTCCACAGGAGAGTCATCTGGTGTTTTATTTTGGACGCCTACTGGAACCATCCTGTCCTGTTTTTGTAAATGTTTTGATATTGTCTGCTGTCTTCGGGACATTCAGTAATTAATTTTCTCATTTATTGATTGTGGATTTGTTTTTTTTTTTTTTTGTCCCTTTAAAAAAAAAATTTGGCTATGTCTGAGCAGACAGGCTGCGTGTTCTTTGTTGTTTGCTCGTCTGTGGGCACAATACTTTTCACCTCCTTCTTCAACTGGCAGGGTCAGTCACTCAGATATGGTATGGCTGGGCAGGTCTAGCTGAAGAGGAGTTACTGGGACTGGTTGTTGTTGGTACTTAGTACAGCCACCAGAGTGGGTTGGTAATCAGTGCAGGGTAGGTTCCAGTAGGCCGTGCCTTTGCTGCTTGGTGGTCTGATGTCAAGCGCACCAGGCAGGGAGGCCGTGTGCAGCAGGGAGATTGTTATGTGTGGAGCTAAGATGGATATGGGAGACAGGAGAGTGGAACAGGAGCCAAAAACATGCAAACAAACCAAAGAGAATGTTAGGGGAGCTTGCCGTTGGAGTGGAGAGATGAGAGACTATGAAATGGAGAAAAAGAGAAAGGGGAAGAGGAAGAAAAGAAAAGAAAGAATAAATAAAAATCAGAAAAGTTAAAGAACTGCAAAGTTCCCAGGGATCCCACCAGTGCAGCTATGAGGTCTGGGGAAGTCGCTCTCAGGTGTTGCAGTACATCCTGCCAGAAGGCATAGAAGTATACAACACCAGGTATTCAGGGAACAGAAAGAGAAGGAAGATATAGGGAGACGAGAAACTGAGCAATGTAGAAAGGCAAAAAGGGAAAAAGAGGAAAAGGAAAACAAAACTAATTAAAAAAAAAAAAAGAACAAGAAAGGCCCCCCCCCCAAAAAACAAAACAAAAAACCAACAAAAAAAGAAGTGCCCTCAGGGATCACTCTGCATGTCTGTGGAAGCCGAGGGTGAGTCTCCTTGCCAAGCAGCTCCGCCTGGCCAGAAAGGGCTCCCAACTCAAGAAAAGGAAAAGAAAACAAACAAACAATTCAAAACAAACAAACCAACAAAAGCCCTGGGATCCCACCAGTGCAGCAGCTCAGAATGGGAAGCAGCTCCACACTCGAAAGGAGCTCTGCAGCCCCTCAGGAAGAAGCAAAGATGGTGCACGGAACCAGGTACTCGAGCAAAAGGAGGGGGAGGTGGTAAAATGCAAGGAAGAAATCAAAAGAAGCGGAAAAAATCAACACCAGCAGCCAACAAATGGCACTCAGAGAGCCGCCCGTTCGGGTGTGTGGAATCCACACAGCCGGTGTTTCCTGGTCAAGAGATTGTGGCCACAGGAAGCAGAGGAGGCTGAGTCGAGGAGAAGAGGGGTGGGGGTTGGAAAGCGTATATCGCAAATTACTGGTTGTTTTGTCTCCCGCTGGATGCTCCGTGAGGCTGCTGTTTGCTGGTCTCTGATAGGAGTCCAAGATGGCGGATCCACGCTGCGTTAGCTGGTAGGGGACCTCTGCATGAATCTCTCCTCGATCTCTGTTCTCTGTCAGTTTTCTCACTCCATTTGGTGCTTGGCTGAGTTCATTTGATGTTTTATGGTTTCAGGATTGTAGTATTCTCTGTTTGGCTTAGTTTTTCAGATCGTTGCTATGGAGGGACGGCATGGTCCTTCTGCTTAGAGCACCATTTTGTCGGAACTCTAAGATGATTGTTATCTACTGTCTATTTAGCGAATAACCCACACCCTCCCTCTCCACTCTTGTAACCATCAAGAATGTTTTATTCTGTGTTTCAACCTTTTTTTGAGTTCTTCTAATAGTGGTCTTTTACAGTATTTGTCCTTCTGTGACTGATTAAATTCACTTAGCATAATAAACTCAAGCTTCCACCATGTTATACGATGTTTCACAGCTTCAACTTTGTTCTTTATCATTGCATAATATTCCATTGTGTGGATATACCATAGTTTGTTTATCCATTCGTCCGTTGATGGGCACCTAGTTTGTTTCCATTTTTTGCTATTGTGAACAGTGCTGCAATGAACGTGGGTGTGCATCTATCTATTCCTGTGACGGCTCTTATTTCTCTAGGATATATTCCAAGGAGCAGGATAGCTGGATCGTGGGGTACTTCTATTTCTAGCTTTTTAAGGAAGTGCCAAATCGATTTCCAAAGTGGTTGTACCATTTTACATTTCCACCAACAGTATATAAGTGTTCCAGTCTCTCCACAACCTCTCCAGCATTTGTTATTTTGTGTTTTTTGGAGTAATGCTAGCCTTGTTTGGGTGAGATGCTATTTCATTGTAGTTTTGATCTGCATTTCTCTAATGGCTAATGATCGTGAGCATTTCTTCATGTGTCTGTTAGCCATCTGAATATCTTCTTTGGTGAAGTGCCTATCCGTATCCTTTGCCAATTTTTTAATTGGGTTATTGGTCTTTTTGTTGTTGAGGTTTTGCAGTATCATGTAGATTTTAGAGATTAGAAGCTGATCTGATTTGTAGTAGTCAAAATTTTTTTCCCAGTCTGTAGGTTGTCTTTTCACTCTTTTGGTGAAGTCTTTTGATGAGCATAAGTGTTTGATTTTTAGGAGCTCCCAGTTCTCTAGTCTCTCCTCTGGTACTTGTGCATTGTTACTTACGGTTCGTATTGTGTTTATGCCATGTATTAGGGCTCCTAGCATTGTCCCTATTTTTTCATCCATGATCTTTACCGTTTTTGACTTTATATTTAAGTCTTTGATCCATTTTGAGTTAGTTTTTGTACATGGTGTAAGGTATGGGTCTTGTTTCAGTTTTTTTTTCAGATGGATATCCAGTTATGCCAGCACCATTTGTTAAAAAGTCCCCAGTTAATGAACTTTGGGTTTTTGTCAAATATTAGCTGCTTGTAGTTGAATGAGCTTATATCTGGATTCTCAACTCTTTTCCATTGGTCTATGTATCTATTGTTGTACAAGTACCAGGCTGTTTTAACTACAGTGACAGTATAGTATGTCGTAAAATCAGGTAGTGTAAGGCCTCCCACTTTGTTCTTCTTCTTGAGTAATGCTTTATTTATTTGGGGCCTCTTCCCTTTCCATATGTAGTTGGTGATTTGTTTCTCCATCTCATTAAAAAACGCTGGTGGAATTTGGAACGGGATTGCATTGTATCTGTAGATTGCTTTGGGTAGAATTCACATTTTCACAGTGTTGAGTCTTCCTATCCATGTGCAAGGTATATATTTCCACTTATGCGGGTCTCTTTTAGTTTCTTGCAGTAGAGTCTTGTAGTTTTCTCTGTATAGATCTTTTACGTCTCTGGTTAGATCTATTCCTAAGTATTTATCTTCTTGATGGCTACTGTAAATGGTATTGATTTGGTGATTTCCTCTTCAAGGTTCTCTTTGTTGGTGTAAAGGAATCCAATTGATTTTTGTACTTTTATCTTGTATCCTGAAACTTTGCTGAAATCTTCTATTAGTTCCAGGAGTTTTCTTGTGGATTCTTTGAGGTTTTCTGCATATAAGATCATATAATCTGCAAATAGAGATACTTTTTAAAAATTTTTTTTATTGTACTTTAGAGGAAGGTTTACAGAACAAATCGTTTCTCATTAAACAGTCAGTACACATATTGATCTATGACATAGGTTAACAAACCCACGACATGTCAACAATCTCTCTTCTCAACCTTGAGGACCTTTTTTTGGTGAACATATACATAGCCAAAGTTATACCATTTCAAAAGTTTCTACATGTACAATTCAGTGAGATCGATTACATTCTTCCAGTTGTGCTGCCCTTCTCACTATCCTTTTCCAAATTATTACATCACTATTATCTTCAACTCACTGTCCCTAGGCTTCACATCAAACCTTTTGAGTTGCTGTTGTCAGTTTGATCTCACATAGATAATTCTTTTTTTTTTTTGTAACTTAGATGAAGGTGTGCAGAACAAATAGTTTCTCATTAAACAGTACACATATTGCCCTATGACAATGGTTAACAACCCCATGACATGTCAACACTGTCCCTTCTCAACCTTGGGTTCCCTATCGTCAGGTTTCTTGTCCCCTCCTGCCTTCTAGTCCTTGTCCCTGGACTGCTGTGCCTCATTTGTCCTGTTTTGTTTTATGAGGCTGTTCGATCCCTGGCTGAACGGTGAACTTCGGGAGGGGCTTCACCACTGAGCTAAAAGGGTGTCCGGGGGCCATACTCTTGCAGTTTCTCCAGTCTGTCAGGCCAGTAAATCTGGTCTTTTTTTTCTAAGTTAGAATTCTGTTCTACATCCTTTTCCAGCTCTGTCCAGGACCCTCTATTGTGATCCCGGTCAGAGCAGTCAGTGGTGGTAGCCAGGCACCATCTAGCTGTACTGGACTCAGTCTGATGGAGGCCTTGGTAGCTGTGGTCCATTAGTCCTTTGGACTAATCTTTTTCTTGTATCTTGTTCTCTTCATTCTCCCTTACTCCTGAAGGGGTGAGACCAGTGGAGTATCTTAGATGGCTGTTCACAGGCTTTTAAGACCCTAGACGCTACTCACCAAGGTAGAATGTAGAACACTGTCTTTATAAATTGTGTTATGCCAATTGAGCTAGGTGTTCCCCTGGACCATTGTCTCCACAGCCCTCCACCCAGCAATTCAGTCCCTCAGGCAGTTTGGAAGTGTTTATGGAGCTTCCATGACCTTTCCTTGTACAAGCTGTGCTGGCTTCCCCAGTAATGTGTACCGTCTTACCCTTCACCAAAGCTACCACTTATCTATTTAGTGCCCCCCCACTCCTCCCATCCCCCATAACCAGCAAAGATTGTTTCTTTTTGTGTGTAAACTTTTACGTGACTTATACAGTAGAGGTCTCATACAATATTTGTCCTTTTGTGATTGACTTATTTCACTCAGCATAATGTCTTCCAGTTTTGTTCCTCTTACTCTCCCGTGCTGAGTTCCTTTTGTTTGTGGATTTTTTTTTTCATTTCTTTTGTTTTTGTAAGTTTTGTTCTTACTGAGAGTTTATGTTTTTCTTCTTTATTTTGATGAGTAGATTTGTTAATTTTCTTTGTGGTTACTGTGAAATTTACCCTTATCTTCCTAGATTTGAACCAGTCTATTATTACTTGGTATAGCTTGACTTCCTCTCCATTAGAAGGTTCTATATCTACACTTTTTATTCCCTCTTTTATTGTTCTGATGCTGTTGTCACTTACAGATTAACCTCTCTGGTTCTCTTTTGTAATTCTTTTGGTTTTGCATAGTCCTAAGAGTTCTTTTCCTAGGTTGGTATCTGGCTAGTAGAATCCTGTGTCTTATATTCAGCCTGTGGTCTGATATTGTTTATTCTCAGATTGAAGGACTTCCTTTAATAAGTCTCGTAAGTTTGGTTTGGTTTTTACATAGTTCCTTATTTTCTGTTTATCTAGAAATGTCCTAATTTCACCATCATATTTGAATGAGAGTTTTGCAGGATATATTATTCTTGGCTGGAAATTTTTTTCTTTCAAGGTTTTATATAAGTCATCCCATTGCCTTCTTGCCTGCATGGTTTCTGCTGAAAATCCGAGTTTAGTCTTAGTGTTTTTCCTCTGTAAGTGACTTTTTGTTTTTCCTGAGCTGCTCTCAGGATTCTTCGTTTGTCTTTGGTTTTAGTGAGTGTGATTATGATATGCCTTGGTGATTTTCTTTTGCGGGTCTATCCTATATGGGGTTCATTGAGCTTCTTGGATGGCCAGCTTTTCATCTTTCATGATATTGGGGGAAGTTTTCTGTTAGCAGTTCTTCAATGATCCTGTCTGTGTCTTCTGTTTCCTCCCCTTGTTCTGGAACTCCAATCACTCGTAGATTTTTGCTTTTGATTGTATCCCACATAATTCTCAGGGTCTCTTCATTTTTCTTCGTTCTTTTTTCTGATTTTTCCTCAGAGTTGTATCCAAGTGTTTGTCTTCAATTCTGCTGATCCTGTCTTCCACCATTTCAAATCTGCTCCTCAGCCCTTCTATGACACTGTCCACTCCTGAAATCTTGTTGTTTATCTTTTGGATTTCTAATTGTTGTTTTTGTATAATTTCTAGTTGTGAATTTATTTTGGCATTTTGTTCGTGTATTGTTTTCCTGAATTCTTCCATTTTTTTGTCTGTATTTTCCATGAATTTGTCTGCCTTTTCCATGAATTTGTCTATTTTTTCCACATTTTTGTCTGCTTTTTGCTTCAACTCTTGGATAATTCTGAGTATTAGAGATTTGAATTCCCTATCATGTAGTTTTAGTGCCTTTTCTTCTACTGGAAAGTCAGCAGGTGTTTTATTTTGGATGCCTACTGGAACCATCCTGTCCTGTTTTTGTAAATGTTTTGATATTGTCTGCTGTCTTCGGGGCATTCAGTAGTTATTTTTCTCATTTATTGATTATTGTAGATTTGTTTGTTTCATTCCCCCCCCCCCCGCTTTTTTTTTTTTTGGCTATGTCTGAGCAGGCAGGCTGTGTGTTCTTTGTTGTCTGCATGTCTGTGGGCATGATACTTTTCGTCTTCTTCTCCAATTGGCAGGGTCAGTCACTCAGATATGGTACAGCAGGGCAGGTCTAGCTGAAGAGGAGTTGCTGGGATGAGTTGTTTGTGGCACTTACTACAGCCACCGGGGGGGGGGGGTTGGTAATCAGTGCAGGGCAGGTTCCAGCAGGCTGTGCTTGTGCTGATTGGTGGTGTGATGTTAAGCCCACGGTGCAGGTAGGCAGGATGGAGGGGGGAGATTATTATTTGTGAAGCTAAAATAGGTATAGGAGAGAGGAGAGAGGAACAGGAGCAAAAAACATAAAAACAAACAAAAAAGAGTGCTAGGGGAGCTTGCCGTTGGAGTGGAGAGATGAGAGACTATGAAATGGAAAAAAACAAAAAGGGGAAGAAGAAGAAAAAGAAAGAAAAGAAAATAATGAATACATAAAAATTAGAAAGAAAAAAGAACAGCAAAGCTCCCAGGAATCCCACCAGTGCAGCTATGAGGTCTGGGGAAGTTGTTCCTGTGTGTTGAAGTACAGCCTGGCTAGGAGGTGAAGAGGTATTCAGTGCTAGGTATCCAGGGGACAGGAAGAGAAAGAAGGTATAGAGAGACGAGAAACTCAGTAATGAAGATAGACAAAAAGGTAAAAAGAGAGAAAAGAAATTAAAAAAAAGAACAAGAAAAGCCCCTAAAAAAACAGAAAAAAAAAAAAAACCCACGAAAAAAGAAATGCCCACAGGGATCCCTCTGCGCATCTGCACAAGCTGAGGGGGTAGGTCAGAAGCCACACAGCACCGCCAGGCCAGAAGGGACTCCCAACTCGAGAAAAGAAAAAGAAAACAAACAATTGAAAACAAACAAACAAAAGCCCTGGGATCCCACCAGCGTGGCAGCACAGACTGGGAATCAACCCCACACTCAAAAGCAGCTCCACAGCCCCTCAGGAAGAAGCAAAGATGGTGCAAGGAGCCAGTTATTTGAGCAAAAGGAAGATGAGGTGCGAGATAAACAAGAAATCAAAAGAAGCAGTAAAAAGCAACACCAGCAGCCAACCGATGGCACTCAGGGAGTGGGTCAGTGCAGGCAGGTGGAATCCAAGCAGCCAGTGCTTCCTGGCCAAGAGACTGTGGCCATGGGAAGCACAGGAGGCTGAGTGGGGGTGAAGAAGGGTGGGGGTTGGGAAAGTGTATATTGCTGTTGACCGGTTGTTCTGTCTCCTACTAGAAGCTCCATCAAGCCGCTTTCTCCTACCCCCTATTTGCTGGTCTCTGATAGGAGTCCAAGATGGCAGATCCATGGTGCAATAGCTCATAGGGGACATCCACCTGTATGTCTCCTCACTCACTGTTCTCTGTCAGTTTCTTATTCCATTTGGTGCTTGGCTGAGTTCTTTATCTCTTCATTTGATGTTTAGGATTTCAGGATTGCTTTTTTCTCTGTTTGGCTTAGTTTTTCGGATCTTTACTGTGGAGGGACCGCGTGGTGCTTCTACCTAGAGTACCATGTTGCTGGAAGTTCACAAATAGAGATATTTTGACTTCTTCCCTACCATTTCGGATGCCCTTTGTTTTTGTTTTTTTTTTTTTTTTTTTTTTCTAGCGTAATTGCTCTGGCTATTACTTCCAGCACAATGTTGAATAGGAGTGGTGATAGAGGGCATCCTTTTCTGGTTCCCGTTCTCAAGGGGAATGCTTTCAAACTCTCTCCACTTAGGATGCTGTTGGCTGTTGGCTTTGTATAAGTACCCTTAATTATATTGAGGAATTTCCCTTCTATTCCTATTTTATTGACAGTTTCTATCATGAATGGGTGTTGGACTTCGTCAAATGACTTTTCTGTATCAATTGATAAGATCATGTTGTTCTTGTCTTTTGTTTTATTTATTTGATGGGTTACATCGATTGTTTTTCTAATGTTGAACCATCCCTGTATACCTGATATAAATCTCATTTGGTCAGGGTGAATTATTTTTTTGATATGTTGCTGAATTCTATTGGCTAGATTTTTGTTGAGGATTTCTGCGTCAATGTTCATGAGGGATATTGGTCTGTAATTTTCTTTTTTGTAGTGGCTTTACCTGGTTTTGGTATCAGGGTAAAGCTGGCTTCATAGAATGATTTTGGAAGTATTCTATCCTTTTCTATGCTCTGAAATACCTTTAGTAGAAGTGGTGTTATCTCTTCTCTGAAAGTTTTGTAAAATTTTCCAGCGAAGCCATCTGGGCCAGGCCTTTTTTTTTTTTTTGGTTGGCAGTTTTTTAATAACATTTTCAATCTCTTCTTTTGTTATGGGTTTATTTAGTTGTTCTACCTCTGTTTGTGTTACTTTAGGTAGGTAGTGAGTTTCTAGAAATTTGTTAGAGTACAATTTTTCATAGCAATCTGTTATGATTCTTTTAATTTCAGTTGGGTTTGTTGTGATATCACCCATCTCATTTCTTATACGGGTTATCTGCTTCCTCTCCTGTTTTTCTTTTGTCAGTTTGGCCAATGGTTTATCAATTTTGTTGATCTTTTAAAAGAACCAGGTTTTGGACTTGTTAACTCTTTCAGTTGTTTTTGTATTCTCTATTTCATTTAATTCTGCTCTAATTCTTATTCTTCCCTTTCTTCTGGCCTCTGATGGCTTCTTTTGCTGCTGTCTTTCTACTTGTTCCAGTTGTAGAGTTAAAGCTTTGATTATGACCCATTCTTCTTTTTGGATGTGTGCATTTATTGCTATAAACTGACCTCTGAGAACTGCTTTTGCTGTGTCCCAAAGGTTCTCATAAGATATGTTTTCATTCTCGTTTGATTCTATGAATTTCTTTATTCCATCCTTAATTTCTTCTATAACCCAGTAGTTTTTGAGCAAGGTGTTGTTCAGTTTCCATGTGTTTGATTTTTTTTCCCCTCGCTTTTTGTGTTGTTAATTTCCACTTTTATGGCTTTATGGTCAGAAAAGATGCTTTGTAATATTTCGATGTTTTGGATTTCGCTAAGGCTTGCTTTATGGCCTAATATGTGGTCTATTCTGGAGAATATTGCATGTGTGTTGGAAAATAAAGTATACTTTGCTGCCACTGGGTGCAGTGTTTGGTATATGTCTATGAGATCAAGTTGGTTGATTGTAGCATTTAGCTCTTCCATGTCTTTGTTGAGCTTCTTTCTGGATGTTCTGTCCTTCACCGAAAGTGGGGTATTTAAGTCTCCTGCTACCATAGTGGAGCTGTCTATCTCTCTTTTCAATGCTGTTAGAGTTTGTTTTATGTATTTTGGAGCCATGTCGTTGTCTGAGTAAATATTTGTTATAGTTATGTCCTTCTGGTGTATTGACCCTTTAATCATTATATAGTCCCTTCCTTATCCTTTGTGGTGGCTTTTACTTTAAAGTCTATTTTGTCAGAGATTAATATTGCCACTCCTGCTCTTTTTTGAGTGTTGTTTGCTTGATATATTTTTTTCCATCCTTTGAGTTTTAACCTCTTTGTGTCTTTAAGTTAAGGTGCATCTCTTGTAGGCAGCGTATAGACGGATCATGCTTTTTTTAATCCAATATACCACTCTCTCTCTCTCCTTATTGGTGCATTAAGTCCGTTTACATTCAGCATAATTATTGATAGGTATGAGTTTAGTGCTGTCATCCTGATGTCTCTTTTTGTATGTTGTTCACAGTTTCTTTGTTCCCCTAATTTTCTGTGCTGAGTCTTTTTTCTTTATGTATTTTTTTTTTTTGTCTTTTTCATTGTTGTAGATTTTGTGTTTTCTGGGTCTTTATGTTTTTCTATTCTGATTTGTAAGATTGTTAGATTTCTTTGTAGTTACCTTAATATTTACCCCTATTTTCCAAGTTTATATCAGTCTTTTATTTCTTTATATTGCCTTGACTTTCCGTCCATATGAAAAATCAATGTCTGCATTTTTTAAGTCCCTCTTTTTTGTTTTAATGTTGTCTTTTTTACATATTAATATCCCCGCTTCCCTATTTTCAGTGTTTTAGTTTTGGTATATTTTCAACTTCCCTATCTTAGTCAATATCTGCTTGTTCTGTTCTGTGTTCTAGTCTTGCTTTGTTATCTGATGTTATTGATTATCTAACTGTAGGACTCCCTTTAGTATTTCTTGTAATTTGGGTTTGGTTTTTGCGAATTCCCTAAACTTGTGTTTATCTGGAAGTGTCCTAATTTCGCCATCAGATTTGAGAGACAGTTTTTCAGGATATATAATTCTTGGCTGGCAGTTATTTTCCTTTAAAGCTTTATAGATGTCATCCCATTGCCTTCTTGCCTGCATGGTTTCTGCTGGTTAGTCTGAGCTTATTCTAACTGACGCTTCTTTGTAGATGACTTTTATCCCTAGCCTTTCTTAAAATTCTCCCTTCATCTTTGGTTTTGGTAAGTTTGATTATAATATGTCTTGGTGACTTTCTTTTGGGACCTATCTTATGTGGGGTTCGATGAGCATCTTGGCTAGATATCTTCTCAACTTTCATGATATCAGAGAAGTTTTCTGTCAACAATCTTCAACAATTTTCTCTGTATTTTCTGTTATCGCCCCCTGTTCTGGTAATCCAATCACTTGTAGGCTATTTTTCTTGATAGAGTCCCACATAACTCTTAGAGTTTCTGCATTCTTTTTAATTCTTTTATCTTATTTTTCCTCATATAAGTTGGTGGCAAGCGCTTTATGTTCAATGTCACTAATTCTAACTTCTACTGCCTCAATTCTGCTCCTATGACTTTCTATTGAGTTGTTTAATTCTGAAATTTTATTGTTAATTTTCTGGATTTCTGATTGCTGTCTCTCTATGGATTCTTGCAGCCTGTTACATTTGTCACGATGTTCTTGAGTAACTTTTTTAAGTTCAACTACTACTTTGTTTGTGTGTTATTTGGCAGTTTCTTCATTTTGATGAATTTTCTTTCTAATTTCTAGAAGATTTCTGTATATTAATTTTTTGTATTCTGCCTCTGATAATTCCAAGAAATTCTCTTCCTGTAGAGAATTTATTGATTCTTTATTTTTGGAGCTTGCTGAAGACATCATGGACTGCCTCTTTATGTGATTTGATATTGACTGTTGTCGCTGAGCCATCAATAAGTTATTCTAATTTTATTTTATTTTTATTGAGTCTTAGCTTTTTGTTTTGTTTTGTTTTGATATGCTGCAATACGCTGCTCAAGTAAGCTAGTTTGATTATTGGTGCCTTTGAAGCTCTAATGTCCTGTCACCAGGTAGTTAGTTCTGTAACTAAGTATGTGCACACAGGAGTCTGTTAAATTTTCCTATATGGGTTCAGCTCAGGTGTCCAGGCAGTCGGTCACCAAGTGTGTGGTGCAGGCTATCACCTACAGTCTTAGAGAGGCATGGGTGTTTGGTGTAGCACTGGTATCTGGCTGCAGTAGGCTGGTATCTGGCTGCAGTAGGGGGTCACATGCTTAGCCAGGCAGGGGGCTGACAGCTGCCCCTGAGAGTCTGAAAGGAAAACATGTCCCTATTCCCTAGGGTGAGTAGGTAGGTGAGTTTTGCAGTGGGACTAGAGCACCCCACTCTGTTCGCTGTAAAGACTCGGGGGCCCCACTTTTTTTTGGACTCCTGAGCAGGTGGCTAGGTGGTGTAGGTGACGCCACCAGTCCTCACTCCCCTGGTGCAGATCAGTAAATGTGCCTGCTTAAGGGGCAGGGCTGTGTCAAGGGTCCCAAATCTGCCACTTCACAGCTGAAAGAGTTGAAGTTAGACTTCAGATGTTTACCCTGTTGTACTGTGGTAGTGAGGGCTAACACTGTTAAGATGGGTCCCCACAAGTCTCTACTGGCGTGTAAGGCACTCAAAGTCTGTGGACCCCTTATGCCTGTGCCTAGCAAAGGAGCTCTGCTGACCCTGAGTTCCTGACTTAGGGGAGCCAGTAGCTTATTTGTTCCCTCTCCAAGGCCAGAAGAATGGGTCAGGGTGCCTTTTGGGATCTACTTCCGGCCCAACGAACTCAGACTTCGGAAGTTTGGACCGGTGCAGGGCAGGGAGGGAGGAGGTAAAAGGGAGAGAGGTTTTTCCCAAATGGGCTTTTTTTTTTTTTAATCCCCATGAAAGGCCACACTCATGTACTTATGTTTAGCCACTTGAGAGCTGCTTTTCACTGGTTTGGAGTATCCAAGCAGAATCTCTGTTGTGGGATCTCGATGTGGAAACTGCCTCCGAGCACATTTGCAGAGCAGTTTGCCTGCTTCACTGCGTACCTCAGAGCCATTTGGGGCTGAAAAGCTGCAGCTTAGCCGCAGTCTGGCACTTCTCGCTTCTTCAGAACTGTCTCCCTCTTCCCCTGACACTCAGTCCAATTCCTCAACTTTGCCTTGTTCAAGGCTCCTAGATATTCATATACAATCAAGTCACTTGTTTTTCCAGGTCTTTGTTGTAAGAGGGATATAGGAAGCCTTCTGACAACTCTGCCACCTTGGCCCCGCCTCCTTCAATGTTGATTTTTTGAGAGGTGGATCGCCAAGCCTTTCTTCTGAGGCCCCTCTAGGTGGACTCGAACCTCCAACATTTAGGTTAGCAGCCCATTGTGCCATTTGCTCCACCCAGGGACTCTTTCTCATGCTAGCAAACAGGAATAATAACCTCTAATTTCCTTCCAAGGATTCCTGGTGGTGCAGTCATTAAGCACTCGGCTGCTAACTGAAAGGTTGGCAGTTTGAACCCACCAGCCACTCAGAGGTAGTAAGATGTGGCAGTCTACTTCCATAAAGATTACAGCCTTGGAAACAATATGGAGCAGTTCTACTCTGCCCTATAGTGTCACTATGAGTCAGAATTGACTCCATGACAATGGATTTTTTTGGTTTTCATTTTTCTCTGCCCTCAAAAGGCTGGGAAAGGGAAAGGTAATGATGCTTATCACAAAAGTGCCCATCCTTACACCATCTCCTTTCCCAGATAAATGTGATTTGAGGTATATGGATAATATATAAAAGTGGGTTCTGAAGTGTTTTTAAATTTATAAAAGAACACAAAGGGAGACCTGTGGACTATGCTTGCTTGATTTATCACTTATGTTAAAAGAGGAACTCTAAAGTAACAAGACCAATTCTCAGGTAGTTTGGGGACATCAGACTCAGAGCTTCAGCCCTATCTGGAACAGTGCTATGTCTTGATTTCTTCAAGCTAGATCTAATTTTATGTTTGATCCTGGTTTGAAGATCAAGGACTATAGCCATTAGTATGGATCGCACCTCAACATAAAGAAAACAAAAATCCTCACAACTGGACCAATAAGAACATCATGATAAATGGAGAAAAGATTGAAGTTGTCAAGGATTTCATTTTACTTGGATTCACAATCAACACTCATGAAAGCTGCAGTCAAGAAATCAAAAGATACATTGCATTGGACAAATCTACTGCAAAAGACCTCTTTAAAGTGTTCAAAAGCAAAGATGTCAGTTTGAGGACTAAGATGCTCCTGACCCAAGCAGTGATATTTTCAGTCACTTCAAATGCACGTGAAAGCTGGACTATGAATTAAAAAGACTGAAGAAGAATTGGTGCATTTCAATTATGGTTTTGGCGAAGAATATTGAATATAGCATGGACTGCTAAAAGAATGAGTAAATCTGTCTTGGAAGAAGTACAGCTAGAATACTCCTTAGAAGCAAGGGTGTCAAGGCTTTGTCTCACTTATTTTGGCCATGTTAACAGGAGGGACCAGTCCCTGGTGAAGGACGCCATGCTTAGTAAGGTAGAGGGTCAGCAAAAAAGAGGAAGGCCTTCAATAAGATGGATTGACCCAGTGGCTGCAACAATGGGCTCAAACATAGCAATGATTATGAGGATGGTGTAGGACTGGGCAGTGTTTCCTCCTGTTGTGCATGGGGTCATTATGAGTTGGAATTGACTCAGCAGCACCAAACAACAACAATAGGCCTGATTTAAATTATTCTTTCCTACTGTGGCCACAGTATGCTTGTACTTGTCAGATTCTGTGTCCCATTTTGGTTTTGGAAAACACTGTTGTATATCTTGTTGGAAAACAGAAAATCTAGACATGGTCCCTGTTATGGATTGAATTGTGTAGCCTAAAAAGACTTGTTGAAATCTTGAGCTCTGTATCAGTGAATTTGACCCGCTTGGGAAAATAGAGTTTTTCTTTGCAGATGTTATCAGTCAAGAAAGTCATACTAGAGTAAGCTAGGTCTTAATGTTAATCCCTTTTGAGTGGTGTTTTATAAAAGAGAAGGACAGACACTAAACTGGAGTCACACACACAGGAAGAACACAGATGCCATGTGATGACAGAGGCAAATGCATCTATAAGCAGCAAAGAAACGCCAAAGATTGGTGGCAGTCACCAAAACTAGGAGGGAGGCATGGAATAGTTCCTCTCTCAAAGACTTCAGAAGGAATTGACATACTCAAAGCCCTGATTTTGGACTTCTAGCCTCCTGAACTGTGAGAAAATACATTTCTTGTATTTAAAGCCACCGATTTTGTGGCGTTCTGTTATGGCAGCCCTAGGAAACTAAAACAGTGTTCCTATCCAACCTCTACTGAGTCGTTGGGAGCAGTCTGATGGGATTTCTGTAGGATATGATGGTTGATGCTAGAATCATGAACAGGAGAAAATACTCCTGAGCTTAGCAGGAGGGTTTAGTACTAACTTTTGAGTTCCTGGAAGTCAAGAACAATGCCTTATTCATTTCTGAATGCCCAGCACCTAATAGTGACTCACATGGAAAATATTTGTTGAATTGAAATACTGATAAGTGAATCATAGTTAAACACAACCAGCAGAATCAGTGCATTATTTGAGAAGTACGTGTCAAGTGGATTGAGCAAGAAAATGAATGTTACAGCCCAGGGATCCAACATGTCACTACAGACAGAAGCACCATGCTGTCCCTCTGCAGCAAAGACCCGAAAAACTAAGTAAAACAGATACAAATGTCAATCCTGAAATATAAGCATCAAATGAAGGGATAAAGAACTTAATCAAGCAAAGAATGGAATAAGAAACTGACAAAGAACAGAGAATGAGGAGAGCTACGGAGAAGAGGTCCCCTACCAGCTAATGTGGCAAGATTTGCCATTTTGGACTACAGCCATAGTTTTTGTTTCTTCTCTCTCTATCCCTTTCTTCTTTTCCCTTCTCCCACCCTACTAGCCCTGTGTGCCATCCCTGACAGGCTGTGCTGCACTGCTTGGCTAGAAAACCACTATCACACAGCCTAATCGGATCTTTGATGCCCTCACTGGCCAGCTCCCTCAAAGCCATATTTTTTGTTTGTTTGTTTTGGTTTTAGTTTTTTTGTTTCTTCTTTCTGTCTTCGTTTCTTCCGTTCTTGTCTTCCACCCAGCTAGCCCCATGCTCTGTCCCTGCTCCTTTTCTAAGGGCCTTACTGCACCGCTCAGCTAGAAAGCCACTGGCACACGGCCTCCCCAGGTATGCATGACCCCACTAACAAGCTCCCTCAGCACCATACAATTTTCAGTTTGTTTGCTTTTTTTTTTTTCTGTTTCTTTTCTCTCTCTCCCTTACTTCCTTTCCTTTCCTTTCTCCTGCTCATCTTCCCCTGTGTACTGCCCTCACCACTTCTTGAAGGGCTGTGCTACACCACTCAGCTAGACAGTCACTGACACACGGCCTTCCCAGGTCTGTGCTACTATCACCAACTGTCTCCCTTAGTGCCATTTTTTTGTTTTTGTTCTTTTTTCCCTTTTTTTGTTGTAGTTTCATCTCTCTCTCTCTCTTCCTTTCCTTTCTCCCACCCACCTAGCCCCGTGCATCACCCACTCCTCCTTGACAGGCTGTGCTGTACCAATAGGTTAAAGAGCCTCTGACACACGGCCTTCCTGGGTCTGCAACTTCAGCTGCTACAGGCCAGCTCCTTCAGTGCCATATTTTTTATATTTATTTATCTTTCCTCTTCTCCCTTTTCCTTCTCCCTCATACCTAGGCCCTGAATGCAGAGGCCACATCACTCAGTGATAGAGACATCAGCTCTCTGCCATCCCAATTCCATCCAGCCCCAAATGGCAGAGTCACACAGTAACATATTTATTTATTTATGTTTGTTGTGCTTTTTTGTTTCTTTTTCTTTCCTTTCTTTTATCCCACCCAACTAGCCCTGTGCACCACCCATGCCCCTTCTCGATAGGTCAAGCTGCACCACTTAGATAGACAGCCACCATCACATAGCCTCTAAGGATCTTCCCTAACCCTACATGCCAAATCCTACTGAGTCACAATTTTATTTATTTATTTATTTATCCTTCTTTTTTTTTCTTTTTATGTTTCTGTTTCTCTCTCGTCTTTCTTTTCTTTCTATCATCCACTTTGCTCCACACATCACAACCTCTCCCTTCTCTTCTGCCTATCTGTACTGTGCACCGAGTGCTGTGCCCCTGAGTAGCACCAGAGAAGACCCTTGGACATCCAGACCCTGCCCTGCACTGCCCCTAGCCCCACCTTGCTTGCCCCAGTTTGTGCTGAAAATGACCCATCCCTGCCCCAACTCCCGCTGGACTTGCCCTGCTGCATCATAGCTGAGAAACTGGCCCTGCCCACCTGGACAAGGTGGTAAAAAGGATTGTGCCCACAGATGAGCAAGGAACAAAACACGTCTAGCCCACCTGCCTAGACATAATCACATAAAACAAAAAGCAGGATGAAACAAACAAATCTATAATCAATAAATGAAGAAAATAATTCCTGAATGCCCCAGAGACAGCAGACATTATCAAAATATATTTTAAAAAACAGGACAGGATGACTCCAGTAAGGTACCAAAATAAAACACCAGACGACCTTCGGGTAGAAGAAAAGACACTAGAACTATCTGATAGGGAATTCAAACTCTAATCTTCCTGAGTCTCCCAGAGATTAGGAAACAGATGAAGGAAAATGCAGACAAAAAGAAGGAGAAAATAGACAAAACTGGAAAATATGGACAAAACAATGGAAGAATTCAGGAAAATAATACTGGAACAAAATGTCAAAATAAATAACTAGAAATCATACAAAAACAGAAATTAGAAACCCAAAAGATAAACAACAAGATTTCAGAAATGGACCATGCGATAGAAGGTTTTAGGAGCAAATTTGAAACAATGACATATAGGGTCAGTGACTTTGAAGACAAATCCTTGGATACTACTTTGAGGTAAAATCAGAGAAAAGAATGAACAAAAATGAAGAAATCCTGAGAACGATGTAGGATACAATCAAAAGCAAAAATTTGCACATGATTGGAGTTCCAAAGCAGGGGGAGAAAACAGAAAATGCAGAGAAGATCATTGCAGATTTGCTGACAGAAAACTTCCCTAATATCATGAAAGATGAAAAGGTGACTATCCAAGAAGTTCAATGAACCCCATATAGGATAGACATCAAAAGAAAATCACCAAGACACATCATAACCACACTTGCTAAAACCAAAAAGAAAGAAAGAATCCTGAGAACTGCTTGAAAAAAAAGAAAAGTCACATACAAAGGGGAAACACTAAGACTAACCTCTGATTTCTCAGCAGAAACCATGCAGGCAACAAGGCAATGAAAAATCCCCTGATATGATGAAAGAAGGGAAGATATCTATCCAAGAAGATCAACGAAACCCACACAGGATAGACTCCATAAGAAAGTCACCAAGACGTATCATAATCAAACTTGCCAAAACCAAAAACAAAGGTAGAATCTTGAGAGCAGCTAGGGATCACTGAAAAGTCACCTACAAAGGAGAACCAATAAGACTAAGCTCTGACTACTCAGCAGGAACCATGTAGGCAAGAAGGCAATGGGATGACATATATAAAACCTTGAAAGAAAAAATTGCCAGCCGAGAATAATATATCCAGCAAAACTGTCTCTCAAATACAATGGCAAAATTAGGTCATTTCCAGATAAACAGAAGTTAAGAGACTTTGTAAAAAAAAAAAAAAAAAACCAAAATTACAAGAAATATTAAAGGGAGTCCTCCTGTAAGAGAATCAACAATATCAGACAACAATCCAAGAATAGGACACAAGACAGATCAACCAGTTATCAACACAGACAGGAATTCACAAAAACAAAACAAAGCTAAGACTGAAAATAGGAACCAGAGATGTCAATATGTAAACGATGACAATGTCAAAACAAAAAAGAGGGAATAAACAATGTAGTCATAGAACCTCCATATGGAGAGGAAGTAAAGACGATATCAAGAAATAAAAGATTGGTTTGAACTTAGAAAAATAAAGGCAAATTTCAAGGTAACCACAAAGGAAGCTAACAAACCTACCCTTCAAAATAAAAAAAGAAGAAAAACGTAAAGATTCACCAAACACAAAATCAACAATATTGAAAAAGATGAAAATAAAATACATAAAGAAAACGAACTTAGCACAAAAAATTAAATGGAACAAAGAAACTGTCAACACCACACATAGCAAAAAAAAAAAAAAAATTAAAATGATGACAGTAAACTCATTCTTATTAATAATTACACTGAATGTAAATGGTCTAAATGCACCAGGAAAGAGACAGAGAGTGGCAGAATGGATTAAAAAACACAATCCATCTATATGCTGCCCACAAGAGACATACCTTAGACACAAAGACATAAACTAAAACTTAAAGGATGGAAAAAAAATATCAAGAAAACAACAACCAAAAAATAGGAGTGGCAATATTAATTGCCAACAAAATAGACTTTAAAGCAAAATCCATCATAAAGGATAAAAAAGGACACAATATAGTGATTAAAGCATCAATACACCAGGAGGACATAATCATAATAAATATATACTCACCTAATGACAGGACTCCAAAATGCTTAAAACAAACTCTAACCGCATTGAAAAGGGAAATAGCTCCACAATAATAGTAGACTTCAACACACCACTTTCAGTGAAGGACAGAACGTCTAGAAAGAAACTCAATAAAGATATAGAAGATCTAAATGTCAAAATCAATCTCATAGACATACACAGAACACCCCACTCAACAGCAGCCAAATATACCTTCTTTTCCAAAGCACATGGAACATTCTCCAGAATAGACCACATTTTAGGGCAGAAAGCAAGCCTTAACAGAATCTAAAACATTGAAATAATACAAAGCATGTTTTCTGAACATAATGCCATAAAATTAGAAATAAATAACAGAAACAGCAAAGGAAAAAAATCAAATACATTGAAACTGAACAACACCTTGTTTAAAAACTACTGGATGATAGAAGAAATTAAGAATGGAATAAAGAAATTCATAGAATCAAATGAGAATGAAAAGACACCTTATCAAAACCTTTGGGACACAGCAAATGCCGTGCTTAGAGGTCAATTTATAGCAACAAACCCACACATAAAAAAAGAAGAAAGGGCCAAAATCAAAAAATTAACACTTCAACTTGAACAACTAAAGAGAGCAGTGAAGGAAACAGTTAGGCTCCAGAAGAAATAAAATAACAAAGATTAGAGCAGAAATAAAGGAAATAGAGAATAGAAAAACAATTGAAAGAGTCAACACAACCAAAAGATGGTTCTTTGAAAAGATGAACAAGATCGACAAACCACTGGCCAAACTGATAAAAGAAAACCCGGAGAGGAAGCCAATAACCCGAATGAGAAATGAGATGGGTGATATCACAACAGATACAACTGAAATAAAAATATTATAACAGAATACTGTGAAAAATTGTACTCCAACAAATTTGAAAACTGAGAGGAAATGAACAAATTTCCAGAAACACACTACCTACCTAAAATAACACAAACAGAGGTAGAAAAACTAAATAAATTGTAAAAAAAGAAGAGATTGAAGAGGTAATTAAAAAAACTCCCGACAACAAATAAAGCCCTGGCCTGGACATCTTCACTGGAGAATCCTTCCAAACTTTCAGAGAGGATTTAACACTGGTACTACTAAAGGTATTTCAGAGCATAGGAAAAGAAGGAATACTCCCAAACTCATTATATGAAGCCAGCATAATCCTGATACCAAAGCCAGGCAAAGACATCACAAATAAAAAAATTTACAGAACAATATCATTCATGAACATAGATGCAAATACCCTCAACAAAATTCTATGCAATAGATTTCAACAGCATATCAAAAAAATAATACATCGTGACTAAGTGGGATTCATACCAGTATGCAGGGATGGTTCAACATTAGAAGATCAATCAACGTAATCCATCACATAAATAAACGAACCACATGATCCCATCAATTGATGCAGAAAAGGCATTTGACATAGTCCAGCACTCATTCCTGATAAAACTCTCAGCAAAACGGGAATAGAAGGGAAATTCCTCAACATAAAAAGGGCATTTATACAAAGCCAACAGCGAACATCATTCTAAATGGAGAGAGTATGAAAGCACTCCCCTCAAGAATGGAACCAGAAAAGGATACCCTTTATCACCACTCTTATTCAACATTGTGCTGGAGGTCCTAACCAGAGCAGTAAGGCAAGAAAAAGATATAAAGGGCAACCAAATTGGTAAGGAATAAGTAATAGTATTCCTATTTATCCCTTTTTTATTGAAGTGCCTTTTTTTCTTTGATGCATGTGATGGTTCAGATTGTATGTCAACTTGGCTGGGCCATGATTCCCAGTGTTTATATGTGATCACTCCCTTTATTGAATATGCTGTGAGTAGTCAATCAGTGGAAAGGGAGTTTCCCTGGGGTTATGGCCTGCTGCTGAATATAAGCAGATGTTCAAGCTTTTTGCTTACTCTGGGTCCTGCAGGTGCCTCCTGTTCATCTGGCTTCCTGTTCTTGGGACTTGAGCTGTCAGCTTATCTGCCAAACTTGGGAGTCATCAATCTTCACAGCCTGTGAGTAGAGCCCTGCTCTCTGACTTGCTGATCTTGGGTTTGCCAGCTTCTGCGGCTGCATGAATTGGAAGAGGCTTCTACCCTGATCCACAGACTTGGGACGTTCTACCCCTACAATTGCATGAGCTGTTTCCTTGATATAAAAATCTCTCTATATATATTTATATGCTTTACTGGTTTTGCTCCTCTAGAGAACCAAGCCTAAGATATTTGGCACTGAGATTGATTCTAGAGAAACAAAATGTAAGGATGACTTTTGTAAATTGGTTCTCAAGTCTGCTTAGTCTTAAAGATGTTGATGACTCTGCTTCCAGCAGTAAAGAGGGCACTGTTAGTCCATGGTGTGAGGTGGTGATTCAAATACGCAAAATATCACCACCAGTAGACCAGGTACTGGTGAAAGGTGAGGCTCAGGGTGAACACATATGTGATATCTTTCTACAGCTTTGTCAGAATGAGAAGTATAAGGAAGCTGGTTGCTTTGTCCTGCTTTTGCTAGACAAACTGGTGAAAAAAAGAGATGCACTCAGGGCTTCAGAGTCAAAGCTCAAGTGCTGCATAAATGACCCCAAGTCTTCCACTTGTGCTTTGAAAGAAAGCCTTATTTCTTGTAACAACAGAGCTAAAATTGCCGAAAACCAAACCCAGAGTCTTATTGTAAGAGTGGCTGAATTACAATGCCAGCTCAATTGCCAAACTCGAGGGGTGTCTGAAGTTAAAGTAAGGGCATTGATTGGGAACAAATGGGATCCTGAAACTTGGGATGAGGTCATATGGGGAGATAATCGGGAAGCTGGGGACACTGAGACTGTAAATTCCATTGAATCACTCCTGCCAGCAGAACCAGTCCCATCTGAAGAGATTACTTCATGTTTGCTAAACCACCCTGCCCAGAAAAATCATTAACCCCTCCACTCCCATCTAATGAGATTAGACCTAGCCCAGCTGCCTCTAAAGAACCCTTGCCTGAGTCATTGCCTGGGGCATCGCCTGAGGCAGATGCTTTACAAGACAATGCTGAATGTTCTCAAAACAATTCCACACTACCGATTCTGGCTTCTAGACCTATAACTAGGCTTAAGTCTCAGAGAGCCCCAAAAGGTGAAGTACAAATTGTGACCCAGGAGGAAGTAGGCCACTCTCCAAAATAACTACTTGAATTTTCTAATATGTACAGAAACCTGGGGAATATGTGTGGGAATGGCTATTAAGGACTTGGGATAATGGTGCAAGGAGCATAAAGATGGATCAATCTGTGTTTATTGATTTGGGTCCACTAAACACAGATTGTTCATTCAATGTTTCAACTCGAGAAGTTAGGAAAGGATCTAATAGTTTATTTGGTTGGGTCATGGTTTGAAATATGTCCCCCCAAAAATGTGTGTATCAATTTGGCTGGGCCATGATTCCCAGAATTGTGCGGTTGGCCTCCATTTTGTGATTATAATTTTATGTTAAAGAGGATTAAGGTGGGATTGTCACACCACCCTTACCCAGGTCACATCCCTGATCCAATGTAAAGGGAGTTTCCCTAGGGTGTGGCCTGCACCACCTTTTACATTACAAGAGATAGAAAGAAAGGGAAGCAAGCAGAGAGTTGGAGACCTCATACCACCAAGAAAGAAGCACCGGGAGCAGAGCGCGTCTTTGGATCCGAGGTTCCTGCACATAGAAGCTCCTAGTCCGGGGGGAGACTGATGTTGACGAGGACTTTCCTCCAGTGCCAACAGAGAGAGAAAGCCCTCATCTGGAGCTGACACCCTGGATTTGGACTTCTAGCTTACTAGACTGTGAGAAAATAAATTTCTCTTTGTTAAAGCCATACACTCGTAGTATTTCTGCTAGAGCAGCACTAGATGACTAAGACAATTGGGTTGCTGAAGCATGGATTATGAGGTGGCCTACACTAAATCAAGTTGAAGTACCAGAACTGCCTTGGTATACTGTAGAAGAATGCTTAGGGAAATTGGCATTCTAGAGTGGATTTAACACGGTAGACCCACCGACTCACACTTGGAATGCCCAGAGGACACACCTTTTACCACAACTGTGAGGAACAAATATGTGAAGGGAGCTCCAGCATCCTGAAGGCTGCTGTAATTGCTATTTTATGTAAGTCAGATTTGATAGTGGGAACTGCCCTAATTGAATTAAGACACCTAACTACAATGGGACTGATTGGACCCCGTGGTAATAGGGGTCAAATGGCTGCACTCAATCGACAAAGACAAGGTGGACATGGTTACAGTAATGGACAGAGGAGTCATAGAAGTAATCAGAATAGTCTGACTCATATAGACTTATGGCATAAGCTACTTAATCACGATGTCCTTAGCATGAAATAGATAGGAAATCTACTAAATATTTACTCGATCTGTACAAATGGATGAATTCTAGGCCAGGTGAACAGCAGTCTAACTCGAATCACCAGAAGGAGAGTCATGGTCCCTCAATCAATTCCCAAGTTTGAATGAGTTTGAAGACCAATAACCTCTTGAATGAAGGGAGTCTGGGTCCCCTTGAAAAAAGGACTCCAATACACTGTCAAAATTTTTTACTGTTAATCTTTCTCCCAGCCTTCCTCAAAGGGATCTACAGACTTACATGAGAGTGGATGCTCATTGGGGAAAAGGAAATAAGCAGACTTTTGGGGGATTACTGGATACTGGCTCTGAAATGACACTAATTCCAGAAGACCCAAACATTACTGTGGCCTACCAGTCAGAGTGGGGGCATACAAAGGTCAGTTTATTAATGGAGTTTTGGCTCGTGTCCATCTCACAGTAGGTCCAGGGGGTCCCCGAATGCATCCTGTAGTGACTTTCCCAGTTCCAGAATCCGTAACTGGAATAGATATACTCAGCAACTGGCAGAACCCCCACATTGGATCCCTCACAAATAGAGTAATGACTATTATGGTAGGAAAAGCCAAGTGGAAGCCATTAGAACTGCCCCTACCTAGGAAAATAGTAAACCAAAAGCAAAACCACACTCCTGGAGGGATGGCAGAGATTATTGCCACCATTAAGGACGTGAAGTATGC
Source organism: Dugong dugon (assembly GCA_030035585.1). Lineage (NCBI taxonomy): Eukaryota > Metazoa > Chordata > Mammalia > Sirenia > Dugongidae > Dugong > Dugong dugon. Next base: position 39,739,731 of record CM057476.1, on the reverse strand, counting down.
AGGGGTGGTGATTCCCACCACATCCCCATTCAACTCGCCTATTTAGCCTGTGCAAAAAACAGATGGATCTTGGAGAATGACAGTAGATTATTTGAAACTTAATCAGGTGGTGACTCCAACTGCAGCTGCTGTTCCAGATATAGTTTCACTGCTTGAGCAAATTAATACATCTCCTGGTACCTGGTATGCATCTTGATCTGGGTAGTGCCTTTTTCTCCATACCTGTTTCAAAGGACCACCAGAAGCAGTTTGTCTTCAGCTGGCAAGGCCAGCAATACACCTTCACTTGCCTGCTTCAGGGCTACATCAACTCCCCAACCCTATGGCATAATTTAGTCCACAGGGATCTTGATTGCCTTTCCCTTCCACAAGACATCACACTGGTCCATTACACTGATGACATTATGCTGATTGGACCTAGTAAGGAAGAAGTGTCAATGACACTGGACTCACTGGTAAAATATCTGCGTGCTAGAGGGTGGGAAATTAACTCCACAAAAATTCAGGCACCTTCCACTTAAGTGAAATTTTTAGGTGTCCAGTGGTGTAGGGCATGTTGAGACATTCCTTCTAAAGTGAAGAATGAGTTACTGCATGTGGCTGTTCCCACAAATAAAAAGGAGGCACAATGCCTAGTGGGCCTCTTTGGATTTTGGAGGCAACATATTCCTCATTTGGGTGTGCTCCTCTGGCCTATTTATCAAGTGACTCCAAAAGCTGCTTGTTTTGAGTGGGGACCAGAACAAGAGAAGGCTCTGCAATAGGTACAGGCTGCTGTGCAAGCTGCTCTGCCACTTGAACCATATGATCCAGCTGATCCAATGGTGCTTGAAGTGTCAGTGGCAGATAGAGATACTGTTTGATGTTTTTGGCAGGCCCCTATTGGTGAATCACAACAAAGACCCTTACGATTTTGGAGCAAATTTCTGCCATCCTCTGCAGATAACTCCTCTGTTTCTGAGAAAACTTCTGGCTTGTTACTGGGCCTTAGTAGAGACAGAACACTTAACTATGGGACATCAAGTCACCATGCAGCCTGAGCTGTCCGTCATGAACTGAGGTGTTGTCTGACCCACAGAGTCATAAAGCTGGACTTGCACAGCAGCACTCCATCATTAAGTGGAAGTAGTACATAAGAGATCGGGCTCAAGCAGGACCGAAAGGCACAAATAAGTTGCATGAAGAAGTGGCCCAAATGTCCGTGGTCTCCACTCCTGTCACATTACCTTCCATCGCCCAGTCTGCATTTATGGCCTCATGAGGAGTTCCTTATGATGAGATGACTGAAGAAGATAAAACTCGTGCATGGTTTACAGATGGTTCTGCACGATTTGCAGGCACCACTCGAAAGTGGACAGCAGCAGCGCTACAACCCCTTTCTGGGACCTCCCTGAAGGACAGTGGTGAAAGGAAATCCTCTCAACGGGCAGAACTTCGAGCAGTACACCTGGTTGTTCACTTTGCTTGGAACGAGAAATGGCCAGATGTGCGATTATATACTGATTCATGGGCTGTGGCCAATAGTTTGGTTGGATAGTCAGGGACTCGGAAGGAACATGATTGGAAAATTGGAGACAAGGATTTATGGGGAAGAGGTGTATGGATAGACCTCTCTGAATGGGCCAAAGAAGTGAAGATATTTGTGTCTCAAGTGAATGCTCACCAAAGGAAGATCTCAGCAGAGGAGGATTTTAACAATCAAGTAGATAGGATGATGCATTCTGTGGAAACCAGTCATCCTCTTTCCCAAGCTACTCCTGTCATTGTTCAAAGGGGTCATGAACAAGGCGGCCATGATGGCAGGGATGGAGGTTATGCATGGGCCCAGCTGCACAGACTTCCGTTCAGCAAGGCTGACTTGGCTACAATCACTGCTGAGTGCCCAATCTGCTGGCAGCTGAGACCAACACTGAGTCCCCAATATGGCACCATCAGCCAGCAACCAGGTGGTAAGTTGATTGCATTGGACCACTGCCATCTTGGATAGGGCAGAATTTTGTCCTTACTGGAATAGACACTTACTCTGGATATGGACTTGCCTTCCCTTCCTGAAATGCTTCTGCCAAAACTACCATCCACGGACTTACAGAATGCCTTATCCAACATCATGGTATCCCACATAGCATCGCCTCTGATCAAAGGACTTACTTCATAGCAAATGAAGTGTGGCAGTGGGCCCAAGCTCATGGAATTCACTGGTCTTATCATGTTCCCCATCATCCTGAAACAGCTGGCTTAATAGAACGATAGCATGGCCTTCAAGACTCAATTATGGAGCCAGCTAGGTGGCAATACCTTGCAGGGTTGGGGCAATGTTCTTCAGGAGGCTGTATATGCTCTAAACCAGCATCCAATATATGGTGCTGTTTCTCCTATAGCCAGTATTCATGGGTCCAGGAATCAAGGGATGAAAATGGGAGTGGAACCACTAAGTATTATCCCTAGTGACCCAAATGTAAAATGTTTGCTTCCTGTCCCCATGACCTTATGCTCTGCATGTCTAGAGGTCTTAGTTCCAAAGGGAGGAATGCTCCCACCTGGAGATACATCACTGATTCCATTGAACTGGAAGATAAGAATGCCACGTGGCCACTTCGGGCTCCTTATGCCTCTGAATCAACAGGCAAAAAAGAGAGTTACCACACTGGCTGGTGTGATTCATCCTGATTACCGAGAGGAAATTGGATTTTATTACATAGTGGAGGTAAAGAAGAGTATGTCTGGAATGCAGGCGATTCCTTGGGGCATCTCTTAGTACTACCATGCCCTGTGATTACAGTCAATGGAAAACTACAGCAACCCAATTCCGACATGACTACTAATGACCCAGACCCTTCAGGAATGAAGGTTTGTGTCATCCCACCGGGCCAAGAACCATGACCAGCCAAGGTGCTTGCTAAGGGCAAAGGGTATAAGGAATGGACAGTGGACAAAGATAGTTCTAAATACCATTTATGGTCACATGACCAGTTGCAGAAACAGGGACTGTAATTGTTATGAGTATTTCTGTTTTGTATGTGTGCATCAAATATGTTTGTTTCCTTCACTTATAAAATATAAGATGTAAATGGGGCTAGTGTGTTTTCAGTTGACGGGTGTTAGTTGTATCATGGTAGGTGCACGTATGACTTTGTAATCATCTTTATTCAGAGATTATGTATGGTTTCAGGAGATGTGTACAGGTGCCAAGTTGGCAAGGGTTGGACTGTGATGGTTAAGATTGTGTGTCAACTTGGCTGGGCCATGATTCTCACTGTTTATATGTGATCCTTCCCATGATTGAATATACTGTGAGTAGCCAATCAGTGGAAAGGGAGTTTCCCTGGGGGTGTGGCCTGCAGCTGAATATAAGAAGACGTTCTGGCTTTTTGCTCACTGTGGATCCTGCAGCTGCCTCCTGTTCACCTGACCTCCGGTTCTTGGGACTTGAGCTCTCAGCTTATCTGCCAAACTTGAGAATCATCGATCTTCACAGCCTGTGAGCGGAGCCGTGCTCTCTGACCTGATGATCTTGGGCTCGCCAGCTTCTGCGGCTGCGTGATTTGGGAGAGACCTCTACCCTGATCCACGGACTTGGGAGGTTCTAGCCTCTACAATCATGTGAGCTGTTTCTTTGATATAAATCTCTCTATATATATGTATTTATACGCTTTACTCATTTTGTTTCTCTGGAGAACACTTCCTAAGACAGTGCACCATAAGACTTTGCACACATTCAGGGTTTAATATTTTCAATTTTCTTAGTAAGATGAGGAATACATCCAAAACTGTGTGGCTTATATGTCTAAGCATTATGGCTCTGGTTCAGTTTTCTGTACTGACTGCTGGTATGCACTTACTAAGGGAAATCTAGAAGACCAACAGGTATTGTGGGGCTGATTTGATTTGAGTAAGTTAACTTTTCTGCAAAGTAAATTAGAAGCCAAAAGCTCCCAAATTAAACAAGTACAATGGAATGTCTTTTATACTTGGTATCTTGAAGCTTGCAAAAGACATCAGGACAGTAAATTTGCCTCACTGCAGGACACTATTTCAAGACAGGCCAGAGAAATTAAAGAATTACAGTTCCAGAGCTCTGTAACATCTTCAGCTGTTGTACTGGCACCTGTTTATCCTTCTCCTCTGTCCCTCCAGCAGGCACTCCCATTTACCCTTCTCTACTCTCTTACTCCACTGAAAATACTTTGTCTTAACTCCTTTAGTATCTTAAGGAATCTTTGGAAGGAGTTAAACCTAAACCTGTTCCTGAAATGTTGTGCACCTCCAGATGTAGGCACTAGAGAGAACCTCAAAGAATCTAGTGTGTCCTTTGTCTCTTGGACTAGCACTAATTGTATAGCATTGTTAGGATTTTCCAGACTTGAAGAAGGATCCTTATAAGTTTTCTAAATAATTTAAAATTCTCACTGAAGCTTACCAACTGGGGCTGTCTGATTTATATCTATTAATACACATGCTATTGAGCCCTGGAGACATTCAAATATGGTTGCAGCATGCAGACTGGAAAGATGCTCAAGCCAGTCTTTCTTTAGATACCTACAAGACTGACTGTTAAGGAAATATTTAAAGAATCTCAGAAAAGGGAAATTACTCAGACGAGTCACTTAGCAAAGCCTTTCCTCCCATGGTTGATTGGACAAAAATTCATACCTGTATACAACGTAAAGATGAAACCACTTATGATTATTAAAATAGACTATAGCAAAAATTTGTTGAACATTCTGGATTAGACCCAATGACCCTGGGAGCTTTGGAGCTTTTAATGAACCATTTATATTGGGCCTTAATTCTGAACTTTCGGGCTTAGTCAAGCAGCATCAGTTAGATTGGCAAATAGCCCTGATTGCTGAACTGACTGGTTTAGCTCATGAACTAGCTCAAACTATAGAAACTAAACAAACTGCAGAAACAAATAAGTTGATGGCCTTATAATTGCAGCAGCTATAGAGACAGCCAAGGGAGAAATTCCCATTTCAGAAAAAGGGACCTAGAAATAGCAACAACTCCAGGACTAACATTTTCTTTTATTGCAAGAAACCTGGACATTTTAAAAAGTTTTTTTTTTTTTAATTAGAAAACAAATTCCATAATATACCAACAAATAAGACCTCCCCAAAACTAGAATAAAGGGATTCTGTGGAAACTACAAGGGTTTTTCCCATGGCAACACTAAATTCCTAAGGAGAAACTACTATCCAAATTAATGGAAAACCATGTAATTTTCTAATTAACACAGGAGTTGCCTTATCTTCTATGAACCCCAAAAGTCTACAAAAGCCCTTCCCCAGAGTACCAAAACCTCAAAAATAGTATGGATTACTAATCAAGAACATATTTTAGCTCACTCTCAACCTGTTTTAATTTTCTTAGCCTCCACTGAAGACATGCAACTATTTTTCCTTAGCTTAGATACAGTAGTGAATGTATTAGGAAGAAATCTGTTATCAAAATGGAATTGCCAACTTAAATTTTCTGAAACAGGGGATATAGTACTAGATCTACTTGACATTCAGTCAGCAAATGAGCTCCCCTATGGAAGTTACTTCAGATGAAGAGGTTCCTTGCTATTTGCAAGTGCTCAGTTTACCATCACTAGAAAATAAAGTCATTCTTCCCTTGCCTTGACAGGATGCCTTTCATTTATACCTGAGAACTTATGGGCCACCACTTCTACAGGTGTTGGCTGAATACTATCAGTGGAACCAATTAGAATCCAAATAGATACTTCCAAAACTTTACCCAAAATTTCACAATATCTTTTCAAAAGGGAAATTAAAGAAGGATTGACTCCTATAATTCAAGACTTTCTAGCTAAACTCCTAATTATTCCCTGCACTAGTCCATGCAGCACCTTAGTTTTCCCCATTAAGAAACTCAGCTATTGGGGTTGGAGATTAGTAGAGGACTTATGTGCCATCAACCGTATAGTGATTCCCAGATTCCTTGTAGTTCCCAATCCTCATTCACTTCTTTCTAATGTACCAACCGAGGCAACTCACTTTACAGTAGTCAATCTTTGCAGTGCTTTCTTTAGCATACCAGTGCACCTAGACAGTTAATATGTATTTGCTTTCACTTGGGAGGTCCAACAATATACTTAGACCATTGTGCCTGAGCATTTCACTGAATCCCCCACCTATTTTTCTCAAATCTTACATGCTGATTTGCAGCCCTTAGAATTTAATCAAGGGTCTACCTTATTATAATATGTGGAAAATTGATTGGTATGCTCTAATTCTCAACAGGTTTATGTTACAGATAGCATTTTGCAGTTATAACATTTAGCCCCTGGAAGGCACAAGGTCTCCAAAGAAAAATTACAGTTAGCCCAACCTTTTGTTAAATACTTGGGATATATAATCTCAGCAAAGGGGATCACTATAGATCCCAAGAAAAAAGAAACCATTTTAGCTTATCCTGTTCCCACCAGAAAGAAATGATTGAGAGGATTTTTAGGACTCTGTTGTTATTGCAGAAATTGGATGTCAACTTTTTCTTTACTGGCTCAACTTCTATACCATTATTTGAAAGGCTCAGACTTAACCCCTTTCAACTTTATGAGGATGGTCAAAAGGACATCATCCAACTACAAGAAGCATTAATTAATACTCCTGCTGTAGGATTTCCTAATTATAATTTAGACTTTTCACTTTTTGTCCATGAAACCTCTGGAAACACCTTAGGAGTCCTCACTCAAAAAAATGGAGGACAACAGAGACCCATTGGTTATCAGCATTAAGATAGGCCCCATCACTAAAGGTTATCCCCCTTGCCTTAGAGCAGTAGCTGCAATTGCTAGGCTGGTTGAGACTACAGCAGATATAGTTTGGGGAAGTTTTCTTGGTATTTACTTTCCTCATGTGGTGTCAGCGATTTTAAATTCAACATTAACATCTTTCAGCCAGCAGATTGACTTCTTATGAGGTTTTTCTTTTGGCTACTTCTAATATTAGGTTACATACTGCAACCTCTTTGAACTCAGCCACATTGTTACCTCCAGTGAACAATGATGGTTATTCACCCAATGATTGCTTAAATCTTACTGAACAGCTTTTGTTTCCCAGACAAGACTTACAAGAGACCCTACTTTCTAACCCTGACTTGATTTTATTTGTTGAGGGGTCCTATTTAAAGCATGAACCTACTAGCTCTTATTACCAGGGAGGATATGCTGTGACCATGTCCACTGAAGTCCTCGAGAGTGGCACTCTTCCTGAAGTCACTTCAGCTCAGCAAGGTGAACTGATCATGTTCATGAGGGCTTGTAAATTGGCTTCTGAACAGTCAGTAATTGTTCATACGGACTTGAAGTATGGATATGGAGTGATTCATGATTTTGGTATCCTATGGAAACAGAAGGGGTTCCTAACCTCTTCTGGGACCCAAATTAAAAATGGTCTCTTAGTGGCAGACCCTTTAGAAACCATTTTATTCCCCTCCAAGATCACTGTAGAACTGTAATTAAAATTCAGGCCCATCAGCCTAAAGGGGTTGCACAAACAGAAGAAATTAAAGGGAACAACCTAGCAGATAGAGGAGCTAACCAGTCTGCTTCCCAACTGCCCTCTAAAAACAAAACACTCACTCATGATCACGATAGTTTTATTCATAATCATGATGAAAAGGAGGGAATAAATGTTAGCATAAGAACTTTGTTGGCACCTTTAACGAGATGCCCACCAAAATTTGACTCAAAAGGAATTTCAAAATTCCTTTTTTAACACCAAAAATTATCCTTGAAAGAGGAAATTAGAGAATGGGAACAGGCAGGTGGTCTCCGAATTACTGGTTTATGGACCAGGCCTAATAACACACCTCTTTTACCCAAATGCTTGCATGACCCTATGGTACAAACGTATTTCAATGACAATATAGGAAGAAAGGCAGATGAATTGACCTGAGCTTTGGAAAACTATTGGTGGGGAGGTTTTTCCACCACTGTAGACCATGTACTTTTTTCATAGTTTTGAGGATTGTATTCCTGTTAGTTCTTCCCATAAACTTTTAACAGTTATGTATGGTCCCACACATTGGGACACTATTTTGAATGATGAACAACCTTTCAATATACTTAGAGAAAATACCTCTAGACCTGGAGGAGTTTCCCTAAAGGATTTATTTGAACATCAAAAGTCAGTCCCACATAATGAGATTGAGAAATGGAAAAAAAAAAAAAAAAGGCAGTTCCCAATGTTCCATCTCTGGGATATGGACAGTTCCCAACAGGAACTTAGTCCTCCTCAAATCATTAATGTCAGAAGTATTGCATAAGAACACCTATTTGGGAGGAGATAAGATGATAGAAATTAAAAAAAAATATTGACGGGGCACTTTTATGAAGCCAAGTGGCTTTCCAAGGTGCTGTTTGCTACCAATATAATTCAGGAAAACCTATAAAGTTCTACCTGGGAGATAGCCTCTGTCTTCAGGACCCATGTTATAATGGCAAATTAATTTCATCCAACCTCCTACCTCAAATGGTTACAAATATTTATTAGTAATGATTCATAGACTTTCTCACTTAGTAGAAGTTTTCCCCAGTCATCAGGCTACTGCTTTATTACAGGAATAATCAAACATTGTATGAAATGTATCTCAAGTGCTTTCACTGCTACCACAAATGCTATGACTATGAAAAGAATTATGTGTATAGACCAAACTGTTTTTTCATATAACACTGAATTCAAGACTTAAGCTGGCACCCTCAACCATCAAAGTAATTCCTCTAATGTGGCCATCCTCTCACCCTGTGATTATTAAGATTGTGTGTCAACTTGGCTGGGCCATGATTCTCAGTGGTTTGGCAGTTATGATGTATTTTAGCCGTCATATAATGATGTGATCATCTCCATGACGAGATTTGATGTAATGAGATCATTTCCATGATGGGATCTGCTGTGAGTAGCCAATCAATTGAAAGGGAGTTTCCTTGGAGGTGTGTCCTGCAACCAATATAAGTGTACTTTCTAGCAAGGCATGTGGGCTTTGGCTGACTCTGGATCCTTCAGCTGGCTCCTGTTTGTCTGACCTCTGGTTTTTGGGACTTGAGCTAGCAGCTTACCTGACAGTCTTGGGATTTGTCAGTCTTTGCAGCCTGTGAACCGGAGCCCTGCTGTATGGCTTGCTGATCTTGGATTTGCCAGCCACTGCAGCTATGTGAATCAGGAGAAGCCTCAGGCCTGAACCATGTTCCAGCATCTACAACTGCATGAGCCATTTCCTTAATATAAATCTATCTCTACATATGTTTATACACTTTACTGGTTTTGCTTCTCTAGAGAACACGGTCTAGGACATTTGGTACCAGAAGTGGTTCTAGAGAAACAAATATGTAATATAATATAAGTTTTCCAAATTGTTTTTCAAATCTGGTTAGTATTAAAGATACTGATGACTCTGCTTCCAGTAGTAAAGAGGACACCGCTAATCTATGGCATGAGGTTGCAATTCAAATATGCAAAATATCACCACCAATAGATCAGGTATTGCTGAAAGGTGAGGCTCTGGGTGATCACATGTTTGATACCTTTCTACAATTTTGTCATAATGAAAAGTATAAGGGAGCTGGTTGGTTGGTCCCACTTCCACTAGACAAAGTGGTGAAAGAAAGAGATGAGCTCAAGGATTCAGAGTCAAAGCTCAAGCTCCATATAAATGACCTTAAAGTTTCCACTCATGCTTTGATATTTATTGTAATATCTGATATTGCTGAAAAACAAACCCAGAGATTTATTGTAAGAGTGGCTGAATTACAATGCCAATTGTGACTTCAAGTGTCTGAAGTTAAAGTGAGGGCATAGATTGGGAAGAAAGGGGATCCTGAAACTTGGGATGGGGATGTATTGTTAGACAATCAAGAAGCTGGAGACACTGAACCCTTAAATTCCATCGAATCACTCCTGGAAACAGAACCAGCCGTCTCACTCCCATCTGAAGAGATTACTCCATCTTTGTCTGCTAAACCACCTTCTCCAGTAAATCTATTAGCCCCTCCACACCCATCTGATGAGATTAACGTAGCTGTGTCTAAAGAGCCTTCGCCTGAGTCATTGCCTTGGGCATTGCCTGAGGCAGATTCCTTACAAGACAATGCTGAACATTCTCATAACACATCTCCTACACTCATTTTTGCTTCTAGACCTATAATTAGACTTAACTCCCAGTGAGCCCCAAAAGGTGAAGTACAAAGTGTAAACTAGGAGAAGCTACTCTTCACTGGAAAAGAACTGCTTGACTTTTCTAATATTTACAAACAGAAACCTGGGGAATATGTGTGGGAATGGCTATTAAGGGTGTGGGATAATGGTGTAAGGAACATAAAGATGGATTAGTTTGAGTTTATTGACATGGGCCCACTAGGCACAGATTCTTCATTCAATGTTTCAGATCAAGAGGTTAGGAAATTATCTAATAGTTTATTTGGTTGTGTCACTGAAGCATGGATTATGTGGGGGCCTACACTAAATCAAGTTGAAGTACCGGACCTGCCTTGGTATACTTTAGAGAAAGGTACCCAAAGGCTTAGGGAAATTGGCATATTAGAGTGGATTTATCAGGTTTGATTTGCAGATCCACACATGGAGTGCCCAGAGGACACACCTTTTACAACAACAGTGAGGAACAAATTTGTGAAGGGAGCGCCAGCATCCTTGAAGACAGCTTTGATCGCAATTTTATGTAAGTCAGATTTGACAATGGGAACTGCCCTAGCTTAACTAAGACACCTGACTACAATGGGCCTGATTGGACTCCATGGTGGTAGGGACCAAGTGGCAGCACTCAATCGACAAAGACATGGTGGGCATGTTTACTGTAATGGACAGCGGAGTCAAAGCAGTAATCAGAATAGTCTGACTTGTATGGACTATGGCGTTGGCTACTTAGTCATAGTATCCCATAGTGTCCTTAGGAGTGAAATAGAGAGGAAATCTACTAAATATTTACTTGATCTATACAAGTGGAAAAATTCTAGGTCAAATAAACAGCAGTCTAACTTGAATCACCAGAGTAGACAGTCATGGCCTCTCAATCAATTCCCAGATTTGAGCAAGTTTAAAGAACCACAACCCATTGAATGAAGGGGAGGTCAGGTGCCCTTGAGGAAGGACCTCACTACACTGCCAAAAATTTATACTGTTAATATTTCTCCCAGCCCTCTCAAAGGGATTTTCTGAGAGTAACTGTTCATTGGGGGAAAGGAAATAATTAGATGTTTTGGGGATTAGTAGATACCGGCTCTGAACTGACACTAATTCCAGGAGACCTAAAATGTCACTGAGGTCCACCAGCCAGAGTAGGTGCATATGAAGGTCAGGTTATTAATGGAGTCTTGGTTCATGTCCATCTCACAGTAGGCCCAGTGGGTCCCCGAATCCATCCTGTAGTGATTTCCCCAGTTCCACAATGCATAATTGGAATAGATATACTCAGCAACTGGCAGAACCCCCACATTAGATCCCTAATAAATGGAATAAGGGCTATTATGGTAGAAAAAGCCAAGTGGAAGCCATTAGAACTGCCCCTACCTAGGAAGACAGTAAACCAAAAGCAATACTGCATTCCTGGAGGGACTGAAGAAATTACTGCCATTATCAAGGAGTTGAAGGATGCAGGAATGGTGATTCCAACCACATCCCCATTTAAGTTGCCTATTTGGCCTGTGCAAAAAACAGATGGATCTTGAAGAATGACCGTGGATTATTGAAAACTTAACCAGGTGGTAACTGCAATTGCAGCGGTTGTTCCAGATGTGGTTTCATTGCTCGAGCAAATTAATACATCTCCTGGTACCTGGTATGCAGCTATTGATCTGGTTAGTACCTTTTTCTCCATACCTATCTTGAAGGACCACCAGAAATAGTTTGTCTTCAGCTGGCAAGGCCAACAATACACCTTCACTTGCTTACCTCAGAACTGTATCAACTCTCAATCCCTATGTCCTAATTGAGTCCTCAGGGACTTTGATTGCCTTTCCCTTCCGTAAGACATCACACTGGTCCATTACATTGATGACGTTATGATAATTGGGCCTAGTAAGGAAGAAATGTCAATGACTCTGGACTTACTGGTAAAACTTTTGCATGCTAGAGGGTGGGAAATTCTGCAAAAATTCAGGCACTTTCCACTTCAGTGAAATTTCTAGGGGACCAGTGGTGTGGAGCATGTTGAGTTATTCTTTCTAAAGTGAAAGGTAATTTATTGCATTTGGCCCCTCCCACAACTAAATAGGAGGCACAATGTCTAGTGGGACTCTGAATTTTGGAGGCAACATATTCCTCATCTGGGTGTGCTATCCTGGCCTATTTATCAAATGACTAAAAAGCTGCTAGTTTTGAGTGGGGCCCAGACCAGGAGAAAGCTCTGCAACAGGTTCAGGCTGCCGTGCAAGCCACTTTGCCACTTGGACCATATGATACAGCTGATCCAATGGTGCTTGAAGTGTCAGTGGCAGATAGAGATGCTGTTTGGTGTCTTTGACAGGCACCTACCGGTGAATTAGAGTGCAGACCCTTAGGATTTTGCAGAAAATCCCTGCCATCTTCTAGAGATAACTACTCTCCTTTTGAGAAACAACTTTTGGTTTGTCACTGGGCCTTAGTAGAGAGTGAACACTTAACCATGGGCCACCAAGTCACCATGTGACCTGAACTGCCCATCATAGACTGGGTGTTGTCTGACTCACAGAGCCATAAAGTTGGATGTGCACAACAGCACTCCATCATTAAATGGAAGTGGCATATAGGAGATAGGTCCCAAGCAGGACTTGAAGGCACAAGTAAGTTGCATAAATAAGTGGACCAAATGCCCGTGGTCTCCACTCCTGTCACATTACCTTCCATCTCCCAGTCTGCACCTATGGCCCCATTGGGAGTTCCTTACGATCAGTTGACTGATGAAGTGATAACTTGTGCTTGGTTTCCTGATGGTTCTGCACGATACGTGGACAGCAGCATCACTACAGCCCATTTATGGGAAGTCCCTGAAGGACAGTGGTGTAGGGAAATCCTCCCAGTGGGCAGAACTTCGAGCAGTGCACATGGTTGTTCACTTTGCTTGGGAAGAGAAATGTCCAGATGTGCGATTACATACTAATTCATGTGCTATGGCCAATTTGGCTGGATGGTCAGGGACTTGGAAGGAACATGATTGGAAAACTGGAGACAAAGAGGTATGGGGAAGAGGTATGTGGATAGACCTCTCTGAATGGGAAAAAGAAGTGAAGATATTTGTGTCTCCTGTGAATGCTCACCAAAGGGTGACCTCAGCAGAGGAGGATTTTAACAATCAAGTGGATTGGATGATGTGTTTTGTGGAAACCAGTCATCTTCTTTCCATAGCCACTACCATCATTGCCCAATGGGCTCATGAACAAGTGACCACGGTGGCAGGGATGAAGGTTATGCACGGGCTCAGCAACGTGTAATTCCACACACCAAGGCTAACTTGGCTACAGCCACTGCTGAGTGCCCAATCTGCCAGCAGCAGGGACCAACCCCGAGTCTTCGATATGGCCCCAACCCTTGAGGTTATCAGCCAGCAACCTGGTGGCAGGTTGATTACATGGACAACTTCTGTCATGGAAAGAACAGCGTTTTGTTTTTACTGGAATGGACACTTACTCTGGATACAGATTTGCCCTCCCTGCATGCAATGTTTCTGCCAAAACTACCATCCTTGGACTTACAGGATGCCTTATCCACTGTCATGGTATCCAACACAGCATCACCTTGGATCAAGGGAATCACTTCACAGCAAATGAAGTGTGGCAATGGACCCATACTCATGGAATTCACTGGTCTTATCATGTTCCCCATCATCCTGAAGCAGTTGGCTTGGTAGAATGATGGAAAGGCCTTCTAAAGACACAATTATGGTACCAGATAGGTGGAAATACCTTGCAGGGTTGGAGCAGTGTTCTCCAGGAGGCTGTATATGATTTAAAGCAATGTCCAATATATGGTGCCGTTTCTCCCATACCCAGGATTCCTGGTTCCAGGAATCAAGGGGTGAAAATGGGAGAGGCACCACTCATTATTTCCCCTAATGACCCACTTGCAAGATTTTTGCTTACATCCCCACATCCTTATGCTCTTCAGGTCTAGAGGTCTTAGTTCCAAAGGGAGGAATGTTTCCCCCAGGAGACACATCACTGATTCCATTGAACTGGAAGTTAAGAATGCCACCTGGCCACTTTGAGCTCCTTATGCCTCTGGCTCAACAGGCAAAGAAAGCAGTTTCCATATTATCTGCTGTGATTGATCCTGATTTCTGAGAGGAAATCAGATTGATATTATATAATGGAGGTAAAGAAGAATATGTCTGGAATGCAGGAGATCCCTTAGGGTGTCTCTTAATACTACCATACCCTGTGAATAAAATCAATGGAGAACTACAGCTACCCAAATCCAACATGACTACTAATGGCCCAAACTCTTCAGGAATGAAGGTTTGGGTCACCCCACCAGGCAAAGAATCATGACCAGCTGAGGTGGTTGCTGAGGGCAAAGGGAATACGAAATAAGTGGTGGAAGAAGGTAATTTCACATACCAGTTATGACCACGTGACTAGATGCAGAAATGAGCATTGTAATTATTATGAATATTTCTGCCTTGTATATGTGCATCAAATATTTTTGTTTTATTCACTTATAAAATATAAGATGTAAACAGGGCTAGTGCATTTTTGGTTGTATGTGTGTTTGTTGTATCATGTTAGGCACAAGTATGATATTATAATTGTCTTTATTCAGAATTATGTATTGTTTTAGGAGATGTGTACAGATGCCAAGTTGACTAGGGGTGGACTGTGATGGTTAAGGTTGTGTGCTAACTTGGCTGGGCTATGATTCTCAGTGGTTTGGCAGTTATGATGTAGTTTGATGTAGTTATGATGTAGTATGATGATGTGATCACCTCCATGATGGGATCTGCTGTGAGTAGCCAATCAGTTGAAGGAGAGTTTCCTTTGGGGTGTGGCCTGTGTCCAATATAGGTGGACTTTCTGGTAAGGCATGTGGGCTTTTTCTCATACTGGATCTTGCAACTACCTCCTGTTCATCTGACCTCTGGTTCTTGGGACTTGCCTACTGATCTTGGAATTCGTTGGTCTTTTCAGCCTGTGAGCCAGAGCCCTGCTGTCTGACTTGCCAATCTTGGGTTTGCCAGCCCCTCAGGAGAAGCCTCTAGCCTGACCCACATTTCAGCATCTACAACTGTGTAAGCCATTTTCTTAATATAAATCTGTCTCTACATATATTTATACTCTTTACTGGTTTTGCTTCTTTAGAGAACCCAGCCTAAGACACACCTTAACTTCCATGAATGATCATTGAAGCAGAATGTCCAGCCATGGCATGGTGAAGAACGCAGATGTTGTCCAGCTACCCAAAGGTAGTGTCCAAAGTCTTAAAATCTCATGATATTGAGCAACCATCTGAGGACTAGCAGTCCATACAGAGGAAACTTTCTTGAAAAGTGTGATCAAAAAATTTCTATCAAAACTTTGATCAAGAGGAGGTGATGTGAAAGTTCTAAATATTGGGGTGCTTGATGGTGAGGACTGCTAGCCCAGACTTGGGATCGATAACATACTGTTTTTATTAACTTGTAACATTTATACAGACTTAATCTTGTAACTGAGGAAACGTTTTTATTTATGGTTAAGCTAAGAAAGAATGTTGTTAGCTAGTTCCCAAGGAGCCTTAAAACAAACAGCTTAACTGTAAGCCACCAATCCAGAATGGCCATATATCTCTGATAAACCAATCCTGGCAAAGCCCCCACTTCAAGATGTGCCACCTCCCATGTCCCTAATTGCTCACCCACCACTCAGAATATTGTATGTTTAGTTCCTGATTCAGCCCTATAACTATGCCTGTGTAATTGCTGCTCCCTGGAGCATTGGCTTTCACTTTGTGAGATCTAACATGTCCCCGGCTTGAGCTGCCTTTACTTTCAATAAATCCCTCTTGATTTTATCTTAAACAGAGTATGCACTGTTACACTAGCACCGGGTAAGATGGGGTGGGCCTGAAACAATGATGAAACTCTTAGAACACTGCCTGGCCCATAGTAAGTGCTATATAAGTGCTTGCTATTATTACATATATGACTTTATTTAATTTTCACAACCCCTTAAAAGTAGGTCATATTTATTAACCTCATTTTACAGGTAAGCTAATGAGGGTCAGAGAGGTTAAGGAAAGTGCCAAATTCATGCCTCTAACAAGGGAAGGATCTGGGACTCGACGCTTGGCCAGGCTGCTTCCAGAGCCCATGCTGTACCCACTGCACTAAACTGCCTCAGGGGAAAAGGTAGCAGATACTGGAGGTTGGCTCACTAACTAAATTCTCTCCTACTTTTCTGTTCTATAAAGTTGAAAAACTAAAGTCTTCAGGTTTTGTCTCCTAATCTCTGACCTTCTTCAGTTTATTCCCATAATCAGTTGGTTCAGGGGTTCCCCATTCTGTGTACACATTAGAAGCACCTGGAGAGTTATATGTGTATGTATGTACTTGTGTATGTATATGTATACACACAAGGCAGTCTGTGGGTTACAAATGTCCGACTTGCAGACAACTTGTACTTACCCTTTAATATTACATAAATTTGCCCTCACTTTGAAATGATTGAACCAACCCATAGTTGCAACAAATTCTTCATCACAATCACCTTCACTTGCTGCACATACAGCTTTTAAATCATTGAAAAGACTTCAAAACTTTTCTTGCACTAAAAACAGAACAAAACTAAACTCATTGCCGTCAAGTGGTGACCCCGCAGGGCAGGGTAGAACTGCCCCATAGGGTTTCCAAGGAGTTGCTGGTGGATTAGAACTGCAGGCCTTTTGGCTGGCAGCCAAACTCTTAACCACTGTACCACCAGGCTAAATAAGAACCATATGCACCTGTTCTGACTTACCTGCAAATTCAACTTAAGGACTTAAAGACATAGGAATAGATCTCACTCGTAACCTGGATACTGCCTATATGTATCTGTATATGTCTATATATGTGCCTATAAGTGTGTGTATATATATAAAGTGCACGATTCAATAAGTGCTGCTATTATGATTCAAGCTCCAAGTCCAGCGCTATCGCCACTATACCACAATATAATACACAGATGCATAAACCTGCCTGAACCCTACTGCCCAGAGATTTTCATTTAATTGCTGGCTTTGGATGTTGGCATAGACATATTTTTAAAGCTCCCCAGGTGATTTGAATACGCAGTTGGAATTTTTAATCACTGACCTAGACAATAAGTTAGAAGTATTCTGTTGTTAAGGGTTAATATATGGTTTGGATGCTTAATATTTTCACATTTAACAATTGAAAGTTTGATAACAACAGAGAGGGAGAGTCATATATCCACCTCCTGAAATTTTATACATTGGTTGGATGGTTTTGGTTGTTTATTCCTTCCTTTCAAACATTTATTTGTTCAGGTTTAGGAAAAGATTATATACGTTGCATTTTTTTTTCTTGAAACTAAGTTAATACTAAGTTCAAGAAGGCCTTAAATTTTTTTTAAAGCATTTTGTTTAGAGGGGATACAAACTGTTAGAAGTTTACTACATGAGCTTTGCTCGCTGGAATAATTTATATCTGGGTATGGAGCCTTGGTGGCACAGTGGTTAAGAGCTCGGCTGCTAACCAAAAGGTCAGCAGTTCGAATCCACCAGCTACTCCTTGGAAAGCCTATGGGCAGTTCTACTCTGTCCTATAGGGTCGCTATGAGTTACAATCTACTCAACAGCAACAAGCTTGTTTTTTGGTTTTGGTTTATGTTGCCAGGGGTAAGTAAGGTGAAGATATGGTAGTTGTTGTAACTGGTCATTTGGAGAGAGGGGAGGAAATTAGAGAGGTGTTTCTTATAAAGGTTAAAAAAAAAAAAGCAAGCTAAACCATTAAAAAATGAAAGACGAACTGAGAAGTATCTAAGCAGGGAAAATTAGTAACGAGAACATCTGTACTGTAAGAAATAAAAAACATTTTGCGAAAATAATCTTTCTGTTTCTGACTCATGGAAACAAAGAAAGATGGACAGGGCTATTGAAGAGACAAACCGAATTACTTTGGTAACTGTCTTAGGATGGGTTCTCTAAAGAAGCAAAATCAGCATATATATATATATATATATATATGTACAGAGAGAGATTTATATCAAGGAAATGGCTCACGTGGTTGTAGAGGCTGGCAAGTCCCAAGTCTGTGGGTCAAGTGTCAGTCTGGAGGCTTCTACTGACTCATGTAGCTGCAGGGGCTGATGAACCCAAGATCAGCAAGTCAAACAGCAGGCTGCTGGCTGAAGTCCCAAGAAAAAGAGTTCAAGTGATGATGAGCCAAATGCAGGATCCAGAGCAAAGCATAAGCGAGCAAGCTTTGCCAGAACATCCATATATATTGGATGTAGGCTATGCCCCAAGTAAACTCCCTTTCAACTGATTGGATGCTCATAGCAGATCTCATCATGGAGTAGATTACATCTGCCAAACTACTTCATAACTGCCAAACCACTGAGAATCATGACCCAGCCAATCTGACACACAATCTTAACCATTACACAGTTTTAGAAAGTTGTCTGTCTCAGAAAAAAAGCCAAGCTTTTAGTTGCAAACTGATAAAGACTACCAGAGCTTCGAAATTGGGTGAAGCCATTGAGAAATCCAGGGACTGACATGTGAGAGCAAGTGGTAGGAAGATGTAAGTGCTTCTCCCTTTTCAGGGAAAATAGCTACATTAATTAGGAATTGTAGCAGTTAAAAATTAGCTTCAAATTAAACAATAGATTTTTTAAATTATTACAGTATTTTCAGGTTAATAATGGTCATTTTATTTTATTTTTTTCAAATAAAGGATTGTATTCC
The DNA here is from genome assembly GCA_030035585.1 of Dugong dugon. Taxonomy (NCBI): domain Eukaryota; kingdom Metazoa; phylum Chordata; class Mammalia; order Sirenia; family Dugongidae; genus Dugong; species Dugong dugon. The sequence goes on along the minus strand of CM057476.1, from coordinate 39,720,859 downwards.
AGAGCTGAGGTAAAACATGCATTGCAGTTTAGATTGCATATTAATGAAACCAGTTTAGTCTATGTATCTTCAGAACTTTCCATGTTTTCTGGAAAATTTCTAGATAGTCATCTTGTTTTCTCAGAGCTGGCGCAGTGCTGGCATAAACTAGACATTAAAAAAAATTATAGAATTTAATTAAATTGTGATACAGTACTTCAAGTGGAGATTTTGTTTTTTCAATGGCGGAAAATAGCATCCGAACTTAGAAATTTCCAGCAAACGTGGAAAGTGACGACAATCACAAATGCCAAGAAAACAAGCAAACATCAGGTATAAATTATCTGTAGTGCTAAACTGTTTCACCAAGTGCACATATAAATAGACTCCTGTTTATCCAGCAGAGGGCACTTTAAGATTGCCTTAACACAATGGCTCTGAATTAGAAAAAGTCTGAAAAAACCATTTGCTTACTCTACAGGGGGAAGAACTTCATAGATTTATTTTCTCAGCTCTTCTCTGAAGTGGTGGTGGCAAAGGGTAATATGGATGTGGAAGAGCTCCACAGAAGACGGGATGGTGTGTTAGAAAGATTGCAGGTGGAAGAATCAGGAAACCAGGGTACAACCCCAACTCTGGCACTAACTAGCTACATGGCCAGGCGCATTAGCTCCTGGACCTGCTTCTCTCTCTGTTGCTGTTGTTGGTTGCCATTGAGTCGATTTTGACTCATGGTGACCCCATGTGTTGCAGAGTAAAACTTCTCCATAGGGTTTCTCAATGGCTGTAATTTTTACAGAAGCAGATTGCCAAGACTTTTCTTCTGAGGTACCGTAGAGTGAGTTTGAACTGCCAACCTTTAGGTTAGCAGTCCAGTGCAAACCATTTATGCCACCTAGGGACATTTCTTTCCCTGTAATAGGAATAAATTGTACTGATTGCTAATGCCCTCTGGTTCTGACAGTAGATATTTCTGTAACCAATATGTCACATCTCACCAGTTCAGGGTCAATATAAGGTCGTGCCTTTTAAAATATTTTATGTAATTCCGAGCCCCATTTCATTATGGCAAGCCTGTCTCTCTCTGTTCCCTTACTTACCTCCTTGCTTCTCTGGCCTGAGCTCCCTGTGTTGCAGCCCTCATGACTGGCTCAGCCACATCCTGTGCAATCACATACAGCCTTAGCCCAGCGCAGGCAGGCGTCCCAGCTGCTGTGCACAGAGTGAGCCCTCCCCAAGCCAGCTGATGGCACCAGAACAGGTGCCTCCCTCCCTCTTTGGTGGATTTGTTCTTTGCAGCCCCTGGAGTCCTTTCTTTTCAGTTGACCTTAGCCACTTGCCATCAAGATGACTCATGGTGACCCCCTGTATGTCAGAGTAGAACTGTGCTCCAGAGGGTTTTAAGTGGCTGATTTTCCAGAAGTAGATTGCCAGGCCTTTCTTTCAAGGTATCTCTGAGGGGACTCAAACTCCCATCCTTTCAGTTAACAGCCAAGCATGTTAATCGTTTGCCCCACCCAAGGACTCCTTAGTCAAGGCTATCTCAGTTGGTGTTCAGACAAGCTTCAATAACTTTGAATCTGTAGAGGAGTTGAGATTCTCCCCTTTCTTCTAGAAGTCTTTTTGATCCCAATGTAATTTGTGACCCCTCCCTACCAACCTTGGGGTGGCGCGGGGAAGGGCAGTCTTTGTCAACACCAAAATCCTAGTTCACCCTCCCCCCAAAAGATGACTGCTTGCTTGCCTTTCATCCACTTGATAGAAACGGCCTACTCAAGTGGTTTTTCTCAGGTGGACTTCTTGTCTCTTCTGCTAGAAATAGAAGCAGCTGGAAACTTTTAAAGAGAAACTTCTCCTGCTTAAAAAAAATCAAGTTCTGCCTCAATGAGCACCCTGAAACATTTTTCTGGTGGTTCTTTCTTCCTTGTCTTTCCGTATATAGAGATAGCAACACAGAGGTGGCTTTGCAGAATGGGATGGTTGGGATGGGAGGGCGGGAGAAAGAATACAAGTGATGACATTCCTTGTGTCCTTTTGTGTCCTGTAGTAAGCAGGTAATAGGGCCTCCTCCCAGTCCCAGTGCCAGCCCCCAGACAGTTTAGAAGCAACTTTCCCACTGTGGGCTGAGCTCTGGTACCTGGTGGCAGGGCCTCTTTGAAGCCTGGTTCAGGCAGGACCCTGCCAAAAGTGCTGCTGAGGAGATAAGTGGGAATTGAAGTCCAGCTGCTTCGCTTGTGCTAGATTGCACATCAAATTAACTCTTGGGGGGCAGGGGGCAGATTGCTTTGGCTTCGGACAATGCGCTCCTGTTATTTCTGGGTCCTGCTCTAAGAGTTAGCCAGGATATTATAAAAGAAGGGGAGGTGGGGACAGGAAGGGAAGGCTATTTCATGTTCTCAGATTCGGTGCCACTTCTCTACTTAAAAAAGGAACTCCTCCCCTATTTGCTTTTTCTCGTGCCTTCTTTCTTTCTTGGATTCTCCATACTTTTCCTCTCTTCCTTCCTCCCCATCTTCTGAGTTCTACCCTGTGGTGCTTCTGACATGAGCTTCATTCTACAAGTGTCAAAGGGAGCAGAGCCCAGAGCAAATTGGCTGTGCATTTTATCAAAAGACTAAAGTCTGGGCAACTGACTTATGCCAAAGGGCCCCCTGCCTCTCTGGTCACACAGAGATTGGAAGCAGGACATCTGGCATGGGACATGCCCATGCAACCTCTCTGAAAAAGCTAACATCCATTCTCTTAGTCCCTTCTGGCTCAGTCAGTATGCTCTGGCAGCAAGGTGAAATCCAGGACAGAGTCTCTGAAGACAAAGCTGAGATCTCCCACTGGTTTTACTTCACATTTCTTCAGCAAATAGGTTTGTGTAGGTATCCCCAATATGTTTATATATTATGTGGTGTATTATTGTGCCAGCACATTATGCACATTTTAAAGCATATTAAAAATAGAAAGGAAGAGATTAACCATGTTAACAGAAGTTATCCTCTTCTCACAACCTACTGCATCATCTATGTACTCCATGTACATATCCCACACTTTGGAGTCTGCTGGCCAAGTTGTCCTTAGGGCTACAAGGTGATAGGGCTTTGCAGGTCTGCTCTGGGTGAGGTAGAGGAGAAAGAGTAGTCATTAGTATCCCGTTTAAGCATAGGTATTCCAGTTTTTCTCTCTTGGGCACATGCTGAGCCTGCACTTCCCAACCCCTTGGAGGTTAAGTTTGACCATGTGACTTATTTTGGTCAATGAAATATTAGCAGAAGCAACAAGAGACAATTTAAGAGCCAGTGGGGATGGAGAAGAGGATAAAGAGGAAGAGCATATACAGCCATTATTTTTCAGTGGTGGCAGTAGGCCGAAGTGCCAACAGAAGAGCTCTTGAGAATCACCTGGTTGGGTGCTGCTGGGAGCCAAAAAGGGCTCCTGCTGAGCTTGCTGAAATTTAGGGCAGTTTCTGGATGAGCTCCATGAATCACCTCTTCTAGCAGCCACTTCACTGACTCCCCCTCCTCCAACCCTTTGACTAGTTATGTAAGCCTCTAATTCTGTTTAAGGAGCCCTGGTGGTGCAACGGTTAAGGGTTTGGCTGCTGACTGAAAGTCTGGTGATTCGAACTTACCCAGCAGCCCCTCCCTACCTGACAATCTGCTGCCATAAAGATTATAACCAAGAAAACTCTATGGGGCAATTATACTCTGTCATATGGGGTCACTATGAGTTGGAATCGACTCAAGGGCACCTAACTACAACAAGAATTCCTTGTATTAGGACTTTCCCTTCTTGGAATACCGAGAGTAGCTTCTGCTTTCCTGACCTGTATAGATGGGACAGAGTGGAGAAGCATTTACCCTACTCCCAGTTCCATGCTACCTAGAAGGTGCTACCTCTTCCAGTGAGGGTCAGAGCACTGTGAATGGGAAGCTTTTAGGTGTGTTCACAAGAGCTCTCCCTTCAGTGCCTGAACCAGGCCCACCTGGGGAGGACAGAGTACCGGGGTGAGACATAGAGTCTGGCTTGGAATTCTAACTCAGATTGTCCTTGTGCTCTGATTGTTCTTTGGCAAGTCTCCCTTTCTTAGTGCTTCAGTCTTTCTAACCTGGAGAATGGGGTAAGAAAAAGAGTAACCTGAGGACTTTCTGTGTAATAAAATAATTTAAGAAATACACGCTGGTCCTGCAAAGCTGACCTTAGTCTTCCTGGCTTGTTTCCCAAGGAATGCCTACACTTTCCTTGTACCCATCCCCACTGGTAGAGGACGTGTTCACAAGCAAACTTCTCTTCTCTTAGTGAGTGGTGGGTGACTACTCTCCAGAGCCCTCAAACACTTTTGAGGTTTCTCTTCCTGTATCAATTTCCTTTGGAGATCTCCTAACTGTCTCCATCCCTGTTTGCTATGAGCCTGTGAACAGGGTGTTTAAAAATAGCCAACTCTGAAACCTTAAATCTGCCTAAGCAGTTCCCATCAGATAGGCTCCATGGTTATGATAGGCCTATTTGCTCTGGCAGGGCCAGCTTCAGCTCACACTATCATCTTTCTCCTGTAGCCTGCCCACCACAAGCTTCCTCCCCAAGCCATCAAGACTTCAGGGCTTTGACATGGAAAATTAGGAAGGGGAAAATGCTTCTGTTCTTGCTGAAAAGCCACAAGAGGTTGCATATAAAGATAGTTCAAAATCCCCTTTCCAAATAAGATAGATTCTCCAGTGGCAGCAATTCAGGAGGCTATCAAAGCCACAGTTTGAACTAAAGTCACAAGCCAGGTCAGACACACACTTAGCTAGGTACACTGACAGCTAATACAGCAGACTGTGTCTCTAAATGGAGAAGCTGCACCATCTCCAAGATGTCAATTTCACTCGTCCTGTTGTCTGATCTTCACCTTCTGTTCAGACTTACTCCAGAACTCTCGCTCTAACACTTCTCAGATCTCTCTGACACCTCCAAACCATCAGTCCTACCACTTATCATTATCTTCCAGCCCTCTCCCTCATGTCCTCTCTTTCCTCCATACCCAGCTTGGATTCCTTAGTTCAACCCTATGATTGCTCCTTTGCAAAACACCTTTAACTTTTGCCTTTCCTTTCTTCCATCATATTTGCCTGGCAAATCCCCTGTCCCCTTATCTGCTTGGTCTGTGTCTACACTGGAACAGCTAAACATTGCTGGGAAAAAAGGCACTCAACCACCCGCACTAGATTCGTCTCACATTTATGACCACAAGCCTCCAATGGGCAGCCAACACTGCCAGATGATTCTACTACACTTTCTTAATAATTAATTTGCCCATTCTCAGAGATAATTATTTCAAAACTTCTTTCTCATGGAACCTCCAACACTACACCCCTCTTCAACTCACTCTCATATTTCATAGAGAAAATAGAAATACCCCAGTGGGACTCACCTCCTTTTCCCACCACTGATTTCACTAGCCCCCACATCTTCAGCCACACACCCTGCCTTCCCTCTTGCTACAAGGGAAGAAGTGATCTTGCTCCTTTCCCAGCCCAATGGCAAAATATCTATCCTTTTCTTACTTGATTTCTTACACTCTGGTTCCTGTTCCTTCTCACCTCCTTAAGAACTTCACTGATATAATTGCCCTCTTCCCTTTTACACATCATCAACTGCTTTCTCTCTACACACTTATTTCCGATGGTATAGCTTAGATGACAACACCTTTATTATACATTGTTAAATAAAACAAAGAAAAAAACTTTCCCTTGACTTTATGTCCTCATCCAGCTTCTAACCCTGTTACTCTGCTCCCTTTACAGCAAATCTCCTTGAAAGAGTTGTCTCTATTTGCTGTGTCCACTTCTTAACCTCCCATTTTTCTCTTCAGGCCACACAATTGGGCTTTTGTCCCTACCACTGCATTGAAATAGTTCTTACCACAGTCACCAAATGGCCTCCATCTTGCTGAAACCAATGTCAAATTCTCTATCCTTTTCTTACTTGATTTCTCAGCAGACTTTGATATTAATAACTCCCTTTTTCTTTTTTTCTTAAATTTTATTGTGTTTTAGGTGAAAGTTTACAGTACAAATCAGTTCATTAAAAAATTTATATAAAAATTGTTTTGTGACATTGCTTGCAATCCCTGCAATGTGGTAGCACTCTCCCCCTTTCTTTTTCCACCCTGGATTCTCCGTGTCCATTTGTTCTAGTTTTCCTGTTCCTTTCTGCCTTCTTGTCTTTGTTTTTGGGCAGGTGTTGCCCATTTGGTCTCATATACTTGACTGAACTAAGAAGCACTTTCCTCACATATGTTACTGTTTGTTTTATAGGCCTGTCTAACCTTTGGCTGAAAGGTGGACTTCGGGAGTGGCTTCACTTCTGAGTTACAGGGTGTCTGGGGGCCATAGTCTTGGGGATTCTGCCAGTCTTTGTCAGACTAGTAAGTCTAGTCTTTTTTTGTGAATTTGAATTTTGTTCTACATTTTTCTCCTGCCCTGTCTGGGACCCTCTATTTTTTGTCTGTTTGTTTTGTTTTGTTTTATACTTTAGATGAACGTTTACAGAGAAAATTAGTTTCTCATTAAGCAATTAATACACGTATTGTTTTGTGACATTGGTTGCCAAACCTGCAATGTGTCAACACTCTCCCCTTCTCAACCTTGGGTTCCCCATTTCCATTCATCCAGCTTTCCTGTCCCCCACTGAATTCTCATCCTTGCCCCTGGGCTGGGGTGCCCATTTAGTCTAGTATACATGGTTGAGCTATGTGTATTATTGTTTGTTTTATGGGCCTACGTAATCTTTGGCTGAATGGTGAACCTCAGGAGTGACTTCAGTACTTAGTTAAAAGGGTGTATGGGGGCCATATACTCAGGGTTTCTCCATTCTCTGTCAGACCAGTAAGTCTGGTCTATTTTTGTGAGTTAGAATTTTGTTTTACATTTTTCTCCAGCTCTGTCTGAGACTCTCTATTGTGATCCCTGTCAGAGATGTCAGTGGTGGTAGCTGGGCATCATCTAGTTCTTCTGGGTTCAGGCTGGTGGAGGCTGTGGTTCATACAGTCCATTAGTCCTTTGGACTAATATTTTCCTTGTGTCTATGGTTTTCTTCATTCTCCTTTGCTCCAAACATGATGGGACAAATAGAGGTATCTTAGATGGCTGCTCACAAGCTTTTAAGACTGCAGATGCTACTCACCAACGTTTGATGTAGAACATTTTCTTGATGAACTACGTTATGCCAGTTGACCTAGATGTTGTCTGAGACTGTAGTCCCCAGCCCTTAGCCCCAGTAATTCGGTCCCTCAAAGTGATTGGATATGTCTAGGAAGCTTCTATGACTTTGTCTTGGTCAAGATGTGCTGCCTTCCCTTATACTGTGTGTTGTCTTTCCCTCACCAAAATTAACTTGTCTACTATCTCGTTGGAGCCCAGGTGACTCTAACCAAATGGTCAGCACTTTTAATCCACCAGCTGCTCCTTGGAAACCCTATGGGGAGGTTCTACTCTGTCCTATAGGGTCACTATGAGTCAGAATGGACTCGATGGCAACGAGTTTTGTTTTTTTTCTTCTTACTGTCTAGTTAGTGATTTTCTCTCCCCACCCCTGCCTTCCCTCATAACCATCAAAGATTATTTTTTTCTGCGTGTAAACATTTTCTTGGATTTTTATAATAGTGGTCTCATAATATTTGTGCTTTTGTGACTGATTTATTTCACTTAGCATAATGTCCTCCAGATTCATCCATGTTGTGAGATGTTTTATGGATTCATCATTGTTGTTTATTGTTGCATAGTCTTCCATTTTGTGTATGTATCATAATTTGTTTATCCAGTCATCTGTTGATGGGCACTTAGGTTTTTTCCATCTTTTTGCTATTGTGAATAATGTGTGCGTATGTCTATTTGTGTGATTGTTCTTATTTCTCTAGGATATATTCCTAGGAGTGGGATTATTGGATTGTACAGTATTTCTATTTCTAGCTTTTTAAGGAGGTGTCATATCATTTTCCATAGTGTTTGTACCATTTTACAATCCCACCAGCAGTGCATAAGAGTTCCAATCTCCCTGCAACCTCTCCAACATTTGTTATTTTCTTTTTTTTTTTTTTTTGATTTGTGCCAGTAATGTTGGTGTGATATGGTATCTCATGATAGTTTTGATTTGCATTTCTCTAACGGGTAGTGATTGGGAGCATTTCCTCACATGTCTGTTAGCCTCCTGAATTCCTTCTTTGGTGACGTGTCTGCTCATATTCTTTGCCTAATTTTTAATTGGATTATTTGTCTGTTATCAAGGTGTTGAAGTATTCTATGGGTTTTAGAGATTAGACCTTTGTTGGATATGTCATAGCCAAAAAATTTTCCCCAGTCTGTAGGTTCTCGTTTTACTCTTTAGGTGAAGTTTTTTGATGAGCATAAGTGTTTGATTTTTAGGAGATCCCAGTTATCTACTTTATCTTCTGGTGTTTGTGCATTGTTAGCTATGGTTCATATTGTATTTATGCCATCTGTTATGGCTCTTAGCATTTTCTCTACTTCTAATTCCATGATCTTTATTGTTTTAGGTTTCATACTTAGGTCTGTGATCCATTTTGAGTTAGTTTTTGTGTATGGTATGAGGTATGGGTTCTGTTTCATTTTTTTATGGATTGAGATCCAGTTTTGCCAGCACCATTTTTAAAAAGGCTGTCTTTCTCCCATTTAATGGACTTTGGTCCTTTGTCAAAGATCAGCTGACCATAGGTGGATGGATTTACCTCTGGGTTCTTGATTCTGTTCCATTGGTCTATGTGTCTGTCATTGTACCAGTACCAGGCTGTTTTGACTACCGTGACTGAATAGTAGGTTCTGAGGTCAGGTAGTGTGAGGCCTCCTACTTTGTTCTTTTTCTTCAATAATGCTTTACTTATCCAGGGCCACTTTCCTTTCCATATAAAGTCGGTGATTAGTTTTTCCATCTTGTTAAAGAATGCTGTTAATATTTAGATCAGGATGGCATTATACCTGTAGATTGCTTTGGGTAGGATTGACAGTTTTCACAATGTTGAGCTTCATACCCATTAGCATGGAATGTTTTTCCATTTATGTAGACCTCTTTTGGTTTCTTGTAGTAGTGTTTTGTAGTTTTCTTTGTATAGGTCTTTACATTCCCAATTAGATTTACACCTAAGTATTTTATCTTTTTAGGTGCTGTTATAAATGGTATTGTTTTCCTGATTTCCTTTTCAAAGTTCTCTTTGTTGGTGTATTGGAGTCCAACTGGTTTATGTATATTGATCTTATATCATGCTACTCTCTGAATCTTTCTATTAGTTCCAGTAGTTCCTTCTTTCTTGAAACATTTTCTTCTTTAAGGTTTTCTAATGCCCCGTTTTTCTGGTCTTCCTTCTACCTTACTAGCTGTTCCTTTTATGTGTCCTCTGACAGTTCCTCTTTTTCAGACCTCTGAATCTTGGAGTCCCTGGGATGCTGTACTTACCCCTCTCCTCTTCTGTATCCATACTCCCTTCCTAGATGAGTTTATTCAGTTATAATTCTTTATTTTCCAAACACTGATGACTCCCAGATTTATGTCTCCAACTTTGGCCTTTCTGCTGAATTCCAGGCCCTTTTATGAAACTGCCTACTCTCCACTTGGTGTCTATTTGACATTTAAATATAACATGGCTGAAACAGACCTATTGATGCTGCCTTTCCACCCTCAACAATGCTTCCCTTAAACTTTCTCCATCTCAGTAAATGGCACCACTCTCCTTCTAGCTGCTGGCCAAAAGGGCCACCATCCATTTCTCTATTTCCTTCACATTCTACATCCAAGTTATCAGTAAGTCCTATAGGCTTTATCTTCAAAGTATATCTCAAAGTATGCCCCCAAGTATATCCCAAATCAGATCATTTCTCCTCTCCTCCGTAGCTACTACCCCAGTCCAAGATACTGCCATGTGTACTACAACCATCTCCTAACTGGTTTTCCTTCCTCCACTTGTGCCCCACCTCCCTTAATTTCTACACAGCAGTAAGAAGATCTTGCTAAAGGTTAAATCAGATCATGTATCGCTCCCCAGCTCAAAAACCTCAAATAACTTCCTGCACAACCCAAATAAAATCAAAACTCCTCACTCTGACTTACCAGGCTGGCATGGTCTGGCCCTGCCAATCTCTCTGGCTTCACCTCCCACCACCTCTCCATTCCAGCTGCACTGGCCTCCTTGCTGTCCCTTTACAGGCCAAACTCCATCCTGCCTCAGAACCTTGGTACTTGTTTTTCTGTCTGGAACACTCTTTTTCCTCATCTTTGCATTGTTGTGGTTTCCGTTGAAATATCATCTTCTCTGAGAAGCAGCCCCCCGCCACCCCCCCCCCCCCGCAATTACGCTGTAGTCACTTTTCATCTTCTCTATGGAACTTAAAATTATTTGTTTGGAGGCCAAATTAGGGTAGTTTCCCTTCTGGACTGAGAAGGTGTATATGTAGTCCTATCTGCGTGAGTGCAAGGGCCAAATGGCCTCCTGAGTGCCCTTTGAAACAGATGGTCAATGGTGGGTGGTGGAGACCACTGCTGGAGTGCCTGCACTGCCTATCACTTCACAGCCCACATTCTAAATGGCCAGTTTATACTGTGTGCTCTTTGCGAGGAGTAGATCATAGTCACACAGTCTCTTGGTTTGTTGTTGTTAGTTGCCACCTAGTTGGTTCCGACTTATGGTGGCCTTATGTATAACAGAACAAATGTTGCCTGGTCCTGTGCCATCCTCACGACAGGTGGTATGTTTGGGCGCATTGTTGGGGCTATTGTGTTAATCCATCTCATTCAGGGTTTCACTTGTTTTTGCTGACCCTCTACTTTACCAAACATGATGTCCTTTTCTCTTGGTTTAGGCAGGTGATATAATCCCCAACGGACTACTAGAGAGCTTCCTTTCACTTACTCCTTCTATAAAATGGAATACTAACAGTTGCATTAATCTTTTCCTCTTTTGAACACACTGATAAGATCAACTAAAAACAATGCTTCTCCTTGCCCACTTTGTCCCTTTTAGGTGTTTCTTAAAGTGTCTGACCTGCAGCAGGGTCACCTGGGGTGTTCATTAAAAGTAGGTTCCCAGGCCCCACTCCAGACCAATAGAACCAAAATCCCTGGGGTGAGGTCTAGTGATTTTCCTGGGAATACGCATTTGCAGCAAGCATCCTAGGTGAGTCTCACACACACTTCATTTTGAGGACCAGTGCTTTAAGAGAATAAAACCCTTTAAGGCACCAATTGTCTTCAGAGTATAGTAATATTATCTATCACATTTGGAAAGGACTACTAGAGGAAAAAATAGATTTGGTTTGGCTCTGATGTAGGCCAAAATCAGAAATAATGGTTTAGTCTCTCACCACCACATTTTGAGCTCACTTAGCTCACTCTGTGAAGCTCCTAAATGGCAACAATCACCAAGCAGCCCTCCTTACGGGAAGGCACAAAAAAGGAAGAAGTGTGATTTTGGTGAATATTTTCCTCTCTCCCATGCCTCCGTTCAAATGTTGATTGATCAAGTAATTTATTCTTCCTCTCTTCCTTCCTTATTTCCTTCCTCCCTCCCTCCCTTTCCTCCTCTCTTTATTAAGTGCTTGTGCCTACTACGTGTGCTATAACAGAGACAAACTAAAATAATGCAAATTTTTCTTCTTTATATGAATATCTTCTTTTGAAACATTTTTATTGCACTTTTTCTAACAGTAATATAGAAAAAAATCATAAAAATAAAATTATAAATTGTCCATCAATTATGTAATAGCACTTGGTATTGCTAGACAATATAGGAAGCAGGCCTTAGGCTAGGCGAGACCATTGTCAAACCTGCCAAGGCTCTAGGCCTTTGTGATTGCTACTGAACTCATAAAGGCATCAGACATCACCACACACGGCAGTACCAATAGAGACTTCATGGTGTACACCCAGGTGGTACTTGGGGATGGCAGAGAGATGGATAGATAATGAGTACAGCTACAAACAGTATTGTATACACATTGTAAGCCAGAAAATTGCCTAGGGAAATTGACAGAGAAGGTTAGGCCAGCATTGCTGAGACCCATAGACATCTATTGGCCCACACAAAGCAGTGACTTCTTGAAACTGAATTAACTTGGTTAGTTGTTTGTGTTCCCTGTGGAAGGTAAGGGTACTAACAGGCGCTGGACTGTGAGTAAGAAAACTTAAGCCTGTCTTTCCCCCTCCTTTTCTCTTCTCTAACCCCCTTATATTTCCCCTCCTTATCCCAAATAAAATTCACTTGGGCTGGACTAAGTAAAATAGCTGAGATATCTAACCTATCCAAATAATTGTGTCTTGATATTAATTTCCTCTCTAAAAACAAAGAAAGAAAGAAAACATTAGGCTAACTGAGCAAGTAAATTGCTCATCTTTAGTTGAATCCATGTTTTTTTCAGTTACTATAATGACTGATTTCTAAAATTAAAAGATTGGTTCAAATTTTAGAATATGATTTACTGTGTGGGTTCAAGTATATTAATGTGTGTGTTCTCTTCAGTGAAAATGGGTAAGTGCATGTAGGCCGGGGTGGATACCCCACTACCTCAACGGCACATTCTTAAATTCTGGCAGGAGTGCAACTTTCAGACTTGGCAGTGCTTGTACATAACCCCTAAGGAGAGACTTTGCTCAGTGCAAAGAACTCTCCCTCCCTTTCTGCATGAGGGAGAAAAGCCCTGGAGGGGGCCTGGCTCTCCAGTGAGTTCCTCTTTATGGAGTCCTCTGGGCCTCAGACTTTCCTCATTGCTCAGGTTAGGGCTGGAAAACAAATTTTGGCTACGTTGTTTGACCTTCTTTGAAGGAAGCATAAACCCTCTTAGAAATAACATGGAAGTGACCAAGTTCTTTTCTAACTAGGGACTATTCATTTGCATCCTCCTACTCCCAGCCCACAAAAGAAAAGTAAACTTTCCTTTATGTGTGTGTGTATGCATGCACAAGATCGTACAGGAAGGCTAAACATGAAGGCAGAGCAGCTGGACTATGGGATAGTGATGCATGTCCTGTAGGTCTACTACATGTCCTGTGGGTCCACTGTCCAGGCATTGCTCTTAGCTTGAACTGAATATTCTGAATTCCAAAGTAGGGGAGTGGGTGGGAGCTGAGTGAGGTGGAGAGTAGGGAGTTTGGCAGTTTGAGGATTTGGCAAAGCGTTAGGGCCATCTTCAGGGTTCAAGTTCAGTGATATATGGTCTGTCTAGGCATGATTATTAATGATTAAACACATCAATATTCTATAGCTGCTAAACAGCTGTGTAACCTAAGGGAAGTCATTTTCTTTCTCTGGGTTTTAGTTTACTCCTTTATGAATGAGAGGGCAAGACTAGATGACATCAAAGGTCAGAATGACATCAAAGGTCAAAACTCCCCTGATTTTATGATTATACTAGGTTGGTAGAGGATCCTCCTGCCATGTGGTGTTACATCAGCTTAATTTTCCTAATCTGTTGAGGTTTCAGCTTCCAATTTGTTGTTAGGGAGACTCTTAAAATCAAATCCTAAATCTCTATATTTGACCTGCCCAACTGGTTTCCCCCGTTTGGGAAAAAATCAGTTGGTTACAAATTAGCAACAGATTAATAACAGTCTGGTTCAAATAAAGTCAGTTGTTAGGCACAGAATCTCAGAGGAGGCTCAAGACAAGCTGTGAGCTCCCTTGATTGTATTTCTAGGAAGGCAATAAGGTTATGTAGGTGACACCATCTCTCAACAGGAGAATTATGGGAAATCCATTTACAGTTCTGCCTTCTTCAGTCACCAAGAGTCTCCTAGGCACTCCTTGGGGTTGTGGAGTGGCAGCAAAGGGGCTCTTTGGAGATTCTGACTGGTATATGTGCCCAGGGGAGGCAAATAGGGGTCTATGCTTGTTTTGCCCAAATTACACTCATGTGTGGCCATCACACATACTGACATACTTGGAAACATTTGGCATGGCTTTGTAGTGCCAAAGTCAAAGGCTGACAGCTGCCTGGATCATGTGCTCTCCAGGGGAACTGGATGCTGGGCCACGAAGCCTGCATCCCCAAGCTTCACAGTGCTATTCCTTTTGGTTTTCCGTCCCTAGTGAGTCCCTTTCAGGGTTGCTGAGTTATCTATTTAGGGTGAATTTGAGCAAGTACTTAGAGGACAGCAACATGGCAACGGGCACATCTAACATACCTAATCACCTTACCTCCTGGGGTCTCAGTGCCACTGGGGGAGCCTTCTTCAAGAATAACAGCCTATGGGGTACCCTCCCTTTGGGGTCCCAGTTCATAGCACCAGTGATTCCGAGAACAGGACTGTGGGTCTCTGAGGGCAGGACTGTGATGGATCATGCTGGGAACCCAGTTCTCATTTCCCATCTGGTTGGAGTGATCCTTCTGCAGAATTTTTGGGTATTAAATGAAGAGCCAGTCATAGGAATGCTAGGGTTCCCCAGATGGAGCCCCTGAGAGAGCATCTTCCAACACGTCCTGGGGGAGTCCATGATTCACCAGTCGCAGGGAAATGCTGCAGGTCTGGTCTTCTGGTGCCCTGCCTCTGGGGAGATCCACTCAGGGTAACTGTACCTCAACTTCCTTGCCAAGTAATCCCCCCATCTCTAAACTCCTGCTCTGGCTCTTTTGCTCCCTTTTAGGGCTTCTCAGCAAAGAGAGAATCTTCGGGAGTTGATGTTCATCTTGGTGACGCCAATGAGCTTGAGTGGAGTGGAGAGACTGAAGGGGGAGGCAAGAGGGGAGTCGCAGAAGAGGTCAGACAGCTCGTCCCGCCCCTCCAGCTCATAGGTGGCGTCATTGAGCATTCTCCTGTGAAGGTGGCAGGTCTGCTCGATCTTCAGCTTATTGATGTCACTGCGCAGGCACATGAGCTGTCTGGCCAATTGCTGGTCTTGCAACCGCATTGCTGTCTGGAAAGGAGAAAGGGAAGGTATCAGCAAATAGTGGGGTGAGGGGTCTGACAAGTACAGACCCATTAATAGGAGATTTAATTTATGTCTTGGATCATTAGGCAGTCTACCCTGGAAATATCAGCATACAACAAACAAACAAACCTGTTGCCGTCAAGTCAATTTCGATTCATAGCGACCCTATAGGACAGAGTAGAACTGCTCCATGGGGTTTTCAAGGAATGGCTGGTGGATTCCAACTGCTGACTTTTTGGTTAGCAACCATGCTGTTAACCACTGCGCCACCAGGTCTCCGATATTCCTAGCATAGGGAGGTGAAAAGACACAGATAGCAATGTGACAAATGAGAGTATGCTTGCAAAGCAATAGTTTGTGCTAAATGAGATACTATGCCTAACCAGTTGCCATCGAGTTGATTCAGAGTCATGGCGACCCCAAGTGTGTCAGAATCGAACTGTGCTCCATAGGATTTTCAGTGGCTGAAATTTTTCGGAAGTAGATTGCCAGTCCTTTCTTCTGAGGTACCTCTGGGTGGACTCAAACCTCCAGTCTTTCTGTTAGCGGTTAGCAGCCTACCGTGTTAACTGTTTGCACCACCCAGGGACTTCAAACTATGCTTCATATAACAGAAGAGCCGTCAGTCCTGAC
Organism: Dugong dugon; assembly: GCA_030035585.1. Lineage (NCBI taxonomy): Eukaryota > Metazoa > Chordata > Mammalia > Sirenia > Dugongidae > Dugong > Dugong dugon. The sequence continues at coordinate 39,705,348 of CM057476.1, read as the reverse complement.
TTAGAGATACTTTCAGTTCAGTCTCATTGTTAGAGATATATACAGATGGAGTAAAAGTCCAAAGAAATGCATGGGAATGATAAATACCAAATTCAGTAGCACAGTTACCTCTAGGTGGATAGGAGGGAATATGATTGGGGAAGGTATACAGCAGCTTCAACAGTATTGGTAATGTTTTATAGCTTATGCTTGTTGTGGGTGTGCTGTTATTATTCTTCAATTATTTTAGAATGTTTAAATATTTCTGAAATATTTCTTAATAAAGAGTCAAACATAGAAATATGCTAATGTTTATTGAATGTTTTTCTATGAACCATGAAGTGTTCTAAGCCATTCATGTATATTAACATATAACAGTTCATCTTTCTTACAACTCTGTGAGGTAATATTGCCATCATCTGCATTTTATAGATGAAGATGCTGAGACACAGCAAAGTAAGTAACTTGTACCAAGTCTGAACTGGGATTATGAACCCAGACAGTCAGACTCCAGCACCCAAACCACTGACAACTATGTTCTTCTGCCTCTTAAGGTATAGTTAGATTGTGGGTGTTGGAGCTAGTTGTCTTCTTGATGATCTATCAGAAGGTTCATGATATTTTTGGTGCCCTCATGTTTCCTACCTGAGGAAGGGATACAAGAATAACTCCTCACCTGGCCTAACACTCACAGTTCCCAGAATTCATTTACATGTTTAACCTTGTTGGAAATTCACAACAACCCCAGAGTTACTGGCAGGGTAGTTTGTTTGAATATTTTAAGAGTCAGGAAACTGGAGCTCAGAGAGCTTCAGTGAGTTGCTCAGTTTCACAGTTGTGATGTGGCAGGGATGGGATTAGAGCTCACAGGAACTCTCTAGGCTCCTAGTGCCTTCATCACTAAAACATGTCACCAGCTGCTCCTACTTGACACAAGATCCTATTCCTTCTCACTGCCTACTCTGCCACACCTGCAAGTGGTTATTGTTTGAATATTTTTATGTACTCATGCTCAGCTATGTCCTTCACCTGGTACTTGGAGCCAAACGGATTTGGAAAAGTCAACCATGAGATTCCAGAGGGACCCTCCTTGTGGTTATGCAGATGAATGCAAATGTTCTCACTTTTCTCCTGTTCACGTTTGGAATACAGTACATCTCCACTAAGTGTTTCATTGTTCTTTTCTTTCATTTTTTATGCACTTTTGCAGATCTTTTTTCTCTCAACTTCATAGATGAGAAAAGCCAAGATATAAAGTCTTGCATGGAAGTCAGCAAAGTAATGGCAAAATTAGGATTAAAGTTCATAGCTCCTAATTCATTAGTTTACTCCTCAATCCAAATTTCTTGCCAATCAGGAATTCTATTTACCTAGAATAGCACCAAATTAACGCATACAGGCTCACCATAGGGTGGTTAGTTGTTCATACATCCCTTATGGAACACCTAGCCATGTCTGGAACTGGGCTAAATGCTGCCTAAACCCTTCTGAAGGAGACAGATGTCAGACAGATGTCAAATCTGTCTGAAAGCTGGCACCAGCTCACACTCATTGCCTTGTGTAAGTTGGTCCTCCAGGGAGATCTGCTTGCACCACTTCTCTTCAGGATGTTCTATAATTTGAAGATAGATTTTTTTTTTTTTAAGCTAGCAGCCTTATAGTTTAGATTTGAATTTTCGCTTCAGGAATTTAATCTTTGTTCTAAAAAGATAATTTAAAGATAGATAACTTCAGATTTGAGTAGATGTCTGGTACTAGCTGCGAGATGATGCCTGCCAACAGGTACAAGGGAATGGGTGGTGGGGCTATTTTTCTGTGGCTGATAAGCCTGTTGCCATCAAGCAGATTCTGACCCACAGTGATTCTATAGGACAGAGCAGAACTGCCCCATAGGGTTTCCAAGGCTGTAATCTTTATGAAAGTACACTGCCATATCTTTCTTCTGCTGTTGGAGTGGCTGGTGGGTTCAAAATGCCGACCTTTTGGTTAACAGCTGAGCGCTTAACCAAGGTCAGAGAACAATTTAGGGTTTAAAGCCCATCATAGTCAGTTGGAAAGAGGGATGATAGGTACATGTCCAGTTTCCTTTGACTGAACAAAGGCAACCTCGGTGGAATCACCTCACACTTCCATTTAGCTTATATGCACTCGACTCTACATAAGGTAAAGAAGAGAAATAAAAGCACAATTTCAATAGGGATTCTGGCCATCCCACTAGTTATGCCACAAGTTAACATAAGAGGGGGCAGTACATCTGTTTCCTCAGCAGACCTTGGTTCTGAGGGTGTCTCATAGCATGAGTGTCTCACCCTAGGATTTGCTGAGGGTTCTAATATTTAAAAATTCAGAATATATATTTTTTTATGACTCCCTGAATGTAAATCAATTGCTTCATTGGATGCTCAGCCAAAGACACATTGTTCTTTTCTGGAAAGAACCAGGGAAAACTGGCTGTGTTGGACCTATTATAATCTATTTTTGTGGTCCACATAAAGGATCTTCCAAGGGTGACTTTACACCTTGAATACTAGCTTGAGCCCCATAGCTTTTCCAAGTCATCTGAGAAAAATGAGCAGGGTTAAGAAGCTTAATATTCTTTTTAATTGAAAAATTAAAAAAAAAAATTAACATCTATCTTTGCTGATCCTGTTCAGAGTAAGTCAGAGAAGCGTGGCAGTTGGTGAACAAGGAGAAGGCTGTGATGTACTTAAAGATGGCAGAGGGAGGTGGAGCAAGACGGCAAAGTAAATGGATGCCCCCATCTACCCCCCAGCAACCAATTCACTGAACAACAAATAAAAACAAGCACAGACTGAGATCTTGGAATTCCAGACAGCAGCTGAGGAATGGAAGAATTGGAGTGAGTCCAGAAGCAGGGGAGAGAAGGAACAGGATCAGCACAGAAACTGAGATCCTACCCGCTAACAACAGGAGCATGTGCTCATCACAGCCATATTGCGATGGGAGCGGATAACACCTCAAGAAGGAAACACAGAAAGGGAGTATATCTGCGGAAGCACTAACCAGATTTTTTTTAAAGCGGAGTAAATTAGCCGTAGGAGTTCGCAGGCCAAGCAAGTGGGAGGGGGTGAAAGAAAATCTTGACACTGCCTGAGTGTATTGTTGAACTCGCTGAGGCCAGAACTAAGGGGCTCTAGGACCAGAAAGAGCTGCAAACAGGGCGGGGAGAATGGTCCAGACTGACAGGCAAGCAGGAGGAGGCCCCAGGCGGGATACTGTGGGTAGGGGGTGTGCCAGTGCAGGGGCGCCAGTGAGGGAAAGACTAAAAAAACCCCTCACTGTTGCCACAGTAAAGTCCATCCTCACTGAGCACATTAGCTGAGGTGTCCAGCAAACCCCACCCCTCCCTCACATGCATATTGAATCCCGGAGACCAAGCATACAGGTCTCTTGAATCAACTGGCCAGGGGGTGGGGGGTGGGGGGGTTGCGGAGAACGAAAGATAAGAGTGCCAGCCAGTGGTTCAGAAGATACAATCTTGCTGCCACTGAGTAATTCGAACAGGGAACCTGGGGGCCTGGGGGCCTATTGCCTCCTGGGATTTCCTGGCCTGCAAATCTTGGACAGAGAGGTCTGCTGCATCTTTCTTCTATGTGAATGGCTGGGTGCAGACCTGGCCCTTCAGTTGGCAACCAGACAACTGGATGCTCTCCCACCAGGAAACCCAACCAGAAAATTTCCCACAGTGAACAGAATAAAAAATTTAAAGAAAAGATAGCAAAATGGCTCACGCTCAACAAAAACTAGTAAAAAATACACAATAGCACAAGAGAAGAAGGAACACTCAAAAGCAAAAAATGAAGAAGAGGCTATCTCTCCTATGGAGCCCAGAATAATGCAAAGAATTGATAATTTTTTTTTTTTTAATATATATTTTATTGTACTTCAGGTGAAAGCTTACAGAGCAAATAGTTTCTCATGAAATAGTAGTACACATGTTGTTTTTTGACATTGGTTAACAACCCCACAACGTATTAAGCCTCTAAATTCTCAACCTTTTTTTTTGATGAAAATTACAGATGGCCAAAGATACACCGTTTCAAAAATTTCTACATTCACAGTTCAGTGACATTGACTACGCTCTTCCAACTGTGCTGTTATTCTCACTTAAGATGAAGGCTTACAGAAAAAATAGTTTTTCATTTAACAGTTACTACACATGTTGCCCTATGACAATGGTTAACAATCTCACAGCACATCAAGAATATCCTTACTCCACCTTGTGTTCCCTATCACCAGGGGGCTTCCTTGTCCCCTTCTGTCTTCTGGACCTTGTCAGTGGACTATTGTATCTCTTTAGTCTCATTTGTTTATTTATTTATTTATTTATTTATTTATTTTTATTTTATTTAAACACCATTTCAAAACTTTTTACTTACACATTTAAGTGATATTGACTATGCTCTTCCAAGAATTGATAATTTTGAGACTATGGTGTTAAATATGTTTAAAGAAAGGAAAAATCACACAGTAAACAAACTAGCGAAGTTCATGAAGCAAATGGAGGAACAAATGAGAGATTCAAAAAGGAATTTGAAAACATAAAAAAAAAAAAAAAAAACAAAGAACTACTGGAACTGAAGAATAAAATATCTGAATGAGAAACAGCAAGAGAAACACTCAACAATAGAGTCAAACAAGCAGAAGATAGAATATCTGAATTAGAAGATAAAATAATTGAACTCATCAAGTCTCAAGAGAAACAGGAGAAAAGAACAAAGAAAAGTGAACAAACCCAAAAAGAAACATGGGATTCAATTAGGAAATCTAACATTAGAATTATTGGAATCCCAGAGCACCACCACAACAACAAAGGCATAGAAACAATTTTCCAAGAGATAATCAGAATTTCCCAGACCTGAGCAGAGAACCAAGTGTAACCAAGTTACGCGAACTCCAGTCAGAAGAGACACGAAAAGATCAACTCCGTGACATATCCTAATAAAATTCTTGAAAACCAAAGATGAGAAAATTTTGAAAGCAGCAAAAACAAAAATGCAATTTAAGATACCAAGCGTCTTTCAAAAGAATCAGTGCGGATTTCTCGACACTCTGGAGGCCAGAAGACAATGGAGTGACGTATATAAAATACTGAACCAAAATAAAAGAATACTTTACCCAGTAAAGTTGTCATTCAGAAGTGAGGGGGTAGTCGAGACATTCCCAAAAAAACAGAAAGTCTGGGAATTTGCCACTACCAGAACAACTTTCCAAGTATTATTCAAGGGAGTACTCTGAAAGAAAAGGCAAAAACATTAAGAAATAAGTACAAACTAAATCTATCAAATATAGGTTGTATACTGATGTTAATGGAGACATACCAACAGAAATGGGGGAGGGAGGAGCACATCAGGAATAGATTTATTATGTTAAGGTTTTATGTTAACAGTTATTCATATGCTAGATGCTGTAGTAATTGTAAGTCATGTAATGTAACATATGTGGTAACCACTAAGAAATCACTGAGAAGAAACTACTCAGGAGAAAAGAAGCAAGTTAACAAAAAGGCTCATCACAAGAAAGCACTTAAAAACAAACAAAAACAGAAAAATCAGTATGATAAACAAACAGGATACAAAGCATTCAAAAAACACATAACAAAATGAGTGAGGTAGACAATATGTTTTCAGTAATAACCTTAAATGTAAATGATATAAATGTCCCGTGAAAAAGGCAGAGAGTGGGAGAACGGATTAAAAAACATGATCTATCCCTTTTCTGTCTACCAAAAACCCACCTTAGACACAAGGACACAGACTGAAAATGAAAGATGGAGAAAAATATTCCATGCAAACAAAACAGTAGACAAAAAAGAGTTGGGGCAGTCATACTAATATCAGATAAAATAGACTTAAAATCAAAATCTGTTACAAGAGATAAAGAAAGACATTACGTAATAATAAAAGGGTCAATTCAACTAGAAGACATAATTATTATAAATATATATGCACCTAACTGTAATGCACTAAAATACATGAAACAGATTCTGACTAATATGAAAGGAGAAATAGACAATTCCAGAATAATAATAGGGGACTTCAACATATCACTTTCAATTATAGACAGAACATCTAAAAAGAAAATCATTAAAGACACTGAGAACTTAAAACCATAAGCTAATTGGACCTAATGGGCATATATAGAACACTCCACTCAACAACAGAACAATACACATTCTTCTCCAGAGCACACAGGTCATTTTGCAGAATGGAACACATGTTAGATCACAAAACAAGTCTCAACGAATTTAGATAGACTGAAATCATACAAAGCATCTTCTCGAACATAACGGCATGAAATTAGAAGTCAACAACAGGTTAAATAAGGAAAAAAATAATTACACGGAAACTAAATAATGCACTACTAAAAAATTATTGGGTCATACAAGAAATCAAAAATGAAATTAAAAAATTCCTAGAATCAAATGAAAATGAAAACACAATATATCAAAACATTTGGGACACAGCAAAAGCAGTACTAAGAGGTAAATTTATAGCAATAAGTGCATACATTTAAAAAGAAGAAAGTTCCAAAATTACTAACTTAAACCAACAACTTTAACAAATAGAAGAGTAAAAGAAGCCAAAACTAACCAGAAAAACGAAATAATAAAAATCAAGGCAGAAATAAATGAATTAGAAAATAGAAAAACAATTGAAAGAATTGATAAAACCAGAAGTTGGTTCCTTGAAAGGATTAACAACATAGACAAACCATTGACTAGACTGACAAAAGAAAAAATCCAGAAGAGGCAAATAACCAAATTAAGAAATGAAATTGATGACATTACAACCGATCCATCAGAGATAAAGAAGATCGTAACCAATTACTTTGAAAAATTATGCTCCAAAAAACTTGAAAACCTGGAGGAAATGGACAAATTCCTAGAAACACACCATCTACCTAAATTAACACAAACAGAGGTAGAAAATTTAAACAGACCCATTACAAAAGAAGAGATTGAAGATGTCATAAAAAAAACTACCAAACAAACAAACAAACAAACCCAGGACCAGGTTGCTATACTGGAGAATTCTACCAAACATTCAGAGAAGAGTTGACACCAATCCTACTCAATCTCTTCAAAAACATAGAAGAGGAAGAAACACTACCAAACTCCCTCTATGAAGCCAGCATAACCCTGATACGGAAGCCAGGCAAAGATATCACAAAGAAAGAAATTTCAAACCAAATATCCCTTATGAACATAGATGCAAAAATTTTCAACAAAATTTTAGCCAACAGACTACAGTAACATGTCAAAAAAACATACACCATAATCAAGTGGGATTCATGCCAGGATTACGAGCGTGGTTCAACATCAGAAAATCAACCAATGTAATGCACCACATAAATAAAACAAAGGAAAAGTATCACATGATCATATCAATGGATGCAGAAAAGGCATTCGATAAAATTCAACTCCCTTTCCTGATTAAAAAAACTCTCAGCAAAATAGGAATAGAAGGAAAATTCCTCAACATAATTAAGGGCTTATGTGAAAAACCAAAGTCAGCATCATACTCAACGCAGAAAGGCTGAGAATCTTTCCTCTGAGAATGGAAACAAGACAAGGATTCCCATTATCACCACTCTTATTCAACATTGTACTGGAAGTCCTAGACAGAGCAATAAAGCAAGAAAGAGATATAAAAGGTATCCACTCAAAATATGATTGGGGAAGAGCTGCCTTCTCAAAGTAGAGGCAACAACAACAAATTAGAAAGAAAAAAGTAAAATTATCACTATTTGCAGTTGGAATGATCCTATATATAGAAGACTCTAAAGATTACACAAGAAAACTGCTGGAACTAATAGAAGAATTTAGCTACATTGCAAGATACAAGATCAACACACAAAAATCAGTTGGGTTCCTTTACACTAACAAAGACTACTTTGAAAACAATACCATTTACAATAGCCCCAAATCAATAAAATACCTAGGGATTAACCTAACCAGGGACATAAAAGACTTTGTTGTTGTTGTTAGGTGTCATCCAGTCGATTCTGACTCATAGTGACCCTAGAATGAAACACTGCCCAGTCCTGCGCCATCCTCACAATCGTTGCTATGCTTGAGCTCATTGTTGCAGCCACTGTGGAGGATCTTCCTCTTTTTCTCTGACCCTCCACTTTACCAAGCTTGATGTTCTTTTCCAGGGAATGCTCCCTCCTAATAACATGTCCAAAGTATGTGAGATAAAGTGTCACCATCCTCGCTTCTAAGGAGCATTCTGGCTGTACTTCTTCCAAGACAGATTTGTTCATTCTTCTGGCACTCCATGGTATATTCAATATTCTTCATCAACGCCATAATTCAAAGGCATCAATTCTTCAGTCTTCCTTATTCATTTTACAGTTTTCACATACATATAAGGCGACTGAAAACACCATGACTTGAGTCAGGGCACCTTAGTCCTTAAAGTGACATCTTTGCTTTTTAACTTTAAAGAGATCTTTTGCAGCAGATTTGCCCAGTATAGTGCAATATTTGATTTCTTGACTGCTGCTTCCAGGTGCATTGACTGTGGATCCAAGTAAGATGAAATCCTTTACAACTTCAATATTTTTTCCATTTATCATGATGTATTTTGCTTATTGGCCCAGTTGTGAGGATTTTTGCTTTCTTTATGTTGAGGTGTAATCCATATGTGGTGTTTGATTTTTGTCAGTAAGTGCTTCAAGTCTTCACTTTCAGCAAGCAAGGTTGTGTCATCTGCACATGTTGTTAATGAATCTTCCTCCAATCCTGATGTCTCATTCTTCTTCATATATGTCTGAGTCATCTAGTGCTGCTACAACAGAAATACCACAAGCTGATGGCTTTAACAAAGAGAAATTTATTTCTTCACAGTCAAGTAGGCTAGAAGTCCAAATTCAGGGCGTCAGCTCCAGGGGAAGGCATTCTCTGTCTGTCCGCCTTCTCATCAAAGTTCCTCCAGACTAGGAGATTCTCTGCACAGGGACCCCAGGTCCAAAGGACTTGCTCTGCTCCTGGCACTGCTTTCTTGGTGGTGTGAGGTCCCCCTGTCTCTCTGCTCACTTCTCTCTTTTATATCTCAAGAGATGGCCTCAGGACACAATCCAATCTTGTAGATTGAGTCCTGCCTTACTAACACAACTGCCACCCATTCTCACTCATCAACATCATAGAGGCAGGATTTACAACAAATAGGAAAATCACACAATACCAGGAATCATGGCCCAGCCAAATTGATACAAACATTTTTGGGGGGACATAATTCAATCCATGACAATATATAAAAGACTTACACAATGAGAATTATAAAACACTACTGAAGAGACTAAAAGAGACTTGACAAAAATGGAGAGATATCCCATGCTCATGCATAGGAAGGCTTGATATAGTGAAAATGTCAATACTACCTAAAGCAATCTACAGATTCAATACAATCCTGATACAAATCCCAGCATTCTCTACTGAAATGGAAAAACTAATAACTAATTTCATACGGAAAGGAAAGAAACCCAGAATAGTCAGAGCAATATTGAAGAAAAAGAACAAAGCAGGAGGCCTCACACTCCCTGATATCAAAACATGCTATACAGCCCATGTAATCAAAACAGCCTGGTACTAGTTCAACAATAGACACATAGACCAGTAGAATAGAATTGAGAACTCAGAACTAAACCCAAACATCTATGGACAACCGATTTTCGACAAGGGGTCAAAGTCCATCCAGTAGGGTAGAGATACTCTCTTTAATAAATAGTGCTGGCAAAACTGGATATCCCCCTGCAGAAAACTCACACTAAACACAAAAACTAACTCAAAACGGATCAAAGACCTAAAGGTCAAACCTAAATCCATAAAATTCCTGGAAAGAAACATAGGGAGAAAACTATGGAACCTAATCTTCTGTAAAAATAGGGTAATAAGCAATACAACAAATGCATGAATAGAAGACAAAATAGATAAATGGGATCTCATAAAAATTATAAACTTCTGCTCATCAAAAGACATTATTAAAAGAGTAAAAAGAACTTACGGACTGGGAAAAAAATCTTCAGAAAAGATGTATCAGATAAGAATCTAATCTCCAAAATTTATAGAAAACTTCAACAACTCAACAACAAGAAGACAATCCAATTATAAAGTAGGCAAAGGACATGAACAGAACCTTCAAAGAAGAAATCCAAGTAGCCAACAAACACATGAAAAGACGCTTACAATCATTAGCCGTTAGAGAGATGCAAATGAAAACTACAATGAGATACCATCTCATTCCTACTAAAATGGCACTGATTAAAAAAACAGAAAACAACAAATGTTGGCGAGGATGTGGGAAGATTAGAACCCTTATTCATTGCTGGGGGGACTGTAAAATGGTACAACCACTATGAAAAATGGTTTGGCATTTCCTCAAAAACTAGAAATAGAACTACCTTATGATTCAGTAATCCCACTCTTAGGAATATACCCTAGAGACCTAAAACTACTACGCACTCCTATGTTCATTGCAGCTTTATTCACAGTATCAAAACAATGGAAGCAACCAAAGTGCCCATCAACAGATGAGTGGATATGCAAATTGTGGTACATACACAAAATGGCATACTATGCAACCATAAAGAACAATGATGAGTCCGTGAAACATACTATAACATAGATGGAGCTGCAGAGCATAATGCTAAGTAAAATAAGTCATACATGTAGGACAAATATTGCATGATCCCTCTTTTGTAAGAAGATCAAATAAATATAGAGAGACAAATGTTCATTAATGGTTACCAGGGAGAAGGGGGGTGTGGAGGGCTAAGTATGCTTTAGAACTTACAGACTTGTTACTTTTGGAGACGGGAAATGTGGCTCCGAGTGTGGAAGTAGTGAACACAGCACAACCATAGTAAAGGTGAGTCTTTGAGCACAAATAGAAGGGTATAGACACAATTAAAGAGAATGCTGACAAATTGTGATAGCTGTAACTAACGTCAATGAACAATCTACATCAACATTTGTAAAAAAAAGAATTCAATGGGTGATATACAATTTTGCAACAACAGTAATAACAACTAAAAAATATGTGTTAGGTTACACGGATATATAAGTATGCATAAATATGTATGGGAAGGCATATATGAATAACTTGTAGGCATATGTATATTCATGTGCTGTATATATTTTCAAGTATAAAATAAAGCATACAGAGATCACAGATAAGGATACTTCCAAGATACAACCAAGTACCTCATGGGATTGGTCTACTGAGTTTGAGGGCTTAGGACCATAGTTTCATGGGGCAACTCAAGTCAATTGGCACAATATAGTACTTAAAGACAATGTTCTACATCCTAGTTTGGTGAGTAGTGTCTGAGATCTTAAAAGCTTGCGAGTGGCCAACTCAGATACAATTGGTCTTCACTCATTCAGAGCTAAAGAGAAAGAAGGAAACCAAAAACTCAAAGAATAAACAGCTCTACAAAAACCAATAGTCTACATGAACAATAACATCACCTACCCTGAGACCAGAAGAACTAGGTGGTGCCTGGCTACCACTACCAACTGTCTGACCAGAGACTCAGTAGATGATCCTGGATAGAATGTGAGAAAAATGTAGAACAAAACTCAAATTCCTAAAAAAAGGCCAGACTTACTGGAGGAGTAGAGACTAGATGAACCCCTGAGACTATCGCCCTAAGATATTCTTTAAACTTGGAACTCAAACCACCCCCAGAGGTTACCTTTTGGCCAAATGACAGATTGGTCCATAAAATAAATAATATTCCCCATAAGTAATGTGCTCCTCAAAATAATCATCTAGACGAAGCCAAATGGTAAACATTTACCCTAGACCAAAAATGAAAATGCAAGGGGGGACATGGAAACTAGATTAATGGAAACAGAACAACCAAAATGGAAATAATGATAATGCTAATATATTGTGAAGAATGTAACCAATGTCACTGAACAATATGTATAGACACTGTTAAATGAAAACCTAATTTCCTGTGTAAACTTTCACCAAAAACACAATAAGATGTTAAAAAAAAAAAATCAAGAGAGCAGAGTCTGGACTGTGGAGGGAGCCCCTCCCCCCTTTTTTTTAATCATTGTGCTTTAAGTGAAAGTTTACAATTCAAGTTAGTCTCTCCTACAAAAATTTATACATACATTGTTACGTGAACCTAGTTGCTCTCCCTATACTGTGACAGCACATTCCTTCTTTCCACCCTGGATTTCCCGTGTCCAGTCAACCAGCTCCTGATGCTCTCTGCCTTCTCATCTCACCTCCGGACAGGAGCTGCTCATTTAGTCTCCTGTATCTGCTTGGGCTAAGAAGCACACTCTTCATGAGTATTGTTCTACGTCCCAAAGTCCAGTCTAATCTTTGAGGAGTTGGCCTTGGGAATAGTTTTAGTTTTGGGCTAACCGAGAGTCTGGGGCCATGTCTTCCAGGGTCCCACAGGTCTCAGTAAAACCATTAAGTCTGGTCTTCTTACTAGAATTTGAGTTCTGCACCACACTTTTCTTCTATTCTTTCAGGGACTTTCTGTCGTGTTCCCTGTCATAGTGGTCATTGGTGTTAGCCTGGCACCATCTAGTTCTTCTGGTGTCAGGCTGATGAAGTCTCTGGTTTATGTGGCCCTTTCTGTCTCTTGGACTAATACTTTCCTTGTGTCTTTGGTGTTCTTCATTCTCCTTTACTCCAGGTGGTTGGGACCAATTGATGCATCTTAGATGACTGCTCGCTAGCTTTTAAGACCCCAGACGCCACTCACCAAAGTGGTATGCAGAACATTTTCTTAATAAACTTTGTTACGCCAATTGACCTAGATGTCCCCTGAAACCATGGTCTCCAGACCCCCACCCCTGTTACTCTGTCCCTCGAAGTGTTTGGTTGTATTCAGGAAACTTCTTAGCTTTGTTTTGGTCCCGTTGTGCTAACTTCCCCTGTACTGTGTGCTGTCCTTCCCTTCACCTAAGATAATTCTTACTACTATCTAGTTAGTAAATAACCCTCACCTTCCCTCGTAACCATCAAAGAATGTTTTCAAACCTTTTCTTGAGTTCTTATAATAGTGGTCTTATACAATATTTGTCCTTTTGCAAGTGACTAAATTCACTCAGCATAATGCCTTCCAGATTCCTAAATATTATAAGGTGTTTCACAGATTCATCATGGTTCTTTACCGTTGCATAGTATTCCATTATGTAAATATACCATAATTTGTTTATCCATTCATCTGTTGATGGGCACCTGTGTTGTTTCCATCTTTTTGCTATCATGAACATGAACATGGGTGTGCATATATCTATTTGTGTGACAGCTTTTATTTCTCTAGGATATAGTCCAAGGAGTATGATTGCTAGATCGTATGGTACTTCTATTTGTAGCTTTTTAAGGAAATGTCAGATCGATTTCCAAAGTGGTTGTACCATTTTATATTCCCACAGCAGTGTTCCAGTCTCTCCACAACCTCTCCAATATTTATTATTTTGTGTTTTTTTGAATAATGCTAGCCTTGTTGGGGTGAGATGGTATCTCATTGTAGTTTTGATTTGCATTTCTCTAATGGCTAATGATCGTGAGGCATTTCCTCATTTGTCTCTTAGCCACCTGAATGCTTTCTTTGGTGAAGTGCCTGTTCATGTCATTTGCCCATTTTTTAATTGGGTTGTATTTTTGTTGTTGAGGTTTTGCAGTATCTTGTAGGTTTTAGAGATTAGACACTGATCGGATTTGCCATAGACAAAATTTTTTTTCCCAGTCTGTAGGTTGTATTTTGACTCTTCTGGTGAAGTCTTTTGTGTTTCATTTCTAGGAGCTCCCATTTATCTAGTTTCTCTTTTGGTGTTTGTGCATTGTTACTTATGGTTTGTATTCTGTTTATGCCATGTATTAGGGCTCCTAGCATTGTCCCTATTTTTTCTTCCATGATCTTTATTGTTTCCAATTTTATATTTAGGTCTTTGATCGATTTTGAGTTCGTTTTTTGTGCATGGTGTGAGGTATGGGTTTTGTTTCAGTTTTTTGCAGATGGATATCCAGTTATGACAGCACCATTTGTTAAAGAGACTGTCTTTTCCCCAGTTAATGGACTTTGGGCCTTTGTCAAATATCAGCTGCTCATAGGTGGATGAGTTTATGTCTGGATTCTCAATTCTGTTCCATTGGTCTATGTATCTGTTGTTGTACCAGTACCAGGCTGTTTTGACTATCGTGGCAATATAATAGGTTCTAAAATCAGGTAGTGTGAGGCCTCCCACTTTGTTCTTGTTCTTCAGTAATGCTTGATTATCCGGGGCCTTTTCCCTTTCCATATAAAGTTGGTGATTTGTTTCTCCATCTCATTAAAAAATGCCGTTGGAATTTGCCTTGGGATTGCATTGTATCTGTAGATCTCTTTGGGTAGAACTGACATTTTCACACAGTAGTATCTTGTGGTTTTCATTGTATAGGTCTTTTATGTCTGTGGTTAGTTTTATTCCTAAGTATTTTATCTTCTTGGGGCTACCATAAATGTTATTGATTTGGTGATTTCCTTTTTGAAGTTCTCTTTGTTGGTGCAGAAGAATCCAAGTGATTTTTTGTATGTTTATCTTGTATCCCGAATCTTTGCTGAAATCTTCTATTAGTCCCAGTAGTCTTCTTGTGGATACTTTGGGGTTTTCTGTGTATAAGGTCATATCATGTACTAATAGGGACACTTTTACTTCTTCCTTACCAATTTGAATACCCTTTATTTCTTTTTCTAGCCTAACTGCTCTGGCCAGGACCTTCAGCACAATTTTGAATAAGAGTGGCGATAAAGGGCATCCTTGTCTGGTTCCCATTCTAAAGGGGAATGCTTTCAAACTCTGTCCGTTTAGGATGATGTTGGCTGTTGGCTTTGTATAAATACCCTTAATTATGTTGAGGAATTTCCCTTCTATTCCTATTTTACTGAGAGTTTTTATCATGAATGGGTGTTGGACTTTGTCAAACGCCTTTTCTGCATCAATTGATAAGATCATATTGTTCTTGTCTTTTGTTTTATTTATGTGATGGATTACATTGATTGTTTTCCTAATGTTGATCCATCCCTGCATACCTGGTATAAATCCTACTTGATCATGGTGAATTATATTTTTTGATATGTTGTTGAATTCTATTGGCTAAAGTTTTGTTGAGGATTTTTCCGTCAATGTTCATGAGGGATATTGATCTGTAATTTTCTTTTTTTTGTGGTGTCTTTACCTGGTTTTGGTATCAGGATTATGCTGGCATCATAGAATGAGTTTGGGAGTATTCCATCCTTTTCTATGCTCTGAAATACCTTTAGTAGTAGTGGTGTTAAGTCTTCTCTGAAAGTTTGGTAGAATTCTCCAGTGAATCCTTCTGAGCCAGGGTGTTTTTTTTTGTTGTTGTTGTTGGGAGTTTTTAAATTACCTTTTCAATCTCTTCTTTTGTTATAGGTTTATTTAGTTATTCTACCTCTGTTTGTGTTAGTTTAGGTAGGTAGTGAGTTTCTAGGAATTTGTCCATTTCCTCTAGGTTTTCAAATTTTTTAGAGTACAATTTTTCATAGTATTCTGTTATGATTCTTTTAATTTCAGTTGGGTCTGTTGTGATATCACCCATCTCATTTCTTATATGGGTTATTTGCTTTCTCTACTGTTTTTCTTTTGTCAGTTTGGACAATGGTTTACCAAGTTTGTTGATCTTTTCAAAGAACCAGCTTTTGGTCTTGTTAACTCTTTCAGTTGTTTTTCTGTTCTCTTTTTCATTTAATTCTGCTCTAATTCTTGTTATTTCCTTTCTTCTGACACCCGAGGGCTTCTTTTGCTTCTCTCTACTTGTTCGAGTTGTAGGGTTAATGTCTTGATTTTGGTGCTTTCTTCTTTTTGGATGTGTGCATTTATTGCTATAAACTGACCTCTGAACACTGCTTTTGCTGTGTCCCAAAGGTTCTAGTAGGATGTGTTTTCATTCTCATTTGATTCTATGAATTTCTTTATTCCATCCTTAATGTCTTCTATAACCCAATAGTTTTTGAGCAAGGTGTTGTTTAGTTTCCGTGTTTGATTTTTTTCCCTTGCTTTTCCTGTTATTGTTTTCTACTTTTATGGCTTTATGGTCAGAAAAGATGCTTTGTAATATTTCAATGCTTGGGATTCTGTTAAGGCTTGCTTTATGGCCTAATATGTGGTGTATTCTGGAGAATGTTCCATGTGTGTTCGAAAAGAAAGTATACTTGGCTGCTCTTGGGTGGAATGTTCAGTATATGTCTATGAGATCAAGTTGGTTGATTGTAGCCTTTAGCTTTTCCGTGTCTTTATTGAGCTTCTTTCTGGATGTTCTGTTCTTCACCAAAAGTGGTGTGTTGAAGTCTCCTACTATTATTGTGGCACTATCTATCTCTGTTTTCAATGCTTTTTGAATTTGTTTTATGTATTTTGGAGCCCTGTCATTGGGTACATAAATATTTATTATTGCTACACCCTCCTGGTGTATTGACACTTTAATCATTATATAGTGTCCTTCCTTATCCTTTGTGGTGGAGTTTACCGTAAAGTCTATTTTGTGAGAGATTAATATTGCTACTCCTGTGCTCTTTTTTGAGTGTTGTTTACTTTATATATTTTTTTCCATCCTTTGAGTTTTAGTTTGTTTGTGTCTTTAAGTGTAAGTTGTGTCTGTTGTAGGCAGCATATAGATGGATGTGTTTTTTTTTCATCCATTCTGCCACTCTCTGTCTCTTTATTGGTGCATTTAGTCCATTTACATTCAGCGTAGTTATTGACAGGTATGAATTTAGTGCTGTCATTTTGATGTCTTTTTTGGGTGCTGTTCAT
Source organism: Dugong dugon (assembly GCA_030035585.1). NCBI lineage: Eukaryota > Metazoa > Chordata > Mammalia > Sirenia > Dugongidae > Dugong > Dugong dugon. The sequence continues at coordinate 39,688,550 of CM057476.1, read as the reverse complement.
GATTTTTTTGTTCCTCTTAATTTTCTGTGCTGAGTCATTATTCTTTATGTATTTTCTTTTTATCTTTTTCATTGTTTTTGATTTTATATTTTCTGAGTCTTTATATATTTTTCTTGTTTTTTATTTTGATGTGCAGGATCGTTAGTTTCCTTTATGGTTACCTTAATATTTACTCCTATTTTTCTAAGTTTAAACCAGCCTTTTATTTCTCTATATTGCCTTGACTTCCTCTGCATATGAAAAATCTGTGACTACATTTTTTTAGTTCCTCTATTTTGTTTTAATGTTGTCATATTTTACATATTGACATCTCTGTTTCTCTATTTTCAGTGTTTTAGCTTTCATTTATTTTTGTGACTTCCCTCTCTGGGTTGACATCTGGTTGCTCTGTCCTGTGTTCTAGTCTTGGGTTCTTATCTGATGTTATTGATTTTCTAACTGGGGGACTCCCTTTGCTATTTCTTGTAATTTTGGTTGGCTTTTTGCCAATTCCCTAAACTTCTGTTGATCTGGAAATGCCCTAATTTTGCCATCATATTTGAGAGACAGTTTCGCTGTATATATAATCCTTGGCTAGCAGTTGTTTTCCTTCAGGGCTTTATATATGTCATCCTGTTGTCTTTTTGCCTGCATGGTTTCTGCTGAGCAGTCTGAGCTTATTCTAATTGACTCTCCTTTGTAGATGAGTTTTCTTTCATCTCTAACCGCTCTTAAAATTCTCTCTTTATCTTTGGTTTTGGCAAGTTTAATTATAATATGCCTTGGTGACTTTCTTTTGGGATGTACCTTACGTGGGGTTTGATGAGCATCTTGCATCGATATCCTCTCATCTTTGATGATATCAGGGAAGTTTTCTGTCAACAAATCTTCAACAATTCTCTCTGTATTTTCTGTTATCCCATCCGTCCTCGTACTCCAATCACTCGTGGGTTATTTCTCTTAATAGAGTCCCACATAATTCTTAGAGTTTCTTCATTCTTTTTAATTCTTTTATCTGATTTTTCCTCAAATAAGTTCGTGTCTCATGCTTTATCTTCAATGTCACTAATTCTGACTTCTACTGCCTCGATTCTGCTCCTATGACTTTCTACTGAGTTGTCTAATTCTGAAATTTTATTGTTAACCTTCTGGATTTCTGATTGCGGTCTCTCTATGGATTCTTGAAACCTATTACTTTTGTCATTATGCTCTTGAATAACTTTTTTAAGTTCCACTACTACTTCGTATGTTCTTTGGCAAATTTCCCTTCTAATTTCTAGAAGAGTTCTATATATTAAACTTCTGTATTCTGCCTCTGGCAATTCCAAGAAATTCTCTTCCCCCAGGGAATTTATCGATTATTTTGGGAGCTTGCTGAAGCCATCATGGACTGCCTCTTTGATTTGATATTGACTGTTGTCTCCAAGCCATCAATAAGTTATTATAATTTTATTTTATATTTGTTTCGTGTGTCCTAGCTTCTTGTTTTGTTTTGTTTTGATATGCCCAAATAGGCTGCTCGTGCATGCTAGTTTGATTTTTGGTGTCTTTGAAGCTCTAACATCCTGTCACTAGGTAGTTAGTTCTGTAACTATGTGCACCCAGGAGTCCATTAAATATTCCTGTATGGATTCAGCTCAGTGTCCAGGCAGTTGGTCACCAAGTGTGTGGTGCAGGCTCTCACATACAGTCTTAGAGAGGCATGGGTATTGGTGAAGGCACAGGTATCTGGTTGCAGTAGGGGGTCAAACGTTTAGCCAGGCAAGGGGCTGATGGCTGCCCCTGAGTGTCTGGAAGGAAAGCATGCCCTTGTTCCCTAGAGCAAGTAGGTAGATGAGTTTTGCAGCCAGACTGTGAGCACCCTACTCTGTTGGTTGTAAATGCTTGGGGGCATAACTTATTCTTGGATCCCTGTAGCAGGTGGCTAGGTAGCGTGGGTGGAGCCACCAGTCCTCAAGCCCCTGATGCAGACCAGTAAGGTGCCTGCTTAAAGGGCAAAGAAGTGTCAAGCCCCACAAATCTGCCACTTCACAGCTGAAACCGTTGAAGTTAGACTTCAGGTGTTTACCCTCTTGTACTGTGGTAGTGAGGGCTTACACCATTGAGATGGGTCCACACAAGTCTATACAGGGGTGGAAGGCACTCAAAGTCTGTCGACCCCTTATGCCTGTGCCTAGGCAAAGGAGCTGTGCCAACCCTGAGTTCCTAGATTAGGGGAGCCAGAAACTTATTTTTTCCCTGTTTGTTAATTTGTTCCCTCTTCAAGGACAGGAGAATGGGTCAGGACACCTTATGGGATCTACTTCTGGCCCAGAGGACTCAGAGATCTCTGAAGCCGGCCAGACTATTGCAGAGCGGGGAGGGAGGAGGTAAATGGGAGAGAGGTTTTTCCCAAATGGTTTTTTTTTTTTTAATTCCTGTGAAAGGCCACATGCATGTACTTATCTTTAGCCATTTGGGTGCTGCTTTTCACTGGTTTGGAGTGTCCAAGCAGAATCTCTGCTTCTTGATCTCTCTTGTTGTGGAAACTGCCTCTCAAACGAGCACGCGGAGCTGTATGCCTGCCTCTCTGCACACCCTGAGCCAGTCCAGGCTGAAGAGATGTGGCTTCCTCCGAGTCCGATCTGGCAACTCCTCGCTTCTTCCGAATGTCTCTCTCCCCCCACCTCTCAGTCTGATTCCTCAGCTTTGCCTTGTTCAGGGCTCCTAGATATTCACATACAATCAAATCGCTTGTTTTTCCAAGTCTTTGTTGTAAGAGGGATATAGGAAGCCATCTGACTACTCCGCCATCTTGGCCCCACCTCCTCCAGAAAATTTCTTGATTCTTTATTTTGAGGGCTTGCTAAAGCCATCGTGGTCTGCCTCTTTATGTGATTAGATATTAACTATTGTCTCTGAGCCATCAATAAGTTACTGTATTTATTTATTTTATGTTTGCTTTCTATGTCCTAGCTTCTTGTTTCCTTTTGTTTTGATATGCCCCAATAGGCTGCTCATGTAAGCTAGTTTGATTATTGGTGCCTTAGAAGCTCTAACATCCTGTCACCAGGTGGTTGGGTCTGTTACTAGGTATGTGAGCCCAGGAGTCTGTTTATTTTTCCTGTATGAATTCAGCTCATGTGCCCAGGTAGTCTGTCACCAAGTGTGTGCTACAGGCTCTCACCTACAGTCCTAGACAGGCATGGGTGATTTGAGTAGGCACAGGTATCTGGCTGCAGTAGGGGGTCACCCGCTGAGCAAGGCATGGGGCTGACGGCTGCCCCTGAGTGTCTGGGAGGAAAGCATGTCCCTGTTCCCTAGAGTGCATAGGTAGGTGGGTTTTTCACCTGGACTGTGAGCATCCAGTGCCGTTGGCCATAAGGACTAGGGTGCACCACTTATTCTTGGACCCCTGTTGCATCCTTCCTTTCTTTCTCTCTTCTCTTCAAGCTCCACCAAATGGGCACTCAGACAGCATTAATGACACACCCCATCCTCTGCTCTTATATACATTTTATACATATTATTTTATTGCATCCTCCCAACAACTCTAGATGATAGGCATTATGTTTGTCTGTTTTACAGATGTGGACACTGTCTCTGAGAAGTTAGGGGACTGTTCAGGTTCAGTTGACTTGTGAATGGTGGCACTCAGACCTAACCTGGGCAGGTGCAGCCCAGAGCTGGTAGCCTCTCTATGGTTCTTCTCCACCCAGAAGTGGGCTGCATTGAAGTGGATGGTGTTGCAGGAAGAGGTCTCAGAGGGAGCACAACTAGGAAATTCACAGCTCTTGGGTTAGAACCTGGGTTCAAGCTGAACCTCACTCCTTACTATCTGAGTGGTTTTCGGCAAGTCATTAATGCTCCTTGAATTTTTGACTTCATCTACAGAAAAAAGATAATGTCTATTCCAAGGATTGTGAGAATTAGATAATAAATAGCTTGCTGTGTAAATTGGCTAGAAAAGAACATCATGATTGGTAGACTGTCAATGAAAATGAAGGAAATCCTCAATGAAACACATTGACACAACAATGGACTCAAACATAACCACAATCATGAAGATGGCGCAGGACTGGGCAATGTTTTGTTCTGTTTACACGGGGCCATCATGAGTCAGAGCTGATTCGATGGCAATTAACAACAACACGTAAACTGAACTGTTATTGTTGTTAGGTGCTGTTGAGTCAGTTCTGACTCAATGTGACCCCACGTACAACAAAATGAAACACTGCCTGGTCCTATGCCATCCTCACAATCATTGCTATGTTTGAGCCCATTGTTGCTGCTGCTGTGTCAATCCTTTTTTGCTGATTCTCTACTTTACCAAGCATGATGTTCTTCTCCAGGGACCAATCCCTCCTGATAGCATGTCCAAAGTATATGAGATGAAGTCTTGCCATCCTCACTTCTAAGGAGCATTCTGGCTGTACTTCGTCCAAGATAGATTTGTTCATTCTTCTGTTAGTCCATGGTATCTTCAATATTCTTCTCCAACACCATAATTCAAAGGTGTCAATTCTTCTTCAGTCTTCCTTATTCATTGTTCAGCTTTCACATGCATATGAGGCGATTGGAAATGTCATGGTTTGGGTCAGGTGCATCTTAGCCCTCAAGGTGACATCTTTGCTTTTTAACACTTTAAAGAGATCTTTTGCAACAGATTTGCCCAATGCAATACGTCGTTTCATTTTTTGACTGCTGCTTCCATGGGCATTGATTTAGATCCAAGTAAAATGAAATCCTTGACAACTTCAATATTTTCTCTGTTTATCATGATGTTGCCTATTGGTCCAGTTGTGAGGATTTTTGTTTTCTTTATGTTGCAGTGCGATTCGTACCAAAGGCTGAAGTCTTTGATCTTCATCAGTAAGTGCTTCAGGTCCTCTTCACTTTCAGCAAGCAAGATTGTGTAATCTGCATATCGCAAGTTGTTAATAAGTCTTCCTCCAATCCTAATGTTGCATTCTTTTTCATATGGTCCCGTTTCTTGGATTATTTGCTCAGTATACAGATTTAATAACAATGGTGAAAGGATACAACTTACTTGTGCTTACTTACTAATCTATAATCAACAATTTCACATCTGCCCCTGTCAGGGATTGTAAATCTGAAAAGAGGCTTTGTTCTATAGGAAGGTACTGTGGGGTTGGAAGAGAGACAGATGCCAACCATACCTAGAAGCAAAATATTTGATGTGAAGTAATGTGAAATTGTTCACTACAAATGATCTGGTAAGCAAGGTGAGCATCATGCATAGCTTGATTATGGGATAACACACCCCTGTGTGTCTCTCCAGGATAAGAAGGTGGAACCTGTGAGGCCCTCCCAGATTTAAGTTTGCATTATAGAGACTGAGACATTACCCCTAAAATCTAGTCCCTGTGACTCAACCATCAATGTGGGTTTAATGCTCTCCCTGGCAAAGGCTCAAACTGTAGGATGTGCTGATTTCCAATCCCCCCTCCCAGGGTGGTCTATTACCACATCCAGAGATAAAGACACTGGCTGGATTCTCACAGTTGTGGCCAATTATTCCAGAAATCCTGTAATTAAGGCTGTATACTTGGTGAAAGTAGGGAGAAATGCCATTGTGTCAGGGGCTATCAGCCTACTGAGGTGAATGGGCACGTCCCCACCAGGTGTGAAAGAACATGAAGAGGGGGTGGATTTGGTGGTCCCTCTGAAATAGTTGTGTTTGTGGCATAGGCTTGGCTGTAACGAGCAGATGTTTACTTGTTAGGAGAGCTCCTTTTTTTCTTAAGGTGGAAGGTGGGTCCCCAAGGGCATGATTAAGTAAGTGAAAATGGTGATTAAATGGTTCTGCAAGAGGAGAGGAGCCCTGGTTGCACAGTGGTTAAGAGCTGGGCTGCTAACCAAAAGGAAAATTGCTTAATTTTTCTCAGTGAGGGTGTGGTGAAGAGGCTGGTGAGGAATAAGCCAAAAGGCTCTAGGGGAGGGGGCAAGAGAGGAAACACCCAAAGTATGGATGATCAGCTGAAGAAAGTCCAAGAATAGAGATATTTAACATGAATGTTTAAGTTGTCTGCTGTGAGCCATCTTTAGCAAGGTCACACAGTTCACTAGTGCTTTTCCTGGGGAGTGAGAAGAGGTGCTACTCAGGCTCGTGGGATAAAAACAAAGGCTTCAAATTTAGGGTGACCAACTCATGTAGGTTTGTCCAGGATGTTCCTGTTTTATATTTATATATTATTATTATTATTATTATTTTTGTGAAAATATACACAGCAAATCCCACTCTCATTCTACAGTTTCTAGACATAACAATCAATGACATTGGTTACATTCTTCACATTGCCTGAACATTCTCTTTATTTCTGTTTGTTGTTTCATACCCATTGACTCAAATTCCCTGCCCCCCAACCTTCTCACCTATGCTTTAAAGTAAATGCTATCTATTTGGTCTTATGTAGATAATTTTTTTTTAAGAATGCGATACTCAAGGGTGACAATCTTTACTTTTTGAGTTAAACTATTACTTAGTTTAAAGGTGACCAGGGAGTGGTCTTGATTCAAAGTCTGAAGAGTAACTCAAAGCCATCACTTCGGGGACTCCTCCAGTCTCAGTAGGTCCAGTAAGTCTGGATTCTTTGAGAATTTGAAGTTCTGTTCACATTTTTCTCCCTTTTTATCAAGATCCATCTATTGTGTGTTCCTGATCACAGTATTAGGCAGTGGTAGCCAGCTACTATCTAGTTCTGGTCTCAAGGTAGAGGAGGCAGTGGTTCATGAGAATATTCCTGGTTTTAGCACTGAACGTCCCATGTTCCAGAAATCTCCTCAGTCCCAGCAAAACAGGAACATTTGGTCATCATAGTTGTAAGTGTGGATGCAAGCATTGGCGAATGAGCACCTGTCCTCTGGCAGATACAGAGAGCCCACCTCAGTGATACCATTCTCTGTACAAACTTGTGTGGTACTGGGGATGGCTAGACTCCAAAGTAGGCAGGGTGTCTCAGATGTGGGTTAGAGGCGAGGATGGCCATGGAAGAAGCATCTCAGACCCACTGGTAAAAGGAGAGAGTATTTTGTTCTTTGCCAAAGGCCTACCCAGCATTTGAGAGAAGTAGCATATTTGTGTTCACCTAGAGAACTTATGTTCATCCTCAACATCCCCTTGCCCACTTGCTCTGTGTTCACTTGCTCAGGCTAAAACACTGAGTGATTTCTTGACATCCCAGGAAGGAAATACCTTTATTTCTAGTTGCTAATGGGGTCTGCCTGAATGCTCTCTCTGATCCCAGGGACTGATGTCTATGGGCTGTCCAGAAGAGTTTAGGAGTTAAAGTATAAAAGGATGTGTAAATATCAGACCCTTGAGAGCACAAGAAGCAACTCTAAGAGTCTCAGCTTTAACCTAGTACAGCTTCTGTTTGCCTAAAATAAGTGCAAATGTATGAACTGCCAGAGAATCCTCCTCTTTCCAGTAAAAGCCTTACCTGGAACTCTATAAATCATTGCCTTGTTCCGATTATCTGGAGTCCTTGGGTGGTGCAAATGGTTAATGCACTTGGCTGCTAACTGAAAGGTTGATGGTTTCAGTCTATCTAGAGATGCCTCAGAAGAAAGGCCTGGTGATCTACTTCCAAAAAATCAGCCATTGAAAATCCTATGGAGCACAATTCTACTGGGACACTCATGGGGCCGCCATAAGTCAGAATCGACTCAATGGCAACTGGTCTTTTTTTTTTTTTTTAAATCTATCACCTAGTCCTTCCATTTCCCAGAGATTTTTGCTGTGCACTCTCACTTGTGGAATCTCCTATTCTCTTTGTCTGGGGAAATAACAAGGGGGTGACAGTGGCTTGAGACACAAGCCTGTGCAAACCTGAAAGCATTTTTGAGGCAGAGATTTTTGAATGTCTTTAAAGGTGGCCCAAGAGAAATCCCAGCTCATAGGGACCAAACCAGAGATGATTCAAATACGTTGTATTGGAGAGCATTGTAATCAGCGCAGACGTGGGTAGACAGGAGGAATCCCAAGGTGGTCAAGGGCAATTCGTCTTATCCCTATTTCTGGGGCTTGTGTTTAAACTATCCTACTCCAACAGCTACAATTAATCTCTGATTGATATTGAAGAGGAGGCTGGATAAAAAATCATTTTTGAAGCTATGTGTGAAGGAACAGAACTTGCTCAGTTCTCACACAATTTGATAATGAGACTTAATTCTTGACCCTGGAAAGTTTTTGAACCTTGTCTCATTATTTATCTTGGTTAACCTAAAGGTCCAGCTCATCATTTTAATCAATGCTGTGTAGAAACATCCTCTCGGAAGCCTGGAATAAAATATTTTCATTACTTGATCTTGGCTTTGGCCTCTGAGGAAGAGTCAGAATAATGTCATCAGGAAAGAAAGCTATTTGGTGTCACTGAAGGTTGCTGCTGAATGGCAACTTTAGGTTCTGGGAAAATTTTTAAAAAATATTTTTCAAACACCCTTAGAAACCAAACCAAGTTTGTGAATTGATTTCCAGGGGAAGCTGTAAACACAGGCAGAGGCAGGAATGTGCTTCACAAAGGTTTCTACTCTGAGAGGCAGCAGGCCAGCTGGAGGGGGCTACAGTGCTCACCTGGCAAGCAGAGGTCCATCCTCCCTGATGCCACACATCCTGAGGTCCCTGGCCTAGGGGTTTGGGGAAACTGTGCAAGGTTGGTCGTGGGTTTTTGTGAATGTCTCTAGTCTGGGGATGTGGGTGGGAGGGAAGCACAACGGCTCCCAAGTCCTGGGTTCAGCTCAGTGGAGGGGGAAGGAGCCAGCGAGGTGATTCCTCTGTGTGTGCCTGCTTCCTGGGCTCCTCTGAGGGGCTCTTGTGCTCCTTGGGGCTATCTATCTGCTGTGGGGGAAGGATGTACCAGAGCTGCGAGAGAGGGTGGCGGGCACTTCAGGCCACTCAGGGGTCCTCTGGCCTCTCCCACAAAAGTGAAGCTTTACTTGATAAGGTCTTTGATTTTTCAAAGGTCCCTGGGTGATACAAAAGGTTTGCACCTGACTATTAACCTAAAAGTTTGGCTATTCAAACTCACTCAGTGGCTCCAAGGTAGAAAGCCCTGGTGATCTGCTTTTATAAAGATTACAGCCAAAAAAACCCTATGGAGCAGTTCTACTCTGGGACATATAGGGTCACCATGAGTTGGAATTGACTCGACAACAATGGGTTAATTTTTCAAACTTGGAAGGTCCTTGAACAAACTGCCATCTTCACCTGGTAAGGCTGGCCTTTGAGAAGGATGAGGTGATGCATTCAGAACAGCCCCTAGATATGCCTCCTGCTTACTCATTCCCTAACTCTGGAAAGGGAGGGAGGAATCAGGTCAGAGATTCTCGGCAGGCACAGCACATACTCTCCTGTTAGAGGTTCTGAATTCAACCCCAATATCACAGTCTGCTGTGAGACCCTCCAACCTTGCACACTTTCCCCAGCCCTCTAAGCCATGGGGCCCAGTTTTTGTGCCACTGGGGAGGGCGAACTTCTGCTTGTCAGGTGAGTGCACTGCTCCTTCCAGCTGGCCTGATGCTTCTTAGGGTAGAAAACTTTTTGGCTCCTGCTTCAGGTTCCAGCTCAGTCTTTAATAAGACGGGTGACTCTGGCAGGTGGTACAGCCCCTTTGTAAAAGGGGATGCTGATCACATCCTTCCAACCTCATAAGATGCCACGAGGTTTAAACGTGATCTTGGAGGTAAGGAGGCCTGAAAACTATATCCGAGGAAAGCAAGTCTGCACCTTAAAGGGAGAATTGGAGAGATGCAGGTTGTTGTCAGACATGGTGAACACAGGGGATAGACTGACCATGCCCACAGCCCCCTCTCAGCCTGCATCTAGCCTCCTCACCAGGTTCCTCCCTGCCTTCACTCCCACTCCTTCTACTCGTTCTTCCATTCAGGAGTCAAATTGGCCAGTTCTCTCTCCTTAAAACTTTTCAAAGTCACAATCTCCCCTCCCAGGTCCTCCATGACCTATCAAATAAGTACCAAACTCCTTAACATAAGTAATTAGGCTCTGCTTATCTCTCCCGCCTGGTCTCTCTCACCCTGAGGTCCCCCAACCCCCCACACTGTGGCAGCCACACTATCATGTTGTTCCCTTTCCTAGAACCCATCCTCATCTATCATCCTGCAGGGCCCAGATGGCCTTTACCTTCCCTCATCCTTGCAGGGTGAGTGTCTCTTACCATAGTACCTATACCCTGTGTTTATTGTGTTTAATTATGTTTCCCCCACTAGATGGTAAACACCCAAGTAGAGATCAATACTATGTTTACCTGGCCTATAAAAGTGCCTAGTACATAGCTTTGGTGCTTAAAAGCCATTGGTTGAATGAATGGATAGATGAATAAATGAATGATATCTCCCTGGGGCCAGGTATTGATTTTTCACAGCTGGGACAATCCTGGCTATCATTCCTGACTCACCCATTCAGGCTGACCTCTGTTTTCTCAGAACTTCTGCTGCCCTCCAAGGCTGTGAGAGGCAGCTGGATGTAATGAACAGAGAATGGGATGTGGGTTCAAAGTCCTTCTCTGCCCTCCCTAATGGTGCAACTCTGGGAAAGTTACTCGACCTCTCTCAGCCTCAGTGTCTTCAGCTGTTAAGTGGAAATAACACTAATACTCACTCTATGAGAATTAAATCTGTCTTGGTAAAAGACACGGGTGCAATAAATATCAGTTCACTTTATCCCTACTTCATAATCTCAACTGCAGAGCTGAACATTAAATTATTTTTTCATTGTTTCATATATAATACTCTATCTCTTCTTCTAGGTTATAGGGGCTCTTGAGTGCAGAGTCCTGGAATGATTCCTCTTTGTTCCCCAGGAATGCCTCACACAGAGCTAGTCACCAACAGATGTTTCACAAACACACCTGACATCTGTGTTACTCTTCACACTTTTCCAAGCCTGTCACTGGGGGGTAGGTAGAGCAGAATTATTTCTATCATTAAGTGGCTCATCCAACATCAGAGAGATATTAGTAAGTGCCCCAAAGCCAGGATCTGAAATGGAGGCAGGTGGTCCTCCCAGTCAGGGAGTGTCCTTCACTTGCACATGATGAGGTCAAGAACCACCAGTGCGAGGCCAGGGAATTGTGGCCTCCCCAACCTCCCTGCCATGCCCCTGGAGAGCAAGTGGAGGTCCTTGTAGGACCAAACAGGCAGTCCCAGGACTACGCTGTTCTTGCCAGGCTGCTGGAGGTTGGGCCCAGGGCATAGCTATTCCTGGTAGGCTCCCAAGCAAGACCTCAGGAAAGTCGGGCTCCTTGACCTCTGCTGAGCCTGGCCTGACCCACTGTGATATTTCTGGGGCAAATGTGTGGGGAGAGGTAAGACACTGACCAGTGGGGACAATCGTCCTACTCTGACATGAGCTTCTTGCATTGCCTTCTGAATGATGTCCACGTGCAGGCCAGAGTCTCAGGATGGACAAACCTCCCAGAGACAGATCTGAGCTTCTTCAAGTGCGTGCCCTGTGAGTTCAGAAGCTTTAGCCAAGATGTTGTCAGATGTAATTGAAGGGTGCTGAGGTGTCCCGTGATCCTCTGAGAGCCCTCTGAAGATCCCTAGAGTGCCAATGTTGGGACTTCTAGACTTTTTTTCGGTCCTGGGCTTTCCATCTTGGAAGCTGAGTGGGAGCTTTGCATTTGATGCTCAGCATGCCTGTGAACTATCTAGGAACTTGTAACTCAGACCCACTGACCAAGAGTGAGGAGGAGCTGCTAGTTGGACAAGAGTGTCTGTGAAATTTGGGCCTGTGTTAGTAATTAAGGTTATGGATGCACCTGTAGTTTCTATGTATAGATTCTTGCCTATGCCTCCAAAGGGAGGGAAAACAAATCTTTTCTCTGCCCCACCCTCCAAGCACGTTTGAGGCCATTTTTTTCTCCAAAGTAATTTCATACTCCGTTACTTGGGAACGTGCCTTCTTAAGAACAGACAATTTTGGCTTCATCTGCTGGAGGGGCCTCACAGCAGCCTGGGGTATTGGGGTTGAATTCAGAACTCCTAACTGGTGAGAATTTGCTGTGCCTACCGAGAGTCTCTGACTCGTTTCCTCCCACCCTTTCTAGAGCTAAGGAACGTGTCAGAGCAGAAGGCCTTGCACACCCTGGGAGCTCAGGAAAGTTTCCAGAACTGTTGAGTACAGTGAAATGTATGCCAGTGTAGATGGTGGGGGCTGCCCACATGGAGGAAACACAGGAGAAATGTGGTGGGGTTCAAAGGGTTTAGCTATCTGAATGGGCAACCACAGAACCTCCCTGGCCATCTCTTTCTCAATTTGAAAAATGAGGGGTTGATCATGCCTTTAATCCCTTCCCCCTTTAACATCTGACTCAAGTTAACATTATTCAGTAAAGGAGTAACACTGTCCACTCAGTCAACCACTGTTTGTGAAGGGTACTTCACCCTGGGTGGGGAGCTGTGAAGGATGCAGAAGAATCCAGGGTTCCTCAATCTGCCTGCTAACTGAGACCCTGGTTCTCCCCTGGTCTGCAGAGTGGCCTGGCAGCATCCTGCCCCTACTGGCCTGTCAGTCGAAGGCAGTGGCTCCTACATGCCGGGCCCTCTGTGGAGACTTGTGGAAACCGTGTCCATGCTGCTAAGGGCTTTTCTGCCTTCAGTGGGTCTCTTGTGCCCTTTCCCTGGCTTTTGTCTGTTCACTGGCCATGTCTGGCTCAGGCCTGTTCCCAGGGACACATCCAACTACTACTGGGCAGCGTCTAGTTCCTTGGCCCCTGAGGTGGCCCAGGGGCAGAAAGGACTTGGGTTCAGAAGTCTCACTTGCCAGAATCTTGTAAAAGAATACATCCCCCAGAAAAGGGTTATCCAGACTAGAGGCAGGTCTTGGGCTTGCACAGCTCCCTTTGAACATAAGAGCTTGACCTTTGTTTTAAAATAGTGAGTGTCCTACTCTGAGAGAGAGAAAGGTGAATTCTCGGAAAGAGTGCAAAACAGAGTAAACACTGAAGTAGATCTGAAAGCTCCAGGAGTTGAGATGTGTTAAATGAGCATAAAATTTGGTGAAACACAAAGTGTATTAACGAGCTATATTTGATCATGAGAGCAATTGGTTGTGTAGCAGTCATTAAATGCATGGGCTCTAAAGTTAGTCAGACTGGGTTCAAATCCCTGCTCTGCTGGTTGATCTTGGGCAAGTCACTTAACTTTAGTTTTCTCATCTGTAAAATGGGGATGCTAATAGTACCCATCTTAAAAGATTGTTGTGTTAAATGATGCAATGTAAGTCATTTAATATCACATAACACAGTATCTGCTATTTTGAGAGTGTTCACTGCCCTCCTGCTCTGCCCCCTCTTCATTTTCCCTTTATACCACCCTGTCAGCTAGGTATTTATTATCCCCATTTTACAATGACAAAACCAAGTGTGAAATTAATTGATTTTCCTAAAGTCGCATAGCTAGGATGTGGTAGAACTTGACTTGAAATCCGATCTAATTATAAATTTTATGCTTTCTCCACTCCACCTGTGACTTTCAACTCCCAATTAAAGGACGAGTTACATTAGAATTTCCTGCTAGCACTCACTAAATTTCTGAGCTGGACCCCAGATTTACTAAATCTGAATTTCCATGGGGAGTAGGGAGGGATCTGTATTTTAACAAATGCCCCGGGTGCCTAACTGAGTAGCTACTACACAATACTATAGTGAGTAGTTTTTATAAATGGGATGGTGTCCACCAGATGAGTTGGGTTTTAATTATTATAGGAGAAATGTAAATGGGAAATATGGAGAAGCCTTACAACAATCAGCTCTTTAAAGGTATGGATTTGGTTACCGAGGAAGTAAGGGATTTGTGTATTTTCCTTTGGTTGATTTCATTGTCCACTGTGCCGGACACATGGCGATCACTCAATTGACACTGACCTCAATCCTTTCAAAGCATTTTGTAACTTTATTATATCTCTAGTATAGCTCATGTCACTGTTTATGTGCCTGTTTCCTCCGTAAAGATGGAAACTCCATAAAGGCAGGAATCCTGTCTCTTTCGTCTCTTCCCTCCTCCCTTCCCCCTCAAGCCTAAGCAGTCAGTAAATGCTGGTTGCATTGCATGAACAGAGGATTGAACTAAAGGACTCAGGTCTGTCTCTTAAAACCTGTTGCTGTTGAGACAATTCTGACTTATAGCGACCCTATAGGACAGAGTAGAACTGCTCCATAAGGTGTCCAAGACAGACTGCCCCATCTTTCTCCCACAGAGCAGCTGGTGAGTTTGAACCACAGACCTTTTGGTTAGCAGTGAAACAGTTAACCACCATGCCATCAGGGCTCTGAGTTGTCTCTTAAAGCCCCAGAATTTCCTTGAGATGTTATTCTGGTTAGATGCTGCTATCCGGCTTCTCCTTCCCTCCTTTTCCCATCTCTCCTTTGCCTTGCAAAACAACGAGGAAAGGGAAAAGAAGCAGGGCTTCCTGATTTAAAGTCATATACATCTCATTAGTTCAAGAGTTCCCACCTCTCAGCATATTTCTGTCTGCTCTCATGCTGAGTGGGAAATTTCTGGGGACTGTAGACCTGATTTTTCTTATCTTATTCTGGGAGATTCTATGCCTTTCTTATCTGTAGACTACAAGCTGAGGAAAGTGTACAATTACATTGGCAAGAAAGAGAGGAGGAGCCTGGTACTTTTCTTTCGTCTTTTATTCGTATAACCTTCTCCCCACCCCCACTCCCAGTTATATGTAATATATTCCTATTTAGAAAAATTGGAAACTACAGAAAAGTCCAAAGAATAATATTACTGCTCAGAAATAAAGATCTTTGGTATTTTGGCATATTTCCTTTGCTGGTGCCTTTGTTTTAAAAAATTTTTAATGACTACTAAGGGGCCAATAAGTCCCTGAGTGGTACAAATGGTTTGAGCTTGACTAGTAAACTAAAGGTTGGCAGTTCGAACCCATCCAGTGGCACCATGGAAGAAAGCCCTGGTGATCTGCTTCTGTAAAGATTACAGCCAAGAAAACCCTATGGAGCAGTTCTACTCTGTATCACAACACATGGGGTCACCATGAGTTGGAATTGACTCAACAGCAGTGGGTCTGGTTTTTTTGGAAGGGGTCAGTATCTGCCCAGATTAATAGAGAAGGAGACCTCCTTCTGAAACTTACTGATGCCAGGGATGCAGAAAACCACATGCTACACTCAGAAACATTAGCCTTGGGCAAAGAGATGCCTGGACTAGAAACTCTCTTGTGAATCAAATCCCAGCTAGCCAGTATCTATCTGGGTGGCTCTAAGTAACTTATTGTCCTCAATAAGTTACTGAAATGGAATGGCTGTCCTAGTGTCTGCTAAAGGGTTGTTACCAAGGATTGTTAATAATCTCTGTAATCCTTTACATGTGGCCTGTTTTGAAATCCATAGTGTTTTAAATGCAGGCTTTTTGACAGCTCAGGGTCCCACTGACTCGAACATCTGATGTGAGTACCCAGTACAAAGGGAGGAGAGCTGGATTCAGAGCCAGGAAATGAAGGCCTAAGTCTTGGTTTAGCCACATCCTTGCATATAAGCTTGGGCAAGTCACTTAACCTCTTTGTACCTCAGGACTATAATCTTTCTGCATCTCAGTTTTCTCACCTTTAAAATGGAAATAACAATACCTCTGAGCCTTCTCACAAGGTGCTGTAGGTAAAAGTGCTTTGGAAACCATGAAGTGCTCCTTTGATGGGAGGAATTAACATGGCTGCCATCTTCACATTTTCCACCTCCATCTCCATCAGAAGATGCTCAGTGAGTTTTAATTGCCATTTTGTTGTCTCATTCAGCAGATACAGGTAATATTGGCCTCAGAGGGCTGTGTCCAGACATACCAGAGTCTAGTGCTTGCCAAACAGGCAGCACAGGCAAGAGAGGGTTAACTGGGAGAAGGCTCCCAGCTTGAAATCAAAAGGATAGCAACAACAGCAGTGAAGCTGCAGACCACAATGGAACAAGCTGACTTCTATCTATGCAACTTACTGCTACAGCCAGTCTTCGGTTTATTAAAACTTGTCAGATTTCTTTTCCCTTTATCTAACAACCATAAACACCTTTTAGGGGCTCTGTCTACCAGGATCAAACACCTGCACAAAACTAAGAGAAAAACATCTGTGGACACCCAGGGACTCTCACCACAAAGACAACCCATTAGGAAGCTGGAATGCTTTGTTTTGTTTTTAGTTTCCTCAGGATTTTGGCACCACACAGATAGAGCGGAAGACTTTTTTGTCCACCTTTTTTTTTTTTTTTTTTTTTTTAAATCTTTCACGTTGGTAAGGGGAACTTTTTAGCATAATTGAAAAGACAGAAGAGAGCATCCCTTTTCATTCCGTGGAATGTGCGATGCTCCATGCTCTGGGACCAACCCTTGGGAGCTGGTGGGCAGACCAAAGCACCAGTCAGAGGCAGTTTACAAAATGTTCTGAATTCCAGACTCAGCATGAGGGCAGAAAGGGGGAGAGTCCCACAGATTGGGGTCTTGCCCTTTTTAGCTCCCACTTCCTGAATCATTATCCCACTCCATCCTGAGTCACTTGACCACCTTGTCAGGCCACTGGGAAGGAGGAAAGCTGGAGGCTGAGACCTTCTGGCAACCTAAGTGGCCTGAAACAAGCAGAGCTGTGCAATGGCCACTTAGCCAGGCCTTGAGCTGATCTTCTGGGAGGAGCCAAAGGAGTAATGCTAACAGGGTTTGCTGAGTCCTTGGGTGGTGCACCCAGTTAGTGCACTCAACTGGTAACTAAAATGTTGGTGGTTCGTGTTTACCCAGAGGTACCTCGGTAGAAAGCCTGGCAATCTACTTCTGAAAAATCAGCCACGGAAAATGCTATGGAGCATAGTTCTACTCTGATATAAATACGGTCGCCATGAGTCAGTTGACTTGCCAGCAACTGTTTTTTGTTTTTACCTTCTTTGTACTCCCTCTACCCCCCACCTCCACCCCAAGGAAAAACCTCTGCACTTGCAGGTCCCTAGGGGGGTTAGGAGTGGCTGTCATTTTCCCCCTGGTGAAAAAGGGGAGAGTGGATCCCTGAGGGAGCTGATAGGATCCCTTTCTTGTCTTGCAAATAATTCAAGATTTAGATAGTTACTCCTCTGATGTTTAACTGGTCTTGTTTCAAGCAGGGGATGAAGTCGATAATTCTTCCAGACCCAGCATATCCTGCTTCTCTGGATAGGTTGATCTTGGTAAGAAATGCCTCCCTAGTTGTATTAACTACTTCTGAGATAGATCATCAAGGCTCCCTTCTACTGGGCACAAAAACATGACTGGGCCAAAAACAACTGGCAAGTTCAGTCAAAACATCCATCAATTCAGATGTTTGGCATTGTGTAGGGAAAACATCCAAATGACTAACTGAATTCAAGATTTTCAATCTGTTGCCTTGGCCACATAAGGAGAAAAGGATGAATCTTCAAATGAGCCTGACAACTTGACAGGGAAGATCTGCCCAGGTATAGTGGAAGACTTGATTCTGTGCTTACAAACCAAACCAAACCCAGTGCCAACCAACAAGCTGATTCCAGCTCATGACGACCCCATGCATGCAGAGTAGAACTGCTCCATAGTGTTTTCAATGGCTGTGACCTTTGGGAAGCAGATCATCAGGACTTTCTTCCAAGGTGCCTCTCTGGGTGGGTTCAAACTGCCAACCTTCTGGCTAGTAGTCTAGGGCTTAACCATTTGCACCACCCAGGGCTTAAAATATAACAAAAGTTATTTGAAACTGCTTTCACTGGGTTAAAAAAATAGATTCATTTTTTTAAGATTCCTTCAATGAGGTAACAGATTATGAATTAGAAAAACAATGACATTTATTTTAATGTTTTGACTGAGACTTTTAAAAACATGAGAATGTGCTTGTTGTTAAATTTTTGAACTCTCTGTTTTCAAAGAATTTTACAAGTTGCCTTTTGTTACTATTTAAATCCCAAGCACAACTGCATGTTCTGAGTCTGCCTGCCTGCCTGCCTGCCTGCCTGCTTGCATTTGGGCTGTTTTTGACCTTCTCAGAGAAACAATCTTCTGAATGAGATGTGGTTCTGGACCACTCAGTTTGGGATGCTGTGAGTCCATTCACTGAGGCTCCAGCCACAGAGCACTTATGGCAGGGACAAGGCTCAAAGCTTCAAGTTTGGGGATCCCCTCCTTTGGTCTTCCCTCTGAGGTCCCTTCTTTGTCCCCCCCCCGGCCCTGGTCTAGCCTGCCTTTCATTACTTAATACTCAATGTATGGTCAATGAACCAGCAGTATACCATCCCTTTAGAGCTTATTGGAAATTCAGAATTATAGGCTCCATCCCAGACTTACTGGTTCAGGATCTTCATTTTAACAAGATGCCTGGGTGATTCGTATGCACATTAGAGTTTGAGAAGCACTGCTCTAATAGATTTTCTACCCTGCAGCCAGAGTCCTTTCTGAAGCATAAATCTGACCCTATAATTGCTCTTCCAGCATGGCTAACTGGAGCATCTCTCAGCCTCATCTCCTGCCTTTCCCCATAGCTCTCTAATCTCAATTGTGAAGACTGAGTTCAAGCCCTGGCTCTACCACTTACTAGTCATATAATCTTAGGCAAATCACCTGAGGTTCTATGATCCTCAGTTTACTCGTATGTACAATGGGGACAATAACAACAGTCTCACAGGGTTGTTGTGAGAATTAAAGAGATAAGGAAGTGAGGGCTGGTACTCTCTCATTGAGTCTCATTTCTCCTTTTGCCCCCACCTCCACCTCTGCATATTCTGTTGACTGCTGACATCTTTGTGAATTTACATTTTAGAAATGAAACAGCAAAACTGATTGCTTTTGGAGGATACTATGCAGTGGCTAAGAAGAGCATGGCCTATACAATTAGATGGGCCAGTTGTTCTAATTTCTATTCTTTCATTTATTGCTGCATTCCTCTCTGAGCCTCAGTTTCCTCTTCTGTAAAATGGGGCTAACAGGAAGATGATGTGACAATTAGAAGAGGTAATTAATGCATGTGAATTACCTTGCATATGGAAAGCAATCAGTTAGTAACACACGTCACAGTTATTACTATTACTATGATTACTTACTTACAGAATCTCTCATAATCAAAGACGTGTCATGGAGTGGGGGGAAATGCTATGTAAATATAAATCATTATAAATAATGCTAATATTTCCTGTACCTGGTTAAGACACAGCCTTTGGCAGCCAAATTAGTCCTGACAATTAATGCTCTGCTAGCACTCTGCCTATGGAATATTATTCTATACATTATCCATAGTTAATCCTTAACCTGGCACACCTTCCTCCTTTCAGCCAGCATACTCTGGGCTACCTCATGCTGCACGGCTTGGCAATACAAGTGAATACGGCCTGAAGATCTAAAGCAGTGGTTCTCAACCCTGGCTGTACATCGGAATCACCTGGGGAGCTTTAAAACTGTTGATGCCTCAGTCCCATCCCCTAGAGAGTCATTTGATTGATCTAGGGTATAGTCTGGGCTTTGGGATTTTTCAAAGCTCCCCAGAGGATTCTAATATACAGTCAGGATTGAGAGGCACAGCTCTAGATGAGGAATCCCTGGATGGTGCAAACAGTTAACATGCTCAGCTGCTAACCGAAAGGTTGGAGGTTCCAGTCCACCCAGAAACACCTTGGAAGGAAGGCCTGGTGATCTACTTCCAAAAAATCAGCCACTGAAAACTCTACAGAGCACAGTTCTACTTTGACATAGGATCACCGTGAGTTGGAGTCAACTCGAAGGCAGCTGGTTGGTGGTTGGCTCTAGATGGTGATGAAGACAAGTTCCAGAGAACTCCTTACTGGTTTACCACAGAGGAGAATCCCTCCTGTAATCCTCATCCCAAAGATGGGCTGATGGAGAATTCTAATTTACTTAGAAAGGAAAAGCTGCTGCTCCCAGAAGCAATAAAACCTCAAATGAGCCTGAAGCCAACAAACTAAATCCTTGATTAATGGAAATATTTTTCATCTCTCTACTTTTATGAAAACAAATCAAAACAGTTTAGCATCAGGCATTGAACGAAAAGCTTTAGGGTCTGTCCTGGGACCACCGCATGTCCACCTCGCCTCATCTCATGAGGTCCTAGTGGGGGCAGACCTCTCAGAGACACATGAGGAATCACACATACCCATCGTCTATGAAAGCCAAAGGAACACACACACTCTAGTTTCTAAAGATGGACATAATGGGATGGTGTGCTTAAGAAACATTCTCAGCATCAAGGATGAAAACCAAAAAAGGTTTCTAATTAATCAAATACCTGAGTCTCTGAGGTTCTCGCCTTAGGAACCCTAGTGATTTCCTTCTTATAGAGGTAAGCTCCTGAGGAATCCTAGGCCCCCATAGGGTTTTATTTCTTAAGATTCTGCAAAACAAACCAAGCAGGCATCTGCCTGCCCTGTTAACACAAAAGTTACTACTGGCTATGGAAGGCAGGTTGGCCCCTGGTTGCTGGGCTTACCTGTGGCCAGAGTAACCTGCCTGCACTGTTAGCCTGACTGCACTGACCTGACTCAGATGTTGCCTGGACCTGAGGTGAGGGGGCCAGGCAGGGCTGGAGAGCATGGGAGGGCTAGTGCCATGCTTGGCTGGGAATGAGAAGCCATTCTGCCCTGGACAGTGACTCTCCCCTAGGTGTGTGTGTAAAGGGGGCTCTGTGTGCCCAACCCCTTCTCAGGCTGAGAGTCATTGCTGGAATGAGTGATGTTATTGATGGGTGTCTACTGTACCTGTGAGCCATAAAAAGGTCAAGCTACTCATCCCAGTTGCCAAACACAACATGCCATCTGCTCACATTCGTTCCACCTGGAATGTCCTTCCCAGCCCTGAAGGCTAGCCAGACTCCTACTCAACCTCCCAGGCACAGCCCAAATGTCACCTTCTTGCCAAAGCCTTCACTCCTGGCATGATCAATCACGCCTTCCTCTATGCGGCTCCTCATACACACAGCTCCTCATTGTAAGAGCACTTTCTATGGGAGCCTCAGCTCCTTAAGGTAATTTCCCTCCCCGAGACCAAGAACCCCACCCGCATGGTTTACCCCATGCAGCCATACTATCAGCACAGCATCAGTTCAGGGATTGCAGCCACTGAACACTTGCTGAATGGTCACAGGACACCAGCAGGTAGCTCTGGGTGATGGCAGGGTAAGATGGTTTCAGAGAAAAGGGAGGAAGCAATTAAATTCTAGGATACCCTTTAGCAGTCCAAGAATAAGAGTATGAGACTCCGATGCTGGGAGTAAGGAGGAAGAAAGGTTGGGGACACCTTCTTAACATGGGCTTAGGTTCTAATGGACAAAATTCGCCTCCCCTAATACTCTCTGTAATTAAGGGCCAAACTGATCGGCACATGGATCTCATGTAACCACACAGCAATGAAGCCTACCCTTCATTTACTATGAAGATTACAGATACGCAGTTGGGAGGATGTAGACATGGGAATGGGAGAGAGGGAGGGAGGAAGAGAGAGAAAGTGAGAGATATTCTCTTTTCCAGGGACTCTTGCAAGGACAGCCACTTACCAGTTCCTTCCTGAGCCAGGTTATAGCTGTATCAATACTTTCAAAGCCTTCCAGCTCGTCAGTGGCAAGGGGCCACTTGTCCTGGCTAACTCTCCCATTAGGTGAGGAATGCTGCCTGGGCTCCCTCCGTGTGAGCAAGGACTCCTCCTCACACTGCCTCTGCTCCAGGCTGGCCTCCTGCTGTGAAGCTGGCCTGGGGAAGGTCCATGTCTGCTCCTCTAGCTTGGCCTGCCATTCCAGGTAGGAGGGCCTGCGTGTCTCAAGCCTCATTTTCTTGGTGAGGGCCTTCAGGCTCTGGAGGTGGTCATCCGGAGGCAGGGCTGCTCCTGCTGGCCCTTCCTTCCCACCCATTTCTTCTATTTGGATCAGAGGCACAGACATTTTATCTTCTGCCTGGGCAGCCAGACATGGGAGGTGGTGGGGGGCAGTGTGGAACTCTCGGTTGGAGACCAGGTTGGTCCTGCTCTGCAATGACCTCATCCAGCTGTGGCCAAGGCTCCTGAGGGCATTGCTAGGATGTGAGTGAGTCTCAGAGGTGGGGCAGTTCCCAGATCCAGAGAGAGACTGTAGACTGAGCCCCAGAGAGTGCCCTAGTGGTGCCCTTCCTGAGGTGTAGGCAGATCAGAGGCAGCTGGCCCAGGAAGTAGACCCCGGAGCTCCTGCCCCATGGAGAAGGACAGGTGGTGAGGAGCTGCTGGCTGATGTGGAGACTCTGCCCAAGTCCCTGGCCCTGGAGGAAGAATGAGAATGATGTCAATACTAATCCCTCACCGCACGAGGTCTCTTGTCCTGTTGAAGCTCCCCAGCCACAGGCCCATTCCAGGTCCATTCCATAGAATGGGTAACTGAGGCTCAGAGAGGTTAAGTGACAGTGGCAGAACCTAGGGCTTCTAATTTCTAGTTCAGGATGAGAAATGGGGCAGCTAGATGCAGAGATGCCCCAAATTCATAATAAATTAACATTTGTACAGTGTTTTACCATTTATAAAATAATTTCAGCTCTATTATCTCATTTAATCCTCACAGAAAGTCTGTAGTTAGCTTTCTTTAATCCCCACTTTACACAAAGAGCAGAGTCTTGGAGCGTTAGATGACTCATCTGAGAGTTCCCAGCAAGTAGCAGAGGGACTAGCCCAGGTCTCCTCTGTGCAGCAATTGCTGACTCTGGCCACTCATCACCCCTACCAACCACAGGCCCCATCCTCAGCCCAGCTCTTAAAGGCTCACCATACCCCACGCTGTCTCCAGTTGCTTCCTCTAAGAACAGCACTTTACCTAACCTCTTCAGAGAAGGAAGAAAATAAACTTTCAGCAGCTGAGGGGAAGGAGCTGACTGCATTCAAGTTTGATCGTTAAACCAATGAGGCTTGTGACTCACCAGTCTAGAAAAATGGTGCTCATGTTTACCTAAAATGCCCACACAGCAGCAGTCTCCTAGCAAGGAGTGATCTGATTTGGTGTCCCCACCTCTGGTGAGAAGGTATAAACCAAAATTCCTACTCCATGTTAGAGCACAAGGAAGATACATAACCTAGTAATGTTATAATAAGGCCTCGAGCCTCCCAGCGCCATGCCCTCTCTCCTTTGTGTCTCTAGGTCCACAGAAGACCAAGTAAGCGGATATGGGTTTAAATTACAGTAGAAGACATTTAACCTAGACCAAGAGTAGAAGTTCTTGACTTTCAGAGTGATTTTTAAAAATCTGTGCTGATGAAATGCAGCTGTCCAAGAGAATGACGTGATACGGACTGATGGCTAAGATAAAGTTTAACTGAAAAGAGCAAGGTGTTCAGCAGCCTGGAGCACATGCCTCATTGTGTAAAAAAAGGAGAAAGAAGAGGTATTTTTATTGATCTGGGCATGCCTAAAAAGTTCTGTGCCAGGATAAAAAAAAACTAATAGATGTGATTGCTTGTTTGGGGTGATGGAAACTGGGCAGATGGGGTACAAGCACAGGAGAGGTAAAGAACTCAGGAGGGAGTGGCAAAAACCAGGCTGGGCCACCAAGGGGGGTGGTGGGATTCTCTCCAGCATGTGCATGGAGATATTCAAGAGGAGCTGAGTGTACCTTCTCTTGCTTTCTTCCTAGAACCTGCCTCCTGCTCTGGGTATCCCTGGGGAGTGAGAAGGAATATTTCACCCCAAGTGATAGCAAAGGAAGCTAGTTCTCAACTCTGGCTGCATATGAGAATTATTTGAGGAGCTTTTCAAAACACTTTGAAGTCCAGGCTCCACCCTCCCAGGTTCTGATTCAATTGCTCCGGGAGTGGTACTCAGTTATCAGCGTATGTTTAAAGCCGCCCACATGATTCTAATGTGCAGCCAGGGTTAAGAACTACTGGTCTCGAGAGAAAAAGGTTAGACTTGGGATCGATGACCTAGCTTTAAGTCCTGTCAGGCTCGCCAAGCCTCAGTTTCCTGATCTGTAAAATGGGGGTGATAATACCAATGGCCATGTCTCTTGGAGATTGGCAGAACCGAGGTTTGTACACACTTTGTGAATTGAGCAAGCTCTGCAAATATGGGGACTTCTCATGGTATCTTTCTGTAAGGTCTCACAGTCACACAGGCTTCTTTAGAACTTCAAATTCAAAGACTTACTAGCAGCTTTCTGGGGCCTCTCCCCAGGCATGGTCTGCTCTTTGCTGTGGTGCCAGAATCTGGTTTGAATGTGGCTGAGAGAGCTCTTTACCCCACAGGGCTTCCTTCCTACTGGCAGGGGAGCTCCAATTATTTCAGTGAAGCTTTTGGGAGAGGATCCAATTTCAGACAAACCGATGAGCAATGAGAAGAGCACTACCCTCTCTACAGTCCTTCTGTGAGTAGATAAAATGAATGGGAAGTTGAGTTCTCCCCTCCCTCTACCCCATGCACACTTGCACTGAAGAGGGGAGGAAGTGCTGTGGCTGAGTCACAACTGTTAGGTGTTTGAGGTAGGAACAGCTACTACTCTGTGACTTTATGTGACTGGGTTGGGTAGGGTGAATTTATTATAATTGTTGTTGTTGTTAGCTGCCATTGAGTTGGCCCCTACTCATGGCAACTGCATGTGTTACAGAGCCGAACTGCTCTATAGGGTTTTCTTGGCTATAATCTTTATGGGAGCAGTTCATCGGGGCCTTCTTAAGAGGTATTGCTGAGTGGGTTCAAACCACCAACCTTTAGGTTAGCAGCCAATTGCAAGCCACTTACTTGTGCCACAGTTTCTAAATGAGTTCAGGTGGGCCTGTGAAGACAACATCAGGAATACTTCGAGGCATTACCGGAAGTGCCAGTGAGCTGTGATTCAAATATGGATCAATTTGATGCTTTGATCTGCTGAGCCTATGGAGTGTGCAGAGCACTTGTGTGCACCCTGGCTCTCTTGCACCTCCTGGTAGTCCTGTGGAAGAGGCAGGATTACCCATTTCATGAATGAGGAAACCAAGGATGGGAGAAGTTATGTGACTCACCCACGGTCAGAGGCAGGTGCCAACAGTGGGACATTCCCACAGAGTAGTCTCACTCTGCGTCAGAAGAGCTTTCTACTACAGAAGAGCATGGGCCTTGGAGCCAGACACACACGAGGCAGGGTCTAAGTCCTGGTCCTACCACCCACCTCTTCTATGATCTTGGGAAGTTCATTTAATAACCACTCTGTGCTTCTGCTGCCTCTTCTGAGAAATAGGGATAATCAGGACCAGCTACATAATTTGCAGGCGCCTAGGGCAAAATGCAGTAGCCTTGGTGGTGCAATGGTTAAGGACTCAGCTGCTAACCAAAATTTTGGAAGTTCGAACCCACCCAGCAGCTCCTTTGGAGAAAAGACCTGGCAATCTGCTCCCATAAAGATTACAGCCTAGGAAATCCTATGAGGCAGTTCTACTCTGTCATATAGGGCGTTATGAATCAGAATATACCTCATGGCACACAACAACAACAACAACAGGGAAAAATTAAAGTGTGGGGCCCCTTGCTAAAGCATTATAAAGGATATCAAGATGGTGACAGCAGAGCCTTAAACCAGCATGGGACTCTTGTAAGCATGGGGACCTTTGTGACTGTACAGTCCTAGGCCATGAAGCTGGCCTCGGGATAATAATATCAATATCATAGGTCCTTGCAAGGATTAAATAAGGTGGCAAATATAGAGCACTTAACATGAAGCCTGGTATACAGTTAGCCCTAGAAAAACGCACACTTTTAAAAATGTTATTGTTGAGGTTATGATAGCCATGAATCTACATCACAGTTACATTACCAAAGCAACCCATTTCTATTCCAAAGAGTAGTAATCCTGTTGGTTCCTGACCTGCTGGGTGGCCTAGGCCAGTCTCTGTACCCTTAAATTCTTCCCTGGAAGCCAACTGAGACTAAGTCAGCTCATCCCATCTTTCCCAAATTTTCAGATCTAAAAACTGCAATGTCATCATATCATGAACAGCAGGTCTGCCATAGAAGGAAGAGAAGAACAGTACTAAAAAAAAGCCACTCTGTACCATACTCCCTTCCCTCCCTGTTCATATGTTTATGATACAGTTTGGACCATAGAGGCTAAGGCAGGTTTCATAGTGTTATCCACAGGGTGAGATCAAGGGGAGGAGCACCAGGCCAGGGACTACTGCTACTAACACGCTGTGCCTCCAGGACCAGCCCACTCCTCTTCTGGGCTCGGTTTCCTCATCTGTGCAATGGCACTCACAATTCCCATGTCCTCCTAAGGGTGTTGTGAGGATCAAATGAAATCTTGTATGCGGAAGCTCTCTGCAAACTGCAAGGAGCTGTACCTACTTGATGAGTATTACTATTAGAAGGTATATGTGGGGTCTGAAGAAGATGTGAGTTAAGGACTGGCCATTTTAGAATGCCTGGTCACTCTAGCAGGCTGGGACCAGCCCTTGACTACCTCCTAGTGTGCCCAGCACACAGGTGATAAGCATTTGAGGAAAAAGCTCCATACTCCTGGTGTCCTGCTGTGTGCTCCAGTGCCCAAGGACCAGATCTAGTGGAGTTTCTTTGCTCCCATCCAGCTGGGCACAGGAGCTGATCTAAATGTCACTAGCACAGGTCACTGTGGAGGTGTGACAGGAGGAAGGAGTGGGCACTGAGCTGGCCCAGCCTGAGGTGGCAGAGGTGTGGGGGTGGGGAGCTGTGGATCAGAGCAGCAATGGATCGCTTCCTGGACTGGAACTTCTGAGGCTTAGGCCCTGAAGAAAGAGCCGGCAAATAAGCTTTCTTTACATCTAAACTAAATCCTTCCTGCTGCCAGGTGAGCGCATTTTCTCTTATCCTGGGCTGTGCAAAGGCAGACAGGCTGAGGAGGAAAGCCAAAGGGCACTGACCAACCTTGGACCCAGGGCATCTGGAAAAACAAGTCCAGACCCTGTAATACCACGAGGCCTAGGCATGCCCTACAGGCAGGCCACTGAGCTGCAGGAGACTTAGAAATTCCCGCAACATCCAGGTCAAGTCCTGGGGGTGCATCAGCCTCTTTGCAGCAGTAAAGTGCAAGCACCTAGGGACCATGCTGCACACATGGATCAGTGTTCAAACATGCTCCCTGGCTCGCTCTTGGCCCATGGAGGCTGCCATGAAGAGATGGCGCCAGCTGTGAGCTAATTCTTCTGGCTCCCAGAGGATCAAGTGTGGGTGCAGCTCTGTCATTCAGCCAACACCTTGTCTCATTATGACCTAATCTGTTCACTTGGAAAACTTTCAAAGCCACTTCCTAGATGGGGCTCCCAGGGGCAGGGAAAGATGCAGAAGACTGCTAAACTTTTCTCCCTCTCTCAGGGATGAAGGTGGTGCAAGATGACTACCTGGCAGTACTCACTTCTTCTAAGGCCCCATCAGTCTTCATTCTCCTAAGAAACTCAAAAGCCTATCCTCACCCTTTTTGGTTCCACAGGCTCTTTCCTGCTCCTACTAGTCAGATTCTTCACAAGAACTGCCTCACTTCTTCTCTATTACAACCAGCAATTTTCTAGAACACCACCCAACACTCCTGTCCCTTTAAACACCATGCCTTCTCATGCCCTATGACTTTCTTTCTGAAATGCCCTTCCCTTCCTTCTGTGCCTTAACTCTGTTAGAAAGTTTTCCTTGATTTGTCCAGACTGGGTTGTGTGTGCACATGGTGCAATGAGAGCAGATAGGAGAAAAAATGAAGTCATCATAACAGTATCAGCTAACACTTACTCAGAGCTTACCATGCCAGGCATTACTGTAAGAGTTTTGCATGTATTAACACATTCGACTCTCATAATAATCCTATGAGGTAAGTATTATCATTATCTTCCTTCTAGAGATGAGGAAACTGAGGCACGGGGAGGTTCAGTAACTTGCCCAAGTAACAGAGCTAGTAAGTAGTGAGGCTGAGATTTGAACTGCTGCAGTTTGGCTCCAGTCTGCCTTTTAAGGAACACCCCATTTTGTACAGTATAGTAGGCAGGCTGGGCTCTGTTTTCCTTCTCAGAAACCAGAGGGATCATCTCCTCCCTCCTTCTTGGCCTATCCCCATGACAAGTAGGGTGCAAACATGTGACTTAAGCTTGGCCAATCAGACGCTCAGGCCCAGGACTCTGAATTCGGAGGCCAAGATGAAGGGATGGTTAGGATTCACTTGTGGCAACATGGAGGGTGGCACCCAGCCCTGGAGGCAGATGTCAAGTGCTAGGGTAGAAGCATCAGCTTAGCCTCTTCCTGTTGAACAGCGCCTCCTGCTTCTTTGTCTTCTGAGCTGCCCTGGTCCTACCTGTGTTCTACCTTGGATCTTTAACCCCCTGACAATTCTGTGATCGTCTACTAGCCTTACTACTAACATTGTTCTCTGTTGCTTGCAGCCAAGAGTGACCTACTGAGGTCATCTAGTGTCCGTTTCTGCAGGAACAAGACTAACACTAGTAGTATCCCCATTTTACAACTGAAGGAATGAAGGTCCTATTCCCATGAAGCAAGAAGTCCTGGTATTACAATAGGTAAGTGCTCGGTTGCTAACCAGAAGGTTGTTTGTTTGAACCCACCCAGCAGCTCCTTGGGAGAAAGTCCTGGTGATCTGCTTCTGTAAAGATTACTACCCAGAAAACCCTATGGAGCAGTTCGATCTGTCACATGGGGTCACTATGAGTTGGAATCAATGGAACTCAACAACAACAATTCTCATGAAACCAAGGCCCAAGGTCACACAAACAGAATCAATGGAGCTGGGATCCTTGCCCAGGAAAAGGGGTGATTTATTTAATAAATATGGATGCCTGCTATTAATAAAGGAGCCTTAGTGCCACAGTGATTAAGAGCTCAGCTGCTAACCAAAAGATTGGCAGTCTGAATCCACCAGCTGCTCCTTGGAAACCCTATAGTGTCACTATGAGTCAGAGTCAACTCGACAGCAAGGGGTTTGGTTTGGTTTTAGAATTAGTAAAAAGTCTGAGGGAATTTGCTTTAAATGGCTCATACTTCAATTTGATGCTTATTTTGTAATAAAAGCTATAATTATAAATGAACAGATGAAAAGATGTCATAAAAGAAAATTAAATGCACAAAAAACAAATACTACAACAAATTACTACATATTATTCTTAGATAGATGTTTCATCTCTAACATGTTACAATTAAAAATATTCTTTCTATTCTTTGCCCTTACAAATTCTTCTGATTTTGCATACATAGAGTAATACCAGGCACTGTGTCCCACACAACAGACAATAAAAAACAAAACTCACTTGATATATAAATCAAAACTTTTCATGTTAGATAAATATTAATATTTCCAGGTTTTTTTTTTGACATTTGCTATGTTAGTATTATATTAAATTATTATCCATCTTGTTGTTGTTGTTGTTAGGTGCCGTCGAGTCAGTTCTGACTCATAGTGACCCTATGTACAACAGAACAAAACACTGTCCAGTCCTGTGCCATCCTCACAATCATTGTTATTCTTAAGCCTATTGTTGCAGCCACCATGTCAATCCATCTCGTTAAGGGACTTCCTGTCTTTCACTTACCCTGTACTTTGCCTAGAATGATGTCCTTCTCCAGGGACTGATCCCTCCTGATAGTATGTAAGACATAGTCTCGCCATCCTTGCTTCTAAGAAGCAAGGTGGTTGTACTTCTTCCAAGACATATTTGTTCTTTTGGCTGCCCATGGCATGTTCAATATTCTTCTCCTACATTACAATTCAAAGGCGTCAATTCTTCTTCAGTCTTCCTTATTCATTGTCCAACTTTCACATGCATATGAGGCAATTGAAAACACATGGCTTGGGTAAGGGGCACCTTAGTCTTCAAGGTAATGTCTTTGCTTTTCAACACTTTAAAGAGATATTTTGCAGTAGATTTGCCTAATGCAACGTGTCGTTTGATTTCTTTTTTTTTAAGTCCCCCCCACCCCTCCCACCCTTTGTAACCTACAAAGATTGTTTCTTTTTATGTGTAAACTTTTTCATGAGTTTTTCCAGTAGTGCTTTCAAACAATATTTGTCCTTTTGTGATTGACTTATTTCACTCAGCATAATGTCTTCCAGTTTCATCCATGTTATGAGATGCTTCACAGATTCATCATTGTTCTTTCTTGTTGCATAGTACTCCATTGTGTGTATGTACCATAGTTTGTGTATCCATTCATCTGTTGATGGGCATCTAGGTTGTTTCCATCTTTTTGCTATTGTGAACAATGCTGCCATGAACACAGGTGTGCATATGTCTATTCGAGTGACAACTCTTATTTCTCTAGGATATATTCCTAGGAGTGGGATTGCTGGATCGTATGGTATTTCTATTTCTAGCTTTCTAAGGAAGCACCATATCATTTTCCAAAATGGTTGTATCATTTTGCATCCCCAGCAGCAGTGTATAAGACTTCCGATCTCCCCGCAGCCTCTCCAACATTTGTTATTTCCAGTTTTTTTTATTCATGCCGGTAATGCTGGGGTGAGATGGTACCTCATTGTGGTTTGAATTTGCATTTCTGTAATGGCTAGTGATCACGAGCATTTCCTCATGTGTCTGTTGGCTGCTTGAATGTCTTCTTTGGTGAAGTGTCTGTTCATTTCCTTTGTCTACTTTTTAATTGGATTACTTGTCTTTTCGTTGTAGAGGTGTTGGATTTTCTTGTAGACTTTAGAGATTAGACCTTTGTCTGACTTGTACTGTCCAAAAAGTTTTTCCCAGTCTGTAGGTTCTCTTTTTACTCTTTTGGCAAAGTTGTTTGATGAGCACAAGTGTTTAATTTTTAGAAGATCCTAGTTATCTAGCTTATCTTCTGGAGTTAGTGTGTTGTTGGTTATGGTTTGTATCCTCTTAATGCTGTATATTAAGACCTCTAGTGTTGATCCTATTTTTTCTTCTATGAACTTTATAGTTTTTAGCTTTATATTTAGGTCTTTGATCCATTTTTAATTAGTTTTTGTATATAGTGTGAGGTATGGGTCCTATTTAATTTCTTTGCAGATGGATATTCAGTTTTGCCAGCACCATTCGTTAAAAATACTATCTGTTCCCTATTTGATGGACTTTGGGCCCTAGTCAAATATCAGGTGACCACAGGTGGATGGATTACATCTGGGTTCTTAATTCTGTTTCATTGGTCAATGTATCTGTCATTGTACCAGTACCAGGCTGTTTTGACTACAGTAGCTGTATAGTAGGTTCTGAGGTCAGGTAGTGCGAGTCCCCCTATTTTATTCTTCTTCTTCAATAGTGCTTTATTTATCTGGGGCTTCTTCCCTTTCCATATAAAGTTAATGACTAGTTTTTCCATCTCTTTAAAGAATGTTGTCGGTATTTGGATTGGGATTGCATTGTATTTGTAAATTGCTTTGGTTAGCATTGTCATTTTCACTATGTTGAGTTTACCTATCCATGAGCATGGTATTTTTTCCATTTACGTAGATCCCTTTGGGTTTCTTGCAGTAGTGTTTTGTAGTTTTCTTTGAATAGGTTTTTTACATCCCTGGTTAGATTTATTCCTAAGTATTTTATTTTTTTAGTAGCTGTTATAAATGCTATTGTTTTCCTGATTTCATTGTTCTCTTTATTGGTGTATAGGAATCCAACTGATTTTTGTATGTTTATCTTGTATCCTGCTACTCTGTTGAATCTTTCTATTAATTTCAGTAGTTTTCTTGTGGAGTCTTTAGGATTTTCTATGTATAGGATCATATCATCCACAAACAGGGACAGTTTAACCTCTTCATTACCAATTTGGATGTCCTTTATTTCTTTTTCTTGCCTTATTGCTCTAGCTGAGACTTCTAGCATAATTTTAAATAGGACTGGTGACAAAGGGCATCCTTGTCTTGTTCCTGTTCTCAAGGGGAATGTTTTCAGCCTCTCTCCATTAAGAATGATGTTGGCCATTCGTTTTGCATAAATGTTCTTTATTATGTTGAGAAATTTCCCTTCTATACGTATTTGATTGAGAGTTTTTATCAGGAATGGGTATTGGACTTTGTCGAATGCCTTTTCTGCATCAATTGAGATGATCATGTGATACTTTTCTTTCCTTTTATTTGCGTGGAGGATTACACTGATTGATTTTCTAATGTTGAACCATCCTTGAATCCTACTTCGTCATGGTGTATTATGTTTTTGATATGATGCTGGATTCTATTGGCTAGAGTTTTGTTGAGAATTTTTGCATCTATATTCACTAGAGACACTGGTCTATAATTTTCTTTTTTTGTGGCATCTTTGCCTGGTTTTGGTATCAGGGTTATGCTGGCTTCATAGAATGAATTCGGAAGTGTCGCTTCCTTTTCTACATTCTGAAATAGTTTGAGTAGTTCTGGTATAAGCTCTTCTCTGAATGTTTGGTAGAATTCTCCAGTGAAGCCATCTGGGCCAGGGATTTTTTTTATTGGGAGGTTTTTTTTTTTTTTTTAATTACCTTTTCAATCTCTTCTCTTGTTATTTTTCTGTTCAGATTTTCAATGACACTTCATATTAGTTTGTGTAGGTGGTGTGTTTCTAGAAATTTATCCATTTCCTCTAGATTTTCAAATTTGTTGGAGTACAGTTTTTCATAATAATCTGTTATGATCCTTTTTATTTCTGTCAGGTCTCTTGTAATCTCCCCCATTTCATTTCTTATTTGGGTTATTTGTGTCCTCTCCTGTTTTTCTTTTCTCAGTCTGGCCAGTGGTTTGTTGATTTTGTTGATCCTTTCAAAGAACCAACTTTTGGTTTTGTTGATTCTGTTGTTTTTCTATTCTCTATTTCATTTATTTCCTTCCTTATGGTGGCTGTGAGCTTTATTTGCAGTTCTCTTTCTACTTGTTTGAGTTCTGTAGTTAATGTTCTGATTTTGTCCCTTTCTTCTTTTTTGATGTGTGCATCTATTGCTATAAATTGTCCTCTGAGGACTGCCTTTGCTGTGTCCCAAAAGTTCTAGTATAATGTGTGTTCATTCTCATTTGATTCTAGAAATTTTTTTATTCCATCTCTGATTTCTTCTATTATCCAGTGTTTTTTCAGCAGGGTGTTTTTCAGTTTCCATGTAATTGATTTTTTTTCCCTTGCTCTTCCTGTTGTTAATTTCTACCTTGATGGCGTTGTGGTCAGAGAAGATACTTTGTAGTATCTCAGTGTTTTGGATCTTGTTGAGTTTTGCTCTGTCGCCTAAGATGTGGTCTATTCTGGAGAACGTTCCACATGCTTTCGAAAAGAATGTGTACTTTGCAGCCTTTGGGTGGAGTGTTCTATGTATGTCTATGAGGTCAAGTTGGCTGATTGTGATGTTTAGGCCTTCTGTGTCTTTGTTGAATTTCTTTCTAGATATTCTGTCCTTTACTGGGAGTAGTGTGTTGAAGTCTCCTACTATTATTGTGGAACCGTCAATTTCTCTTTTCGGTGCTGTTAGAGTTTGTTTAATGTATTTTGGAGCCCCGTCATTGGGTGTGTAAATGTTCATTATGTTTATGTCTTCATGATGGATCATCCCCTTAATCATTATATACTGTCCTTCTTTGTCTTTTATAATGGATTTTGTTTTAAAATCTATTTTATCTGAGATTAGTATTGCCACTCCTGTTCTTTTTTGGTAGTCCTTTGTTTGATATATTTTTTTATCCTTCAATTTTTAATAAATTTATGTCTTTGTTTCTAAGATGTGTCTCTTGTAGATGGCATATTGATGGATCCTGTTTTTTTTATCCATTCTATCACTGTCTGTCTCTTTACTGGTGCATTTAGGCCATTTACATTTAGTGTAATTATTGATAGGTTTGAGTTTATTGCTGTTACTTTGTAGTGCTTTTTTTTTTTTTTGTGGTGCTGATGTTTTCTTTGTTCCTTTTACTCTCCTGTGCTGAATTCCTTTTGTTTCTGCATTTTTTTTTCATTTCTTTTTTTTTTGTAGGTTTTGTTTTTATGGAGACTTTATGTTTTTCTTCTTTATTTTGATGAGTACATTTGTTAACTTTCTTTGTGGTTACCTTGAAATTTACCCTTATCTTCCTAGGTTTGAACCAGTCTATTATTACTTGGTATCACTTTGCCTTCCTCTCTATTAGAAGGTTCTATACCTACACCATTTATTCCCTCTTTTATTGTTCTGTTGTTGTTGCCATTTACAGACTAACCTCTCTGGTTCCCTGTTGTAATTCTTTTGGTTTTGAATAGTCCTTGAAAATTTATTTCCTAGGTTGGTATCTGGCTGGTATGATCCTGCATCCTATATTCAGCCTGTGATCTGATGTTGTTTTTTCTCAGATTGAAGGACTCCCTTTAATAATTCCTGTAAGTTTGGTTTGGTTTTTACATAGTCCCTTAATTTCTGTTTATCTGGAAATGTCCTAATTTCACCATGATATTTGAATGAGAATTTTGCAGGATATATTATTCTTGGCTGGCAATTTTTTTTCTTTCAAGGTTTTATATATGTCATCCCATTGCCTTCTTGCCTGCATGGTTTCTCCTGAATAAACCAAACTTAGTCTTATTGTTTCTCCTCTGTATGTGACTTTTTGTTTCTCATGAGCTGCTCTCAGGATTCTTTGTTTGTCTTTGGTTTTAGTGAGTGTGATTATGGTATGCCTTGGTGATTTTCTTTTGGGGTCTATCCTATATGGAGTTTGTTAAGCTTCTTGGATGGTCAGCTTTATCATCTTTCATGATATTGGGGAAATTTTCTGTCAGCAGTTCTTCAATGATCCTTTCTGTGTTTTCTGTTTTCTCCTCCTGTTCTGGAAATCCAATCACTGGCAGATTTTTGCCTTTGATTGTATCCCACATAATTCTCAGGGTTTCTTCATTTTTCTTTGTTCTTTTTTCTGAGTTTTTCTCAAACAGAGTTGTATCCAAGTGTTTGTTTTCCATTTTGCTGATCTTGTCTTCCTTTGTTTCTAACCTGCTCATCAGCCCTTCTATGATACTGTCCATTTCTGAAATCTTGTTGTTTATCTTTTGGATTTCTAATTTTTTTTTATGATTTCTAGTTGTGAATTTATTTTGGCATTTTGGTCTTGTATTATTTTCCTGAATTCTTCCATTTTTTGTCTGTAGTTTCCATGAATTTGTCTGCCTTTTCCATGAATTGTCTATTTTTTTCCTCCTTTTTGCTGATTTTTGCTTCAACTCTTGGGTAGCTCTGAATAGTAGAGACTTGAAGTCTGTATCAGGTAGTTCTTGTGACTTTTCTCCTACTGAAGAGTCATCTGGTATTTTATTTGGACACCTACTGGAACCATCTTGTCCTGTTTTTGTATATGTTTTGATATTGTCTGCTGTCTTCGGGACAGTCAGTATTTTCCTTGTTTATTGATTGTAGGTTTGTTTGTTTCATCCTGCTTTTTTGTTTTATTTGATTATGTCTGAGAAGGTGGGCTGTGAGTTCTTTGTTGTTTGCTCATCTGTTAGCATGATACTTTTTGGCTCCTTCCCAATAAGCAGGGTCAGTCGTTCAGCTACGGTGCAGTAGGGCAGGTCCAGCTGAAGGGAAATTGTTGGGATGGGTTGTTTGTAGCATGTACTAGGGCTGACAAGATAGGCTGGGAATCAGTGCAGGGCAGGTTCCTGTAGGCTGTGCCTATGCTACTCAGGGGTATGTTTTTCAGCACACGATGCTGGTAAGCAGGAAGGGGGGGGTGGAGATTGTGATGTGTGGAACAAAGATGGGTATGGGAAAGAGGAGAGAGGGGAAAGAAACATGATCCAAAAACACAAACATACAAAAAAGAGTGCTAAGGGAGCTTGCCTTTGAAGTGGAGAGATGAGAAACTGAAGAATGGAGAAAAACAAAAAGAAAAAGGGTAAAAGCAAAAAAAATAAGTAAATAAAAATTAGAAAAAAAGAATAGAAAAGCTCCCAGGGATCCCACTGGTGCGGCTGTGAGGACTGGGGAAGTTGCTCTCAGGCTGTGGAGTACAGCCTGGCTAGAAGTGGTACAGGTGTCACATAGTGCCAGGTACTCAGGAGACAGGATGAGAAGGTAAGTATAGAGAGATGAGAAACTGAGAAATGAAGAAAGACAAAAAGGTAAAAAGAGAGAAAAGAAACAGAACAAAAACAAACAAAAAAAACAAAAAGAGAAAAGAAATGCCCCTAGGTATCCCACTGCGTGGGTGCAGAGACTGAGTGAGGGTCTAGCTCCCAAACCACTCAGTAGTGCCTGGCTGAAAGGGGCTCCCAAGCGAAGAAAAGAAAAAGAAAACAAACAAATCAAAAGAGAACAAATCAAAACAAAAGCTGTGGGGATCCCACCAGCATGGTGGCATGGACCAGGGAGCAGTTCCACAGTTGAATAGCATTTCACAACCCTTCAGGAAAAAGCAAAGATGACGCATCGAGCCAGGTATTTGAGAGAAAGGAAGGAAAGGTGGTGATAGGCATGGAAGAAACCAAAAGAAGCAGAAAAAGCAACACCAGCAACCAACAAATTGCACTCAGGGAGCCGGCCAGTGTGGGGAGGTGGAATCCAGGCAGCACAGGGGTGAAGCCGGTGCTTCCCTGACAAGAGACTGTAGCCACAGGAAGAAGAAGAGGCCAAGTGAGTGTGAAGAAGGGTAGAGGGTGGGAAAGTGTATATTGCTGGTTACCAGTTGTTCTGTCTCCTGCTGGGAGCTCCATCAAGCTGGTTTCCCATACTCTCTGTTCTCCAATCTCCGACAGGAGTCCAAGATGGCGGATCCATGCTGCCTTAGCTGATAGGGGTCTTCTGCATGTATCTCTCCCTGCTCTCTGTTCTGTGTGAGTTTCTGATTCCATTCGGTGCTTGGCTGAGTGCTTTATCTCTTCATTTGACGCTTAGGGTTTCAGGATTGAAGTTTGTCTCTGCTTGACTTAGTTTTTCGGATCTTTGCTGTGGAGGGATGGCATGGTGCTTCTGTCTATAGTACCATGTTGCCCAGAAGTCCTCATGTGATTTCTTTACTGCTGCTTCCATGGGTGTTGATTGTGGATCCAAGTAAATAGAAATCCTTGACAACTTCAATTTTTTCTCCATTTATCATGATGTTGCTTATTGGTCCAGTTATGAGGATCTCTGTTTTCTTTATGTTAAGGTGTAATCCATACTGACAGCTGTGGTCTTTGATCTTCATCAGTAAGTGCTTCAAATTCTCTTCACTTTCAGCAAGCAAGGTTGTGTCATCTGCGTACCACAGGTTGTTAATGAGTCTTCCTCCAATCTTGATGCCCTGTTATTCTTCATATAGTCAAGCTTCTCAGATTATTTGCTCAGCATGCAGATTGAATAGGTATGGTGAAAGGATACAATCTTGATGCACACCTTTCCTGACTTTAAACTACACAGTATCCCCTTGTTCTGTTCAAACAACTACCTCTTGATCTATGTACAGTTTCCTCATGAGCACAATTAAGTGTTCTGGAATTCCCATTCTTCACCATATTATCCATAATTTTTTATGATCCACATAGTTGAATGCCTTTGCATAGTCAATAAAACACAGCTAAACATCTTTCTGGTATTCTCCGCTTTCAACCAGGATCCATCAGACATCAGCAATGATATCCCTGGTTCCACGTCCTCTTCTGAAACTGGCTTGAATTTCTGGCAGTTCCTTGTTGATAGATTGCTGTAGCCGCTTTTGAATGATCTTCAGCAAAATTTTACTTGTGTGTGATGTTAATGATATTGTTCAATAATTTCTGCATTCAGCTGGATCACCTTTCTTTGGAATGAGCATAAATATGGATCGCTTTCAGTCAGTTGGCCAGGCAGCTGTCTTCCAAATTTCTTGGCATAGATGAATGAACATTTCTGGTGCTGCTTTCATTTGTTAACTCATCTCAGTTGGTATTCCATCAACACATGGAGCCTTGTTTTTTGCCAATGCCTTCAGTGTACCTTGGACTTCTTCCTTTAGTAACATCAGTTCCTGGTCATATGCTACCTCCTGAAGTAGTTGAACGTCGACCAATTCTTTTTGATACAGTGATTCTGTGTATTCCTTCCATCTTCTTTTGATGCTTCCTGTGTTGCTTAATATTTTTCCCATAGAATCCTTCAATACTGCAACTTGAGTCTTGAATTTTTTCCTCAGTTCTTTCAGCTTGAGAAATGCTAAGCATGTTCTTCCTTTTTGGTTTTTTATCTCCAGGTCTTTGCACATGTTATTATAATACTTTATTTTGTCTTCTCGAGCTGCCCTTTGAAATCATCTGTTCAGTTCTTTTACTTCATCATTTATTCCTTTTGCTTTTGCTTTAGCTACTTGACATTCAACAGCAAGCTTCAGAGTCTCTTCTAACATCCATTTTGGTGTTTTCTTTCTTTCCTGTCTTTTTAATGACCTCTTGCTTTCTTCATGTATGATGTCCTTGATGGCACTCCACAACTCTTCTGGTCTTCATTGCAATGGTCAACTTATTTGAGTTCCCTTGCTTTTGTTCATCATCTGGAACTGGAATTCCCATTGGTTGTTTACCAGGACATGTGCAAGAGCATCCATTGTGCTTGTATCATGGCAAAGAACATTGCTGGCCCTCCTGGCTGGAGTCATTGTATCAGCAGATGTGGATGTACAAGATGGTTCTGTCAAAATGGATCAGAGAGCTGTTGTCAATTAATATAATCTGTCCTTGTCCAGTAACCTCTCATGTTGGATCCAGTTGCATATTGGGTGAATGTAGCAAGAGTTAGACTCTACAGCCCACCCCTACCTCTTGTATATTAGAAAGAAATAGTATACTCCTAAGAGACCTGCTGAGATAAGGAATTTCAATTACAAAGGAGGGGACCTTAAGAGACAGATGTCAGTGAAGGTGTTGAAGTGGTAGGGGCCTCATAGCTTAAACGATTTTGCACTTGGGCATCCTTGTGACCCTCTGTGAACTTTATTTCCAGCCGTCACATTCTCAAGCACTGGAGCTGGTATCGATTTCATTTCATGCCCTGTCAGTTCCTTTCCACTGCAGTGTTCACTTTTCCTTATGTACTGTCTGCTTGGCTTCTATAGGTCTTTGCTTTGGAAAATTGGTGCCCCCCTCTGTTTAGTCGATGCCCTCAGCACATGCTTACCTTGTTTGTGGGGTAATCTGTCCTTGTCCAAGAAGTTTGTAAAATAAAGAATTGGCTACAAGGCAGGTCTGACAGAAATGCCTTAAGCATCTGTCCCCTGCCTTCAAGCCCTCAGCATTGCCTGGGTGACCCACTGCTCTGCTGCTGAGGCCAGGGTGGGTCCTGGACTGTGGCCAGAGCCTCATGTGTGTGCAAAGGAGTCTGTGACTTCTCTGTTGGATGCGTTGTGTGTATATTGCCAAGACTAAACTCCCCTCACTGGAAAGTCATTCTTTAGCTTATGAGCCACCTAAGGAAGGCAGCACCTTCTGACTCTTCAGCCGGAACTCGTTGGGGGCGGTGGTGTGGGTGACAGGAAAGAGAGGTGGAAGTACCCACTCTGACCTTCCCTGATTTTTGAGTTTTAAACAGGGCCAGACCCACAGGAGAGCCATGCTGCCCTATCTTCTACCCAAGACTAAAGCAGGGAGGCTCCTGGGGGTGGGACCTGGAGGATTGGCATCAGAGGCTGAAGAGGGCTGAAAACAAAAGGGCCCCAGCTTCATGGCTGTAGTGAAACTGAAGGATCTGTAGTCTGATGACTCAACTCCACCTCCACTGGTAGCTGTGAGACTTAGTGAGTACTTCCCCTGTCTGGGTCTCAGGCTTCTCACTTGAAAATGGGGCCGTTGCAGCATGCTATCAGTTGAATTATGTCCCCTTGAAAGATATGCAGAAATTCTAACCTCTGGTACCTGTGAACATGAACTTATTTGGAAACAGGGCCTTTGCAGATGTAATTAGTTAACATGAGGTTATACTGGAGTAGGCTGGGCCCTAATGCAGTATGATTGATGTCCTTATTAAGAAGAGGGGAAGAGACACAGACACATACAGAGATGCAGAGGGAAGACAGCCATGTGAAGACAGTGGTAGAGATTGGAGTGATGCTGCCACAAGCCAAGGAACACCTGGGGCTACCAGAAGCTAGAAGAGACAAGAAAGGGTCTTCCCCTAGAGCTTTCAAAGAAAGCGTGGCCCTGCTGATACCATGAATTCAAACTTCTAATCTCCAGAAGAAGCCCTGGTGGTGTAATGGTTAAGTGATTGGCTGCTAACCAAAAGGTCAGCAGTTCGAACCCACCAGCGGCTCTGTGGGAGAAAAGACCTGCAGATCTGCTCCTGTGAAGATTATAGCCTAGGAAACCCTATGGAGCAGGTCTATGGGGTCATATAGTGTTGCTAGGAATAAGAATTGACTTGACAGCATACAACAACAACAGTCTCCAGAAGTGTGTGACGATAAATTTCTGTCATTTTCAGCTACACAGTGGTAATTTGTTAAGACAGCTCCAGGTATCTAACATGCAGCATACACCTTGCAGAGCCATTTCCTGAGGATGAAATGAGGGTGTGAAGACAAAAGGGCTTGGCAGACTGTAAACTGCTTTATACACTTGAGAAACTCCAGGGTGTTTCAGGCACCACTCACGCCTAAATCTTTTTCTTTCATTTTCTAAAGAGGCTAATACTATTTTTTCCCCTAGGTGGGCAAGAGGCAAATAGGCCTGGGATGCAGGTTCACAGTCAGCTAAGGGAAGGCAGAGCTGTGACTCAGCAGGCTTCTCTGTCTGGGATTAATCATGAAACCCTGATGTTTACCTTAAACGAAGAGCCCTGGGCCAGGACTCTGGGCTGACCTCTGGGCTCCACTGAGCGAGGCTAACAGAGGCTGTGAAATTAACTTCTGGGCTCTGAAGACGTGCCAGAGCACTAATGAGCCAGACACGGAGAGTCTGGGAGACTCAACCTTGAGCTTCACAGAGCTGCTGAGAAGAGTCAGTTAGCTGGGAGTCAGCAGGGCAGCATGGGGCTGCAGAAAGTGTTTTCCCTCCTTGTCAGAGGTTGCCATGGTGATGGAAGTAGGAGGGGGACACCCGCTGGTTTGACTCTATACAGATCATCTTTCCTAGCTCATCTTTATTGGAAGTCTTGGTCAGAGCAAGTATTGGGAGCTCCTGTGATGGGGGAATGACTTTGTGCAGAGACTGGAACTTGGGCACCAATTGCGTGTGTGTGTGCACGCGTATGAATGTATATGAAGTTGTTGCTATTGTTAGCTTCCATCCAGTCGGCTCCAACTCACAGCAACTTTATGTATAACAGAACAAAATGGTGCCTGGTTCTGCACCTTCTCTATGATCTTTGATATGTCTGAACTCATTGTTGTGGCTATTGTGTCAATCCATCTCATTGAGGGATTTTTCTCATTTTCGCTGACCTTCTACTTTACCAAACAGGATGTCCTTTCTAGTGATTGATCTTTGCTGATGACATGTCCAAAGTACGTGAGCTGAAATCTTGCCATCCTCACTTCTAAGGAGCATTTTGATTGTATTTCTTCTAAGACAGATTTACTCTTCTTCTGGCAGTCAATGATATAATCAGTATTCTTCACCAATAATACCACAATTCAAATGCGTAAATTCTTCTTCTGTCTTCCTTTTCCATTATCCAGCTTTCGCATGCATATGAAGCAACTGAAAAGACCATGACTTGAGGTCAGATGCACGTTAGTCATCAAAGTGACATCTTTGCTTTTTAGAACTCTAAAGAGGTCTTTTGCAGCAGATTTGCTGTAAAAGATACATCGTTTGATTTCTTGACTGCTGCTTCCATGGCTAATTTTTGGAAATAGGTTGCTAGGCCTTTCTTCCTAGTCTGTCTTGGTCTGGAAGCTTTGCTGAAACCTGTCCATCATGGGTAA
Organism: Dugong dugon; assembly: GCA_030035585.1. NCBI lineage: Eukaryota > Metazoa > Chordata > Mammalia > Sirenia > Dugongidae > Dugong > Dugong dugon. Next base: position 39,646,848 of record CM057476.1, on the reverse strand, counting down.
CTCTACTGGCATTTGAAATACAAGTAGCATAGCTTCCGGCATCATAGCAACATGCAAGCCACCAAAGTACAACAAACTGACAGACGAGTGGTGGGTGTATGCGGTAGGGATGGGTTATATTGTTGTGTACAGTTGTGGGTGTGTGGTGGGTCATGATGTTAGGGTGATACACATGATAGTGCTACCTGAGGGCTTCTTCAAATTCCCCGTGATCTATATATCAGAGTAGTACATTCCACAGGAGAGCGCATGCTGCCCACCCAGGAGAACCCAGAACTTTCCACTTTTTGGAAACAACCCCTTGGCTGCCTGGATTATTCCTATCTGCAGCAACCAGATGTCTGGCAGCAAACCATTATAAGAATCCATGCATTTCTTTCAAAGAAGTCTGAGGCTGTGCTCCTCGTCCTTAAGCCTCAGCTCCAACAAACCTGACTTCTCACTGATCACACATGCCCAGTTAATTCACATCTACTCAATGTCCACCTCCACAAAGAGATCAGCTCTGACCATTCTATCAAGTCTAGCACCCTCTGCTTCATTTTTCTTCATAGCCTTATCACTCACTTTATATATACGCTTATTTGTTTACTTGTTTATTGTGTCTCACCCACTAAATGTAAGCTCCATGAGGACAGTGACTTTGTCTTGTTCACTACCGTGCTCCTAAAACTGAGAAAAGTGCCTGACACATAGTAGGTACTCATTAAACTTGTTGAATGAATGAATGAAGACTTTTTGGACAATCTGTTTTGTTCCTTTGTCCCTGTTATTGGCCTGTCTGGGAATCCCCTGCTTCTCATCAGTTAGCTAAGTCCTGCCGTGTTTTACAGCTCCACTCTGGGATCACCTCTTCTCTGAAGCTTTCTAGGACAGCTTCTGCCTTCAAGGCTGCTTTTTCTCTGAATTCTTCTGGTACTTGCTTTCATCACACTCACTGCACAGCTAGCCTGTGGACTTTGTACTGTAGAAGTGTCCTGTCTCCCTGACCAGATGCCTAGCCCCTGGAAGAGAAGGACATTGCTTTATCTTTTGTGTCCTGAGCACAAACCAGTTGCCATAGAGTCAATTCCAACTCATAGAGTCCCTGGGTGATATAAACAGTTAATGCATCAGCTGCTAACTGAAAGGTTGCAAGTTCAAGTCCACATAGAGGTACCTCGGAAGAAAAGTCTGCCAATATACTTCTGAAAAATCAGCCATTAAAAACCCAGTGGAGCAAGGTGGGGCCAAGATGGCAGAGTAGTGAGATGCTTCCGGTGGTCCCTCTTACAACAAAGACCTGAAAAAACAAGTGAATTGATTATATATGACAATCTAGGAGCCCGAAACACCAAAGGCAAAGTTGAGGAATTGGACTGAGTGGCAGGGGGAGGAAGAGATGGTTCAGAAGCAGTGAGGAGTTGTCAGACTCCTTCAGGCCAGAATCAGCTTGTGGCACATGGTGAGGCAGGCAAGCAGCGGCACTCAAGAGGCATTTCCACACCAGGAGAGACCCAACAGCAGAGGATCTACTTAACCATCTAGAACCAGTGAGAAGCAGCCCTCGAACAGCAAAAGATAAGTACTTGCATCTGGCCTACCGCGCGGATTAAAAACACCCTCTTTTTGGGAAAAACCTCTTTCCCATTTACCTCCCTGCTCCCTGCTCTCTGCTCTGCACTGGGTCTGAGACCAGCTTCAGAAACTGCTGGGTCCCCTGGCCTGGAAGTAGGACACATCACATGCCCTGAGCCATTCCCCCAGCCTAGGAGAGTGAACAAATTAACAAAAAGGGGAAAAAATAATCTGCCAGCTCCCCTAAGCCAGGAACTCAGGGTAGGCACAGCTCCTTTGCCTGGGCACAGGCAGAAGGGGTCCACAGACTTTGAGCGCCTTTCTCCCTGCATAGAGTTATGTGGGCCCATTTCAACGGCTCAGGCCCTTATTACCACAGTACGACAGGGTATATACTAAAGTCTAACTTCAACTGTTCCAGCTGTGAAGTGGCAAGTTCCTGACATTTGACACTGCTCTGCCTATTAAGCATGGCCTTCAGCTACCCACATCAAGGGCTGAGGACTGGTGGCTACACCAGTGCCACCTAGCCACATGACAGGGGCACAAGAATTAGTGGTGTCCCCAAGTTCTTGCAGCCAACAGCACTGGGAGCTCATAGTCCAGGTGCAAAACCCATCCACATAAGCACCCTAGGGAACAGGGACATGCCTTCCCCCCAGACACTCGAGGGTGGCTGTCGGCCCCCTGCCTTGCTCAAGGTGTGACCCCCCCCCCCCCCAGTGCAGCCAGATGCCTGGGCCTACACCAATCACTCATGCCTGTCTAAGACTATAGGTGAGAGCATGCACCACACACTTGGTGGCTAACTACCTGGACACCTGAGCTGAATCCATACGGGAGGAGTGGGCAGACTCTTGAGCTCACATACTTAGCGGCAGTTTTGGCCACCTGGTGGCAGGATGTTGGAGCTTCAGGGGCATCGATGATCAGATTAGCTCACACGAACAGCCTAATTTGGCATATTAAAACAAAACAAAAAAAAGAAGCTAGAACACAGTAAGCAAGCATAAAATAAATAAATATAGTAACCTATTGATGGCTCACAGACAACAGTCACTATCAAATCACATAAAGAAGCAGACCATGATGACTTCAGGAAACTCCCAAAATAAAGAATCAAGGAATTTTCCAGAGGAAGAAAATTTCTTGGAATTACCAGATGCAGAATACAAAACATTAATATACAAAACTCTTCAAGATATCAGGAAGGAGATCCAGCAAAATGTAGACCTAGCAACAGAAGAACTTAAGAAGATTAGAGAAGAACATAATGACATATTTAACAAGCTGCATGACTCCATAGAGAGACAGCAATCAGAAATCCAGAAGATTAACAATAAAATTTCAGAATTAGACAACTCAATAGAAAGTCATAGGAACAGAATTTAGACAATGGAAGTCAGAATAAGTGAGATTGAAGACAAAGCAGTTGACATCAACTTATTTGAGGAATAATCAGATAAATTGATTTTAAAAAATGAGGAAACCCTAAGAATTATGTAGGACTTTATCAAGAGTAATAACGTACAAGTGATTGGAGTATCAGAACAGGGCGGGGGGGGGGGGGGATAAGAGAAAATACAGACAGAATTGTTGAAGATTTGTTGGCAAAAACTTCCCTGATATTGTGAAAGATGAGAAGATATCTATCCAAAATGCTCATCATACCCCACACAAGGTAGATCCCAAAAGAAGGTCATCAAGACATATTATTATTAAACTTGTGAAAACCAAAGATGAAGAGAGAATTTTAAGAGCAGCTAGGGATAAAAGACATCTACAAAGGAGACTCAGACAAAGCTCGGACTACTCAGAAGAAACCATGCAGGCAAGAAGGCAATGGGATTACATATATAACGCCTTGGAGGAAAAAAATTGCCAGCCTAGAATTATATATCCAGCAAAACTGTCTCTCAAATGTGATGGCAAAATTAGGGCATTTCCAGATAAACAGAAGTTTAGGGAATTTTCAAAAACCAAACCAAAATTACAATAAATACTAAAGGGAATCCTCTGGTTAGAAAAATCAATAACTTCACATAACAACCCAAGACTAGAACACAGGATAGAGCAACCAGATATAAACTCAGATAGGAAAGTCACAAAAATAAAAGCTAAAACACTGAACATAGGGAAACGGAGATGTCAATATGTGAAAGATGACCACATTAAAACAAAAAAGAGGGACTAAAAAATATAGACATAGATTTTTCATATGGAGAGGAAGTCATGGCAATATAAAGAAATAAAAGATTGGTTTGAACTTAGAAACATAGAGGTAAATATTAAGGTAACCACAAAGGAAACTAACAATTCTACACATCAAAATAAAAAAACAAGAAAAATATAAAGACTCAGCAAACACAAAATCAACAACAATGAAAAAGACAAAAAGAAAATATGTAAAGAAAAACTCAGCACAGAAAATTAAGGGGAACAAAGAAACTGTCAACAACACACAAAAAAAGACATCAAAATGACAGCACTAAACTCATACCTATCAGTAACTATACTGAATGTAAATGGACTAAATGTACAATGAAGAGACAGAGAGTGGGAGAATGGATAATAAAAAAACACAATCTGTCTGCATGCTGCCTACAAGAGACACACCTTAGACTTAAAGACACAAACAAACTAAAATTCAAAGGATGTAAAAAAATATATCAAGCAAACAACACTCAAAAAAGAGCAGGAGTGGCAATATTAAGCTCTGACAAAATAGACTTTAAAATAAAATCAACCACAAAGGATAAGGAAGGACACTATATAATGATTAAAGGGTCAATACACCAGGAGGACATAACAATAATAAATATTTATGCACCCAATGACGGGGCTCCAAAATACTTAAAACAAACTCTAACAGCATTGAAAAGAGAGATAGACGGCTCCACAATACTAGTAGGAGACTTCAACACACGACTTGTGCTGAAGGACATAACATCCAGAAAGGAGCTCAGTAAAGACATGGAAGATCTAAATGTTACAATCAATCAACCAACTAGATCTGATGGACATACTGAATACTCCACCCAATAGCAGCCAAGTATACTTTTCTTTTCCAATATACATGGAACATTCTCCAGAATAGACCACATATTAAGCCATAAAGCGAGCTTTAACAGAATCCAAAGCATCAAAATATTATGAAGCATCTTTTCTGACCATAAAGCCATAAAAATAGAAATCAATAACAGAAAAAGCAAGGAAAAAAATCAAACACATAGAAACTTAACAACACCTTGCCCAAAAACTATTGGGTTATAAAAGAAATTAAGGATGGAATAAAGAAATTCATAGAATCAAACGAGAATGAAAACACATCCTACCAGAACCTTTAGGACACAGACAAAGCAGTGCACAGAGGTCAGTTTACAGAAATAAATGCACACATCCAAAAAGAAGAAAGGGTCATAATCAAAACATTAACCCTACAACTGGAACAAGTAGAAAGAGAGCAGCAAAAGAAGCCCTCAGGTGCCAGAAGAAAGGAAAGAGTAAGAATTAGAGCAGAATTAAATGAAATAGGAATAGGAAAACAATTGAAAGAGTTACAAAGACCAAAAGTAGGTTCTTTGAAAAGATCAACAAAATTGATAAACCATTTTCCATACTGACAAAAGAAAAACAAGAGAGGAAAAAAAAAAAAAAAAACCTGAATAAGAAATGAGGTGGGTGATATCACACCAGACCCAACTGACATTAAAAGAATCATAACAGAATACTATGAATAATTGTACTCTAACAAATTTGAAAACCTAGAAGAAATGGACAAATTTCTAGAAACTCACTACCTACCTAAACTAACACAGAGGTAGAACAACTAAATAAACCTATACCTAAAGAAGAGATTGAAAAGGTAATTTAAAAAAACTCCCAACAAAAAAAAGCCCTGACCCAGACGGTTTCACTGGAGAATTCTACCAAACTTTCAGAGAAGAGTTAACATTACTATTACTAAAGGTATTTCAGAGGATAGGAAAGGATGGAATACTCTCAAACTCATTCTATGAAGCCACCATAACCTGAAACCAAAAGCAGGTAAAGACACCACAAAAAAAGAAAATTACAGACCAATATCCCTCATGAACATTGACGCAAAAATTCTCAACAAAATTCTAGCCAATATAATTTAGTAACATATCAAAAAAATAATTCACCATGATCAAGTGGGATTCATACCAGGTATGCAGGTATGGTTCAACATTAGAAAAACAATCAATGTAATCCATCACATTAATACAACAAAAGACAAGAACCACATTATCTTATCAACTGATGCAGAAAAGGCATTTGACAATGTCCAACACCCATTCATGATAAAAACTCTCAACAAAGTAGGAGTAGAAGGGAAATTCCTCAACATAATTACGGGCATCTATACAAAGCCAACATCCAACATCATCCTAAATGGAGAGAGTTTGAAAGCATTCCCCTTGAGAACAGGAACTAGACAAGGATGCCCTTCATTACCACTCTTATTCAACATTGTGCTGGAGGTCCTAGCTAGAGCAAGTAGGCTAGAAAAAGAAAGAAAGGGCATCCAAATAGGCAGGAAGAAGTCAAAGTATTTCTATTTGCAGACGATATGGTCTTCTACACAGAAAACCCTAAAGAATCCACAAGAAAACTACTGGAACTAATAAAAGATTTCAGCAAAGTATCAGGATACAAGATAAACATACAAGAATCGGTTGGATTCCTCTACACCAACAAAGAGAACTTCAAACAGGAAATCATGAAATCAATACCATTTACAGTAGCCCCCAAGAAGATAAAATACTTAGAAGTAAATCTAACCAGAGGCATAAAAGACTCATACAATGAAAGCAACAAGACACTACTTCAAGAAACTAAAAGAGACTTGCATAAGTGGAAAGATATAGCATGTTCATGGAAAGGAAGACTCAACATTGTAAAAATGTCAATTCTACCCAAAGTGATCTACAGATACAATGCAATCTGGATCCAAATTCCAACACCCTTTTTTAATGAGATGGACAAAAAAAAAAAAAATCACCAACTTCATAAGGAAAGGGAAGAGACCCCAGATAAGTAAAGCATTACTCAAGAAGAAAAACAAAGTGGGAGGCCTCACACTACCTGATTTTAGAACCTATTATATCACCACGGTAGTGAAAACAGCCTGGTACTGGTACAACAACAGATACATAGACCAATAGAACAGAATTGAGAATCCAGATATAAATTCACCCACCTATGACTGCTGATATTTGACAAAGGTCCAAAGTCCATTATTGGGGAAAAGACAGTCTCTTTAACAAATGGTGCTGACATAACTGGATATCCATCTGCAAAAGACTTAAACAAGACCCATACCTCACACCATGCACAAAAACTAAGTCAAAATGGATTAAAGACCTAAATACAAAATCAAAGACAATAAAGATCATGGAAGAAAAAATAGGGCCAATGCTAGGGACCCTAATACATGGCATAAACAGAAAAGGAACCATAAGTAACAATGCACAAACACCAGAAGAGAAACTAGATAACTGGGAGCCCCTAAAAATCAAACACCTATGTTCTTCAAAAGACTTCATCAAAAGAGTCAAAACACAACCTACAGACTGGGAAAAAAATTTTGGCTACGACAAATCCGATTGGCATCTAATCCCTAAAAGCTACAAGATACTGCAAAACATCAACAACAAAAGGACAAATATCCCAATTAAAAGATGGGCAAAGGATATGAACCAGCACTTCGCCAAAGTAGACATTCAGATGGCTAACAGACACATGAAGAAATGCTAACAATCATTAACCATTAGAGAAATGCCAATAGAAACTACTATGAGATATCATCTCACCCCAACAAGGCTAGCATTAATCCAAAAAACACAAAATAATAAATGTTAGAGAGGTTGTGGAGAGACTGGAACACTTATACACTGTTGGTGGGAATGCAAAATGGTACAACCACTTTGGAAATTGATTTGGTGCTTCCTTAAAAAGCTAGAAATAGAAGCACCATACAATCCAGCAATCCTGCTCCTTGGAATATATCCTAGAGAAATAAGAGCTGTCACACCCACGTTCATTGCAGCACTGTTCACAATAGCAAAAAGATGGAAACAACCTAGGTGTCCATCAACGGATGAATGGATAAACAAATTATGGTATATTCACACAATGGAATACTACGCATCTATAAAGAGCAACGATGAATCTGTGAAACGTAACATGGAGGAATCTGGAAGGCATTATGCTAAGTGAATTTAGTCAGTCACAAAAGGATAAATATTGTATAAGACCTCTATCATAAGAACTCAAGAAAAGATTTAAACACAGAAGAAAAGATTCTTTGATGATTATGAGGGTGGGGAGGAAAGGAGAGGGTTATTCACTAACTAGATAGTAGACAAGAATTATCTTAGGTGAAGGGAAAGACAGCACACACTACAGGGGAAGTCAGCACAACTGGACTAAACCAAAGCTTAGAAGTTTCCTGAATACAACCAAACACTTCAAGGGACAGAGTAGCTGGGTTGGGGGTCTGGGCCCATGCTTTCAGGAGACATCTAGATCAACTGGCATACCAAAGTTTATTAAGAAAATGTTCTGCATCCTACATCCTACTTTGGTGAGTGGTGTCTGGAGTCTTAAAAGCTAGCGAGCGGCCATCTAAGATGCATCAACTGGTCCCAACACACTTGGAGGAAAGGAGAATGAAGAACACCAAAGTCACCAGGAAAGTGTTAGCCCTAGAGAGAGAAAGGGTCACATAAACCAGAAACTGCATCAGCCTGAGACCGGAAGAACTAGATGGTGCATGGCTACCACCAATGACCGCCCTGACAGGGAACACAACAGAGAGTCTCTGATGGAGCAGGAGAAAAGTGGGGTGCAGAACTCAAATTCTAGTAAAAAGTTCAGACTTAATGGTCTGACTGAGACTGGAAGATCCCCAGGAGGTATGGCCCCCGGACTCTCTGTCAACCCAGAACTAAAACCATTCCCGAGGCCAACTCTTCAGACAAAGATTAGACTGGACTATGGGACATAAAATGATACTCATGAAGAGTGTGTTCTTTGCTCAAGTAGATACATGAGATTAATATCTACACTAGGAAAAACAGGGGATCTTTTCACCTGGGATAGCTCAGCCGGGAGGATGTAAGCCTGGAGGACATAAACCTGCACTTTCCAGGGCATCTTCCCCAGCCACATGAAGGATGCCCATATGCATTAAGAGAGAATAAGCCTCAGGGAAGGAGAGAGAAGAGTGAGAGCAACAAAGAGAGAGAGAGACTTGACAATATATTTTGAGTCCTTGACCCAGCAGTGCCCAAAGACCTAAACTTCCCAATAAATTCTCTCTGTTGCTTAAAATAGCTTAAGCTGGGCTTTTGTCTCTTGCAATCAAAAGAGGCATGAATAACATACCTATACTAGACTATGAGATCCTAGAGGGCAGAATCTGCCTCTAATTCTCCCTTCACACCTACTTGCTTAGTAGAACCAGTCCAACTTTAATATATGTTTACTGTATAAAAAATAAATAAATGACCAATTTTCTCTCTATCTGAAGATACGGATAAATGAAAACGTTTATAATCAAGAGGAAGAGGAATAGAGAACTATTACCAAGTGTCTACTATGTTCCAGGCACTGTCTAATCCAGGCAAATGTCTAAATCAATCCTTGAAATAATCCTGATATATAACTATTATTATCTTACTTACAGGCCAGGGAATCACAGCTCCAAGCAGATTTGTGAAGGAAAGTCTTCCTGACTCCACCACTTTTCCCACCTTCCCAAACAACTTCCCATGTAGAAAAGCAATGAGAACATGAGCTTCATGTTTCAATGTTTAAAGCTCAGGGTTCTTAGGAATTGCAAATAATGACATTTAAATATTCCTATGGCAATAGTATAAAATTGATCTGGAAAGGCTAGGAGGATGAAACTCACACATGTGACCCTGATACTCCCCAGCATATTTTCTCCTTTTCAAAATGGGCAACTGAGAGCTTGACATAACTAACGCCATAATGAACCTGTACTTTTTTTTCTTTTTTCTTTGCCTTCTCCTTTTTGCAAACCTTTGTTAATAACTTAGTTTTGCTTTGTCTGGCCACCTGTGGCTTATGAACCCTACAGGAAGATTAGAGCCCAGATGTCAGATATGTATATCTTTAGCCTGATAAGGAAAAGTCCAGTTCCCATATCTCTTTAGTATGATAAAGAGTCTCTTGTAATTACCTTGTAATGAATGACAACACTTATAACCTTTGTAAAAATCATATATAAGCTATAATGTAAAAATACCTTTCAGAACTCCATAGAGACAGTCTGCATTGCTGTTGGATCCCCGGTGGTACACATCTCCTAAAATAAAACTTTCTCACTCTTTCTGACTTGGAGTATGTTTCATTGGCTCAACTGCTCCAGGGCATGGACCCTATTTGGGTAACTCACATTAAGACTGAAGTATCCTCTCACTGATTCTGGTGTGTGACACCACCTGCCGTGTGAGTATCTCTTTCTTGAGTTAGAGTCCTCCTCCATGGGCAGAGGTGTATAGGCAGTGCCCAACAGTGAGGAGACCTGAGCCCAAGGAAGCTCTACCATTCATGACTGTCCAGCCCTGGGCAAGTCACACAACTTCTTGGAACTTGAACAAAGTACTTGGCGTGGGACAGGAACTCATCTCATTTGTCTTTGTCCTCTGAGTCACTGACTTGCTGGCAATGAGAAGAAGGGAAATGGCTCCCAGGCCTGTCCCTGGGGCAACTGTGATGCCTCCACCCAAGGCTGCCAGCATAGGGGAACAAGTAGATGGGTGGGAGGCCCTGTAACTGGGCTCCGGAAAGAAGGCAAGGGGCCCTGGTGATCTGCATTCCTCACTCCTGTGACCCTCCTTCCTGTAGCAGCTCAGGTTGCCTCCTACTCTGAGTTCCAGCAATACTGCTGAGAGATGGAAATGAGAGCCATTTTGGATAGACCCAGGCCAGGGCAGAAGAGAAGACTCCCTGGCCTCGGTGTCAGCAAACCTGAGTGACTGTGACAGCTTACTTCCCCTCTCAGAGCTTCTGTTTCTTTCTCTATAAAATGAGTGGTTTTGGTGAGATGGCCACTAAAGTTCCTTCTCAGCCTAAGATTCTCAGACCAGGAGCATCAAGTGCAATTATTACCAAGTATTGTAATTGCACCCTTGAGGGTGGAGCAACCCACTTACCTGTGTTCCAGGGATGTAACCCAAGTGGTGCTGAGTTTGGAGTGTCCTGTGCTAATGGTAGCATTTCAATTCATAATTCACTGTTCCCATTTTCACACCTAGAATAATAAGAGTAATCACAAATATTTCAAACTACACTGAGTTTACAAAATTATTTCCCACACATTATGGCCTGGGCTGGAAAGACCTTCCAAAGAGTTACACCACAGAGAAAACTGCAAACTAGGGAAATCCAAGACCTGCCTAGGTTTGCACTGCTCAGTTAGTGGAGCTGGGGCTGAAGCTGCTGAACCTAAGTCTTCAGACTACAAATTAAGCCCTGCTTCTATTGTGTAGAAAAAGGGAAACTGAGAGTTCCGGCAAAATGGCACTCTAGGCAGAAGCACCACACTGTCCCTTCACAGCAAAGATATGAAAAACTAAGCCAAACAGAGAATACTACAACCCTGAAACCCTAAAACATCAAATGAAGAGATAAAGAACTCAGCCAAGCACCAAATGGAGTGAGAAAACTGACAGAGTAAGGAGAGCGAGGAGAGATTCATAGAGAGGTCCCCTACCAGTTAACACAGCGTGGATCCACCATCTTGGACTCCTAACGGAGACCAGCAAACAGGGGTACGAGAAAGTAGCCTCACAGAACATCCAGCGGGAGACAAAACAACCGGTAATTTGTGGTGTGCACTTTGCCATACCCCACCGCTATTCGCCCCGGCTTGGCCTCCTCTGCTTCCTGCAGCCACAGTCTCTTGACCGGGAAGCGCTGGCTGCTTGGATTCCACACACCCAAGCGGGAGGCTCTCTGGGAGCCATTTGTTGGCTGCTAGTGTTGCCTTTTTTTTCTGCTTCTTTTGATTTCTCACTTGCATCTTGCCACCTCCCCCTCCTTTCACTCAAGTGCCTGGCTCCGTGCGCCACCTTTGCTTCTTCCTGAGAGGCTGCAGAGCGCCGGCAATTTGTGATGTACACTTTCCCACTCTCCACCCTTTTTAACCCACACTCAGCCTCCTCTGCTTCCCACGGACACAGTTTCTTGTCCAGAAACACCAGCCCGCAGTAGCTGGCTCTCTGAGTGCCATTTGTTGGCTGCTGGTGTTGCTTTTTTTTTTTTTTTTTCTGCTTCTTTTGATTTCTTGCTTGCCTCTCGCAGCCTCCCTCTCCTTTCGCACAAGTGCCTGGCTCTGTGCACCATCTTTGCTTCTTCCTGAGGGGCTGCGGGGCTCCATTCGAGTGTGGAGCTGCTTCCCTGTCTGGGCTACCATGCTGGTGGGATCCCAGGGCTTTTGTTTGTTTGTTTGTTTTGAATTGTTTGTTTGTTTCCTTTTCCTTTTCTTGAGTTGGGAGCACTTTCTGGCCAGACGGAGCTGCGTGGCAAGGAACTCCCCTTCAGCTTCCAATAATGTGCAGAGGGATCCCTGAGGGCATTTCTTTTTTTTTTTTTTTTTTTTTTTTTTTTGGAGGGCCTTTCTTGTTCTTTTATTTTTTAACTTTTTAGTTTGTTTTATTCTCTTTTCCCTCTTTTTCCCTTTTTGTCTTTCTTCATTGCTGCGTTTCTCATCTCTCTATATCTTCCTTCTCTTTCTGTTCCCTGAATACCAGGCATTGTATACCTCTATGCCTTCTAGCCAGGCTGTACTGCAACACCTGAGAGCGACGTCCCCAGACCTCATAGCTGCACTGGTGGGATTCCTGGGAACTTTGCAGTTCTTTAACCTTCCTGATTTTTATTTATTCATTCTTTTCTTTTCTTCTTCTTCCCCTTTCTGTTTCTCTCCATTTCATAGGCTCTCATCTCTCCATTCAAATGGCAAGCTCCCCTAGCATTCTTTTTTGTTTGTTTGTATGTTTTTGGCTCCTGTTCCTCTCTCCTCTCTCCCATATCCATCTTAGCTCCACACATAACAATCTCCCCACTGCATCCTGCCTACCTGCACCGTGCGCTTGACATCACACAACCAAGGAGTACAGGCATGGCCTACTAGAACCTGCACTGCACTGATTACCGATCTGCCCTGGTGGCTGTAGTAAGTGCCACAAACAACCTGTCCCAGTAACTCCTCTTTGGCTAGACCTGCCCTGCTGTACCATATCTGAGTGACTGACCCTGACAGTTGGAGAAGGAGGCAAAAAGTGTTGAGTGCACAAACGAGCAAACAATAAGGAACACACAGTCCACCTGCTCAGACATAGTCAAAAAAAAATTTTTTTTTTTAAAAAGGGACGAAACAAACAAATCTACAATCAATAAACGAGAAAAATAACTACCAAATGCCCCGAAAACAGCAGACAATATCAAAACATTTACAAAAACAGGACAGGATGGTTCCACTAGGCATCCAAAATAAAACACCAGATGACCCTCCTGTGGAAGAAAATGCTCTAGAACTACCTAATAGGGTATTCAAATCTCGAATACTCAGAATTCTCCAAGAACTGAGGCAAAAAGCTGACAAACATGAGGAAAAAAATAGACAAATTCATGGAAAATATAGACAAAAAATTGGAATAATTCAGGAAGATGATGCAGGAACTAAATGCCAAAATACATTCACAACTAGAAATAATACAAAAACAACAATTAGAAATCTAAAAGATAAACAACAAGATTTCAGAAATGGATGATGTCATAGAAGGGCTGAGAAGAAGATTTGAAACCGTGGAAGACAGGATCAGTGGAACTGAAGACAAACACTTGGATACAACTCTGTTTCAGAAAAACTCAGAAAAAAGAACAAAGAAAAATGAAGAGACCCTGAGAGTTATGTGGGACACAAATAAAAGCAAAAATTTATGAGTGATTGGTGTTCCAGAACAGGGGGAGAAAATAGAAAACACAGAAAGGATCATTGAGGAACTGCTGACAGAAAACCTCCCCAATATCATGAAAGATGAAAACCTGGCCATCCAAGAAGCTCAACGAACCCCATATAGAAGAGACTCCAAAAGAAAATCACCAAGGCATATCATATTCACACTCACCAAAACCAAAGACAAAGAATCCTGAGAGCAGCTCATGAAAAACAAGAAGTCACATACAGAGGAGAAACAATAAGACTAAGCTCAGATTATTTGGCAGAAACCATGCAGGCAAGAAGGCAATGGGATGACGTATATAAAATCTTGAAAGACAAAAATTGTCAGCCAAGAATAACATATCCTGCAAAACTCTCATTCAAATTTGATGGTGAAATTAGGTCATTTCCTGATAAACAGACATTAAGGGAATATGTAGAAGTCAAACCATACTTACAAGAATTATTAAAGGGAGTTCTTCAATCTGAGGACAAACAGCTTCAGCTCACAGGCAGAACCTAGGATGCAGGATCATACGAGCCAGATACCAATCTAGGAAATGAACTCTCAAGGACTATACAAAACCAAAAGAAATACAACAGGGAATCAGAGCAGTTAATCGATGGAAGACACCAACATCAAAACAATGAAAGAGGGAATAAACAGCATAGGTATGGAACCTTCTAATGGAGAGGAAGGCAAGGCGATACCAAGTAATGGTAGACTGCTTCAAACTTAGAAAGATAAGGGTAAAATTCATGCTAACCACAAAGAAAGTTAACAAACCAACTCATAAAAATAAAGACGAAAAACATAAAGTCTCGGCAAAAACAAAACTACAAAAACAAAAGAAATGAAAAAAAATCCACAAACAAAAGTAACTCAGCACAAGAGAGTAAGAAGAACAAAGAAATCTTCAGCACCACAAAAAAGAGCACTACAAAATGACAGCAACAAACTCACATCTATCAATAATTACACTGAATGTAAATGGACTCAATGTACCCGTAAAGAGACGGAGAGTGACAGAATGGCTGAGAAAACAGGATCCATCAGTATGCTGTCTACAAGAGACACACCTTAGAAACAAAGATGTGAATTTATTAAAAATAAAAGGTTGGAAAAAAATATATCAAGCTAACAACTACCAAAAAAGAGCAGGAATGGCGATTCTAATCTCAGATAAAATAGAATTTAAAACAAAATCTACTGTAAAAGACAAAGAAAGACACTATATAATGATTAAGGGGATGATCCATCATGAAGACATAACCATAATAAACATCTACGCACTGAATGACAGGGCTCCAAAATACATAAAACAAACTCTAACAACACTGAAAAGAGAAATTGACAGTTCCACAATAATAGTAGAAGACATCAACACACCACACTCAGTAAAGGACAGAACAACTAAGAAGAAACTCAGCAAAGATACAGAAGACCTAAAGGGCACAGTCAGCCAACTTGACCTCATAGACATATGTAGAATACTCCATCCAACCACTGCAAAGTACACATTCTTTTCCAATGCACATGGAACGTTCACCAGAATAGACCACATCTTAGGCCACAGAGCAATCCTCAACAAGATCCAAAACGTAGAGATAATCCAAAGTATCTTCTCTGACCACAATGCCATCAAGGTAGAAATTAACACTAGAAAGAGAAAGGAAAACAAATAAATTACATGGAAACTGAATAATACCCTGCTAACACATCTGTGGGTAATAGAAGAAATCAGAGATAGAATCCAAAAATTCCTAGAATCCAACGAGAATGAAACCACATCATACCAAAACCTTTGGGACACAGCAAAGGCAGTCCTCAGAGGACAATTTATAGCAATAGATGCACATATCAAAAAAGGAGAAAGGGACAAAATCAAAACATTAACTACAGAACTCAAACAAATAGAAAGAGAACTGCAAAAAAAGCCCACAACCACTGGAAGAATGGAAATAGTAAAGATCAGAGCAGAAATAAATGAAATAGAAAACAGAAAAACAATAGAAAGAAACAACAAAACCAAAAGTTGGTTCTTTGAAAGAATCAACAAAATCGACAAACCACCGGCCAGACTGACAAAAGAAAAACAGGAGAGGACACAAATAACCCAAATAAGAAATGAAATGGGGGACATTACAACTGACCCAACTGAAATAAAAAGGATTATAACAGAATATTATGAAAAACTATACTCCAACATTTTTGAAGACCTAGAGGAAATGGATAAATTTCTAGAAAAACAGGGCCTACCCAAACTACAACAAAGTGATGTTGAAAATCTGAACAGACCCATAACAAGAGAAGAGATTGAAAAGGTAATAAAAAAACTCCCAACCAAAAAAAGCCCTGGCCCAGATGGCTTCACTGGAGAATTCTACAAAACATTTAAAGACGAGCTTCTACCAGTACTACTCAAGCCATTTCAGAGCATAGAAGAAGAGGCAATACTTCCAAATTCATTCTATGAAGCCACCATAACGCTGATACCAAAACCAGGCAAAGACGTCACAAAAAAAGAAAATTATAGACCAATGTCTCTCATGAATATAGATGTAAAAATTCTGAACAAAATTCTAGCTAATAGAATTCACCATCATATAAAAAAAATAATACACCACCACCAAGTAGGATTCATACCAGGTATACAAGGATGGTTCAACATTAGAAAATCAATCAACGTAATCCACCACATAAATAAAAGGAAAGAAAAGAATCACATGATCATTTCAATTGACGCAGAAAAGGCATTTGACAAAGTCCAACACCCATTCCTGATAAAAAATCTCAATAAAATAGGTATAGAAGAGAAATTTCTCAACATAATAAAGGACATCTATGCAAAACCAACGGCCAACATCATTCTTAATGGAGAGAGGCTGAAAACAGGAACAAGACAAGGATGCCCTTTATTACCACTCCTATTTAACATTGTGCTGGAAGTTCTAGCTAGAGCAATAAGGCAAGAAAAAGAAATAAAGGGCATCCAAATTGGTAATGAAGAAGTGAAACTGTCCCTGTTTGCAGGTGATATGATACTATACATAGCAAACCCTAAAGACTCCATGGGAAATCTACTGGAACTAATAGAAAGATTCAGCAGAGTAGCAGGATACAAGATAAACATTCAAACATCAGTTGGATTCCTATACAGCAGTAAGGAGAACGATGAAAAGGAAATCAGGAAAACAATACCATTTTCAATAGCCCCTGAAAAGATCAAATACTTAGGAATAAATCTGACCAGGGATGTAAAAGACCTATACAAAGAAAACTACAAAACACTACTGCATGAAACCCAAAGGGATCTACATAAATGGAAAAACATACCATGCTCATGGATAGGCAGACTCAACATTGTGAAAATGGCAATTCTACCCAAAGCAATTTACAAATACAATGCAATCCCGATCCAAATACCAACAACATTCTTCAAAGAGATGGAAAAACTAATCATTCACTTTATACGGAAAGGGAAGAATCCCCGAATAAGTAAAGCACTACTGAAGAAGAAGAATCAAGTTGGAGGACTCACACTACCTGACTTCAGAACCTACTAGACAGCTATAGTAGTCAAAACAGCCTGGTACTGGTACAACGACAGATACATTGACCAATGGAACAGAATTGAGAACCCAGATGTAAATCCATCCACCTACGGTCACCTGATCTTCGACAAGGGCCCAAAGTCCATCGAATGGGGAAAAGACAGTCTTTTTAACAAATGGTGCTGGCAAAACTGCATATCCATCTGCAAAAAAATGAAACAGGACCCATACCTCATGCCGTATACTAAAACTACTTCAAAATGGATCAAAGACATGAATATAAAACCTAAAACTATAAAGTTCATAGAAGAAAAAATAGGACCAACACTTCAGGTCTTAATACATGGCATTAACAGGATACAAACCATAACCATCAATGCACAAAACCCAAAAGATAAGCTAGATACCTGGGATCTTCTAAAAATCAAACACCTATGCTCTTCAAAAGACTTCACCAAAAGAGTAAAAAGAGAACCTACAGACTGGGAAAAAATTGTTGGACAGTACAAGTCAGACAAAGGTCTAATCTCCATAATCTACAAGAAAATCCAACACCTCTACAACAAAAAGACAAATAATCCTTTTAAAAAATGGGCGAAGGAAATGAACAGACACTTCACCAAAGAAGACATTCAAGTGGCCAACAGACACATGAGGAAATGCTTGTGATCACTAGCCATTACAGAAATGCAAATTAAAACCACAATGAGATACCATCTCACCCCAGCATTACTGGCACTAATCAAAAACACTGGAAATAACAGATTTTGTAGGGGCTTCGGGGAGTTGGGAACTCTTATGCACTACTGGTGGGAATGCAAAATGATACAACCATTTTGGAAAATGATATGGCGCTTCCTCAGAAAGCTAGAAATAGACATACCATTCGATCCAGCAATCCCACTCCTAGAAATATATCCTAGAGAAATAAGAGTCATCACTCGAATAGACATATGCACACCTATATTCATGGCAGCATTGTTCACAATAGCAAAACGATGGAAACAACCTAGATGCCCATCAACAGATGAATGGATAAACAAACTGTGGTACATACACACAATGGGGTACTATGCAACGAGAAAGAACAACAATGAATCTGTGAAGCATCTCATAACATGGTTGAAACTGGAGGACATTATGTTGAGTGAAATAAGTCAATCACAAAAGGGCAAATATTGTATGAGACCTCTATTGTAAAAACCCATGAAAAAGTTCACACACAAAATGTAACAATGTTTGTTGGTTACCAGGGATGGGAGGGGTTGGGCGGAAATACTTAATAGGCAATAGATAAGTGGTATCTTGGGTGAAGGGTGAGACAGTACACAATACAGGGGAAACTAGCACAACCTGTACAAGGAAAGGTCATGGAAGCCCCATAGACACATCCAAATTCCCTGAGGGACTGAATTGCTGGGTGGAGGGCTCTGGGGATCATTGTCTCGGGGAACATCTAGCTCAATTGACATGACACAGCTTATAAAGACAATGCTCTACATTCTACCTTGGTGAGTAGTGTCTGGGGTCTTAAAAGCCTGTGAGCGGCCATCTAAGATACTCCAGTGGTCTCATCCCTTCAGGAGCAAGGGAGAATGAAGAGAACAGGATACAAGGAAAAGATTAGTCCGACAGACTAATTGTCCACAGCTAAAAAGGCCTCCACCGGACTGAGTCCAGTACAGCTAGATGGTGCCTGGCTACCACCACTGACTTTTCTGACCAGGATCATAACAGAGGGTTCTGGACAGAACTGGAGAAGGATGTAGAGCATAATTCTAACTCACAAAAAAAAGACCAGATTTACTGGCCTAAAGGAGACTGGAGAAACCTCGAGAGTATGGCCCCCAAACACCGTTTTAGCTCAGTGGTGAAGTTCCCTCCGAGGTTCACTGTTCAGCCTGGGAGTGGACAGCCCTGTAAAACCAAATGAGACTAACGAGGTACAAGAGTCCAGTGACAAGGGCCAGAAGGCAGAAGGGGACAAGGAAGCAGGTGATAGGAAACCCAAGGTTGAGTAAGGATATTGTTGATGTGTTGTGTGATTGTTAACCGTTGTCATAGGGCAACATTTGTAGTAACTGTTAAATGAGAAAGTATTTTGTTCTGTAAGCCTTCATCTTAAGTGAGAATAATGGCACAATTGGAAGAGCGTAGTCAATGTCACTGAACTGTGTATGTAGAAATTTTTGAAATGGTGTATCTTTGGCTATGTGTATTTTCACCAAAAAAAAAATGGTTGAGAAGTTAGAGGGGTAATATGTTGTGGGGTTGTTAACCAATGTCAGAAAACAACAACATATGTACTACTGTTTCATGAGAAACTATTTGTTCTGTAAGCCTTCACCTGAAGTACAATAAAATATTAAAAAAAAAAAAAGAAAAGAAAATGGGGAAACATTGTTTCGTCTCTCTGGGACATTCTGAGGAAAGAATTTATAAAAATACTTGTTAAGACCTTTGCAGATTCAAAGTGCTATGTCTGTGCTGAATAATTGATAGGTTCTGTTCCCAGTGGCTTACAGCAGACACACAGTCCTAACATTATTGCGAAGCGCTCCTGCAATAAGGCTGTGAGTGTGGAAGCCTTTCCTTTTATTGTGCCCAGTGAAAGAAGTTGCAAAGAAAATTGCCAAGAGAGTTGCGTTTCCCTGTTGGTGGGGGGAGGGGCCGTGGCTCATGGGCGCTATAGACCTAATTTATGGCTTTCTGAAAGAAAAGGAGAAAGCACAGGGCAGCTGCAGAGAGGCGGGGAACTGCTAGACACCCAGAGTCGCTGTCCCTGTCCCCCTTCAAGGCTGCTGGGTCCTGGGAAGGGGCTGCTCTTACAGCCAGGGAGAAAGGTACCCTGAAAGTCTGAGTCTGGTTATGGAGGTGTGGCATTGGCCAGCCTTCCTGGGGAGCGTTAGGGGAGGTGGAAACTAGCCAAGGGAAATGCAGGTAAGTCTGAAAGGGGAATCCTTAGAAAAAACACTTGACCAAGGCAGACTGTGCAGGAGAGGCTAAGGCAGCCTGTCGCTCCATCTGCCACATGTGACCACAGGGCTTTTCTGGCCAAAGGCCATGGAAGGGATTAGGGAGCAGAAAGCAGACACAGAGAGGTCTTTACAAGAATTTGCAGAGATCAAATCAGGACGCAGCTGGAGTGGGGACTATAAGCGCAGGAAATATTTTATAATTAACTGAAACTACAGGGTAACACTGCACAGCTGAGGACACTGGAGGAGGGGGCGCATCCTCCCTCAGGGTGGGGTTCAGCCTACCAAGGTGTCTTCAAACAGGCATCTCTCTCAGCCCCAAAAAGAAGGCAGATTTAGGACTATTCACAACCATGGGATAATTGGCTCTGACTTCAAGTAAGCAGAATCGGTAAACTTCAGCTCAGGTGGGAATTTGTTCCGGTGATTTGCTTTCTATTTTGCTCTGCATTGCTAGTTCCAAAGCCCAACTGTTTCACAAGGACTTCCTGGGAGGGTCCATGGCACACCCCACGCTCAGCTTGCACTTCACCTTCACACTTGCGTGGGGTGTGCTGACCTCTCAGGGGTGCTGGAAGGACCCTTAGAGCTTCCAGGTGTTTGGGCAGGGCCAGCCCTAAGGATGAGGTGGAGTTTCAGTGTGGCCTCATTCAGCTAGGAATGCCCAGCAAGACCCCTCTCAGAGGCAGGGAGGGAGCTCAGACTGCAGCAAATCCTGAGGGTGCAACATCACTGGGGCCATCCATGCAGACAGAACAGAAGAGAGGCATGGGACCCTGCTCCCTCCATTGGGTCAGCCCAGGCTGAGCGTAGCTGGGCTGCAGAAGTTGCCTTAGACCACACCTCATGGAGAGAAGGAATCAGGAGCAGGAGGCAGGGAGCCAGAGATGAAATAGGGTTAGGGAATCAGTGCACAGTCAGGTGTCAGAATGGCTTGGTTCACACCCCAGCCCTGAAACTTACTAGTTCTGAGACATTGGGCAATTTATTTAACCTATCTAGGACACAGGTTCCTCATTCATGAAATGGGTTTCATAATTAAAACTACCTCACTGACTTGGAAGGATTAAATAAGATAAAATATAGGTGAATTTTTAGTTATGCTTTGAATATGACTGACACCTTCTGCTAATGACTGTGCTTGGCTGGCACTTTTCTATCAAAAGGGAAGACTGAAATCCAAACAGCTACTAAAATATTAAAGCCACACCATATGTGTGGAACACCACTTTACTGTCAGCTCAGTACTTTGGACAAGTTGTCTATTTACTCATTTACAACCCTGACCAGATTCTGCACTCCTTGAGGGCAAGGCCACTGTCTTATGGTTCATTGGTAGGATGTCAATTATTTATCCTAAAATCCTTTGTATATTTCATGTGGTTTAATTAGATGAGCCACAACCCATGGGCATTGAAATAAGGGCTCCCCACTCCCTGGTCGACAGCCCCATATCAGAAAGTCCACAGGTGAGAGAAGGCTTTATCTTCATCTCTGATCAGTAGCAGAGTAAATGTTAGAAAAGCATTTTCATCGGTGAAAACAGAGGTATTCAAGATATGTGGGTTGGCCAAATAAATTTTGGGCAATCTCAAGTGAGATGTGGTCAGAACACCTAGGAAGGCAGATTGCTGGCTTGGCATGGATCCTACAGAACAGGTTTATGAACACTTCTGGACCTGCTTGCAAACAAATATTGGTTTAAAAAATATCTACACATGTGGCACAATTTGGTCTGAGACTTGCTTTCATTCAAACCTGGTAGTGAAGTTTGCCTTCACCTTCCTCAAAGTTTTCAGTGGCTGCCATCAAACAAACAAACAGAACAACAGCACAACAAAGCCCGAAGATGATGCCTGCTTAGATCAGTTCACAACTGTCACTATCTCTCCAGTGGTTGAGAATCCCATCCGGCTGCTAACCAAAAGGTCGGCAGTTCAAATCCAGCAGCCACTCCTTGGAAAGCCTATAGAGCAATTTTACTCTGTTCTATAGGGTTGCTATGAGTCGGAATCGACTCAACGGCAATGGGTTTTTTTTTCTCTAGTACCTAGCACATATAAATTTTCACAGGACTAGAGAGAGACTAGAGAGATTATGTCACTTTCAATTTGATTGCAGATGGGTCTCTAAGCAGGAGGATTAGCCAATAAGCAAGGTAAGCATGAGGACTAGAGAGAGACTAGAGAGATTATGTCACTGTCAATTTGATTGCAGATGGGTCTCTAAGCAGGAGGATTAGCCAATAAGCAAGGTAAGCATGGGCTTATTTGTGCTTACTTACTAATCTGTAGTGAACAATTTCACATAGGTTTCACCACACCACATCAAAGTAAAACCCATGTGAAATTGTTCACTACAGACTAGTAAGTAAGCACAAGTAAGCCCATGCTTACCTTGCTTACTGAGTCATCCACCCCTGTCAGGGAATGTAAATGTGAAAAGAGGCTTTGATTCTGTAGGAAGGTGCTGTTGGGAGAGAGACATACATCAGCCATACCTAGAAGCAAAATCTTTGATGTGGTAAAAAAAAAATGTGAAATTGTTCACTACAGATTTGTAAGTAAGCACAAGCCCATGCTTACCTGGTTTATTGGATAATCCACCCCATCTCTAAGTGACCACCTCACAGTGAAGCATCCTCTTATAGAAACTTCCTATGTACTCATCACCCCAGAGACAACCCCCCAGCAGATCTTCCAGGGCTGAAGCTCCTAGGCTTTCATTCAGAAGCTCTGCCTGCTGCCTGGAATGAGGAAATACTGCTTAGCCTTCAGTGTGCCCTGAAATTGTGCATGTGGCTGAGGTTGTTGCCTGCAGCCATTGCATACCTTCCCTTTGACCTGGAAAGCTAGCTCTCCTCTGGGGCCTTCCCCTCTAGCATCCTAAGGGACAAGCCCTATGAGGAAGCCTTTGGGGATCCATTATCAGCTCCTACATTTGGGTCAAGATACCTCAAGAGGAAATTCCAGCCACACTGGAGAGATGGCCCTGAAGAAATGGGGGCTCAGTCTAGGCCCCAGGGAGAAGCTGAACCTCACCTTCTCTCGGGTCTCTGCAAAAAGGCTGCTGGGGAGAAGGGCTACACTGAATGGTGCCCTAGGTACTTACTGGAAATTCCTCAGGAAAGGGAGCTTTAAAGCAAAGGAGAATGGCTGCATTCCTCCAGGAGAGATGACAAACTTGTGGGGAGGTACCACGTGCCAGGGCCCAGGCAGTTTCCTTGGGCAGGAGACCTGGTGTGAGAGGACCCTAATGCTAGAGAGCTCACTACTCCTCAACCACTGGAAAAGGAGCCCTTCCTGGATAGGCTGTACCCACAGGGAGACAGGGATACTGTTCTCTCCAGGCCCTTCTGTAAGCATTTTTTAATGGATGAGCATTATATGAACACCCTCCTGGGGTGTTCAGGAGGGAAGGGGATGGGGTTGGGGTTGGAGCATCCTCTTTCTCCTTTTCTTTCTTTCCTTTCCAACACCTCTCAAGACAGAAGTGGTGGGGGTCAGGGTGGCGAGGCACTGGTCTCTACTGAACTAGACCAACTTCCCTAACCAGTGGAAGGCTGAGATTTGCAGCCTTCCAAACTTAGCCTGGCAATGTTACCACCTATGGCAGCCCAAACTCAACAGGCCAATTGCAAAGTTAGCAAGGCCTATCTATCATCCTCCTTTTCAACCACTTTTCCATCTCCAGGCTCATGTTTCCTGCTCCTCACATGCCCAATGCTCTTTATTTAGCCTGTACTCACTGCTTGTGATCCATAGACTTTTCATTCACTAATTTTTGGAAATAGATTGCCAGGCCTTTCTTCCTAGTCTCTTAGTCTGGGAGCTTTACTGAAATCTCTCCACCATAGGACACCCTCATGAGGGCAGAACCCTCTTGAGGGTTTTGTCTTGTTATAGGTAAGTAATATCACTATGAGTTGAAATCAACTCGACACAACTGGTTTTTTTAAGGTCACCATGATTTGGAGCCAACTCAACCGCAATAACAACAACACCTCTTTGAGATCTGCTTCAGAATTTGCCTTCCCTTCCTTCCTCCTCAAGGAGCCTTGGTGGCACAGTGGTTAAAGCACTCAGCAGCTAACCGAAAGATCCGTGGTTTGAACCCACCAACTGCTCTGCTCTGTGGCAGTCTGCTTCTGTAAAGGTTACAGCCTTGGAAACCCCATGGGGCAGTTGTACTCTGTCTGAAAGGGTCACTATGAATCAGAATGCACTCAGTGGCATACAGCAACAACTCCTTTCTCCTCACTCCAATGTAAAGGCCCAATCAAACCCCAGGATACATTTGCATATGAAGGGATATCTGGTTAATCCTAAAGAGTTTCCAATTAGTGGAACATGGGGTCTCCTTCACCCCTCTCTGTAAACCAGGGAACAAACTGCTCAGATTACCTTTCATCTTCCACTTTCACAAGCAGCTTAACATCCCAGTAAGCAAAGAGCAACTGCTGGTGAGATCACAGATCCCAGAGGGCTCTGGGAATTTCAGAGGTACCTGGAATTTTCCACTAGCAAAATATATCTGGAGAACAGGGTGGGAGTGTTTGAGGTGCTTAACAAGCAGTTTCTTCCTCACTGTCCTGGGGCTCTGTGGACATCTTTCAGCAAATAGCTAGGTACTGCCTTAATCTATTTCCTTGCCAGAGTCCCACTTGGTAGGAGGCCACGCTGGTAGATATTGAAGAGGGTACTGGTAATTTGGTGGAAATCCATGCATGTATTTGGAAGAGGGAGAACAAGAAAGACAGAAGCAAGTGGATGACAAGTTGAGGGTCTTCTGGTAAGCAAGGTGGAGAACACAGGGTGAGGGAGGACACTCCTCTCTGCTTCAGGGGCACAGGGTTGAGGCTGGCCAGGACCAGTTGCAAAGCTTTTCAGGTTCCTGATACAAAAATGGTTTTCCTGGCTCTACAGAATCCCCGGAAATGGCTGGAAACCTTCTCAGGTCAGAGGATGAGATCCTCCACAAGGCAAAATGGGACTGGTTTCTTCCCCGTCTCTCAGCCTCAGGCTCCTCATCTGCAAAAAGGGAGGCTGGACTAGAAAGCCACTGAGTCTCAGCTCAGGTTTCCCAAAGCAGCCCTCCTTGGAGAGCAGTCCTCAGAAGTCAGGCACCTGAGGCTGAATCTCTCTGCACTTCCACCAGCTGTGTGAGCTCTGGCAAGTTACTAAACTTTCAGAGTCCCAGAGGCAAAGTGAGGATAATGATGTCTCCCTCAAATGGTGATTGTGAGGGTAAAATGGCAAACGGATGGAAAAGGGTTTCAAACAGTGCACGATCAGTAAATGCACTCAGAAAAGAGTAGCTATCATCTTTATCTGCTTTAAGTACAGCTCGAGGCTGCTTGGCCAAACCCCTTAAAAAACATTGGCAGAAGCTCCAATCCTGCTGCCTACCTCCTGCAAGGCAATGCATGGTCAAGGCAGGGACCCCACATCCAGCTTTGATTTCCCAGGACTCTGTCCAGCAAAGATACATGAAGCTAAGCTACTTTGTAGCCACATCTCCCTTAAGGACTCTGTGAATAGCCTTGTTGACGAGGATCTGGTCTCGTCTTCTAGGATTCACTAGGAATGACAGGTAGTTTATGGAAACTTAATTTCGGAGAACCTACCTGTAGGTGTTAAACAGTGGCCATGACCCAGAAGCCTAGAGCCAACTTGCCTTCCAGACCACATGGGGAGGAAAAACACACAACAGACCTGTGTCTAAGCATCACAGGGAATAAAAACCAAATATAAGCAATAAAGGATTTTTTTTTAAAGCAATATATTCGACCTGACTTTCTTGAAGGAAATGCCTGCCACTAGAGACGTGGTCTGTGGCCCCTTTCCAGGAAAGGGACATTTTCCTGCCTTATCCTGGTGACCCGTGGATGCCCAAGCCTCACAGGTGCCCTGCTCATTCCTTAGGGTCTTTGATCACCCTTTAGAGCACCCTCGGGCCCAAGTACCCTGAGTCGTTTTTCCTGAGTTGTTGATTGCATCCTTGGGGCAGGAACTTCCATTTCACTGAACCTGAATAGACAGAGGACACGTGGACTTACAGGTCACCAGCCAGAGACTCTGATGTGGAGCTCCTGCCTCTCAGACCTTGGACACCAAATCTTGCCTCAGACTCTTAGCCCTGGAAGAGACCAGGGAAATGGAGTCCCACCCTCACTGCTCCACTCCTCCATAAAGAAACTGAACACACACAAAACTTCCCTGGAGCAGGTCAGGCAGGAGCCCCACTCTCCTGCAGGTGTGTGTGTCCACTCAAAGGCACTTTGGGATCTGAGGCTGAGTCTGGGTGCTCTTCGCTCTCCCCTAGCCCCGGGCCTGCGCTGTTCTTCCTCACTCCCTGCCCACCCTGGATACCTGAGGCACACCAATCCCCTTCGCCTACTGCTCTTGCTACGGCCACATCATCCTCTCACCCTGCGATGGCTGTCCAACCCCTGGGAAAGTCTCCACCCCTCTGCCATGAACCTACCTCCTCATGGTGCTCAGGAGGCCCCTTCTAGGG
Organism: Dugong dugon; assembly: GCA_030035585.1. Lineage (NCBI taxonomy): Eukaryota > Metazoa > Chordata > Mammalia > Sirenia > Dugongidae > Dugong > Dugong dugon. The sequence continues at coordinate 39,620,238 of CM057476.1, read as the reverse complement.
GTGTCATCGAGGTGTCTCTCTTTCTGTTCCCAAGGCAGGGAAAGTCCCGGCTCCTCAGTCTCTGGCTGCAGCCTCAGAGGCTGAGCCTGCTTCTCCCTCCCTTTTCTTCATGCTACTGTGAATTCTCAGCACTATTATTTTTTCAAGGGTTTGTGTGTGTGTGTGTGTGTGTGTGTGTGTGTGTGTGTGTTGCAGGTCGGTTGCCTGGTGACGGCAGAGCTATTCCAGAGCTAGTCTTTTCAATTCTGGTTTCCTCTGGCTTCTCATTCATGCTTCCCTCGCTCCTGCCTCTCACAGAGGAACTGTGAACCTACAATCTGAAGGATCCCAGGAGACCTCAGCAGCCAGGTCCTAAAACCCTTCGAGTTCCACATTGCCAATAAGGACTTGAGCCAAAGCAGCAACCAGAAGTAGAAACAAACTACGCTGAGTTGCCACACTGTAAACAAAACCAAACCCAAATATTAATTTTTTAAATTACACCATAAATCAAGGCAGTTTTTTCCCCCAAGCATGGCAATGCAGCTTTGCCACTGTCAGCAGTTTGCCTACATGGAGGGAGGCAGGAGAATCCCTCTTGAAGGCATCCATACACCCTACACTCTCCCGACAAACATAGCTTAAGTTCATTAACATCAACAGCACCATCAACAACTACCATTCACTAATGCCTAACATGACAAATCAACAATGACTCAGCAGGGTAGATGTGAGCAACTCCATCTGACACATGAGGAAACTGAGGCTCAGAGAAGTTAAGGAGAAACCTGTGGCAGAGATGGGAATCAGTCCAGATCTACCTGGCCCCATAGCATGTGTTTCCTCACTAAACCACATGATGGTCTATAATACCATGCACCATGTTAACCACTAGAGATACACATATCCTCAGACACAGTCCCTGTTCCACCAGAGCCTGCACTTCCAGGCACCTAGGACACATACACGACAGCAGTCAGGGCCTCTACCCTGTCCTCACAGGTTTCTTTCCTGCTCCAGCTGTCCACCTGCAGGCCTAGTCTTTAGCACCAATCCTGATTGGAAACAGAAAGCTCTGGTCCAGTCCTGGGGATCCAGCATCCTCCTGGCAGAGGGATCACAGGCCAGAGTGCAGATCACTGGGCTTTGGACTCATTATACAAGGTAGCCTGAGACATTGCAAAGCACATCCACGCAAAATCTCCTTTTCTAAACTCTCGGAGGTAGAAGGGTCTTTCAAAGTTATCTAACCTACCATCATCACAATAACACTGGAGGTGTAGGGCAGGTGTTATCATCTTCCTTTACAGATGTACAAACAGAGGGGTGGAGGACCAAAGCGATGTGCCGAAGGTGTAGCTGGTGAGTGGCCTACTGCCTTCATTTGCTGGCCTGATTTTCTGTGTGGGCTCATCCTCTGCAGGTGCCCAAGATCCTTGTGCTGCCTCCTGGTGACCATTGTCCTTCACTGCAACTCCTCATATGGGCTGTTCCCACCGCTTTCCTTTCCTCCACTCACTTGAAAGTTCTCTAAGGGACTTTGCCTAAGGAGACATCTTGCTAATGTGAGAAACTTCTTAGTGCTAATGGGTTAATGGCTTCATGCTAATGGTTAATGCTTCTAAGCTAGCAAGTGTCTTTTAACAAGGGTCTTTTGGAGACTCACAGCGTTCACCCAAATCCATGATGAATTGTGTTGATTCTAGCTTCTAAATACCTATCCAGTCCTCAAATTCTTCCCATCTCCTGTGCCACTCCCCTGGTTCAGGCCACCATCAACTTGCCACAACTCCAGCAACAGCCTTCTTACTGATCTCCCTGCAACCACTTTTGGCGCCCTACAACCCAGTGCTTTCTCTACAACCAGAGCAAACTATTCAAAATGTAAATCTGATCATGGCTTCTCCCTACTTAAAACCCTTCAATAGCTCTCCATTACTCTTTGGATTAAAATCTAATGTGGCCGACAGTAGCCTCCACCTACTTTTGGGCCTTGTGTTGCACTGTGCTCCTCCTTGTTGTCTGTCCCTAGCCATTCCTCCAGGTCTCACACACCCGCTTCCTCCCACATGGGGCTTGCTGTAGTGTCTACCTCCCAAGGGAAGCCACATCTGTCTCTCCTTCATGGCACAGTTGTAATTTTCTTTTTATTTGTGATTTTATTTTATTGCTATCTGTTTACCTCCTAGGATCTAGGCTCAGGGACAGCAGGGACCATGTTTGCAGGCAAGAGGCTCCAGTATGGACTCCACGTCTTCCAGGCTACAGGTTGTCTCTGACCATAAGCCCCTGAGCTGAAGACTAGACTTTGGCCTCATTGCTCACCAGTGTATTCCTGGCCCCTGGCATATGGTAAGTGCTCCAGTGTCTTCTTGGTGGTGCCTTCCCAGCTTAATCCATCCAAAGTGCTTTTTCCTATCCTCACCCTCCTAGTCCTTCATTTGGCATGTGGCTCATATTTCCAGCTGTAGATGCTTTTTCATGAGTAAATTGTTTTATGTCTTCAAATAGACAGACAGCCTCTCCAGAACAAAAGTGATATCTTACCCTTGTGACTCCCATTCTGCCTGGCATAAGCCTACTTATTGTTTGTAGACAGGAAGGTGATCAGTGGTCAGGACCAGGAGGGGAGATGGTAGGAGGAGGAGAAAGAGCTAGGTCTCTGTTGGAATAGTCTAACCTATAATGTCAAACTATAGGGTGGTGATTCTAGAGTGGTTAAATGAGTTTTAGTTACAGCTCTAGCATAGAATATATGTAGTCATAAAAATAATATTTTCAAAGAATATTTAATATGGGAAAACAGTAATGATTTAATGCTAATTAACTAAGACTGGAGGAGTCCCGGGGTGGTGCAAATTGTTAGCATGCTTGGCTGCCAACAGAAAGGTTGGAGGTTTGGAGGTTAAGTCCACCTAGAAGCACCTTGGAAGGAAGACCTGGAGATCTACTTCCAAAAAATCAGCCATTGTTATCCCTGTGGAGCACAGTCTTCTCTAACAAACGTGGGGTCACCGTGAGTTGGAATTAACTCCATGATGACTGGTAAATTAAGACTGGAATACTAAAATCTGTATACATTAAGAGACCTTTAACTCTAATATCTAATTTATGTGTGTGTGTAGAGAAAAGACTGGCAGGGTATACACAAATATTAACTGCAGTCATTTCCAGGTGGTAGGATAATGGAGGATTTAAATTTTCTTCTATATACTTGCATTGATTTTCTACATTTTCCACAATAAACTATTTTTTATAATTAGAAATATTAAGAAACAATACTAAAAAGAAAAGATGTGCTTCCTGAAGTCTTCTGTTTTGTATGTGAAACTGCCTTGTATGGGGCAAGCAGCGTACAGATGGGGAGGATCTCAGTGGGCCAGAGATGCCAGGGTCACCCTCAGGCTCCCCCCTCCAACTGGCTCATTGAACCAGGAAACATTGGGTTAAGCCCATGAGGAAGAACCTGGACTTCCCAACAGCACATTGATTAGCCCTGTCAATCCAACTTGGCTTTCAAGAGGCAAGACATAATTATGTACAACATGGCTGATGCAGGTGTCTGGGCCACATTAGTGATGGCATCATGTCAGCTGACAGCAGCCTCATGAACTTCAGCACAGCACTTTACGTGTCACAGAGGGGTTTTGTTTCAAGTGGCCTCAAGATGAATTAGACACATCACCTCTTGAACCTACAGCAACCCTGTGATAAGGAAGTATTTCCCCTATTTTACACATGAGGACACTGAAGCTTGGAGACTTTAGGGGACTCAGGCAAATCTCACAGCTGGTAGTGGCAGAGCCCCCAAACCTGACTCCAAGCCCGGGGCACTGCATACTACACCAGATTGACCCCTCAGACCAATGACTCAAAGCCATGGGCAAAGCAACCTCAGTGACCACAGTCTGTTTGATCACCCAAATACTGCAGAG